>JADMNL010000026.1:129387500-130637500 GCA_016271365.2 Neoceratodus forsteri
TGCAAGGACTCTCGGACTCTCACACCTATCCAGATGTAAGATGCTCATTATCATCATAACTGTTCATGTTGCATTATTATCTACCTGTTCATTGTTGTACTGATTGCTGCCCTTTGCTGCTACCTACATTCCTGGGGCTGTCTGCTCTTAGTAACTGAAGGTTATATTTGCCTAGCCTGCTTACTACTTCCCATATGCTCAGAGATGGCAAATGCATACTCTTACTGCTAGTGCTTGCACCTCACAGATTCACTAGGGCTTACTTGCTCGTTTGCTGTCAGCATATAAACAGTTTCTCAGTTTGCTGTCTTGCACATACTGTAATGTTGTTGCCTGCAACTCCCTAGCTGGGGTCTGTTAACATGCCTAGGGGCTATTTGTTATCTATCTCATCACTTAACTAGTTGCTGGTTATAATTTGTTTCTTGATTTGCAGTATAATTTGCTGCCGTCAAACTACTACCCTATAACTCCCTCTGGGACCTGTTAACGTATACTGGGGATTCACTTTGTAATTCAGTTCCAGCATAAATTTAGGTTTCTGGTCTTAGCTAGATTGCTGTCTTGCAGCTATTTTTTTTTTTTGCCATCTGGTAAACTGTTAACCTTGGAACTCCCTATCTAGGGTTTGCTAACCTACAGGACAGGTGTGTCTATTTCTGCTAGCCCATGTTGGAAGTGCTGCTCCATAACCACAAAGCTTCTGCTGCCAGTTTAACTGTCACCCTGACTCTCCCCTCCTAGGTTCTGTTGGTATCCTGAAGACTGCCTGACAATTTTGCTATTTTGTGTATTTGTACAAGATGCTGGTGATTATTTCCCTTACCCTGTTCACTTTTGGCCTACTACAGGATCCCTGCAAGTCTGACCCTAACGAACACTACTAGGGCATATGTGCAGGTATACTGCCACTAAACCAGTGCATATGCAAGGAACTTTTGAGGATGAAGACCTTGCAGCCCTATGCTATTCATGCTAGTTGTCACTCCAATGAGAAACCCCCATAGCAAGACAATCAACTCCTAATTTTCCTACTGCTTATACTGGGAGGGGATGTGGAGGTCAACCCGGCCCACCTCATAACCCTCTCAGTGGCTCTACCCCATACCCAAGGGCCTCTAAATCTTTCATACTGACATCAGAAGCCCCCTCCCCAAGCTTGATTTAGTAAACATATGGGTCACATTGAACATCTTAGATTTCTTTACTCTTATGGAAACATGGCTTTCTCCCTGCATTGCCTCCTTGGTCATTAACATCCCTGGTTACCACTCTCACAGGCAGGACTATTCTTAAAAAGGAGGTGGAGTACTCATATACTCAGCCTGGAAATACAACCTCAGGATCTCCTCTCAAGATGCCACCCTCAAATCTCATAAGATTATCTTGGGGGTCCTTATTAGGTCCCATTAAATTCCAAAAGTCATCACAGGAGTATACCGCTCACCTGAGCCCCCTATGGATGTAATCATGAACATTCTGCACAAAGTGTTTGATCCCTGCCAAACAGAGAGAACATCATACTTGGGAACTTCAACACCTATTGGCTGGCTGGGTCAAGCCCCTCCTCACCCTCCAATCTTCACCGAAAAAGGAATGTCGTGAACCTCAGTCAGCTGATCTCATCTCCAGCCTGATTGGCAAACAACCACAGCACAATCGACTGGGTGCTGTCATCACATACCCAGAGAATCCTAGCTGTAGACATACTCCCAAACATATTTAGTGACCATTGCATGACCTACTGCATATGGAAGATCAAAAGAGTCAAAGCTCCTCCCAGGATTGCCCTAGTCAGAACATTCAAAAAGTTTAAGACCATTGCTTTCATGCAAGACCTACTTCTGGCCAACTGGGCCTCAAGCCTAACAACCATTGACCCAGATGCAGCAGCAACCTATTTTACCACCGTCTCTGCAATATGTAATAAGCACACTCCTGTTAAAGGATCTAGAGTCTGTGGTCACCATCTGCCTTGGATTACTGCTGAAATAATTGAAAGTGTCCAATGCAGAGATGTGGCCTGGGCAAGGCAAGAATTTTCAGGGCTTCCATTGGATAAGCATGCCTTCTCATATCTCCGTAACCTCCACACTAAGTGTACAAGGAAGGCCAAAGACACCTATTTCCAAAGCAAGCTTGAGCATGAAGGTCAGATCCATTAGAATTTTGGAAATCAATCCACGGGCTCCTTAATCATCTGTCAGGGGCCAGTCTACTCCTAGCTCCATGCTGACAGCCAAGGATTTAAATAAGTACTTTACTGAGGGCCTGGGAGCTGTACTTCCCAAACCTGCTACCCCCAGAATCACAAGTCCCACCCAACTGACACATTTCCACCTCCAGGCAATCCTAGTTGATGAGATATTTAAAGAGCTCTCTGTGCTGTACATTTCATCCAGCTGTGGGGATAACGGCATATCCATCAAGTTCCTGAGAATAGGTGACTCTGCCATAGCAGCTCCCATCACCCATGTTTGCAATCAATCCCTTGCATCTGGCTCCTTTTCCCATATCTGGAAGCATGTGATAGTTATCCCTATCCACAAAGGTAGTTTGGCAGAAACTCCCTGTAACTTCTGACCAGTTTCCCTCCTACCAATCCTTTCCAGGGTCTTTAAGAGGCTGGTGAGCAGGCTACTCAGCAACTTCTATTCCAGCTGGGGCTTTTTGACCCCACACCAGTCTGGCTTCCACCCAAACCACTTCACCTCACTGACCACATTCATTCATTCCAACATGGCAAGGGCATGGACATTGGGGCCATCTTTTCTGACCTTGCCAAGACCTTTTACCACCATAGACCACAATCTACTCCTTGAAAAGCTGGTGGCCTCTGGTATCTCCCTCTTCTCTAACATGGTTCCACTCCTATGTAACCAACCAAGCACAATCAAGCAAGACAGACAAAACCACACACCCACCCCTCCACTGGTCATGCTTATGGTCCCCAAAGGCTTGGTCCTGGTCTCTTTGTTGTTCACAGTCTTCATAAATGATCTCCCCAAAGCTCTCTCCTTCTATGACATACAAATGTATGCCTACAAAACAGTCATCTATGCATCTGTCCCTTCTGTCCCCTCCACTGAAGCGCCCCTGCAAAAGAACTTCTCTGCTGTTCAAAAATGGTTTCAGGATAACTGGCTAGTTATGAACCAGAAGAAAATGGAATTTATGGTAACCATGCTGTTTCAATCAGTGAGTCTGTATGGTTGCATACAGCTCCCGACTCACTAAATCTACTCTCCCTCTAAGGGGAATGCCTTGACTCAGTGTCCTCTTACAAACATTTGGCATCCACCTGGACCAACATCTCAATTATTCCAGCCACATATCCCAAGTAACAGCCAAGTGTTATGCAAAGCTTGGTGGCCTTTAGCTACATATCAAGAAGCTGGTGGTTGAATGCTCCATCTTCCTACTGCTGGATCATGGGGAAACTATCTATGCAGGTACCAACTCCTCCACCCTGTTCAAACTGTCAACACTATTCAATGTCCTGTACAGATTATTATTGGCCTATCCCACCAGAGCACACTACTGCATAATCTACAACAAACTGGGGTGGTTACCTCCCCAAAGAGGCACTCTCTGCACACTGCTTTTTTGGGGGCTAAGTATTGGTCAGAAAGACTCCCTAATAACATCCTGGATCTTTACACACTGCCTATAAATCACACTTACTCCCACAGGTGTGATAAGGGTTGCCATTTCCAGATCCCTCATTGCAGGAGAAACCTATGGCAAGCATCAGTCACCTATCAGCTTCCCTCTGTTTGGAATAGTTTTCCTGCCAAAATCACCTCAGCCTTTCTGTTACGTAAGTGGCAAATCAAGGTTCATCATGCCTCTTTGATTTCATGCCCCAGTTGCCGCAGTCAGGCCTCCTCTGGTTGCAACCATCTTAGGCCTGATACTTCATAGTGAGGCAACTGGGCCAACAAATATAATTTCTGCAATGCAAGCCAATTTGGCACACTGCCTTTTGTGTGCTACATATGTTACATGTTCTGTAGATAAAGTGAGTCATTATTGTAAAGACTGCAATTGCAGCTGCCTAATTATTGCACCTTGTGTGTATTTGTATCGTATCTTATATTATGCACTTCTGCCATTTTTATAAGATCGCTTGTGGGCAAATGTACAACATTCCTGTATTTTCTGTAATTTTGTTACCTGTACTTTTGCTGTCCCCAAGTCCCCTTGTGGATGAATGTATTCTTCTCTATAACCTTCCTATCCCACTAGGTCGCAGCTAGAAATGAATTTTTTGGGGTTTAATGGGTAAACATTAAGCTAAGTTTTATAGTCCAAAATTGTGAAAACACTTGTAAGAAGGCTGAGCTCCAAAAATTGGTGCCTGCTAATTAAAGAAGTTCAAAGATCACTGGTTTCCAGGGAGAAAAGAGAGAGAGGCATCATCAGAGCATAGAAGGGATTAGGGTAATAGTTACAAAAAGAAGAAGGTTTGCAGTGTGTTTCAACACTGACATTTTCACGTAAATAGAGTTTTAAGAGAACTAGTTTGCGATACATAGTTGCGCAGCTCAGCAAACATGAGCTATCACTTTCACTTTCCATAGGGAAAGCTGGCTAATGTTCACCGTTACAAGCTGCCAGTTATAAAGATGCATTATAACCAGTTTTTCCTATTGGGGGAAAAACAGCCCCCCAGTTATTACAATGATATAATTACTGGGTCTAATTTTTTACACAAGGAATACCAGGTCATAATTCACTGTTATAGCCAGCTGGTTATAACAGCAAACTTGTGCCAGTTTTCCCTAGCTCTGTGCATATGTCAGCTGTGGCTATTCCTTTCTTCAGTACCGGTTACCAACCGAGAGAGACTTCACTGTCACTTGGGCTTGGTGGTAAGTTATTAAAAAAAAAAAATCACTTGGCTAATATCCTTAAATGGACCTGTTTTATAACAAATGGGAAAAAAAAGGTTAACATTTCTACTGCTGGTGCTTGGGACCATGCTGAAACCTGACTGGTCCATGGTCACGCAGGAACCTCTTTTATTTTATATAATTGCAGTGGTGAAAAAATTATACCCGGCAATTATATAAAATAAAACACAGTGTTGTGTGCAAAATTCTCGTTAAGCACACAACTCATATGTTATTCTATTTTTATTATGCAGTCTAACCTTGTGCCTAAACCTTTATGCATTTGCATAATATACAATTTGATTCTGCTACTATACTGTCCCCTCTTCCCCCCAGAACTCTCCTGGAAATTAGGTACAGCACCTAAATTAGGCTATCACAAATGTGCACAAATCCTAAATAAAACATTTTTTAAAGTTCAAAATGAACTGATGGATAAGCCAAATGCTGGCATCTGGTGGACTGCCTTGATGGAACATTGGGCGTACACTGATTCATGCTGAATTCAAGGGAATCAGACTCAGAAAACATTCCTTTAGTTGCTGTGCAATACGTAGGGCTACCAACTGTGAAAACAGGCATCGTGGCAACATATTAAGTAAACAATAAGGCACAACAGGATGTTGGTTATGGTGTCACAACAGTTCTCCCAAGGGCATAATTGGTCACAAGGCTGCAGAACCCAGAAATTGGGGTAGTGACATCACAACCAACACTCTGGAATGTCTGACTGCACTGATAAAATGGGTTTAAGAAAACTATATTAAAAAAAAAAACTAAATGTTTAAAAAAGTTCTGTAAAATGAAATGTTTGCAAAAGTATTGCTAAATAATCCCTCTGCAGTTATGTGTCAGTAGAGTAAGCTGTTATTTTTGGTTGTAGTGGTGGGAAAGTGACAGAAGAAGTAGTGTATGTTCATTGCACCCCCCCCCCCCCACACACACACATATACCTTCATTACTGGTAGTTAAGCAGTAGCAAAAAAATAAAACAGTGTTATTCATGAGTAATTTACCAGCTGTGATTTTTCATATCACTGTTGGTGAGAGAGTTTGGTTGCAAGACAGCGGGTGAGTATTGAAGTGAGCAGGCAGAAGGAATGGAACATTGTGCATTGTAAACAGATGAGGTTTCATCCATGAGAGATGAGTTAAAGAATGTCTGAGCGAGTGAGCAAGTGTGCAGAATTGGCACACAGTGTGACTGTGTATATACACTGTTGGACCATTTCAGCTATGTTTTTTAATACACCAGTTTGTCTCCTGTAGTGCAATGCTTTAACGAAAGAGGAATAATCACTGTTTTGTTTGTGCAAAAGAAAAATTTTACAGCGAGCATCTGGTGGTTAAAGGAGAGTGGGGGAGAGAGCTAATGATTGAGTTAGTGAGTCTATATATTGAAAAACAGAAAAAAATATTTAAAAAATGGAAAGAGGTGAGCCGGCCCTGTGGCTCTGAGGACTGAGGTGCTGAACGCCACACCTTGTGCCATACTGGCGACCTGTGTTCGGGAGTGAATAGGGGTCATTGTGGGTTGGTGGGTGCAAGGTGGATCTAGCATCTGATGGACTGTTCTACATCTCCAGGGAGGGGGGAAACTCAGATGCTATGTGCCTGACCCCAAGCGGTGGCTGGGGGTCAGCATCATGGTGCCGTAATTGCAGGGGAGTGGAGCACGGCTGAGACCTGAGGTGATGTGCATGGGAGTGTGCACATCCATGTCAATGACGTCATTGAAAGCTGTGCACCATAGGGGTGAAAACTGGGGAAAAATGGCATCCTGGTTGCTGTGGCTTGATGGCCATCCTGCAGTCACCCCAGCCTCAGAGGGGGGTCACTGGAACTGGATCCTATATGGGTGGGTGAGTTGGGGGCTCCCCACCATAAGGGTAATCTACAGGGGAAGAAGGTGATCGCCTCTCAGGATGAGGCCAGGGGACAGACCGGACAGCTGATGGATCCTCGGGGAGGATGCCAGGAAGAGAGGTGCAGACTATTAAGCCAGGGAAGAAAGAAAATATAAAAAAAATGAAAGAGGAGTTGAAAAAGGAAAGAAAGGAAGAATACAGCGGTACAGAAGTTATACCATTATGTTGCATATATATATTTTTTTAATTCTGTATGGATAGAGAAAAATGGTTGACAGTTTATCATGAAAATTCTAAACCCAGGCACAAGGATTTTGTGTTATGTTCTGCATTCAGATTGCCTGGCCTTTTTTTTCACATTTAATATGCTTTATTTATTCATGAAGTGAGGCAGAGTTACAATCAGATTCAGTACAATGACAGTATTCATGACAATGAATCAGATTCAATTATTATGCTTTTACATAGCAGGATCCTTGTACAGCGGAAAACACTTATCAATTCCCGATATCTCTGCACTGAAATAAACAGGTACAGTTCTTTATTATAACATACGTCGACCCCCATCCCCCCCAAACCACCAGAGTATATATCATAATAACCTCATATTCCAGCCATCTTATAAAAGTTAGAACTGTAGGTCAGTAGATTGTTAAGAGATTATCATGTATAAGGCATAACGAAGGGGATACGTCATGCCTAATTTTCCTTCTCATTTGATATTGTTAATAGGGTTTGCAATGGTTCCTAAATATTCTTGTATCTGGCTGATTTGCCAGATATATTTGCTACCAGTTGTTCAGCTTGCAAAGCAAACAGAATTTCCCTATACCATTCTAGGAAATGAGGGGTGTCCTAGTCTAACCAATGTCTAAGGATAACCTTTTGTGCACATGCTGATATCAGGGTCATGTGAGCTTTCTGATTACCAATGAGGGAGTCCGAAAAGTCACCCAGTATACATATTTCAGGGAGAAATGCCTGATTGCCTGGACTTTTTCTTACCCATTAGTTGTGCTGTTCCAGTCCAATGGCTAAAAATACATTTTTAGCAAATCAGAACGCAACATCCTTAATGGCCATTTCATAAACATATTTATATAATAGTACAGTAGCACATGCACAGTCTCCAGAATGCTGGTCTTAAGGCCATTTACAAGACCTGATCTGGACTGTTGCAAGTGATATGAATAAGTTGCAGATCAAGTTATGTAAATTACTTGCAGAGCATTGTAGGTCACTCCATTGTGGCAAACCACTACCACTGTTTATGTGGGATTATGCAGGAGTTTTTTTAGCAAGTGTGTAAACATGCTGTTTCACCTGCATTGGTGTATCCCCATGAAACCCCATGATAAGGACTGTAGCAGCAGACGCTGTACAATTTAACTCTCGAGTCCCACTCTGCACTGCTGTTCTGTTGAAACTTAAGTGCCCCCACTTTAGGAGTTTTTTTTTTTTTATTTAGTTATTTTCTGAATTTTTTTATTGTTGTTGGCAGGAACTCAAACATCAGTTTCTGGGAAGTGAGATCCATCTAAAAAAGTACCAGATTAACGGCATTGGGAAACTTTGCTATGCGGATTGTCAGGCATGCAGATTTCTTCACCCTATTACGAACTGAGCCCAGCACCTGACCTAGCCAGAAGTAGACTTACAACACAGGAAGTTCAGTCCAACATTGGAACTGACCCTGCAGCGATCCACATGCTGCTGCACATACACGCTGTGCAGCAGCATTTCAGGTGGAGTGGCAGGGGGACAGTGCAGATGACAGTACAGTGAGGAAGGTCAGTGTAAATGCACCTTCAGATTTGCATCACACAAAGGACAAAGGAATCCATATTCATACCAACTGCAGAGTAGGGGGAGTCTTTGTTCAGCTACAGTACAGGGTGCATGGGGAGTCACAAAAATGCATCTGTCTTCCATCGCACTAGTATGCAGTATATCTATATATCTATATATATATATATATATATATTTATATATATATATATATATATGCATACATACATTGAAATTTCTCCATCCGGAATATAACCCCATGAGATGCAGTATCTCAGTTTCATGGGGGTCCCAGGGAGGACAACAGCAGGCAGCAGAATAACTTAATAATTTATATATGATGAAGAACATGCATATTAGTCAACAACAATCACATCATGTTGCCTTTCTTATAGCAAAGCCAAGACAGTCTGCACTTATCAAACAAGAAAACAGCATTGTGGCATTTCCAAAAATAGCACTGTAGTGGCTGGCATTTGTCAGACTACGGCTATGCCCATTGGCATTTTTGAAACCAGATCTGCATCAGTGCCATTCCTGAAAATTGAGAAAGATTTAAAGCATTTTTTTACTGAATGGAGTAGGTCTAGATGGGCTGTGCATAGAGGCTGTACTAGATGATATTTTACAGCAGAGCCTTCCAGACTAACTATTGCAGGTTTTAGTTGCTTAGTAGAGTTCCTGCCTTTTAAAGAGGGTGCATTCTATTAATATCAATTTCATAAACATCTCCATGCTAACTCTGCCTTGTGTGCTCTAATGTCAGTTAACACCCTTGGTGCCATATTCAAAGATAAGTTCAAGTTTGTATTTATACAGGATAAGTCACTAGGCAAAGCCTGTTTTCAGGGCCATCCTCTGTATGTGTACACCATACATAAATAAAGTAAATAATAACAATTTCCTTCACCATCCCTTAACCATACATGTCCTCTCTGCACTAGACCTGCTCCACCCCACCTTCCAGTCCTACCCACATTTCCCCTCACCTGCACTCCACCTTGCTTACAATACTTTTAACCTAATCACTGATAACAATCCCTGACTTTCAGAGTGCTTGTCAATATTTGAGCACATATTTAGACTGTGATCACTGCTGCCATGTAACAATATGCTGACTATGTAATTTGTAATGACTGTATATAATGTTCCCCAACTGATGTTCCACTACTTGTTTTCTTGTCGCATACTGTTGAGTTTTGTTAATTGTTGTTATATGTAATTTGACATGGGACCTTTTTAAATGAGCTTCTAGCTCAAACTTGTTTCTGAAACTTACATAAATAAAAAAATTAAGATGTATAGATAAGGTAAGATATAGATATTGCAGCACTAAACTCTTAGCACGAGTAGTGACAACTGCGTGGTGCATATGCAATTGCTTGTTTGTTTTATTGATTATACTGGTAAGCATAATAGGCAAAATAATGGCAGTTTTTAGTAACAACCAGACTACATTACATATTTAATAGATTTAATATTGGCAATAAAAATGATAAACTAATGAAAAAAATATAGCACATATCTTGGCTGGTCATTGCAGTGACATGAAGACATAGAGCCATATCGAGCACTAAAGGGCCATTTATATGGCATTTTCTGCATTGTTGTGAGTGGTGCAGAGCTGTTACAGCATTGCTGTTGTAGCCATGTGAATGCAATCCACATTGCAGTTTCTGCATGTGTCGCATTTCACAGCAATCCCTCTTTTCTTGGGATCACATAGTGTTGTAGGCATTTCAAGTGGCCATCTGAACAGCCTGCACCACTCACAATGGTGCCATGTGTTTTCCCATGCTGCACTTCAGTAGAGTTCCTTGGCTCCCACCTCCCCTAGTCCTACTGGAACACCATTCAGGACGCTATCATGCAACACCTCAAAGCCCTGCCATCTGAACACTCATTGGGAGCATTTTACAAACTGCAGCAGAACCGATGGGGTGGGAGCAATGGAAATTCATACCTTGTAAATGAAGTATAACTACATCTAAAACCAGAAACAATGTTGTGCTGAGTAGTGGTTGATGAAAGATTATTATATAGTTTGATTACATTATATGACAAAATTATCTGGCCCTGTTGAGTGTTCCTAAAAGGAACAACAAATGAGACTGATTGAAATTCCATTGCACTAGAATCTCTAATCTTCTCTAAAAGAGTAAAAAGGCTGGTTATGCATTTTGGGTAATTACCCGGGGGTAACCATATGTATAACTATAGCAAGTTTAACTTTTTTATAGTCTTCAAAAGAAAGACACCCCATGCTCTCAAAAAAAGTGCAAATGAGTGGAGTAGGTATGCATGTACTGTGATGTGTACTAGTATATTTGAATGGATAGGAATTACTAACAGGCTGCTTGTACAGTGCTAGTAAACAAAACCCTACTTTTACATGCACGTGGTGCACAGAACCCCAACTCCATGCACATGAAATAAACAAAGGACCCAGTGCTAGGTTCTTTCTCCTCCTCCTCCTCCTCCTCTTACCTTCATTCAGGTGTCAGTGTTGATAAAAAGAGATCCCTGATAGTCTAGTGGACTCCTTTCCCAGTCCCAGTTTCCAGTACATAGAGATGGGAATTTAGTGCAATTTGCGAAGTGTGGAACTTCACCGCGAATGGCAGAATTTCACCCACAAAGTGCAGAATTTTGCCCACAAATGGTGGAATTTCATCAGAAAATGGCAGAATTTTGCCATTTGCAGGTGAAATTATGCTGTTTGTGGGTGAAATTCTGCACTTTGCTGGCAGAATTCTGCTATTCACATGGAAACCTTTGCGATTTCGGGTGACGTCAAAGTTGCTGAGGGTAGGCAAAATTTTGCGAAACTCCACAGATATGAATTTTGGCCACTTTGCTGCAACTTTGCCAGTGGAGCAAAACTGTGTTGCAACTCTACCAGTATATACCCCTCCAAAGTAGCTGGTGCCTGGTGTCCCCACAAGTAATCCAGTTCCAGAGATGGAAGCTGGCTCTTACTCACTACTCACCTCCTCAGCCAGACACAGTCTGCCATGTGCATGTACTTGCATCACTATATAACTCTGTTAAGAGTGAAAGTGCTTGCAGGATGACTGTTCAAAATCATGTAAGCTTTGTGATTTTTGAACAGTCATCTCATAAGTATTGTATCATTATACTGAGTTATATAGTGATGCAAGTACATGGAAATAGCAGATGGCAACAAGTCACAGAGTTAAATGGTGGGGTTGTTGTGGTCAACATCACCAGCACCAGGCCAGGTGGTCGGGCATAAGGGGAGTGCCACTGGACACCAGGGAGGGTGCCATTGTGGGTGGGCACGGGATACCAGATCCATAAAGGAGGACTGCTAGACTACCTGGGATGTCTTTTATTCAACACCAGCAGTGAGATTCAGGTGGGACAGGGGAACATAATGTTGTTTTTTGTTGTTGTTATTATTTAATGTACCTACAGTAGCACCAGAGATGTCTGCAGGAGGTTGGGAGGGAAATGCTCATGCAATCCAAGGAGTAGAAGCTAGCACTTCACTAGTTAATGAGACTATAATGGGATGCAGATGACCACTTAGCACTTTTTATGGGCAAAAAGTTTATTTGTGTTAGGCCTTTCGAATATAGCAAGTTAGTGAACGAGCCCCTTGCACTGGGACTGAGGATTTAAAGTTCATATATAATTTGGAGAGATGCCCAAAAATGAAGCACTAACAAGTTTGGGATGCCCAGATTAAATAGCTGTTCCTTGACAGCCTAGGTGTAAGCATATACTATAGAATTAGTTTGTATCACAGCTGTTTAATTTTGCTGTCCTTGGTCGGGAGAACAATTGGCGGTAACTTAAAATTGCGATCTTCTGTGTTGTCATTTCAACTACAGTAATCTATTCTCATTTTACATTGCACCATCTGGTAATACTGCTTAGTCACTCACACCCCAATTCAAAGTTCATTCCTCTAATCTCTCCTCATTTTACATTCCACCATCTGGTAACACTGCTTTCGCACTCATGCCCCGATTTAATCCATGTCAGCTGTGAAAAAAAAACAAAACATTTAAATGTGGGAGTGGCTTATCAACTTCATTCAGGAGTCATTCTGTGCTTCAATATGTCACTGGTTAGCTGGTTGAAAGGCAAGTCTGTGAAGCGGGATTACTCGCAGCTTGATGATCCACTGCTGCTTGTTGAAAATGCTGATGTCCCGTTACTTGTAGCTGAGAATGTTGGAAGAGAGCTACACTGTGCCTCACTATCACCTGCAAAAAAACAGTGCTCTGAGTGCGCAGTCTATAGCCCAAATGTATGGAACAAATTTTGGAAAACATGCCAAAGAATGTGGTGTAATGAAAGCAGTGTGATTACACAAAGCCAAGCATGAAGGTGAGATTAATGAGTCCACTGTGTGCAACTTTAAAAAAGACTACTTGGAAAAGTTACGGGACATCCTTGACCTAAGTCAATTGCCCCACAGCCTGCCAACCAAACCCTTCTAATGTCAGAAGTGGAAGAAGAACCTAAAAAAATAATTTGCTGCCTATGAGGGGAAGGTGCAGTAGTAAACGCTAGAGTTGTGATGGCCATAGCCTGTGGTGTGGTAAAAACTCACAACTGCTAGACTCTGTCTGAGTTTGGGGGTAACTCGTCTTTTTCAAGAAAATGGGCATGGCTGTTTCTACACAGAATGGGGTACACAAAGTGAAAGGGGACCAAAGCTGCTCAAAAAACACCAGCCAAATTTGAGACTTTAAAATCAGATTTATTAAATAGAATTGCAACTCCTTCTGTTCAGTAGTTGATTCCTTCTGAACTCATCATCAACTTGGATGAAACTGGGGTTCAACTAGTCCCCTGCTCCCAGTGGGCAATGGCACAGAGTGGATCCAACAGGTAGAACTCACTGGTTTCGCTGACAAGCACCAGGTTTCCCTTGTATTAGCGTGTACTCTGTCTGGTGAATTGTTGCCCCCCCAAGTCATATACCAAGGAAAAAACAAAAACAGTCTCCTAGCCTTCAACTTCCCTGAGCAATGGTGTGTCACTTTTTCTGAAAATCACTGAACCAACAGTATAACAATGTCAGACTACATCGACTCAGTCCTACTGCCATACATTTCAGAAATAAAGGAAAAGCACCATCTCCCGAGAGAACAGAGATTGTTGTTAATACTGGATCTCTTTAGGGTACACAGCACCAAACCTGTATTACTGCAATTAGAAAGGCATATCATCATACCCATTTTTGTACCCCTATTGTGCACAGATCAGCTGCAGCCTCTGGATGTCAGCGTTAATAAAAATCTTTAAGGACTTCATGAATGATCAGTTTACTGAATGGTACTCCAGTGCTGTCTCTGCTCAATCTTGCCCAAGGCACGTCAGCAACAGCTGTTAGCACTGACCTAAGGATGATGTCCATGAAGACGAAGCATATGCAATGGCTTGTTATGGTGTTCGAAAAACTGTGTTTGCGATGAGCAGATGTAATCTGTGGCTTCCAAATGGCAGGGATCAGAAATGCCCATTTTTCATGCCTGGACACCACAAAACCAAGGGATGTGACAGAGAGTGAACTGTGAATGAACTGTGAGTCAATCCCTTGATAAGTATTTTTGTTTTCAGGACTCAAACACGCTGAGCGAGCTGCACGAGTAGCCGCCAAGTGAACTGAGTGAATTCAGATTAATTTGGGGTTTACTACTGTTTAGTACTGTATTGCTGGTGATTACACTCATTGTTTACTGTGTGTACTGTGTTTTGCTACTGGTTTTTAAAGTGTTTATTAAGAATAAATGATGTCATTAAGTATCTTCGAATGTGAAACTAATTTAGCTGTAAAACTTTCTTCGCGGTGCTGATTCCACCAGCGAACAAAGCGACATTTTATTGGCAGTGAAATTAAGTAATTCTATAGTACTTCTCTGTGAGATCAATATTGCAATTATAAGTCTAATCACAATAATGACAGTTTCTTATAGGTTCTTATATTTACCTTTTTTTTGTGGCAGAACGCTGCTGTCAGCATACAACACATGATCAGCTGAGCGTCGCTGCCATGCCAGGCATTTCTAAGAGATTCAGCATGGCAGCCAATCAGTGAGCTTATTTAGCTCATGAATATTTAATTAGATGTATAGTCTATTGTATACTGCAGTAAACAGTAAGTAATACAAAATGTTTTGCACACAAAGTGCACATGGGTACCAGCCCCACATTTGAGTGTGGTGCCGTTGGTGCTGACTGTTCCCCTTTAAAGACAAAGTAAAAAGTGGAAAAAAGACACATCAGGTTTAGGAAGAGGTGGTTACTTCTCAAATGCAAGGTTATGGCTGAGATTTAAAAACTCGGGTAGGAAAGTATTGAGCAGACAGAGAGATGCAGGAAGACTGTTCTGGTAGCAGGTGCTGCAGACGAATAGGAATAACCAGCAGCAACAGAGCAACAGCAGAGAGCTTAGGAGGAGGAAAACTTAAAAGATGAAAATCAAAGATGCACAGAGAAGGAGTTAGTAATGGGTAAATATATCCAGCAAGGTAAGCTGGTGTAGTACCATGAATAAATAAAAAAAATAAATAAATAAGTACAGTTTTATAACGTCTTCTAAAATGAACTATGAACCTATACAAATCTTTATGAATTGTGGCGACGTGATCTGATTACCTGTTCAGCCTATTCTCAGCCCATTACAATACTGTACACCTTTGTCATAACACCAAGGTCAACCACCCCCTCCTTCATATACAGTAGTATAAGAAAAAAGACAGAATTACATTATTTACACAGATAAGATCTATAAAGGAAGGCCCTCCGACATCTCAGTGCCAACTAAAAGGCTACGGGAATGAACAGAACTGAATGGAAAGATCCAGCATAGACCAATGCTCTTGAAAAGCTTTGCCCTCTTGATAAACATTCCAGCTTTTCATATTTAAGTGTCCTTTTTGCTTCTGACAACATTTTCTCCAGCCCTCCTACATGTCTAGCACACACACACACACACACACACACACACACACACACACACACACACACACACACACACACACACAGCTCGTTTTAAGAAACATCAACCTATGAAGAATCTTAAACTCATGCAACTGTGCCTTCCAAATGAGGTGTGGCAAAGACATCAGGTGAATTGGGAGCATTTGACAGAGGCAAAATGTAGCCTGGCATTCTATCTGCCAGCCTTTTTTTTAAGCATATAGGGCTCATACACATAGTTATCCAACTTACTAATATCATTGTTGACTTTTCCAAATTTTTGCCTCCGCTTGGTCTCTGAATCACTTATCTACTATGCCTGACTTGTTTGTATTTAAAACCTCCATTTGAATGTTGATTCTAATGTATTGTATGTTGAACCTAATGTATGTTATGTGCCATCTAGATGCACCAGGTCATTCCTGAAAACAGTCCCTCAGACCAATGTCTCTACCCAGTTATCAAAAAAATACATAAAATACTCTACTTTGCCTCTCACTTGGGTGGCAAGCTGAAAATTCCAGAATGGAACCTATCTAGTTGGCAGCCCTTGATATTGTAAGAGGCTACAGGACACTCTTTGCTTTTTACTCACAATTTAGACATATGGCTGCCAAGAGGAGTGCTCTGTGAGAACTGGAGGGCTGGAGTACTACTTATGATTACGTGCAATACTTGCCTTTATAAACAGCTGTCTATGTCTATCTGAATTCTGAGCTACATGGCTCAATTTGTAGCCAACCGTGTAGAAAACATTCCTTTGAGAAGGGTCTTTCTTCCTGTCATCCCTTTACTCCAGAGTTGTAGAGTGCCATACCACAGTTTAATCCAATACTTATGGGTTGTAAACATAGAAACATAGATTTCTGTCAACAGAAAAGGATATTTAAACCCATCCAATCGGCCCTTGTCCCTGCCTATTCTGTTACCACTGACCCTAGTTGATCATAGCTAGGTGTCATTCCTTCTCCCCATTCCTCTACCTCATATGCCCCGTGCCTCTCCTGTGCTTGCTTGAAGTTCCCCACAGTCTTTGCCCCACTACTTCTTCTGGCAGGCTGTTCCAGTTATCAACCACCCTTTCTCTGAAGAAGTAGCAGTTGTGCAAATTTATTGTTCGGCTGAAAAGGCATTACAATATATTACAAAAATCACAACACATGCACACTTCCATGAGAATACACAATATAAAAAAATCATATACAACACATTATAAATATGCAAATGAATATATCTTACAAATCAAAACAAATTATTTCCAGGTCCATTCTCTAGTTTTCTGATTCCACACTAGCATATATATTAAGTCCCATTCTGAAAATTTTTCTAAACTTTAATCATTCTGCACCTAAACAGATATTAAATCCATTTATCATTCTAAAATGGGACAAATTGTAATAATTATAGTGAGTCACACTAAGTCAGACTACTCTGACCCACAGAGTTCATCCCGCCAAGTCATATAGCAAACTATCAATGCCCACCTAGAGACCAGCTGGACACACTGGCACAAAGGGCAAAGCCTTCAAACATATCATGCAGTGCATATTGCTCCATACCCTTTTGGACCACTACCTAGCCTACTACTCCAGTTGGCCATACATGAGGAGCTTAATGTGACTACATGATATGAAAAGGTCCTGTCTGTTTTTCGCCATGCTCCAACTGTGCCTATTTGTTACCAACAGGAAACACCGGCCTTGGAGGAGAATCATTTGGGGCACCATGCAACGAATGCTGCTCCTTGACCCAATAACCCCCCCAATCCGGTCACTCCTATCAGCCACTATTAAGGCACTAAATGGGACTATGTGTTACAGTCTAAGTCCCAACATTACCCATCATGTCACGTTTACGCCAACTTGACAGCCCATTGGACATGTTAGCGATATTGCTAGTCCCTAGGAGCACCATGTGACTCATGACACTCCGTGCCCCCTAGAATTAGCCTTACTCCAGTCACTTCAAACAGCTATTCCTGGTGCACACCTAGTTGCAATGCTATAGGAAGGATCTCATATTAGGGCATTTGGTCTTGACAGAATTCTGCCCTGAAAGTACAAGGACCTTGACATTCAAAGTATACCCCCCCCAAAATAAAAACTTACAAGTAATAAAATATTAAGAGCACCATTAAACAGCAAAAGCATTTAAGGCTAATTTAACTAAAGTTGATACTACCAATTAGGTCAATTACCTAGTTAGACTTCAATAGCCCTAATTTAGCTCAACAGCAGTTTTACAATACTATATATGAATTAACGTTTGTTATCTCATATTCAAAAAAAGCTAAGAGCTATATGCCGATCGTACAAAGCATGTATACTAACATAAACACAACATATATACAGCCTCCTAATAAAATTAGCTTAAAATTAAAAATAAGCATTTTATGGCTTTAAACAATATCCATAGTGGCAATCAATCTCCTTTAGTGATCAATTTTACTAAAAGCTCACCACTGCTTCACCATCAATTTAAATAGATTGCCCTTCATTAGTCACCCTTCCAAGTTCGTTATTTTGACCAGCATAAAATACTGTGCTGAATATTATATCAACTTCTACTTCCTAATACACTTTGATACTTTTAGCTTAATAACCAGTGTTATACCGTGATGAGATTTCTTTGAAGGTTCTATATCGTTTTCTAGAGATTCAAACATAACATCAGTATTTTATGAGGCAATACAGCCCAATTGTCAGACACTTTGAATCACAGCCCCTTCCTCTTTCACTTTATCTCACCAGAATGCCAGATTACTTTTCTTTTACTTTTCTTTAGCTCAAAACCCACATAGATAAGGCATATTAAATCCATGGACAGAACAACATGGCAAAATCAGCTCTCATTCGACGTTGTTTTTTAGTCCAGTTCTACACCTCGTTTTATATAGCATTCCTGTGAAACAAAAGTAAAAGACACGCTTCTCTAAGCGCCATAAAGTTTTTCAAATAAAAGTACTTCATAGGACCCTCCGGCAATGTTGGCATACCTGTTAATAAATTTAAATTAGCTTGTCAGCAAATGTGCCACCTTGTTCGAAGCAGGAGTCTACCTTTTCTCTCTCCGGTCTCCTTGCAAGTTCAACAATTCTGCAGTTTGGCAGAAATTCATCTTATGTCTGGCCTGGATGCTATGAATCACAAAACAAGCTGCCTATACATCCACTTCTTCAACAACATTTAGCCTTAGCCTGGACAAGCAGTACAATTAATTTTCAAATGCTTAAAACAGCCGGTTAACTCCACCATCTACAATGGACAGTTGCTGTACAAAGCACTAAACACCATCTATTAACAGCAAGCACACTCCCAGTCCATGTTTCCAGGATTAAAAGAGGAACCACAACAATGATAAAGTGAGCTGGCATTAGTTTAAACTTTCATTCAACAATTCACTAAAAAATACAAAAGAACAAACTTCAGGTACTGCAATAAATGCAGAGAGCAACTGAGAGCGGGATGGCAACGCAGCCATCTTGCCCCCTGCCGGATGCCAGTTAAAAGGGTGGGCTGGGACTCCTACTGTGAAACACTACTACATGGCTGCTGTGAAGAAGTATTTCTTCACATCTCTCCTAAACATCCCCCTCCTAGCTTCATTCCATGCTCCCTTGTTCTAGTTCCTTCCTTTCTCTGAAATAGACCCTCTACTTCCACCTTGTTCACTCCTGTGATGTACTTGTAGGGTTCAATCATGTCCCCTCTCTCTTTCCTCTCTTGCAGCAAGTTCATGTTGAGGTCCTGCAGGCTTTCCTCGTATGGCTTCTCATGCAACCCATTCCCCCATTTTGTTGCCCTACTCTGTACTGCTTTTACCCTTTCAATGTCCTTACAGAGGTACGGCCTCCAGAACTGGCCACAGTACTCCATGTGGGCCCTCACCAGTAAATGATAAAATGGCAGCAACACCTCCCACCTCCTGCTAGAAATCCCTCTTCCTATGCATGCCAGCATCCTGCTAGCCATTCTCACTGCTTTGTTACACTGCTAAGCAACCTTGAAGTCATCAGATATGATGTGCCATAGGTCTCTTTATTGCTTGGTGACTGTAAGCTCCACTCTCCCCACCTTTTGTACAGCCCCTGGGTCCCAGATCCCTAAGTGCATAACCTTGCATTGTTTGGCTCTGAAACCCACATGCCACCATTCTGAGACCATTCCTCTAGTTTCCTCAGATCCCTTTGCATTCTCTCTGCCCCTTCCTGAGTGTAAAACTTGTTGCACATTTTTGTATCATCCACAAAGAGACACACCTTCCACTCAAGCTCCTCTGCAATGTTGCTTATGTGGACATTGAAGAGGACTGGTCCCAGCACCAAACCCCGTGGCACCCCAGTAGTCACTCTCCTATTGCCTGAGAGGCTACTGTTTACCGTCAGTCTTTGCCTCCAATCTCTTAACCAGTTTGATACCCAGCTTGCCACTTTCTCCTCCACCCCCACGCTGCTTAGTTTCTTAACTAGCCTCCTGTATGGCACAGTGTTAAAAGCCTTACTGAAGTCCAGATAGGCCACGCCAACTGCCGTTCCTTAATCTACATCCCTGGTAACCCAAAGAAATCTATGAGATTAGTCTGATATGACAGCCTCCCTCTGAAACCATACTGGTGGTGGTCCTGCAGTCCTTTTGCCTCCAGGTGCTCCAAAAGCCTCTCCTTTAGTAGTGAAGGTTACACCAAGGACCAGCAGGACCTTCAGAGAGTCTGCAGCTGTATCCAAAGAATGGCAGGGGCATCAGAGGATTCCAAGTGCCCAGAGTCTAAAGAAAGGATGGGGGACCCGGGATGGAGTCTTGGAGACCGTGGAACCTGCATGAAGAAATAACAGAGATCAATGGAGATTCTAGCATGTCAGTGAGTAGTACTGAAACAGGACTATTTGTTCAGTACCAGGAGTGAGATTCACAGCTGTTATCTGAGAATTTAGCTATGACTTCAAAGTTTTCTAACCCTGCTTTAATCACATGAAGTTAGCACGTGTCTCTGTTTAGCCAGTTTCAGTCTTGCAAGGATAAAAAGTAAAATCTTTTATAAAGCTTGTGAAAATGGGCTTTTGACCTGTGAACACTAATTAGCAATCTCCTGTGTAGCAAATGTCATATACTGCTGTACTGTCATAACAACGTATGCGGGAAGTGTTCCAGTATAAACAGGGCAATGGCCATGGTAATATGGTAAAAAAAAAAGGAAATCTGAACTATATGGACATTTTATTTACTTTATTGTGGGTTTCTTACGTTATAAATTTACTTTTTGTATTCCTTCATTTTCTGTTACTGGATTGAGGCTAATAGATGAAACTGGTTCAATGCGTTATATTATTTTTGAAATACAGTTCCATTTTTAGAAGGGGTATTTTTGTTAATGTTGCTTTAATTTAGGGTTTTATCAGGAATTTTTTATCTACTTTTTATACTTTTGTATTTTGCTGTAAACCAACTCTGATGTCATACTCCCCTAAATGAACAAAAGGTAAACCTTTTTACCCGTTAACAAAGCATAAGGATTAGAGTGAGTGCATGCTGCGGCAAGTGAGATGCTGAAAGCTGTGCTGTGCTTTTTTCAGCATGTATAGCATTTAGCTAAAATTTGTTTCACTCTACATTTCTACAAAAGAATTATCATAACTCACAAACTGATACCTCAGGAAAGATAGCCAGTTAGCTGCACTCTCCTGTTTGAACAAACATTGTCTTTCTGCAGAACCTCCATTTGATACAAGAAAGGAAAAATAACTGTTGTTACCTGTAGTATGTTACTAGCTGAAGTAACCAGGATGCAAGCATAAGTTTATTCTAATTTCTGAGGCAATCAAATGCCTGATTTGCTGTTCATTTTAATGTGTGTAATAGTTCTTGCTTGTTATATTTCATTAGGGCAGCACACTAGGAGTTTTCATATTTCTGCTGTTATCTGAAATGTTATTCTGTTAATAAGTCACTGCTCAGTAAATTATCATTACAGAAAAATGATGCTTTTAGTATAAAATTAAGAACTTGTTCAAATTAGGTATAATTTGTAGGTCGACTGTTCTTTGGTTTTAGATATAGCAAATTGAACTCTGCATAATAAGTACACTTTCTATTAATTTATTTTTTGGGGGGTCTGACTCCCCTCTTGCCATTGGACCCATTCACCCACTGCCCACATACCCAGGCTTACCCCCATGGGTGGGGCCACCAAGGGGGCTTCCACTCCCAGTGGACATCATGGGCAATCCCTGGATTAACCCTCAGTTCAGCGCCATGAGAATGGGACCTCCCCCAGTGGGCATCGGAGGCAGTGGACAACGGAGCAGAGTGGGCCATCATGCCAGGGGGGGCTGGCTTTTGTTACTGCTTGCTGCCCCAGGGATGAGGATGTGCAATGATGTTCAGCATCTGCCCTGCCCCCTAATATACTGATGCTGGTCACGGTGGTGCCCCCAGACTCCACCAGGGGTCCATCAAGTGCCGGACACTCTTTCCTTCCCTCCCCGCCAAGAAAGATAGGAATACGCAGGATGCTCAGTCCCTCTCCCCCGGCCGGCACTCCAACTCCCAGGTCCATTCCTGAACCCGGGTCATCAGTGTCACAAGTGGAAATCTAACTGCTGTGCCAGTGGGCCGGCCCAATAAGCACACTTTTTAAGAAGTTTTTTTTTCTGTTAATAGTGCATTTGTCTATAGAATTTACCAGCACTCAAGTTACAAGCCAAAGGCTGGACAGCACAGAAGTGGCTTCTTGTTTCAGTTCCTCTACAGTGTGCAGTGGAACGTAAGAGCAATATTCATCAGAAATTATATGATTCAAAGCTTCAATCTTACGTGAGACTATTTTCAAGTATAAACTGTGCTCTGTGGAATAATAGTATACAGGCCTTTTTTTATTGACTTACCATATATACTCACAGATAAGCCAATCTGCATACAAGCCGATCCCCCCAAAGCAGCTGTCTTAAAAAGCAGCAAGTATACAGACCCGCATATAAGCTGAGAGCAAGATGAGAGAAACACATAACACACAACTGTGCTCAGTGCATTTTTTTTTTATTTTCTTTGCAAGCACACACTTGTGAAAGACACAGCATTACAGTTCAACATTGTCCTTTACGGAACACAGCACATGGCACTTGGCAGTGAAGTAAAGTGAAATCAGTGAACTAATCTAATGTACGGTAGTTCCAATCCTGCAACACTTTAATCAGTTTCCTCGTCCATTTCTCTGTCTGAAATCCCAAAAGACTGTAGATTCTCAGACATTAACTGCTTGGTTAGTGCATCATCAGTATAGTCCAGCTCCTCCTGTTCCTCTTCCTGTTCCTCACTCGAACTGTCAGCCACTGCATTGTCATACAGTGCATTGTCTTCTGTCCCATCCATGGAATTGCTTATACAGCACTTAAGAAATGATCTGCTGACCATATTGACAGGGATTGAGTCCCATGCCTCTATGACCCACTCGCACACCAAATTCAGGTCAGGCTTCTTGAGGTTGCCAGCTTTAGTTACAGATCCTTCACCAGAGCACATCCAATCACTTCACAGATGTCCAACCCTATCTTTAAAAGGCTTGTTCAGACACACATCAAGCGGTTGGACTATGGATGTGAGACCACCTGGTATAACACAGATGTCTACTTTTGATTTCTTGGCATGTTTTTTGACATCATTGGTTAAATGTGCCCAAAACATGTCCTAAACAAGGAACGAGCACTTAGAGCGCAGCACCCCAGGATGTGAGCCCCAAACCCTTTGCAGTCAGATCTTCACCAGTTCCTTATCCATCCACCCTTTGAGATGAGGGTATACTAGCACCCCGGAGGGGGGGAAGTCATATTTTTGGGCAATGTTTTCCTTTTGAAAATAACAAGTGGCCTTAGTTTGGCACCATCAGCCATGCATACTAGTACAGCAGTAAAATGAGTCTTTTTGTGCCCAGTTGTTCAGATAAACACTGTCTTACTCCTACTAGGGTTCACAGTCCTGTTACCAGCAGAGTTATTAGAGCTCTCAGTGTATTCAACAACACGCAGCTTAAAGGCTGCATCATAAGCACTCCGTTTTCTCTTGCTGCTAGTTACAGTACCAGTACTCATTTTGACAGAACTGCAGTAGTAACACTGTGTATGTCTTTTATGTGTACCACTTAATACTGTGCAGCTGAAACTGAGTGTAGGAACTGATCAGGAACAGCATGAGACAGCATCATGACACGAAGTCTAGTTGTTAGAGATTTCTTTCTTTGGTGAGTAAGTTTTGACCCGCGTATAAGCTGAGACAAGTAAAGTGCATATTGAATTTCAGTGTACAAATCTCAGCTTATACGTGAGTATATATGGTACCTACATTTATCTTGAAACAACACAGGGCAGGATTCACAAAAGGGCTTGCGCTTGGCACATCTTGGGTGCCCCAGTGCAAATGAGATGCATCAAGCTCCAAAAGTATTTGCAAAGGAGGCATGGGGGAAGCTCCTGGTGCATGCCCACTGTGAATACCACTGTTACGCCCAGCCCGGGATGCACCAGCACAATCCCTTGGTCAGACTAGGTACACAATGGGGCAAAGCATCTCCCAGTGTGCTGTGCCAAAAGCTGCCATTCACAGCCACAGGCATGCAAATGGGGCCATTAGACATGCAAGGTGCAATGGGGACATTTGCATGTCATTATGGCCTCATTTGCCTGTGCCTAGAAAGGTTGCACCTGGCAGAATATATCAGGCACCCTGCAATGTGTATGGGCCAACACAGCCCCAGGGAGGTGGGTTGCAGCCTCCACCCATCCCTGGCCCATTTGCCAGCAGTGAGGACACCCACACTAATGCCCCAGTGGTCCAGTGTCCCTCCCTCCCTCCCTGCCTGACCCCTGTTCTGAATGCCACACCCTGTGGTGGTATATCCATGTATGAAGAAATCCCCCACCCTGCCCATAGCCCCATGTCTGAGCCACACCCTGCAGTGGTAGGGTCTTGTATGAAGAATCCTCCCACTCCCCTCCCCAACATGCGCACCAGCGGCGCATCAAATAACCCCGCCATCAGTCCAGCAGACCCCCACCCACTCAGGCACCCTCTCCCCAGCCTGCTCCTCCATCCCAGCAGTTCTGAAGGTCAGTGGGCAGCACAACCCACCCGTATGCCTCCATGGCTGCCCACTGACAGAGCTGTTCATGACTGACAGCTACTGTGCTACTGACAGCCCATTGGTGGACCCTGTCAATCAATGGGCTTGCAGTGATTACTGTACTCTGTCATTCACATGAATGACAGACTACTGTATTCACTGCAAGTCCACTGGTCAACAGGGTCCACGAATGGGCTATCAGTAGTACAATAGCTGTCAGTCGTGGACAGCTCTGTTGGTGGGCAACCATGGAGGTATATGGGTAGGTTGTGCTTCCCGCCAATGGCGGGACTCAGCTGGGATGGAGGAGCTGGGTAGGTTGGGTGTGCCTGAGTGGGTGGGAAGGTCTGCTGGGCTACCAGGGGGGCTTCTGGATTTCTGGTCAAGTTGGGGTGGGAGGGTGGGTTCTCCTATTCAACAATATCACCGCAGAGAGTGTCAGGTTAATGGAGATGAGGGCTGGGAGGGGGGGTCTGTGTGCCTCACATTCACCACAGTGAGCAGCAGGTGAGTGGGGATACGGGCAGGAAGGGGGGTCTGTGTGCCACATATTTGCCACAGTAAGTGGCAGGTTAAAGGGAATGCAGGTGGGGAAGGGTGGTTGATTTCAATATATCCACCACTGAGAGAGGCAATATCATGGGGATGTAGGCAAAGGGGCACACTGGATTGCCAGGGTGGGCAGGTTGCCTTGCTGATGTCTGCAGTATGGCAGTCTGTCTGTGGGTGGCCACCCACTTAAGTCTACTTATCTTTGGGAGGCGCATCTCCAAACTTTCCCCGGGGATGCACCTCCAGGACAGGCTGTGAAAGAGGCTGAGCACCGTATGCATGGGCATGCCCCCCTTTCACAGCCCCTCCAGATACACTGCATATCATTATGGGCAGTATGCAGCACATCTGTGATGCCTTGGTGCATTGATGATGCACCTGCACATTGGCATCCTACCATAATCATTTAAGTGTGCAAGTCAAGGATGCACCGGTGCATCTCGGATGCAGTGTGTGCATCACTTTTGGGAATCCTGCCCCCAGTATTTTATATTTTAATTTCTCTGTTAGTTGTCTAACACATTTTTTATTGATATGGGTCAGATAAAGAAAAAAAAAACTGCCATAAAGCAACCCACAAATGGTAAACAACAGTGAAGTAATACAATGGATAGATCCTGTAGCCTGTGCAAAGAAAATTCCCAGTTATTTCTTATCTCCCGGAAGTCAAACTGCAATAGTGAGAAAACAAGTAAGTATTCACATTGAAGAGTCCCTAAATCCTGAAATAACACAATTGCTTATTAAACCAAGGAAATTAAGTTCACAGAATCTACTAATGGAACAAATTACAGTTTTTTGAAGTCTCTATTATGGTTGCAAAGGATGTTGAGGTTGTTAACTGCTCCAAGAGTAATGAGAAAGTCAAAACATGGAAGCCAGTAAGGTCTCTGATTCTGAATTTAGATACTCTGACTTAGATGAATTTAACTAGAAAGAACTAAAACATGTCCCTAATGTGGATAGAGTATCCAATACACAACATATTTCTCAGCTATTTGGGCTACAAGAAATTAATAACAAATCCTGTTGCCAATTGCAAAAGCCTTTAACTCCAGTACAAGGTATTAAGTTAAATATACGCAAACCTCAGATTGTTAAAGTAGTACACACCTCTTTTTTTTACATGATTTTGATATATTCATATCTTCTTACATAAAAAAGTTTAGTTTAGACCCTCCCTCCAAGGGGCCTCCAGATTTACCTCATTTTTAGCCATCAGAAGAGGGGAGGACACAGAGCACTTCTGAAAATTAAAACCAATTGGGAAAAGTCAAAGAACAAGCTTTGAAAAGTGAATTGGATATTTCTAAATCTCACTTTGGAGCATAATCTTAGGTAGCATCGACAAACCTAAAAAGGCAGTACAAAAAAGTAACTTCCACCTGTTGGAAATGGTTGTATTACTAAAAATTTTGAGTACAGGAACCATAGATATGAATAGGGCTGACAATGTGATAAATACCAGGGGTGGGATATTCAGAGTGGATGCGCCATGTGCAACAGGGATGTGCCAGCGCAAGTGCAGAAATGCGCCATTGTGTGATATTCAGCAGGAGGTGGCTGCGCAGCTCAACAAGCTATCAGCCAGAGTGCAACAGTAATGAATGCATGTGCAACTGTAGGAGATGGAAACATGAATAACATGCGCAGTGCAATATTCAACAGCATGCGACATGCCCAATAGTGGAGCAAGTGAAAGTTGAGTGACAGCGGAAATGAGCCAAAATAAAAGGGAGCAAGACAGGGGAGGAAGAATGAGCCACAGGGAAGCCACAGGTGGGAGCGTGGAGCCAGAGAGGAAAAACAGGAAGCAGGGAGCAGGACTGGGCAGGATTAGAACAGGGCCCACCAGAACTGTGCCAGAGTGAGGGTTGGAGTGGGTGTGCCCATGCCAGTGTGCAGAAAAGGGTGTGAGAGTGCCACAGTTGACTGAGGGCAGTGACAAGAGGCAGGACAGCCACAGGCAAACAGCAGAGGTTAACCCAGTGCAGGGGAAGCACCAGGAACAGACAGCAGGGGGAACAGGACAGCAGCCACCCAGGGGGGACACCAGCCAGGGAAATGGCCAGTACCACCTTCCAGATGGAGGCAGTAATGAGGGGTATAAGAAGACAGGCAGCAGGGAGGTGCAGCCGTGGAAGGGCCTGTCAGTGGTATGCCCAGAACAGGCAGTACCGAGCCCACACCAGCTTCGAACAGTATTCTGACACAGATATTGTGGGTTGGTACCGCCTGAACCGGGCGATACTGTGGCAGCTCTGTGAGCAGTGCAGTGATGAGGTGCAGGCACCCACATGAAGGAGCCATGCTCTGTCAGTGGAGACAAAGGTGACAGCTGTCATGTGCCTGCTCACCATGGGCACCTTCCAGAGACCAACAGGGGACACAACAGGCATAACCCAGCCGGCCGTGTCACGCCTACTCACACAATTCCTCAGTGCACTGCTGCCAGATGCTGCGGAGTACATCCATTTCCCCAGCACACAGGCAGAGCACACAGCACACATATAGGAGTTCCACAGGGTAGCACGGTTGCCTGGCATGCTCGGGGCCATTGACTGCACCCATGTAGGCATCTGCATGCCACCTGGCCCAGATGGTGTGGCATACATAAACCGCAAGGGATACCCGAGCATAAACTGCCAGGTGGTGTGCAATGCCATGGGGTGCATAACCAATATCTGTGCCATGTACCCTTGGGGAGCACATGATGCCTTCATCTGGCACCAGTCTGCACTGTGCCACAGGTTTGAGAGTGGGGACATCCCCACCGGCCATCTAGTAGGTGAGTATGCATATCACGCAGGATGACATGAGCAGACGTGGGGGGGTGCATAGTCAGAGGTGCCATGGGTACCAGCCATGTTGGCCCATGGCATAGCAATGCAGACCACCATTCTAATGTCCCCCCTCTACACACAGGTGACAGTAGTTACCCACTATGGCCCTGGTTGCTCACAGCATACTGGTGCCCCACGACCCCATCGCAGCTACGGTACAATGAGGCTCACGCCACAACACAGAATGTCATCGAGCAGGTGTTCAGGCTGCTGAAGGCACAGTTCCAGTGCCTGGACACATCAGGTGGTGCCCTACAGTATAGACCCTCGAAGGCCTGTGGGCTATTCCTGGCCTACTGTATCCTGCACAACATGGTCACCGACTGTGAGATAGCCATAGAGGTCGAAGAAGGGGACAGCGGTGGGGACAATGAGGATGCCAGTCCAGCTGGTGAAGGGCAGCCACCACCTGGGTGATGAGACCCCCGGCTGATCCAGATGGCACAGCAGCACCGGGACACTGTTACAGAGGAGCACTTCAGACAACACAGGTAGGTCACGGGGCCATGCGCAACCACCAAGGGAAAGGGCACAGCCCACAGACAGGCAGGGCAGGATACCAGGGGTGGATGGCGGTAAGGGAATGGGTCTGAGCAGGGCATCGCACATGGAGACAGGGATGGGCAGGGCTGAACATGACACGTGCACACATACGCACACACACCACAACACATGCACAAAGGGAAAATGGCATGCCAACCCCCAACAGCCACCCCTACCCCCAAACAGGACCACACACGACCATGTCTGGTGGTTGTCACTGTGCATGCCTCAGATGCTGGGCACCATTGCACACTGGCAGACAGCAAAATGCAGGCATCATCGTGCACACACTACAGTGGCCAGTAGCCGGGAGGGTGTGCACGGGGATTGTGTGTGTGCAGGGCTGGGTACCCCACCCGTGCATTGCACAATGCACACCACAGTGCACACAGGGCAGTGGCAGACAGTGGCCATGGTGGGAGACAGGTCAGTCACACGACACAGTACCACGGCCACCATGGATGAGTGGGCAGCCCCGCTGAGACCTGCCAGCTGTGCCAGGCTGATCAGTGGTCTCTTGGGGTGGCACCGACGGGCCCCGGGGTGATGCGTGAATGCGACCGTGTTTGCGCAGGGGTCTGCAGCCCACTGAACATGCCCACAACAGGCATGCTCGGTATGCCAACAGCCGAACCCGGTGTTGATATAGCAAGTGTCGCATGGCCCCGGGAATGGGGGGTGGACATGACACTGTGCGATGTCTGCAGTGGCTGGGCACTGAACTGGGTGCCCAGTGTAGCCATGACAGTTGTCAACGCAGTGGTCTGCCTGTCAATGGCAGCAGTCACATCCGTCCGCTGCTGGGCCATCTCTGCCAGGAGCAATCTGTGGTCCCTGCTGCACCGCTCGTCTGCCTGGCATAGAACCACACTGAGTGCATCCACCACTGTCATGAGCCACATCTGCAGATATACTGAAGCCTGGAGAAGATGGTTGTGTTTGTCCAAGGGGTCGTCCCCTGGTCCGGCATGCTGTCCCTCGTGGCGTTCCTGGCCCTGCTGGACAGCACCCCTTGATGTTGGGTGCTGCACACCACAGCCATGCTGGGGCATGTCCACACATGGTGCACTGCCACCGCCCCTGACACTGTCCCCCCATTGCCATTGGCTGACTGCTGGTGCTGCCCCTCTGGCTGCCAATCACCAGGGCTTACTGATGCTGCCGCAGCAGCTGCAACAGCCCCAACACCCTGGACACACACCAGTGCTACCCCACTGGGGCATACAGGCACAGGCTGGGACTGGGTTGTTACGCAGGCAGCCATGGCAGCATCTCCCGTGGTAATGCCTGTGCAGTTGCCTGCTGTGGGACCATCCTGTGTCCCACATGTATCACTGTCCTGGATGCATGGTCCATCATCATCAGTGCTGGATCTGGACCCAATCTGTATCCCAGCATGTTGGAGACTGGGGGCGATGTCACACTGGGGCACAGGCAGGGCCTTGTCCACACCCGCACCACCCACATCAGTCTAGACAGACGTGCAGGTATGCACTTGGCCAGTCCCTTGGACACCTGTGGAGGTGGATGGGCAATCCTCCATGTCCAGGGCCTCCCCCTCGGTGGACACACCCACCACCTCTGCCCCATGTAGATGCTCAGGAGCTGTAAGGAAACACATTAGCGTTAGTGGCTCCGCCTTGCCCTGTGGCATGCCCTCCACCACCCACACACTGACAGCACAGGACCTACCATGCAGTTATGGGCTGCTACCCATCCGGAAGCCACCACCAGGAACACCCTCGATGGCACTCGCCACATGCTGCTGGCCACCTGCTCCTCCTGTGGCATCCGACGGGGTACATCCGGATGGCCCCCACCGGTGGCAGCACGTGAAGCCCTGATGGCAGCCACCTTGTCCTTGATCTGCCTCCTGTCCGTGCCTACCTTCTTCTTGCTCTCCTGCACGGACTGCTGGTGGCTGCCATGCTGGTTCACATGTGCCACCTCACCCCACGCCACAGCACAGGCCTGTGGCATTCCCCGCTATCTGCTAAGCAGTGGTTCCTTGTCCAGATATGCCTCGAACAGGGCATCAGATTCAGTCCTGGTGAAGTTGGACCTCCTCCTTCTCCCCTTTCCCTGTTCCTCCTCTTCCTCATGCTCAATCATGCTCGCACCTGTGGGAATGACAGGTGTTACCTTGGACTGTGCAGTCCCATACAGCCCTCCCAAACCACAGTCCCCACATCCCAACAGCATGCGACCCACCACAATGGACTGCAATACCGAACCATGGTCTCTGCAGTTCCAGGTCGCATTTACATAGCACAACGCATGCAAATGAGGGCAGGCACAACAGTAAGTGGATGCTAATGCAGTGGCTGCACCATGGAATGGCTAATGAGCTGATTTGCATAACCTTGCTGAATATAACGCTGTTGCGCCTTGCGCAATGTGGGTGAGTATGCTCAGGCTATAGCGCAGCACTATGACGTGTGTAGTCAGCACCTCACGGCACATACCCGGGGTGCTGATGTTGATGCGTGTGGCCCTGCTGACTTGCTGTGTGCAGGAGGCAGTGCAGAGCACAGCCACCACTGTGCCTGTGGTGCTAGTGCACTGTATGTACATGTGGCGCTCATGCCATGGTGCACCATGGGTGCCATGGTGCCACAGCACAGTAGGCCACTACAGGGCAGTACACTCAAGCACCCTACTGCGCTACATGCAGGGCATCCCAATAGCACTGTGGCGACCCGTGTACAGACAGACCCTTGACCCTGCAGTTGACCTTTGCCCCCTAGGTGCCATGTGTCCGCATGGCTGCACCCCTATCATGCAATCCAGTGACAGCACGATAGGGACTGTCAATGCAGTACCACACTGCCTCTGCACATAGGGCACGTGCGCTACAGAGCACCATTTTGTTGGTGCTTGAGACAGCAACATGCCGAGAACCGGAGTACAGGTCTGGAGTTCCACTGAACTGGCAAACTTGGTGGCCCTGGTGGAGCCACATGCTGATGCCCTCTTTGGGCAGGAACCCCTCCACAGGCCATGGACTGCTGTGTGGCAGGAGGTCTCAGAGGGCCTGGAGGAGGTGACAGGGAGCAGCTGGTCAGCGGAGCAGTGTTGCCACTGCTATGGCTACCGCCAGTGGTGGGACCCTGACCATCTGGGGCATCTGCAGTCATGTGCCCGGTGAGGTGCCGTGCCATGGCCAGGTAGGTGCTCCATCCCATCACTGTTAGTGCCCGTCTGTCTGGGTATCACAGTGTGCATAAGGCCACGCCATGGGGGGGTAGGAGCTGTCGAGTGGGGGTGGTGGTGGTGGGGGTGCATCATGGCTGGGCTGTGCAGGCACGCACACACTGGGGGGGGCTTTGTTACTGACCTGTACTGATGTTTCCCTCTCCGTGTTTGCACCCTAGGCCCAGAGGAGTGCTGTAGGGCACGTTTGGCCCGGGAACAGGGAGAGCAGGCCGGAGTGGGTGAAGTGGACATGCATCTGGGCCACGTTGGTGGGGCCATGGGCCAGCAGCACCTTGCTGGCCAGGATGCAGGTGAGTGCTGTGTTTCCCCTTACATCTGTGCATGCTGGGTTGCAGGGGTGGTGGCGGGGTGTGGCCACCCATACTTGACCCCACTGCTGTGCACACCACACAGTGTACTCAGCACTATCCTGTGGCACTGCATGTGTGGGTGGGTGTCGCAGGTGGGCTGTGCATGCACTGGGTCCATGGCTGTGCCACTGTCTTTGCACTGCATAGCCATGTCACTGTACGGCCACATTGGTGCTGTGCAGAACATGGGGGTGGGTGTGTGCAGCATTCCACATGGCTATGGGTGCCTGGGTAGGCGGGTCTTTTGGGCACAGACACTGTGGGTGGTTGCATGCCATCACAGAGGCATGGCCCATGGTTGTATGCTGTTCACATTGTGTGGGCTGCAGGGGTCTGGCCAATCATGCGTACTAACTCTGCTCCCTTGTCCTAGGTGGACAATGCTGGACTGCCCTTGAGCAGAACATACAGGAGCTACTGCAGCTGTCCTGGGCTATACTGGAGCTGCTCCAGAGGATAGATCGAGGTGACTGAAGGAGGCACAGGAGGTGCCACTGGGACTGGAGTGGGGAGAGGGGTCGTCATTAGGCCCTACATCGCATGTGTTGTGCATTCCCCCTGGACTTACCCTCACACCCCTTCATCCCACTCCCTGATGTACATCCTTGCCTCATGCCCACCCCCACCTGGTTTGTGGCCCTCCCCCCCACTTTGTACATAGTTTTGATCTGTTGTGTTGTTTGTACAGTTTACCCCTTTAATGCATACTTGTTTGATATGACAACTGTGGTGGTCTCTGATTTGCAGCGGGCATATGGTGCTTGGATGCAGTGGTGTGCATGGCATTGGGGTGGTGCAGGCCTGGGCGTGTGTGTGTGTGTGTCCAGCAGGGACCCGCTTATGGTGTGGGTGGGGGACTCAGTCCCTGTCTGTGGTATGTGTGTTGTTCCCTGTGCACTGGATGCCTGTGTGCTGTGTCCCTGGCACCCCTGTCAGTATGTCCATGGCCTGTGCAGCTGGCCCCCTTGCATGTCTGTGGTACGCACGGTCTGCTGGCATGTCATTGGTGGCTGTCCATGCCGGCCACCCTCTGGGCATGGCGCAATGGTGGCTTGCCTCTTGTCACCGGTTTGTTGCACATCTGCCTTGGGTGACACTGTGGGCTATGCTATTGTTGCCCCCATGCTGTCACTGGTGTCTGTTGTGGTGTCTGTATTCTAATGTCTGTCACTTGTGCTCCAGCCACATGCTGGTGGCAGATGACTTCATGGTGCATGCGCAGGATGGCTGGTTCACCTGTGCCATGGTGGGATGCAGGCCATGGGTACAGCATCAGTGGATGCACACCAGTTGCATTTGTTGCCTCGCTATTGTGGCCTTGTGTCGGGGTGCCCTTGGGTCAGGGTGGGTGTTTATACATGCCCTGTGTCACATTCTGTGTTACGCATGCCTCCATGCACCACAGTGGGTGGCTGTGCTGTCTGTTGGGGCCAGTGCTGGGACAGGGTGTGTGCATGGGTGGGTGTGCGGGGTGCTGTCCTGCTGGTGATGGGGTCCAGGGCAGACCTTGTCACATGTGGGGTCTCTCGGGTACTGCCACAGGGTTGACCTCTGTGCTGTGCCACAGGGGGGTCATGCAGGGTGACATTGTGTCTGCAGTTGCATCCATGGCTGGTGCCACCTGCTGAGGGGTGCTCACAGTGGTCTGCCATGCATGTCTCCATGGTGCCCAGGGTTGCATTGTCATGGTGGGGGTGGTGGCATGCATTTGGTGCCATGCACTGTTGGGCACAGCTCCTGGGCTGGGTGTCTGGGGATCGCTGTATACAGTGTGCTCTGCATTGGTGGGATGGAGTGGCACTGGGTGGCAGGCTCCCCTTGTGTTGCGGTCACTGCTTGCCGGGGGGTGTGCTGGGGCACCATGCTCCGGCTGTGGATTCGGTGCTGGTGTTCATGGACTAGTGGTCCATCCAGGTCACCACTGGTTATGCAGTTCATGGGGTGCCAGGGGGTGCTGTCTGGCCTGCTGCATGCTCCTCCACCCATGGCTTCCATGGGTGGTGCACTCCTGCATCCTGTCCCTGTCCCTGTGCATCCTTGGTTGTGCTACTGCGCATTGGCCCTGCTCCACTGTGCATCCCTGGTTGTGCCATGGTGCAGTTGGTGCAATATTCAGCTGTGTTGTGCAAGCACACCTTGGCCTGCGCTGTGTTTGAATATCGCACATGTTGCGCAGGGGCGCACTGCACTTGTGCCTGCTCCTGCTATTGCGCTTCTTTGTGGCGCAGTCTGAATATCCCGCCCCAGGTGTAAAATATTGTCCAAGAGAATAAAACAAAGACAATAATAAATAATATTGCAGAAAAAGAAACACTAGAGATTGACATACTCTTAAAAGAACTTAAAGAAAGGAAAATGGAGCTGGAAAAAGTAATATACAAGGAAAAGGAGAAAATACCAAAAAGGAAGAAAAATAGAAGAAACAGAAGGAAAGAGGAAAGGGAAGTCATCATTAAGTGTAAGAACACTGTGGATATGATCAATGAGAGTCCTATTATGGTGATGATGTGAAGAAAGTTCACTTTGAGGCACACAATCTGAATAGTACACACATCACGGGATGTAAAGCCATAAATGTAGAGAAAAAAAAAGTAATATATCTGGCACCAGTTCCCAGGAGGAAGTTAGAAGGAATAGGAAAATCAGAAGAGGGTTACTACTGCCAAGTGTTTATTTTTATTGGCTACACAAAACAGAATGGCAAAAATGTTTTTACTTTGAAGTTAGTCATTTACAAGCTTTGTAAAGGAATTGTGAGTAAAACATTTCATTGGTCTAACATAAAATCAACCTATCAATATAAAGCACAACCAGGTAAAGGATGAGTATGCCCAGTTATGTCCAACTATGATAAGAGTATAATTTTACTGGAGGCAGCAAACAGCTTTAAGCAAGGGGAGTCAAATCAAGTAGTATTCAGTATCACTAAACTCATGGAAAACCTTATTCACAACAAAATCTGACCAAAGTAAATAATCACAAACTCCAGAATAGGCCTGTGAAGCAGCATAGAATCATTGTATTCATGAGACCTGTTGAAAAGGTGCATGAACTTAAAGGAAATGAGGATCTATACTTAGAAAATAACAAAAACCTTAGAAGAGGGAGAACAAACAAAAAAGTACCAGACTCAGTAACAGTGTAGTTCTAGAAATTTCAAATATATCAAATTCTAATTGTTCAGCTACATCAATAAATTCCTCCAGCACTAACACTTTTACCACAGAAACTATAATAGAACTAACATACTAACATACTAAAATGCCAGCAGAATAGGCCTAACGGTCTTTTGTGTCTGCTTGTTTGGTCAGTCCCCAGCCTGGGTGCTGACCTTGCTGTCCCTCTCGCCTTCTCTGGCTTCTCCCTTCCCAGTTCTGGATATTCTTGCTGCATTGAATTTTGCTTCCAGAACCCTTCCCCTGTACCTGTCCCACCCCGTCTTGAACCCCTCCACTGTCTCTGCCTCCACTAGCCTCCTATGCAGTGCATTCCATGGCTCCACCACCCTCTCAGTGAAGTAGCACCTCCTCCTTTCTCCCCTGAATCTTCCCCCCTCCAGCTTCCACCCATGCCCTCTAGTGGCCCCTTCCTCCTTCCTTTAAAGCACCCCGACTGTTCCTCCCCTATTTATCCTCTTCATGTACCTAAAGACCTCTATCATGTCCCCCCGGTCCCTTCTCTCTTCCAATGTGTACATATTTAGCTCTTCGAGCCTCTCCTCATAGGTCCTGTCCCCCAAGCCCCAAATCATTTTGGTTGCCCTCCTCTGGACCCTCTCCAGGAGGTTAATGTCCCGCTTTCTGACTCAGAAAATTGACTGGGTCAAGATGGTACTAGTGCTGTCAAATGCTTTGAATATAATAAGTTGGAATATTGCTGGCATTAACCACAAATTGGGAAATATAGGTTGTTTAGCCTTTGTTAGCAAAAATGATGTTTTATTATAACAGGAAACACAGGGCACCAAAAATAATATAACTTCTTTAGGATTTCAATCATCAGTTGTACCTGCTACCAGAAACAATAACTTCAGTAGGCCTTGTGGCAGCCTGTCTATTTTAATTAATATGAGGTTAGACTTCAAGTGCATAGGAGCAGAAAACTTGGATAGCAATATTCTGTGTATAGTTATCTGCTCTACAAAATCTGTAATATGTGCATTCATTCATTTTTACTGCTTCCTGCCAAAAATGATCCCATCCAATTTTAAAATATCTTGACAAAAATTAGTGGCAGGGATAATGCCAATTATTTTTTTTTATTATTTTAAAAGAGTTTGATATTACATAGTGATACTGACCAGAAAACTTAGTTTGTAGGTCATAAAACATATTAAATGCAGCATCGGCTAATACAAATTGCATGTACTATGGATAATCAGAGTTTATCTATATTATTCCTATAAAATTTTATCTCAAAACAGTCATTAGAGAATCAGGAGATATTAACAATATCACAAATTAACAAAAAACGTACATTTTACATGGGGACTTTTAGAAATATCATTCAGGAATATTTCTGTTGTTTCTAGCTATGGCAATAAAAAGATCCCATAATAAATGAAAGTATTCAGTTCTGTCAAGCTTATAATGTGTCCTTTCTAATAAATGCAGATCTATCATAAGATTAAACCATGTCCTAATTGATGGAGGAGCAATGTCCTTCCACCTCATTAATATACATCTTTTAGCAGTCACAAAGGCCAGAGAGATTAATTTAGTCTGGTAATCATGGAGGTCCATAGCCTACATATAGAGCCTAATAATACATTATACAGTGTCAAGAAAGAATCCTGGCTTCTGATTGGTCAGTTGGCTGTCACAGCAGGGATGTCATCCTGACATAACATCCCTGCTGATTTTTTGCATTTGGATTCCCATTGTTTTATTTTCTCTTAAGAAAGAAAAATATCTTTTCACACCAACAAAAACATTCTTTAAAATTATTTTTTTATTATAAAACAACAAGCTGTTGTATAATAGGAATAATGCCCTCCATGGTGGGTGTTATTCTGGGATGACATCCCTTCTCGAGTGTTGAATGCCCTGGGTCAGTGGCCTCGGGCCCAACCACTCAAGGTGGGATGTTATCCCAGCATAACACCCACCCTGTCAGGCATTATTCCTTTAATCATTGGGTATATAGTTGGTTTAGCACTGATGGCAATTTCCAAAACCCACTTTATAGACTCCCAATACTTATACAGTTTTTTGCAAGTAAGGAAAATATAAAGAAGGGAACCAGTATTTTTGTGACATCTAGGGCAAAGTTCATCAATATTGGCATTAAATGTGTGTGATTTCGATGGAGTGAAATAAGTCCTATTAGCAATATTATATTATATTATATTAATAAATGTAGTTATTTATTTATTTATTTATTTTATTTGAATTTTGATAACTAGGTGAGCCCACAGAGACAAGCATGTCCCTTTTTCAGGGGCAACCCAGGGAATAAAGCTATTCCACAGCTAGGTACATTATACATTTGGTAAAAACAATACACAGAATGAGTACAGTACTATGATTAGTAAATTAAGCTGCAGTGTGATTAGTGGGTTGGCAGCTAGAATTCTTGACTGCAGTCCAGTGACTCCAGGATCCAGGGGTCAGGTTGGTAAGTCTTTGTTGAGGTCCAAGGTTGATAAGTCTTTGATTGGGCTTGGGACCACTGTGGTGGTACCTGGATATCACTGAGATTATGCAGGGTAATTCTGCACAGACAACAAAGTATCAAACATTCTGTACATGGTGTACATTAATGCACCAAAAATAGTGAAACAGAACAAGTTCCAGCAATTTACATATTTACAAAATAACATAGCTGGTTAAAAGTAGGAAGCAAAAATAATATAATCAGTAAATAGTGTGTGTTAATGCACCAAAGATAGTGTATAACAGAATTGGTTCAAGAAATTTACGTATTTATTAAGTAACATAGGTGGTTAAAAGGAGAAAGCAGGGGACGGGAGGGGATTCAGTAGAAAGATAGAAAAGCTGGAATGGTTAATGGAGAAAGCAGGGGAGAGGGGATATTGGTAGAAAGATAGGAAAGCAGGGAGAGGGGTGTGACAGATACTAGGTGGAGGAGGGAATGGTGGGGTTAGTAGGAAAGCCAGAGAGGGTGGGGTGAGAGATAAGGAAGGCATGGGGACTACAAAGAAGGGATTAGGAGAGGTAGTTGAGATACAGGATACTAGTGAGTGGTGTAAGGAGGTATAAGGAGGATGTTAGGTACAGTTGCCACTGCAGGTTGGGGGCGGAAAGAAGGTTTCCTTATATATTCTTTTAAACAAGGGAAAAGATGCACAGGAGAGGAGACTATGTGGAAGGGTACTCCATTTTTTGAGGAGCAGAGAAAGTGAAAGAGTGCCTGCTAATGGCTAGGTGAACTTTTGGTAGTGTCAACAGCGGGAGGTGGGAGTGATGAAGGGTCCTGGAGAAGGTTTTCCATGTGATTATCCGAGAGAGAATAGGCAGGGAAGGGAGGTGGGCTAGTCTGAATGTGGTACAAATTACTGGGAAGTCCATTTTAGGCTGGAATGATGGCCAGCCTAGGGCTTTGAGTACACTGCAGTGGTGCGCCCGAGCTGGAGCTGCTCCAGTGAAGCGAGCGGCCCTGTGGTAAGCCTGTTTGATTTTGGCCAGGGTGATGGTCCTGGAAGAGTGAATTAAGGGTGCCCCATAGAATAAGGCAGGGAGCAAGGTAGCCAAGGAGATTATCTTCCGATCACATGGAGTAAGGTATGGGGAGATACGATGGAGTAGGCCGAGTTTCAGATTAGTAGCTTTGACGCTGTTGTTAACATGAGTGTCGAAGGATAAGTGCTCGTCGAGGGTCAAGCCCAGGTATTTGAAGGATTCCATGCCTTTGAGAGGTTTGCCTGAGGATGTCCTGATTAGCAAAGGAGGCTGGGAGGTTATGTTAAAAGATATATGGCAGAACAGCATGGGCTTAGTCTTCTTTGTGTTCAAAACCAGTAGGTTCTCTTTAAACCAGCCTTCTAATTGCTGAAAGTCATTCTCCAGGCTGTCACTAATGAAGGAGATGTCTGTGCCATGACGGTATAAGATGGCATTGTCAGTGTATAGCTGAATTGATCCTTCCCCACAGTTTTGGGGTAGGTCATTTATAAAGATAGAGGAAAAACAGGGGCCCAAGAATAGATCCTTGAGGGACCCCATCTGTGATTGGAGATAGAGAGGAGAGGAGAGGAGAGAGAGAGGAGAGGAGAGGAGAGGGTAGGGTCCTGGCCCATTTTACTCACTGGAAGCAGCTGGATAGGTAGTTTTTTTTTTTTTTTTTTTTTTAGTAGTTGTTTAACCAGGTATAGCACACTAAGCTGAAAGCTTTTTTACAGGAGTGACCTGGGAGCACAATAGGTATTGGATAGGTAGTTTGAGACCCAGGAGAGGGAGTTGGAATCGAGACCTAGTGCCGGTAACTTTTTGATTAACAGGGTATGGTTAACATGGTCAAAGGCCTTTGTGAAGTCAATGAAGACAGTCCTGGTGACATTGCTATGGTCTATGGCATAAAAAATGTCAGAGGTGACCTTCAATAGAGCAGATTCGGTGCTGTTTGATTTCCTGAAGCCATGTTGATGTTTTGTTAGGGTGTCTGACTGTTCAAGGAAGGCGTACAGGTGATTATATAGGATTCTTTCTTGGATTTTCACTGTAGGACACATGATGGAAATAGGTCTATAGTTATCTACCAGGTTAGTTGGGCCTGATTAGTGGATAGGGACAACAGTGGTTATTTTCCATTTGTCTGGGATAGTCTGTGTAGCAAGGGATCTATTAATCAATAGGGCAATTGTAAGAGCCAGTGCGGGGGCACCAAGCCTGAGGAATATAGGAGGCAGGGTGTCAAAGCCAGGGGAGCTATCAGGGTTGAGGCCCATAAGGAGCTTAAGGACTTCATTATGAGTGGTAAATTTTAGGTGAAAGGGGTAGCGGTGAGTTTCAAGGAAGGTGTTTTTTGATGGGGGGTTGGCATCCGGTAGGCCTACTTTGTAGACAGCGAGATCAGTAAAGAATGAATTTATCCCTGAAGCGCTCTCAGACAGTGTAGAAAGTTTTGAACCCTTCAGAATCATGGTCTGGGGGATTGCCCACTCATGACCCTGAAGGAGGGTGTTTATTTGCTTCCAGAAGCATTTGGGGTCTCCAAGGTTGCTAGTTTGAAGGGACTGAAGATAGAGCCACTTGGATTTGGATACTTTAGCTTTGCAGATGTCCCACGACTGCCAGTAGGAATTCCAGTCAGAGATGAGTCCTGTATTTTTGTAGGATCTCCATGCCTTTTCACTGGAGCACATTCAAAACCAGAGCTCCTGGGAGAGCCAGGGGGAGTGAATTCCTTTAGCCCTTCTTAACTTGAAGGGGGCATGCAGGTCAAGAATGAAGGTGAAGGTGTTGATTAAATAGTCAAGGGCCAGACTGATGTTAGGAAGGGTGATGATTGGTGACCAATCAGAGGAGGCAAGGCTATGTATGTATTCAGAGGTGTTAAAGTGAGTTAGGTCTTTGGTTTTATAACTTCTCAGAGGTGGGCTTGGGAAGTCATTTTTCCAGATACAGAAAGTTGGTGAGTGATCGCTTAGTACATCAGGAAGGACACCCACTGCCCTGATGTGTGACCTGTTGTTTGTTAACACCCAGTCAAGGAGTGTGTGGTTCCCAGATTTCATATTTAGTCTGGTTGGTTGGTCGATAAGTTGTATCTACTGGAGTTTGCATGAGTAAAATTCTGTTCACGTGTAGCCGAGTATTTTATTCCAGGCGTCTTGGCTTAATAGTTTCACCAGATGTATTTCCCATTTGTTTTTAAGGTTTTCTAAATCAAAAGTAGATATAGCCATCAGCATCTTATAAAGGCTTGTTACAGGTTTAGTATTAGGATCAGAGTTGTACATAATTATTTCTAGGGGAGACAAAGTCCTTGTTAATTTAGGCTTAGAAACAACATTTGTAAGAATCTATAAAAATGTTCAGGAGGTAAACTATATTTCTTTTGAATGTGGTTATATGTCATCAGTATTTCATCTTCATATAAATCTTTTATTATGTGAATGTCCTTTTTCTCCCAGATTCTAAAAGCTGGATCTTTTATCGATGGGATAAAGCCATAATTGCAAAAAATCTATGAGAAAATGGATATAGACTGGTACCATCCTATCATTTGATGTATCCTTACCCAACACTTTACAGTATTTTTTGAGGCAGACAAAATGTGCCTTATTATTTTTATTTTTATTATAATACTGAGAGTATAACAAACTATGAGGGTGATGATACTGATGGAAGCTTTTCTCAATCTCCAAACTTTCAGTAACCTCCCCATAAAACCAGTCCTGAATTTGAACTATCAGAGCAGCCAAATCGTATAGTTTAAAGTCAGAGAGGGCTAGTCCACCTCTTAAATTAGGTAGCCAAAGCTTTTGCATAGAAAGTCTGGAATTTTTACCATTTCAAATAAAAAATAAAACCTTTTGATCCACTTTTTTAAAGTAACTGTCTAGAACTGCAATAGGTAGCGCTTGAAACAAAAACAGGAGTCTGGGAAGAATGTTAATTTTAACTGCATTACACCTACCTATAAGGATCATGGGTAATTTTTTCCAATTTTCCAAATCTTTCTCAATAGTTTTTAATAGAGGCTTATAATTAAGCTCAGAAGTTCTAGATACATCTTGGGATATCGTAACCTCAATGTATTTAATTTAGCTTTTTACAATATCTTTATAATCCATCAGAATCTGTGAAGAGGGTGGAGAATTGAATAATAACATTTCTGTTTTAGCATGTTGATTTTATAGCCTCTGATGCTTTTTCTGAATTGAGAAATAACATCTAAACATATAGGTAAAGACCTAATAGGGTCTTTAAGATATATTAATGTATCATCCTCATACGTACTGATTTTATGTTCTGGAGAATTAACTTTTATATCTTGAATGTTCTGATTGTTCCTTATAGCAACAGCTAATGGCTCTATTGCCATAACAGACAGAAGAGGGGACAGAGGGCACCCCTGTCTGGTGCCCTTAAATAGTTCAAAATAGTCAGATGTGTTATTATTGGTTACAACATTAGCTAAAGGTTTATTGTACATAATTTTAATCCAATTTATAAACAATGTGCTTAATTCAAATCTTTCTAACGTAGTTAATAAATAGTCCCATTCAACCCGATCAAAGGCCTTTTCTGTATCTAAGTACATGATCATAATTTCTTTGTTTTTATTTAGATCAATTAAGTTGATCAATCTTCTTGCATTGGCCCCTAATTTTCAATTCTAAATAAAGCCATTTTGATCAGGTTGAATAAGACAGGGAATTACTTTTTCTAAACGAGTGTCTAATATTTTAGAAAATATCTTCATATCAGAATTCAAAAGGGATATCAGTCTGTGAGATAGCACTAATTGTGGGTTTATTATCCTTTTTTTGGAATACAATAATTCTGGCCTGATAAGAAGGAGGAAGGGCGCCTATCTGCATAGCAGAATTGAAAATGTCAACTAGGCTTGGCATTTTCTACCTGTAATGGTGATTGCACTGCAGGTAGAAGCCTAGTACTGATAATATATACTGCTTCTAAAACATTTATTTGACTGCCTCATTTAATTCTTGATTGAGCCCTGTTACAGGAAACAGGAAGAGGGGCTGTAGTTCATGGTGGAGCTTACCAGAACTACAGTTCATTTTTAAAGTGTGTAATTTTGTTCTTGAAATACTGTGGGGCTATCTATTTTGTACTGCAAACCACTCCTTGTGGTGTTTTATTCTTTTTATCCTGTTTTGGGCTTTCTGTGCACATGAATGCTCCGTGACCCCTCAGAGCACTTCCTGGGTCAGGGCTGCTTTTTTAATCAAGCCCTGTGGCGAGCAGGGCAAGCCTGTGTCATCGTGCGTGAAGGCACTCACAAAGACATGTGCATCTACATGTGTTTGGCGGGTTTAGTGGGTGTTAGCATGAATGCTGATGGATAAGGGCATTTTTAACAATAAACCTGTCTATGTAAGTGCTTTTGTGCTTGTTTCAACTTGCTTAGTAATATAGTACATACTTCTGCACTGTATGTTGGTAAGTTGTTCTTGACTAGTTGCAATACCAGGCCAATGCACATCATGGAGGATGTTTTTACTACACAGGATGGTAGTACTGGGATTAAATGTAAAACTTACATTATGTACTGCTTTAATTCCACATTTTTTTTATAAATCAGCCAGATAAATGTATGAAATGCAGGCAAAATGAGGCATTTCAATTAGACATATCCCATTTCAGTGCAAGATTAAGTGCACTAGAAATGAGTCAAAAAGATACTGTCAGAAGATTGCATGTTTCCCCACCAAACATTTTAAAAAATACCTCAGATGCCAATCAAAAGACAGTACCTGATTTAACCATGCCATTATTGTGTGAGGATGGCATTACTTCCTTAAATATAAATAATAGAAAAAAGAATAAGGGACGATACTGAACCAGAAGATGCAGACGAGAACTGGTATCAAGTTCAAAGTAGGAAAACTTGCAAAAGGGGCAGGAAGGCAGATTGCTTTCAGGTTCCTATACAGCACAGGTATGACCTGCTGGTAAATCTGGAAGAACAGCAGGAATTATCTCCCCCTCTGGTATCACATTCTACTACCTATAATAACCCTAACATCTTAAGTGACACCCCCACTTCACAAGAAATGCCTAATATGCAATGAAATGCTGAGAATCTGATGGACCTTGATGTAAGCATTACTACGCAGCCAAAACAAATATTTGTATTAGGGGAATCGATCATTAAACATTTAGATCGAACTATTTGTGACCAGGATAAATCTAATATAACTGTGTCTTGTTTTAGAGGTGCCAGAATTTCAGATATTACACAAATGTCTAGGCAAATTCTAAAAGGAAGTGGCAGGCGCCCACTGGTTATAATTCATGCTGGGGTGAATAATATCATGAGCCAAAATGTCCAGACAATAAAAGAAGAAATTGTTAGCCTGACAAATTTACTCTCTGAACTTGGTAGTGATATTGTTTTCTCTGAAATACTCCCCTTTCTTAAAGCTACTAAATCACAAATAGACAAAATAAAATAAATCAATAATTGGCTTAGGTTATGGTGTTACAGGCAACAAACTGGATGTATTACGCATTGGGAGGAATTTATAGATGGGAGAGTTCACTTGCAGAGATGGTCTTCACCCCAACAAAAGGGGTTCCATGCTATTAGCAGAACATATTAATTGTTTTATCAATAAATATTTAAACTGAATTCGGGGGGGGGCTCAGCTATACATTACCTATTTGATACTTATAGGGTGCTTGGCCCTCCAATAGTAGACAGTAATAATATCAATACTGATAGGACCAAACTTCCAGATACAGATAGTAAAACCATTGGAAATGAAGTAAGACTGTTGCTTCTTAATGCTAGAAGTCTGCAAAATAAAATTGAGGAATTAACACACACACTTTACAAAGACAAAATTGACATCTGTGGTGTTACTGAAATGTGGTTTACAGATTCTGCTTGGGGGACTGAAATACCTGGATATACAAAGTTTGCTAAGAATTGTACTACATCTAGAGGTGATGGAATTGCTCTTTTCATTCACAATACCTTAGCTTGTTGTGATATAAAAATGTACTGCGACACTTTAGAGGACAATGAAGTTATTTGGGTGAAAGTTACTTTTCAAGATGGGACCATTAACTGTAGGTTTAGCTTATCGTTCTCCAAGCCTGGACTTGTTAAGTAATGAATGATTCATGAAAAGCATTGACAACATGGAAATCCAGGATGATTATATTCTCATGGGTGATTTTAATTTCCCAAAAATAAACTGGACTACCCTTGAGTGCACTAGCTCAATAGAAAACACGTTTATAGAAATAGGCCTTCATCACGACTTGGAGCAACTGGTAAAGGAACCAACAAGGAAAAATAATATCTTGGATATAATATTTACTAACATTAAAGATATTGGAACACCACCAAAGATTTTGGAACCTTTGGGAGACAATGACCATAATAAAATCCTTTGGACTATAAAATGGTTAAAGACTTAATTATCTGGAGTAACTAAAATTCGTAACTTCTGCAAAGCTAACTATGGCAAAATAAAAAAATTACCTTAGCACCTGGAATTGGCAGGATGAACCCAAAAACCTAGATGCAATCAGTATGTGGCAAGTAATTCTGAAAAACATCAAATACTGTATTAATAAATGGGTTTCACTACGTACTAAATACAATGATAACAAACAAAGGATACCTGCCTGGTGGAATAATAATATTGGAAGAAATATAAAAAAAGAAAAGGGCCTATAATAAATACAAAAAGAAACCTTCAGAATGCAACTGGCAAAAAAATTAAAACAATGGCAAGTAAAACAAAAAAAGTTATAAGACTTGCTAAATAAAAATTGGAAGTTAATCTTGCTACAATAACTAAAGACAATAAAAAAAGATTATATAATAATATTGGTTCATTAAAAAGTAAGTCCAGTGGAGTCGGTCCTTTACTAGTAGATCAAAAACTTGTATCTAATGATTACAAAATGGCCGAGAAAGTGAACTCTTATTTTGTAAGTGTTTTCAAGCCAAAGAAGAATTTCACCCAGAATCATACAGAGCATACTGATACACCTATATTGTTTAATACACAGGACATTTTGGATGCTATCAATATGATGAAATCTAACTCTTTCGCAGGTCCAGATGGTATCCCTCCCAGTTTCATAAAGAACCTGTCAGTGGAATTATCTAGAATTTTGCTTCATTTATTTAACACCTCAATTGCTGAGGGAGTTGCTATACCAGAATGGAAAGTGGCAATAATTATGCCTTTACACAAAGGGGGAAGTAAGCAGAGTATTGCAAATTATAGGCCTATAAGCTTGACTTCATGCTTAGGCAAACTTATGGAATGATTACTCCAGCACAAAATCATAGATGATTTGAAGGTTATTGGTTTTCAGGATATTACTCAACATGGTTTTTCTAAGGGTAGATCTTGTCAGAGCAACTTAATAAATTGTTTTGAACCAGTCAGCAAGGCTTTGGACTCAGGTTTACTAGTGGATGTTATATATCTAGATTATGCTAAAGCCTTTTATTCAGTTTCTCATAACATCCTACTTAATCAGTTAGTCCATTTGAAACTACATAGCAAAATTATTGAATGGATTGCATCATGACTTGACAATAGACAATAGCAAAATGTCATTAGAGGGTATGAATCTACATAGGTCACAGTTACCAGTGGTGTGCCACAGGGCTCTGTTCTGGGCCCCTTATTATTCAACATATTGATTGTTTCTGTGCAGACTGTTGATGGAGTATGGATTAATAAATATGCTGATGACAGCAAAATTGGTTGTATCGTAAATAACAATGAGTCAATTACAGCATTGCAAACTAATATTAACAAATTAACTAAATGGGCCAATGAAAATAAAATGACATTCAATATCAATAAATGCAAGGTGATGCATCTAGGTAAAAATAACACATTTGCAGATTATACATTAAATGGTACTTATTTACAAACAATCACTACTGAAAAGGTTTAGGTGTAATTATATCAAATAACCTAAAATTTAGTGTACGTACTGCTGATACTGTTAAATAATGTCATGGAATAATTAGCTGTATCTTGAAACATATCAATAGTCACAAACCAGAAGTTATTGTTCCCTTATATACAAGCTTAGTCAGATCTCACATAGAATACTGTTCTCCCTTTTGTGCTCCTACATCACTTGGAGACAAAGCTCTAGCAGAGAGGGTCCAGAAGACAATGACCAGGAAAGTAAGCAACTTGTCGAATTTGGATTACTCCAAAAGACTGAAATCTCTGGGGTTGTATTCTTTACAATATAGATCCATAAGAGGGGAATTATGCCTTGTGCTTAGAGCATATAATGATCCTATTATGCTTGAAACATACTGTCTGGAAAAACAGGACACACATAACAACACATGACTGCATACATTTCAATTGGTCACTGATCTTAATAAGACAGTGAAAAGAAGGAATTTTATAACTCAGAGGATACCACCATTATGGAACTCTCTTCCACCTTTTGTTGTCTCTAGTTATAATATTAACCAGTTTAAACCCAGGCTTGATCAATATATGGGTGAAAAAAGTTCTCATTCCACCATTAGGATATATAATGGCGAGTTTTAAATGGGCTTGTCCCTCGAACTTGTAACTACCTATGAACCTATGAACTATAGGTTGCCCTAAATTTTCCTTATAGACTTTATAAAAGTCTATTGGTATCCCATCCTCTTTGGGAGCTTTCCCAGATGACCACTCTTTTATGGCATCAAATACTTCTTCTAATGTAATAAGTCTATTCAATGTCTCTAAATGTTCCTGAGGTAGGACAGGTAAACTAATATCTTGGTAAAATTTATGTATAGCATTAGAAAAAGAGGGCCTTTCAGTTGTATACAGATCTTTATAGAACTCACCAAATACATCATTAATCCCTTTGGGGCAAAAAAAATCACTTCACCATTTTTGTTGCTTATGGACAAAATTGTCTGAGCTTATCTTTCTTTTTGTAATTGTAACGACATAACTTTAGCCCTTTTATCCTCTAGAATGTGGTATTTTGCTCAAATATGCAAAATATTATTCTCTGCTTTTAGCAAAGATGATTTATTGTATGCAACTCTAGCTTGTAAAAGATCAGCAGATATATGTGGGGTTGGGGTTATCTTATGCTATTTCTCCAACCTGTTAAGCTCATCTTCTGTCTGTTTAAATTAAAATTTCAGCTTATTTTTAATATATGAATCATGCTTGATGCAGGCCCCCATAATAACCATTTTGAAGGCTTCTCAGATGACAGCAACAGAGGTATCACCCTTAGTACTGAACTGGAAATATTCTATTATGACTTCCCTAAGGATTTTATTGAAACTGTTATCTTTTAAATATGTACAATTCATAGACCAATTAATATTTCTTTGTGGAGGTTCTAAACCTATATATTTGAACAGGGGCATGATCTGATATGTGAATGTTATTGTATTTAACCTTTCAAAGTTGGTAATTCAGACTTTGAGAAATCATAAAAATATCAATATGGGTATAGCTCTGATGAGGGGGTGAAAAAAACGAAAAAGCCTGGGCATTGGGACATTTTTTTTCTTCATGGATGAGTAAAACCAAGATCCTCCACTTATTCCCTACAGAGTTTATGAACTGAGGCCATATTATCTGACTATGAAGAGGATTTGTCCAATCTTGCATCCATAGCCAAATTAAAATCACCTCCCACGATATAGGAATTATTGATCCTAGCTAGTAACAAAGAAATATCGGTAAATAATTTTTGATCATTTTTATTTGGTCCACAAATGTTTGCTATAGTTACAGGTCCCACAGGGTTATGAACCTTGGCTATCACAAATCTGTCTGCAGGGTCAATATAAGATCTTTTGAAGGAAAAAGAGGCATTCTTTTTAATACAAATTGCAACCCCTCTGGTATCATTATTAAAATTTGCATTTCTGCATTTACCCCATTTTTTAGAGTAAAATGAAATCTCCCTGGCTGAAAAATGTGGTTCTCGTAGAAAGAAAATATCAATATTATTGCTATAAATATATCTTTAACTTGATTAGCTTTAACTTTTTTTCAAGTCCCCTAATATTCCATGTCATTATTCTAACCACCATATTACTGACAATAACAAGTAATATTTCCCTGATTCACTATTACAGTATGAATTATAAATCCTATAACACATCCTGTTACTTGATTCCGATGTCTCATTGTTAAAAAGTGTACTAGCTATATCTGCTTGAATAAAATTAACCACTAGATCTCTTTTCCTTGCACTGTAATCCAGCATAGCAGTATCAACCTCAACCTATCCCTCCCTCCCCCAACCCTTTTACACCAACAAAAGATAGCCTCATAAACCTCTTACCTAGGGTGATTGGTGAGCCACACATAACCATTACATTATTAAAAACTGTGCATGCAGCAGCAAGGTGGATGGACTCAAAAAAGAGCCTTAACATTTCATCAATCCTGACACCACCTCCTACCCAGAGTAATCAACCGGGAATGAATAAAAAAGATGAGTCTTAGGAGTTCAAAAAGCCCTAAACCAAAGATCAAAAAGGTTTAAAAGATTATGCAGGTCTACATACTGACTCATATACACCCTTATAGCCAATTGTCTATACAAACATATCCATATCTCCTCTCCTCCCCATCCCTTTTTCTCCCTTTTCTTTGCTCTTTTTTATTTATTTTTCTTCTCCCCTATTTTCTTCCTTTCTTTCCTTGCTTTCATTTTTGCCTCCCTTTTCCCTTTTGTCTTTAGTCATAGATTCACCTATACAGGAATGTTACAACACTCCCATACATCATATCATAAATGTAAAATATGGTAAGAAGAAAGGAAGAGAAAAAAAACAGGCTACAAAAGTACCAACAATATTGATTGCCCACAGTTTCACCTCCAGGTCATAATCATCTAATGAAAATGTTAAAGTCCACTATTCAGAATTGTCCTGATTAATCAAAGGATCAAAATAATGTTTCAACTGAATTGCCATGTCCAGCAACTTATCAGCAAATTGTCTAAAATTTCCTTGAATGAAAGTCATGATTGAAGTTGTGGCCTGTGCCTGAGCTTGTCCAGGAGAAAAATTGGTTGCAGACTTCGAGCCATAGCCTGGTGGATTAATTTCATGTATCATATCTTCTGCTTCTTTTGGGTCTGTAAAGTAACACATTCTGCCCTGCCAGAAAAACCTTAGTTTAGCAGGTGGGAATAAGGTGTATTTGATATCTCTCTATCTAAGTATTGACATCACTGAGCCAAAAGCTCTTCTGTCTGCCATGGTCTCCATACTGAAGTCTAGAAAGGCCTGACATTTAATGCTCTTTGCACAAAGACCTCATTCCATATGAACTTTTTGAAGAAGACATTCCTTATCCTTTAAATAGTGAGGCTTGATATACACAAATCAAGGAAAATCTGAATTGGCTTGCCTTTTATTGCTTCCGCTATGATGGGCATGAGACAACGTCATTTTTTGATCAAGAAAAATTCTGCCAGCAGCAAAAGTTCCAGTTCTTCAAAATACAGGATGGGGTCCCCGGAGTCCTCAATGCCATTCAGAATTTTTCCAAATTTAAGGTTTCCCCTTCTGGATCTGTCTTCCTGATCTTGTACCCTTTTAAAAAGTGCAGCTAGCTGAGTAGTGTGTAAGCGGACTCCTTTTGCATTGGGGTGACTTAATCTTCCATCACACCTACTCTATTTTCCACCTCAACAGTGTGACTGATTAGTGCTTCCAATTTAGAGCTGATCCCATCCACTGTAGATGTTAATTGTACCAGGGTCTGTTGAAGTATTTTTATGCCAGTTAAGACTTCCTGCTCAAAATTTGTTGACTGGTGCTCTTGCTGATATTGATGTTGGTGTGTCCACCCAGAATCCTCCCCCCCCCCAGGATAATGACAATTATAACTGAATATCTCCATATCATTATTCTTGAAGTGGGAGATGCAAATGCCAGAAAAGGTGAAGAATATGAGGAAGAAATCTACAAATTGAACTTAGACAATGATCTAGAAGTTCTGATCCATAGTTCAATGGACAAGAATGTTAATAAAAAGGAATTAAAATAATTTTAAAAAGCATTTCTGATGTATTTCATAGAGTTGCAAATGGAAAGTTATCTGGGGATCATCGTGGAAAATATATATTTTATACAGCTGGGAGTGATTAGATGCTAGATCTATGTCTCATGGATATATATATACCAGAGAGTAAAGAAACAATATAACTGAAATGTGGGATAGAGACCGCTTCCTAATTTGTATTATTCTTGTATTATTCTTGACATAGACAATAATGTACAAAGAGGAAATATGCATTTGGCTAATTTTGCTAATAATCATAAGAGTACTGTTAATAAATAAAAGAATAATCTGATCTGAATATATATGGCAAGATTTTCTGTTTTTGAACTCTCAGGATTTTTGTGACCTTAAACATAACCTTTCTAGTTCATCCAGATCTATGTAACATGGTCAGTCTTTCTCAGTTTTGTCAGAATTTGTAGTAATTACGAATAAGTGTGTTAAAAATTTGGTAAATGCTTCTAGGAAGTCACAAAAATTCATGCAGCAGAACAAAAGGCCTGATTTGACAAAGATTACTTCAAGCTTAGGAAGTCTGTGAAAAAGTAGTGAGGATTATGCAGAAATAACACTAATCTCATATACAGAAAATACTCTTTCAGTCTAAGAAAAGAATATAGATGCTTAATTAATGAAAATAAAATAAATCTTTAACATATATTGTGGGAAAAGTTCTAAGTTGTCATATGTGAAAATAACAGAACTTTCTAGACTCTTGTTGCTCATGGAACAGACTCCAATAAGAGAAAACATAATATTGACTCTAATATTTCATCATATATATAGGGCTGGATATTCAAAAATATGCCAAAGGCAGGTGCAACCATGGCGCAGTGCAACTCAACTGCGCAATGGCGCAGTGACTGTGATATTCAATGGTTGCGCACTGCAACATGCACCAGCACAACACAGCTGAATATCGGAGGGATGCACTATGGTGCAGTCAGAGGTGCACCAGGGCACAACCAGACATGCACCATAGCACAACCAGGGATGCGCAAGGAGCAGCAGAAGATGCAACAAGGCACAGCAGGAACAGCCAGGTGCACAACAGAGAAAGAGAGAGAGAGGCAAGGGGAAGGGGGGAACAGTGCGAGATGGCAAGAGTACCAGGCCAGGCACACTGGTGATGACACAGCCAGCACACAGCCCACTGCTGCACATGGTGTGCAAGCATGCAGTAGCCCCCCTGGAGGACGCAGGGCACAGGCGACACTGATGTACAGGGGTGAGCACCCTAAACCACCACACATCGGTGGGCACGCTGCCGCCCAGCCAATGACAGGCCACACCCCAACACATGGCACACACCACACACACACACATGCCACACAACCCGAACAGCCATCACAGGGCCACGCCAAAGCACAGCCACTGACCCAGGGGCATGCCAACACCATGTACGCACCACCCAATAACACAGGCACACCACACGGCCACCCACCACACGACTGCAGCAAGGACCCACTCGCCAGCTGCAAAGCAGACACGGACACAGAAGGGTGAACAGGTAAAATGTATATTAGAGGAAAGCAACTCAGCTAAACATAACAGAGGTAACACAGGGGAGGGTAGGCATAGGTGGGAAAGGGTCAGAGGACAGGGACTGTACAGGCGGAAGGGGGAAGGAGGGGGAAGGGAGGAGAGAGGCAGGATGGTGGAAGGTGATCCTCATGGCCATCCACAGCCTGCTGATGGCTGGCACCTCCCCCTGTGCCAGTACTGGAGCATGAACCTCCTGGTCTGCCCTACAATCTACATGGTGTGGGACGTGATGAGGAGGATCTCATGCAGGAGTTGCTGATAGACTGGCAGGTGGGAGCCCCTCTGAACACCTATGGCAGAGGAAGGGACAGGTGATCAGTGTGCATCCAAAGCCCGCCAGCACCCCCTGTGTGTAGTGGACAGTGTGAACACATGCCCCTGGAGTGGCACCCCTGCCACCCGCAGTGGGTGTGCCTGTGCCTGCCACCAACCCAGCAGGCCATGGCTGTGCACAGTGCTGGATACTGCCGCCCAAGGACCACCTGACTGCACAGTGGCAGGCAGGTGGCACGGTGCTGCAGCGGAACCACAGCGGCACTGGTGGCAGCTGGACACACACCCATCCCACCAACAACTGCCACACATGTGCACTGGCTGCCCCATGGAGCCATGCACACTCCACCACGTGCTGCAAACAGCTGCCACGGCACAAGGCACAGGAGGTCATGGCCGTACCCACACCCACGCCGACCACCCAGCACTGCAATGAGGTGATGCACAGTGCCTACCTGTCCACTGCGGTGCTGCACGTGCTGGTTCTGCTGCTGCCCCTCCACCACCGCTAGGTCCTGCTCCCCCCACCAAAGGGCCTGCAGTGGCCTGCTGTGGCCCGCCAGGTGCCCCTGCTGCCGTGGCATGCCTCTGATCTTCAGGTCCTTGGACAGGAACACAGACAGACACACATCAGAACACAGCCACAGCATGAGTCCACTGCCCCAACCCCCAAGCACAGTGTTCACCCCAGCCGGGCAAGGCCATAGGGCAATGGTGCAGTGCACCCAGTGACAGGCAATGTCATACCAAAGGGCACACAATGACAGGCCCCCCCTAGCATGACACGCAGCCCTGCCAACACTATGGTACAGTGGTCATGCACAGACACAGTATGTACCCACTTACCTGGCTGTGGCACGGCCCCACTGTGGACATGCACCTGCAGCACCCTCAGCTGCTCCGGGTCCCTCCTTGCCAGGTCACCGTACTGGTGGGCACACTGCTCCCTGGTGCACTGCACCCCTGTGGTCTGGACCAACCCATCTGCTATGGCCTGTCACACCTCTGCCCTGGGCCGCTGCAGGGGCTGCTGCTCAAACAGGTCGGTGGCATGGGGCTCCACCTGGGTCACCAGGCTGACAAGCTCCACCTGGCTCCAGTTCCTTGACCGTCACACAGCATGGCACGCCATGGTGCTAATGTAAACTAGCGATACAAAATGGTGCCCAGTAGTGCACTTGCACAACATGCATGAGATGCATGCCTCATAAGCAGTTGTGTTGCCACCAGCAATTGCACAACTCCAGAGATGTGCGCCGTGGGCATGGCCACCCGAGCGTGTAGCAGGGTCCCCAAAAGGGCATGGGGCAGGGCGGGGTCAGGGATTAGTATGCACAATGTGCAGCGTGGGCACCATGGGGCCCATGACACATAGTGCTTGCAATAGGGCCAAGACAGCACCATGGCCCATATGCCCAATAGCACCCGAGTGCCACAGGCCCAATGGCTCCCGAACACCATAGGCTCAATAGTGCCTGAGTGCCATTGGCTCAATAGCGCTTCTAGCACATGGTGCACAATGGGCAGTTGCACATGCTGCAGCACATGCGTGGTGTCGAGGGCGCATTGCGCATGGCACAGCATTGTGCCACGGCATGCGCCAGAGCAAGTCCATTGCACAAGGTGCAAGACCGTGATATTCAACCATCATATGCAGATGAGCTCTTCAGCCTATCCATGGTGCAATGGGGATATTTGCATTTTATTACCATTGCACGACAGCCCATTTGCATGCGATGCGCTATAAAGGCACCACACAACTGCACAGGCCATGGACCAGTATTGCAACCATCTGAGGTAAGACGTGCCTGCCGAGAGATGGACAGCATGGCAGGATGGATGGCTGGGGTGGGCCGCTGCAGTCAGTAACCACATGTCCATGTCCACAGGTAACAACATGTCTGAGCATGAGGAGGGTGAGGAGCGTGGACCTGCCCGCAAGCACAGGCCCAACTTTACTAAGGAGGAGGCAGATGCCCTGTTCCAGGTGAACCTCAACAGGGAGCCATTGCTTAGTGACACCACTGGCACACCCCAGGCCAGGACCATGGCCTGGGTGGAGGTGGCGGCTGCCGTGAACTAGCAGGGCAGCCACCAGCAGTCTGCACAGGGGTGCAGGAAGAATGTGGGCACCGAAAAATGTCGGATCAAGGAGAAGGTGGCAGCCATATTGGCTGCCAGATCAGCCACTGGTGGGGGCCAGGCTGCCTTGCTGCAGCTCATGGTGTAGGAGGAGCTGGTGGTGGCCACCATGCAGTGCAGCACAGTCAAGGGTGTGCCAGGCGGTGGCTTCCAGACTGGAGGGAGTCCATCACTGCACATTAGGTATGCTGGGTTGGGGCAGGGGGAGGCAGATGGTACGGCAGCACTAATACATCTGTACTCCCTTACAGCACCGGCCCACCAGCATGCAGTATCAGGGGCACCTGCATCAGCCATGGGGGCATGCCCAGCCCTGGAGGACCAGCCATCCACCTCTACAGGCATCCAGGGGCCTGATCAGGTGCAGCACACCACCACCGTCCAGTCAGATATCCTGGGCATGGTGGTGGACGAGGCTCTGGTTGTGTTCCAGTGGGACACCAGCCTTGGCATGCTCTGTGACAGGCACAGAAGGGATATTTAAGTTAAGGAAGGGAGGACATGAGAGGGCATGGTCTCAGATTAGAGGGTGGAAGATATTGGAGAGAGTTGAGGAGACATTTTTTCATGGAGAGGATGGTGGCAAAATGGAACACTCTACCCGAGGGAGTGGTATCCTGTAAGACAGTGGACAGTCTTAAAAGGGGATGGGACAGGGTGTGAGAGGGGGGTAAAGGTGAGGGGGGAGAGGAGGGTGGGGCAGCTGTAATGTAAGGGTGCTAGCTGCACATTCGAGCAGACTTGATAGACCATGAGGCCTGCTTCTGCTGGCAGATTCATATGTTCATACTGCTGGGGGGAGGACACATCAGTCAGGACACTGGGAGTGGTCTCCCAAGTGTCCCACACTACTGGGGTTAAATATGAGTCAGGACAGTGGGAGTGGGCTCCCCAGTGTCCCACACTGCTTGGGAGGGGAGACATGAGTCCGGACACTTTAAGTGGGCTCCTTAATGTCCTACACTACTGGGGGTAGTTCTGAGTTGGGACAGTGGGAGCTGGCTCTCCAGTGTCCAACACTGCTGGGGGGGGTCATACATGTATCAGGAGACTGGGAGTGGGCACCCCAGTGTCCCACGCTGCTAGGGGGCAGACATGACTTGGGACATTGGGAGTGAGCTCCCCAGTGTTCCACACTGCTGGAGAAGGGGGGGGGGTGGCTTGCAGCTGTCTGTGCTGCATGTTTGGCTGCAAGTGTTTGGGTAATGTTCAAAAGTGTGGTATGTGTGAAAATAGCCTATTTTCGCACATACAACATTTTCAAACCTTAACCATCCACTTGCAGCCAAACATGCATAGCATTGACACCATTGATTATAGAAAAAGCATGTTTGCAGTTTTTTATTTATTTCAGATTGGGATTAATACCTTTGAGTCAGAGACTCATTTATAAAGGTTCCAGGTCAATTCCCGGTACAAAAGACAGACAGACAGACAACACATAGCTACAAAGTGTTCCACAAATTAAGGAGTTATACAAAGCAGTTACCAATATGTTAATATTAGTAAAAATGTATCAATGGTCAGTCAGTGATCCTGGGCATTCAGGACACAACATGAATTGAATAGACATCAGTGTATTAGGAAGGGTGTACAAGTACTTCAGGGAGAGTGCAATATGTGATTCAGGGAGTGGGAATATATAACCATAAAAGGGTAAGTGCAGAGCTCTACAAGAGTAACAAGTAGAGGACTAGCTAAGCAGAGAGGAGAAGCCAGAGACAGGCTTTGTCAGCTAAGGCATGGGAAAAATGGGTTCGGGAATGGACTCGGGCAGCCAGGGGCTGGCAGAGGAGAGGAAGGATTGAGCGTCTGATGACTGCTCTCCTTCCTCTGGGATGGGTAGGGGTTATCACACTGTGCTGCAGCGGTGACTGGTGGAGGCCAGCCGCACTACAGTGGTGTGCCTAACAAGGGGGGGGCGAGCGCAGCAGGCATCAGCATGGCGTGCTTGGATGACATTGTATGTCTGGCTCCCATGGGGACAAAATCAATGGCTGAAAATAGTGGGGGGTGATCTCTGCAGCTGGCGGCCGCACCCTGCACCCCCTGACTCGAGGGAGGTGCCTAACCAGGGTGCAGAGCAATTAAAAGGCCGGCCCTGAGTGTGTGGGTTTGTGTGGCTGCACACATGACCTGGTCCGGGGGTGTGGGTGTTGGTGGCCGGAGATCGTGGGGCCGCTCTGCAAGTAGGATATACAAGAGTAAAAAAAAATAAAAATGTAATAACTTTTGAATGGATAAATATTTTTTCACTAAACTTTCAAAAGGCATATCTGTGACCCAAAGGCTTTCTACCCTGAAAATGTCAGACCACAACATAAAGCTATTTCTAAGACATGTTTGTAGAAAGAAACCTCAACAAACAGATAATTCTGTTTTTCTGACACTCTCTATCACAACAACCACACAAAGTATTCACACAAAATTTGGCATGTCCAGTCACCTATACATAGAGATTATGTATGCCAGATTTTGTGCAGATCTATAGAATAGTTCCAAAGTTATTAAGGTTCAAACATTCAACTTTAACATAGAAGTCTGTACTCACCCTAACTATACTATTTTATTATTTATTATTTTATTTATTTATTGGAATCTCGGATTAACACCTTTGAGAACAAGCTCATTAAATAGGTTCCTTATCAGAGTCAAGACAAACAAGTATGTTACAGGATACAGTAGTTAACAATGCACTATAACAGAATTATCAATACAACAGACAAATACATGTGTGATCCTAGCGACCAGCGCATACTGTCTCACCAACCATCAGTTTAGTATAGGAAATTACTAGAAGGGAGAGGAAAAGTAAATCAGCCCAGAAGGCTTTGTCATGGGATAGGTGGAGAGAGAGTGGAAGGCAGGGGCATGGTAGAGTTGTAGACGGTGAATGATAATGCCTACCAGCTAGAGGATGGGGTGTGGAGGAGGAGGAATGGGAGGGATGGGAGGTGGGAGGTGAGCAGGGTAGATGGAAGGTAGGGAGTGGGGAAAATAAGGAAGGAGAGAGAGAGAGAGAGAGAGAGAGAGAGGGAGGCCAGGGCCAAGTATGTGTTGCAATTGGAAAATGAAAAGAACAGTCAACCTGCGGGGGGGGTGGGGGAAGAGGGGGATGAGTAAGTAAAGTATAATTTTATTTATGTAAGGCACCCTTCCTGAGCTCAGGGCACCTTTACAATATACCATACAGTAACAATATATTTAAAATCAGTAAAAACAATAACAATTTATCAATAAGTCCCTGAAAATGCCTGGTTAAACAGGTAAGTTTTTAAGGAATTTTTAAATCCTTCCATGGTTGGGCTATCTCATTTCTAGTGAGGTAGAGAATTCCACAGGGTAGGTGCCATAAAAGCAAAACATCTTCCTCCAGATGTTTCCAGGGATACTCTGGGAATCTGTAGCAATCCCTCACCAGAGGATCAGATTGAGTGGGAGGGGCAGTAAGAAAACAGGAACTCTTTCAGGTAGTGAGGTCCCAGTTCATGTAGTGCCTTATAGGTCAGCAATGTGATCTTGAAGGTGATCCACCACTGTATGGGCAGCCAGTGCAGTTCACACAGCACAGGTGTTATATGACTGGATCTAGGAATTCCAGTCAACAACCTGGCTGTCGTGTTCTGCACTAGCCACAAGCGGTGGATATCCACCCCCGGTAGCCTTAGATAGAGGGCATTGCAGTAATTAAAATGACTGATGACAAAGGCATGGACCAAGGTAGGAAGATCTTCAGACGGGACCAGGTGCTTCACCCAGGCTATATTCCTTAGATGGAAAAAGGAAGATTTGACTACAGCCAAAACCTGTGCCCTTAGGGTCAGGCCCTCATCAAATACCTTGCCCAGGTTGCGTACCTGGTCCGAGGCCACAAGCGGGGTCCCCCTGAGGTATAAATCTGAGGGTTTCCCTGCCCATGTCCCTGTTGTCCTAAAACCAGGGTCCACCACTAATACCTCTGTTTTACTCAAGTTCAACCAAAGCCAACTAGTACTCATCCAGTTCTGTATCTCCAGCAGGCAGCTATCAAACACTGTGATAGAATCAGACTCCTGTTCAGGCACAAAATACATGTAGAGCTGAGAGTCATCAACATAGCAATGAAAGCTCAGCCCATACCATCTTATAATGTTCCCTAATGGGAGCAGATACATCGTGACTAACATGGGGGACAGCACCAAACCCTGTGGAACCCTGCAGGGCAGCCAGTGAGGGGCCGAGAAATGAATCCCAGACACTACTCTCTGAAATCTGCCCTCGAGGAAAGATCGAAACCAACTGAGGACTGCCCCCCTCAGTCCAGAGAAGAACCACAAGCACTCGAGCATCACTCCATGATCCACAGTGTCAAATGCTGCTGAGGGATCAAGGAGAACCAAGATGGAATGGGTTCTCCAATCTCTCGCCATCAGGAGATCATTTAGTAACTGCACCAGGGCTGTCTCGGTGCTATGCCATTTTCTGAAGCCAGACTGGAGAGGGTCATAGATACTGTTGTTGGTCAAATGATCCTCCAGCTGCAAAGCAACCACCTTCTCAAGAACTTTCCCTATAAAGGGTAAGTTTGACCCTGATCTTTACTTTGCTGGGCAGTCGGGGTCAAGGGAGGTTTTTTTCAAAAGTGGGCATACTACTGCCTCCTTTAAGGGATCTGGAAAGATCCCTCTCTCCAATGAAACCACCACTATCCCAGCCAGAACCAGGCCAATGACCTCTACACACCCCACTAGTAGATGTGCAGAGCCAGGATCCAAACTCAGTAGGTTGGCATGAAAGTCTGGACAATCGTCACTATATCTATGACTGCTGGATGGCTAAAGGTGAACCAAGTCAACTGGGCATTAGTACCACCCAAATGATCTCATCCTTGATAGTGGGCACCTTATCAGCGAAGAATTGAGCAAATTCCTCACACTGTACTTGTGACAACGCTCAACCGCCATGAAGACAAGCTAGATTCCACAGTCTGTCCACAGTCCAGAAGAGCACGGCTGACCTATTCCTCACTGTAGCAATTTCCCTGGACAGGAACTCTGCCTTCTTATGGGAAATTGCTGATTGGTAGATCTTGTAATGATCCAGTAATCTAAGCTTATCCACCTCCAGGTGAGTTTTCTACCAGTTTCTTTCCAATGTTTACCCATCTCTTCAGCACACGGATCTCCCCATTAAACCAGGGGGCCCCAGGGTGAAGGGTGAGGGGGCAAACATGAGTTGAAGCAATGACATCCAAGGCCCCCACAACAGCCCTATTATAGGCCAACACCAGGGGTCCTGGGTCAATGCTATCCACTGGAAGTCCTGAGGGCAGGGTTAGAGGGAGTGTCTGAGTAGAGGAATTAATGGGGCAAGGACAATAAGGCCCCATTAAGCAATTAGGTAGTGGGGATTATGGGAAGCAATCACAGCTAGATTCCTCAACAAGGAACTGTCTAAGTTTACTTTTAAAGGGGCCAGTTTTGCACACAGAGGAGATGTCAAGAGGAAGTGAGTTAAGCCACTTAGGAGCTCAATGCACAAAGGACCTTTGTCCAAGTGCAGTGCGGGCTTGGGGAATGCAGAAGATCTGGCATTTGGAGTTTTGAGTCCAGTGATTGGACTCATATGGACTGAGCAGCTTCTGAACCCCAGGAGGCATTAGGCCAAGGCTGATCGTTTTGCCATTATACAGGATTGAAACCTGAGTCTACCTGCAAACTGCAGCCAGTTAGCCTGGACATAAAGGACACATGTGTGTGAGCTTTGCAGCTCCTGTAACTAGCCGACATGCTCTGTTTAAAGCAATTTTGAGGCGGTGGGTGGCTGTGTCTGTGGCAGAGCCATAGATCACTTGGCCATATTCTACCAGTGAGACTACAGAGCTCTGGATGGCTGTGTTAAGGGCCTCTGCGGTTAGGCTGGACTTATGCCTATATAGGAGACCAATATGAGTGTTGATTGCCTTGGTTATAGAGTCAATGTGCTTAAAGTACGACAAGGTGCTGTCAAACATGACACCCAGATATTTAAATGTTGAGCTAGTTCAAGAGGTGCACCCTCCGAGTTTAGGGCAGAGAGAGGGTAGAATTTGTATTTGCTTTTGGAACTGTGGAGCATTGTTGTTTTAGTGTTTTTGTAGTTCATGACAAGTTTGTGATCACTGAACCTCTTCTCAATGTCCTTGAAATTCCTTTGAAGGCTGTGCTCCAGTTCTTTGGAGTCCATGTGGCTGGTAAATAACACTGCATCATCAGCATAGAACAAAATGTTTCCTTGGCAGGTACATAAGTTAAGGGGTTTAGGAATATACTGAACAGTAGTGGGCTGAGTACGGATCCTTGTCAGACACCAGATAGGACAGGTCTACTGTCCAAGAGAACATTGCCAATCTTGACTTGTTGAGAGCGGGCATGTAGGTAACTTTGTACCATGCCACAGTGTCATCTGTGAGGCCTAAGCCTGCTAGCTGTTCAATCAGGAGGTAGTGGTTTACCATATCGAATGTTTTCATTAAGTCAGTGAAAGTTGCCCCAACCAAGGAATCTTGGTCAAGTGCATTGTGGAGAAATCCCGAGAACACGAGGAGAGCTGTTGTGGTACTGTGGCCCTTGTGGAATCCATGCTAATATGGGCAGAGGAGATGGTATTTTTCTACATACTCACCTAGCTGATCCGCCACTATTCTTTCTAGCGCTTTTGAAAGTGGTGGGAGAATGAAGATTGGTCTATAGTTACCAGTAGAGGTTTGATCTCCGCTCTTAAAAATGGGGGTTACTAGGGCAGCTTTCCATTTGTCTGGGAATTGCAAAAACCTCAGTGAGGTATTGATTATATAAGTTAGAGGATACTGTGCCAGTATAATACAATATAATATAATATTATATATATATATATATATATATATATATTATTTTTTTAAGGTAATCTACCAGGATGTTGCAGAGCACAAACATGATTTTGACAGAGTAACATGGTCAATTACTGCAATATGCATTATCAGTATAGTGCAGTGCCCTTTGTATACATTTGTGTATGTATTCATGTGATATGCTGCTGATGAATATCCCCCTAACCCACCCCATAAAATCTGGCCACCCCCTGGAGGGGTGAGGGGCTATGCCCCCTGAAAACATACCCCAAATTACAAGCTGGCACCCTCACGCTAGAGGCAGCAAAATATCAGGTGAGATTCCATGGATGAGATTTTATCATAATCTTGCTTGCTGTGTTCAGGAGTCAGAAACCACAGTTGCTTCCACTGACCCGCTCTGTGCATAACATGAGATGGTTGTAAGAGGCCATAGTCTGGAGCTAAATTAATTTGCAGCAGTTTGGGATTGTCCATGACAAATGACAATCGGATTCAGCATTTATAATCTAGTACACTGATTTTATAGATGCAGCTAGCTAAAGTAAGAAAGAGTAAAAGTTACCTGAACAGAGAGTAAAATGTTTGCAACTCATTGAAAGGTATAGAAAGTTAGCAGTGACATACTGTAGATAATCATGAAAGGGGCTGACAAGGTAACAAAATTCAGAAAAGTTTGAAAATGTAGACTCAAAATTGAAACAGGAAAGTTTTAATTCTTAAAAATGTTGATATATAAAAGATGTAATGACAAGGCATGTAAGATAGAAAAAATGTATATCAATATACAGGTGATATTATTTTTGGACCTTATTGATCCGTTAACTACACTATTGTTACAGTGTAACTACACTGTAACTGCATTGCAACTACAGTGTAGTTGCATGAAACAAATATGCAACTGCAGTGTAATAACCCTATTGCACGTAATTAATGATTAGTTGCATTGAAACAGACACTTAATTTGTAACCGGAAAAGGTCACACTTTATTATATGTGTCAGTTATCTACATTATTGTTACAGTGTCACTAAATAAAAATGGTATATCTGTGTTATGTAAGATTATGGAAACAACATTCATGGTCCAAACATACTAGTGTTTGTTCAGTTAAGGAACAAACACACCCTATTCTAGTTGAAGCCAGGTAGTTATCTGTTGTAGTGAATTTCTGAATGAGAAAAGGACACTGGAAAGTTAGGATAAACCTACTGCAGTAATATTTTGTTTTTTGAAATCTGTCATGCTTTCCCAGGCCTCAGATTCACAACTGTGGGCTGTAAAGTGGCCACAAGAGCCACTTTGTGTCATGGTTCAACCTTGCATGCCCTTGTGCTGTGCAGAAAAGTGCCATAACACTTTCCTTGCACCTGCATAAAAGGCATGCATCAGCCATGGAAAAGGGGAGGAGGCTGGTATAATGATGACATGCTGCACTATACACAGTAGTGTTCCAGCCACCAAATCCACTGCTGCAAGCTGCAGTGTGTGGTAGGGCCGTAGACCTTCTAGAAGCAGTTTCACAGTGCTGTCACAGGCATATTGCAAGAAACTGAGGCTCCACCACGGTATTCTGCAGTGCCAATGTGTGACCACAATCAGTTAGGGACCAGTTTATTAAAAAAAAATCACGAGGAAATCTAGTAGAGAGAGGGTGTTCTGCTGAATTCCCATCCTGTGGATAACATAATGGGACTGGGAGGGGCACTGTAATGCCAGGGATAAATGGCAGGATATACTATTAAGAAAACTACAATGTCTACAAGCAAGCACAATGTATGGGGGTGGTGGAGTGACTTGTACTATTCATATGTTTACATGCCATTGTGCCATGTGACTGGAATAATGACATGTCCACATGTCTGTGGGTGCCCCAGTTTTGGTGTTTGCAGTTAAAAACAATATGTGTGGCCACAAGTATCTAAGAGACACCATTTGCATTTTGACTAAACAACTGGGGAAGACTCCTGTCCCGGAAGATACTGTATGTCATGACTTTGTGTATGGCAGTTTTTGGGGGTGGCAGTATGGTGAGCCTCTGTGTGTTCTATTGCTACACTGTATGATGAAGAATGTGTTGCAGAGCCCACTGATGGTATCTCCTGTTATGCTATTGTTGTGTATGCTTCAATCACAAAACACAATACAGATATACTTGCATAAAATATAATCACTATCCTTTTTTTTTTTATATTCCCTGAAGCTGTGTGGAATTTTTTATTCACATGCAAAATGTAATTAATTTTTATATTCTTATAAAAATTATATACTCTCTCCCACTCTCCTTTCACAGCCCCACTTAGGCCTTCCTTTGGTCAAATCCACTCATACCACTCTCCACTCTCCTTCTCCCCCCTTTGCCGGTACTATCCCCCACTGGGCTAACCAGCCGACTCCTAGCACTCCACCCTTCTATGGCAACCTTTACCTGCCATCCTTCTTCATACCCCCTACTGCCTCTGCTACCTGTTAAAGCATACTCTCCTGGCTGCAGCCATAACTTATAAGTCTGGTCAATCCTCTCTCCACTCCTAGCAGCCTCTTCTTTCCTAGACCTACTTCTCACACCATTTATACCTTTCCTTTAACCATTACGATACTATGTAAATACCATATGTGCTAACTTGATTTCCTCCTTACTATATAATGCAATGTACAGCAAGGCTGTATTATTATCTGTTGAGTGTTGTATCATCTGATTGTATTGTCTCCTATACGTTTGCTGACGTGAAACCTTTGAAAAAGAGCACATTGCTCAAAGGTTATTTTGGAATAAACAAAATAAATAAATAAATAAATAAATATTATTTACTTGAAAAATTCCATGGAGTTTGCAAACTTTTCACTATTGCCTGCATATTACATTGCTTGACTAGAGGAAGAAAAGCATCTTGTTGTTTCCCCACATTCTGTGGTCTTTGTTAATCATTTAAATGTGGAAAATGTTTTCGGCAGATTTTTTGCATTTAACAAATTTTTTCCTCATTCCACGTAGTTTGAAAAAGAATTTGCAATGCTGAATAAAATGTCATGAAATGCAGACACTGTGCCAAGAGTAAACTTATCAGAAAATGAGGTGTGGAGACTTTACCCAGCTCTATATGGTCTTACCACTTCCTAAATGTCTAAGTGTTCACTACCCCTCCATTTCCTTTTCCTGACCAGTTCCCTTTCTATTTCTGACATAACTCATCTCTTAAATTAACCACTGTTGATGACAGGTAATTCTCTAGTACTGCACCTTCAGTTTGAAACAGCCATCTTACTTCTCTATTGCAAGAGACTCTCTTCACCTAGTCTGTGTCTATTATTACTGGCTCGCCTTCCCTCCCTCCCTTTCTCCCTCCCTCTTCAAAACCCATCCCTTACCCATCCCTTTTTCCCTTTCTTCCAGTATGTTTCCCCATTAATAATTATAAGAGCTGAGTAACAGACTCTCACATTTTTGCAAAGATTTTTTGGCAATATGCCAAAACCTCATGAAAAGTGCTATTTTTCTGAGTTAAAATTCTGTGCAAACAACACCATTTTTAAGCTAAAATCCATTTATCACACAAAATTTGTGTTTTTAAACCATTATTTTCAATGTAAACAGCACTTTTTTCTTAAAAAACTGACACTTGCCATGTTTTTGCCACTCTATGAAAACAACCAAATCTTATCAGTCTTAACAATAATATTGTACCAGTCATACAAAAAGGAGATTCGAGATATTTTTGAACACAGAGAGAACATTTACCAGCTCTAATAGTTACCCCTTTTGACATGCTCATATAGTTCCCTATTCTCCATGTCACAAAGTGTCTATGTACTGTGCATCTGGGGTGTGTAGACCCTCCGCGGCCACCACATCCCCTGCAGCTGATTCTCAAAGGTGGCATAAGGCTGGCATGCACCTGATCCCCCATCCAGCTGGTGAGTTCTGTGAGGGGGCGGTCTGGGGTGAGGTGCAGGGGGCATGCCCACGCTCTGCACTATTCTCATAAGCATGGAGTGCTGGGCAGAGGGGCACAGGCCTCACATTTCTGAGGCAGTCATAGCTGCTGTGCCCCCAACCCTCTGAATGCCACCAGCAGTGGCAAACCTCATAAAGCCCCTTGCTAGGCCACTCCTGCTCAACCAGACCACCACAATGGTGAAAAGCCACCATTCTCCACCGACTGCTTCTGCACCCATCCCCCCCACCACCAGTGGTACTCACCCCAGATGACAGCTGTGCCCCAGCATCATGATGCCAGCACCCCTCCATCACACAACTAGGGCCACTGGCCCCGTGACAGCAAACACCCCTCTGCCAGGTACTGCACCCCGACCATGCCCCCCCGACTACCAAGCACAGCTCCCCTGGCACTCATCAGTGTTAGATGAACCTCCCAGCCCTGTGGCACTGTCACCCCCTTTACCTGCCTGATGATGCCACCGCCCAGACAGCAGATACAGGGCCAGGGGGGTGTTTGGCTCTGCATGGGTACACCTGCATGTGGGTATGGCCGGGGGCACACAGGTTGACTGGGGCTCTCTGTGCAGGTCTGGGTGCCTATGGTTGCATTCAGGCACCCAGACCCATACCCACAGTGCATTCAATCCACTGTGGGACCCTGGATGGGCACCCCATTGGATGGCCACCTGGGTCCACTATGCCACCCCCAGCTGCCCTGCATTGCCGTGTGCACTGGGGGGGCAGGGCTATGGAAGGGTGCCACGTGGTGGCTGTGAATATGGCCACTGCACATTGTTCTGTGGGTGCGGGACTCCGCAGGCGGGTAAGGACCTCCAGAGTTTTATTGGAGAATCCCCGCCATAATGTTTTACTTCTCAAAGCTGATGACTACAGTCCCATATACAGTACTTGCACTCTCTTTCTCTTCTCAGAACATCATTCTCCCATGTGACATCCCCCTTGCCATCGTGATGACCATTGTTATAACTATACTTTGTTGTTGTGCTGTATGATACCATGTAATGTACTTTCTCACTGGTTATTTATTTGTATTTCTGCTATATTTGTTAAAAACATGAGGCTCTCTGTGAATCACATAGAGATTCTTGTGTAAGAAAGATGTTATAAAAAATATATTGTATTTAACTGTATACCATAAAATGTAATATACATATTTTACTTTAATCATAACAGTATGATTCAACTCTTTATAACTATAATAATGTCCATAGATGTCTCAGTGGTTAACTGAAGGCAATGTTATCTCAATGTTCTCTAAACAAAAGATAAATTTATATTGAAAAAGTTGACAAGGGTTCACACAATTTGCCAATGCTAATTAGAATGTGATGGCTTGACCTAGAAATATTACTAATGACTTGACACTCCTATAATAATAAAGCTATCCACAACAAATAATAAAAGCTTTAAAATAATATGCCTTACTGTATTTAATGGGTGCTATAACAGCCAACATATTTTGCATTACCCCTTTAGATGGTTTCTATTGACTTTGTAATACTGTAGAGAAATCACTGCCCAGGAAATTGCCAAGAACAGCACTTAGAAATCACTTGGACTTTTGTGACTGCATCCTTACATGAACAAAAACATTGTAGACTTCAGAAGAATAGGCTCACATGGCAGCACAGAGGGAGAGCTACTGCTTGCAACACTGGTGACCCAGGTTCTGGAATGAGCCCAATCATCAAAGGGCCAGCAGTGAATGAGATCTGAGCATACTTCAGGGTGGTCTTCTTCCTTGGGGAGGGAAGGTTGCAGTCACTGCTACCACACTGCCACCTGAGTAACCACAGGTGGTAATGCAGCAGGGAATGCATGGGGGGCAGCTGCTCACCAAGTGTCAAGCAGCAACATACAACAGCATGCACATCAGCCTTACAATCCTCAAGGGTTGGCTTCCATGTGTGAGATGAACTAGAAACCACCATAGAACAAAGATGACAGAAAGACAGGGCATGCTCGGACTCATTCTTTAGTAACAGGCCTCTACTTTGGGGATCTCTGTATAGAGGGATAAATTGCTTTTCCAGCCCTGCCCCAGTCATGAGGGGGGCCCACATTGTGGGGGTGGTGTAAGCTGAGGGGTTATAGGGAAAAGGGTTGTAAGCATTAGAGATGCTTGGGTACTGTGCTGGGTACTAGTCACTGATAGGGATCCCTCTGGAGATGGGTGCATAAATGATAAGAAAAACATAATTTTTAAAAGTTCAGAAGGCTTTCCTGACAGTCAAAGGAGTGTGCTCACAGTTTGTAAGTGCAAAAAAACTCTTTTAACTATTGCATATACAAAATGGACACTAAAGTGCAGAATTAGGGTGCTCATGTTGTTGCTATTTTTAAATGACCCTACAACATGGTACATTTATAAACTTTGGAAAACTTCATTTTTTAATTAAATGTATTGTTTATGTTACTATGTTTTGATCATGGTAGGGTATTGTATATAACGTTATCTTAACCAAGAAAATAAACTATCAGGTGCTGGAGTGTGGCAGAATCATTCACTTTCTTTATAACTTTTGATGGGAAGAAAGATATTTTCAAGAAAGTTTGGCTGCACCTAAGTCCAAAAGGAATCAGTATGCTTGGGAACCAAATAAACACAATCATAGAGAAGATATTAAGCTCATAGAGCAGATAGACACAGAGCAGGTCTGGTGAAGCCACAATGGCCAGGAGAACTAATGGAAGACATACTTCTGGACATGTTAACTCATATAAGGTGGCATGCAAGATGAACAATGCAACAGTAGAGGCTGAGAAAAAGAGAAAAATAAACTAAGTTTATGTGCACAAATGCATATTGGTTAAGGAACACAATGGGTGAGCTGGGAACACTGATCACCACTGGGGAACTGGATATATTATGAATGATAGAGGCATAGTGGGATGGGAAAGACATGTCTTTAATAGATATGGCAAATCACAAACTCTATAGGAAAGATAAACCAGGTAAAAAAAGGAGGCAGTCTAGCACTATACACCAGAATCCAGTTAAAAGTGACTGAACTAAAAAAAAAACCTTGAAAAGGAGGAGATAGTAACACTTTAGAGAAGAGTATCTCTAATGGAAGCATGGATACAGTTGCATTACATCAGTGCTCTTTGACCACCTGACCAGACAGAGAACCTTGATCTTAAACTTTAAGATCTAATAAGGAAAGTAACATCCAAGTGAAGTATGCTTCTGATGGTAGCTGTCCATCACCCATATATAGACAGGGAAGAGGAAGTCACTAGGTCCAAGCAGAGTTATCAATTTCTGGATCTTGTCTAGGTCTGTTGCCTGATACATTGTCTTAAAGGAGCTACTAGGGACCATGCAATGCTTGATCTATTCCATATCAACAAGGTTAACCTGGTTGAAAAGGTGGGATTTGGAGAAACGTTAGGCAAAAGTAATCAAAATATTGTTCTTACCACTATCCATTTTCTATTTAGGGTATTGCTGCTGTTTGCTGCATTTGTTTAAATATTTGATATTAACCATTCTTACTGGCAGCATCATATGGCTTTGGAACTATCCATTGCTTAACCCAACCCAAAATGGCTGCACAAGACAGAATGAGTTAATACTGTAGTGTTTCTGCAACTCTCCCAGGCCAAACCTAAATACTGTACATGCATCTGCATGTTTAGTGTACTTACATGGTAAACAAGGACACTGGTTTTCAGTTTTTACCAGAAATACTGTAAAATTATGGAATTTGGTCTGTCTACAAACTAATAAAAACAACAGGTTTTGCAGGATTTGGCTTTTTATAACAGATCACTGAATCTACAAAAGTTACATTTTTCTTTGTTTTCCTTACTATTTTCATTTTAGTTTATTTAATTTGCTGAATATTTATCTTTCTTTTATTCTGATTATTTAAACATACACTAAGTGACTGAAAGAAGAATTTTGCTAACATCTGGAAATCAGAGTAGCAATCTCCAGTGCTGTCATAGTACTGTAAATCTTGAAAATGAAATTTAATTATTTCAATCATCATAAATCAGTGGGCTTGTTAAAACAAATGAATAACACTGTTGGGTTTACAACTAGAAGCAACAGAGGAGCACCTAGGGAAAATGTCAAATATTGTTCTAGTGCACCAAGTGGCATTTAAAAAGATGAGGGAGCTCACAGCAGATGTACCACAGAAAACCACACTGATAGGCAGTAACTTTGAGCAACAGTAGAAGACCCTTAAAAACATATGACTGCTTACAGCAAGACTGTATCCCTCAGAGGCAACAATACAACAATAAAAAGACACAGATCAATAGGGATGGTACATTTTCTACTTGCACTAAAAGAGAAAAAAGACATAAACAGAAGAGATTGCAAAAAGTAGTAAATAGATAGAACTACCGAGAGAGAAAATACAAAATCAGACAGCCAAAATGAGCAGTGTGTTGGATTAGAAAGCACCCAAGGGCAAATCCAATAGCTTAGTCTTCTTCAGATACATTAACAAGATGAGAAAAACAAAAGGAACTGGTCCACTAAAGGATCAAGAAAAAGGTGACAATTACAAATTATGGATGGATGACAGAATGTCTGAATGTGCATTTTGCATTAGTGTTCACAAACAAAAGGGATGGAGTGATATCAGAAAGTGGAATGTTATTCAAGGGAAAGTAGAAGAATACAGAAAGAACATACAGTATGTGCAGCACCTGAATAAGATAAGAACTGCAGCTGCCTCAGTGAAAACTTTGGAAAACATAATATTTAGGTGCGATTCAGCTTGTATTTCATACAACTTGTACAACTTTCTCTTTCAAATTAATTATTACTGAGTGAATTCACATGGATACATACATGATCTTTATTCCTTAGAGTTCATCTGCCACTATAGCTTACTTCCTGCTTGAAGTCATAATCCTCTGTTGTGACATCAGAATCTGTTGCCATGGGAGTAACTGTGATGCGACAAGCAATGCAATATGGCCTCAGGTAGGGAATACGCAACAAGAACAGGAGAAATCTTCAGGGGTAAAGATCCTGTTTAATACAGATGATCTCAGTAATAAATAATGGGGAGGAGAAATACAGAATGAATGTGAATATAAGTTCAATGGACTTGCACAACTAGATAAGATGTATGCTTGTGTGAGTGTGACTTTGATATGTTGTGGCTGTTCACCTCTCTATCCATGGGAAATACCACCCTACAGGGGTACGATGCAAGGGACCCTAGAGGAGGGTTCACCCCATAGGTGCCTTGGGAATAATTCCTTTGGCTAAAGGTAGCTTAGGAAGAAGCACAAAAAGAATACCCAAAAGGGTGTCGAGCATCGAAGAGGTGAGAAATCAGAATATATTGAGACCAGAAATTAAGGTGATAGACACAGATGGGAAGGATGGGAGAAGAATGAGATATGATGAGGATGATGAATGAAATGAAAGCAGACAAGATGCAGAAGGGCGGACTTCCTAAGGAGAGAGGGAACAGCCAGAGCCACCATCGACTTCATCCAACAGCAGAACTAAACTATTGGAACCTAAGGAAACTCCAACCCTATCTAATATTATGACCAATGGCATGGAGGAGAGGAAAACCCCCCATTGAGAAGGAAACCTCTGGGGATCCAAAGCCTAGGTCACCTTCCCTTTAGGCTAAAGGACATTTTGATTAGTGACAGCTCAGCTACTGCAATTCAGAGTTGAGATTGAGGGAGGAGGAAAATATTCAAATTTAGAGGGAACTCTCACTCTGTCCTTCTAAATGGACAGCTGTTGTGGGTTGTGAGAGATGTCTCTGCAACTAGATGCTCAAAAGCAAGGGAGGAGAGAGATGACTTCTGAGGCACTCAGCTGGCCTATGCAAGCCTATGAAACAGACCAGGTGAACCAGAGGCAGTCTTGATGGAGAATAGCTTAGAGGGTGCCTCTGAACCTGCTCAGCAGGCAAAGGGGCTCTTATGATGAGAGCCTCACCCCTCGCAGCTGGAAGTTGTAAATTTTACATCCAGAGGTATTGCCGAGATGAGGGACAACTGAAGGTCCACCTGGAGTGAAGACATTCTCACTATGTGCCAAGGAAAAGGACACCACTCTGAGCTTTGCATGCTCTAGATGTGGACTTCATGGGTGCACAGCGAGACTGTCAGCTACAGGCTACCCCAAGCCATGGAGCAATGGACATGGAAGGCACATCTCTGAGTGAAAAGCAGGTTGAGTCAAGGTAGCATGAGACCCATTTGAGGGCTACGCTCAAGTAGTTGATGTGGACGAGTAGCTCTACAGAGGTCAGACTGAGTGAAGGAGACCCTGATGTGGGTTGGGAGGAGGCTGGATGTGGTTAGTAACCACAGGCATGCATGCCAACCAGGTCCATTGAAAGCCAAATTAGGAGCGGGTCGAACCGTCTGAGGGTGGAAAAGAGAACAGCCAGGCGAAGCCCGCAGCTGATGGGGGTTGACACCAAACAGCAAAATACAGCCAAGATAAAATAAATGAGGTAATGCCAGTGCAGGAGGTGGGCTGACGAGGCAAGTTAAGGAACAGTAAGGTAAACAAAGGAAGTGATTGATTAAAACACTGAGAAGTAAAGTAAAGACATACCATTCATTACAGGTAATGAAGGGTCATGCACATGATATGCTGAGGTGCAAAACGATAGAGAAGTCCATATGCTAGCCTTGGAGCTGTAATGCTAGGCCAGCTCAGAGAAACAGAGATGTGGAAGCCAAATCCATCGGCAGATGTGGTCTGCAAAATGGTAGGTAGGGTAGGGTTTAGGAAACCCCAAAAGAAAGATGAGGAGTGGAGGCTGGCAGACTGCAAATACAGGGTATGATACAGGAGGGGAGAGGAGCAAGGACCCAATAGGAGCAGTGTAGTGCAGTACAGTACAGTGGAAAAGCAAAAATTCCATGAAAAGCTAAGAGAAATTAGGAAATGCCAGTGGTGGTAGCCTGGCTAAAACACTCAGGAGGAGAGCACTGAGGCAGGTAAGCACCAGAAGCCAGAATTCAGGAACTGCAAGCAGGGCTGGGAGCAGTGGAGCAGGTCCAGACATTGCCAGCAGCCGTAACTGAGGGTGACAAAGAAAAGAAAACAGAGAAAATTAGGCTCAGGGACAGGGAAGGGGGGGAAAACACTGGAACAACAATGGAAGAGGAACGAGAGGATTGATGAGGTGGTGATAAGATGATAGGGAAGAGGAAGGAGACAAGGAGTGAAGGGGCAGTTGGTGAGGGACAGGGAGAAGGAGGCATACAATGATGCCAAAGACAGGAATCCAAGGATGAGGAAATGTGTGGGAGCCAAGGTAGACCCCCAGGGAAGCAGGGACATCAGAAACAAATAAAGGAGCCGTTACACCAATGGTGGCTGGCTGGTCAGATGAAGAGGGGTGGTGGACAAATCAAGAGAATCCTGGAACAGGAAATGGAGCAGACAGAGGGAAGCGGCCTCCTGAAGGTGACAGATGGCGAAATGATGCAGCCACAACCATCAGGAGACTCAGTGGACAAGCGACACGGTAATAAGCAGAAAGAGTGAATGAGTAGCAGAACAGAGGCAGCAGCCTGAAAGGTAACAAGCACAAGGAGCCAAGAGGGAGGCTGAATGATGCCACCAACAAGGTCAACACACCAGGGAAGGAAGAACGGGAAAGGAATGGGAGGGGCCGGGGGACAAAGGGAAAAAGGACGGACAACCAAAGGAAGGGGAAGAGTCAGCCACAAAAGTGGAAGCGGGAAGGGGGGAGCATGGCAGGCAAGCTGCCCGAAACAGTAAAACAATGGAAGAGCAAAACAAGTGAAGTAAGGAGCAAGCAGGTGGCCAGAGGCCACCACAGGAACAAGCCAACTCGAGCAGAAATGGACGTGTAACAGTGGCGCCTCCAGCCGCAAGGAAGAAAATGAATAAGGACTGGCCCAGATGAGGGCCTTTCAAGACCTGGTTGGGGGAGTAGTTTATTGATCCACCCATTGAACTCTGATCAGCCCTCAGCCATCAATTTGCATTGTGTTGAAATGGCATGTTTTGCTAAGGTTCTCCTGAAGGCAACAGCTGCTGTTTAAGAAACTAGTAAGAGTTATACAGTATATAAACAAGGCAATGGGAGTGGATGTAATGTATCCAACAATCCTGAAGGAGCTGGCTGAGGACCTTTATGTACCACTGTCAGTTATATTCAGTAGGTCCATCAGAACAGCATATGTACCAAATAGCTTGTAAGTGGTTCATGTGGTACCAATATTTAAAAAAAGGGTTCAAGGCAGACCAAGCAACTGCAAGCCAGTCAACATAATGTCAATACCTATAAGCTGCTGAAAAAATCATAAGAAACAACATTTTTGAAAATGTACAAAGAACCAGCTTGCACTCAGTAGCTCACTGCAGATTGTGTAAGGGGGAACATTGTACCAGACAATCCTCCTATTTCAGTTTTTGAAACCATCTTCATTGAACTAGATGTGGCAAATCTTACAAATGTTGTATATCTGGGCTTCAGAAAAGTATTTAATATTGTACCACAGAGGAGGCTAGTTCATAAACTATAAAACTACATATAAACTGGGGATGTGATGAAATGGATACAGAACTGGTTGCAGGACAGGAAGCAGAGTCATAAAAATGGTAAACCTACAAACTTGGAAACAAGTGACCAGTGGGTTTCCACAGGAGTCTGTCCAATGACTAAGGTAGTTAAAATCCAAGGGGACTTTGGATGAATAGTTGAAATTGGCAATTTTTCTGTCAGAGAATGGACCCTAAAGCTTCTGATGTCATTTAATTACATTGCCAGAATGACACAGCATTTTTTTACAGAAATCACATTGTACAGGAAATAAAGCTCTGTGCAAGTCACATAATCTTCAGGAGTCAATCAGCAATGCTGATGATATTGATCTGCTTCAACTGGTCCATGTGATAAGGATGAGTTTTAAACTGTGAGACGCATAATGTTGACTATTAAATGGCAAAAACAAAATTAGCAACAGCACTATGCCAAATACAATATTGGTGACAATACAAACCTAGACACCCCCGTAGCCCCAAACTATAGATTCTCACTTCCCGGGTGGGCATACACGGGGGGAGGGAGGAAAACACAGGAGGCGGCGACCATTGCAGGAGGAACAACCAGCGGCGGGGGCGGGGGGACCTGGGAGAACAGGAGGTGTATAAAAAAAAAGAAAGTAACTTGCAACACCAAAAATTAAAATTAGTACATACGTGCATGCAGTCCCAAACTTGGGACCATGCACACAATTTTATTTATTTATTTAGATCTCAGATTACAAATACCTTTGAGCTTAGAGCTCTTTTACAAAGGTTCCACATCAGCAGCATAATACAACAGGTTTAGAGATCAAAAAGTATGGCAAAATAGTATACACAGAGAAAGGAGATCAACAGGTTTAGATTAAACAGGGTATGGAAATAATTGTAAATAAGAAAAGAAGCAATAGTTGACATTCACAGTGAATTAAAGAATAGAAACGAGTGACGCTAAGCAGTTTCATGCACAGGAATGCATGCAGTAAATTGAAAATAAGCCAAAACAAGCTTTGTCAGTTATTGGTAAAATCATAAGGTAAGTTGAAATCAGCCAACAGGCCTTGTCAGGACAGGTGGTGGGGGGGCATTAGGTAGAGGGGAGGAAAGGTGAAGGGGGTAGGGTAGCGGGGGGAGGGGATGTCAGAGATGGTGCTAAGGAGATTTAACAGTAATCAAGTGCTAGGGTTTTTGATTGCCAAAAAGGGTTTAGTGGAACAGTCACAGGAGTGAGTGGCAGAGAGTAGTCACTGTAGCTTGGATTTGAAAGGGCCCAATTTGGATTCGGAGACTGTAACCGCCACACCAGGCGGCCAGCTTTGGCAGCAGCCTGCTCACACCTGCTACCTAAACTCCTCCCCCTACGCTCTCTAATCCCCTCAACACTCACTATTCTGTCCTCCCTACTTTGCTATGCATGTACCCTTGCTATCCTTTCATATTCTCTCTCATTGCAGGTGTGCAAATTGAATTGCTCATTTTGAGTCTCTCAGTTTGCTTCACCCATATCACTGGATACCGCTTCAATTACACATGCCTCAGTGACATTTCCAGTTCAAACTTAATACAACAGGAGCTATGTGACAGAACTCTACAGTTCATCCAAAATATTTATTTTACAACAAAAAATACAGAATTAAGGATCTAAACAGAGAGATCTGTGGATCATAGTGTTCTGTTGGTGCTGCAGAGAATGTACCTGCTGCACCAGGGCAGCACTGGCAGGCAGGTAGAGTAGGCAGGGTGGGCTGTGAAGCTCCAGTTTGTGAATATATTTTTATTTTTTATTATTTTCTATTAACATTCCTATTTAATTGGTCCTTGTGGGTTGGGGAAATTCCATTGGGTTGGGAACTAGCCAAGGTCATGCATGTGTTTAAAAGTTGAAGCCCTGAAGTGCTGATGAACAATAGGCCCATATCCCTTCTCCCAATAGTTTTGAAGCTCCTTAAGAATATTATCTGAGGCAGCTTTGGGATTTTTTTGGAAGAATGGATTATTATGACAGATATCAGTCTGAATTCCAAAAGGACCATTATATGATCTCAGTTGTGTTGAAGGTCTTTAATGCCGTCAACAAAGCAATGGAAAACAATGAGTTCACAGGTGCCATCTTTTTTGACATCTCCAAGGCCTTTGACACAGTAAATACTTTGATCATACTGAAATAACTTGAACTAATGGGGTTAAGTAAAACAGCACTGAAATGGTTTAGAGACTACTTTAGTCAAAGGAGACAGAAAACAGTTGTCAACGGCAGGACCACTGGGGTCCTGGAGATTGTGAGAGGGGTTCTGCAGGGATCACTCCTTGTCCCCTTCTTTTTATCCTATATTTGAGGGGCTTGGATGATTTCGTCAGAAGCACAGACTACTAGTTGAACTCTGATGACACAGTGGTGACCACGATGATGGTGGTGGGGCCTGTTGACATTAATTTCTATGAATCTCGACAAAAGCAGCAGCAGCAGCAGCAACAACAACAACACCACCACCACAAAGACTCCTTTGCCACACTTCTTCATTATCACAAAAAAGAGTGTCTACAGCAGTTGCAGTGTCACGATCACTAAATGCCTGGTGTCTAGAACAACTCTGTTCCTGGTCACCCAGGCTCCCTTGTGGACATCCTTACTTATTGATTAATGAAGCTGGGAGCTTTGAATTCCACCAAGTGTGGGCAAGACTGTGGGCGAAGAGTGTCATGCCCTGGAGATGCATGATTTCGGTATACCCCAGGATATTTGGGGTCTTGGTCCTCATCCTATAAGCTAAGATACAAATTATGGCCCCAACAATATTGAATATTGTTTTCAAAAGCATGCAAGGAAGGGGCATGTATATTTTTCCAGAGGCTTAAAGCAAGGAACATAGAAAATGTCACATTTGTTAACAATTTGGAGTGTTTTAGGCTGGAGAGACTGGGATAATTATTTCTAGGCAAGACGCTAATTGTTAAGATAGCAATCACAGAATGAAAAGGAAAGGTGACTGCACCTGACCATATTCTGTTTTATGCTTTAATCCTACTTGCCCTTATTTATTAATGTACATGTAGTATTATAGCATTCACACTTCTGATTTTTTGTACCTACTGTTATAAAATATTGTATAATACTGTATAGTATTCCTGTACTCTGCTATTACACATTTACTGTTTACTGTACATGACTGTTGCATATTGTTGCCTACTGTTCCTTTGTTCTAAAGATGTCTTTGAAATTACTAACTTTGAACAATTATTGCTAGGAACTTAATTTTATTATCTTCCAGTGCATTTGCAAATGTCCAGTAACCAACAAAAGTAAATGGATTAGGTGTTACTTGTCCAAATAATGAAATATTTGCAATGCAATGAGAGGTAAAGTTTAAAATGATCATACATCAGATTAAAAACTACGTAAGCCATCATGATAAGCTGAACTGGAACCAAAATTCAGAAATGGTTTAAATATGTATTCCTAAATTGTTTTGAAATAAATGGTTTACGTTTCGATATATTGATATGTGAAAAAAGTAATGACAAAATGTCAAAGGAGAGTGACCAAAGTAATTAACATCCCATAGGAGAGGACCTAAGAGGAAAGACTGGCTACTCAAAACATGTATTCCCTGGAGGCCAGAGATGAGGGACATGACTGAAACTTCAGATATCTGAAGTTTATAAACAGGGTTGATAATCAACAACTGTTTAGGCTTAGCACTTTGGGATACAAAGTGTATGAAAAGTATTATATAAATGCTAATTCTTCTTCATGAGGGGGTCAATTACAATGGCTAGAACTTTAAACTGATAGGGGTAACATTTAAGGGGAATGTGAGGAGGACTTTTTGCATGGAGAGGGTAGTGAAAAAGTGGAGCAGCGGTTCTGGTCAATATTAAGACTGTTATTAATTTCAAGCAAAGGTCGGATAGGCTCATGGGATTGATTACTGGAGGAGGGGATGATACTAATTGGGGCAAGGAGACTGGCCATGTGGGACTGCATGAAGAGGGCTGCGTAGAAGGACCTGTCAATGCTAGACTGGTGGGGATTTAAGTAGGAACTGAAAAAAACTGGATGGACTGTGAGTCTTTTACTGTTTAAAAACTTCTATGTTTCTATGATTAATATATGAAAATAAAAATGTATCAATATACAGGCAATAGGAGTGTTTTTGACATATGTTGATAAAAATACACATTTATAGTTGAGAAAATATAAAAACGTTACTCTAATGTTATGTAAGATTATAGATACAGAAAAAGTCATGCTATGAAGGCACAAGTGGATGTTCTATTAGGGAACAGCAATGCCCTATTTAGTTCACAGTAAAAGAGAAATCTTTTAATATGCTGCTAATATCTTTACCAATAACAGTAATAATACAAGCATGCCTTTCTTTTGTTTTACAGTTTATTTATCCAGAGTAGCCAGCTGAGATGCAACACATCTTTTCCATTGGGTCTTGATTCTACCCATTTCTGCAACCGACTAGACTGGAGCACTGAGAGATTTGAGTGACTTGCCGAACATCACAGAGTGAGTATTTGTCTCTAACAAGGTTTTAACCTCTGAGCTCCTGGTTCCCATCCTCATGCTTTAACCACAAGCCCACATTGTCTCCTCAACTGCCTTAATCAACAGTGAGAATATACTAACCAGCCTATGTACCAAAATTGATAATTTTTACAGTACTTGCTTGTGTCACTCCCCCTCTTCAAGTCATGTTCTCATACCCTGCCAGCTGTTGCTTAAAAAGATAAACTTAACTCAGCTGCAACAGCACTTTTTATTCCTCCCACACATGTCATCTCAGTCTGAAAGTGAATTATCAGGCATCAACCAACACTTCCAATAAGAACCCTTTAGAGAACATTAAAATTATACTCAAGACACAGTTCCTCATTCATGCTGACCTTGAGTTCCCACAACAGCCCACAAAAAACTCAACTGCTGCAGAAGAACAATTTCCTCCAAAGCATATGCATTTTGAAACATCAAAGTAACCTTATTTGTGTTTTCCTACAATGCATAGGAAATTATCTGTGTGTATACATTACAAAGACAATGTATGAGGAAGAATGTGTCGTAGGGGTATATTGTAGAGTGAGGGTTTGTTCTGCATGGATTTCCATGCCAGCTGAAACCTTGTTGTACCACAGTTCTACCCTTCTATGGTACATCAAGGTTCCAACTAATTAAAATTCCTCAAGGCAGCTGGTGTTTTTCACAGTGCTGCCAAGAGCAGTCAGTTTGGGGGCATGGCCTGGCTATCCAGCATGGTGGTCACTGCTTAGTTGGGCTTCCAAAGGCGCCAGAATTTTTAGGCAAAATTAAAGGCTTTTAAATGAGTAAATATTACGCAAAAAGAGCAGAACACAGCTTTCTGAACTGATGGCAACACAGAAATCCTTGAAAAAGCAGACCCTGCTCCAGTTCAATGGCTCAGGAAAACTAGCTGCCAGTGCTTCAGAGGGATGCATGTAATCACAAACCATGCCAACCAAAATGAAAGCAGAAGAGAGTACCTCCGATCCGGTGATCTCAGCTCTATCAGATCTGATTGTAAATCTACAGCAGCCAGCAGGAGGTCAAAGCTGGCTTCAGATTGGTTTTAAAGTATTCATTACAACAGCCTTTTCTTTTATGGTTATAATGGAGTGGCAGATAAGCACCCGCTGTTTTTTTTTTATTCTTTTGGTTTTACCTATTAATATAGACTTGGAATACTTTATTTATTTATTTATTGAAATGTTTCACCAGGAAGGCACACTGAACAACAAGTTGCTCATCTTCCGGTGCGACCTGGGGTGAAGGGTACAGGGATACTGTATACAAAAGTAAAAGATAAAACAATACAATGAGCAGAGTAGTGCAATAATATAAATTTTGAAAACTAATAGACAATACAGTAGTTGCAATATGCAGTGATTCACAGAGAAAGACACATAAACAATAATTGATCAGCTTATAGGTGTGATATTTACAAACAGAAGTGCAGTGATAAATTAGGTAGGCCTTAAAAGGAGATGAGGACAAGAGAGAGGTGTGGGGGACAAGACAGTGGTACATTTCTATTGTACCCGCCTGTTATAGATTACCAAATAACTGGTGGGATACTGCACAATCTTTGTGTGTCAAGAAGGAGGAGGATATGGGGGAAGTTCTTCCCAGTGCACAGAGGTGGGGGTGGGGAGGTTAACAAGGGAAAACGTTTTACAGTATCTCAGTGGTGGGTGCACCAGGAAGGTTCGGGGGTAGTAGGTTTGTTAGGTTTTTTGTGCGTCCATGTAATGTACTAAAATTGAAAGGGGTGGGCTGTATGCCTTGATTGTTGGGGGGGGGCATTAATTGGTTTAATTAAAACTGTTCAGAATACAGGGCTTCCTGTGTACATGTCTAAAAATGGTTCTAAGTACCTCTATTATAGCCATGTTTCTGTCTGTGCCTCGTAATTACTAATGGATAATGCTTTCAAAATTTGCTCTTGGAAGATCAATGGTCTTAAAATGTATGGCAAAAGGAAAAAAAGTCTTCAGGAAAATTAAAAGTATGCACATAAAAAAAATAACTTTATTTTTATGGTGCCTTTCCAAAACCAAGGCTCCACACAATTTTAAAAACATGTCAAATATCACACAACGTAAGTTAAGTAAAACAGTGCACATTGAATGTGGTGTGTCAACAACAGACCCATATGACTCTGTGGGAGGGTGCACACATATCTAAAAATTATGGAGGAGAATGGCATGATGCATATTTCACTTTCAAAGCTAGAGGTGTTGCTGCATGGTTGCAGCCTCGCTTTCCTGGTATGGTTACCGGGTTTGTGTTGGGGGTGAGATTTGTTCTGGTGCAAATACAGCTTAACAAAGGCTTGACGGTAATGGTAGTGTTGGTGTATTGCCCCAATGTAGATAATTCAGAGTTCTTCAACCGCCTCTCCATGGAAATGGTAGGGTTTGAGGGTACTGACCACATCCCGCTCTCCAAGGTCCTACAGACGAACTTCAGCCTAGTTGAAACCTGGCTTCTCCAACATAAGCTGTTGATGAATTACAAAAAAACAAAATCCATGATGTTCCATAGCTCTCACAGGAAATACAAATCTATAAACTTCACCATACATAATCAGCTTCAACAGTCACTTGAGCAAGTGCAGGGGTTTAAATACCTTGGTATTACCCTTGATTGCCCGATGTCTTTCAGCTTGCATGTTCAACATGTCTCAAAATCAATCAACTCAAGAATTCGGGTCCTCTACTGCCACCATCACTGTCTTACCAATGAAGCTATGCATGCAGCCATAACTGCTTCAGTCCTACCTGTCACTGACTGCGGGCTTGTCTTCTATGGGGCTGCCTTTGATACCACCCTAAAATGGGTCAGGACAGCCCTTGACAAATGCTGTAGACTTCTCACTGGCTCAGGGAAGCATACGCATACCTGTGATATCTACAGGCAATCCAACCGCCTCAATCTAAATAGTAGACTTGCCTACTAGACCTGCCTACTGGCTAAGAAAATCTGTCTTAACCTCACACCCCCTGCAACTCATGCCTTAATGTTGCCCGCAGTCACTGCACATTTTATGCACAGTTCTCTCAAACCAGCATTTATCGTTCCATTCTGCCCTACCAACCAGGCTTAACGTGCTTTCCACACCAGGACCCCCCATTGCTAAACAACCTTCTCCCTAAAATTGCAGCTGAAAATAAGCTTGGCCCATTCAAATCACAAACTCCTCCAGCACCTCACTGACCTTAGCAGTTGTGACTGCTCTGCCTAGGCTTGCGGCTTTGTTTCACCTCTCCCTCCCCTTCTCTCCTCCCTTGCTACCCTCCCCACCTCTCTCTGCCCCTCTATCCCCTCTTACTCCCCATCTCTCTCCCAGCCCCCATCTACTAGTCTACCCCCTCTCACCTCCCACCTACCTTTCCACACCCTCTCTGGCTCCTTTCCTCTTGTCTCCCCCTCCTATCATCCTATCTCTTGTTGCTCTACCCCCAGATCACCTAGCACTTATCTTTCTGTTCTTGTGCTTATGACACTGTCAAATCCTTGAATACCTACCCCCTTATCCCCTCCCCTCCTCCTCTTCCCCACCCTTGCTCCACTTATGTCACCCCAGGATGGTTTTAATTTTTATCTGTGTCTTGCTATATACACATGTATTGTTAATTGGACATTGTTATTTGTCACTGATTATTTGCTACTGTGCTAGTCTATACACATGTACTATCTTTTGCTACTATGTTAACCTCCTAACCTGTATTGTATCTTACCACTGTTTGCTTCTATGTTAACCTCCTGACCTTGTATTGTATCTTACCACTGTTTTGCTTGTACCTATTGCTGACGCGGAACCTTTGTAAAAGAACCCTTGGTTGAAAGGTATTTGTAATCCAAGTAATAAATAAATAAATAAATAAATAAATGGAGATTTCAGCTGTGTTCTGAATAATATCGTGGATCAATCCTCCAGGGTGGGGGGGGGGCACCACATTGAAGTACTAAAACTCTAGAAATCTAAAAATCCCTAAAATCAATGACTGGATGGCTTCCAGCTGACTGAGATTCAACCCGGTTAAGACTGAGGTGTTGGTGATCGAGCCTCATAGCGGGTGTGATGGGCTGCCACCCAGGGCTGACTCAAGACTTGTTCTGGGGTCTGCTTCATTGGTGGTTTCTCCAAGGATGTGAAATATGGGCATGATCCTTGATTGCAGGCTGAATTTTGAAGATCAGGTGTCAGTTGTAGTCAACAGCGTTTTTTACCACTAGCGGAACATTGCCCGGATTAAGCCCCCCATTCTGCCCAAGGACCTTCCAACACTAGTACATGCCTTTGTGACTTCTAGGCTCAACTACTGTAATGCTCTGTACTTTGGGGTCATGAGAGGGACCCTCCACAGGCTGCAGCTAGTGCAGAATGTAGCGGTCTGGTTACTGAAGGGCCTTTCGAGGTCCAGTCATGTGACCCTGGTTCTGCGTGCTCTGCACTGGCTGCTGGTCAGGTGGAGGTTCCTTTTCAAGGTGGGTCTTCTCACCTTTAAGGCCCTATATGGGCTGGGTCCTGGTTACCTGTCTGAGCTCCTGACATCGGTGTCCTCTGTTCGCTTCCTCTGCTCGTTCCCAGGGTTTGGCTCCAGACTGCGGGAGATCGTGCTTTTAGTGTCTCTGGGTCAACCCTGTGGAATTCTCTTCCATCTGCAGTCCAGGAGGCTCCCTCGATTGAGGAGTATATGGGGAGGCTAAAGGTCCACCTCTTCAGCCTGGCCTTTGGCTGCTGACACCAACTTTAGCTCTGGCCAGTCCCTTGAAGTTTGACTGTTGGAAACCTCTATCCTGTTGAATTTCTAATTTTGTTACGGTTTTAATAAGGTTTTATTATGTTTTTATTTATTGCTTGCTGTATATCCTCATGTATGTTCGGCGCCCAGAGTCTCTGGGACTGGGTGCCTTACAAATAAAATTGCCTTGCCTTGCCTGATGCAGACTCACAGGCTTTTGGATTCTTGGAGGCTCTGCAATTCTACAGGCAGGGAGTATACATTTTATTCACATTCTGCTAAAGTCTACGCTCAGTTGGACATGATATTTGTCTCTCACACATTAATTTGGGCCATACAATCTGTCACACATGTTCAATAATTATTACAGACTACTCACAGGTCCTATTAACCTTATCAGGCATGGGCTCCACACTCACAAACAAGACATGGTGGCTTGATCCTACTTTACTTAAAAAAGTGGATTTCCAGGCTTATATGAAAACCCAAATAGCAGAATTCTTGAAGAATAATCTCGCTGTGTTGACTTCGGCTCCTACTTGATGGGACGCCTTTAAGGCTATACTACTAGAGGCTATAAGATCCTATGCATCTCATAAAAAAGTAGATAATCAGTACCTTGCTAGGCTTGGTGAGTGGATACAAAAGGTAGAGAAAGCTTACATGAATGGTCCCTCACTGTAAAAATACCAAGCTCTACAATGTCTTAAGTGGGGGTATAATACATCCCACGGTGCCCAAATTGAACGGACATTGCTACTCACAAAAGGGGGCTCCTATTTCAAGGGAGACCCTGGGGGAAAGTGGTTAGCCTGGCAGCTACAATGTAGGGAGGGGGTTAAAAATATCTCCTGGATAATAGAAGACTGAGGGAGTGCAGCATTGGGATGTGGAAATAGATGAATGCTTCTGCAGGTTTTATGCTACTCTTTATACAGCTGAGGTATCTCCAAAGTATGAAATCTTTTTCCATAAGTGCCACTTGCCCTGTATTGATGAGGAAACTAGGAACCAACTAGACTCACCCTTTCATGGGGATGAGGTTAAATCAGCTATAGCTCATCTAAAGAGTGGGAAAGCCCCAGGGCTGGATGGTTTCCCAATGGATTTCTACAAAATCTTTTATCAAGAACTCAGGGCCCCTTACAGGATGTGATTGAGGAGATTATTAATCAGGGAACTTTGCCCCCATCCATGCAGTCAGCCACAATCACTGCTCTACCCAAACGAGGCAAAGATCCCCAACATTGCACCAATAAGCCAGTCTCTCTTCCAATGGAGGATTATAAGATTGTAGCTTGCTTATTTGCAAACAGATTGGAAAAAATCTTACCTGAATTACTGCATGAAGGTCAAACAGGTTTTGTTCAGGGGACACAAGGGAAACTAAATGTCTTACAAACTTTAAATGTGGTCTGAAGGTGGCCTAGAGGGGTAATTGGGGGAATCCCAGCCATACATGCCCATGATGCCAAAAGGGCATTTGACTGAGTGAAATGGGGGTACATGTTTGAGACATTGCAAAGGCTTGGTCTAGGAGACAACATGCTACATTGGATAGGTGCACTGTATCAGCCCTGTGCTCAAATTCTGGTTAATAGCAACCTTTCTAAACCCTTTCAGTTATATCAGGGCACAAGGCAGGGATGTTCTCTGTCCCCCCTTCTATACGTTATGTCCTTAGAACCCTTGACAGTTGCAATCAGACAAGATGATAGGATACAGGGGCTGGTGGTGGGAGGCAAACACCACAAGGTGGCATTGTTTGCAGATAATTTATTAGTATATTTGAATAACCTTCAACAGGATTTCCCCATGCTGCACAGTTTGCTTCAGGAATACGGTACTATTGCCAACCATAAAATTAATTGATTTTGGAGTGAAAAGCTGGTGCTGGGTAAGGGGGATGATGATTTTTTATCTGCCAACCCTCTAAATAAAACATTAGTGAAAACACTGAAATACTTAGAAATCATCCTGACTAAAAACATTTCCCAATCATATGAAGAAAATTATAATATCTTACTGAACAGCATAAAAAAACAGATTGTGAGAAGTGGGATGGCTTACCTATGAGTTTCATTGGTATGGTGAACTCTATTAAAATGAATATTCTACCCAGGTGCCTCTACCTAGTCCAAAATGTATGCAGTAGAATACCAAATTGTTTTTTAAACAACTCAGTGATGTATTTCACAGGTTTTTATGGAATGGGAAAGTGGTAAGAACAAAAAGAATTATCATGAAGATGCCTCGAAGGGAGGGTGATTTGACCCTGCCAAACTTCAAATATTATTATTGGGCATCACAACTCACTTTTCTTGAGTAACCCTTTGCCCTTAAATTGCCTGTCTGGAGACTTATTGAAGAGGACCACATCTTAGGGGGTATTTTCTGAGGTCTCCTAGCACCTTGCTTGAGTCAGACTACCCCTACCAAATGTCAGAACCCCTTTATGCTCCACATAGTCAGGCTTTGGGTTGGTGTACATACTACATGCAGGTCTTGCCACACAAAAAGGTTACACTATTTTCTTACATCAGGTATTACTTCAAGGGTTGAAAGCAGGCTTGGTGTATATAGGAGATCTATCTCATGGTGGGACAATTAAGTTCTTTACAGAATTAAGACAACAGTATGGTATCCCAGTGATTTTTCGGCATACCTGAGAGTCCGACAATATAAGATAACCAGCCATTGTCTTTCCCACTTGAGGAATTACTGTGTAGGCCTCAGCCACAGGCTTCCGTATTATTCACTATTTATACATTATTTGTGGGGTCTACTCCTCCATTAATCATCAAAGCCAGGACAGCATGGGAAGCAGACCAGGACATAGAAATTGATAATGAGGTTTGGAGAGAGGCTATTAGACGTGTACATATATGTCCAAGCTCCACTAAGCTCCACAGAGTCCAATTAAGCTTTCTGTACAGAACTTACATAACACCAATAAAGCTTCACAGATTCAGTAACTCTAAACCAGTACTGTGCCCAAAGTGTCATATGAAGGAAGGAGACTTCCTACATATGGCCCTATCATGTAGCAGAGCGGCTCCATTTTGGTTCAGGATGCATGCCTTAATGCAAAAGGTATTGAAGTGAGAATTACCTAGATCTTCCTTGGAGCTGATACCCGGGCTGAACCCCATACAGGAAGGAATAAAAGACATAGACTGTGGGAAATGGCACTAGTTATTTCCATGAAATACAATAACTTAGCATTGGGTAAGAAACGCTCCACCCATTATCGATCACTGGATAAACAACAATGTGTTTGAAATTGGAAAGATGTCAACTATTAGCAAATGGGCAAGATAAACTACTTCAGCAAATATGGCAACCCTCTGCTTGAAGCAGCAGAAGATGGTATAGTGACACTCAATGGCATAGTCATGCATACTTCTCATACGCACGTGCATACAGAAAATTCACAGTGACATCAAAAGTTTCACTAATCACAGTCCACTAGCTTAAAAGAATTACTCAGTCACCAGAGACACTAATTTTCCTTATACATGGAAAAATGGACAGAATCGATGAATCCTGATTGGCTGACAGAATTCCAAGAGACTCATAGAATCCTGTCCATTCAACCTGGTTACAGTTATATTTCAAAGAATGTAAAGTTTATTTATTTAAAAAAAAAGTAGTGAACCTGAAATGGGAGGGGTATCTGGTGGGAGTCTTAATGCCAAAGCAGTCTTGCCATTGGGACTGATATCAGTATTTAAAAAAATGTCTTTGATTTGTAAGTAACTGCCATGTATACACCTGTAATAGGGTTCTTATGGACCTCTAAATAGTATCTTATCTTAATAAAGTTATTAATTGTACAATTTCTCAATATCATATCATATAATATATGGGTCAGCTGCATTTGATTAAATGAATAACATACTCTACTATCAGCTGCATGCTGTATTGTAATTTTTATTAAATTAATTACAGTCCCTGTGCCAGCTTAGGGTCAACTTCATACCTCTTAAGTGTCCCTGATTTTTAGGGATGTCCCTGATTTTGCCTCAGAAATTTCTTCTGGCCCTCCTAAATTTGGCATTTCTGTATCTGAAGAGAAGGGATTTGAATCACAAAATAATGCCAGCCATTGGTGTTATAGTCTAGTTCTCATTAAGAAAATGCTATTCACATTAAGAAGCATGTTGTACACAGCTTCTGGAACTAATATTACTATTTTTTTAGATGTGTCCCTGATTTTGGTCATTTTTCCCTGATCATTTTAAGCCTTGTCCCTGATTTTTGATGAGGGAGGTTGAGAGGTATGATCAGCTTAACCTGTAAGATTTTTAACAAAAAGATAACATCCTCTCTGATGGCTTGTGTTAAACTTTACGGTACATTTCTTCCTCGGTGCACTTTCCAACCTTGTACTGTAAGGTGCGTGCCAGTTCAGAAGTTGGGGTGGGAGACCTGGCTATGTTCACTCAGGTGGGGAAGGGGGCTGGCTGTTTTAGGGGTGGGAGAGCTAGCTATGTTCATTGGAGGTTGGGGAAGACTGGCCGTGTTGGTACAGGGGCTGTTTGAGTGGGAAGCCAGCTCTGTTCATGAGGGGATGGCATTGTAATGTTGGTGGGATGTGAGAGCCAGTCATGTCTTTTTGGGTGGGGAAATGGCCATGTTCATGGGGTGAGGAGCTGGCTGTCCCAGCTCAGGTGGGGTGGGTGTGACTGGCCTTGTTGGTGAGGTTAGGCATGTGTTTGCGTAGGAGCAAGAATTGTCTGCTTGGGTGGGGGGGAATGGACACAATGGTGAGGCGAGGGGGCAGGCTGTATCTGCTTAGGTGGGGTGGGTGGGGCTGATCATGTTGGTGATGTGGCAGTGATTGGTACCCGTGACAACACTATTTAGTAGAACTGCCAATCTTTTATTGAAAGTCAAATATTTTCAACAAGAGAGCAGCAGTATTGCATTTATGTGGTCGTACTGAACTGGTTGCATTCATTTCGGGTGAGCTAGCCATGTTTGGTGGTTACTGGCTGTGTTCATTTGGGTGAGGTGGAGGGGCCTGGTTGAGTTGGTTCTAGTGAGCAGAGTGGGGCTTAATTCACATCAGAGCTCTGGCATGAAAACTAAGATACCCCTTTTCATAGAACCATAGTCATGTTGGCAAATTTAGCTTGAAAGAAATGTAATTCTTAAAAAAAAATTGTCATATCATTTGGGGGTGCACTGCTGTATATCATACACCAGTAACACTCCTGAGAACTGTGATTGGAACATTGTTTCAGAGCAGTAGATTGATTTTTGTATTTGTTTAATGTTTAGGAGGTATGTGACTCTCCATTAGCAAATGGAGGCATGTTATTTCAAAGAAGCCAATTCAGATAGTTTACTGCTAGGACCAAACTAAGGGAGTCCATCTTGGTGTCTGGTGGTTCCGTTTAATTCATGTCTGAGCTCTGACAAAGAAGACTCAGAAATGTGTGACTTGGACACATGGGACATAAGCATGGAGGGTTGGGGGCCATAGTCCTGCTGCCATCACACCTGAGGGATGGCAGCTGTCGTGCTGCTGCCATCACTTCTGAGGGACATGATAGTAGGGCACTGAATGCTCCCACAATTGAGCCCAGAATACATCAAAAATCCAAACAATTTCTGGGGGCCTAAGCAGCCCCCAGACCCCTGACCTGTTGGTTACAGTGTTTAACTGTGCATACACTTTTTTTTCTATAGGTAGTTTTTCCATTCTTTCATTTCCCAGGTCGTGCCTGAAAATAGTCATTTTATGGCTAGTGCACTTACCCGGTTAACAAAAGCTAAATAAAAATAAATAAATAAAGCTTTCTCCCCATCCCAATCCAAATGTCCCCGACATGATGCATACATGTGGAGGCACACACACATCATGCCTCATGGGATATCTCACCCTACCAGTCACTCCGTTACCACCTACGCCTGCCACCGGACCTCCATCCAGTGAAGGCAGGACTATGGACGGGTGACCCTGCCACCTGGGAGAGGAAAGCCAATGCTTGATCCTACTCCCCCCTCCCCCCCATGCTGGCACCCTGATGACCTGAGGTCATTCCCAAACCAAGGTCACCAGCATAGCATGTGGTAAGGCACTTCAACCCTCAGTGCCACCAGTCCGTCATGCATGCACTTTTTTAAAGGCTGGTTACTATCCTGGTGACACTATAACTGGAGAGTTGTCTAAAACCTTCAGGGGAGTGGTATTTAGAGTCCTAAACAGTTCTATGTGATAAAGACGAGTCTGAAAGACCGCCTATCACATAGAGCAAACCTCAGCCCATGGTCAAAAGGGTGACGGATATTGTACCGACCATCGCAAATAGCGACAGTCGCTACAATACTTAACAAAAACACAGATAAATTATTTTATATGTGGGGGGAAATCCCCCCACACCTCCTTAACTTAAATAATCAACTTCGAGTAGGGGTGCAGACTACAGGGCAAGTTATTTGATTGTAAAACAAAAAAAAGATTTTCTGCCTATAGCCGGACCTGAACCCAGGTCTGCTTGCATTGCAAGTGGTGGTGTACACTGCTACGCTATGCAAGCAGCTCAGCAGGAATTGGCCACAACGGATGCTATATCCTGCAATAGTGAGTACAGCTCCTTGCTATACAGGATATAGCGACATATTGCATCACTCGCTCCCTTGTAAAGTGCTATTATTGAGTCGCCCAAAAGTGCAGCGCTCAATAATCAGCGCTCTACATGGGTACTACCATCCTAAACACTTGTGTTATCATGTGCCTAGGGGGATGCATGTTATTACTTGATCAGCTGTGAAATCTTCCAAGTACCTACAAATGTTTTGCTGTTAATTGCTGCATTGCTGACAATTGTATTTCAAATGTGCTGCTTTACTGCTTAGTACCCTGTATTGTACATTTGAAAGTTTTCAATAAAATATGTTTAAAAAAAGAGAGCAATCAGTTCAAGTTCTGAATAAAAACTACCGGAACATTTACAGCTGCCATAGGAGCACTGTGAAAACACTTTTTTTTCAAATAAAAACTAAATAAAACCACTATACACTGCAAAATATACTGGTTGGGCAACCCATGCACAACCAAACTGTGCTTGGGTCAGAACGCTTCTGTTGCAACAAAAGCTAGTTGTACATGCTTGCCCAACCAGTATTCATTATATTGCATATGTCAGCATTCTGTCAATTGGGGGCAGGGGGGTGGCACTAGACATCAGCGATAGATGACAGTGAACAGAATGGGTGATCGGGGTGGGCAGAGCCACTAGACAAGTGCATTAGTTTGGAGAGTGTGGGTGCATGCTCTATTGATAACAATGGGGATCTGTTTTGAAATACTATTTTTTTATATTTTAGAGGGTCAGAGGAGTCAAATCAATGCCACCACTTAACTTACAAGGCCCTTGTTAGTTGAGTGGTGGCTTTGATTTGACTCCTCTGGCCCTCTAAAATATAAAATATACAATTTCAAAACAAGCCCCCATTAATAGAGTGCACCTCCATGCTCTCCAAACTGATAAATCCCAAAATGTGAGCACATGGGGGAAGAACGGTGGCACAGCCTGCTAGAATTGGGACCTGGAAAGGGAAGGGAACATTTGGCCAGTTCCTCTGACTGAGAAATTACAGTGCCTTCCACTTAGAAACAGAACTAGTAAAACATTCAGAAAATTGTATGTTTGAAGTCCTTAAAGAAGTATAGTCTAGAGGGTAGAGCAACAAGCTGTAAATGAGCTTGGTACATCCAGCAGGCAGACTTTGGTTTGATTCCCCAGTCCTCCACTTGCATACTGTGTGACTCTGAATAAGTCATTTAACTCCCCTGTGCCTAGTGTGTCTTACTTGATTACCAAACAATAACATAAAAACATAAAAAAAGGTAAACTGTTGCTGGGGGGGCTTGATTAAAACACCAAAACTGATGCTCTTTAAAATGTGGTCCCACCTGACTTTTCTGGTGGATGTTAAAGCTACCATGGCACTTCTGGAAATGAATAGGGGATTTTTGTTTACTAAAAAAAAATAAAAGTCACACAAGTACAAAGAAAAATACTATTTACATACAAACATACTCTCAACTAAACTAATACAACAAACGAAAAAGAAATAATGAATTAACTTAAGAAACAAATACAAGCAACAGTCAAAAAAAGAAATATAAAAGAAAAAATGAAACTCAAAACTGAAGCCCCATGTTTACTAGAGCTTTGTGAAAGGTGAAATACTGCAGGAGAAATTCGTGCAGAATGATAATTCTGCTTCTGAAATTCCTTTCAGAATTTCATTTTGAATACTGTGGAATTCCAAAAAGCTTTTCTATGTGTATAAACACCTTTCTGTGGCCCTCCCTTTACTACTCAGGGACTGCTACGCATCACATCTCTCAACATTTGTAGCATCTTAAAAAAATGGGATTCCTTCCAGGGCTGGGTGCAGATGCACCAACCGGATGTCATAGCCCTAACTGAAACCTGGCTCACCCCTCAGACCCCAGACTCCACCATCTCACTGCCAGGTTTACCTCTACTGTGCAGATAGACTTGGGAAAAGGGGGGGGGGTGGATGTGCCCTCTACACCAGGGATACAATACAGGGTCACATACTCCAAACCCCAGCTGGGGCAGGTTCCCAGGCACTTTCCATCAAGCTGTCTCTGGGAAGAGCCCAACATCCTATATACCTAACAACAGTGTACATCCCCCAAAAGACCAAAACATTCCTTCCAAGCACTTCTGTCATACCTTAACATGTTTCCATCCGTCGGAACTATTGGTACTTGGTGACTTTAACATAAATTGTTAAGTAAAGATGCCATCCCATATATTGATCTCGCCACAGCCCAAGACCTTACTCAACTGGTCACCTCCCCACAATCGGATCCACACTCCGGTCATCTTCCGCACTGGACCTCATCTTCTCTAACCACCCATCCAAGATCACCAATGTGTCCATCCTCCCTGATGCCCTCAGCGACCTCCCCTGTGCTCTGCTTATGGTCCGCAAAATCCCAAAATCCGCCCAAAATAATTATTCAACGTAAACTGGGCCCTGGCAACTGACACAACTACAAGCTTATCTCAGGACCATGGACTGGTCTTTCATCTCGCTCCGGAAACATCGACAGTGCATTGGATCTATTTTCCGGTCTTTAATAACATATGACCTCTATGCACCCTTCACGAAAAGAATGGTCAAAGGGTATCATGTACCTTGGCTCACTGAAAGTCTCAAGTCGCTAATGAGAACCAGAGATTCATTATGGCATCTCTCCATTGAGTCTGGCCTCCCCATGACAGACAGAAATACCGAGCGGCCCTAACAAGTGCACCTGGGCCATTACATGAGGCAAAAAGCCGAATATTAAATCTGCCTTAACTTCGTCATGGGGCAGTGGCCGTAAGTTCTGGCACAATATTAAGGAAATATGCTGGAAAGCCCTAATCCTATCCCTTCCCAGGTCCTGTCAATGGGTCCCTGTCCTCTGACCCTCTACTATCGCTGCTGTCTTCTGTGACACCTTCTCCAATCTCAGCCATGTTCTCCCCCCTAACTTCCATGATCCCCTAGCTCCTAGCCCCCTGCACCCACGCGTTCCCCTTTACTTTCGACGATCTCGACCACGGCTGCTGAACCATACCTTGCAGCCGCCTTAGCCATACCACCTCCAACGCTGACTCACTTGATCTCAGAATCCTCAGACTCTCCCTTAAAGAAGTGCTTGTTCCTCTCACCCACATACTGAACCTCTCACTCTCACTAGGTAAATTCCCTGCCATCTGGAAATCAGCCACTATCACCCCTTATATTCAAGGTGGGAATCGCCGCCCCAAATAATCAATACCGCCTAATATCCATTCTCCCACCCCTCCAAGGCCTTAGAGAGAATAGTTTTCAGATCAACTTACTGGACCATCTCAACAAATACAACCTTCTCTGCACCCAACAACATGGGTTCCCAGAAGGCCACAGCACTTCTATGCCTTGCTTCAACTAATATCACACATTCACACGCTCTGGATAAAGGCCACATCACTGGTTCCATCTTCATCGACCTCACCAAGGCTCGATACCGTCCACCATACTCTACCTCACCTCCCTTCTCAATCTTGGTCTCTAATGAGGCAGTAGGTTGGTTTGCCAAATATCTTTCTAATCGAACTCTTCAAGTAAAAATTGGCAATACTCTCCTCCAAATCTTCTGTACTCTCAGGTGTACCTCAAGGGTCCATACTGGCCCCTCCTCTTCAGCCTATTTCTGAACTCCTCCCTGCTACCTGCACTTCCAATCTATTACTCTACGTGGATGATGCTGTCATCTTCACCTCCAGCCCAGATTCCTCTCAGCTCCACCTTTCCCTCCAGTCCTCTTTCACAGCGGTCAAAAACTGGCTCATCTCCAAACACCTTATCATTAACTATAAAAAAACCAAATGCATGCTTTTCGCGCATCAGTTAAATTCCAAGATAGGTAGTTTCCCTCAAATACTATCAGGGTCTCTGACCCCCTTGGAATTTGCCCATTCCTTCAAATATCTGGGCATAACCTTGGATCCTGGCCTTACCTATCATGAGCATATTCGACATCTGTCAAAGGCGCTAAACATTAGACTAGGGCTATTGCACCGCTTTTAAACATTGTTTTAACCCATGGACCTTAGCTCGCTATCTCCTCCTCAGTTCTCCCTTGACTATGGACTACTTACCTTTGAAGACAAGCTCCTCAGCTCTGTGTATGAACTTGTCTTAAATAGAGCCTGCGCGGTTTTTTACTAGGGTGCCATAGGACTTCAGCCCCATACCTGTGGGATTATATCAGGATACAAATTGGCTTGACCTCGACAATAGAATCAAATTCCACACTTGTGTCCTAGGCCAAAAATTCATTGGGCTCTCCTCTGCAACCCTACCCCTTACTCACCATTGACCAAAAAGCCCAGCACACACGTAACTCTGACTCTGTACATCTCTCCATTCCCTCCTGTCATACAACACAATTCCAAAGATCCTTCTACTACCAGGCACCCTTTTGGTTTAACTCCCTACCCGGCACCCTCCGTCTTGAACAGGGAATTGGACAGTTCAAATCACTCCTGGGTTCACACCTTCAGGCCACAAGCATCTGCAGCTGTAAATGATTCCAAGGCCCTGCCCTAACAACTTTGACAACGGCCTCTGACTTGCCTCTCCCTACACCCTCTAGCCGTCTTGTCAGGGTGTAAACTCCCCAACACCTACAAACCACCCCCTCTGCACCAGCTTAGGTTTGCTAGACTTCTATGACTAGTAAATTTACCTCACTTCCTTACCCTGTAACACTCATTATATTGTTAGAATGCACTACCTGTATTTCGAACTCTGTCCAAATTGCATATGACATAGATCCATGTGATTAAGTCTGTAACATTTCCCTGTATTACTTTATTTTCTGTCAAATTGTTTGTTTTAGCTCTGTAAGCATTATACATGACGTGGAACCTTTGTAAAGGAGTCTTTGACTCAAAGGTATTTCTGATTCCCTAAATAAACAAATAAACAAACATAATCTGCAGGATAATTTTCCATGGATTGCAAGAGTGGAATACATTGTTTATGTAATCTGCAGATTACTAATCTGAAAAAAAAATTCTGCTTTCAAAATTTCTGAATTCTGCTCCCACTGGAATTCTGCAGAAACAGGTGAAGTTTTCAAAACTTCCATGGGATTGCATTCTACATGAATTTCAAAATTCTGCACAGGATTATTTACCCCTTCCTTTCTCTCCCTGCCTTCAGTCTTGTTCTAAACCATCCTCTTTAACATTATACCCTGTTCATGTTGTTCAGGAAGAACATATATTTCTTACTAGAACAAAGTTTCATTTCGTTCTGCCAATCCCAAGTAGTTACAATGTCATAGTTTTGACCAGTTCCTGACATGGCACATATTATTGTGACACAGCAGCACCACTATAGTTAGGGTAGAGTAGGCACTTCAATGTTAAACCGAAAAATTTTGCACTTTACTATCTTCGCAACCATTCAAAGGATTTGCAAAAATGTGTACATGAGAGGTCTTGTGGTGGTAGATCTCTTGACATGCCAGGTTTAGTTCCGCTCGAATGTACGGTTTCCAAGATGCAAAGAGTGAAAAAACATTAAAAAATATTTTTTTTGGTCATCGCCTTGTACCCAGATATTAGGAATTTTGGTCAGAAATGTTCAAGGTCAAAAGGACTTGGCCCACAGATGTGCCATTTGCTGATTTGATAAAAAAATATTTGTTTGTTCCAAAGTCATAACATTTTAATAATTCGGGTTCTGAGCATGCTCAGCAAGCACTTCAAAATAGCTGTATGAAGTTTTCATATAGGGAATCCATTTTTGTGAGGGTTTTTATATGCCACCATTTTGTCTCCATTTAAAAAAATTGAAAATTCACAAAAATGAAATTGTAGACACAGAGCAACAGAAGTTTGGTGCTCATTGTGACCCTGTAAGGTGGATTCTGATGTTAAGTGTTGGAAAAAATGATGGTCTAATATGCCTTTTCTTTGTTTTTTATAATTTTTCATGACTCGCTTCTGCCATTTTTCATATTGGTTGATAGGACAAAATTGTTCTTCTTGCTGTATTTATTGCCATCGCCTTGTACTCAGATGGTATGTACTTTTGGTCTGAAATGTCCATGTTAAAGATGGCTTGGCCCAGAAATGTGCCTTTGGCTGGTTTGGTGAAAACATATTAAGTCATTCTAAAGTTATTCAATTTTAAAAATGTGGCTTCTGAGCATTTATTTATTTATTTTTATTTACTTAGGGATTCAGATCATACCTTTCAGCTCAGAGCTCTTTTACAAAGATCCCATGTCAAACAGTGACAATGAGCAATAACAAACAGTTTATATATAATACTCGAATAGTAGGTAGCTAGTATTCAATAAGATTACAATGTCATTCATAGTACTGATGGTGATAGTACAGTGTCAAGAGCATTCATCTAGGTTAAAGGACAGTGTTTTATATGTAGCGAAGGAGATAAAGAGGTGTGACACCTAGTGTGAGAGTCCAAATAGAGTCAAGGTGAGGGAGGGAGACTGGGGGAGTGGGTGGCCAAAAGAAGTGGCTTTGTCTAGGGGGTTGGGAGGTAGTGGTACTAGGTTGGTTTTAAGGTTGATCCAGTGGGGGAAAAGGCACAGGGGAGAGAGGATGACAGAGGGATAGGGCAAGGGGGAAGACTGGGGGTAAAAGGAAGGGAAAGGAGAGTGTGGGTGAGTGGGCATTATGGATGTTAGAGTCCTAGTGGCAGTCACAAACTGTCCTCGTAAGAAGGTGTTGCCTTAGGCCATTTTTGAATTGTGAGATACATTGGGAGTTTAGAATGTGCACTGGAATTTCATTGAGCCATTGGGGGGCCCTATAGCTGAAAGCACACTGTCCCTGCACAGTTCAATGGAAAGGTGTTGATAGGGCCCCCTCATCCTGCCTCTGGTGGTATAGCAGGCAGCAGTAGGTGTTAGGATGCTAGGAATACATGGGGGGGTTACCCATTAGTGCCTTTTTTCCAAGGAGACATGTTTGGAATATAATCCTGTTCTTTAGTGGCAGCCAATTGGTCTCCTCGTATAAGGAGCAGATGTGGGTATTTCGATCTGCAGCCATTGTGAGCCTACATGCCTTGTTGAGAGCAATGTGAATCCTTTTTAGTGCAGTGTCTGTTACTGCACTGTAGACCACCAATCCAAAGTCGATGGTAGAAAGGATGGAGCTGGAGACTGAGAGACGGAGGGCCTCTGGAGTGAGATACTTTTTATGCCTATAGAGTACACCCAGCTTGGTGTTCACTGCCTTTACCACTGTGTCGATGTGCTGCGTGAAGGTGAGGGAGTCATCAATGGTGATCCCCAGGTACCTGAAGGAGTGAAATTGTTCTAGCGGCTCACTGACTTTATTGGAGATGGTGAGGGGAGGGAGCTTCTTTTAGTGCTATGGGCTGGCTGTGAGCATCACCTTGGTCTTTTTGCAGTTTAATAGAAGTTTATGGCTACAGAACCAGTCTTCCAACTCGTAGAAGGATGCCTGCAGCTTGGAGCAGAGAGCGACTGTTGATGAACTGTTGGTGAGAAATACAGCGTTGTTTGCGTAAAATATCAGTTTAGTATCACAGGCTTCAGGAAGATTATTTAGGAAGAGGCTGAATAGTAAGGGCCACAGTACTGACCCCTGTGGGACCCCTAAAGATACCTCATTGGAGCTAGATACTGTGTGCCCAATTTTTACACATTGGCTTCTGTGTAATAGGTAGTCCTTGAACCAGCAGACAGCAGTGGTTGCAACCCCCAGGTTCTGTAGTTGAGTCAGGAGGAGAGAGTGATTGATAGTGTCGAAGGCTTTGGTGAGGTCTATGAAGACTGACCACACCAGTTTTCCTTCGTCTAGTGCTTTGTGCGAATAGTCAGTGTAGTCCAGCAAGGCAGTGGAGGTACTATGATTCTGCCTGAAGCCATGTTGGTTGGGACATAGGTTGCATTTGTTGAGGTAATCTGTGAGTTGGGAGGCCACAATCTTTTCCAGGGCTTTAGATAAGGGAGAGAGGATTGGTATTGGCCTATAATTGGTGGTGCATGTCATATCACCGTTCTTGTGCACTGGCATCATGAGATCCTGTTTCCAGATCCTGGGGAATTGTGCAAGAGCCAATGATTTGTTGAATAGTTTTGTAACTGGCACGATGATGACATCCAGTGTTAGGGATAGGAGTTTCATATCGACTCCATCACTCCCCATTCTGATCTTGCCTAGTATTTTTTTTTATGTGTTTGTAAGCCTCCTTCACTGACACTTTTTTGAAGTAGAAGACAGGGATTGAGCCCCCTTGACCTGTGCAGTTTGTTTGTTCCCCAGCAGGGTGCAGATAGTCGGGGGGGTAGCACTCTAGTCAGGTCAGTAAATGCTGGGCTGAGAGAATCCACGATGTGCCGAGGGTCAGTAATCATGGCGTTGTTGATGTTGAGTGAGTGGGGGATCTTCTTCTCATCCTTCCCAAGAAGGTTTTTGATGTTCTCCCCAAAACTCTTCCCATTGCCCCAAGTTTTATTAAGCTGCTCCTTGTGGAAGTTGGCCTTTGCTTGGTGGATAAGGTTGGTGCAGTGGTTTCTTGCAGCTCTATATCATTGGAAGTTGTGTTTGCTATGAGAGGACCTGGCTTTTTTCCAGAGGTTGTCCCTTTCCTTCATCTGGACGAGGAGATCCCCTATGATCCAGCCATTAACCTGACCCCAAATTTTTCTTTTCCTCAGTGGTGCAAAGATATTGCAAATGTTGTTGAAGCCCTCTATAAAGAAACTTAGGGCCTGGTCAATATTAGGCACATGATCGATGGGGGACCAATCATGCTGGGAGAGGGCAGAGGAGAAGGCCCCAAGCTTACCCTTCCCCAAGACCCTACTATTAATTATGATAGGTGGGGGCTTGCTCAATTTGTTTGACCATGTGAAAGTGACTGGGTAGTGATCACTTAAGGTGTCAGGCAGGACCTTAAGTTCAGAGATCTGAGAAGGGGAACTCAAGAGGAGCCAATCGAGGAGGGTGTCTTTTCCTGTTTTGTGGGTCTGCCTTGTTGGGCTGTCTACGAGTTGGGTCAGGTCAGGTTGGAAGTAAAGACCATGTCCTTGAAAGGCGTGGATTCCCTGCCCTCCCTGTTGATGTTAAAGTCACCTATTATGAGAAGCTCTGTGCCCTTAGGAAGAGTAACAATTGTATCCGGTAGTTTTGGGAGGCCAACCCTGGCTTTAGTGGTTTGGAAGATAAACCAAGGCTAAGATTAGAGATTTGCCATGCCATACGACCTGTGCTTTTATTGCTATTAGTTCATGATCATCCTTGACCCTGGTAACAGGGAGGACCAAGCAGCATAGGCAATCCCTGGCACAGACATTTCAGGATGGTGAAGTGGACACTGCCTACTGGATGGGGAGATGGGGGGCCACTAGACACCAGGAAAAAGATTAAAAAAGTAGATACTGGGGATTGGGGATAGGGAAGGAGGGGGTTTCACTAGACCACCAGAAAAAAAAATATTTTACTATATGGGGGATACAGATTGGGGGTTACAATTGACTAGTACTGCTGGGCGCAGATGGGTGATTGGGTGGGGGAGGATGCAAGCCACTAGGTTTTTTAAATACACTTTGGGTGGGTGGGTGATTGGGTGGAGGGAGGGACCACTAGCTACCAGGGATTTAGTTTATTTATTTTGGGCAATCAGGTGGTGAAGGGTGACTAGTGCAGGAAGGGGGACTAGACACCATGGATAAAATAGGGTGCAAGGCAGGTGGAATTTCCATGAAAATTTGGAAATGGATTTCTGAACTTCCACAGAAGCAAAAGTCAGACTTTCACTTAAATTCCAACTGCAGACATTTTTTTTTGTATACCTCTAGTTGCCTGTAGTGCTTTTTTAAACTGGTCAAACTTAGGTTGATTAAGCAAGCTATTGGGCAGCTTATTTAGCCAGCCAATGGTCCTAACTGCAAATGAACACTTGCCCAGCTGAGTATGGTGGAAAGGCAATTCAAGAGTATTTTGAGCCATGATCCTGGTGTTGTAGACATTGGTGACAGGGCAGAAGCAGTGACTTAATGTCGGGAGAGGGTTAGGCCCAGTAGCACCATCTTGGCTAGCAGACATGTCTGTAACTTAACTCTGCTAGGTAAGGGTAGCCAATTTGTTTCGGTGTAGAGGGTGCAGCTGTTAGTGAATTTGTCAGCCCCTTGCACAAAGTGACAAGCCTTATTACATATCATATTTATTCTGCTGAGAATTGAGCCACAGGCAGTTGCATAGACAGGGAGGCCATAGACAGTACTAAGCGTACCACTACTGGATGTGTAGGCACCATCGTACCAGCTTTACACCTGGAATAAAAAATTAATGAGACATTCTGTCAAATGCTTTTTAATAGTTGATAGCTAAAATGTAACCACATAGAGTTTCTGCTTACCCTCTTTCAGTGATCTCTCTGACTAGTATCAAGGTATTGTGTATGGACTAATGCAGAATAGAACAAGACTGAATCAATCAATCAATTCTTTATTTTTAGAAAAGGTGCCTTTCTAAAACTAAGGCGCCTGTACAAAAACAATTAAGCACATTAATAAATAACAATACAAATTTCAAAAATAAATACAACAGCAGCTTTAAAAATCCTAAAATGCCAAGCTAAAAAGATATATTTTCAGTGCAGTTTTAAAGCATTGGACGATCAGGAAATCTTTCACCCGATGAGGTAGAGAATTCCAAAGGGTCGGGGCCATAAAACTAAATGACCTTGCTCCAGATGTTTGTAAACGGACCCTGGGAATCTCTAGCAATCCCTCATCAGTGGATCGGAGAAGGCGGAGGAGACAGTAGGGATGAAGCAGATCTTTCAGATAACTGAGTCCCTGATCATGTAGGGCCTTGTAGGTCAGCAAACCAACCTTGAAGGTGATCTGCCACTGTATTGGCAGCCAGTGCAGTCCACGGAGCACAGGCATTATATGACTAGTCCTAGAGGTACCAGTCAAAAGCCTGGCTGCTGCATTCTGCACCAGCTGTAAGTGGGGAATATCAACCCCTGGTAGGCCAAGGTAAAGGGCATTGAAGTAGTCAAGGTGGGAGGTAATGAAGGCGGGGATCAAAGTTGGAAGATCATCTGGAGGTACCAGGTGCTTTCCCCAGGTGATATTCCTCAGAGGGTAAAAAGAGGTTTTGACAACCACTGACACCTGCTATTTTAGGGCAGGCAATCATCAAACATAATGCCCAGGTTCCGCACCCAGTCTGAGGTAGTTAGCTGGACACCTTCAAGCCATAGACCCAAAGGAAATCCCGCCAACATACCCACTTCTTGATGACCTGGGTCCACTACCAACACCTTAGTTTTCTCTGGGTTTAACCACAGCCAGCTCACATTCATCCAGTCCTGGATCTCAGCTAGACAGCTATTATAGACCGAGACAGCAGCATCCTAGCCAGGCACAAAGGACATGTACAGCTGAGTAACATCTGCATAGCAGTGAAAACTCAAGCCGTACCACCTAATAATCACTCCTAATGGCAGCATATAAACTGAAAACAACATGGGTGCCAGGATGGAGCCCTGTGGCACCCCACAGGATAGGTAGACTGGAGCTGAGGAAAAAAAAACAGACACCACCCTCTGAGTCCTCCCCTTGAGGAATGATTGAAACCATCTGAGGACCGTCCCTGAAAGTCCACAGATGAACTGCAGGTGCTTCAACAGCACACCATGGTCCACGGTGTCAAATGCCGCAGAGAGATCTAGAAGGACCAAGATGGAACAGGTCTTTTCATCTCTCGCTATTAGGAGGTCATTTAGTACCTGGATAAGGGCTGTCTCGGTATTATGTCCCTTCCTAAATTTGGACTGGAAAGAATCATAGACATTGTGGCTGGTCAAATGGTCATCCAGCTGTGATGCCACCACCTTCTCAATAACCTTACCCATAAAGAGAAAGTTAGAGACAGGCCTGTAGTTAGCCAGACAGTCAGGGTCCAAGGAGGGCTTCTTAAGAAGGGGCTGAACCACAGCCTTCTTCAGGGGATCTGGAAAGATTCCCCTTTCCAAGGACATCCAGACTACTTCAGCAAGGACTGGACTGATTTTATCCACACAGCCTACTAAAAGGCATGTGGGGCCGGGGTCCAAACTACAGTTGTTTGGATGCAATGACTGGATAACCATCACAATATCATTGATTGTGGGCTGGCCAAAGTCACACCACACAAACTGGGCATCTGACATCTCCTACCGACCACCGCAACTCCCTTGAGAGAGGGTCAGGTGGACGCTGGACCTGATTGTGGCAACCTTATCCACGAAGAATTGAGCAAGCTCCTCATAATGTTCTTGTGAAAAAGCATTTCCAGGCTGGAGACAGAGTGGATTGTACAATCTGTCCACCATCCAGAAAAGCTGAGCTGGTCGATTCTGTGCAGCAACAATTTCCCTGGACAGGAATTCTGACTTCTTACGGGTAGTTGCTGATTGATAGACCACATAGTGGTCCATCAAACTAAGTCTGTCAGCTTACACGTAGCTCTGCAATCTGTGCCAACCTTCTAGTTAGCATTGTTTATAGGATTTTCCAGTCATTATTCAATAGACTCTGGTCTGCAGTTTGTAAGATCAAATGTGTCCTCTCTTTTGTACAGAAAAATGTACATGGCTTCCTACATGGTAGGTGACATTCTACACACCTTCAGTAAGGAGTTCAATAGCTCTACCAAAACTGTTCCTAACTAGGGCAAAAATGTTTTGTAAAATTCCAGAAGCAAGTCATCGCTTCCTGGTACCACATGACTAGACCACCATTATTACTTTTTCCAATTTAATTGGGCCAACTAATTGTGCAGCACTGTCAGTCTTTTTACTCTTAGCAAAAAAAAAAAAGAAGTCTCTCCATATGGGGGAGCAGTAGGATTACTTCCAATTGGTAGCATGTCAATATGACAAAAGCATAAGGGGGAAAATTAAAAATACACCAGCTTTATAGCAAACGGAATGTCGGTGATGTTCACATTCCCCCCTTCCTGAGGTGCTATGACCTCAGAGATGATAGCTATAGAAAGGGAGTGCAGGTGGTGTAGCCCCCTGCAAATACAACAGTCACCTTCTTTCCATTCACTGTAAAGCCGGTACCATTTTAACTTTCGTCTTTGTGCTTTCGCTGACATGACATGGAACCCCTTCAGTTTTGAACAATGTAAAATTAAAAAAGATATACCACCTCCCCTGCAAAAACTGTGTGCTCTCATGACTGCATACTTTGTACACCATGCCTGTGTAGAGAATGAATAAAATGCTGAGACTTTACATTGGGGTCCCAATGCATAAATGGTACGCTGTCATTCTGCACCATAGAGCACAGGTGCAAAGGCAGGTACGTGTGCAATGTGGGCCAGCAAGTGGTACTCCACATGCACAGTAGCTGGCTGCACCAGTCACATGGTGCAGATGTGCAACTATGCAGATGCCCACAGTACTAAGCAAAAGGAATCATGTCTGTAGCTGTGGAACCTCAGTGCCTATGCACTATGGTGCATACTGCTGTAGACAGCTGCACAGCACAGTGCAGGACATGCCAAGCACAGTATGGCAGGAAAGGAAGCCTTAAATACAGGTACACATGTATGCATCCTCTCTGGCTCATCCATTGTCATCCACTAAAATATCACTTAGAAAAAAAAAAAAGTATTTTCACAGAGTTATCGCCACTTGTTTTATATAAATGTTTTTGTGTTGAAAAAGGTGTCTGTGCTCTAATGGGGTGTAGTGTATTCTGAAAACCCATCTGCCATGCAAACTAAATATAGTATAAAGCAACTATAAAAGGAAGTTTTACTTTTTGGATGAAGTTTCCACTCAGAATTAACAGAGAATGCTTACCGTTATTGAAAAGAGTGCAACAAAAAATGCAGAGCTATTGTAATTCCCTTACTGGGTTTAAACACAGCTGTGACAAGGCAAGAGGACTTATAGTCCCCAAGGGAGGCAGCAAATGTTTGAGGGATGGGGTAGCTAGGGGTGAAGGATACAGACCTCCAGGGTTGTAGGTTGGTGGGGTGAGGTAGTATAGCAAGGGCAGGCTTGATGTCCTTTTGGTCTCTTTCTACCATCAAATTCTGTTTCTGATTCAGCTCACTGAATGATCCAACCATATAGTCTACAGATCTACTTTTCCTTTTCAGATGATTTCTAAAAGATGTTGTGTGGGGTGATAATGATTACTATTACACACACCACTCACATTTGCATTTTGTAGGGCTCACAGTGTTTCAGTTGCAACCAAACTACTGCTTTTAACATATATTAAAACCCAGTTTAATACATTAAATACAGATCACATGTGCTCTGCTGAGGGGGGGAGGGGGCTGACAGTTTATAACCGACAAGCCTTCAGAACAGTATCCCCTCAGTGGGCTGTAGGGGTGGAAGGGGATGCTATAAAAATGTTTTTTGTAACAATAGTTGGATCTGTGTAGTAACACCAAGATCTGTTCAAAAGGAACTTCTGTATAATTAGAAAGACAGAAAAGATAGTTTCCATATGAAGAACTGGGTGTTAAGGGTCTAGGCCATGCATCTGTTTTCTTTGTTCTGTCAGAAAAAAAGAAATGGGCTGTGCAAGGGCTGACCTCCTGATAAACCCTCTCCAAAAACCTGTCACTGGTTTCAAGGGTCAAATGATCACAACATCTGGTCTGGGGGTAGTGCATGCAGCAATCAATAAATTGTGCTACCAGGCAAGAAGTCAGTGGGGTCTAAGAGCCATTCATTAAAGAGCTCGTTAAGTGATTGATATAGTTAATTTTCCTGTCAAACCTGGACTTTCCTTGTAAACATGTCAATTGAGAAAAGTTCAAGCTTGTCACTTGGATTTATGACTAGAATAACATGTAGGTGGATGAGAAAGACAAGTCCCCTGCGGGCCATGCTGGTTTCTATTAAATGTTAGGACCAATGAATCCAGGTGCTTGGAGTCACTCCTACTCCCTTTCTTCTTACAGCTGAGACAACAAGAACCAATATGAGAAAGAAAGTGACTAATCTGCAGTGCTCTGCAACAGTCAGATTAGATTTTCACACCCTGCAGTACACAAAAACTATGGCTTTTAAATCAAAGAGCTCAGCTAAGAACTTGCCTATTTTAAATCTTAGTTAAGTGCTTACAATGTTACTGAAAAAAAGTGCAATTAAAAACAAGCAAAAGGCTGGTTGGGTGGAAAATTTCAGTTTCATGAAGTGACTCCAGTATTTTGTTAACTCAGTCTTTGCTGTGTGGAGTGCTAGAAGAATTCAAGCAATCCATTAAAGCAGCAGTGCATTGCTTTCCTCTGAATGTTTAGAGAAAGTGTGTCTTCACAAAATAATTCCCACGTAATTAAAAAGGAATTTACTGACAACAGTCCCTTCCAACCTTAAATGACAATGTTACTGTGAATAAAAATCAGTGCACCAATAAAGCACTTCATTTGGGAAATGGGGGCTGAGATAAGTGTAGGGAGCCTGGGAAATGACATCAGGGCTTACTCAGAAAATTTACGAGTGTGAAGAAGAAAAATTAGTGTCTGGGGAAGGACATTAGAGCCTGCGGAAGGATACTGTGGTCTGCAGAGATTAATTAAGAAAGTGATGAAGGGCACTGAGGTTGAGGAAAAGAAGTGCTGTGGACTAGGAAAACACTTTGAAATCCTGACTGGGAGCACTGAGGCCCCAGGAAGCACATTGTTCTTACTATAACAGTATTGGTTATTCCAGTCAGTTGTGTGTAAAAACACATATAAAACTAAAGTGAAGGCTAAATCTAAGAGAGTCAGGCAGTGATTTTGTTATTATTATTTTTTTCCTCCCCTGCCAGGCAGGCTGCTCCTTCCACCACCCCCAACCCCGTCTCCCAGCATCCCAGGGACTTACCTCAGTCCTGGTCTTTCCCCATGGCTTTCTCACAGTGGTGGGGGTTGGTAACTCCTGCCTGCTAAATTGGGACCGGATCCAATTGTTAGGAGAGGGCCCTGTAGCTTGGTTGCGGAGCCTGCGAGGGGTCAGTATCATTCTGCCCCACCGTCAGACATTTCCCCCCTTTTTCCCTCCCATCAGACGACGGGATGTGCAATGCCATCCAAACATGCCTATGCATGTTCCTGTGTGTAGGGCATCATCAGCTGCCGCTCCTCCATTCCCCATGTTGCAGTCCCGGCTGCCTGTACCCCCACCTACCACTAGTGGTCAGGTGAATGGGAGGGTTGGTGTCCCCCCTCCACAGAGGAGAGCTGTCCTCTGGTTGCTTGGTCCTCCTCTACTTGCCTGCCCCCTGATGCCCAAGATTGCTCCCGACCCTGGGTGGCCAGTGTGGCAGAAGGTGAGGTTTGGTGCCTCAGCCCTCTGCACCACCAGAGCCAGCTGATTTAGTTATTTTTAAAACACCCTTGATGTGCTAATATACAGTAGTCCACACTGAAGCACTTATTCCATGATACACTTCCTACTGTAAGTAAATATTTACAGTGTAACGTCCTAACTTTACCCTTATGTATAATTGCTTTTTTTGTTTCTTTTTCATTTTTTTTGATTTTGGGAAGTTGGTCAATAATTTCATCTATATTAGAAAGGATGCTCCTTTGTTAATTCCTTTTATGTCTTTCATTGCAATTAAGCTGCAGAAAATACTTGTCAATAAAAAACTTGAAGAATTGAACTAACATGAAACAGAAACACTGTAATTTTCCCAATTCATATTTTCCTACAACCTGTTCTCTTCCTGTACCTCTCTTTTTTTGTTTTCGGTCGCTTTCATCTTTAAAGCAGCCATCCAATTGTTCCATTTTAAATGTTGCAGCTACAGTAGTAACATCCTTAGTTAGAATCAGTTAATGGCTCCTACGGTGATATCGCTACTGATCTGGGTTGCAACCTCAATGCAAACTGATCACATTCATGACCTGCTCCATTTTCATTAATGTAGCAGCCCATGTCCATAGCAGTGTGATCATCAGGAGCCACTGACTAATTCTAATTGATAATGTCACTGGTTTGATCATTTATAGTGGTGCATGGGGTGGGGTGGGGGTGCTGCAAACAGCCCTGGTATTAAAAATCAGGGAGACAGAAAGGAAAAGGAAGACATATATGGAAAGAAAACAAGGGGGAAGTAAATATAAATTTGGAACAACACAGTGTTTCTGTTCCCCTTTAAAGCAGTGCTCAAAAGCCAATGGAAACTCATCATACAAAGTAAGCCTGATTCTGAAAATTAATTACTTATGTCTACACCTGCAAGACATCAGATAGTCCACAGGTATGACTTTCACAACATGTGGAGCCTGCAGCTCCTGCTGCAGGCAGGTACACTATTTGTGCAGCTAAAAAGTTTTGGATCTGTAGCAACCCATCACAAGATTTCTCAAAACTATGCCTTTGTGTCAGGGTTAGAACAGCATGCACATTTGGGACATAAGTTAACCATGGAGTTTAACATATAATAGTCACTATAGTTTAAATGAAACTCACCTGCCAATGGAACACCATTCTCTAGCCCTGTTCCTCTATGCAGCCACTCGGAGCCAAATTCCCTCACTAAACTCCACTCCCTACCAGCTTCAGTTGACTGCTGCAACAATGTAACACCCTCTACTAGCAGTCCTTAGCAGTCCTAAGGACAGGAATATTGCATAACATTGCAGCTGCTTTAGTGAGGCTCACCATGCTCTGTGTGCGGCTCTGTTGGCCATTTATATGATGCCCATTCTCAGCATAATATTTGACTTTCTTGCCTGTACGTATTGTATATACATTTTTTTACTGAGTATTCTGTGTATTACTTGCTTACTAGACGATGCAGTCTCACATTGTACACTGTGCCTATGATTTGTTTGTTTGTACCAAGTCTTCTCATGTCTCATATTGAAACCTTGTATTCGCTGTTCTGAAATGGACCCATGCATCAAACCTGTATATTGTGTCTACTATTGTTGCTTGTTATCAAATCTGTTTCATGTGTATTACTGTTACCTTGTACTCCACTGTCACCTTGCGCCATGTGTTATGGCCCAGGTCATGCCTGAAAATGGTCTCTGGGATCAGTGCACTCACCCGGTTATCAAAGTCATAAATAAATAAATAGTTGCTGTGTGCTGTGTGACTACTCAGGGGAGGTTTGCCACCCCATTTGTGCTTGCACAACAGATAGGCATGATTTGATCATTCCAAAAAATGGCACCACTTAATTTTGACTGAAGTCTATGCTAAATTGTACTTTCTGTTCGTTTTAATTGTTAGAGTGCAACACAATCCCACAATGTCCTTTTGTGTTGTCTCACAACCAGTCTGGACTGTTGTCAATATCTGACAATAATCTTTTAGTCTAAACATGTCATTTGCATGAGTTAAACTGTATAAACAGTTGTCAAGTAATAAGGTGTATGTTAGGAGATTTGGGGTTAGAGGGTCATACAAATACCTCACAATTTAATTTTTTTGAGTAAGGCATTTATTTTTTTTTTGGATAGAAAGAAACTGGTCATGGATTGGTTTAGGGACTAAGGTGACAACTGCAATTAGTAATTGTGATGCACTTAATCTGAAAATATTAGTCATTAACTTTACATCTCTTTTCCCTATGACATAGAAAACAGAAGTAGCTTAAGAAATACACTACACAAAAATAGGTAGAAAATAGCTGGTTCTTGGATTGGTTTAGCCTGTGTACCACATCAAGGCCACCTGTTTTTGTCTGGTGTGTAATTACAGTACTCACCTACTTTTGCTTGCTACAGTTCTTGGATAAAAATTATTATTCTATACAGACGGCTACTGAATATCTTCTACTGTGTCCTTTTGTATAGCATACTAATAGGACATTACCATAGAAATTCAAACTAAAAAGCTTTATATATGCCATGCATAATGCATTCATTATACAGGAGATGTATTTTGCAAAGGATGAAGAATGAATAATTTTCATTATCCTTTATTCATTTGACACCAGATCACAGAATGAATGTACAGAGGAATTACACAGATAACTAGTCTTAAATACTACCTTAATACATTTGTATTTGTAACCTGTAGAATATACTGTATATGATCCATCTTGTGTAGGTGAAATTCTGATGTATGGGATCAGAAAAAGGTGATGCTCCATCAGCATGTTGGGATACAAATAGGACAAAATGGTTAGACTAGATACATGCTGAAAACTTAAATTTAGAAACAAAATTTCATTCAAGAGGTCTTCTTCAGGAGTGGTATTTAAAGTAAAATTACTGAACAGATCTTTAGGCTCAGGCTTGACAATAACTTTGACTCAGAATTTGATAAGTTCCTGCAGTTCCAATACAAAACAGCCAGCCAGTAGGAAATAGCACACGATCTGTGGCATGCTTTGTGTAGGGCCCTGCATGCCCTATGTGAAGCAAAAGATCTGTTGGTCAGGCCTAAAAGTTGGTACTTGGGTGGGCATGAACAGGATGGTAACTAGCCCATCTTTCCATCTGTGCTTAAAATGCTAACAAATGTTAAAGTTATTGATGATACAAAAATGATTATAGAAAAAAAAATTCCAGTGCCCACCTTTTTTTGTGGGGGCTTCATATATTTGGGGTATTTATTCTATCACCCATAACATTTAAATTACATTTTTATATTTCCTAAATTTATAGGACAGAGTGCTTACCTCCACATCCCCCCAATGACCACCCAACTGACTCTGGTGAATTTGGTCTTGAAATAAATTTTTTGGGACTACAGATTCAACACTTTTTGGGAGGCTAAAAACACAAAAGTGCATGTGCATTTTTTGGAGGGGAGGATTCATTTATTAGGCAGTTTTTCTCCCTGTAGGGACTGTCTCACATCAAAATATTGAATCATAGATATATACATATTGTCAGCAGTAAAGGACCACAGAGCCCATCCAGTTTATCTCAATCCTGCCTACCCTATCTGATAGCAAAGGCCCCTATGTGGTCCCCAGCTTCTCCTACCCTTTCTGAGTGATTCTTCCTTTTTTGTTAATATAATGTGTAATATTATATACCATTTTGTTAATATAATTTTTATTAAACAGATCTGCACAGCAAACAGTACATACTTCACATGCAATAAAATGACTCGATATACAAAGTGGTGTTGAGTCATTTTTTCATCCATCACAGAGTCACAATTTGTTGATATCATACAACTGTACTCACACTCTTGTACCCAGAATGAGGGGAGACCACTGCCCAGTAGTACCCCAATGAGATAATGTGTGACTATTCTGTTAGCCACATGATTCAGTCATAGGATGCAGGACTGAGGTGGGAGCACCAGGAGCCAAGGGTCGGGTGAGTTTACATAGTGCTATTCAAATCCAGAGTAAATGTGGGGACTCACCAATCTGTGTGTGAAAAGCCACAAGTGCATACTACTTCTAGTAGTTATGGTGCAAAGTCCAGGTCCATACTCATCACATGCATCAGTCACCCCATCCAACCGGAGGAACAGACCTCTACACGATCATTAAGGGAATGTGTTATTTTCCAATCTTATGTATTTGATTTACCTTATTGTGCTAGGACTTTCAATTGTGGTTTTACATGGTGAGTAGGTGTGAGCTACCAATAGGTAGCTGGGTTGAGTACTGATGGTATCGCCTATTTTTGGCCAGGTAAGGTAGTTTGGTTAATGTACTACCCTACCCAACATGACAAAATAATTCTTGGGTCAGGTAGTTTGACACAGGTTACAGGTAAATCATTTACAGGCTATAAACAGACATTAACTGTCAGTCTGTGGGGTCCTTTACAGATCTTACAGCAGAATAGGAGCACATGACACTGGGCTGATGCCTGATTGGTCAGTGATATCTAAAGGGCTGTGCTCCATCTGCTGTGAGCCTATGTAGCACAGATAGCAGTCTGGAAGCAGCTCCATGGGTGCTAGTGTCAGAATACTTGTGTTTTGAATTGATTTTTAAATAAACAGTTGAAAAATTTGCACTTCACAAACAAGGAGTTGGATAGGAGCAAAATTAAGGGAGAAATAGTGGGGGACTAAAATGATCTCGGGGGAGGGGGAATCAGACTTAGTTGAGGATGTAGTGCTGGGAGAGAACAGAGGAGCAATGCAGAGGAAAATAAAGACAGCCAAAAACAGTGGCAGCTGGTTTGAAATAAAAAAAAGTTGGAAAACTTGAAATTATTACACTGTTTGTTAGGTGCCCCTGACGCCTGTCATTTATTACTGTGTTACATAGTCATCTACACTGTCTGTCTCTGCAGCATAGTGAAATCATTTTATGACTGTATTATGTTATTTGTTAGGTGCCCCGAGACCTGAGCCCTGTCATTCATTACTGTGACATAGCTACCATGTCTGTTTCTGCAGCATAGCAAAAGCCTTTTACAGCTGTATTGCAGTGTTTTTGAAGTGCCCCCGATGCTGGAGACCCATCATTTATTACTGTGTGACATAGTCAGCTACACTGTACATCCCTGCAGTATGGTGAAATCCTTTTACAGCTGTATTACATTCTTTGTTAGGTGCCCCCTGGCCCTGTCATTTTATTACAGTGACATAGCTACACTGTCCATCTCTGCTGCATAGTGAAAGCTGTTTATGGCTGTATTATACTGTTTATGAAGTTCCCCCTGAAGTCTCATCATTTATTGTTACTGTGATATAGCTACAATGTCTCTGCAGCTTAGTGAAAGCCTTTTATGGCAGCATTACACTGTTTGTGAGGTGCTGCTAAGGCCTGAGCCCTGTCATTTATTACTGTGTGACATAGTCATCTACACTGTGTATCTCTGCAGCATAGTGAAATCCTTTTATGGCTGTATTACACTGCTTCTTATGTGTCACTGAGGCCTGAGCCCAGTCATTTTACTGTGACATGGTCAGCTACACTGTCTATCTCTGCAGCATAGTGAAATCTTTTACGACTGTATTACACTGTTTGTTCGGTGCCGCTGAGCCCTGTAATTTGTTACTGTGACATAGCTGTCTACCTCTGCAGCATAGTGAAAGTCTTTTACAGCTGAATTATACTGTTTGTGTTGTGCCCCTGAGGCCTGAGCCCTGTCACGTATTACTGTGTGATGTAGTCAACTACACTGTGTGGCCCTGCAGCATAGTGAAATCCTTTTTCTGGCTTTATTACACTGTTTGATAGGTACCCCGAGCCCTGTCATTTTATTACTGTGACAGAGCTACACTGTCTGTCTCTGCAGCATAGTGAAAGCCTTTTACAGCTGTATTACACTGTTTATGAGGTTCCCTTGAGGCCCAAGTCCTTTCATTTATTACTGTGTGACATAGTCAGCTACACTGTGTGTCTCTGCAGCATACTGAAATCTTTATATGGCTGTATTACACCATTTGTTTGGTGCCCCTGAGACCTGAGCCCTGTCATTTATTTCTGTGACATAGCTTCAACTACACTGTCTGTCTCTGCAGCAGTTAGTGAAACAATATCCTTTCATGGCTGTGTCTACTATGTCTTATATTTCCCAGTCTAAGTCTACTAAAAGGAAGCACAGTGCTACTGCACGTGCAACTGTTAATGATATGGACAATATGAATCATGCCACTAATGAAGAACATAGCGACAATAATAATAACATCACCCGGACTGGCACTAAATGTCCTGAACAAAAAAGGCATGTTAGCAATGAAATGATAGTAGAGGTTTGGAAAGAACTGTCTGGAGTTTCTCACAGAGGTACTGAACATTTTGCCACATGTGCCAGGATACTTCTAGCTATTGAAGCCTCATACAAGGAGACATCCTCTACTCAAATATAAACTCAGATGCTGAGGCAATGAATACTGATAGAGATGGTGGTGGTAGTAGGGAGTGGAAATGGGATAAACCAGACTATGTCCCACATAATGATGATGGCACTTCCTGTTCTTTTGAATCTTGTGGTGGTGAGGATGATAGTTTCAATGAGCGGTGGGAAAGGATGCCACTGTAAAGCATGAGAAACAAGTGCAGAAAAAAAATCATATGCTAAATGTAAGAAAAAGAAGATAAAGTATGAATGAGAACAATTCATCTTAACAAGGAAATAACAGTGTAGGATTTCCTCCAGGTCCCTTGACTGTACAAGGAATTGTGCCAGGTACCATGGCAGAAAGCAAGAAAGGTAAATCTTTAGTGTGGAATGTATTTTATATTGACCCTGTAGACAACTGTGGAGCTGTATACAGTCTGTGCAAAAAGAATGTCAGTCGTGGTGGCAAAGCAGCAAATTTTGGAATGTCAGTAATGCTGCGACCTGTAAAGACAAAACACCCAATTGAGTAGGGCAGTGCAAGGGGCAGTGTGGTTGGTATGGGAAGTAGTGGAGGTGGCAGTGGCAGTGACAACAATGACAATGAACTGGGAGCAGGAAGTGACATTGAATCACTTGATGTGTCCTTGCAGTCTTCCCAGACAAAGATAGATTTTTTCTAACACCAAGTACTAGAAAATCCAAAAGTAGTATGCCACGTGAAAAAGATATGAAAAATACATTCCCCCCAAATTAAAAATATCTAATCAACTAACATTAAATGAAAGTGTGGTGAGAAGATCAAAATTTACCAGCAAGCATCCAACATGGCAGCTGTTAAAGCAGCAGTGCAATGAAAAATGTTTTTATAAAAAAGCTAGTTTCAGGTACAGTTAAGAAAATTAATAGTATACCCATCAAAAGTACTTGTCTAGGTACCTCCTATGTCATGTACCATGATCCTTTTTAATTTTTGTTATCCTAACCCTTGCCAGGCTTACAATGCTATTTCTATGCAAGATGTAGTGGCCCTCTTTTTTTTGAGAAACATTTCAATTAAAACACTTATAAAATACTCAGATGTTGGTGAAATTATAAAATTGTACCACCAAATAAAAATGGAAGATGCCTGGAATCTTTTATTACTGAAAAAGGCAGGGTCAAATGTGCTGCCCAGTATCATTGCACTGCGGCTTTAAATAGAGCCGCTGCAGAGCTGTTGGTCGAATGTCAGCTCCCTTTTGCTTTTGTTGCCCAAAAAGATTTCCACAAGTTCATGAACTGGATGGAACCATGGTACATCATTCCTTGTCAAACACACTTCTCAAAAAAGGCTGTTCCACAGTTGTATGACTTTGTATGTCCTGAAGTCATTAATCAGTTGAAACTGTCTGAGGTGAAACAGGTTCACAACTACAGATATATGGACCAGCAACCAAATAATTGACTACATGACTGTTACAGTTTAGTGGGCAAGTTTTCAGTCAGAAAGTAATACTCCCCGCTCTACTGCAAGCAGTAGGAAGCAGTCTGTATTATGTGTCACTAGAGATGTGCGAAATTAGAACATTTCACTCTGCAAAATATTTTGCAAAATTTGTGCATTTCGCAAAATATTTCACATGTGTGAAATGTGAAATTCCAGAGGCAAAATGCAAACTTTTGCTGTGAAATGTGAAATTTCACCTGCAAAATGTGAACTTTTGCCTGTGAAATTGCAAAATTCAAGGGAAATTTAGCAAAATTCGGGCAAAAGTTGACAAAATTGTGAATTTTGCCGTGAAATTTCATGTTTCACGGGCAAAATTTTGCAGTTTCAAACCTGGCAAAAACTTTCATGGAATGACAGAATTTCATGAAATGTTTCATACAGCAAAATTGCATGTTTCGCAGCAATTTCACTGGTGAACTTTAATTTCGCAACATCTCTATGTGAAACCACTTTTGAGGAAAACCGCACTGCTCTGAATATTTTACAGGAGCTGGAAAAACAATTCCAGAAATGGCTTACTCCTTATTCCTTATCTCCAGGGTTCATAGTGTCAGATAATGGTTCCAACATAGTCAAAGCTGTTACAGTTCTCTGTCCTGCTCCTTCTACGATTCCTTGTACTTCCTGAATGCTTTCTTTTTCTCTTGAACCTTCACTGCCACTTCCTTTGAGAACCATAGTGGTTTCTTACATCGTCTTGTTTTGTTTATTTGCTTCACACAAAGGCTCGTTACCTCTGTGATGGCAGTTTTATTATTCCCATTGTTCTTCCACCCTCCTTCCTGCCCATTTGCTAGTGTATTCCTTAGGCACTCACCCATTTTGGCAAAGTCAGCCTCCTAAAGTCCAGTACTTTTGTCTTTGTATGGCTTGACTCTATTGTTGTGTTTATTGTGAACCATACTGTTCGATGGTCGCTAGTTCCCAGATGGCTACCCACTTCTACATCTGTGATCCTCTCTCCATCTCCATTTGAGAGAATCAAGTCTAATATTGCTCCCTCTCGAGTGGGCTCCAGTACTAGTTGTCTAAGGCATGCCCCCTGTAGGGCATCTAGAATAACTGCACTCTTCGAAGTGGCAGCTGCAACTGCACTCCAGTTAACATCTGGCATATTCAGATCACCCATCAGCAATATCTCCCCTTTCTGCCATTCTAAGTATACTTTCTATCATTTCCTGTCCATTTCCTCCCCTGAGAAGGGGTCTGTATACAACCCTGTGCATATTGTGGTGCCATTGCCTGTCTCCAAATTTACCCACAGTGCTTCTTCTCCTCCCTGTTTACCCTTTTGTTCTGTTGCTTTTATTCCTTCCATTACGTAAAGAACTACTCCTCCTCCTCTTTTACCCTCCCTGTCCCTCCTGTAGACAGTGTATCCTGGTATGTTTATGTCCCAGTCATGGTTTTGTGTGTACCATGTTTCTGTGACTGCCACGATATCCAGATGTTCCTCCTCCATCAAGGCCACTAATTCAGGAAGCTTGTTACCCAGACTACGGGCATGTTACCCAGAAAGGGCAACTACTAACACATACCTTGTTTTGCACATTGTTTAAATCTTCTCATCGATAATTTCTTAAATGGAAACAGAAATGTTGAAAACCTGTTAGGTCTTGCTAGGAAAATATGAGGGCATTTCAATCGCTCTGTGAAAGCACAAAACATCCTGAAGGGGCTGCAGAGGTCAAACAATTCACCACTGCATACATTAAAGCAAACAGTTCCAACCCACTGGAATTCAACATTTTACATGTTGGAAAGGCTTCTTGGACAGAAAAAGCTGTACATGACTACATCATGCAGGATCAGAAAGGTAAAGTAGACATCATGCTCAGTTCCAGCAGTTGGAGTCTACTTGAATCTTTGGTCACCTTTTTGGAGCCATTTGAGGCTGCCACAAGTGATGTCAGTGCAGACAGTGCAACTCTGTGTCAAATTCTTCCTGAAATAAGATTTCTTCACATTTTCCTTAATGACATAAAGAAAGATTTTCAGTCAGAACAAGACACCACTGCTGTTGGCAGATGATTTCAGTCTCAGACTGTTGACTGATCAGAAAATAAATGCCATGTTTAAGAATTACACCTATGTGTTGAGTATGTTGCTAGATCCCTGAATTAAGGAGAACATTGAAGTCATCATTTCTGCAGGGAAGACATTCAATATTGGATAGATCTTCTGCTAACCAAATTTGACATTGCTCCATCAACACCATTAACTGATGTACAACAGTCAAACTCTGCTGAACCATCAGAGTGCACTTCTGATGCAGAGACTAGCACATCTATAAATTCTTCACAATCCCCAGTGTCATTAGCAAGGGAAAGGACATCTACAGCTATTTCTCAGGCGTGGTATAATTTTTGAAAACAGCAGCAGCCTCACTCAGTACAGCTGCATCTCTTGTGCCTGTCTCAGCAATACCCGCCATGGGTATAATTTTTGGAAACAGCAGCAGACTCACTCACAGCAGCTGTGCTACTTGTACCTATCTCAGCAATGCCCACCATGGGTATTATTTTTGGAAACAGCAGCAGTCTCGCTTAGAGCAGCTGCACCTCTCATACCTGCATCAGCAATTCCCACCATGGGTATAATGTTTGAAAACTTAACAAAGAGTGTAATACAGTAGTCTTTCACAATTTTATTATGATCAGGGTAGGGTAGGGTAAAAGGATAGTAGAATGGGTAGGGGAGTAACTACCTAACCTTAACCAACCACCAGTTTTGCATTAGGGCATTTTTAGGATAATTTAGAGTAGTTTCGAGGTACCCACAGGTAGTGTTTAAGGTAGGGTATTTTACTGCCCACCAATACCTAGTGGTGAGCCCTACCTTGGACCAGTATCTAAGAAACCAGAAAGTTTCAGGTTTTTAAATCAGTATGTTTATTTAATTAGCAATGCACAAAGGTCTTATTTTTGGATATTTTTGTAATTTTGGTGCTTCATCACACCAAAGCTACTTTCAAAACCATAGATCCTAAGACAGCCAAGGTATCAGGTGTCAAAATATAGGGATTTGACATAAATACTATCTCAACCCCTCAACCCTAACATAGTGGCATTACTGCACCACTATATAGTGTGTGTGTGTGTGTGTGTGTGTGTGTGGCTGTCTGTCAGTCTGTCTGTCTCTCTGTCTGTCTGTCTATCTATCTATCCATCCATCCATCTACAAATATGTACATACAATAGAAGTCAGCTAAAAATTATGAAATAAAAATATATCTTAGCTAGTGACACCAGTAATAGCAACATAGCAAAAACTATTTTGTTACTGTTGTCACAATGGATATTTTTAAGGATACTGTAATCACAGTGGAATGCTGAACCAATCAGAGAGCAGCTTTCACAATGCTAATGACTTCACAGTACCTAGTGCAGCACTGAAGCCAGCTGTTTAAATAAAAAAAAGCAACATATTCTAAGAAACTGCAGATTTCGAAGTTATCCATTGTCAACTACTGTTAATGTTGAAAATACAATAGCCTGACTCAAAATATGTAATTTAGTATCACTTGTGAGTGGGAATGACTTTCATTACTCACTAGTGGCTCTGCCACTCATGAGCTATTATGTTCCCCCTTATACTTGAAGACATATTGCATATTTTGAGTCAGCTTATTACATATTGCCTATATGTATATATCTTTATGCAACACATGGGTATTGACAAATACCAAGATAAATAGTGTTATCTTGACTAGGGATGGGTGAACTGTCCCTGGTGCAGTTCCCAACCCCACCCCCAGACTGGTCTGACTCGACTATGACTGGGAAAACTGAGTCCTTCATGGTTTGACCTGAATTGCTGAGTTAGCCTGGTTCAGAAGTGCAGTCCAGTCCACAATAACACTCTCACCAAAAGCACTGCATGGAAAAGGCAGCACATGGTGCAGAAAAAAAAACAAAAAAACTTTTTTACCATAGTCTCTGATGAATACTCCTGAGTCCCTGGACCGTCACATGACCAACAAAGGCAAACACTTGTGATCCTGGGGCACTGAAGGGAGATAACAAATCAGGGTCTCTGTTCTGTGATTGAATGATGTTCTAGCCAATCCTCTGTGTCAACAACCATAGGACATCCCTAGGAAAGAGTGTATCAAGCACACTTGGGGCTTTGCATTCAACAGAGACAGTCATGTGTGTGTGTGTGTGTGTGTGTGTGTGTGTGTGTGTGTGTGCAGCAAGATTTAAAACAAATGGCAAAAACCTTTTTCATTTTGCTAAAGAAGGAAAGTAGAGAGAACAATGAATTCAATGGCAGAGTGCAGACATTGCAGCAGACTGCAGAGTAGCCTTTACATTTTTTCTTTTTTATTACAAAGAGAGAGAGAGAGAGAGTGAGAGAGAGACCAATGAATTCAACAGCAGAATGTAGACAGTGCAGACTCCACAGTCAAAAAAAAATGAATAAACACCTATTTTCATAAGTCAGAGAGAGAGAGAGAGAGAGAGAGACCAACAAATTTAACAGCAGACAACAGTAGAGTGCAGAAAATAAACAATAAAAACATATTAAGGGGAGTAGAGTCAGACAGGACAGGAGGACTCTGTCCGAAGGTAATAGTGCCTCACTAATTTTGAGGGGGGGGCGCGGCTCATAGTGCAATGCAGATTTTGAAGGGGGGTGTCACCTATGTCTCAAACTCTGTGCTGCCCATTTCTGTGTTGCCCTGAAAAGTCATATTGCCATAGATTCTATGTTGCCCATTTCTGTGCTGCCTTAAAAGGGCATACTGCCATAGAATCGTTGTTGCCCATCTCTGTGCCTGAGCTACTACTAGGTCATAGTGCTACACAGATTGTGAGGGGTGGGGTAACATCTCATATTCTGTGTTGCCCATCTCTTTGCCTGAAGTACTTACTACTAGGTCATAGTGCCATATAGATTTGAGGGGGCATGTCTCAGACTCTGTGTTACCCATCTCTGTGCCTGAACTATTACTAGGTCATACTGCCATAGTGTAGCCTTTGTGTTGCCCATCTCTGTGTCTGAACTACTACTAGATCATAGTGCTATACAAATTGTGAAAGGGGGGGTCATATCTCAGACTTTGTGTTTCCTATCTCTGTGCCTGAACTATTACTACTAGGTTACACTGCCATAGCATAGACTCTGTGTTGCCCATCCCTGTGCCTGAACTACAACTAGGTCATAGTGCCAGATTGTGTGTGGAGGGGCATGGGGGTGTCATATCTCAGACTCTGCATTGCCCATCTCTGTGCCTGAACTACTACTAGGTCATAGTGCCATACAGACTGTGAGGGGAGGTCACATCTCAGATTCTGTGTTGCCCATCTCTGTGCCATAACTACTACTAGATTATATAGTGCCTCACATATTTTGAGAGGGGGGGGTGTCACATCTCAGACTGTGTGTTGCCATCTCTGTGCCTGAACTAGTACTAAGTCATATCATCATAGCAAAGACTCTGTGTTGCCTATCTCTGTGCCTGAAATACTACTAGGCCATAGTGCCCACTGTTTCCTACGTATGTCATATGGTGACTGACATACAGGATTGGCAAGAACAACAGTCAGTTTATTTTATTTCTCTTTGCTGCTTGCCAACCTTGAAAAAATGACATGAAAATACAGACACAAATATTTTTTTTGGAAAGGGTTACATTTAATTTTTATTTTAACAGAGGGATCTAAAAGACTAATGTTGATACATTTCTCATACTCAAATAGACTAAATAGGTCTACAGTTTATTACAGTAAATCAGAACCTTTTGGAAAAAAATGAGAGTCGGAATCAGAACCGGGTCACAGCCGATCCACCCATCCCTAATCTTGACCCAACATAGCAAGAGATTATCTTGCAAAGTAGGGCAAGCCACAGTGCATACTGAACCAGAGTGCAACATTATCGTACTGATGACATCACAATAGCTGAATGCAGCACCAAAGCCAGCAGTTGAATCAAATGGAAATAGTTATATCTTCATACAAAAGGCACGTTTACAAGGTATGAGTAGTAAACTGATGTTATATAAATCAAATATGCAATGGTGTGACTCAAAATACAGTTATTCATCACTTGTGTGAGAGCATGACCTTCATAGCTCACTTAGGGCTCTGCCACTCATGAGTCATGGTCCTGCTCCCTCACATGTGAAGATAAATTGCATATTTTGAGTTTAGCTTATTGCATATCTCATATTATAGGGGCATGGCTGTGCTCCTATAGTTAGGGTTAAGTAGCCTGTTTAATGTTAAACCTCATTTTGCGCACCTTAATAACTTTTCCCTTCTTTGATGAAATAACCCAAATTTTGGCATGCATGGTCAGTCTGCCACAATCTCAAGAAGTGAAAAGTTTTGTGACTGCATCTTGTTCAGTTTTCAGGATATGGATCGCCACAAACCAGAACACGTTTGGTTTCCCTAAACTTAACATTGGGAATGTTTTGCTCTCACCTATAGCCTAGACTGTGTGGAATTGTTTTCAAGACATGTTCATGGTGGAAAGGGACCATGCTAAGGGTGTGGCTTTGGAAGATTTGGTGAAAAAATATTAAAGGATTCCACAGCTATAACAATTTTAGAGTTAATGTTCTGGTGTGAGTGGTAAAAAAAAAACTATTGTGAAAGGTAAAAAAATATATAACAAGTGGTTATCTGCATGATTTACTTGTCATGGGAAAAAAACAGTCGAGATGGCTACCATTTTGTTTTTGCTGTTTAAACATACAAACAGTAAAAGTACATAAAAAACTATGTATTTAAAAAAACAAACACCTGAACCTAGTTGAACGGGACCCATTTATCTAGATTCTGGTGTTTGCTTGTTTTTTAAAGTTGCCAGAAATACCCTTTCTCCGTATCCAAAATTTAGGGTGCCCAGCTTAGCAAGAGGACCAATTACCCACATTCTCTGTATGAGAACAGCAGGACTTTCTTAACTTCTGTGGCTGCAGATGGAACTTGTGCTGCAGGCGCAGTGAGAACAGTGAGCTGACATTTCTCTGGTGTTTAGTGGTGCCTCCCACCCTCCAAACACCATCCTCATAATAAATTTAGCTTTCCCTGGTGTCTAGTGTCACCTCCCACCCTCGGATCACCATCCCCATCATTGTCTTATACTTCCCTGATGTCTAGTGGCACCCCCCACCCTCCAATAGCCATCTCTGTAATAATTTATGAGAGTGCACATACTACTGTGGGCAGCAGGGAGGTACTTTAATTCAGGTTTTGAAACTTGGAAGGCACTGACTCAATGCCTGACATGAGGTGTATAGCTCCCTAAATCAAAGTATAACATATACAGCCTTCAGCTGCAACCTTTAAGAAACTGATGGGTCTTGCAGCAGTACTCTGTGATTTAGAGCTCCAGTGACCTATATGTACTATGGGCACAAATTCTGCATTTAAGACCATTTGCGGATGCCTCTGGTGTCTATATCACTTTAGGAGAGGATCACTGAAATTCATAATATGTATATTTCTATTTGGACTGGCCTCAAGATGAAACTGGTGCTATTCTTCATTTGCCTTGGCTACATGTTTGTATTATCATGTGGGACAGGGTTCCTCTTTCAGTTCCCAGTGGCAGCTCTGCAGCAGTGCACTAATGAGAAGCAGAGTACAGGAGCTCCGACTGCAGCATTCGCAAACTGACAGTGAGCACATCGAATTTAGTGTTTTGGGGATTGTGCATCTTTCTTATTTGGGACTTCTGTTTGTTGTCTTGCAAAAAAATGATAGGCAACTCCAGTGATTCAAAGGTTTAGAATTATGCACGTGCGTGTGTAAGTGGCACATTGCTATCACATATCACAATAGAGTACCGCATGTTTTTAATTCTCAGTCTCATTATACCTGTCACAGCATGTGGGAATAAACTTCAGACAAGGCAAATTTACAGGTTTAAAACACACAGTGGTGCAATATTTACTTTTCAGAAGTTCGAAAAATAATAAATAAAAACAAGAAAATTGCAAGAAAATCACTACTTAATATCAGTAGTATCTCATATAATACAGTCCTGGACCTTAAAGCTCCTAAGACCCTTTTCATCTGCATTCAACAGCTTGTCTGCCTCTTTCCTCCCCTCTCAGGGCTGAGTCTCACTGGACTGAACTGAAGTGAACTCAGTAAAGAGGTATTTATATATTTTTGGTGGGATCACCTGACTGAGCCCTCTTCTATTTACAAGTCTGGACATGCTGTTTCATGTCTGAACATGTTGTTTCAAAACCAAGGGGTGAGGGGTTATTTAAGGGGACTTTCTGGTTCAGTTAAAGGTACAGGCCCAGATATTCAAACTGTGCCAAAAAAGTGTGCAACAACAGGAGCAAGCACAAGTCCACTGCGCCCATGCGCAATAAGCGCGATATTCAAAAACTGCGCAGGTCAAGATGTGCCTGTGGCACATGACTGAATATCATGCCACCTGCGCCATAGCACAACCAGGGATGTGCAGTGGCGCAGTTCAGATGTGCAATAGCACAACCAGGGATGCTCAGTGGAGCAGGGCAGCAGCACAACAGCACAACCAGGGATGCTCAGTGGAGCAGGGCAGCAGTGCAACAGCACAACCAGGGATGCTCAGGGACAGGATACAGGGGCCCACCACCCATGCTACAGATGGGCAGAGGAGCACACAGCAGAACAGACATAGCCCCCACACCCCATGCACTGCACAACCGGGAGAGATCTGGAATAACCACTGGCCCATGGATACCAGCAACAAACCCACAGCCGGGGCATGGTGCCCCAGCACACCCCCTGGCAAGCTGTGACCGGCACACAAGTAGGTCCGACTACCCCATGCCACACCATCCCACCAATGCAGAGCACACCCTGCACCATGATCGCCAGACACCCTGCCCAGGAGCAGCATCCACCAGTGCAGGACACCCCATGCATGCCACCACCCCCACTGTGACAATGCAACCTTGTGCACCACAGAACCATGCAAGGCAGCCCCACCACGAGCACCCGTCAGTGGGTGGCAGCACACAGCGATGCAATGACTGCATACAGTGCCACCATGCAGGTCCCCCCCGAGGTACAGCTGAGAGACTGACCATGGATTCGGCACACGAGGTACCCCACACATGACAGGGTATGCCCCGGACCCCACCACCAGTGGTACAGCACCCTGCACACACTCCCAAGGACACACCCTGACCCAGCACTGGCCACAACAGCCAGCGCAGACACCCACAGTGGTGCATGGAAGCATGTGCCACACAGGATGCAACACAGTGCATGGACAAACACCCACCCATACCCAAGGGCACACCAACACAGGGACACAGTATTGGGGCAACCAAGCCCCCAGTGTGTGGCCATGGAAACCATGTATACATGGCCAGCACCCCTCCATGGCACAGGAGTGCCAGCCACCCTGTGCAGGCACCATGGAGCCGTACGCCACCAGCATGCACCCGGAGCACAAGTGACAGACAGTGGTGCACATCCCCTGTGACACACACAAGCGACAACATGGAGGTGGGACAACAACAGCGGAGGCCACAGTGCCACCCAAGGCAGACATGCACCACACCAGTGACAGGAGGTAACCCAGCATTGTGCCGGGTGCAGTGGCTGTCCGGCATTGACAGCTACCACTGACATGCCAGCGGACCGTGCAGGTCACAGACATACAAGGGTGTCAGCTGCACAGGCCATGGACGGTCTGACAGGTGTGCCATGGACACAGTGCATGCACAGTGGACCACTGCACACAGTCATCCAGTGCAAAGGGAACAACACACAAACCACAGACAGTGACTGATAGCTACTCCCACACCATAGTCACTTCCCCTATGGACACACACACATGCCCATGACTGCATCACCCCTGACACCATGCACACCACTGCAGCTGAGAACCTTTATCCCACTGCAAATCAGAGACCACCACGTAGGCATAATGAAGCAAATGTATTTTAAAAGATCAAAAACAACTATTTACATATATTTACAAAAGGTAGGGGGAAGGGCCACAAACCAGGTGGGGATGGGTAAAGGACAGGGGTGAACAAATGGTAGAGGGAAGGAGGGGTGTGAGGGTGGGTCCAGGAGGGTAGGGGAAATCATGGGGTGAAACATGTTCAGCGGTAGCCCCACTCCCCGCTCTGAATGTGCCTCCTGCCATGCCTCCTTCAGACTCCCAGATGGTCTATCCATTGCAAAATCTCCAGGGAGGCCCTGGCCACCTGCGCTATCTCCTGCAGCATCCACTCAATGGTCTGCAACTGCCGTCCACCTAGGACAAGGGAGCAGAGTCAATAGGTGTGAATACACAGCCCCCTGCAGCCCACCCACTGTGCATGGCATATGGCCATGGGACATGCCTCTGTGATGGTGTGTGACCAGCCACAGTGATCATGGCCACAAGACCTGCCCACCCAGGTGCACACAGCCATGCGGACTGCTGCACACACCCACCACCCAAGTCCCACACAGTACCACCGTGGCTGTACAGTGACATGGCTATGCAGTGCGAAGGCAGTGGCACAGCCATGTACCCAGTGCACGCATGGACCACCACTGATGCACTCCCAGACATGCAGTGCCACTGGACAGTGCTGACTGTACCATGTTGTGTGCATGGCAGTGGTGTCAATGGATGGTGGCCATGCCCTGCTACCCACCCTGTTACACAACATGCACAAAGAATCCTGGATGTAAGGCACTCACCATCATCAGGCTGGTCCCTGTGCTGGTCTTGTATGGCCACCCTTGCAACATGATGTGCCTCACGCTGCAGCCTCCCCTCCCTTGCACGCCGGCACTCCTCAGGGCCTAGGGTGCAAACATGGAGAGAGGAACAGCAGTACAATCCTGTAGCAAAGTCCCCTCACCCCTGGGTGTGTGCGATCCCACACAGCCATACCCATCTGCCCCCCACCCCTATACCACCACCACCATGGCCCACACTGGACGGCCCCCCATGTGCTGGACACATACCACCGCAATACCCATATGGACATAAACAGTGTATGGATGGGGTACCTACCTGGTCATGGAACCGTGCCCCTCCTGGTGCTTGACCACAGGCGGGCAAGCCTGTCCGGGTCCCTATGCTGCAGGTCCCCATAGCAGTGCCTGCACTGCTTTGCCATGCACTGTATGCCCGTCGCCTCCTCCAGGGTGCAGATACTGCATTAGCATCCACTTAAAATTGCGCCTCGCCTCATTTTCATGCATTGCGCTACATAAATGCAACATTGGGCTGCAGAGGCCATAGTCTGGTATTGTAGTCTATTGTGGCGAGTTGCATGCTGTTTGGGAGTGTGGACTGTGGTGTGTGGGAGATGCATGGGACTGCACAGTCAGAGGTAACACCTGTCATTCCCACAGGATCAATGATGAGCGATCGTGAGGTGGAGGAGGAGGAACAGAGACGTGGGAGGAAGAGGAGGCCAAACTTCACCAAGGCAGAAACAGATGCCTTGTTCGAGGCCTACCTTGACCAGGAGCCGCTGCTCAGCGGACAGCGGGGAACACCACAGGCCCATGCTGCTGCATGGGGAGAGGTGGCGCGTGCTGTCAACCAACATGGCAACCACCAGCAGTCCGTGCAGAAGTGCAAGAAGAAGGTGGGCATGGACAGGAGGAGGATTAAGGATAAGGTGGCTGCCATCAGGGTAGCATGGGCTGCGACTGGTGGGGGACAGCCGGCCGTGCAATGCCTGACCCCACAAGAAGAGCAGGTTGCTGGCAGCATATGGTGTTGTGCCATCGAAGGTGTTCCAGGTGGTGGATTCCAGATGGGTGGTAGCCCATCACTGCATGGTAGATCCTGATCTGTCACTGGGGGGGATGACACAGGGTAGGGCAGATGCATTAATGCTACTGTGTTCCCTTACAGCTCCTGAGCATCTACATGGGTCAGTGGTGGTGGGCTCATCCACTGAGGGCGATACCCTGGACACAGAGGAGGGCCCTTCCACCTCCACAGGTGTCCGAGGGTCAGGACGACAGTGGGCCTGCATGGCTGTCCAGACTGATGTTGGTGGAGCAGGTGCAGAGGAGGCCCTGCCCATGTCCCAGTGTGCCAGCGTCCATGGATGCCAGCATGCTGAGACTCAGACTGGTACCGGACCGTCACTGATGATGATGGAGCTCACATCATGGACAGTGATATGTGTGGGCTGCAGGATGGCTGCACAGCAGGGCATAGCTGTGGGTGGTGCCGCCATGGAGGCTTGCGTGACATCACAGTCCCAGCCTGTGCCTGTCTGCACCAGTGGGGCAGCACTGGTGTGTGTCCAGGACAGTGGGGCTGTTGCGGCTGCTGTGGCAGCATCATTGAGCTCTGGAGAGTGACAGCCAGTGAGGCAATGTCAGCAGTCGGCCAATGGCCATGGGGGGACAGTGTCGGAGGCAGCATCAGTGCACCACCTGTGGACATGCCCAGGCATGGCCCTGGTGTGCAGTGCCCACCCTCAAGAGGTGCTGCCCATCAAGGCTGTGAATACCGTGAGGGATAGCATGCCGATCAGGCGGATGACCTCTTAGATGAGCACACCCACATACTCCATGATTCAGTCGATCAGCAGTTGCGGCTTGTGACGGCGGTGGATGAACTCAGTGCGGCCCTGCGCCAGGCAGAGGAGCAGCGCAGCAGGGACACTGGTCTGCTCCTGGCAGGGATGGACCGGCTACGGGAGGATGTGACCGCTGCCATTGACAGGCTGACACAGACAATCACAGCTGTCATGGCCACAGTGGGCACAAAGTTATTTGCCCATGCATCACAGACACCATGCAGTGCAATGTCCACCCCCATTCCTGGCATCATGCAACACCCTCCTTGTCAACACTGGGTTCAGCTGTGGGCATCCCGAGCACGCCTGGCGCAGGCATGTTCGGTGGGCTGCAGACCCCTGCTCAAGAACTGTCACGTTCATGCAGTGGAACCCTTGGGGGACTGTCGGTGCAACCCCATGAGGCCATTGGTCAGCCTGTCACTGCTGGTGGGTCTCAGTGGGGCTGCCCATGCATCCATGGTGGCCGTGGTACTGTGGTGCATGACTGACCTGTCTCCCACCAAGGCTACTGTCAGACACTACCCTGTGTGCAGTGTGTTGTTTAATGTGCAATGCACGGATGGGGTACCCGGCCCTGCACACACACACACATACATTCCATCTGCACACCCTCCCAGCTGCTGGCCACTGTGGCGTGTGCATGATGATGCCTGCGTTGCACTGTCCGCCACTGTGCAATGGTGCCCAGCGTCTGACACACACACAATGGCATGCACTGGGCGTGGTGGTCTGTGGATGTGTGTATGCCTAGAGGTGGTGGTTGGGGTCAGCGTGCCTCTTACCCTTTGTGCATGTCTTGTGGGGTGTGTGTGTGTGTGTATGTGACTGCATGCCGTGTTAGACCTTGCCCATTCCTGATGGTGTGTGCGGTTCCATGCTCAGCCAATTCCCTTTACCACATGCACCCCTGGAGTTTGTTCATGCATGTTTGTGGGTTGTGCCCTTGCCATTGGTGGTTGCACATGGCCCCATGACTTACCTGGGTTGGTTGAAGTGCTCCTCTGTGATGGTGTCCCAGTGCAGCTGTGCCATCCAGATCAGTTGGGGGTCCCCTCGACCAAGGGAGGGCTGCCCATCACCATCTGCAGTGGCGTCCTCATCGTCCCTATCGCTGTCCCCCTCTTCGACCTGTACAGCTATCCCACAGCCGTTAGCCATGTTGTGCAGGATGCAACAGGCCAGGAATTGCCCGCAGGCCATTGAAGGGCTGTACTGTAGGGCACCGCCAGATGTGTCCAGGCAACAGAAATGTGCCTTCAGCATCCCGAACACCGCTCAATGACATTGCGTGTGGTGGCATGTGCCTCATTGTAGCATTGCTGCGATGGGGTCGCAGGCTGCCTGTATGGTGTGAGCAGCCAGGAACAGAGTGGGTATCCACTGTCACCTGTGTGTAGAGGGTGGACATTAGTTTGGTGATCAGCGTCGCCCTGCCATGGGCCATCTGGGCCAGTAACCATGTCACCTCTGACTATGCCCCTCCCAAGGTCCATGTCTTTCTGTGTGATTTGCATACTGACCCACTAGGTAGCCAGTGGGGATGTCCCCACTCTCGAACCTGTGGCACAGTGCAGACTGGTGCCAGATGAAGGCATCATGTGCTCCCCAAGGGTGAGTGGCACAGACATTGGTTATGCGCCCCCTGGCATCGCACACCACCTGGCAGTTGATGCTTGCATACCCCTTCCAATTTATGTATGCTGCCACTTTGGGGCCAGGTGGCATGCAGATGGCCACATTGGTGCAGTCAAAGGCCCAGAGCACACCAGGCATACGTGCTACCCTGTGGAACTCCTGTATGTGTGCTGTGCGCTCCGCCGGTATGCTGGGGAAATGGATGTACTCTGCAGCACGTGGCAGCAGTGCGCTGAGGAATTGGGTGAATAGGCATGACACGGCCAACTGGGTTATGCCTGTCGTGTCCCCTGTTGGTCTCTGGAAGGTACCCGTGGTGAGCAGGCACATGACAGCTGTCACTTTGGTCTCCACTGACAGAGCATGGCTCCCGCGTGTGGGTGCCTGCATCACATCACATCACATCACTGCACAGCTCACAGAGCCACCTCAGGATCACCTGGTTCAGGTGGTACCAGCCCACATTCTCAGTGTCACTGTACAGCTCGAAGCTGGTGCGGACTCGGTACTGCCTGTTGGGGGCATACCACTGATGGGCCCTTCCACGGCTATGCCCCCCTGCTGTCTGCCTTCTCACACCCCTCATTACTGTCTCCATTTGAATGGTGGCACTGGCCATGTCCCTGGCTTGTGTTACCCCCCTGGCAGCTGTATTACCGTTCCCCCCGCTGTCCTTACTGCTACTCCCTCTGCACCGGGAACACCTCCCAGTATTGGACGTACTGCCCACTGTCAGTGCCCTCAGTCCTATGTGGCACTTCCCACTTTCCTCCTGCACAGTGGCACAGGCTCCCCACTCCTTCCCTGTTCCTGGTGGTTTCCATGTGCTCTGTCCTGCTCCTACCCTGTCCTGCTCACACCTACCGTGTGCCTGCTTGCAGCTAGCTTGCTCCCACGTGTGGCTTTCCTGTAGGGTTCTTGCGCCTCTCTCTTGTACCTTTTAATTTTGGATCATTTCCGCTATCGCGCAACTTCCGTTTGCTCCCTTATTGTGCATGGCTCATGATGTTGAATATCGCACTGCAACATTTATTCATGGTTCCTCCCTCTTCAGTTGCGCATGCATTCATTAGCATTGCGCTCTTGCGCATTGTAATTTGGGGGGCGAAGCTGCCTCCCGCTGAATATCACACAATGGCACATTTTCAGACTTGCTCTGGTGCATCCCTGTTGTGCATGGTGCAACCCTTTTGAATATCTGGTCCACAGTGTATATCTCCACAGATATTGACTCTCTGTATCTCTTATTCACAGTGACTAAGCTCTTTTATACATAGAACCTTGTACAGTAACAGGTTTACTAACATACTAATATACTAAAATGCCAGCAAAATAGGCCTAATGGTCTTTCGAGTCTGCTCAATTGGTCAGCCCCCACCCTGGGTGCTGACTTTGCTGCCCCCCTCGCCTTCTCTGGCTTCTCCCTTCCCAGTTCCGGATATTCTTGCTGCATTGGATTTTGCTTCCAGAACCCTTCCCCTGTACCTGTCCCAGCCTCTCTTGAACCCCTCCACCGTCTCTGCCTCCACCAGCCCCCTAGGTAGTGCATTCCATGGCTCCACCACCCTCTCAGTGAAGTAGCACCTCCTCTTTCTCCCCTGAATCTTCCCCCCTCCAGCTTCCACCCATGCCCTCTAGTGGCCCCCTCCTCCTTCCTTCAAAGCACCCTGACTGTTCCTTCCCTATTTACCCTCTTCATGTACTTGAAGACCTCTATCATGTCCCCCCGGTCCCTTCTCTCTTCCAATGTGTACATATTTAGCTCTTCGAGCCTCTCCTCATAGGTCCTGTCCCCCAAGCCTCAAAGCATTTTGGTTGCCCTCCTCTGGACCCTCTCCAGGAGTTTAATGTCCTTCTTTAAGTGTGGCCTCCAAAACTGCACGCAGTACTCAAGGTGTGGCCTCACCAAGCAGTTATAAAGAGGGAGCATCACTTCCCTCCTTCTGGAGGTGATCCCCCTAGCGATGCATCCCAGCATCCTGTTGGCCTTGGCTGCTGCCCTCCTACAAGTCTCTGAGTTGTTCATTTTGACATCCACCACCACCCCAGGTCCCTGTCAGCCATCGAGACTTGTAGCATTTCCGGTGTACACTTGGCAAGGGTTTCTGCCCCCAGGTGGAGTACCTTGCATTTCCTGCATTGAACCTCAGCTTCCACTTCAGACCATCTTTCCAGAGCCTCCAGGTCCCCTGTAGGGCCACCCTCCCTCCTCCCCATCCACCACCACCCCCAGTTTTGAGTCATCCGCAAAGAGACTCATCTTACTCCTGATTCCTGTCCTTATGTCAGAGACGTAGGCGTTGAACAGGAGGGGCCCAAGGACTGATCCCTGTGGGACCCCACTAATGACCCTCTTTGGGGATGAGACTATCCCGCCAACTATGACCCTCTGGGTCCGGTCCTGGAGCCAATTGCCTATCCATCTGATCATATGGCTCCCCACCCCCATTTCTCCCAGCTTATCCAACAGGCCCATGTGAGGAACAGAGTCAAATGCCTTGCTGAAGTCTAGAAAGAGGACGTCCACTGATCTATCAAGGTCCAAGGCACTCGTCACCCAGTCATAGAACTCCACAAGGTTTGTCTGACACAATTTCCCCGAGACGAATCCATGCTGTCTATCGTCCAGGCACCCTGACTTTTCCAGGTCCCCCCTAGCCTCTCCTTGACAATGCCCTCCATCACCTTGCCCACCACTGATGTCAGGCTGACAGGCCTGTAGTTCTCTGCCACCTCCCTTGATCCCCCCTTGTGGATAGGCACTATATGCGCCACCTTCCAGTCCTGGGGCACCCACCCTGTCCTCAGAGAGATGGTGAAAAGCTCTGCCAAGGGTTTTGCCAGGACATCCGCAAGTTCCTTCAGCACTCTGGTATGTAATTTATCCAGCCCCGGTGCTTTCTCCATCTTAAAGGAGCTGAGGGCTTCCCTCACTCTCTCTGCTGTAATTTCCACTTCCAGTACCTCTTCTCCCTGCTTAGCCTTCCCCCCTCCTGCCAGTGATGCCTCCCTCTCCTGACCCGCCCGATCGTAAGGGTCCCTCCTCAGTATCTCTGTCTCCTTCCATGTATGATGCAGCACCCCATTTTCCTTGGTGAAAACTGAGGTGAAGTACTCATTTAGTATCTCAGCCTGCTCCCCGGGTCTTGTGCCCATCTCTCCCTGATTTAATCCTGCTAATCTGCCCTTCACCATTCATTTTTCCCATTGTATCTAAAGAACCCTTGTTCCTCTCCTGATTTCCTGGCCAGGTTCTGCTCTTCCTTGCCTTAGCCGCCTCACCACCCTAGTGACCTTCTAGCAATCAGCCTCATACTCCCTTGATCCCTTTCACCCTTGAGCACTTGAATTGCCTATAGGCTGCCTTCTTTCCCTGCACCACCTCCTGGACCTCCCTGGAACACCAGCAGGGTTTTCGGCCCTACCGCTTTCATCTTACTCTTGCACAGGTGCTGGTAGCATCTTGCACCCCTCTCCTGATGATTTCCCACCTACTATCAGCGTCCATGTCTGACCCAATCCCATCCAAATGCTCCTTAAGCATCCTTCCCATTTCCTTAAAATCTGTTCCCCTGAAGTCAGTTACCTCCATCTTTGTGCAGCTTTCTAGCCCTCCTAGATCCAGGCAGAACCAGACCATGGCATGGTCACTCCCTGCCAACGGGTCCCTTACCTCCAGGCCCCTAATCTGGTCACTGTCTGCCAGGACCACATCCAGTACCCACGCCTCCCTGGTCGGTTCCCCCTCCTGCTGAGTTAGGAACGCGTCTTGAAAGACATCCAACAACCTCTGTTCCCTGGCCACCGAGGATGTCATAGTCTCCCAGTCTGTTCCTAGCATGTTTAAGTCCCCCAACACCACCACCCTTCCCTCCCAGTCTGCAGTGTCTCCAACATCTGCCACCAGACTCCTCCAGCTCCTCCGCCAGGGCAGGGGTCTATACACCACTCCTATTTTTACTGTCTTGCCCCCTTGTTATCAAGGTGACCCAAATTGCTTCCACAGTTCCCTCAGCCTCCTACTCCCCCTATGCCAATTCAGTTTTTGACTATCATCGCTACCCCTCCTCCCTTCCCTCCCCTGTCCTTCCTGAACATAGTGTAACCCTCCAGGTTCAGGTCCCAGTCATGTCCTGCAGTGGCCCAGGTCTCAGTGACCGCTGCCACATCTACTGCTCCCTCAGTTAGCATCGCCTGGAGCTCAGGCATTTTATTTCCCAAACTCCTGGCATTTAGCAGGAATTGTAGTGTGAATTTGTGAAAATACATTAAGGATTTCTTGTAACTGTACTAATCATGAAATTATTATTGTTTTATATCGCTTCAAATCATTTTTCTTTAAAAAGACTTTATTAACTGTATTCATTCCTGCTATCTAAAATAGCCTTCATGCTTATTGTACACAGAATGCACTTATGTACTTTACACAACACCTCTTCAGGTGTTTGGCGTCATTCCAGGGACTGGATAGATGCAATGGGAAAAGAATGAAAACAGCAAACTAGTAAGACGTTTAGTAGGGACTGTAAAGAGCTATGCTAGTTGGCCAACCTAGGTTGGGGGGCGCAAAGAGAAAAGTGTTAACTGCTGCTAGGAAATAAGGAGATAGAAAAGGGGTCCATCTGTAACAGATGAGGGTGTAGCCTAACTCTGCCACACACCTCCGTCCTTAAGAAAAAAAAACAGTTCTCAAAACTATCCTGTTTTTTCAAGAACCCTCTCTCAGTCATAAATATTCTACCAAAACAGTACAGTAGAATGGGAATTGGTTCAAAATTTCTCTCACCCACTATGGGAGCTTCACCAGTACATTAAAAAAGAGGAAGGAATACACAGCAGTTTTATGCTGACTTCAAGCTTCCTCCATACCCATCACTTGCTTCCACTCAGGGGCCCAATCATAGGTTCCACCCCATACCTAGATCCTCCATGACTCTAGGTTCCTCATTTTATATCATACAGTATAGTCATTTCTTTTTATGTTATACAGTTCTTGTAATTGTTTCATACATCTCATTTATCAATTTCCCTTTCATATATTTTCTGGCAGACAAGGAACCTTCTTATGCTGAACATCAACCAGCCAGTCCCTAACTCCAAAACCTTTGGGGTTTCCTTTCAACCCTTATTTTTAACATACCAGGGGTTTCCTTTCAACCCTTACACCATTGAGGTACCCTCAACTGACTGTACTCAGCACCAGCCTTAATGCTATATTCACTCTAAACATTACATGCTTCATACATTTCATACCATATCACGGGGGGGGGGGGCAAAACATGGGAAAGTCTATTCAACCACCATGGTGTCTTCCCTGTTGCTTATAGTCTTCACCCCAGTATGCAAATGTCCTGAAACAGTCTTACTTGGGGCCTTCATCTCATCATCCTTCAAGTAGCAGCAAGGGGGGAGGGGCAACAATGGGATTTCAAAAGTGACTGGCAACAAATTTTCAATCAGGGGGTCCTCCTCCTCTACAGCCCATGTATCCTGGTCCTCTGCCTCTGCCATGAAATCCTCAATTTGGGAACCCTACATCAGCACCTGGCAGTGGTGCATCACCTCTCTCCGGTGCTGGTCCACCTCCACGCTCCATCGAACTCCAATCCAGGCAATAGCTCCTCTCCAGTTCTCCTCACCTGGGCTCTGGTATGTACACCGGTAAACCCCTCCTCCTTCAACAGATCAGCATCCAAAAGATCCTGGAGGTACACCATCCTGCTCTTTTCCCCATATGTCTGGATACCAGAGCTGGTATCTGGGTACTGGTCTCCCCCTTGTTTCTCTGCTCTGGACAACCAATACTATCCCACTTCTAACACCAAGTTTGTCACAGCTGAGCCCCTAAGAATTCCTAGACTACAGAATTTGTGCAGAACTTGACAATCTGTAGAACTCCTGCGTGCCGTAGAATTCACTCTTCTTGGTGATTTTTATTAATATTTCTGTTTATCCATAGAATCTGGTTCCCTTCCCCTCTTTTTATATCCAAAACCCCCCTATATGCTCAGAATGTGATGTTATTATTGCTATAACATCATACATTAGCTGATGAAATGGCTGCATTCTGCAACAGATATGAAGTCACTTATCTACCACAGCTTCCACTGCCAGAGACGGTGGCAAAGCACATCAGGCATGGTGATATTTGCTCAACTTGCATTACAGCCTAATACAATTTTCAGTCTTACATTATTGTACTAGGTCCAGCTTAAACAAAACCTTGTCAATGGCATAGACCTGTTAAGTCCATACCACACTTTGTACAAACTTATTTGTGCCTTTAAGGTATAGAGATGCCATCTAAAATGAATAACTGGTAAAATGAATTGAACTGCCATTTTATAATACAATAAAGTAATTATGCCCAGAAAAGTGGAATATAATAATGTGTAGACCTGTTGAAAGAGTAGACCTGTTAAATAAATAATTGCACTGTACACATTTTTGCCAGGGTTATTGATTACATATTGTCATTGGTTGATAGAATCACCTAAAAGTTATGGAGAAATGTTGTGTGCAGGGACAGCTGTTGGGCCAAAGGAAAGCATGCTGTGTTTCCATGCCGGCACCTCAGGTTCAGAGATTTGCTCTGAGAGCTGGCTGGGCATCACAAGGATTGGTGGAACACATCACTGCTCAGAGCCTGGGAAGGTATGGTGCAGTGTTCTGTCACACGGTGGACACATTGTGATGGTCTGGAAAGCTCTATCTCACAATTGGTTCACATGCATGTCATGGCCTGATGGTGTTACGTAGTGTGTCTGGGGATGCAGGTTGACATGAAAAATGAGTTTTACAATAACTCCTCTATTCCGTTTATTCCATTTCCAATGGGACCTGTATGAATGAGGAAGCAATTTCATGAAATTAAATATATATATATATATATATATATATATATATATATATATATACACACACATATACAGTATCTCTGTCTCTCTCACTATACACACACACACAAACACACACACATATTTGTATGTATGTTACAGATTGCATATTAATATATAAGTGATACACAGTGGGAACCTCATGAGTGGTGTAGAAAGCACATACAAATATATAAGTGATACACAGTAGAGACCTCATTAGTGGGATAGATAGCATGCATATAGAAATACCTTATTTATCACATAAGGTCCCCTCTGCATATGTCATTTATGCAATAGGCTAGAACATTAAGGGAGAGACATTTGTTTTGCTTTTTAGGCAAAAAAATTATTTCTACAAGTCTGTTATTTTTGGAAATAGTGTTACTGTGCTTTCCACCATCCTGATTGCTGTAACCATTGCCATGAAAGTGAAGTCAGGATGACAAGCTGACACTGTGATGTGGTAGTTTGTTAGTGCCACAGAACTTCCACAGAAATTACAAACCACCGCCGCATAAGTTCTGCGGCAAATGGTAGTCTTGCCACAGAATTTGGTCCCACTGTGCCACAGAAAAGTAGGGGCCTTGGACACAGCGCTTGGGAATAAACTTCAGACAAGGACAATTTACAGGTTTAAACAATACCGTGGTGTGACAGTTATTTTTCAAAAGTTTGTAAAATAATAAATAAAAATAAGAAAATTGCAAAGAAAAATTACTACTTAACATCAGTAGTTTCTCATATAATACAGTCCTGGATCTTAAAGCTCCTAAGACCCTTCTCATCTGCATTCAGCAGCTTGTCTGCCTCTCTCTTCCCTCTCAGGGCTGAGCCCCACTGGGCTGAGCTGAAGTGAACTCAGTGAAGAAGTATTTATATCTTTCTGGTGGGCTCACCTGACTAAGCCCTCTTCTGTTTACAAGTCTGGACATGCTGCTTCATGTCTGAACATGTTTCAAAACCAAGCGGGGGTCTTTCAGGGGACTTCCTGGTTTAGTTAAAGGCACAGTGTATATTGCTACAGATGTTGACTCTCTATATTTCTGATTCACAGTGACTAAGCTCTTTTATACATAGAATCTTATACAGTAACAGGTTTTTAGTGTGATTTTGTGAAAATACCTTAAGGATTTCTTATAACTGTACTAATCATGAAATTATTATTGTTTTATATGACTTCTAATCATTTTTCTTTAAAAAGGCTTTATTAACTGTATTCATTCCTGCTATCAAAAATAGCCTTCATGCTTTTCGTTCATAAAATGCACTTATGCACTTTACACAACACCTCTTGTTGTTCGAATAAAAAGGGATCAGATCTCAGGAAAAATGATTTCTAACTTAGGTTTTTCTTGTTCTTTTTTCATGCCATGGGATCCTTTTTAATTGATACTTTTGTTCAAACGAAAAAGGATACCTTGGCACAAAAAGGATTTTGGTCATAGTCATTTTCTGATTCTTTTTTCATGCAAAGGAATCCTTTTTCATTTGGTACTTTCGTTCAAATGATAAGGGATCCATTGGCATGAAAAAAGAATTGGAAAAAAATGACTAAGTCCAAAATCGTCTTTTGAGCCAAGGGATCCTTTTTCATTTGAACAAAAGCATGAAATGAAAAAGGGTCCCTTGGCATGAAAAAAGATTTCAGACTCAGTTTTTCAGTGGCACCTCCACCCTCCAATCATTGCCTCAGTATTTTTTTTATCTTATACATTTATTATTCAATATGTCCCTGGTGTCTAGTGGTACCCCCCACCTTCCAATCATTGCCCCTATTATTTTGAAAATTTCCCCTGGTGTCTAGTGGCACCCCCCCCATCCTCCGATGGCCATCCCTGTCATTTGAGGATGTATCTGTGGTGGCTCATGTCTCCCCCCATATGGTTTTCTTCTCTTCCTGTAATAAAGAAAATGGTCCATCAGTTTTTTTTACCCATAAAAATAAAGGTCCTTCAATGATCACTCCCCCCAACCCAGACCTCCCACTCAACACCGACCACTCCACATCACCCCAGACCTCACACACACACTCTTATTCACCTGAATATGTCCCAGTCTGGAGATTCACTCTCTGATCCAAGACATGTATTGTTGCTGGAACTGCCAACTTCAAATGTTTGTAATCTGAGGCAGTGTCCAATTGGTTAAGCTACATAATAAAGATATTAGTTTTTGCTGAGTCCAAAAGATCAAGAACTGGAGTTTCATAAGTGATGATGCCAGCGCAATTCCAAATTCAGAACTGTGCCTGCAAATCTTTATTTAGGACTGTATCTGCATCAAAATAAATGCACTGAAATGGTTTATTGCTATTTTCAGCCACTTTTCTACATATGTGACTGTTGACATGAGTGTCATTTTCTATGTCAAATTGCAACAATTGCACCAGAATGAGGCAGTATAGTGTAGTGGTTAAGGGCACTGAGCTGCAAATCTGGAGACCTGGGTTTTGAATCCCACAAGCCCCCACTTGCATACTGTGCGACTCTAAGCAAGTCATTTACATAGATACATAGATACATAGACAGTGTCAGCAGATAAGGGCCTATGGCCCACCTAGTCTGCCCATTTGAACTTGTAAGTTCAGTTTGTTTTCCTAGAAGTCTATTTCCCCTTACCCCTGACCTCTAGAATTCCTTTATGTCTATCCCATGCATTCTTAAATCCCGTGATTGTTTCAGCCCCCACCACTTCCTCTGGCAGGGTGTTCCACTTGTCCACCACCCGTTCTGTGAAGAAATTCTTTCTCATGTTTCCTCTGAAACGTCCTCCCTCCAACTTCATCCCATGCCCTCTAGTCCTGAAACATCTTTTTCGCTTAAAAATAGTGTTTTCCTGCACCCTGTTCCTCCCTGTAAGATACTTGTATGTCTCTATCATATCCCCTCTCTCCCTCCTCTCCTCCAGGGAGTACATGTTCAGTTCCTTCAACCTGTCTTCATAGGACTTGTGATGCAACCCATGCACCATCTTTGTTGCCCTCCTCTGAACCTTCTCTACCCTGTCTATGTCCTTACGTAAGTATGGTCTCCAGAACTGTACACTGTACTCCAGGTGGGGCCTCACTAGTGTCTTGTATAGCGGAATTATGACCTCCTTTTCCTGCTGGTGATGCCCCTGCCTATACAACCCAGCATCCTATTTGCTTTACCTGATGCCTTGTCACACTGTTTCCTACTTGAGGTCATCAGAGATGACAACCCCAAGATCCCTTTCCTGCTTGGTGCATGCTATATCCTCACCCCCAACTGATATATTGTGCCAGGGTTTTGTGCCCCATATGCATTATCTTGCACTTCTTGCATTGAATTTCAACTGCCAAACCCATGACCATTCTTCAAGTTTCTGCAGGTCCTTCTCATTCTGTCTACACCCTCTGGTGTGTCTACTCTGTTACAGAGCTTTGTGTCATCAGCAAACAGTGAAATTTGCCTTCTAGATCCTGTGCAATGTCACTGATGAAGATGTTGAATAGGACCGGTCCCAGCACTGATCCTGTGGTACCCCACTGGTCACTCTTCCTCTGTGGAGTGACAACCATTTACCACCACCCTCTGTGTCCTGCCACCCAGCCAGTTACCTACCCACCACACTACTGTCCTGCCCACACCCATATTCCCCAGTTTGTGTAATAGTCTTCTATGTGGCACAGTGTCAAAGGCCTTGCTGAAGTCCAGATAGGCCATATCCACTGCCCTCCCCTGATCCACCTCCCTAGTCACCCAGTCAAAAAATTCAATGAGGTTGGTCTGACATGACCTCCCCCTGGTGAAACCATGCTGCCTTGGGTCCTGTAGTCCATTGACAACCAGATGTTCCACCAATCTCTCCTTCAGTAATGCTTCCATGATCTTTCCCACTACCGAGGTGAGGCTGACTGGTCTGTAGTTCCCTGCTTCCTCTTTGTTCCCACTTTTGTATAAGGGGACTACATCTGCTGTCCTCCAGTCTTTGGGTACCTCTGTTTCCAGTGATTGGCTGAACAGGATAGCCAGAGGTTCAGCCACCACCTCTCTTAGTTCTTAAGGACCCTGGATGCACCCCATCTGGCCCCATTGCTTTATCAGCTCTTATTACTTCCAGTTCCTTCAGGACCCTTTCTCGTGTAAGGGACTTGTGTCCATTTCTGCACCATTCTCACCCCTTGTACTCCTTCAGACCCATTACCCCTCTTCCTTAGTAAAGACTGAGCAGAAATACCTGTTCAATATGTCAGCTTTACTGTTGTCATCCTCCACGTGGCTCCCATCCTCCCCCTTCAGTCTCACTATCCCTCCCTTTGTCTTTCTTTTTTCACTTATGTACCTATAAAAGGTTTTGTCCCCTTTACCCACTGATTTTGCATATAACTTCCTTGTGCTGCCAGGTCACACCTGGAAACAAGCTTTGGCTTAGTGTGCCTTTCCTGATTAAACAAGTTCCCCTTTCCTTTTAGGTGATCTAACATTTCTGCCCAATTTACATGATTGCACCAGAAATGTAATGCAAATTCTAGAACTGCTTTTGAAACTCCAGCCTGTGGATTTAGACTTGCTGTTGTTTAATAACAACCTACTTTTCTAAAGTCAGTTCTGCAAAGCATCAAAGTAAGACTGAAGTTTTTGATTGGACACTGCCAATTTTCCCATCACATTGTACAACTTTTTTTCACCAGCATTAATCAAAAAGGTACGTGGTCATTTAATGAAAGCAGATTATTTATAAATATTAAAAAAAAAGTTTGGGGCCCAAACCCAATCCCTGTGGTGCACCATCATCACAACTGCAGAGTTTAGAAAACATGATCAGGTCTGACCTCTCGAATATTGTTTAAAAGATCATAGTTTCAGAACAAGACAAGGTTGATTTATTTATTCCATACTATAGTTATGTGATCGCTCATTAAAAATCTGTGATGGACCAGATCGAATGTTTATGACAACATTGTTCCAGTCAGTTCTTTAGTTTCTATAGTTGAAAATACATTTTGCAAAATTTAACAGAGCCAACAAAGTGCTGTGGCCCGCTCTAAATCCAAACAATCAGACAGGAGTTTATTTGAATTTATATGGTCAATAAAATTGTTTGAAGACCAGTTTGCATTGGCTCTTGCCTACTGTGTTCAAAACTGAAATTAGCCTGCAGTTTTTTATGCCGTCAGAATCACCTGACAGAATGATGAGACAATGTGGTCTAGTGGTTAGAGCAACCAGTTTGGGAACTGGGAGATAGCAGGTTCAACCCTGCCACAGCTAAACAGTCACACTGTGATCTGAAGCAAGTTACTCAATATCTCAGCTCTTCAGTCTACCCAACTGTAGAAACTGATGGAAGCAGGACCCCCCCCATCCATAAAAGAGATGTTGTATTTCAGTTGTACTATCCTGGGTAAACAAACTGTAAAACAAAACAAAAAAAAAGAACAGAACAGAACTACTACCTCCTTCCATTTTGATACGCTTATGGATACAGCAAAAGGTACACTGTAAATAAATATATACCAATGGACTAAGCAATAGCCATGGCTGTAACTTTTAGTAGTCATGGTGCTGGTTCCCAGACCATCTTTACCTGCACTCTTAGAAGCATGAAGATTTTTCTGAATTCTTGTTCATTTCACGGAATCCTTTTTTCATTTCATACAGGAAAGGATTCCTTGAAATGAAAAAAAGTATGTGATTGTACTTCCCGTTATTTTTCTTTGTTTTCCCTGGTGGCTATTGTTACCCCCCACCCTCCAGCTTGCATGCCCATTCTTATATTATTTATCACTGCACCCTCCCACCCTCTGATCATTGCCCCGGTATTTTTTATTTTTATTTTGTATATTTATTATTACATTTTTCCCTGGTATCTAGTGGTGCTCCCCCACCTTCCAATTGTTGCCCCTATTATTTTGAAATTTTCTCCTGGTGTCTAGTGGCACCCCCCATCCCACTCTCTAATGGCCATCCCTGTCATTTGAGGCTGTATCTGTGGTGGCTAGTGCCCCCCAATGTGTTTTTCTCCTCTTCCTGTAATAAAGAAAATGGTCCATCAATTTTTCTTTTAACCTGTAAAAATAAAACGGTCCTTCACCAATCGCACCCTCCACCCGGACCTCCCACTCAGCACTCACCACCCCACCCCACCCCACAGACTCCCGCACACACACCCTGACTCACTTGAAGAGGTCCCAGACTAAAGATTCACTCTACGATCCATGACATTTCTTGCTGCTGGAACCGCTGACTTCAATATGAGAAAGTAAGGTAAATGAGGTTCAATGTATTTCAGTGGGGTTTTCAACTTTGCTGCATAACTTCATAATTTTTCAACATTTTGACATCAGATTTTCAAGATACCCTTTTGAGTCCCCACCTCATGAACAATACTGGTGGCATTTCATAAATCCTACCCGAATGGCGATTTTGCAGTTGGTTGGCAACTTCACCTTTCAGGTGAGCTTTGAAAAGTTTTACGGCCCTTGTTCATTAGATGGGGTCATAAGAAGGGTATGTTGAAAATTTGTGGACAAAATATACAAAAACGTGGCAAAGTTATGAGCATCCATTGAAATTGACCAGTGATCCCTCATAACTTTTGTATTTTTCAATATTTTCACTCTAAATTGTCAGCATAGTCATTTCTTTACATCACCTTATGAATGTGACAGCTGTCATTTTTAACATGTGGGATGAAATATATTTTCATGCCTCTGGTGCAAAATTATATTGCTGTAGTGAGGAATGATGTTTCTTGCTGCAGTTGACAACTTTTAGTACTCAGTTCATGTGGTGGAGTGATAAGAAGGCTGTGCCGACAATTTGGTTGCTATTGTGCATCTATGGAGGGATGGGAGTGCAGGGCCTTAAGGGCCATGTGCTCCGCCACATAAATTACAATACGATTACACTATCTGAAAAAGTATGGATGGCTGGGAGTGCAGGGCCAGAGGGCCCTGTGCTCCCACAGGCAAATAAGGATACTATTATAAAGCCACATTACCCTACTTTTGTCACTGTAGCCAGAACCCTAAATGTTTTAACACAGTTTTTTTGCAAAGAATATATAGGGGATACATGATGGGCAGGAGTGGGATATGGAAAATATTCTCACTCCTGCAGAGTGAGCTCTGTTTTCTCATGCGTGCCAAAGGCATGAGTGAAAATAAACAGCTCACTCTGCAGGAGTGACAATATTTTCCATATCCCATGATCTGCCCATGATATGTGTGATTTATACCACAGGGGTGAGAGCTTTAGGAACATTTTTTCTAATTCTGTGTGTTTCCTGCTCATTCTGTGTGTGGTGTGTGTGTGTGTGTGTGTGTGTGTGTGTGTGTTCTGAATGGACTGGGAGTCAGAAACACAGATGAGTGTGTTTTGCAAAGCTAATTGAGTGAGTCAGAGGCTCAGTGAGAAAGACAAATTGCTGCAGATATCACTGAGAAACAAACTGTTTTGTAAAAGAGTTTATTTAGAATTTGGGTTGTTTTGAAGCTGAGATCAGCACAGTAATGGGCTAGGAATGTTAGAAACACTATGGGACTCAGGTGAGAGTCTTTTGCAAAGCTAATTGAGTAAATTGCAGCTTCAGTGAGAAAGATAAACTGTTTTCTGAAGCAGTTTCCTTTAGAATGCAAGCTGCAGTGCAGTTATCATCACTCTGGTGACATCAGCAGAGTATGGATAAATGTCGATATCCTCACTCTGCTGATGTCATCAGGATTTATCCTCAGTGCAATGGAAATAACACAGGATATCCTACAGAGAAAACTTTCACCCCCTGTGGTATAACACACACACACACACACACACACACACCTGTATCTTTAGAGAACAACAGAGGTGTAAATGAAACTATTATTTAAGTAATTAGACAATTAGACACAACAGGGTGTTAACAGCACACCACAGCTGTGTTGTGAGACACAAGCATCACCACATGTCTTCAACCACCCAAGAAGTGCTATTGTGCAACCACATTAGACTCCTTTGAGTGTTGTATTGTGATTGTAAAATGGCCCAAAATTTTAGGGATGTAAAAGCGCATAGTCCTAGCTCATCCCAACATTGACATGCCATCTACTTCTAATAAATAGACAACTATCTTATTTATTGTATTTTTTTATTTTAAAACACTTTTTATTCTCCCCCACACGCCGGAGCCCTGCTCAGTCAGGAGACACTCATGCACCAGCCCCACATTGCTGCCTTTTACCTGAATCCCCGGTGGACCCACATGGAGCCATGGCTGTACACCCCAGGTGGGTACGAAGTGGGGCCCATACACCCTGAGAAATCCTAGTTTCATCTGGTCTGCCGGTGGTCAGGCAGGCAGGATCCATTAGGGTCTGTGCTTGGTACTCCTCCCCCTTGGCACTTTGGTGTCTTTTTCCCTTATTCTGGTGGAGTGACTGTGCCCTGGCATAAAAGTGTCTCTGCCAATGTCCACCACTCCCCAACTCTTTCTGTGTGCACTGCAATTCTTGTGCCTCCGGCTTCCACCAGAGGCCAGACAAGTGCCGATCCTGTACCCCCCCTCCTGGGAAAGGATAGCTGTCCTCCAGATGCTCCATCCTTTCCCTCCCTGCTGACCTCAATGGCCCGGGCTCGCTGTCGAACCCGGTCACCGGCATGGAACTAGGTGTGGTGTCCAGTGCATCAACTCTCAGCACCACTGGGCCAGCTTATTTATTGTATTTTTATGTGTTAGTAATTACTTTGTACTTTCATTATAAAATATATGTCAGTGTGGTGGAACAAGTGAGTTTTCACCTTTGATTTTAACACTTCCAGTAAAAGAATTCAGTAGAATTCTGGTATTGTAATGTCAGAAACTGCCAACTACTTGCAAGTCCAATTTATTTCAATGAGGAACTAATTACATATTTGTATCTTTTTCAAAAGAAATAAATACTTCTATTAGCAACAAACGTTGCCATTTATATGATTGCACTGGTACATCTGTTTGATTTTACCATTTTTAAAACAGTAATAAGCTTCTTTTTTTCTCCTTCTTAAGTAATATCTGGTTAGGAAGACAATGTCACCTGCTAAATTATAACAAAAGATCACAGGTTATCAAAAGTCACATATTTCAATTAAATATATCCTTTTTTGGTGGTATAAAGGGTTATTTCTCTACAAACCTCTGAAAACATGTTTGCAGTTTCCCATTGAAATACACTGCCAACCTTGCCAGTAAAACTTTTCTGACATCATAATATAATAATTTCATTTACTAGTAGTTGGCAGAATACAAATACAGTGATGAAAAGGTAATTAAATAATGAAATAAATGCAGACAAAATAATTGCAGAGGCACCAAAAGTCCCCAAACCTTCATTCTTTTAAGTTCTACATCCTTACTAAGCACTTGCTCTAAAAATTAGAATTTAAACTTTCCCTTTTCCACAACACGTTCCCATTTAATTGTTTCTTCACCTTGCCTCCTTCCTGTTTACATTGCTTTCCTTCCTTTCTTTTCCCTGTTTATTTATATTTCCTTCATTTAATAGGTGAAATGTTTACTATGGAATACAAGAATTAAAACTGTTACTCATTTCTACTTGTTGAAAGTTACCACGTAACAGAAGTAAAGGCCTCCTATAGGGCCAAGGCTTCTGTTTTTATCTGCAACAAGTTAAGTAGCAGAGATTAAAAGTGAATGCATTTAGAAATTGTTTTTGGCTTCTATTTTTTTATTATTTATTTATTTAAAATTTACTGGGAAAGACATACTGAGCTGAAATAGTTAATTTCTAGATGCAACCTGGGACTAGGAGGAAATTAAGAGAGCACAGCAATATGTTGCAACAGTCTGTTACACAAATCAGAAACATAAATTAAACAACAAAGTAGCAACAAAATGAACAATATGAGCTAGGCAGAGCTTCTGAGGAGCAACATGTAATATGAGCGCAAATTGGAACACAATTAGTGTCTGAACAAGGTAGGCTAGATAAGGTATTATAGTGTAGATGGCAGCAGTTTGAAGGGTGAATGAAGAGATTGTTTTGACTCCTGTCTTTGGTTCAACAGCAACACTTTTGCTGCAACACTTTGGGTCCTTGGTACTGGGGGTGAGCAGGATACCAATAGGAGTAAGTGGCACCCCTTAACCACCAATCACCCATCTCAGTCATTCCCAACCACATACACCCATCCCTGGTCCTCCAGTCAAATTATTTAAAAAAATGCTGTATCTGAGTCAGCACATGTTACAGTGTCAGGAGCCGTAATTTTTATTTATTAATTTCTTTTAATAACAATGGTCTCTGGGAGGGAGGGGGAGGGTGGCAAATGACCAGGGTGGCTGAATTTATTTATTTATTTTATTTTATTTGTTTATTAATGTCTGGTAAGGCTATGAACATATCTGCCCATTTTCATAGATGACCAGACAAGTGCAGACAAGAGGACATGGAGTACTACAAGCATATGATGGGTGTACCATTACATTATAGTGTATGGTAGAACACTGTTGAGCATGGAAATCCATGCTCCCAACAGCGTTGTTGTGCTTGCCTCAGTGCGTCACTATCTTGTTGTGCTGCACTGAGTACATAACCGGTGCAGCACAACAAGATCGAACGCATTCGCGCAAGCGCAATTGAGCAGCCCAAGGCGATGCGGAAGTCGGCGCGCTGCTACACATCCCTAAGTAAGCCTTATTTGACTTGTTTGGGGGATCATGCAGCGCTGATTATGCTTGCCCATACACTATAAAATATTGTGTATGAGCAAGCATACACAAACAAGGCAGTTGTAGGATCTCGAGGTTTCCGTGGTAACGGACCTCTCGAGCTACGCTCTCGAGGTCTCTGGTTACCACGGAAACCTCTCAATCACAACTGCCTTGTTGTGTATGCTTACTCATACACAATCCTCTATGTAGACAGCTGGAGTGTTGCCAATAAAATTACAGGGTAAGCAACATGGAATATTACTTGCATTTACATGTATCCATGGTGCATAACCAGTCCCATAATTTAGTTTTGAAAACAGAGAAAAACAGAGTTTGATCAGACACATGTAGAGGTAATGAGTTATATATAGAGACAGGGCAGCTGGTAAAGTAAGGCCCTTTGGCCAGCATATGTTCTAAGCAGGGGGATTTTGTAGTGGGCAGTGGCTGCTGATCTGGTTTGTGTCAGGGGGTCCCTGTGTTGGAAGAAGTTGTTGTAGATAGGTGGGGTGTTGTTCATGACAATTTTTCACAACATTGTAGCCACATGAAACTTGACTCCAGTGGACAGGGGGGATAAGTTGGCCTTTTTTAACAGGTCACAGTGGTGGGTGTGGGTGTGGGTGGGAGTTGAATAGCAAATTTGGCAACTTGGTTATAAAGGGTTTTGACCCTGTGGAACTCCATGATGGTTGCCATGGAGTAGAGGGTTATGCCATAATTGTTAAGTGGGAGCAGGAATGATTGAGCCTGGAGGTGTCTTGTTGAGGGGAGCAGGAAAGGGTTTATACAGTACAGTGCATCAGTCTCTGGTGCAATGTTTTTATCAAGTACGTAATGTGGCTACTAAAGGTTAGGTTGGAGTCAATTTGGAGGACAAGGTTTTTGAAGACAGGGGCTTTTTCGATGTTTTCCCCCATTTAAGGTAGTGATCGAGGTGCTGAGACTTTCTGGCAGCTTTTTCTTGGAGTTGTGGAAAGTCATATATTTTGTTTTAGAAGCATTTAGAACAAACTTGTGTTCAATAAACCATTTTTTTACTGAGTAAAAATCAGCTTGGATGGCACTCTGTAGGTCATTAGTGTTAGTGCAGCCCATGAAAATCATTGCATTGTCAGCGTAGAGTAGGATTTTAGTCCCTTTGCATACCAGTGGTAGAGTTCAGGAATGAACTGAAAAACAGAGGGCCCATAATGGATCCCTGTGGATCTCCAGTGGAGACAGGCAGAACAGTGGAGAGGTAGACAGTGATCTTTGTCATCTGCCTGTACCCTGTCAAGTAACTTTGACACCAGACCAGAACTTCCATTGAGCAGCCTCAGTCACCAAGGCTCCTGATAAGATATTGGTGGTTCACCATGTCAAAGGCCTTGGTGAGGTCAATGCAGACTGCCATTGTTAGTTGACCCTGGTCCAGGTACTGGTGGATGGCCTGTGTGAACCCCACCAATGTTGTTTCTGTACTGTGGTCAGGATGGAAGCCATGCTGGGTAGGGGTCAGAGTCCTTGTTCTGCTGAGGAAGTCAAGGGGTTGGTAGAACACTATGAGTTTGATTACTTTGGCAAGGGGGCAAGTAAAGAGATTGGCCTGTAGTTCTGTATACAGACTGTGTTCCCTGCCTTGTGTATATGCACAACTGTGGCTGTTTTCCAGAGTGTTGGAAATTGACCTGTGCACAGGGAGTGATTGAATATTCTGGCCAAAGGGTAGCATAATAGGTCAGCCGTGTCCTTGATCAGCCTGTATTCCAGATTATCTAGGCCCACCAGAGGTGGGGGGTTAGATTTTGTTAGGTATTTAATGACTTCTTTGGGAGAAAAGGCCTTGAAGTAAAACTTGTGTGATTTGAATACACCCTCCTGTGACCCTGTAATGGGGGGCTGGTCTCAGCTAGTGGTGGGGGGATGTGTTTCTCTTACTTAGAGAAATATGAACTAAATTTTTTGGCAATTTTGAGGGGATCAGTGTGGGTGCCAGATATGGTGACTAAGAGGTTGGAGCAGGTCTTTGCGTTTTTGCCCAGCATTCTGTTGATAGTTCTCCATATGGCTGAAGCATCATTGCCAGTGAACTCTCTTTGCTTTTGGCACAAGTCCTGCTTCAGATCATGGTTTTACATCTGTTGCATAGTTGCTTGTATTTCAACAAGGCTTTCAGTTTTTGTCCCTTGCCCTCATAAGTTCAATAAGTTGTGGGTCGATCCATTCCTGTCAGTTCCCTCTGATCTGAACCTTCTTGAGAGGTGCTAGAGCATCACAGGCTGCTGTGAACAGATTGATGAATTGGAGAAGCACATCATCTATTAGGGATGTGAGGCTAAGTTCAGTCAGTTGATCTTACTAACTGCTTCTCTATGTAGAGAGATGTTAAGTTTTCTGAAGTTTCTCGACATCACAAAAACAGGGGGAACCTTTGTCTCTTTGGTGCTCCAGTAGCAGAAAACTGCACAGTGGGAATTTATGCTATCCGGCAGAACCCTGCCTGCTTGATTCTGTAGGTATCAAAGACTAGTATCCAGCCTAGAGTTATGGATTTTCCTGTTCAGTTGTTGTGTCTAGTAGGTTCTTCTATGATCTGGGTGAGCCTTGCATTTGCAAGCACTTCTTTGATGTTGTTGTCTATTTTTCCCTGCCAGTTGCAGTTGAAATTCCCAAGAATAATCACTTCCTTGTTCTTAGGAAGGTTCCCCTTAAAATTACTAACCATATCTAAAGCTGTAGAGTAGTTGCTCGGAGGAGCAAAGGTAACTGCAATTGGAATAATTTTTTCGTCCCCTAAATCTAGCTGAAGGGACAGCTACAGTAGTTTGGGGTTGTTATGGGAATAGCTCTGGCCACCTGGGAAGGGAAAGTTGCCACCATAAATTAGTTCTGGCTATAAATTTGCACTTGTAGAGATTTGGGGCCAAATATTCAAAACTTTGCCCCGGGGCTAAATTAGCATTGCCCAGCATACTAAATTAGCCTGGAGCAAATAGCCTGCTATATTCAAAAGGAATAGCCTGGCACTAAATCAACTGAATATAGCATGCAAAGGAAGCTGGGCAAACTGGGCTGGGAGTGCAAGGCAAAAATAGCCTGGGAATAAAACAGCTCCCAATATAGCAAATAAGACTGCACTGAATATAGCACCCAGCCAGGCAGTGCAAAGACCCACAGAAACACAGTACAGAGGTGAGATAGCCTGGCCCTGGGATACATGCAAAAAAACATAGCCCGGGACATGAGCCCAAGAGCTGACTGCAATGCAGAACCCAGGATATGACACACATAGGCAGGTGAATGGCAAGCAACAACCAGGACCCATGTGTGAGAATCAAGGAACAGTACACACCATCAGAAAACCCCAGTGGCTAAAACCGACACAGGACACACTAAACTGTAGAAAGTGGGATGTATTATGAAACAAAGGAATGTCAGAGCAACAGGAACAGTAAAATAACGTGAACGGTACACACAACAGTACAAAAGTAAATGAATACAAAAGCAACAACCAATACCTAAATGTGAACAACTAACGCTACTACAACTACCACTAGATGAACTACCACTAAAACAAAGAAAGCTAACTCTACAAACACTACAAACAGAAATGCTATGAAAAAAAAAACCCATGACCACTGAACTACAACACACAACACACCACTATGATGACTACTACGTGAACAACTACAAGTATGAAAACAAAGACTACCTACACAGTGACATGCAAAACATATGTACAAATCTACAATATGTACAGGATGGCAAAGGATATGCAGGGAAAGGGGAAATGGACACAAACAGGTAGAAATTAACAGAGGCCAGATCCAAACATCAGTCTGGAAAGAGGTGGGGAAGATAGCCAAAAGAAAAGGGACGAGGCGTATGGCTGTATGCTGGACGGGACTGGCAGCCATGCCTCAAGGACTGCAGCCACCCACCAAGTTTTGGCAATCAGGACCACCTGCTGCTTGATCAGGGTCCTTTGCTGGCATACAACTCATCAGAGCAGGTTGTCTCCCCTCTCAGACTCCTCTGGGTGCATGGCCCACAGCAAGCTGTGACATGGACCTACAGAAGGAAGGGGGACCATGTCAGGATGGGACACTGACAAGGTGTTACAATGCACACCCCAGGAGGCAACCCAGGGTTGGACAGCATGTCCTAACAATCATGCCCATGTGATGATATGACACAGGATATACTGCACAACCGGACATGTACCAGTATGCTGAGCCAGGATGGTGCAGGCAGCCCCCACCAATCCAATATACATGGACAGGTGTGCAATGCCAGTAGCAACACCATGACACAATGCACACCACACAAACCAGTGGAGCATATAGTGACACAGTGCAGCCAGACAGCCATTCCCCTGGATTACACAGACAGGGGGCCATGGCATGACTTACTCATGGGATGACACATGTTGGGACAATCTGCCCAAAGTAACATATCTATGAGACACACATCAAGGCACACCCACCACTGGAGTAGCCACAGCCACACCACAGCATGATGGCATGCAGCCCATATAGTAGCAGAGCATGGCATGTGGTGGTGCCAACACCCACAGCATCAGCACACACAGGGCAGAAATGCATGGTCAATCCCATATAACAAAGGGACACAGGCCATGGGCCACCAGCAGCAGGACAGCAGTAGGCTGAACACACTCCCAGTACAGTGCTGCACATGCTGGCACAGTATGGCAGGGCCCCCCCAGAGGGTACTACACCATCCGCACGAGCAGACCCACTGGACACCATGCCACCACACTCGCCCAGCCCCTACACCTCCCATGCATGACCAGTGTACAAACATTAGGCACTGCAGGGACAGGGGAACACCAGCCAGTAGATAAAAATGGTCCCCCACCCCAGCAGTATGCAACAGGCACACATGATGGGCAGAGCTACACATGCCTGTACAGCACTAGAGCCCCAGACTGCCCACCCAGCAGGCACAGTGTAGGGCCCCTGCCCAACCTGACACAGGGTTCACCATGCCGTACCAGTGGCCTCAATGCACCACCCACACACCGGCAGGGTGTTGCCATCTAGAAGCCACCCTGCAAACCCCTGTGAAGTACATTGTTGATAACACCAGCATGCACCTACAACATGCATTGCAGTACTTCAGTAACCCTAGACCAGGTAATGATATACTCACATGCCATGTGAACAGCAGAACAGTCATTCAGGACTATATATAGCAATGGTAACACATGATGGGCAGAGCAGGCAGGCCAGTACATCACATAGGCACCAGACAGCCCCCAAGCAGGCACAGTGTATGGCTGCTTCCCCACCAGATCCAGAGTTCACCATGCCATATCAATGGCCGCAGTGCACCACCCACACACGGGCAGGGTGTTGCCATCTAGAAGCCACCCTGCAACCCCCTGTAAAGTACATTGTCAATAACACTGGCATGCACCTACAACATGCCTTGCAGTAGCACAGTAACCCTAGACCAGGTAATGATATGCTCACGTGCCATGTGAACTGCAGAACAGTGAATCAGGGCTATATATGGCAATGGTAACACATGATGGGCAGGGCAGCATATGCCAGTATATCACATAGGCCCCAGACAGCCTCCACACCTGCAAGCACAGTGTATGGCCGCTGCCCATCCAGAACCATGGTGCACCCTGTCACTCCAGTGGACAACACAGTACTAGCTGGCACATGACATGGTACCAGGCACACAGCCATGTGCCTGGCAGGAACAGCACTGTCAGCCCATGGAAACATCCACCCATGTCACATGCTGTGTAGTGTGTAAATAAACAATGTACTCACACAATATGCTGTGGTCACCAACGCTGCTCTCTTCCGCCCACTGTGGCATGGCTGGCACCCTCCACCTATCACAGTGGCCGATGGCTCCCCGGGCACCCTCCAGGTCTGCGTCACCGGCGCTGGTCCTGTTGATGCACTCTGCAGGGGGAATAGGGTACAGCACCATTACTACAATGTGAGCCACCATGGTATGTCACAGCACTGTCCATGGTACACAGGGTATCCCACACCATCCCCCCACCACAGATGGCATGGCACAGTGCATGCACATGTGCCCCCCCAAGTGTGTGGCACACTGTGTCACCTGTGCCATGCACAGCCCTGTACATGTGCAGCTGCAATGCCCCATTGCATGGGCACTGTGCACATAGGTCACATTGGCATGGCAATAGTGCCATGGACTGTGGCCACATGCAGGCGACCATGGCAGGGCATATACACAGAAGTGGAGGTCTGATGTAAGGGGATACATGCACATGCACAGGCACCCCCCCGACACATAGACACACATGACGGCGCACACAAACACACACACAGCACCCCTGAGCGTGGCACCAACCAACACCTACCTGGCATGGGCACTGTCCTATCATGCACCATTCGCTTGTAGCACTCCAGCTGGTGCAGCTGCCTCCACTGCATGTCCACATACCTGTGGCAGCACTTTTCACCATCCTGTGCGATGCCTGTTTTGTCCATCAGGTGCTGTGCAATTGATGCCCACACCTGTCGAGGTGGAAGGTCCCCCTCCCTAACCTCCCCAAACAGCCTCATGTGTCTCTGCTGCACTAGTTCCATCAGGTTGGCAGTCTCTACATTACCCCACCTCCTGTCCCTGTGGACAACTGCCCTCTGTCTCCTCTTTGCAGAAATAACTGGTACAGCCTTATTTGGCACCTTCGTAGCACCACAGTGGCACACCCTGCACCTATCCCTTTAATAGCACCAATCATCATGGGAAGAGATAGCGGCAGAGGTTAATACAGTGGGTGGCTGTGGACGCAGCACAGATGCAGTGCAAAAGTTCTGTAATGACCTGCTGTGATGGGCAAAGGAGGAGGAGGCAGACAGAGTACAGGAACGGCTGCAGACAGGTGAAGGGCCACAGACCCTGGAGCAGTGCGACTGGGACCTGATCCTAGCATTAATTGCCTTGACCCTGAGGCCAGTGGCGGTGGAGGGGGTTGAAGGAGGTGGGTGTGAGATGCAGCTGACACCACCTAGGGCAGGTATGTACATGGCATGTTAACAACAATGCCTGCATGACACCTTTGGGGGGTGTGGGACACCATCCCACTGTCATGGCCCAGTGGCACATGCCAGACACACACATGAGCCGGTCGAGGTGTGTTTGCTGTGCATGTGCGGCACAGCAGTGTGCATGTGTTGGCAGTGCACAGTGGTTACTGGTGTACAGGTGTAAAATTTTGTGTGTGCCGTGGTTGGGGGTGTGTGCTTGCGGGCTGCAGCATCATAGACACAGACAGCACTGTGGGGGTGCAGAGGCATTATGCGGGGTCAACACTGTTGTGTGTGTCACATGTCATGGTGGTGGACTCTGCGTACAGTGTGCCATGCAGTTCTTTGACACTTCTATTTTCTCCACAGTGCAGGGTGGACATCCAGCCATGGGACGGGAGGAGCATGGCCCAGCAGCTCTGGAGGCTGAGGAGAATGCTACATGAGTGTTGCCATCAGCATCTGGCATGGGGGCCAGCCATGGACCATCTGTGGTAGAGCTCCAGCAAGTGGCATGTGGCCATGGTACACGTCTGCCAGTTGGTGCAATAGTAACCTATGATAGTGATGAGGAGGATGATGACGTGGATGCAGCATATAGCCTTGAGAATGCACAGGTCGAGGACCTCAGTTACAGACCTGTGGTCACCTTCACAGTGACCAGTGACCATGGCCGGGGGAACTCGGAGACTGAGGATGACCTGCCGGAGGACAGCACTGTGGGCAGGAGCAGTGGGGTGGTACCTGCAGGGGCTACACACATGGCTGCATTGAGGGAGGGGGATGCACAGGCATATGATGTCAGAGCACAGCAGCAGAATATTGGGCATGCAGATGACCAGTGTGTACTGATGGAAATGCACTGCCAGCCACAGAGTGCAGTGCAGGCCCTGCAACCGACACTTCCCCCTGCCAGGCCAAAGCAGTGGCAGGAACAGCAGCAACAGCAACACCAGCCACTGCAACAACCCACCCAGCATCCTCAGCATACCCAGCGGCAGCCACCACACCACCCACAGGCCAGGCCGGGGAGTCACCCCCAGGCCAAGATGGTCAGAGTACCTAGCCTATGCTCCAGGACACCCTGGTGTCCCAGCACTCTGCACAGCAGAACCTGCACGACTTCCACAGGGAGGTGCGTCATGAACTGTCCTAGTTGCGGGAGACAGTAGGCTTGGCTATGCTACATGCTGAGCAGAGGGCAGAGGAGCATATGACACTGATCCTAGGCACCATTGAGCGGGGCCTTGGGGACTTCACTGCCGCTGTGAGGGCACACTCAGAGGTGATACGTGCTGTGATCATGGCTGGTCAGCAGGGCACAGACACCACACAGCACAGGCACTCCACATATGTACCCCGACATGATTCCAGCACATGGGGAGTGGGCACTGGCTCCTCCACCCCAGCATCCCAGTCCTCCACTGACTGGTCATGGCGTTGTGGTTACCTGCCCTCCATGGCTGGATCTGCCTCATGCCATGGTTGTGGGCATGCTACTAGCCAGTCATCACCACAGTCCTCACCACCCATTTCATCAACACAGAGCACTTTGACCTCTGTGTCCCACACACAAGGGGCATATCATGTGCATGGTGGCAGGCACTGGTGATAGGGTCAGCTAGCAAGCACAGTGACCCACTGTGCCACACACGTGTGTCGCTTACACACACTTACATACACAGACACCTACCCTCATACATGCACACACACACCCCACAGGACGTCAATAGCCTATCCCCCAGCACCACCCCCAGCACTCAACATAGCCATCCACCATTCACGTGTGACATGCACTGCACACTGCTCTCATAACCATATCACATGTGCGGTTCCACTGTGTGTTGCACCAGGGGTTGCACAATCTACACTGTTCTGTACTGTACTGGGTATGCACACATATTAAAGGCACTGTACATTAATTGTTGTTTGTCTGTGTTGTGTTCACTCACCTTCCCATCCAGGCTAGTGTTTCAAAGATGCCACTCCTGTGCTCCAGGGCCCTGCGTGCCATACAAGGATCTCTGCTCTCGAATTACTCTACTATCCCCCTGACCTCTGGCTCTGGGTCACTGTCTGACTGTTCCTTAGGTTCAGATGCACATATATCATGGTTTAGCACCATGTTTTGTAGCATGCAACATGCTAGGAATATACGGCATACCTTCTGAGGCCTGTACTGTAGGGCACCGCCTGAATCGTCTAGGCAGTGGAACTGCATCTTTAGCATGCCAAAGACCCTATCTGCGATGTTCCTGGCTGCAGCATGTGCCTCATTGTACCTCTCTTCAGCCATTGTGGCCAGCCAGGGTACTGGTGTGAGCAGCCAGGGTCTCAGGGGATAGGCACTGTCCCCCTGTGAAGAGATGTGTACATGTTAGCTGCGCTGTCCTGCTGTCTGCCCATTGCACATGTGTTTCACTTGTTTTGCTGTCCCATTGCCCCTGCTCCAGCCTCCACCCTGGCTACCGCTGCTTGGCTCCATTGTCACTGTGGTGTTTGCATGTCTTGGCTGTAGATATTCACCAACTGGGTATTCTGCCCTCCTCAAAGGCCTGGCACAGCCTCGACTGGTGCCATATGAAGGCGTTGTGGGCATTGCTGGAGTACCGTGTGAAGACATTGCTGATGCGCCCTGTCACATTGCACATCATCTGGCAATTGATGGAGTGATATCCCTTCCTGTTGACATATATGTCACTGCCATCACTAGGTGATCCATGGATGGCAATATGGGTGTAGTCAGTGGCACCAAGTACTGCTGGTAGTTGCGCAACTCAATAGAATTGCTGCATGGTTTCTCTGAGCTCAGCTGCTGTGCTGGGGAATACGATGAATTCAGCAGCATGAGGCAGGAAAGCATCTAGGAACTGGGTCAGGAGGTATAAGATGGTGGACTACGATACCCCAATGGTGTCCCCCATTGGGGTTTGGAACATCACAGTGGCTAGAAAGCACATCACTGCCATCACCTTCTCCTCCACTGACATGGCATGGCTGTGTCTGGTGTTGGGTTACAGCTGCTCATGCAGGAGTTTGCATAGCTGCCTCAACATTCCCCTGTTCAACCTGTACCAGTCAGTGATGTGCTCATCAGGCAGGGTCTCATAGGAGACTCTGGGGTGGTACCACCTGTGTGCAGCATATCTCCTCCTTGGCCTGCATTGTGGGCAGAGTTGAGCCTGATCTGTCTCTTCCTCCTCCACTAATTTCTCCGTTAGGTGCATCAACACTGCATTACTAAACAATGCCATTGTGGCTTCCTGTTCTGGCCACCCCCCCCCCATGTGGATTGCCCTGGGATAAGACCTTCCTTTTATAGGTGGCAGGTAGCACCTCGCTAAGTGTTGCACAAAGTGGCCTTGCACAGCTCTATACCTTTGAATATCCCTTTGTGCCTACATGCACGTTTCCGCCCCTCACTTTGCCCCTTGCATACTTTAAGTTTTTGCGCTGGTGCTAATGCATTGCACTGGCACAATTTCATGTTTTGAATATTGTGGACCTGCACTAACCCGGCACTATTCCGGTGCAATCTATTTGCATGCGACGTAAACCTTTGAATATCTCCCCCTTAATGTATTGTCAGATGATGCCTTTTATCCACTGAAATTTCTTTATTTTTTATGCCTATTTTATTAAATGTAATAAACAATTTATTCACAAAATATTATAAGTATGGACACAATATACAACTCAATTAATATGTCTAACACCCACTTTACTGCAATACATCTATAATGAAGCTTCTAAACAATCAATTTTGTGTCCATCCTTATGTAATATGTAAAACATCTGACAGCAAAGTCAGACACTCATGAAATATTATCATCTCAGACCTAACAAGATCATTATGGCCACTCACCCTTCAGGCCCTGGGCTTTATGAGCATGTTAGGCCCCTCGGTGGTAATATTTTCCTTGTATATGATACTTTGCTATCAGATACTTTATTACACCATTGTATCTTCATTTTTTAATTATTTTACTTTTTTTGTTTCACTCTCCCCGTCCCCATCCTCCTGCTCACATCTGCAAAAGAAATTTGACTCTGTGTGCCCTTCCAGATCACTGATTTTTAAAATAATTAATAAATACAATTATAGTTGGATTATTTTATTGATTTATAGATGCAATTTTTTGTGACAGTTTAGATTGCTTAGTTATGCAGTCACATCCTTTAACTCTGTGAAAAGATTTGGGTGGCAATATTAGTGCACATAATTATAGCTTCATTTAATAATATAATACCTAAACATTGAGTAAGTAATTATCATGCTGTGTTGTCCTGAATTGGCCGGTATTGTAAAACACATACAATGCAAGAGCCTACTAATAGAAATGTTGTTGAAAAACAATCTTATCTGTAAAAATACAGCTGTACTCCTTAGAAGGTAAGCATAAACAGAGTCTGATTATTTACCTGTAGGATTTTGTTTCAAAATGTGTGTGTATTCATTATCTTCTCAAACAGCAGGCACCTTGATTAACACTAAATGTGCTTTCCCTGAAAGGTTAGATAATGGTGTGTGGAACTGAAGCTTTTAATTTTATGAGCTAGAAATACCAAAATAAATGACAGAAAAAGATATTAGTTTAAACATGTAGTTGATAGTTACTTATTATTTCTGAAGTAGATATATATATATTTTTTTTGCTTAAGTTGATAGTTGTCTACCTTATACAATTAATTGTGATGTGAGGAGCAGTTTGCTACTTAGTCATAAAACATAGAAACATGCAAACATAGAAGGTGACAGCAGAAAAAGACATGAAGTCTATCCAATCTATTTCACTTTATACTGTACCTCTTAAACATTGTGACATCACTCTTTGTGACATCACAAGTGGCCAATTTGGTACAAGATCCGTGACTTCTCATGATGTTTTGTGACATCACAGTCAGCAAAATTACAGTGCTGATAAAGCATGAATGGAAAACAAACTAGAGATGCCATCCTTGCGGTAGAGAACTGTTCCTTGCATTACACATCATACTGCCAGGTAGAAAATCTTCTAAGTAGCAAAAAGGAGATGGAAGTACCTCAGATATGAAAAGTATCAGTTGATGCCTTTAAAAATTAATATTCATTCCTGGAAGTTTACAGCATGTGCAGCTGATGACTTTAAAAGTTAATATAACATGTAAACTTGCCAACACTGTACAAGTGTTCCCCAATCCCAAGCTGGAAAGAATGCAGATTTCAAAATGTGAAGTGAAAGCTGCAGTATATATTATAGTGAAAAAGTTTGACTTAGGCCTTTTGTTATTTTTAAGAATACCCATGATCTTCTCTCTGTTATTATTTTTAAGAATACCCATGATCTCCTCTCTTGTAAGATGGCTTTTTCCTAATTTCGAGTCCACTTTCATATTTCTTTGAAATAATTAAAAGGAGTGTGCCATTTCATATAGAGTTCCCACAGATTTGCATAATTATTCTCAGCAGTATTTATTTATTTTGGTCTATGGTAACCGGGTAAAGCCCACTAGGCACAAGTGCCTGTTTCCAGGGGTGACCTAGAAGCACTGGGTGGTTAAGAGACTTGCTCAGAGTCACACAGTATGCAAGTGGAGGTTGTTGATATCAAACCCAGGTCTGCTGGATGTACCAAGCTCATTCATAGCTTGTTACTCTAACCTCTAGGCTATACTGCCAGCCCTTTATTAGTAAATTTAAACAACTGTTGTTCAGTATTATTTACCTTGTGACTTTTTTTTTTATAGTTTTTGGCCAGGAAAGACACACTAAGCTGAAGCTTTTTTCCAGGTGTGTCCTGGCAGCAGAGGGAAGTTAAGTGACTTCCTTATGGTCACACAGTACGCAAGTGGTAGCTGTGGGATTCAAACCCAGTTCTCCAGATTTGCAGCTCAGTGCTCATAAACAGTGTTGTGCTGGCGCAACAGAGGAAATGCACCATGGAGTGATATTCAGTGGAAGCCAGTGTGCAATGCAAGTTGCAGTGCGCCAATGTGCAACCCTAATGAATGCATGCACAAGGGCAGGGGGCATGCCCATGAATATGCAGCACAGTGTGATATTCAACCCCGACCAATGGCTCAAGTGCGGAGCAACGTCCATATGTGCTGAGCAGACTTGAACCTATAAACACAGGGTACAGGCACGGGAACAGCACTTGCACCAGGGGAGAGAGAAAGAGAGCACATGAGAGAGAGAGAGAGAGAGAGAGAGCAAGCAACCAGACTGTGGAGGGAGGGAACAGAAGGAACAAGGGAGACAGAGCCTGTGAGGGACTGAAGGAGTGTAACAGGCAGCCACAGGGGTGTGGGACAGAGGTGGCAGTGGAGTGTGAGTCAGGGGCAGGAGAAGCAACAGGGAGAGCCAGGCAGAGAGAAATGCACTGCCCCACAGTGGCAAGCAGACCACAGGAGCCAACCACCCAGGGGGAGACAGGACAGCAGGGGCCATGGCCAGCACTGCCTTTCAAATGGAGGCCATAATGAGGGGTGTGAGAAGGCAGGAGGAAGAGAGATGTGGCAGTGGAAGGGCCTGGTGGTGGTACACCCTGAACAGGTGGTACCATGCCCACATCACCTTCGAGAACTACTCCGATACAGAGATTGTGGGCCAGTATCGCCTGAACCGGGCAATTCTGAGGCAGCTCTGTGAGCTGTGCAGTGAGAAGATGCAGGCACTCACTAGACGGAGCCACGCCCTGACAGTGGAGAATAAGGTGACAGCCATCATGTGTCTGCTCACCACGGGCACCTTTCAGAGACCAACAGGGGACACCACAGGCATAACCCAGTCGGCCACATCACGCCTCCTCACACAATTCCTCAGTGCCCTGCTGAAACAAGCTGTGGAATATACCCAGTTCCCCAGGACACAGGCAGAGCATACAACAACCATGCAGGACTTCCACAGGGTAGCACAGATGCCTGGCGTGCTTGCGACCATTGACTGCACCCAAGTGGGCATCCACATGCCACCTGGCCCTGAGGGCAAAGCATACATCAACAGAAAGGGCTACACCAGTGTCAACTGCCAGGTGGTGTGCAATGCCAGTGGGTGCATAACCAATGTCTGTGCCACACACCCCGGGAGTGCACATGTTACCTTCATCTGGCACAGCTCTGTGCTGTGCCACAGGGTCGAGCATGGGGATATCCCTACAGGCCACCTAGTGGGTGAGTATGGGATAGCCATGGGGAGCTGGGACCAGCAGGGTATGGGATGGGGGTGGGTAGGGTGGAGTGCGCTGGTGGGGTGCCAGGGATGGGCAAGGGGCACAGTGACATAGGACACTAGGCTAACCATGTACCTTACCACACAGGTGACAGCAGCTACCCACTTAGGCCCTGATTGCTCACCCCCTACCGGCATCTGTCATCCCCAGCAGAGGACCTTTACAATGAGGCACACGCCAGCACATGGAACATCATTGAGCGTGTGTTTGGGATGCTGAAGGCACGATTCTGTTACCTTGACAGGTCTGGCGGTGCCCTACAGTACAGCCTCTCAAAAGCCTGTGGCCTATTTCTGGCCTTCTGCATACTGCACAACATGGTCATTGGCTGTGGGATAGCTGTCGAGGCCGAAGAGGGCGACCGCAGTGGGGACGACAAGGGCAATGGGCCAGGGGGCGGTGAGCAGCCCCACCCGGGGCGGAGGGATCCCCGGCGCCAAAGGATGGCACTCCAGCACCAGGACACAATTACATAGGAGCAGTATGGTGCATGCAGGTAGGTGGAGCAGCAGCCATGCAGTGGCCAGATACAATGGTATGGCACACAGGTGTGGGCAGGCATGGCAATGGGCATGTACACACAGAGGCGTGGGGTGGGGGTGGTACTGCCACACAGCCACACACAACAGCATGCCGCACTGTACAGCAACACACACCCACACACCCTCACACAGACACATGCAAACACGTGCCCAGGTGCCAGCACATGGCATGGATCAGAGGCAGGGCACCGGTGCACAGGCGCAACCAGTGCAGTTCTGCTCTCATCACGCACATGCCACATGGGCCAGCAGCCGGGCAGGTGCGCACACAGGCAGCAGACGGCATGACACACAGTTACCATGGCTGTGGCATGCACCCACACACAATCACCCATGTGCACACAGGGCAGTGGCAGCAGACTGCAGACAAGGTGACATGCACATCAGGTCCGCTGCATGGAACCATGGCCATCGTGGACACAGGGGCAGCCGTGCCGGGGCCCATAGGCAGCCACTGGCTGCTCAATGGCCACAGGGGGTTTATGCAACTGCCTCCAGGGGTTGTACTGCAGGAACATGACCGTGTTCGCTCAGGGGGGTGCATACGCACCCAAACAGGCCTGCCCCAGGCTTGCCCAAGATGCCAACAGCAGAGCCCAGCATCGACAGGGAGGATGTCACTCGATGCCGGGTCCATGGGATGGACAGTGCACTCCGCAGTGTATGTGGCTGGTGGCCGCGCCCTGTGGCAGCCAGCAGTGCAAGGACAACCGATATTGTTTTGGCAATATGATCCAGGGATGCAGCCATGTCCTCTCGCAGGCACTGTATAGACTCCAGGACCTGTGCGGTACTCCTTCCATGGAGCTTGACTGCCTGGTGCACCTCTGTGTGAAGTGCATGCACCCCCAGCAACATACAACACCTGTTGCTCCATGGAGGCCCGCAGCAATCAGGTGTGCTCTGACAATGGGTCGGCACCCAGAGGAGCCTGGGCATGCTGCCATCCCACTAGTGGTGTACGGTCACGCTGCAGAGCCCCCCCGCTCAGGTGGATGCTGCACAGCAGGGTCCCCATGGGGTAGGTCTCTGTCTGGTGCCCCAGCGGTTGTGACTGTGTCTGGCCATCCAACATCCCCAGCAATCTGCCGATGCTGCCCCTCTGGCCCCTGTACACTGGCCAGCACCTGAGCAGATGCACCACCACCACCACCTGGCACTGCCATGTCTGTACACATGGTAGCAGCAGTGGTGGCAGTGGGAAGCTGTTCCACCACTGACAGGCCACTGGCCGCGCTGCCAGTGATGGTAGTAGGTATGGGTGTCTCCCCCACAACACCACCTATGCTGTCCAGGATGATGGTCATGTCATCATCAGTGTCAGACCCCTCCCCAATCTGGGTCTCCACACAGAGTACGCCATGGCTGGCATCCTGCTGGAACACAGCCAGGCCTCATCCGACACCAAGCTCAAGACATCCAGCTGAATGATGGTGGTGTGCTGCAGCGAATCGGGCCCCCGGATGCCCACAGACTTGGATGGCTGGTCCTCCGGGGCTGGGCATGCCCCCATGGCTGCCGCTGGCACCCCTTCCACTGCATGCAGGTGTGCTGGTGCTGTAAGAGAAAACAGATGTGTTAGTGCTGCAATTCTAGCAGACCCCCCCCGGGGCATGGCATACATACCATGCAGTGAAGGGCTCCCTCCTGTCTGGAAGCCACCACCTGGCACACCCTCAACGGTGCAGTGACACATAGTGGCCACCACCTGCTCCTCCTATACTGTGTGCAGTGGCACATCAGCATGGCCCCCGCCAGTGGCTGTCATGGCTGCCCGTATGGCCACCACCTTCTCTTTTATGCAGCATTTATCAGTGCCCACCTTCTTCCTGCACTCCTGCACAGACCACTAGTGGCTGCCCTGCTGGTTCACAGATGCTGCCACATCCACCCAGACTGCAGCCCTGGCCTGTGGTATGCATGGGGCACCACTTAGCAGTTGCTCCCTGTTGAGGTAGCCCTCAAACAGGGCATCGGCCTCTGCCTTCATAAAGTTGGGCCTGCTCTTGCGGAAAGGACCATGCTCCTCATTCTCCTCATGCTCGGACATAGTGCTACCTGTGGACAAGGACATGTGTGTCAATGACTGTAGCTGCCCACCCCATCCACCCTACTGTGCTGGTTAGTCCCACTGCAGGTGCAACTTACCTTAGATGGGTGCAATACCTGTCCCTGGCCTGTGCTGTTTTGTGTGGTGCCTTTATAGTGCATTGCATGCAAATGAACTGTGGTGCAGCTGTAATGACATGCTAATTTCCCCGGTGCACCGCACATTGGCTGATGAGCTCATTAGCATGTGGTGGCTGAATATCGTGCACTTCCTCCGTGTGCAATTGAATTACTCCGGTGCATGTTGAGGTGCAATGCTGTGACATGAGCAGTGCGCTGGCCCACAGTATGCATGTGTCGGAGGCTGTGCTACCACCTATTGCGCACTGTGTGCTCAGAGTGCTATAGGGGCCATGGAGCACTGTGCGTCATGGCCTCTATTGCGCTCTGGCACACTATGCACCAGGTGACCACTGACCCCTCTTGTGACCCTTTGCCCCTAGGGACTACACCACTACATGCCGGGTGGGCCACGCCCATTCTGTGCATCCACAACGATGCGCAATTGGCAGATGCGGCACATGCCGATTCGCAGCACGCATCCCATGCATGTTGTGCACATGTGAGCTACTGGCTGCCATTTTGTACCAGCACCTTGCAAGGAAATGATGGTGCGGCAAGGTGTGTGATGTGCCCACAACTGGTCTGACCTGGTGCTGGTCAACCTTGTGACCCATGTGCAGCCACATGCACCTGGGCTGTTTGGCCAGGAGCCTCTGCAGCAGGCAAGGACAGAGATCTGGCAGGCCATCTCTGCAGGCCTGGTACGGGACACTGGGGTGCCATGGACCAGTGAGCAATGCCGCCTCCGGTACGTGGACATGATGCGATGGGACCCTGAGAGACTGAGGCAGCTGCAGGCACGCATACACAGGGGGCCATGCCATGGCCAGGTAAGTCGTCACATGCTGCATGTGTGCCCAACCGCTGTACTGTGTGTTGGCTAGATTGCCTGACATGCCCTGTGGGGGGGGTGCACTGTCGGCGTGTGCATTGTGGTGTGGCATTGCCGGACACTGGGTGTGCTGCGCTACTGCCTTGCAGGTCATGTCAGGCTGGGGCACACACTGTGCACAGGGGTGGGGGTGGTGGGCACATGCTGTGGTTGTTATCTGATGTGTACCTGTCTGTGTTCCTTTCCTAGGGCCTGAGGATCGGTGCCATGCAAGGGTGGTGGGGGCACCTGGTGGGGCGCAGCAGGACACTGCAGGTCTGATCAGAGGAGGTGCGGTCCAAGTGGTGGAGGTGGAGCGGCAGCAGGACAGGCGCGAGTGACACCGCAATGGGCAGGTAGGCACTGTTGTCTTCCTCTACTCAGTACTGGGTAGTCAGTCCGGTGAGGGTGCGGCCATGGCCACCTGTGCCATGTGCCATGTCAGCTGTGTGCTACACACTGTACGGTGTGCATGCCACTGTGGGGTGGCCATTGCACATGTGTACCAGCTGTTGGTGGGATGGGTGTGTGCCCGGCTGCCACTGGTGTTGCTGCTGCCCTGTGCCAACTGCCCATCACTGCATGGTTGGGTGGCCATTGGGCAGCGGTGTCCACCACTGTGCAATGTCGTGGCATGCTGGGATGCCGGCAGGCATTGGCCTGCCCACTGTGGGTGGCCAGGATGCCACTCCAGGGGTGTGTGTTCCCACTGCCCATTGCACACAGTGGGAGGGCATAGTTCCTAGGGGCCTTGCACTAATCACCTGTCCATTGTCATAGGCATCCGGAGGGGGTCGCGGCTACCCCGTATTGCTGCCTCTTATGGCAGATCATCTTGATCATGTCCACGACCCTGGAGGTGGCACAGCAGACAAGGCGGATGGTGCTCGGGGACAGGTGAGAGTGGAGGAGTCAGGTGGTGAGAGGCCATGGCCACCCATAGTTCAACCCCCCTTTTTTCCTTTTACCCCTGCCATCCCTTTCCCTTCCATCCCCTGTCCCACTGTACAGTCCCTGTTCCCTCCCTCCCTCCCTCCCTCCCTCCTCCCTTTCCTCCCTCCTTTCCCTTTCCTCACTCTCCTACCCTTTCCCACCCCATTCCATTGTATATAGTTGTGTTTAATACAGTTTTCCTGCTTAACTGTCTGTGTCCATGTCTACTTTGCAGCTGGTGTGTGGATCCATGCTTCCATGGCATGGTGGGTGTCTGTGTGGTGTGCCTGTGTCACTGTGTGGGCTGTGCATGGTGGTGTCCTGCCCCTCGGTCAGTGGCTGTGCCTTGTGGTGGCCATAGGCTGGCTGTCCAGGATCTGTGGCATGTGTGTTGGGTGCCATGGTCCAGGGTGTGGCTGGCCGTGGTCTGGTTGGGAGGGGGCATGGCATGCAGTGGGGAGTTCCTGTGGCAGCCCTCCTTTGGCCATTGGTGCCACTTGTTCCCTGTGTCCTGTGCCATGGTGCTGGGGGGGAGGCTGGATGTCTGTCCGCACCCTGCTGTTGGTGGTCACCTGTGGCCTGCCACTGTGCCTCCCTGGCACTGTCCCCAGGACTGCTCCTCTGACTGCCCCACATTTTCCCTCTGCTGCTGTGCTCCCACCATTGACTGGGGCTGGTCCTCGTGTGCCTTGGCGCTTGTCCCTTTGCACCATGGTGCATCTCTGGTTGCACTGTTGGGGAGGTCTGGTTGCTCCCTAGTGCACTTCTGGGTGTGCCGTGGTGCATCCCTGCGATAGTCAGCTGTGTTGCACTGGCGCATGTCACCATGTGCAGCCTTTGAATATTGCACTCACTGTGCCATGGCGCATTGGAGTTGCACTGTGCCGGACTTGCACCGGCATTTGGCACATTTCTGAATATCTGGCTCCATGTGTACTGCCTCACATTGCCTCCTTCTGTACTGTTAAGGTGATCAAGGATGCAACAGCCACTGTTCACTATACTAATGGGACAGTAAGTGCATAGGAACAGAAGAGAATAATGATGAAGGCCTGAGGACAGCTATATTAAAGAGAGGTCTCCTCTTATTATTTCAAATGTTGGAAAAGTGCTGATGCAGACTCAACACACGGAACATGCATCTTACAAGACATAAAAGCATTTTTCTATAGAATAAAAAATTATTGGTCAAATTTGTCTCTGTAACATGCATTGTTGCTTTAATTCTTTTTATTTCATCCAACACTGCAAATATCATGCACAATCATAACTTTCCATGCCAGTGTACCACAAATTGTCCTAGGGACACCTCTCAGCAATTTGCTACAGTCAAAGGTGGATACTATTCCAGATTTATTTCTAACTTATTTTCTTGGTGTAATCTCTGAGGGCCTGATGTTAGAAAGGCTTACAGACATTTTGAGTAAGCGCAAATGGGTGTTTTCTAACACAGCATGGCCTTGTGCTTGTAATCCATATTAGAAATGGGATACCCCCCCCAGCTTAAGCATAAAGGTTTGGTTGTTCTAAGCAAAAGGCTAGCAGGTTCAGATTTGCCAGCTCCAGCAGCTGATGTTTAATAAGGGAGGAAGTATTGCAACATTACCAGTTCACATCTGCATATGCCTTGCTCTCTTTCTGTATGTATATTTTTGTTTGTTTTATTTTGTGTTCTTGCTCCCTGATCGTTAAAACTCACTCTGTGTTTAATAATAATAATAATGACTTTATTTCACTTAAATGCCCTTCAAAATACCAAGGTGCTTTACAAAAGATTAAAACAACAGTATTAAAATCAGCAGAAACAATAATAAATAGAATGACGGGTCCCTCCATTACATATCACTGAAGGCCTGATGCCATAGAAAAGTTTTCAATGCCTGTTTGAAACCCCCCACAGTCGTGCACTCCCGCAGCTGACAGGGTAGAGATTTCCAGAGGGTAGGGGCCATGAACATAAATGCACAGACCCCAGAAGATTTCAGACACCCTCAGGATCTCCAACAACCCCTCATCAGCTGAACGGAGCTGTCACTCAGGGCGATAGGGAACAAGAATTTCTTTCAAGTAGTCGGGGCCAAGTCCATGTAGGGCTTTATAAGTCAGTAAACCAACTTTAAAGGTGATCCGCCACTAAATTGGCAGCCAGTGCAGATCGCACAGCACCGGAGTAATGTGAGAAGATCAAGAAATCCCCAACAACAATCGTGCTGCAGCGTTCTGCACAAGCTGCAGCCGGCGGATATCAACCCTAGGTAGCCCTAAGTACAGGGAGTTGCAATAATCAAGGTGTGAGGTCACAAAGGTGTGGACCAACGTGGGCAGATCCCTGGACAGAACAAGGTGCTTGATCCTGGCGATGTTCCTTAGATGGTAAAAGGAAGACTTGACGACTGCCGACACTTGAGATCGTAGAGTCAGCCCGTCATCAAGCACCACCCCCAGGTCTCGCACCTGTTCAGAGGTAAGGATCTTGGAGCCCCCAAGATAAAGTCCAGAGGGCTGACCAGCCCTCAACCCCTCTATCCGGTGACCAGGATCCATAACCATCACCTCAGTTTTTCCCGCGTTCAACATTAACCAGCTTGAATTCATCCAATCCTGGATTTCAACAAGGCAGTTGTTAAATATCGAGAAAGTGCTATCCTGGTCAGGTGCGAAAGACAGGTAGAGCTGGGTATCATCAGCATAGCAGTGAAACCTCAACCCATACCATCTTACAATGTCTCTGAGGGGCAGCAAGTACACTGCAAATAACATGGAGGACAGCACTGAGCCCTGGGGAACCCCACATGACAGAGAGAGTGGGTCCAAGGAAAAAATCCCAGACACAACTGTCTGAGTTCTGCCAGTGAGGAAAGATGTAAACCACCTGAGGACTGTGCATGTCAGACCACAGATGGACCTCAAGCGCCCAAGCAGCACCCCATAGTCTACAGTGTCAAAAGCTGAAGAGAGATCAAGGAGCAACAAGATAGAATGGCTTCTCTGATCTCTCACCATCAGGAGATCATTAAGCACCCGAACCAGCGCAGTCTTGGTATTATGCCTCTTTCAAAAACCAGACTGGAGTGGTTCATAGATGTTATGGATGGTCAAGTGGTTCTCCAACTGTACCACCACTACTTTCTCAATAACCTTCTCTATAAAGGGAAGGTCTGAGATTGGTCTGTAGTTGGCCAGAGTGTCCGGGTCCAAAGAAACTTTCTTCAGGAGGGTTGTTTCCACCACCTCCTTCAGGGAGCTTTGGAACTCACCCGAATCAAGGGAGCACTGGACTATCTGAACTAGGACTGGGCTGGTAATGTCACAACAACCAATAATCAGGGAAGTTGGGCCCAGATCCAAACTACAGCACGTAGGATGCATATTCTGGACAATCCGCATGACATCTGCTAACTCTGGCAGGTCAAAGGTACTCCAGGAAACATGAGGTGCCGTGACCAGGCGATGATCAACAGCATCCCCCACAGAGCGAGTAAAGAGGATCTCTGACCTCATGTCGGCCACCTTATTCACAAAGAATCAAACAAGCTCATAGCACTCCACTTGCGAAAAAGCTCGTCGGAGCTACAGACAAGTTGGGTTGCTCAACTTGTCCACAGTTTGGAAGAGTTAAACTGGTCGATTCTGAGCATCAGTGATCTCCCTGGACAGGAATTCTGCCTTCTTACTGGAGATTGCTGATTGGTAGACCTGATAATGCTCTACCAATCTAAGGTGGTCGGCCTCCAGGGTGGATTTCTGCCAGCGCCACTCTAAGCTTTGTCCTAGTCACCGTAACTCCATCAAGGACCCATCAAACCAAGAGGTCCAAGGGTGAAAGGGGAGAGGATGAACACAAATAGGAGCAATCAGGTCCAGGGCCATGGAGATGGCCTTGTTATAGGCCAAGACCAAAGTCTCTGGACTCGAGCTGGCCACAGGAAACTCAGAGAGGTCAATCACCACCACTAGGCTTTCAGGGCTCACATCCCATAAAGGGCAGTAACTGACCATCTCCACAGGGGCAGGCCTACGGAGGGGGGTGCAGAAGTTGAACCTCACGGTGTAGTAATTGGACCAGCCGACAGGTTCCACCCCCAAATCGGAGGCCTCAATCCCCAGAAGGAAAACCAAATCAAGATAGTGAATGTGTCTATGGGTAGCAGAGGTAACAATCTATGAAAGCCCAGCGATGTCATCAGCTGGAGGAAGTGCTGTCCAAATTACAAGAGTTTGTCATTGACCCAGGTGCTGAAGTCGCCAAGAACCATCAATCTGGATAACTCCAACACCATGTTGATCACAAAATCTGCTACTTCCTGTAGGAATCACTTTTTGTCCCCGGGTGGATGGTAGATGAGAGCTATCCTACAGCCTACACCTGCTACCACAGTACACTCAAAAGATTCGGTCTCCTCTACTGGTACACTTGTGAGGCCCAACTCAGTTGTGAAACAGACCGCCACCCCTCCCCCATGGTCCAGTCTCAAGCAGTGTATCACCGAGTACTTGGCCGGAATTGCTGCTTCCAATGTGGGGCCAGCATTTTCATCCAGCCAGGTCTTAGTGATGCATGCCAGATCAGTTGTTCCAACAAGATCTGCAATAATTGCATCTTGTTCTTAACAGATCTGGCATTGCATAACATCATTCGAGTTGAACGGATTTTGAGGGCCACCCCGGCTACTTGCCCACTAAAAATGGTGTTGCCTTTGGGTATGGGGACTAGACATGGTGAACCACGTTCCAGGCTCCATTTCACCCCAGGGCATCTTCAAGGCTTAACTACCCAGATGTGAGAGACCTCATTCATCCTCTGATGTCTGCCCCCACCCACCCCATCCTCCAGAATAATACCCAGCTCAACAGCGCTGGTAAGTTGACAACATCAAAGCAGGGGGGGAGAAAGGGCGAAGGGCATGGAGGGCAGAGGACGAATAGTACATGACCGGGGGGAAGGCCTACACATTCCACAGGATAACCAGCAGTCAAAAAACACAAGCACCTGACACAAGAGGAAACCCCCAAACAAATAATAATAAAAATACCCACCCACAGCCAAAAGCAAAATAAATAATAAAAGTACAAAAATAAATAAAATACCCAACTGAAACAAATAATAAAACAGTTAAAAAATTAAAACCTTTCCCACACTACATGGATGACTCAATCCAACACTTGGCTCATGGAAAGTAAAAACAGAAAATGATAACAAAAATAAATAAAGTCAAATAAAGCTTCCTGCAGTCCCCTCTCACTGGATATGCAGAATATAGGGTTATAAATCCCCTCCAGCCCTCTCACAGTCTGGGAGTAGAAAGGAATCAGGGCACTCTCACTGCCCAAAGTTACAAATCCAGAATCTATTCAAATTGAGCCAAAATAAATAAAAATCTAAAGAATCTTCATTCAAAAAAATCACAGAAAGTAAATGAAGTGTGGACGCCCAGGTCCTCTCAACACCAGGAAATCCACAAAAGGACACTCTCACTGTCCAAAGTACAAGATCTGGTCATAAATCCGGAGCACGGTAAGGAGTAATCCAGGCAGTGCAAACAATCCAAATGGAAAATCCAATTTGATCCAAACTCTGGGTTGGCAATTAGAAGTAGGCAGGACCCGCAAAACACAATCCACAGGGAACACTGCCAGAAATAGTCACAGCCCCACTTCGATTCCTGGGTGGTGACCAGCCAGTAGCCAACCCCCAAGAATCTAGGAGAATTATGAGCTCATCAGCCCACTCCCTGGCCGATCAAGAGCCCAGTCCCCCCATGTAGCAACAAATTTAGCTATTGGCCACCAGGCGATGTCGGGCCCGCTCACAACCTCACAGCCGACCATGACAAAGTCAGATTCGGAGCCCACAGCTCGGCTCTGCTCCAGTACTAGGGCTAGATCACACACACGGCCCAAAAAAATCACACTCTTGGCCAGTTCTGAACACCAAAAGATCCTCCAATGGAGAGGCTCCACTATACTCTTCTCTTGAAAAGCTTGTAAATCCAAAATTTTCAACCACGACTGAGCCCGAAGAAAATATTAGATCCTCTTCAGGTGAGACCAGCTCAAGAGTCGGTACCCAAACCTGGTCAATACCCTCACTAAGGCCTTAGGGAATACCTGACCTTACCAGGAGCCCTCCAAGACCACAGGGCAGACCTAGGCAGCCGTTGACCCCCCAGTCGGCATTTTTTGGTTGCCCTCAGGGGAAAGACCCAAGCCTGGGACCTACCTTCAACGGGTCTCCTGATGAACTTAGTCTGCCAACTGACAAACAGCAGACAGATCCTTCTATGGATCAGTCCCTAGCTTCCAAGACAGGAATCTGGTAATGATACTCCACTTCAGCCACAAACGTCCATCCAGGAATTTCCTTAACAACCCCCTGGTGCAAGTTCCCAGCTGTGTCTTGGAGGCAAAGAACCAATGCTCTTACAATGCTATAGTTCGTTGGGGGGACATCACTGAATGCAAAGATGCAATAATGTGAAAATACCGTCCACGATGTACACTCCTGGATGACCGCCCGAAAAGTCCAGTACTGGTGACCAGCGCTAAACAGAAGGTGTGGGACACGACGTAACAACTACGGAAAATGGACGTACTTACAGTGATGATCAACTGGGCAAAAATAAAATAAGTGCAAAACACATACGTACAGATACAAGTGAAATAAAGATATAAAAAGCTTGAAGCCACTTAAAACAAAAACGAAACGCTCATTAAAACACACAAAACCAGAGCTCTAAGGTACTGCACATAAAGGCCGACCCAGCATGGCCGCCATCTTCCAGCACACTGAACAGGTGCTTTGAGGGGAAGAGAGTAGCCCTACTGTCCCATTATAGGTGCTCTGAATCCAACCAATGACATCTTTGGTTGCAGTCACCTATTAGCTCCTGTTGCCAGTACTGCTGCTTGCATGGGTGACTTTAATAATAAAAATTGATCACATTGAGGGAGCTGTTCCATTTTCATCAATGTAGCAGCCCATGCAAGTAGTGGTATCAATGTCAGGAGTCACTGGAGTCTTTAACTTATTGCAACCAGTGATGCTATTTGCTGGAGCACCAAGAAATTCACAATGTAGCAGCCCATGCAAGTAGTGGTATCAGTATCAGGAGTCACGGGAGTTCAGAACTTACTCCAACCAGTGATGGTATTAGTTGGAGCACAAGGAAATACACAATGTAGCAGCCCATGCAAGTTGTGGTATCAGCATCAACAGTCACTGGAGTCAGTGGGCTCAATTTTCAAAACAGCCTGTAGAGTGATGCATCCAATGGCAGTCTGCATCCAAGCCCAGTGTGCCAGGGACCCTGCACCAGATTTTCAAAGAAATCTGGTCTCGGTGCCAAAGATCCCAGCACTACAACAACCTGTCATGTGCCACAAACAGATGGCACATGAGATAGGATTGATGGAGGCTGCTGGCAGCCCCTGGACCATCAGTACTCCAGCCAGCCAGCCAGCCACAGGTACAGTGCCATAGGCATGCACTGACCCCCCTCCAGATGGACATCAGTGACTGCCTTGGGCCACGCCAGCTGCATCAGCCTGTGTTAGAAGGTTACAGACAGAAATGGATGAGTTGTGGAAGGCACCATCAGGCTTCATTCTAAGCAGTGGTGGCAGGTCAGTGTGCCACCTGTGTCCAGTGGTTATGTGCCACTGCCACAAGTGCACCAAGTGCTAACCCGATGTACACCAATATGGCACAGCAGTAGAGAGGAGACACTCAACCTCTGTCAGTGGTGGAAACAGGGCAACTGCACAGACATGGCATATGCACCCACTGATTACTCATTCAGATCAGTCAGCTGCAGTTGTCTATAGTGCAGCCAGTTGTGTCTCTGTGAGTAAACAGTCCATGCCATGTCACTGCAGCAGTACGATCCTTGCTGCTCATCTTGTCCCAGGAGTGTGTGTATGGGCAAGAGTGCCATGACTGCCGGCAGGGTGTGGGGAACTGTAGGAGCTGTGCCACATCTGAGTAGCACTACATGTGTTGGCATGCCCACAGACATTGCACAGCATTGGGGTACTGCTGATGACCATGCCCAAGTGTGGCAGCATGCCATGCAGTGTCCTGGTGTCTGGGGTGCATACCTGCTGTGGGCTTTGGGTGTGGAGCAAGGGTCCTTAGACCAATTTTGGCTGATCTAAGCTTGGGCAGGCTGTGATGCTTTTGAAAATCCTCCAAAATGTGTGGTGCAGTGCTCCCCACTACCATGGCACAGCTGGGGCATCTTCACAAGCCCAGCGCAAGCATGTATGGTGCAGGCAGCCCTGCTGTGGCCACAAACAGCATTAAAAAATCAGGGCTGATACACTGTGTGGTGCACACAACCCCTCACATCATTTCTTTTTGATGCAAGCACTGTATGTGTTTCTCAGGCTTTGAAAATCGAGCCCTGTAACTTATTGCATCTAGTGATGTTACTGGTTCGAACACCGAGAAATACACAATGCAGCAGCCCATGCAAGTACTGGAATCAGTGTCAGGAGTCACTAACTTATTGCAAACAGTGATGCTACTGGTTGGAACACCAAGAAAGTCACAATAGGAGGGGCTGCAGTTTCTACTATGATATCTTGCAATATACCAAAGTATCATCATGTAATCCAATGGCAATTACTACAATTTGCTACACAGAAAACTATGAAATCTCATACAGAGCACACTTGATCCTGGTGGGCGGCATTGTAGTTGTGACTCTTCAGTTATGATGTCACTACCACAGGACACCACTGTACTGGGCCACACTGACACTGAGATTACACTTTAATCAAAGTGATGTAAAGGAGCTCATGTTCTTTCATATAACTTAAAATTAAAATATCATTTTCCAGGACCTGAAAATATCCTTTGCCAGGGTCACACCTGAAAATGAGCCTTGGCTCAATGTACCTTTCCCAGTTAACTATTTTCAAAAAGGAAAAAAAAAAGAAAAATTACAAATAATTACCGTTGCTTGCCTCGACCAAAATTGGACAGATGTGAACCCTGTGATCTTGCTTATGGGAACATGAATGCACTTACCACCCATCATGTTATGAAGATGGGACTTTACCTGCCACATCATAACATCCACATGTACAGGGCAGCATCTTACCTTGTATTAAATAAAGGTATAATGTTAAAATATTATTCAAATACTTAGAAGAGCTATAAATTATATCTCCACGTCTTACTGATGTGCGACTCTAAGGTTTGACAGCTTTCAGGACTCGGGCACATCTGATTCAAATATTGCCATAATTTAGGAGCTGGTTTATGAATGTATTGCCACGTGAATTGTGACATTCATTGCAGGTGCATCACAATTAAATGTTAATGATGGCATAGTTGCAGTACAAGGCTGGCTTAATTGTAAATTGTCAACACACTTTTCTGCAGCTTTCACAGTTTGCAGATAAACAACCCTAGAAGATTAGCTTTAAGGTACTAAACTGAAAAAAGAATCTCTCAAAACGTTAATGGCTTATTTTATAGGTTCATTCCTGGGGTCACATTATACAAAAAAAAAACATTTGCAACATATCATTCATACAAACTGTGGTAATTAAAATTTATAACCTACATCATCAATGGCTCATAAATTTTGAATCTGTACTCCCGTGTCACATAAACAATGTAATTTAGGCTATAATTTCCCATTTATTGGCAGTCATTTGTGATTTAATAGCCATCAATGATTGTGCTATAAAGAATAAATTAACCATCCATAAGCCTAAAGATGACTGCAGCAATCAAATATTTTTGAATTGGTTCTACAGTGTTCAAGTTACCTAACATAAATAAAATGTGAAAACAGCAACATACTCAGAAAGTTGTTCACCAGGGGCTGGCTTTTCAAAGAGCCCTGAAATTGGCAAAGGTGTGGGGAAAAACTTGTGCAAGTGGGTCTTCACTTGCACAGCCACCGCTGTTCTTGCACGCACTGGATTTTCTAAAAAGGAGGTGCTTCATAGCCAGCTCCATGATTTATGGCAGCTTGTGGAAGTTTTCTTTGGCACAGCTGCTCCAAAATGTGATGCTTGATTGGACCAGATGTAACATTCTCTGCAGCTGCGCCTGCCACCCAGGCAAAGCATTGGTTTACAATAGGACTGTCCACCACTACAGAGATTTTTTCTGCGCTGGTGGGCTATGGCACTGGACTTAGTCCTATAGCCGTTTTGGGCCATTTGAAAATTAGGCCCCAGTTCTCTGTGGTGTCCAAGAGTGAGTGGTGGGACTGCCTCTGAGTTAGCAGTTCAACACAATACATCAACAGACACATCTAACACCAGAGCCTTTTTCTGGGGGTGTTGCCTTCTCACAAGCTCAAGCCTGTGCATTCCATTTAACTAATGAAAAGGCAAGCCTGACATTTGATGGGCAGGTGCAACAAGCCACACCCCCTTCCTATTTATTTTTTCTTATTTAAAATGTTTTAAACTGGGTGAAAAAAAGCACTGGGTCACAAGACCCTTTAACAGGCTTGACCCGGGTACAGACATATCACAAAAGACTGAAACATACAATTATTACAATTAATAAAACATTTGCATGTAACAATCACATCTCATGTCACATCACAGTATAGCACATTTTCAATATTTAAGTTTAATGTCTAAATCTAGTCTACAGACAGGAGTGTTGCGCTTCAGTCAGTCATTTACTTTTATGCTGTATTTTGCAATGTTGCATTTTGCAATGCTTTCTGTATTTCAAGATCCACATTATTCCAAGTTTTTGAGGAAGTGTATTTAAAAGCTTTTTGAGTTTTTTGATGAGCTGCATAGTGGCACTGGTAAAGTCACTTCCTGGGCAATATAAATCAGTTCCAACCAGCCTCATTTGGAAGCTCCAATTCATTGCTGCAGCAAGAGGCTCTGCTCCCCCCTCCCCCCCGTGGTTGCTGCTCTCCTTCTGGATGCTAGATGTTCCTGGTAGTAGGATTCTGCTGAGAGTTGGGGTCAGATGGTGGTTTGCCTTCCTGTATCCTCATCCCAAACAGGTGCTGGTCGTGAGCCTTTATTGTAGTTATGAGCAGTTCAAGGGAACCGACTGGCCAAAGCCAGGTGGGATAGCTGCAGTGTGAGGGGCTAACTGCACAATTGAGCACACTTGATAGACCGTGAGGCCTGTTTCTGCCTGCAGTTTCATATGCTTGTATGTTCATAAGCCCTTAATTTTTAAAATTCCAGTCCCCAAAACAGACTTTCACACACTCAAAAAAGAGGTAGTACTGACTGCACGATATATACGTCAGCTTAGATTGCGCTAGTTAAGTCTCCCATAAGTCACTGACACAAAGATAGTTTCACTGCTTGAAAGTATTTATTTGCAACATTCAATCAATCCAGAACAAACTTCTCGGTTGCATTGTTTTAATAGCATGCAAACCTTTAACATTTCATTGCTAAAAGAAGTTGTAAAATGTGGTTTTGCCACTATATGAATAGCTATTCAGCATGAGATCTCTCAAGCTTTGTTAAAGCTGCCAGCAGTGAAAATGTACGTATAGTGCTGTGCAATATTCTTTTTTTGGAAAAAAAAAAATCTAGAAGCTCAGTGCAACATAAGTACCATTGTTATATTTAGCAATTGTTGGTAACATCCTAGCAATCAGTACAGCGTGCTGTCTCTCTCGGACTGGCGCTTCGCTTATCCCAAGCTTCTTTATAGGGCATGTCCCAAATAAATACTTTCAAGCAGTGAAACTATCTGTATCAGTGACTTATGGGAGACTTAGCTAGCACATTTAATGCTGGAAATATTTATTTTGCCTTATTGCATAATCCTGCCATTCCCTCACTGCTCTGTAAGTCATGTCACTATCTGCCATTACTTGTCTCCCGCTATCAGCTGTGTATGTCATAGGTCTGCTCATCTCAGCTTGCAGCTCAGCTGTGCTGATTTTGGGGTTCCATCCAAGTAGGAATCCAGTCAAACAATTAATTCATACAACTAGCCTTCGACTATCAACATGTTGCACAAACGTTACTCAACACTGCATGCTAACGTCCATTAAACTATATATCTGGGCCTATAACTGTAAACTATCTATATTGACTTTACAGAAGCCTTTCACATGGTCAATAATAAGTTCCTTCTCTACAAACCCTGTGGCCTAGACTAGTCACTAGACACAGTCACCTGGTTCCAGAGTTATCTCACTAATCACACTCAGCGCATTGAGATAGATGGCTCCTTCTCAGACATTAAAAATGCATCCATTGGCATTCCCCAGGACTCCATTCTGGGTCCCTACTATTTATCTTATTCATAAACCGCCTGCCTGATGCCTGTCAGTCTACAATTGTACTTCTCTATGGTAGCAGCCTATATGGGAAGTATTACTGAGTGGCTCAATATGAGCCACTCAGTAATACCGCTACCCTGTAGAGCAAGTGGGGAAAAATAGCTCTGAATTAGTATAGTGAGTGTAGTGCTGAGGCATATGCACTACACTCATGAGAAAGAGGATAAAAGGAATTATTTGGCCAAGCCCTGCCGAGCTGGCTGTGTAGTGTAGTGGCTTTAGTCACTGCTCCTGGAGCCTGTGGTGCCAGGTCCGGATGCCAGTGCAGGCAATTCTTTTGCTTCCAGGTGGAGTTTCTATTTTTTCTAAGTCCTCCCTTCCCCCCAGAGTTGAGAATCCTTATTTTGGAGAGTACTGAATATTTCAGAGGACCGTTGCTGTTTGTGGTATCTCTCTAAAATGAAGTTGCCTTTCTGTCGTAGGCGATTCTTTTGTCATTTTAATGAGTGGCACGATAAGGGACTCACCCTTATCACATAAAACCCTTCTCTTTGGAGATAATGCTGTTATCTATTCCAAGAACTCTGACCTTGGCAGCCTTACCTCAGTCCTCCAGGGTAATTTTGAAGCCCTTGAAAAATTGTTTTCCAAAATAAACTGGTTCAAAACTACAAAAAAAGGTAAGGCAATGCTCTTCACAAGCCTGCAAATGAAGAAAAAGGTATCCTCCCTTGTAATCCGCAATGACCTGGGACATATGCTTGAACAGGTGGAGACCTTTAAATACCTGAGGGTGATTATGATCCTTGACAAAACTTTACCTTTTGCACCCCACGTTGACCACCTTTTGTCCATGGTAAACATAAAATTGGGAGCCTTGTACTGTAACTGGGTCAACCTCACTGCTGATGCTAGACACCTCAAAATGGCAAGCTCAGCACTGTCACTAGCCAACTATGGCTTCCTGATCTATGCAACTGCCTGTGAATCAGTTCTCAGCAGAATAATTTGCTGATCTGTAATAAAGCCTGTTGCTTTGTGTTTGGGGCTGACAAGCGTGCCTATAACTGCAATCTCTGCACCCATATAAACTGATTATGTCTACCTAGCAGTAGAGATGCAGCGAATTTAAAATCTGCTGGCAAAGTGAACGCAAAGTGGGCACTTCGCGTTGCCACTCCACTACGTGGAGTAGGCAATGCAAAGTGCTCACTCCGCCTTGTCATTACCACTTTGCATTGAGGCTGAATGACAACGCGAAGTAAGGCAAAGTCATTGATTTCAATGGACTTCGCGTTCCTCATTATGATTCTAAGTGATCCACTTGGTGTTTCAGACTTGACAGCCCCCCCACACATCACATGGCTTACAGTACTGTAAGTCACATGCTCTCTAGCCAGGCAGGAAGGAAATGAGTCACACAGACAGTTTCACTTTCTCCCGTGCAGACTGAGAGAAAGGAGTGTGGACTAGAGAGAGGAGTGTTTTGATTGCTGATAGTCTGAGATCAGAGTGAGGAGGAGAGTTAAAGTTTGATAGTAATAACTCAACAGCTTTTTCAAAAACTACATTTTTTTGTCTTTTCTGTACTGTTTTTTACTTAATATGTTCTTTCTGTAAATTTTATTTTTCTTACCTCTATACTTACTTAGTTGTTTGTCTGTGTGTGTGTGTTGTGCTTGTGTCGTGTGACAGAATAGTGATTGCTCAGACTGAGGGAGCACAGTAGGAGAGATGGAGCAGGGTGAGGGAATGTCTGGGGTGGGGGCAGCTCTGGGAGAGTGTGGTAGTACTCATCGTACCATGCGCATGTGTGGGGGGCATGGGCGCCCATTTGTGTTGGACCACTCTAAACTTGTGAGTGTCCAACCCCCGGAAGCAGGACCATCACCGCCTCCTGACTCTGAGGCAGTTCAACCACCACCACCACCACCAAGTCCAGCCCAAGGTCCTTTGGAGCATGATGTGCCTGTTCCCCTATGCCCAGGTGTGGATCCCATCAGTGTTGAACAATGTGAGCAGCCTACTGCCAGTTCATCTGGCCTTTCCCTGCCTGTGCCTGGTACTCCACGCACCTCCGTTGTTTGGCAGTTTTTTTGACTGTGTCGGGGGGGGGACAGCAGTGTGGTGAAGTGTCGCCTATGTGCGGTGGAGGTGCACCATGGCCCTTGGGGGCGTCACCTGGGGACTGGGGGCCAGCGCACATATATGCTTAATCACCACCAGTTAGAGTGGCAGGCTGCCACAGAATGGACCACGTCTGCACCTGCTGGCCATTCCGTGGCAGAGGGTGCTGCTGTGCATAGCGGCATCCCTAAGAAGAGGAGGGCCACAGCAGCACCTGTTGCTTCACCAGCACCCCCTACACCACCACCTCCACCACCAGCAGGTCAGCCTGTCGAATGAGTGGGCGCCAGAGAAGTGCATGTAACACTGTCTGACTTGGGAGTTCTCTTGAGTGCTGCTGAGGAGAACAGCTAGAGGATGAGTGCTCTGGAGCAGCGGCTGGATGACATAGAGGGACATCAGCTTCAAATTATGTCCATGCTGGAACTGCTGTTGGATCACCACGGGATCCCACATTAGTTTTGTTTCCTCACACCATGTTCCCCCCCACACACCTTCCTTGCTGTGTCATAAAATGTATTCCTCCACCATCCCTGGCCCTTGTATGTAGTTATGCCCTTTTTTTGTTGTCTTCCATATGCGTTGCACTTTGTATTCTGGGCCCCCTTCCTTCTGTTAAGTGTCTGTGTGTGTGTGTGTGTGTGCACGCACGCTGTCTTGGTGCCTTATTTTTCTGCATCCTCAAAAGGAATCTGTCTTGTGTCCAGAAAATTGACAAGTGGTAACGCAGTGAAATGAGAGTGTTTCAGCACATACAAAGTCCTCCAGAATTAATGGCGCACTCAGTCATGCTTGCGGTGGTGGCACAGAGTCCCCAGATCTTTTCTGCAGGCCCACAATGCATCCTTCTTGTGCGCAGAAAATTGTCAAGTAGTAATGAAGTGAAAAGAGACTGTTTCAGCACATACAAAGTCCCCCAGAATTAATGGCGCACTCAGTCATGCGCGCAGTGGTGGAACAGAGTCCCCAGATTTTTTCTGCAGGCCCACAATGTGTTCTCCTTGTATGCAGAAAATTGACAAGTGGTAAAAGAGTGAAAAGAGACTGTTCCAGCACATACCCCAGTATAAGATGATGACTGTGAGGTTCATGTTGCTGGTCCAATGTGTTGTGTGAGACGATTCCACCAAATGAAATGTGATCATCTCAACTGGATTGAAAGGTACCCCTTGGAAGTACAGTAATAGTACACTTGGTGACTAGATATATATATATATAGATATATGGTTGTGTATTTTGTAGGTGATGATGAGGGGGTTGAACTTGACATGGACATGTACTCATGCTGTTGTTCTGCGTCACATAGGTGACTCATAAACTGTTGCTGTGCACATTCCAGAGCTCAATGAGAATTTTTTGCACTTAAATGGAAATGGATAACTCTGAAGCACATGAAGGTAAGTTTTTCTTTTTTTGGGGGGGTGGGGAAATTATATTTTCAGTTTTGTCTGTAATGGTTTCTTATTTTTTTACTTCTTCACAGATTTCATCAGCATCCTTCTGGAGTCCGGTTGTTAGTGATGGTCATGGTCATCTAATGAAACGACTTCTGCATGTTGCATGTGTGCCCAAGCTCGGGGAGGGGTGTGCCTGATGTTGAAGAACTTTTTTGGATAAGGCCACTTTGACAGAACAACAAAGCATCACGAAGTTTCCTAAAAAAAGAAATGAATGACTTCTTACAAGTTACAACTTCATTGTTAAGTGTCCCTCCCAGGTTCTCAAATCTCAATCCCTGTTGTCAAGTTACATTTCAGAGACACATCTTATCAACTACTAAGACAACCTGTTGTGTGCAATATTTGCAGCGGTCTTTACAAAGTAATGAAATGGATAAAATAAAATCTTCATACTTACCAGAATGGATTTTACATGGACATCACATCAGTTCCTCTCTGTACGGTACAGCTACAGCATCTTTCCCAATGAGTATTAGTGATGGAGCCTGTTTTTGTTCTCCTGTAAAAGAAAGAAAAGAAGCGTACTGTATGTGTTTTGCCACTGCGGCTCTGAAAAGCTACAGAAAACAAAACATAAAACTTAAGAAAGTGAGGCAGCATAACAAACATGAGTGCACATGCTCACTTTATGGTTTAAATATTAAAAAGCTTGTGGTGGTGGTGCACTGGTGGACTGGTGGTCCGTGGAGGCAGACAGACTCATGGTGGTAGACTTGCATAACATCAGTCCCGGTGGTGATGGTGGTCCGTGGGGGGCAGACAGACTCATGGTGGCAGACTTGCATAACATCAGTCCCGGTGGTGGTGATGGTGGTGGTCCATGGGGGGCAGACAGACTCATGGTGGCAGACTTGCATAACATCAGTTCCAGTGGTGGTGGTGGTGGTTGGGGGGGCAGACAGACTCATAGTGGCAGACTGGCATAACATCAGTCCCTGTGGTGGTGGTGGTGGTAGTGGTCCGTGGGGGGGCAGACAGAGTCATGGTGGCAGACTTGCATAACATCAGTCCTGGTGGTGGTGGTGGTGGTCCGTGGAGGGCAGACAGACTCATGGTGGCAGACTTGCATAACATCAGTTCCGGTGGTGGTGGTGGTGGTGGTTGAGGGGGCAGACAGACTCATGGTAGCAGAATTGCATAACTTCAGTCCCAGTGGTGGAGGTGGTGGTGGTCCATGGGGGGCAGACAGACTCATGGTGGCAGACTTGCATAACATCAGTCCCGGTGGTGGTGGTGGTCCGTGGGGGGGCAGACAGACGCACGGTGGCAGACTTGCATAACATCGGTCCCTGTGGTGGTGGTGGTGGTGGCAGTGGTCCGTGGGTGCAGACAGAGTCATGGTGGCAGACTTGCATAACATCAGTCCCGGTGGTGGTGGTGGTGGTCCGGGGGGCAGACAGACTCATGGTGGCAGACTTGCATAACATCAGTCCCGGTGGTGGTGGTGGTGGTCCGTGGGGGCAGACAGACACATGGTGGCAGACTTGCACAACATCAGTCCCAGTGGTGGTGGTGGTGGTCCGGGGGGGGCAGACAGACTCATGGTGGCAGACTTGCATAACATCAGTCCCGGTGGTGGTGGTGGTCGGGGGGGCAGACAGACTCATGGTGGCAGTCTTGCATAACATCAGTCCTGGTGGTGGTGGTGTGGTCTGTGGGGGGCAGACAGACTCATGGTGGCAGACTTGCAAACATCAGTCCCGGTGGTGGTGGTGGTGGTCCTTGGGGAGCAGACAGACTCATGGTGGCAGGCTTGTATAACATCAGTCCCAGTTGTGGTGTTGGTGGTGGCGGCGGTGGTCCGTGGGTGGCAGACAGACTCATTTTGGCAGACTTGCATAACATCAGTCCCGGTGGTGGTGGTGGTCCATGGGGGGCAGACAGACGCACGGTGGCAGACTTGCATAACATCAGTCCTGGTGGTGGTGGTGGTGGTGGTCCATGGGGGGGCAGACAGACTCATGTTGGCAGACTTGCATGACATCAGTCCCCGTGGTGGTGGTGGTCCATGGGGGGGGACAGACAGACTCATAGTGGCAGAGTTGCCTAACATCAGTGCCGGTGGTGGTGGTCCTTGGGGGGCAGACAGACTCATGGTGGCAGACTTGCATAACATCAGTCCCGTGTGGTGGTGGTGGTGGTGGTGGTGGTCCGTGGGGGGCAGATAGACTCATGGTGACAGACTTGCATAACATCAGTCCTGGTGATGGTGGTGGTGGTCCATGGGGGGCAGGTAGTCTCATGGTGGCAGACTTTGATAACATCAGTCCCAGTGGTGGTGGTGGTGGTGGTGGTCCTGGGGGGCAGACAGACTCATGGTGGCAGACTTGCACAACATCAGTCCCGGTGGTGGTGGTGGTCCTTGGAGGGCAGACAGACTTATGGTGGCAGACTTGCATAACATCAGTCCCGTCGGTGGTGGTGGTCCATGGGGGGTAGACAGACTCATGGTGGCAGACCTGCATAACATTAGTCCCGGTGGTAGTGGTGGTGGTCCTTGGGGGGCAAACAGTCTCATGCTGGCAGACTTGAATAACATCAGTCCTAGTGGTGGTGGTGGTCCTGGGGACCAAACAGACTCATGGTGGCAGACTTGCATAACATCAGTCCCGGTGGTGGTGGTGGTGGTCCGTGGGGGACAGACAGACTCATGGTGGCAGACTTGCATAACATCACTCCCGGTGGGTGGTGGTGGTCTGGGGGTGGGCAGACAGACTCATGGTGGCAGACTTGCATAACATTAGTCCCGATGGAGGTGGTGGTGGTCCGTGGGGGGCAGACAGTCTCATTGTGGCAGATTGGGATAACATCAGTCCCGGTGGTGGTGGTGGTGGTGGTCCTGGGGGCAGACAGTCTCATGGTGGCAGACTTGCATAACATCAGTCCTGGTGGTGATGGTGGTGGTCCGTGGGGAGCAGACAGTCTCATGGTGGCAGACTTGCATAACATCAGTTCCGGTGGTGGTGGTCCAGGGTGGGTTGGAACACACCACCTTTTAAATACTGCAGTTAAAACCTGCCAACATTAACCACATCATCATCCTCATAAAGAAAACTGCACTCACAGTCATAGATGTCTAAAGTCTGACCACTGGGAAATTCTTTCTCCATTGTGTCATCATCTCTGTCAGTGGTGGGCCGTTTCAGGCAGTCACTGCCAGTGCCACCAGGATGCTCCATTTCCACATCAGCAAGACCACGATGACTAGGCCAGTGTACGAATATTGAGGTTGCAGTCTGTGCTGGTATGTGCCTCTCATTCATTTAAATGAATGTTAGCAAACTAACATTTGCAGGAGACAGGTTTGTCCAATGATCCCTGAGTATTGCACCTCCTATGCTGAATACCCTCTTAACACTTACACTGGAGGGTGGGCATGTGAGGTACTTCAGTGCCACTGCAGTCAGCTGTGGACATTCACTGACCTTTCCACTCTAGTACAAAAGAGGATCTTCACTTATTGTCAGATGCCTGTTTTCAGACAAATATGACTCAAGAATTCTCTGTGCCTCACTAAGTCCAATTGTTGATGCATCAGCCTGTTCGCCAGAATCATTGATTTCACAAATACCCACTTGGGACAAAGGCTCCCAAAGCGGGTTGATGCCAACCACTTTGGATGACAGACCACCTGGAACTACAGTCCCCTTACCCTTGCATGATATGCTTTCTGGTCCTCCAGCTACACCTTCAGCTGTATTATGCTGCTGAGGTTTGCAACTCTTGGCACGTGACTTCAGTGCCCCATGAACCAAGCGAACCAGCTGACCACTGATATTTTTTACCTGTTCAGGTCCTCCCTCCAGTACTGATGCAATTCCACGTTTGTATCGTGGGTCCAGCATTGTTGCCATGGCAAAGTTGTCACTACACTGAATGCTTACAAAGTGACGATTCTGGTCGAATACTGTCAGCATGTGTTGCAGGAACATACTGCTACCATCGTCTCCGGCAACATCAAGGGTTGCTGTACATTCACCAATGTCTGCTTCAGCACCCGCAGCAGTGGAATTGATTGGCTAATGGAGGCAGACTCGCCATTCACTGCCTGTGTGGCATGTTCAAAAGGCTGCAAAATTGTCATTACAGAGTCCATGAGGCGCCACTGTTCAGTCGTCAAAGACATGGAGGCCCCAGAACTGTCACGGCTACTGTGCAAAACAAGATATTTGGAGATGGCTTTGTATGGTTCATACAACCTCTCTGCCATGTATAATGTGGAGTTCCATTGGGTGACAACCTCCAGCTTCAAGCAGTGCTGAGGCAGGCTGTTTTGTATCTGCAACTGCCGCAGCTGGTCACGGACCTTTCCAGATCTTGAAAAGTGAGAACAGATACGTTGTGCAATGGTCAGCATTTCCTATATGTCAGAGTGCTGCAGAAACTCCTGAACCACAAGATTTAAACAGTGGGCCATGCATGGAACACGAAAAAAAACCACCATTCGTGATGCATTTCACCACATTTGACCCATTGTCACTTGCTATGAACCCAGTTCTCAGGGACAGAGGGTGTAGCCATCTGTCAGTTTCAGTCAGTACCATATCCAACATGTTCTCATCAGTGTGTGAACAGGTCACACTGTGCATAGCAATTGTTGCATGCTGGTGAATTCCAGGAAGATTGCTACCGCAACAATCCACCTTCCTGCACTGATTATTCACACTACCAGCATCACAAACAACCCCCGGCACCTGCGCCCAGTGTGCGGTTATACACAGATATGAACTCCCCACTGTTTTGCCACTTGTCCACATATCCATACTTAAATGGATGAATGGAGAGGAGGAATGTTGAAGGGCATGTCTTACTGAATCTGAGACAGTGTTGAACAACTCGGGAACAGCACGGGTAGAAAAGTATGTCCTGGATGGGACTTTCCATTTTGGACAGGCATGGGCAGCAAACCACCAGAACACAGAATTCTCCACAAAGGAGAAGGGCAAAAGATCGATTGCCAGCAGTTCCGCTACAGCAGCATTAAGTTCATGCGACACAGTATGATTGGGGGGGTACTTCGGCTTATGCACAAAAACACTCTGTAATGTGGGCTGACTTAAATGTTTTACACGGGGTGTGTTGTTGGTCACAAATGGTTGTGCTCTGTGATGAATGCCATTGGTAGGGGGTGGAGTGTGGACATTTGATGAAGACGGTTGCACAGGTGATGGTGACAAACCCAGAAATGATGTTATTTTTCCAGATTTGCCAACCAGGGTTGATGTACCACTTGCACTATACATACTGCATTCACCACCACCACCAACACCACAAAAACTGCTACTCTCACCAGCACTGGACAACATTTCAAAGTCATTATGGTCCTCCACCTCATTGTGCCTGTAGTAATCCTCTGCTCTTATTACCGCACTGCTGCACATGTTTAATTTCCTACTGGGCTTAACAGTCATGGAAGAGGATAACATGCTGGCTATGGTTGCCGCTGGTGATACGGGTGAACGCCCCAGTCTGGTATTAGCTGCCAGCTTATGCTGGGTCCACAGAGTCAAGTGCCTATTCTTAAGATGCGTATGCTGTCCTCCTGTCCCAAGATGGCTCCCCTTTTTACCTCGACTCACACACACATGGCAAACCTGGCAGATTGCAACTGAATCGTTTGCATCTTGAACAAAAAAATCCCAAACAAGGGACTGTGATGCTCTGCTTTTAACATGTCCATGATGATGTGGCTTATTTAAGCCTGTTATTTTAAGAACTGAAGTGGGGGGGGCATGTGATGTTTCTGGCACTGCACACCTGGACTGCAACTGACCACCACGACTACCTATCATATTGATTACTGTGTTGTTATCATCATCATCATCATCAACTAAAACCGGTAAATCACAATTTTTTTCAGGCGGGGGGATTCCTGCAAATAGATTTAGACACAGCCATTTTTAATTTCTTTTTCACCTGTTCCCAACTGGAGTCAATTACATCATCATATTCATCAACATCACGGTCACACACATCCACATCTTCTGCTTGGATGCTAACATGTGGACTGCATGTTGCAACAACAGCAACATCATCATTATCAGCATCATCACATTCATCATCAGCATCTACACCACCATCACCTGATATTTTTTCACCACACTGTGAATCACTGCATGGAAAATGCATGACGTTAAGTGCCACAGTGGATGGAATATCACATTGTATGCTATCGTTGACATAATCATCAGAATCAGGTTCAGTTAATGGGATGTTACTGGGGAGTATGACATCATCTACGCTGTCACTCACTTGCACTGCTTCACACTCAATATGTTTGGATATGGTACACTGGTCAGAAATAGAACTTGTTGCAACAATGCTAATACTACCTCCACCACCACTAACTCCAGTAACAATAACACCACCAGCTGGGAAAACATCATCTCCTCCATTATCTCCTCCAACTATCAGTGAAGCTACTGACTGGGCTGTAAAAGCATTGCAGGAGAAATACCTTTCCTCACATCAGCAATGCACTTCTCCATCCGCGTACTACTACCACGCCCACAGACCCTCTTACTGCCAACATTGCCATGGCCAGAAACAGCTTTACTTGCACATCTCTTTGCAGGCATTTGGGGGGATCAACCACAAATATTATTACCAAATTCAGATTTTGATACGTTCACTTTCTGACTGGCGGGACTCTGGCTGGATATGAAGCAAAATAAACAACTGTGGCTTCAGCAACAGGTAAGAGACTACTGTGTTGTGACACTGTCATGGAATTAAAACAACTTCAGTAACCAGTGGTGCTGATGGGGTCACAAAAACAATCCAGTCTGGTAAAAAATATCTTTTCAACGTGGGGGTGGGGGGAGCACTGAATACAGACAGTACTGATTTTTACGGAACTACAAGCAGCAAAGCTAAGAACAGAGAACACAATTGCAGTACAAAATCAGGCAGCTGCAGTGGATAGCAGGTAAACACTGCTGCTCTTAGTTGCACTTACACTAGTCTGTGTCACAAATTTTAAAAGGTGTACTATATTTGATGCATGCAACACTGCACACACAACACAGAACACTTTGTCTACAATGCTGAACGAGGAATGCGATGCAAATGCAAAAGTTCAGTGTACTGCCATGTAATGTAAATTTGTAATTTAAACAACCTGACCTCATGAAATGCTACACCACATTCACACAACAAACAGCAAGAAAATTTGTACTATTACTGATAGTTTTACTATGTGTACAGTAACACAGTCAGTTATATAACAAAAATTTAACCAAAACACAAAGAAATCACTAGTTCTCCAACTTAAATCTACCTACCTACACACAGATACGCCCCTCCCCCACACAGCACACTTAACTGTCTTTCACCACACACACTCAATGTTGTAAATTAATATTCAAAATCCACACACAAACAAAAACGCTCGATGATGTGAGCACAGGAGGGTTTCCTACAATCGATGAACTACAGTTGGATCCCCCCAAAAAAAGCAAAAATGCTTTTTGAACAGCTTTTTAAAAGATTCCTACAGACAGCTATCAAAGCACACTGTCTCCTACTCCTTCTTACTCATACTACCCCGAACTGAGGCTGTGCGGATCAATATAGAGCCCATGTGACCTGAACTACCATGAATCACTGCAAAATTAGCTTTCGGGGCTCAAAAACAAGGCGAAGTGAGGCGAAGTGAACTGCCATCAATGTGCTTCGACTTAAAAATTGAAAGAGTAGCGACCAGTGGAGACGGAGTAATGCCAAGTCGCTGTTCCCAATGCACTTCGCGTTCCTCATTATAACGCGAAGTACTCCGCTTCGTGTTGTAGGGCACTCCACGAATCCCCCTGTGTTCCGCGAAATGCTTTGCAGAGCGGATTGAGCCCACTTAGCCCACCACTACCTGGCAGAGTTAAGTTCCAGACGTGTCTGCTAGCCAAGAAGGCACTGCTGGGCCTATCCCCCTGACCCTAGCTCACTGCTTTCACCCTGTCACCAATTTCTACAATACCAGGGGCATGGTTCAGAATGCCCTAGAACAGCCTTTTTGCCATATTCAGCTGGGCAAGCATTCATTCATTGTTAGGGCTGTTTGCTGGTTAAATAAACTGTTTGAGACCTTGCTTAATCTACTGAAGTTTGACCAGTTTAAGAGAACACTATGGGCAACCCTAAGTGTTCAATGCAACAGTAACTGCTTGTCATCTTAAGTCCCTCCCGATATATACTTTTTTAATTGTCATACTCTGGTTCTTCGGCCATGTACCGTTACTATGCTTGTTTTATACTGTTTCCGTTTTCCTTCCTTATTGCAAATATTGTACACAGTTGATCCAGCCTATTTATTTGTACTTGTTGGACTATATTGTGCTTGTTTGACATCATTCCACTGGAACTCACTTACTGTATTTGTTACGTTGCCCTGTAATCTCTGTTACTGACATGGAACCTTTGAATAAATAAATAAAAACTATAATTTATGGAAGTGCTATGTCAGAGTTCTCATTCAGTTCATGAATTTTAATTTTCCCAAAAAATTTAAACAACCCCAAAAATGTCTCCCCTTTATCAAGCTTTTTCCATGTTACTATTTTCTATACATGATCTTTGAAGAAGAGAAACTTTAGAAAACCTATTTATAAACACATTTCAGACTGTATTTTACATATTCTCTGTATTTCATGCCCTATTGTCTTTATAAATATGCACAGTAACATACAAGCAGGATCACTCTCAATTAGATTTCATCTGCTTTGGCTGTTTGCCCACCCCAATGTCATATTTTCTGTTCATGACATCACAATACCTTCTACAGCAACATATTATGATGTCACAAGTATAGAGTTGTGATGACAGGTGCAGACAGGCAGCCAGAGCAAAGGAAGTTTTCACAGACCATGAACCTGCTTCTTGTTAACGTGCCAAGCAGGGCAGTGTGGAATTTTCAAATTCTGAGGGAAGGAACCTCTATGGAATTTTGGAAGATTCTACCTACTATAGAATTACATTGGTAGCAGAATTTTGACATTTTGAAAGCAGAATATCGTCTGTGGATCAATCTGTGGTTTGTATAAACCGTGAATTCCTTCCTGCAATCCATGGAATGTTACTGTACAGTTTGTGTTATCCTTGGAAAGTTATTCAGTAGTTTACGTAGAAATGCCCTGTGGAATTCTATCACATTTAAAAAGAAACTCCCAAAAGTATTTTGGAACTGGAACTGCCATTCCGCATTAATTCTACAGGTGGAATTCCACAGTCCTGCGCTGGTCTACTGCCTAGTTAAAGGAACACTGTCAGTTTTTGCTATTTTTGTAACAACTGTAACCTGGTCCCCCTTGCCATCTGTATGCTTCATGATAGCATATCTGGCACCAGAGGTACAAACAAATCACAGTTTCATATTATTTTTAGTAAAAATTTTAATATTGCCATCCCGACCTAAATCTGAGTGATCCAACACTTCTGTGCACTCCCAACTGCATATCAGAACTCCAGTGTACTCCTTCATGAGTGAGTTTCATTTCCTCAAGTAACATAGAAACATGGACACTGATGGCAGAAAAAGACCAAAGGTCCATTCAGTCTGCTCAAGTTCCCTGTTTAGCCATGGGAATTACTGTTCCTCCAGGGTCTTAGCCCTCCCCACCCCCTCCATTCTCCTCCCCAGTTCTGATGCCCTGAGCAACCACTGCATCTTCATTCTGTCCCGCTAATGTTTTTTGCACCAACCATCTCAGCTGGCAGCCTGTTACATGGCTCCACCGCCCTTTCTGTATAATAGTATTTTCTCATGTCCTTCCTAAACCTCCCTCCTGTTAGCTTCCACTCGTGACCATGTGACTGTGAGAAGTAAATAGTTCCCTGTGGTTCACTCTGTTAATTCCTTCTAGGAATTTGAAGGTCTCCATCATATCTGCCTTCCCCCTTCTGAACTCCAGTGAGTACATGTTCAGTGCTTTTGAGTCACTCCTCGTAGGACATGCCTTACTGCCCTGAATAATTTTTGTTATCCTACACTGCACTGTCTCAAGACTATCCCTATCCTTCCTGAGGTGAGGATCCCAGAACTGGGCACAGTAGTCTAGGTGTGGCCTCACTAAGAATCTATAGAGGGGAAGTATTAACTCCCTTTTTCTGCTATCAGTACCCCTCCTGATACAGCCTTGCTAAAAGACTTGCTGCACTGATGTGATTGCCTTAGGGAGTCACTGATGATAACTCCAAGGTCTTGTTACTGAGCTGTGGTACTGAGTCTCAGCCCTCCCATCCAGTACTCCGTCCTGGAGTTCTTGTTCCCTAGGTGCACCACATTGGGCATTTTGGTGTTGAATTGAAAATACCAAATCATTGACCATCCCTCCAGCCTTTGCAAGTCTCTCTGCATTTTCTTTATTCCCTCATCACTATCCACCTCCCATAGAGCTTAACCAATCCAAGATCTGCAACTGTTTCCAACCCCCGTGGCCCCTTGACTCCACAATCCAACCAATTGCCTTCACAACCTATTTCAACCTATTTCTGAGTCATTATATCCTGAGAAATCTTTGGCTGCTCAGTCATCTCACCCCCCTCTTGACAAGTAGGCACTTCTGTCCCCAACCTCATGCACTTCTCAATCACTACTGAGGGCAACCCATAGAAACATAGAAACATAGAATTTGACGGCAGATAAGGACCGCTTGGCCCACCCAGTCTGCCCATTTCTCTACCTACTGGATAAGCTGCAGATCCTAGTTAACCAGCAGCCTACTTCTTCCTACCCCACCCCTAGAATTGCCTTATGACTGTCCCATGCATGCTTGAATTCCACCACTGTTTTGACTCCACAACCTCCTCCGAAGGCCGCTCCATGTATCCACAACCCTCTCTGTGAAAAATACTCCTTAAATTACCTCTGAGCCACCCTCCCATCTTCAAATTGTGCCCTCTTGTTCTTGCACACCTTTTTTTGAAAGATGTTACCTCTTGGACTTTGTTGATTCCCTTGAGGTACTTAAGCGTTTCTATCATGTCCCCCTCTCCCTCCTTTCCTCGAGGCTATACATATTAAGCTCCTTAATCTCTCTTCATATGTCTTCCGGTGCAGACCCTGCACCATTTAGTTGCCCTCCTCTGGACAGCTTCCATCCTGTCTATGTCTTTATGGAGATTGGGTCTCCAGAACAGCACACAGTACTCCAGATGGGGTCTCACCAGCTGTCTGTACAGAGGATAATAACTTACTGTTTTCTACTGGTGATGCTCTCCCTATGCATCCCAGTATCCCCAGCCCTCCTTGCTGCCCTCTCACATTGCTTGCCTGCCTTTAGGTCATCTGATATGACTACCCCCAGGTCCCTTTCCATTTTTGTTGTTGTTAGTATCTCACCCCCCATTGTGTACTCTTCCCCTGGGTTTTTGTTTCCCAGGTGCATTACCTTGCACTTCTTAGCATTTAATCTAAGCTGCCATACATTTGACCATTCCTCTAACCTTGCCAAGTCCCTTCTCATCCTTTCCACCCCACCATGTGCATCAACTCTGTTGCAGATCTTTGTGTCATCTACAAAGAGACATACTTTTCCTTCCAGTCCTTCTGCAATGTCGCTTATAAAGACATTGAAGAGGACTGGTCCTAATACTGAACCCTGCGGTACCCCACTAGTAACCCTCCTTTCTTCTGAGTGGACTCCATTTACTATTACTCTCTGTGTTCTATTCTCCAGCCAATTCTTTACCCAGGCTGTCATCTTGGGACCCACCCCAGGCTGGCTAACTTGTATATTAATCTTTGTGTGGGACTGTGTCAAATGCCTTGCTAAAGTCTAGGTAGGCCATGTCCACAGCCCCTCCCTGATCTACTACTTTGGTCACCCAGTCAAAGAAATCTATCTGATTTGTCTGGCATGACCTTCCTGCTGTGAATCCATGCTGCCTAGGGTCCTGTGCCCCTCTGGCCTCTAGATACTCGACAATTCTTTCCTTCAGAAGTGATTCCATCATTTTCCCTATCACTGAGGTTAAACTAACAGGTCTGTAGTTTCCTGCTTCTGCCTTGCTCCCACTTTTGTGAAGGGGAATCACATCTGCCCTCCTCCAGTCCTTGGGTACCACCCCATCCTCCCATGATTTGTTAAAAAGGGTAGTCAGTGGTGTCACTAGTTCTACCCTTAGCTCTTTTAGAATTCTGGGATGAATCCCATCAGGCCCCATTGCTTTGTCCACCTTCAGTTTTAAGAGTTCTTTCAGAACCCTTTCTTCTGTAAATGGGCTGGTATTAACTTCTGTATCCAGATTGTTTCTACTGTTTCTTAACTCTAATTCATTATTAGTGTTTTTGATGTTACAACACTCCTGCTAGCTAGACCTGATGCACAGAGAAAACAAAAATAGTGAATTAGAACAATTTAGTAGCTGTTGTCTTACAGAAACCCCAGTTAGCTGGCTCTCAGGTATCTGCTAAACTAACTGTTGCCATTTGTGTTCCCTGGATAAGAAGTTACAAGGCTCTGCTGTTGCTAAACTAATTTTAAAGCAATACACATGCTAAATCTAAGGGCATGGCTACATCACTGTCACATAAGACAAGGGGCATCCTGGGAGAAAGAAAGTCAATAAAACTATTTGTTATGGAGATCCTCAGGGGTCGTAGAACTACCATACAGCTAGCAGGCAATTTAGGAAAAACTCCAAATAGCAGACAGAGGGAAGGACACACTAGGATTTAACATACATATTAAAACACTCTACATAACATATGTTTTTTTTTTACTTTCTAGGTGTACTACTCCTTTAAGTCTCCCTATACAGCTGCTGAACTAATGCTTGTTTAATTCAGCCACCTGTAAAATCTCTTACTCCCACTTGTTTGAATTATGCTACTGTCACTATAAACCACGTTGTAAACCTGCTACTATGGAAGTGTTTTGTATTGTGCTACTATCGCTATGAATGCTAATGTAGTCTTATATTGTGCCTTGAAAATCACTATTTGCTCTTGTGAAATGTAATCTACCAGTATTAAAGCCTTTTGAATTGTGTTGTTATTGCTATAATGTACATTTGTGTACTGTATATGGCTCTTGTGTTTGTGTCTTGTGAGTCATTTTCTGTTCTGGTGATTATTACCTGCTCTTGTTTATTTATTTATTTATTTATTTTTATTTGGTATTCGGAAAATAAACTTTGAGCCAAGGCTCTTTTACAAAGGTTCCACATCATGTGAACAGAGTATAAACATTCAGTCAAGAAGGTTACAGAGTAGCCAGCCCAGTGGCACTGAGGGTTGAGGCACTGGACGCCACACCTTGCCATCATGCCAGTGACCTGGGTTCGGGAATGAGCCAGGCGCTGGGAGTCGGCAGGGGAGAGAGAGAGAAGATCAAGCATCTGAAGGACTGCTCTCTTCTCTCAGGGAGGGATCCAGGTGTAGCCCGGTGCAGCAGCAGCCCCTGGTGGAGACCCATGGCACTGCAACACACAGGGGCTTGGAAAATGGGGAAGACGTGGACGGCTGTCTTCCGGACGTGAGTGGGAGCACCCACGTCACAGGCTGAACAGCATTGCACGTCCCACATCTGGGGCATAACTAGAGGAAGAAAACACCCCTCCAGCCGGATAGGCGACGGCTCCTCCAGTGCCAGCGCCGCCACATGACCAATGCTGGTTCCTCGCCACTGCCCCCTCTACCTCCCTGGGGGTTGTAGCCCCCTCTGAGCCCCCAGGGTGGTTATAACTAACTTGAAGATGGTGGGGAACACAGCGGTCGGTAGAGCGGTCACAGCGAGAGAGGCAGCCCAAGAGAGTTCCGGCTGGGAAGGCAAGGAAAAAGAGTTGAAAAAAAAAAAACAAGGTTACAGAGTTTTAGGACATTTGAGACACTAAATAGCACAACAATCAAGAAAAGGTTACAGAGTTTCTTAGACATTTAAAACACTATAAAGCATATGGACATCAACTTTAGTTAATTACAAGTACAGGTAAGGTGCAGAGGGGCTAGATGTTAGATTAGGTTGGGCAGAGGGTCAGTAAGGACAGGATTTTGGTAGGGTAGGAGGGAGGCCTCTAGTAAAAGTGGTCAAGTAGGAGGGCTGAAGCTAGGGAGGCAGGGACCCATCCTAGTGTGGAGACAGGGGGAGGGAGGAGAGGGGGGTGAGGGGTGTACAGGAGCAGCCCCTTAGAGTGATTCAGAGGCATTGTCAAGGAACGTGTAGGAGGGTGGCTTCTGTCTTGTGCTGAGAATAATTGCTGTTAGCAGTTGCTAAAATGTGAAATGTAATCTCCTAGGTTGTACCTGAAAATAGGCACATTGTTGTCTAGTGTACTTACTCAGTTACCAAAAACCAAATAAATAAATAAAAATAAAATGTAGTCTATGAAGAGACACAGCCTGTCCTGAATCCCTTTACCAATATTGCTGATGAACATGTTGAAAAGGACCGGATCCAGGACAGATCCTGCTGGTGACCTCCCTCTGTCCCAATTTAACCCTGTTGACCACTACTCTCTGCAGCCTCCCCTTTAGCCATTTACCTATACAGTTTACTCTGACCTTCACTGCACTCAGATCCTCCATCTTCTTCAGCAAGCGTCTGTGGGGTACCAAGTCAAAAGCCTTGCTGAAGTCGAAGTAGAGTAAATCCACAGTGTGAGCCCTATCCAATTCTCTCATCACCCAGTCAAAGAAAACTATCAGATTAGTCTGACAAGACCTCTCTGCCATTAATCTTCTATGGTGTTTACTATCATGGAGACTGTTGCTCTCCAAGTGGCCTATGAGAGCCTCTTTGACCAGTGACTTCATCAAGTTTTCCTACAATTGAGGTAGGACTGACATGTCTGTAGTTCCCTGCTTGTTCCTTGTCCCTTCCCCATGTAGCAGAACTATGTCCACCACCCTCCAATTCTTCAGAACCACCCCGTGCTTAGAGACCTGTTGAACAGATCTACCAGGGGATCAGCCAGTTCCACTGCCAGTTCCCTGAGTATCCTTGGATGAAATCCATCTGGTCCTGGGGTCTTATTAATCTGTAGAGCTGCCAGTCCTTTCAGGATTCTTTCGCTAATAAATGCTGGCTGCCTAATCTCTGGTACCCCTTTAATGGCTGCTTTAATGCTACTCTCTGGCAAGGGACCACCATCCACCCTAGTGAAAACTGAGCAAAAGTAATCATTAAGGATGGTGGCCTTTTGCCAGTGTGCCTCGATCACCTTATTCCCCTCTGTTAACCTCAGAATTCTCCTTCTTTTCTTCCTTTCTTCACTAATATTCCTGAAGAACTATTTTTCTCCACTCTTGACCTTTCCACAATGTGCAGCTCTGTGTCAGCTTTTGCTTCATTAACCACCCTCTTTGCCTCCCTGTTTTTCAGCAAATGTTCTTCCCGTTCTCCCTCCCCTGCTTTTCCTTATATTTTTGAAGGCCTTTTTCTTGGTCATTACTCCTTTCCTGACTCTTGCTGAAAACCATAGTGGTCTCTTAAACCTGTTCTTTTTAGTTACTGTTCTCACGCATACCTTAGATACCCTGAGAATGTCTAATGCGCATACCAGAATCACAGCTTTACTTGTCAAAACCAGATTTCAACAACAAAGACTGCTTGTTTTACAGGCCACTTAGTTTGTGCAGCTCACGCTAGATCACACTTTACTTTTCTCTATTTAGCTCATACTCAAGAAAAACAAAAACGTGTTCGTGAATGAGTACATCGCTGCTCTGGCACCATATGCAGTTGGGAACATGCAGGAGTGGCGGACTGCTCAGATTAAGGTTAGGATGGCAACATAATGATTTTTTACTCAAAATAATACAAAACTGTGATTTCTGTTTTTATTTATTTTGTTGTTGTTTCTTTGTAACTCCGGTGCCAGATATGCTGTCATGGAGAATACAGATAACATGGGGCACCAAGTTACAGCTGTTTCAAAAATAGTCAGCAAAAGCTGACAGTGCTCCTTTATAATGAAGAAGGGGCTATAAATAGGGAAACTGTACAACATATAAGAACAAATGTGTATGAAAATGATAGTTTTTCATAGTTACTCATGTCTTTATCCCTCTTTTCATAATCTGAATGACTTATCACACAGATACGATCATGGCTTTGTTTAGTGTCCGTGGCTTTATCAATTCATGTGATTAGAAATCAGTGCTATCATAATCAATGCATCTTAGAGCTTTCAAAATGGCAGAGAAGAATAGAACTGCAATGAACCTGTAAGCAATTAGAGGTTCAGCGCAGTTCTCCTTTAATGTATTTTTGGCAGTATAGCCTAGATGTTAGAGTAACACGCTATGAATGAGCATGGTACATATAGCAGATCTGATCTGATTCCTGCAACCTCCACTTGTATACTCTTGTATCCTGTCTGTGTGACTCAGAGCAAGTCACATAACCTCCCCAGTGCTCCTGTTTCACCCCTGAAAACAGGCGTTTATGCCTAGTGGGCCTTGCCCAGCTACTAAAGAATAAAAAAAAATATCCCCAGCAGTAGCTGTTTTAAAGCACTGGTTGCAGTTTTGCTATTGTTCCCTCTATTCAGCCCTTTTAGTAAACATAGTGGCCTGGATATTCAAAGCAGAATTGCGCCAGTGCAAGTGCAGACTTTTGCCAAGGAGTCATATTCAGCGGGAGCCATTACGCAGTACAAATTCCATTGTGCCAATGTGCAACTATAACGAATGCAGGCGCAAGTGCAGGGGGCATTTCCATGAATATCCAGTGCAATGGCATATTCAATCTTGAAACCATGGTGCAAGTACGGAGCAAATCGAAGTTGCTCTGAGCAGAATTGTTCCTATAAATACAGGGCACAAGCACAGAGACAGCACTTGCACAAGGTGAAAGGGAGAGAGAGAGAGAGAGAGAAAGAAAGAAAGAAAGAAAGAAAGAAAGAAAGAAAGAAAGAAAGAAAGAAAGACAGACCAAGGCAAATACAGAAGGAGAGGGACAGAGGTGGCATTGGAGAGGGAGAGAGGGCAGAGAGAGTGAGAGAGAGAGAGAGAGAGACAGACACACCACCAGGCAGTGCACCAGGGTGGCACATAGCCAGCAGCAGCCAACAACCCAGGGAGACATTGGACAGCAAGGGCCATGGATAGTGCACCCTTCATGATGGAGGCCACAATGAGGGGTGTGATGGGGCAGGAGGAACAGTGACATGGCCAAGGAAGGGCCCAATGGCGGTATGCCTGACACAGGTGGTACCATGCCTGCATTACCTTCGAGAACTACAGTAACATGGAGATCGTGGGCCGGTACCACCTGAACAGGGCCATTCTGAGGCAGCTCTGTGAGCTGTGCAGTGAGGAGATGCAGGCACCCACCAGACGGAGCCACGCCATGTCCATGGAGACGAAGGTGACAGCCGTCATGTGCCTGCTCACCACAGACACCTTCCAGAGACCAACAGGGGACACCACAGGCATAACCCAATCAGCCACATGCCCCCTTCTCACACAGTTCCTCAATGCTCTGCTGCCACGTGCTTCAGAATTCATGTTTCACCAGCACACAGGTGCAGCATACAGCAACCATGCAGGACTTCCACAGGGTTGCACGTATGCCTGGCATGATTGGGGCCATTGACTGCACCCACGTGGCCATTCATATGCCACCTGGCCCCGAGGGCATGGTGTACATTAACAGGAAGAGGAGCCCAAGTGTCAACTGCCAGGTGGTGTGCGATGCCACAGGGCGCATCACCAATGTCTGCACCACACACCCCGGGAGTGCACATGATGCATTCATCTTGCACAGCTCTGCACTGTGCCACAGGTTTGAATATGGGGACATCCCCATGGGCCACCTAGTGGGTGAGTATGGCACGGGCAAGGGGCGATGGGCAGAGCATACCTTGGGATGGGGGAGGGCAGGGTGTGCATGGTGGTGTGGGCACCAGGGACAGGCAAGGGGCACAGCATAGAATAGCAGAGGGCTAACCATGTCATTATCCACACAGGGGACAGAGCCTATCCACTGAAGCCCTGGCTGCTCACCCCCTACCAGCACCAATCATCCCCAGCAGAGGAATGCTACAATGAGGCACACGCCAGCACACGCAACATCATCGAGCATGTCCTTGGCATGCTGAAAGCATGTTTCCATTGCCTAGATAGGTCAGGCGGGGCCCTACAATACAGCCCCTCAAAAGCCTGTGGCCTATTCCTGGCCTGTTGCATACTGCACAACATTGACCATGGGATAGCTGTCAAGGCTGATGAGGGCGACAGTAGTGGGGACGATGGAGGCAATGGGCAGGAGGGTGGTGGACAGCCACCCCCTGGATGGAGGGATCCCCGGCTTCAACAGTAGGCATGATGACATTGGGACACCATCGCACAGGAGCACTATAGTGCACACAGGTAGGTGGTTTGATACACATGCATGGGCCACACTAACAGGTACAGCACATATACAGGGGTGTGCATGGCAATGGGCATGCACACACAGGGTTGTGATGCAGGGGTAGGGGAGTCAGGGACACACAACCACACAGAACCACACACAGCAACACACACACACACACACACACACACACACACCCAGGCAGTGGTATGTGGCGTGGATCAGATACATTGCACCGGTGCTAGACTGCCGTCATCACGCCCACACCACTCACCAGCAGCCAGGCAAGCATGCACACAGGCAGCGTGTGACACGACACACAGGTGCCACACCAGTGGTGGGCACACACACACACACACACACACACACACGCTGCACATATGCGCACAGGGCAGCAGCTGCAGGCAGGGTGGCCCACACATCAGGTCTGCTGCATGGAACCATGGCCACCGCACCTGGGCTGAACAGTGGCCACAGGCTGCACATCGGCCATGGGGGGTAAGCAACAGCCCCCCAGGGGTTGAACCACGGAACCGTGACCATGTCTGTGCGGGGGTGTGAAGGTGTCCAAACAGGCCAGCCCCAGGCATGCCTGGGATGCCCACATTAGAACCCAGCATCGATTGTGTTGGAGTCTCCTGAGGCCAGGTTTGCGGGGTGGACAGCGCATTATGGGGCATGTCCGTAGAGCCCAGAACTGGACACAGGTTGAACTCGTCAACCTGGTGGCCTGTGTCCAGCCCCATGCCCCCCAACTATTTGGCCAGGTGCCCCTGCAGCAGCCAAAGGTTGCAGTGTAGCAGGGGATTGCTGCCAGGCTACAGCAAAGGACTGGGGTGGCCAGGATGGGGAAGCAATGCCACCACCAGTATGTTGACCTGGTGGGGCGGGACCCAGAGCACCTGAGGAGGCTTGAGGCATGCGTCAGGTGAAGGGCTGTGCCACAGCCAGGTAAGTCAGCCCATATTGCATGTGTGCCCTGGTGCTGTACTGTGATGTTGGCTAGGCTGCCTGTCATGCCCTGCAGAGTGGTGCACTGTCATTGTGTGCATCACGGGTGACATTGCCAGCTGCCACTTGTGTTCTTGATGCAGCCATGTGGGACATGTTGGGCAGTGGCTCACCCTGTGCACAGGGGTGGGGTGGTGGGCACCTGCTGTGGATGATTCCTGATGTGTACCTGTCTTTGTTCCATTCCCAGGGCCTGAAAATTGCTGCTGGACACAGGCAGCAGCAGCAGTAGCACAGCAGGCCGCAGCGGGCCACAGAGCAGGAGCAGGAGCAGGACCAGCACCAGTGGGGTACATAGGGCAGGTAGGCACTGTCATTGTCCTTCACACTTTACATGGGGGGGTGGTGGGGGATTGGGTGCCGGCATGGCCACCTATGCCATGTGCCATGGCAGCTGTGTGTGTTGCACTGTGCTTGGTGCATGCCACTGTGGCGCATCCACTGGACACATGTGCCAGCTGTTGGTGGGGTTGGTGTTTGCCCGGCTGCCACCGTTGTTACTGTGGTGCTGCCGTTGCACTGTGCCATGTGACTATCATTGCACAGTCGGGTGGCCAGTGTGTGGCAGTGACCACCTCTGAGCACTGTTGTGGTGTTCCAAGTTGCTGGCAGGCATTGGCCCACCCCCCTGTGAGTGGCCAATACGGGCCCTCTGGGGGTGTGTGTTCCCACTGCCCATTTTGCACTGTGGGTGGGCATGGTTCCTTGGGACATTGCACTGATCACCTCTCCTGTCTCTTGTCATAGGTGTTCAGCAGAGGCATCGGAGGCCTGCATACTGCAGGCTGCTCTGGCAGCTCATACTGATTACATCAACCACCACAGAGGCAGTCCTTCAGGTTTGGTGCCTGCTGCTAGAAGACTGGAGGTGGTGAAGACACCAAGGGGTGGCAGGTTGTGGCCACCTTTAGTTTGGCACCAGCATTCCCTGTTTCCCCTGCTGTACCTCCACCTACAGTCCCCCTTCCCACTGTACAGCCCCTGTTCCCTGTTCCCTTCCCTCTCTTTCCTACCCTTTCCCACCCCCTTGTTATTGTAAATAGTTTGCTTTAGAAATATATATTTTTTGAATTACCTGCCTGTGTCAGTGTCTGCTTTGCAGGTGGCATGAGGAGCTATGTTGCAGTGGCCCAGTGTCTGTCCATGTGGTGTGCATGTGTCGGGGTGTGTGTTGTGCTTCTGTGGGTCACTGTTGTGTGCTGTGGTGTGTCCCACTGTGGTGGTGTCCTTCCCCTCGGTCGGTGGTTGTGCCTTGGGGTGCCCATGGGACAGTTGTCAGGGCTGTGTGGTGGGTGTGTGCGTGGTGGTGGCACATGGCCATGGTTGTTGGTTGGGTACTGGCCGTACACTGTGTTGGGGCCCCTGCTTGGCATTGTGTGGCCTGTCCCATGTGGTCTGCCATGCTACATGCCACCCAGCACATTCAGTGCCTCCTGTGTGGGACAAAAACATGACATTACTCCTTTTGTACATGCAAAACATCTGCAGGCTCCGCCTACTGCAACCGTAAAAATCAGCTTTTAAAGGGGAAACATGACATACAGGTTCACTGCAGTTCTCTTTTAAAGACATTCATAAAGTGTAAATGATTATCTTTAACAACAATGAAACCCAAGTCCTATGCTTTACACTATTTATACTAATTTGGGGTACATTTAGCTAAAGTTGCTTACAAGCCAATTTTCTGCTTTAGATGCTCCAGGAACTTTTGTTTATAAAATATTGGAGGTGGGATTTTCAAAAGCTATAGAATGAATGCAGCTTATAGTTACATCATGTGGGAATTTCAAAAAGTCATAAAATGGATGCAGCTCCTACTTACTTATGTTGAGTAGGATTTCTTGCATATTAGAACTGTGTGAAAAAAAAAAACTTCCTTCGGTGAAATTTCCATGAAAGTCAGACTTCAACTTCCAAGAAAGTTCAGAAATAAAATTAGCAACTTTAGTATAAATTCTGACATAGAACAGTGGAATGCATGTATGAATTGTGGATTATTGTATTAAACTGCAGAAAAAAATTCCGCAGAACTGATCACTGTCAGTGGCCAGGTCTGAGGACATTTATTCCGCAGTTTAATACATAATCCACAATTCATGCATTTATTCCATAGTTCTGTGAGTCACTGAGCTGCAGAATGAATGTATGAATTGTGGATTAATGTATTAAACAGCAGGAAAAAAAAGTCAGCAGAACTGATCACTAAACTGCGGAATAATTACATGTATTGCAGAATAATCCATTAAACTGTGGAATAAAATTCCTCAGAACTGTTATTCCACAGTTCATGTGTATTATTCCACAGTTCAGCCAAACAAATTCTATGAAACTGGGCAAAAATCCACCAAACATACTCAGAAGATTTCAATTTCGCCAATTGGAGCAGTTCGGAAAATTTTGCTATGTTCTACCTTGTTGCAGCTATTTTTAAAAGTGCAACTCATCTACAGAATTTCTAACTATTTTATGGTATTTTGCATCTAGTTTTGGATAAAACAAGGCTAGTCATAGATGTAAAAATAGAGCAGGTTACATTCAGTCTAGAAATTGTGTTCAGGCACATTTATATTCAAACTGTGCAAACCAAACACAACTAAGAGTTCTGAAAATTTTGCTGTGCCCTAGCTTTGAAAATCAGACATCTGATCAGCGATCACTGCCCAGTCTTCTGTGTGCATGGCACCTCATATTCCTCACAACCTCCAAAAGTTCTATCCTTTCCTAACTTCTCCCATCTCGACCCGGCTGAGTTCCTACTTTATCTAAAGCACACCGACTGGTCTCCCCTATTTACTACCAACGACATCAACTGGGCTGTTGACTACTTCAGTAAGTCCCTACTCACCTTACAGCACAAGCAAATTCCATATTCTACTTGCAGAGTCAGAGGGAAGGTGACCAAGTGACTGACGTGACCTCTCTTGCAACAGCTCAAGCTGCAGGACAAGCTCTGGTTAAAATGGAAGTCCTCCGCCAATCAGACTGACTTTGATGAGTATCGGACCTCGCAAAATAACTTCAAGAAGTTAATCCGGGCTGCCAAGAGCAACTACTACCACGGACTCTTGCAATTCTTGGCCACTGATCCCAGAAAGTAATGGAACCAGATTAAAGAAATCATGGTTGACACTAAGCCACAGACTCCCAAGGACAAGTTTTTAAATGATGCCCTCTGCAACAACCCCTGCACCATTGCAGATGCCTTTAACTCAGTTTTCTCTGATGTTCCTCATCTCTCCCCTTCAGCATCCGGTAGCTCCCAGCACCTTCCTACAGCTCCACCAGTAACTACTCCTACCCTTGTGCTTTCTCCTATCTCTCACCTGGACATCCTAAAGTTACTCCAGTCCATTCCCATCCATGGCAGCACTGGGCCAGATGGTATTGAACCCAGGGTCCTCAGACTGGGTGCCCCACTCCTAGTTACTCCATCACTTGGCTTTATAATCTGTCCATCTGGACCTCCATGGTGCCTTTGGCCTGTAAATCTGCCAGGATTATGCCTGTCTTTAAGAAAGGTGACCCTAAAATCCTGTCCAACTATTGCCCTATTACGTTACTACCTACCCTCAGTAAGACTCTGGAAAAATGTATTCACCATCAGATCTCTGCCCATTTGCTGAATTACAAACTTCAGTCACCAGTTCAACATGGCTTCAGGGCTGGTCACAGTGCTACTACAGCTCTTGCCCTATTTACTAGCAACATTAAGTCCAACATGGACAAAGGCCTACTTACTGGTGCTGTATTTATTGACCTCACCAAAGCTTTTGGCCTAGTTGGTCACCCATTGCTTGTGCACAAATTGCATTCTCTGGGTGCCTCTAGCTCAACTATATCCTGGATCAGCAGCTATCTCTCAAATTGATCACAAGCTGTCTCCTTCAATAAGGTCCTTTCATCCCCAGCTACCATCTCCTATGGCATCGCACAGGGGATCCATCCTGGGTCCCCTGCTCTTCTCCATTTTTGTTAGTGACAGTCCCACTTCTTTTCCCCACTGTCACTCCATTATGTATGCCGACAACCTGGTGCTCTACTCAGCCTCCCGTTCAGTAGCTGACCTCAATGTTCACCTGTCATCTGCGTTCCAAGACAATCAATCCTGGCTCCAGTCTAACTTCCGAATTCTCAACCTACCAAAAACTCAGGCAATGCTCTTCAGGTCAGCTAGAAAAGTCCATGCTGGGACCCCTGAGCTCTGCGTTCATTGCTGTGATGGTTCCGCAGTCCTGTCCACTGTCTTCTTCAAATACCTCGGAGTGATACTTGACCCAGCTCTTGATTTTTCTGCTCATATAAATGAGGTATGCAGATCAGTTAACATAAAGATTGGAGCCACTTACCGTGTGTGTCACTCCCTTACCCCAGCTGCTAGGATCTCAGTGTCCAGAGGTGTCCTGGTCTCTAGACTTCAGTATGCCTTCCCCATCTTTCCCCATGCAGACGCTGGTATTCTTCACAAATGGGATACCACTCACAACAACATTTGCAGATCTGCCCTATCAGCCCCTCGCCTTACTCACCACTGTCTTCTATACTCCACTCTACACTGGCTGTCCCCAGCAACCCAGTGCTTATACTTACTGGGCTGCTTCACTGACTCGATGGCTAGACACCCCACCCTGACACTATTGGGACCATGCTCACCCCAGTGCCCCACTCCCACCTACTGAGGTCCTCAAATGCCTTGCTGCTCTCTGTCCCACAATGTTCAGCAAGAATGGGGGAACAAGCTTTCTCTCACTTTGCCCCCAAATTCTAGAACTTGCTGCCTTCCAGCCTTAAGAGTTCCCCATCTCACTCTTTCTTCAAGACTGCACTTTTCTTCTACCTGCATGCACTTGATTCTTGTGTCTGTACCTACCCCCACATTTTCTCCAGTTGTCTCCTAATCCAGCACCTCATGATCTCTGAAATTTTTGAATGTATATGCCTTGTTCGACACCCGTCCCATCCCTGTGAGGATGGCTATTACTACATGTACGTTTTATTTCCCTGACTATCCCTGCGAGGATATCTGTTGCTTAACTTCTAACTGCTTCATACTTCTCAGTTTGTTTTATTTGTCAAATGTATATTGTACTCTCCTGAGTCATGCTTGAAAATAGGAAGGGTTATTGCCAAATGCACCTACCCGGTCAACAAAAGCAAATAAATAAATAAATAAATAGAGACAATCTGGCTCATGTCCAAAGTTGTACAATAGAAAATTGCATCTAGATATAAGCTTTGAAAATCACCCCCTAGATCTTTATGCCAGAGAACAGATTCTTTTAATGCCCCACTGAAAAAAAATCTCTTTAAAAAGCACAGTGTAGCCCAATACAACCTGGTGGGACACCAGAGGGAGTACAACTTCATCAATGGAGGGAGGGAAAAGACAATTGAGCTGAAGAGTACTACATCACTGGAACCCTAATGGTTGTCTGATAATATGATGTATACCAAACATAGTTCACACTGCTGTATACTAAACTGAATTTGTCTTTCGCATAAGACGCCAAACTGAGGTCTCGTCTGTCAGCCCGAGTGGATGTTCAGGTGGACATAAAGATTCCATCGTACTGCTTGAAAAGAGTAAGGAACTTTCCACAGTATCCTGGCCAGATTTACCCCATTCACTAAAATACCATCAACAGCTTAGCCTGATTCAATGTGTCAGTTTACATCTGTATCCCCCCACCCTCATCCCAAGGGACCAAGTTGAAAATTGGTAGAATTACCTATCCCTGCTTTCCTGGTCAGCAAAAACAAAATAAAATGTTGTGAAATATGGGTCCCAGTCTCCCAGGGGTGCTGCCCACTGCTTGGGAATATATTCTATAAAACCTCACACTATTGTAAGCCAGAAACAAAAAGCATCCTCTCTTGCCCCAGACTGAATGCCTTCCCCTTGGCTGAAAGAAGCTGTCCCTTCCAAAACAAAGAATGACATTTGGTAATAGCACATGTTGCACCATGCTGGTGATAAGTTGCTGTTCTTAACCTTTTACCCTCCCAGACTATATAACATGAAAAACGTGCTTATTTTTTTTTTCCAGGCTGTTAAACTGCCATTAAATGTCAGCTTGTATCAAGAACTTAGCTTGGCAAAGCCTTGGGAAAACCTCATTGCAGATATACACAGCATTCAACCACAAACATTTTCATTCAAAAGAACAGGGCAATTGTTGCAAAACTTTAACAAATGCTGGAAGAATTTGTGAGGCTGAGTAAGAAGTTATGACATGTTTTGGACACTGAAGCATATAAATTGATTCCTACAGCTTACAAACTACAAAAAAAACTTTAAAAGTTACCATTAGTTTCCACCATCACTATGACAGTGTCACTGGAAAGCAAACCTGATGGCATGTTAAATGGTTGTTATGGTTATAATGAACATATCATTAACAGCTGTTACTCCTATGGGGTTCTGTGTAGCAATGTGTTAGATTTCTGCTCTCCTAAAACTCTATAAAGGAAGTAGACACATACAGTACAGGCTACAGTTAAGAAAAAATTATTTGATACCTTTTATTGGACCAAAACGGATGTTACACAAAAGAACAAAGTGCTCTAGCTTTCAAACCAACCAGGTTCTTCTTCAGAAGCTTTATGGCAGTTATTTTGAAAATCCCATACTATTAACACCAGATAATGTTGAAAAACCAGAAATAATTCTCATTGGTTTAACATATACATTTAAAACATAACAGCAGATTACGTCAGAGAAGCTAATTAACACCAGTATGCTTTTAACTGAGAAGCCTCAGAAGGGCAAAGGTTATCAAGAAATATCAACAACCAGAGAGTTCTTCTCACATAAATTTAAAAATGTCTCAGTATGCTTCAAGAAAGCATTCTAGTGATAAATCTTGGGATAGCATTCTCTCTAATACATGTAAGATGAGCTTATAACTGACATTACAAGTGTCCTTGTGTTTTAAAGAACAGACAATGAGAGACAAAATCCTGAAATTAGGTATAACTGCAAGATGAAAACAAGCCCCAAATTAAACATACACACATATACATGATGCATGATAGTATCACTTGTAAGTATCAGTGCCAAATAAAAATACTTGTCAATAACCCCCAAGAAAACGAGACCATGAGCTTGATAAGTGCAGATTTCAACACAGATGATTGATACACAAGGAGGCGTGGAAAGGTTTAAAAGGGACTTGGCAAGGTTGGAGGAATGGTCAAAAGTATGGCAGCTAGGATTCAATGCAAAGAAGTGCAAAATAATGCACCTGGGAAACAAGAACCCAGGGGAAGAATACACAATGGTTGGGGAGGTAGTAACAACAACAAAAAAGGAAAGGGACCTGGGGGTAATCATATCAGATGACCTTAAGGTTAGCAAGCAATGTGAGAAGACAGTAGTGAGGGCTGGGGGTATACTGGGATGTATAGGGAGAGGCACCAGCAGCAGAAAACAGGAAGTTGTTATCCCTCTTTACAGACAGTTGGTGAGACCCCATCTGGAGTACTGTGTCCAGTTCTGGAGACCCCATCTCTGCAAGGACATAGACAGGATAGAGGTAGTCCAGAGGAGGGCAACTAAAATGGTGCAGGGTCTGTAAGAGAAGCCATATGAGGAGAGACTAAAGGAGCTTAATATGTATACCCTTGAGGAAAGAAGGAGAGGGGGACATGATAGAAACTTTTAAGTACCTCAGTGGAATCAACAAAGTCCAAGAGGGTAGCATCTTTCAGAAAAAGAGACTTGCAAGAACAAGGGGACACAATTTGAAGATAGAAGGAGGGCGGTTCAGGGGCAATGTGAGGAAGTATTATTTCAAAGAGAGGGTAGTGGATGCATGGAACAGCCTTCCTGAAGAGGTTGGGGGGTCTAAAACTGTGGTAGAATTCAAGAATGCATGGGACAGACATAAGACATAAGGCAATTCTTGTTGGGGGTAGGAAGAAATAAGCTGTTGGTTAACTAGGATCTGCGGCCTATCCTGTAGGTAGGGAAATGGGCAGACTAGATGGGCCAAGTGGTCCTTATCTGCCGTCAAAGTCTATGTTTCTATGTTTCTATGAGTCAGTGTGTAACAAAAGTCTAAGGAACCTAAATGAAAACTTCCAAGAATGAAATCCTCCAGGCCTCCTCCTTTTTTCTCTCTCTCTCTCTCTCTCTCCTTGGGAATGATACTCTAACTGGTAGGAATGAGATATACTGGATGTACAAGAGTCATAATACAGCATCACTCACACCAATATTAATATTTACCCAAAGGAATTACACCTTTTATGAACCCCCAAGTAAATGAGATATGCACCTTATTATGAGCAGATTTAAAAATGTGACAGTGTGTAATCCAACCACTGACAACTAGTAGAAGGAAGTAAATATACACTATATATGAAAACTAAGTGTCCTAGCCACATAACAGTTGCCCCATGCCACACTCCCCTCACACATACGTGTGTACATACACCACACCACGCACACACACACACACCCCAGCACACCCCACACAACCACAACACACAACAAATATAACAAACACAACCCACACACACCACACCACACCATGCACATACAAAGAAAACACACACACACATCATACCCACAACACACAAAAACACAACACATGCAAATCACACACAAACACACACATACATACATACATACATCAATACACACACACACTCTCACACTCACACGCACACACACTCACCACAGTGTTAAGGTGAGAAGTCAACATGTCGATAACCATAAACTTACAAAATCAAAGGCCTGCTGAAGAACTAAAGTATTTATGTCCATCTTTTAAAGTAAAGGTCTGTGTAAGTTTAAGTGGAATAATGTGTCACATAACCAACATCAATGTTCATTCCATCCGCCACTATATTGAGAAGTAAAGTAAGTCTAATTTCAGAAGCCCATCTCTGTTGTGTACTGTTGAAATGTCCTTTTAAAACCATCACAGACATATCTGAGATTGAGTGGCCATCCTGGGAGAAGTGCTGGGCTACTGATTTGTCAGTCATCTTGTTATTAATTGAATGTCCATGTGAATTCATTCTAGTGCGGAGTTGTTGCCTTGTCTCCCCCACAAAACCTGTGCGAGGACATTTCTTGCATTGGATAAAATAGACCGCATTACTTGATGTACATGTATCCTGAATAGTCTGTTTTGTGATGTAGCCACACAGTCTGAATTGGAAATGAGGTTACACGTCTTACATCTGCGTTGATGACAGGTTCCTGTACCATATGATGTCATGGTATTCTGTTCTGGTTCAAGTTGACTCCTAATAATCAGGTTGGCTAAATTAGGTGGTTGTTTAAAAGATAGTAGTGGTAGTTCTTGAAAAATACAATTAAAGGTTTCATCCTCGCTAATTATTGGATGGAGGTCCTTAATAATCTTACATAGAAGTTCAAGGTCAGGATGGTATGTGACTACTAAGGGTATTCTTTTGGTAGTCATTCATTCCTTATATTGCAGTAGTTGTTCTCTTGGGACCTGTGTTGCTTGTTCCACTGCTCTGTCAATTTCTCTGGATGAGTGTCCCTGCTCAATAAAGGTGTTTTTCAACATCACCAGATGTGTGTCTCTGTCTTCCTCATTTGAACAGAGGTGGTGATACTGAAGTGCTTGACTATATATGACAGATTTCTTTGTGTGGCTCGGGTGATTACTTTTGTTGTGTAAGTATCTCTGTCTGTCTGTTGGTTTCCTGTAAATACAAATATGTAGGGTTCCATCCTTAATAGTGACAGTAGTATCCAGAAAATGTACGCTGGTGGCAGAATATTCCAGGGAAAACTTTATAGTTTGGTGGAGGTTATTAAGTTCCCGATGAAAATCCTTAAGTGTGTCAGTGCCCTCTGTCCAAATTATAAACAAATCATCAATGTAACGGAAATAAGCAAGTGGTTTCTGTGTACACTGCCTTAGAAAAACCTCCTCCAAATTCACCATAAAAAGGTTAGCATACTGTGGAGCCATCCTGGTTCCCATTGCTGTTCCCATAGTTTGAACATAATGTTTACCATTGAAGCTGAAGTTGTTATGTGTCAGAATGAATTCAGTGAGTTTACCCATGGCTCCAGGGTCAATGTTGGGGTCCAATTCTTTGTCATGCAGGTATTTGAGTCAGGCTGAAATTCCATCTGTGTCTGGAATATTAGTGTAGAGGGATGTTACATCCATCGTGGCTTAAAGGGTATTAGGTGGTAAGTCCTTAAAACCAGAAAGTTTATATAGGAAGTGAGTAGTGTCCTGGATGTAACTATCTTTGTATAACTAGTGGTTTGAAAATAGCTTCTACAAACCCTGATATCCCCTCTGTCAGGATACCATTACCAGAGACTATGGGTCTACCAGGATTACCAGGCTTATGTATTTTAGGAAGCATGTAGAGTGTCGCTGGCTTAGGTTCACTGGGGATGAGGGCCTTTAGTTTGTCTTGGACATGGTTTGGAAATGTTCCAGTTAACTCTTGTAGTTCTCTTTTATATTCTGTAGTTATGTCACTTCCCAGTACTTTGTAGTAAGTAAGGTCACTTAGCTGCCTGTTGGCTTCCTTAATGTAATCTTCCCGATTCAATATCACCACTGCAGAGCCTTTATCAGCTTTTTTTATGACAATGTTATGGTTCGATTTTAGTGTTTGTATAGCCCTCCATTCTAATGGAGAGAGAGGTTGTATCGGGCCTGTTTCTGCCTATTAAGAATCTCACCAGTAACTCTCTGGCGAAAGCAGTGAATGTATTTGTCCAGTTTCTTGTTACGGCCACTTGATGGGGTAAACTCATATGGTTTCTTTTTCTTATCCATAATATTTTTACTGTTTGTGATTTCTTCACTGCCTGTGATTTCTTCTCCGCCATGAAAAAATTCCTTGAGTCTCAATCTGTGGAAGTATTCCTCCATTTCACCACAAAATTGTATTCTGTCCAGTGGTTTAGTTGGGCAGAAATTGAGGCCGTTAGAAAGTACATTTAATTTCTCAGTAGTCTGTGTGTGGGTGGACAAATTAACAACTGAAAGGTGCCCATCTGTGTGGCTTAGTTGTTCAGTCACTCTGTTCTGTTCTTCATGGTTGTTAGGAAGTATGGTAAGCTGAAGGGCATCTAACTTCCTGTTTTTAATGAGCATGGCTTTTCTTAAGGTTCTTTGGTAGTTCATGTCTATCTCATGCAAGATGTCTGGAATAGGCTCACCAGAGATCCTCTCCAGAGTGGTAACTATTTCATCAAACTGTTTCTTCAAAAATGCTTTCTTGGCATATGAGCTGTGAATTCTGTGATTTCTCAGTTTCTCAGAGGTCCTACAACAAAGTTGTTCAGCGTATGTAGAATTATCTGTGTTTCTCAGTGGATTACAAATAGCTAGACCTTTAGGGATAATGTTATTCCTTTTGCACTGGGATAAAAAGTAGATGTCACTGTCTAGCTGTGCTAGTTTCTTCTTAACATTATGCAACTGCTATATCCTATGGCGAATTCTGGTATCTTCCATGATGCAAAAAATGTTGTAGGTGCCATATTGGTCCTTTTAAGAACAGATCCAGAAACAAATGATTTGATACCTTTTATTGGACCAACATCGATGTTACACAAAAGAACAAAGTGCTCTAGCTTTTGAACCAACCAGGTCTCTGGTTGTTGATAATTCTTGATAACCTTTGCCCTTCTGAGGCTTCTCAGTTAAAAGCATACTGGTGTTAATTAGCTTCTCTGACGTAATCTTCTGTTATGTTTTAAATGTATATGTTAAACCAATGAGAATTATTTCTGTTTTTTCAACATTTTCTGGAATTAATAGTATGGGATTTTCAAAATAACTGCCATAAAGCTTCTGAAGAAGGACCTGGTTGGTTCAAAATCTGGAGCACTTTGTTCTTTTGTGTAACATCCATGTTGGTCCAATAAAAGGTATCAAATCATTAGGCTACTGTTAAGTAATTTGAAATCTGGCTGATAAAGGATCTATGATTTGATCTGCAGATGCACTGACATGCAAGAAGAGCAGTGCATGTTATAGGAGTTATGTCAGTAAATTGTGCATTCTATTTTGTAGGCATTATGTTACAGGCACTGCATTAGCAATGCATTTGCAATGAAACTAAAGATCTGAAAAAGCCATTTTGAAAACACATTGCCTTTTTTGGGCTGCAAATACATTCCAAAGTTATTTAGGTTCAATCTGTACTGTAGAATGCTGCCAGATAGGGTCCTATTTGGTAACTGGTAATCATTTGTGACATCATCAAACTGAAGCTAATCTATTTCAATGGATTTCTGAATAGTCTGATAGTCATTTTGACTTCCATACAGGGTGATAAAAACCATAGCAACAGCTAGGATATACACACTCCTGCTTTGCCAGTAGGTCATTGCCTTATTTGTAATTCATGACTTTGCTCACTGTAATTACCTACTTAAATGCATTCACATATACAGTATCTGTTTACTCATTTCTCCACAGCTGGAGTGTAAGTGTTTAAATTACCCTGCTACCTGTTGGCCTTAAGGTCTGGCTCACTGTTTTTTTTTTCAGTTGTGCCATGGTCTGGTTGTAGTGGCTGGTTTATGTAGTGCTGGGTAACTTTGCTATTTCAATTATTATTTTCATTATGCTCCTTCACCAGCCTACCACCATCAGTCCTACTGGCAACAGGTTCTACTGTTAGCATGTTTAACCTTGAGCCTTTCATCATTGGTAATCTCCTTTACAACTGGCTGGGCAAAGACTCATCAAAGTACAAATATGCCCTCTTCAATACAAACCTCTCTTAAATTATTATTCTTCTCATTAGTTCCATCCATGCTTGCAGCAATAGCAATCTCCTTAACTTCGGGTCAGTAACATCATGGGACAAAACCATGCAACAAACATTGTAGGCATATCATCGCCGACTGCAATGTCGGCTAACCATTACAACGCTGGCTGATACTGTGTTTGCAAGTGGTATACAATTCTGGTGACAGGAGGGTCCCCCATCCCACTCTCTGACCATCAGCCCATGGAACCATAATGGTAGCCCTCCCAGGTGTGATGTCCGTTCCCCCCCCGCTGTCGCCAATCACCAATATCCATGTAGCGATGTACAATGAAACACACACTATCCCTGGTGTCAAGTGGATCACCCATCCCTGGAGGCAGACCCCCACCACCCTGCACCCCCCTCAACAAGCAGCAGATGACTAGCACAGCCCTCCACTCACCACCATGGCTGGCCACCCAACTAAGCAGAATGAATGTCCTCGTAGACGTGTGCATGCTCATTCATTCTGCATAGTTGAGTGGCCAGCTGTGGCAGTGAGTGGAGGGCTGTGATGGTTGTTTGCTGCTCATTGGTGGTGTGTGAGGTGGTGGGAACTGCTTCCAGGAGTGGGGGGTCCACTACTCACCAGGAATAGGTTATGTTTCATTGTACATCGCTACATTGATGTTGGTGATCAGCGATGGTGGGGGGGCAGACATTACACCAGGGAGGGCTACCATTATGGTTACTGGGGCTGATGGTCAGCCAGTGGGATGGGGGACCTTCTTGTCATCAGAACTGTATACCACTTGCCAATGAAGTATTGGCCAGTGTCGTAATGGTTTGCTGACATTGTAGTTGGCGATGATATGCTTACAATGTTTATTGCACAATGTTTTGTCCCGTGATGTTCCTGACCTGAAGCATCTCCTCAACTGGATAATTGTTACTTACCAAGACAAAGATAGGGCTGCTGGCATTCTTGCAGATAGTTTTGGTGATCTTGTCATCACCTTCAGCAGCTGGGAAATTTGATGCAAAACATGTTCTCCAAAACTGATCACTGCTGATCATGCATTTCAACCTGAAGCTGTCCTATGCAGATCTTTCGGCCATAAGATAGGACCAAATCCACCTGATTCTCTCCATAGCAGAAGCTTGGGACTTTTGTTGTCAGTCAATTCCTTCAAGTCTGCAATATGCACGTTCCTGTCAGAACATACAGGGTCAAGAACTGCCACAATTTTTGGATCTTGAATGAGATTAATGAATTGTCCTCATGCAGGGATGCAACCTGGGACAGGTTATCGAACTGCAATTTGTATTATAGCAGTTGTTGTTTCAAATGCTTGTCAAAGGCTAATACAGCATAGATAACTATCTTGAAACCCAAACTCTGAATTTCCTATTTGTTCAATGTTTTCTGCAAACCCTAACATTACTTTAACTTAGTTTATTAATAGAACAGACAGACAGACAGCAAGAAAAACAAAGAGTGAGAGCTAGATAGGCAGACAGACATACAGATGTTATTTTTTTTACACAGGATATGTAAACATTTAATCTCAATCAAAGATACAGTAATTAAGTCTCTATAGGAAGAGAAAATTGTGAACGTTATACCTTTCAAAATGATAAGGTACATATAAATGCAACTGTAATGAGCTGCAGTGGTAGTGCACTCCTGTTTTTTTCTTATTCTATTTCTTCCCTTGGCAGGGCGGACTGCTCCTTCCACCAACCCCCCCCCCAGCCCATCATCTGGCATCCCAGGGACTTACCATCCATCCAGATCTGTCCACACAGCTTCTCCCCTCTGGCAGGAGTTGATGGCTCCTGTCTACCAACGACAAGGATCTGGTTTCCAGGAGAGGGCCCTGTAGCCCAGTTGCATAGCCTGCGATGGGCCAGTTTCATCCTGCCCACCACTAGCCTTATTCTGCCAGTTTTCCTCCAATCAGAGGAGTGGACATGCAATGCCATCCAACCATACCCATATACGCTTCCATGCATAGGACATTGACAGCTGCCACTCCTCCATTCCTCATGCTGAAGTCCCAGGTGCCTGTACACCCTGCCACCTCTACAGGTCAGGCAAATTCTAGTGCCAGTGTGCCTTCCCCCCCCGAGAAGGAGAGTTGTCCTCTAGACCCTCCATCCTCCTCTCCCCGGCTCACCCCTGATGCCCCGAGATTGCTCCTGACCCAGGTTGTCATTGTGGTGGCAGGTGAGGCTTGGTGCCTCAGTCCTCCATGCCACTTGGCCAGCTAGGAGTGCACTTCTACATCCCAAAAGATGTTGCTGAACATGCTAAATCAGCCACAGTACAAAAAATAAGAAAACTGACACACAAATACCAAAGGGACTATACACATGAATTTATTCTCCCATGATGAAGCCTCTGCTAGAAGGTACGACATTGAGGAGTTTCTGCACTCTGATGGAGTCATTGCTTTTTCTGTGAATAAACATGAAGCCAGCTTCATATTTCTGAAGTTGTTTCCTTTTTACTTTTGCTAATCATAACATTTTCTATTTTATATACCTTAAGTGTGATATATAAACAGCATTATCCCTGGAAGCTGACATATCACGTGCTATTGCTCTTCATATGTCATCAGCATAGTGACCACACTAATGGAGACATTACTATCAAACCAATCTGGCAGAAGGTGAATGGCTTTTCTTGGTCATTTGTGGTGCACAGACAGTGAGATCTTAATGCTGATGAGTCATAAAAGGGAGAATGAATAAATATGTTAGCCTCCAGGTAGGGTAGTGTTCCACCTCTACCCTCAGGTGGAAAATATTCAAATTAGCAAAAGAGAAAATAAAACTTATTTTAGATACAAAAAAATAACAGTTGACCTTTTAAAAAGGCATTATGGGTGAGGTTTGAGGAATACTTTTCAGGCCATTTAAACTAGCAGGAGGATAAACTGGGGCTAGGAACATTTACAAGGAGAACTGGGGACACCAGTTGTTTTGAGTGTGTGGCTGTGTGTGGGGGTCCTGGTATGGAGTTTAGAGTGCTCTTGGTCTACCATCCACCTGGGTGGCAGTGGGGCTTCTTGCAGGAGGTGACGTCTTTTGTCGCCGAGAGGGTGTTGGAGTCATCGAGATGGATTATTCTCGGCCACTTCAACACCTGGGTGGACAATGTGATGTCACCTGGGGCCAGAGACCTTTTGCTAAGTATGGAGGCTCTGGGCCTGATCCTGCATTCCACATCCAGGTTCTACCAGTCCATCCATGTGCTTGATCTGGTGTTGTCTCTGGGGCTTGAAACTGACACCCTCAAGATTGATCGGGTCACTTAGTCTGATCATTGCACCATTGTGTTCAGCTTCAAAATCCCCCTGAATATCCCAACCCCTGAGGAAATGGTCCAGTTCCACCCTTTGAGGGGTATTCTACCAGAGGGACTGATGGTGGAACTGGACATTTCTTCTGTGTTTGGAGACTTGCACTAACGGTCCAGGAGAAGCAATGATGGCCTATAACACTGCTGTTGCTGCAGCCCTGGACTGTCTGGTGCTGATCCATGAATGCCACCTTGTTTCACACCTTGGCTCTGCTTTGTTTTATTTTTATTTATTTTTATTTAAACAGCAGTTTGGAAAACCTTTGAGCCATAGGCTCATTTACAAAGGTACCTTGTCACAATAAGACAAACCAAAATACACAGTATAGCAGTACAACACATAGGTATAACAGTAAATTAAGACATAGATACAAACAAGCTGGTACAGGTAGGATGGATGCAAACAACACCAGAGTTATGTTGTCCTTAGCAGCTTAGTAATAAGCTTTGTCATAAGTATTGAGTACGGCTTTGACTAGCGGCAGTTACAGCATCGGGTGTTAATAAGGTGGTTACGTAAGGAAGTTTTGAAGCACGATATAGTTGGAGCTTGAGGAGATGGAGGGGCAGTGTGTTGAACCAGGAGGGGCCTTAAAGCTGAAGGCTCTTTGGGCCGTGAGAGGTCCTAGCTCTAGGGATAACAAGAGAGGTTTTCCCAGAGGTCCGAGTATGAACTAGTGGGACAGAGCGGCGTATGGTGGTGGTCAATCCTGGTGGGGAAAGCCCAAGGAGGGACTTTTTTGTAAGGGTACAGGTAAGATATTTGAGGCGCTCATTGAGATCAAGTACCAGCGCTTTAGCATACAGTAGACAGGTGTGTGTCATCCTAGGTGCTCCAGTAATTAACCTGCAGGCCTTATTCAGAGTAGTGCAAATTTTAGGAATGCGGTCTGATCAGCAGCACCATACACTGGCAGTCCATAGTCCACTAGGGACAGGATAGAGAGGTGACTGTGAGTCAAGAGCCTCCGGGGAGGCAGTGTTTATACCGATGTAAGATGCCCAATCGATATTAGTGGCAGTGGCTAGGGTCACGATGTGTCCATGGAAGGAGAGAGAGGGGTCAAAATGGATCCCTAGGTATTTATAGGAGCAAACTTGTTCAGTGGGAATGAGGACCCAGAGTGATAAAGGAGTTTGAAGTTGCAGGACTTGTTTTGGGGATGAGAAGAACATGGTTTTGTTTTTTAAGATTTATCACCAATCTATGTTCCTTGAACCAGCCCTCGGCTTCAGTGAAGGACTTCTGCAGCGAGTCCTGGAGGGCAATAGGTTTACGACTTGAGGCAAAGATGACTGCATCATCAGCGTACAATAGAATGTTCCCCAAGCAAGAGCGTGGAAGGGTGTTAAGGTAAAGGGAGAATAGTAAGGGCCCAGAATGGAGCCCTGGGGAACCCCAGAAAAGATGGGACAGATGTCTGAGTAGGTCCCATTAATTTTTACACGCTGTGAGCGGTCAGACAGATAACTGGTGCATCAGGAGATAGGCCCAGCAGCAAAACCAGAGAGACTAAGGGCATCAAGAAGGAGGGTGGAGACAGTGTCGAAAGCTGAGAGGTCAATGAAGACAGCCCAGCCAGAGAACCAGTGTCTAAGGAGGAGTGGAGAAAGTTGGAGAACTCTAGGAGGGCTGTGTTGGTACTGTGGCCGCTCGGAAGCCATGCTGCTCAGGACAAAGGACATTGTAGGTGGAGAGGTAGTCAGAGATTTGAGAGGTCACCACTTTTTCCAAGGCCTTGGAGAGAGGAGAGAGAATGGAGATCGGTCGATAGTTTCCAGCCACAGTCCTATCACCACCTTTAAAGATAGGGGTGACAGTGGTGACTTTCCAGGCAGTTGGAACCTTCCCCAAGCAAAGGGAGTGGTTGATGAGGCATGTGATCATGGTAAGGACTGTGTCTAATACCAGCCGTAGGATACACGGATCCAGGGTGTCACTGCCTGTACTATTGCTCTTGAGGGCAGTGACCAGGTGCGGCCTAAGTTCTTGGGCAGAAACACGGCGGAGGAGAAAATAAGGGCGAGAAAGATTTACGGCAGGTGCTGGGGGAGGAGGGTCAAAAAAATTTGTAGGGAGGATAGGGCTAAGGTCAGTGAATGAGGTGTTGAGGTGGTTGGCTATGAGGCTGGGTCTGAGGAGATCACACCATTAATGTTGATCTGGTGGGCGGGGTGTGCACTCCCATTTAACTGTTTAATGTTATCCCAGAAGGTTCTGGGATTCCCCATGAGGCAGTGAGTGAGGACCGATAGTGCTCAGACTTGGCCTTTCTGATGGCCCGAGTGCACTTGTTTCGGGCGGCAGCATATAACCGTCTGTCATTGGGCCGGCCAGTCTCAATGGCACGGTGCCATAGGTTGTCCCTATGTTTGAGCTGGTGGATCAAAGCTGGGGTAACCCAGGGGGCATTCTTCCTTTTAGAATGGCGGGTCAACACTGGGGCAAAGATATCACAGGCATTATTAAAAGTTTGGGTAAAGAAGGAGAGAGCTGTGTCGATGTCAGGAGTTGCCAGTATAGGAGACCAGTCAATTTGGGACAGAAGTTCCTTAAGTTTTATCAGTTCATCAGGTATTAGACGCCGCCGGCATGTGGACTGTGCTATGGGTTTGGGGACTGAGGTTGACCAGTGGAATAGAATGGGGGAGTGATCGCTGAGAGAGTCTGGGAGGACTTGTACATTGGGGATCCGATTCGGGCGGTTGGTGAGTACCACATCAAGCAGGGTACTGGAGCCTCTCTTGGGGTTAGTCCTGGTAGGGTGGGTAACTAGTTGCGTTAGGTCTATTGCAGAAAAGGAGTCTCGGGTAGAGGAGGAGGAGGGGCTGAGCCAGTTGACATTTAAGTCACCCACCAGAATTTGATCAGCGGAAGGAGGTAGAGAGGTAAGGTATTCTGTAAGAGAGGCAATGGCCTGCGTTTGGTCCCTGGGGGGCACGTATGCAGTAGTCAGATAAAGGTTTGATGGGGAGCTAAGGAAGTTGAAGACAAGGGGGCAGAGGTTGGAGAGGTTTTGGAGGAAGACTGGGACTCAGGAGGACAAGCTGGTTCTGATGACTCATTATGATGAGTATCAGAATGCAATCGTACAGAAAAAGGCAGCTTTTATGTCGAGGATGACTGCAGCCGGGAAGAATCAACCGGCTCAGCTCTTCCAGGTTGTAGACAAGCTATTACATCCAGCCTATCTTGAACCCATTAGAGCTTTTTCAATCCACAAATGTGAGGAGTTTGCTCGATTCTTCTCAGACAGAGTATCCTCTGTAAGATCCAGGATTGCTCCAAGTGGAATTCAGTTCTCCAGCAGTGGTGTTTCTCATGTGGGCAATTGCACTCGGATGTCCTGGGGTGAGTTCCAGCTGGTGATGATGCAGAAGGTCTGTTGGATAGCCCTCGGGCTGAAACCAATGGTCTGTGACTTGGACCCGGGCCTGATGCGACTACTAGTTGGCTGCGTCGAAGCTCTGGGCCTGATCTTTGCTGGGATAGTTGGAGTTCCTTCTTAGAGGGTTTTTTTCTGGTGTCTTTAAAACAGGATCTGGTTAAGCCCCTGCTGAAAAAAACATCACTGGACCCTGACATCCTGGCAAATTACTGGTCTATCTCGAACCTTCCTTTTGTGGGGAAGTTTCTTGAGAAGGTGGTAGCAGAACAGCTAGAGGGTAATTTCATAGACTTCCAAATTTATGAACCTTTCCAGTCTGGATTTAAGACCTTGCATAGCACAGAGACAGCATTGGTCAGGGTGTTGAATGACCTGCTCAGGGCAAGGGATCAGGGAGAGCATACAATTCTTGTTCTCCTCGATCTCTCCTCAGTGTTTGACACTGTGGACCATGAGGTGTTGTTGGACAGGCTAAGTATGTGGGACTCACCAGCAGGGTCATCAGCTGGTTTGAGTCCTTTCTCTGGGGCAGGTCTCCGAGAGTAGTAATGGGAACTTGTTCCTGAAACCTGAGAGACCTGCCCTGTGGAGTTCCTCAAGGTTGTGTCCTCTCCCTTATGTTGTTCACAGTGTATATGCTGCCCCTGGGTGAGGCCATAAGATGGTATGGGCTGAGTTTTCATTGTTATGCTGATGATACTCAGCTCCATCTGTCTTTCATGCTTGGTAGACCTGATGCTGTCAATGTGCAGAATAAATGCTTGGCTGATATCCAGGCTTGGATGGCGTTGAACTGGCTGGGACTAAACCCTGGGAAGACTGAGGTACTAGTGGTAGAGCTGGGTCGGAGGATTGGGCTTGGAGCCTCTGGTGACAGGTTAGGCATTTATGTAGGCCCAACAGAACTGGAGGTTTCATCAAGGGTGAAGAATCTGTGTGTTGTGTTTGACAGCGAGCTGACATTTGATTCTCAGGTGTCAGCAGTTGTCCGGACTGGATTTTACTATCTCCAGAACATTACCCGGATCAAGTCCTTTGTTCCACCTGAAGATCTGGCCACACCTGTCCATGTTCTTGTGACCCTGAGACTCAACTACTGTAATGCCCTATACCTCAGGGTCAGAGGTGGTGCACTGCAGTGCCTGCAGCTGTTGCAGAATGCAGCGGCACGGGTGTTGACTGGTCATTCCAGATTCAGGCATATCACCCCCAGTGCTGTGTGAACTGCACTGGCTGCCAGTGCACTGGTGCATCACCTTCAAGGTAGGCCTTTTGACCTACAAGGCCCTACATGGTTCAGGTCTGGGCTACCTGAAGGATCTCCTGCATCCCTACATCTAATCTTGCCCCCTCAGATCAGCTACCAGTGCTCTCCTGGAGATACCCAGAGCAAGGTTAAAGAGCTCTGGGGACTGAGCATTTGAGGCAGCTGCCCCAGTGTTGTGGAATTTGTTGCCAGGGCACCTCCAGGAGGCACTGTCTGCTGAAATATTTAAATGACAACTGAAAACATTCTTGTTTGCACAAGCTTTTGGGTTCTGAATTGGGCCATTTAAGAATTTGAATGGGTTCAGTTGTTTTAATCATGTTTGAGATTTTGTTTGTATATGCTGTTATTACTGTTCCTGTTCTGTTATTTATTTATCTATGTATTTGTACTACTGTTGTAAGGGAGCCCTGAGCCTTCAGGGAAGGGCACTTTAAACAAATAAAATCTAACACTACTACTATTACTACATGACAAAGACTTAGCTAACACTCCCCAACTAGTGGGGTTAATCGGGAGGGGGGAAGGGTACTACAGCAAGGGATGGTGATGGACATATGCCAGAGACCGGGGATGGCATCAGAGGAGGAGGGGAGATAATGAAGGTGAATTAATGTAGAGAAAGTACACAGTAGGACTGGTCAGTAATGGGGAATCGGTAGGAGACAATGTTCCTAATGACTGGTCTGTTTTAATGACAGAAGCCTCAGAAACAAAATAAGTGAGCTTCAGCCTACAGCGGCAGAAGTAAGATAGAACTGTTAGCAATAACAAAAACATGATAACAGGAAACAATGATCTGGAACTTGCACTATTGCGCTAGTCATTCTACAGGATGAATGAACAAATAACAAGGGATGGCTCTGTACATCAGGGAAGATACAGAGGGCACAGTAGATAGTGCTCTGGAGGGAGGGCATGGGATGGAAGCAGTTGCATGCAGCTTATACAGGAAGAGATGAAAACATTAGGGTCTGAGTGGAGTACAGACTGCTGAACTAGAAGAAGCAAGGAGACTGGGAATTAGTGGAGGGGATCATGAAGGCATCAGCTGAAGAGGAGGTGGTATTAGTGGGTGACTTAAATATGCTGGATGTGGACTGTGAAATCCTGGCAGCCAGCAGTGCAAGAAGTCAGGTGCTCGCAGGTGTGATGCAAGCCAATTTTCGCATGCAATAAGTCAGGAAACTGACAAGGAAGGGAGCCAGTCTTGATCTGGCTCTGTCAATCACTGAGATATTCTGGAAAGTCTAAGTCAGGGATCCACTGAGGTACAGTGACCACAGTATAGAGCCTTTCAACATAACCACAAGATCACATCACTGGACTTCAGAAGGGTGGACTTTGACAACATGAGGGAGATGCTGAACAATTTATTTATTTATTTATTTGAACAGCAGTTTGAAAACCTTTGAGCCAGAGGCTCATTTACAAAGGTACCTTGTCACATAAAGGCAGATCACAATACAACAGCAGGTAAACAGTAACGGGTACTAAACAATGGGTGGTACATCAAGTTGAATACAACAGAGGTAGACAAACAAAAATATCATACGTAATTAGCTGATATTTGTTTGTTTTTGTTAACCAGATAGGTGCACTAGGCAAAGGCATTGCCTATGCACGAGCCAGGAGAGTTACAGACAGTACAGATAATACAATATACAGTATGTTGTCACAGTTACAGGTAAACACAACTTCACACAGCATGGCCGGTGATGCATCAACAATTTGGAGCTACAGACAGTGTAAGCAATAGATATCAGGTAATACAACACATCAGAGGTTGGAAGATGCAACACAACAAGGCATTAACATTGGTCAGGTCAGGCTAGCTAACCTTGGACATAGTAATGTAAAAGCAGGTCGAATACACAAATTGGATATGGGTAGATGGAGTGGAAAAGGCAGAAGTCAAATGGGATGTCATAAACAGGGATGTAACTGAGGTGATGGTATCATGCATGTGACAGGTTGGAAAAACAAAAAGCACAAAAACTTGATCTGGCTTTCCAGAGGGGTAGCAGAGGCAGTAAGTGCAAAATGGGTAGAATGTCAAAAATACAAAGAGGGGCAGAGGGGAACCAACTTGTAAGCTTATTTGAAAAAACTGAAAGGCCAAAATAATGGTAACGAAAAGTAAAGCAGAGATGGAGTTGAGAACGGCGGAGGAGATCAAGGATGAGAGGGAAAACTTTCTTTAGGTATGTTGGGGGAAAATTAAAATTAACGTAGTTACTATCAGATTAATGAAGGAAGGGACATGGGTGAAGGAAGATGGAATAAAAACTGTAAGAAAATGGAAAGCAAAAATACAACACTCTGGCTGCTGCCATTCTAATACCATACATTTACTGTATGTGCCAGCAGAGACTTTAAAAAACAGCTGGTGCCAACCTAACTTTCTTACATAAATATCAATGCTCCAAGTCAGTTTGATAATTTTTCAAAATACCTGCCATCTTTTTTAGTGTTGCACAGATAGAATCCTAGAAAATAGGATACCAAGAGATACCTCCCATTTGGCCAGATGATTGCTGTGGTAGGATAACAGTACTATCTGTCCATAGATCCTACCCTCCAGGATCCAGTGCATGAATCCTGCAAACCTTGTAGATCCTGTGGATCCTAGCAACAGCTCCAGCTCGATTTCCTCTCTGACCTAGGATCCTTGGATCTGACCTAGGATCCATCACTATCTGAACCCAGGTCCTAACTATCTGGCCTAGGATCCCTGGATCCTGATTGGGATCCATCATTACCTGACCCCGGATCCTAACTATCTGACCTAGGATCCCTGGATCCTATGTAGGATAAATTGCTATTTGACCTAGAATCCTACATCTGTCTTTGGTAGGATTTCTATGAACATACGAAATTTGCCAGCAGATAAAGGCCTAGAGGTCTATCAAGTCTGCTCGAATGTGCAGCTAGCACCCCTTATTCTGCAGCTTCCCCTCCCTTCCACCCTTCCCCTTCATTGACCCTCCCCCTTGTCCTGTCCCATCCCCTTTTGAAGCAGTCCACTGTTCTACTGGATACCACTTCTGCAGGTAACGATTCCACCCAGCCACCACCCCCTCTGTAAAAAGTGTCTCCTCATCTCCCTCCTGAACCTTCCTCCCTCCAGTCTCATATCATGGCCCCTGGTGTCCCTCCCTTCCCTTACTTTGAACAGCCCCTCTGTACCTGTATTTCTGGTAGGATCCTATGTGGGATACCATCACTATCTGACAGATAGTGGTAGGATCCACAAAAGCACTATCTGAGAAACACAATTTTTTTTGGTGTGTGCATACTGAAACTGTCACCTGCCCAGTCACCTGCTCATTTGGCTCCATGTCATTTTAACGAGGCAACTATACTGACTAACAATTACAGTGACTTTAAAATAGTGAAGTAAATTTCAGCAATAGCTTATTTCAGTGAATACCAATTACAGCGATTAATACCACAATCAGCATAGTTGGCAACTAGTGAAATCAGTCCTGCATCTGGAAATTGAAAGCTAGATTTAACAGATATTCCATACGAGATCATATCGTATATTCTCTCACGACCTGCACTAAGCGCTCCGTCAGATCCCGGTAACACCTCCTACTAGTCGAAGCCGCTGCACCAGACATGATCTGAGCCATCTGAACCTCAGACATCCTCTGTTCCTCCTTAATACATTCGAGGAACCTCTGACTCCTCACAAACTCCACGGCCATCTTACATCCTGTGAGTGCCATTCAATAGCCTCATTTATACCATAATTACAGACAGCTGCAACCACTTAATTTGTCTAGTGTTGTATGCAGGGGGGCTGTGCACCCCCATCTCTAGGATTACAACACCACGCCACTCATGGACACTAGGGTAAGTAGCAATGTACAGCTTGCTGAGATTTACAGTCACTATAATGTACTGCTCGCTGTGTTCCACAGTCGCTATAATGTACCACTCGCGATAATTGTTTGCACTGTATTTGACTTGCTGAAGTTCCCTCACTGTGTTTGCTTTGCCAAAGTGATGTGCTACCGCTCATTTAGCTGCACACCTCACTTGGCTGTCATTTCTTTCTGGGCTGGTGATAGCCTCTATCCAAACCTGTCTTGCTACCCCAATTTGTGTTAACACCTGCTTCTGACCACATGTGGTATCTGCTCCCCACAGTATCACTCTAACTGGAAACAGAGGCAACAAATGGTCTTTATAGCAACCACCAGAATGTGCTACATGCATCTCTACAGCCACAGAGTGGAAGAACTACTTCCAAACAACCAAGAAGTAGAGTTTTTTAAATTGCAAAAAAAAAATAAGAAACTGGAGCTGCATTTTACCTCATGTTCTAAGCATAGCAATACACTCCAGTGTGGGCAGCATTTGGCTATACTGGCCCTTTCGGGGGCTGTAAGGCCTTCCAGCTACATTGTTGGGCCTCCCTATGCATCTGGCAGGGTGGGTATAGCTCAGTACTGCCCACCTTGGCATGTATAATTGCTTACATATACTAAATGATTACTTTCATTCAGTATTAACAGTGGATGAGGGGGGCCTACTACTGGAGTTTGGAGTGCAGGCCAAAGAGAGGAGTGTGACAGAACTGGAGTTAGGACCAGTTTCTGCAGGACTGCTCGCACCTCAAAACCCTGAAGTGGACAAAGCAAATGGTCCTGATGGCCTGCACCCAAGAATACTGATAGAGGTGGGTCTGACTCTGGCAGCACCACTGTCAAATCTGTTTATTCCCTGGAGATGGAGGTGGTTCCAGCAGACTGGAGATAGGTAGTGTGGTGCTGCTGTACAAAAGTGGGGACAGGGATAATCTGAGAAATTCTAGACCTGTCAGTCTAACCTCTGTTGTACACAGGCTGCTAGAAACCATTATTAAAGGGGAACAATCAGCACTAGGAGCAGCACACCCAAGTGTGAGGCTGGTCCCAATTTGTACTGCATATTAGATTGTGTCAGGCTGATTCTGCTGACTTCCAAGCTGGCATTTGCTGTAACCAGAAGTCCCAGAATCCCCTGCAGATGACATCAGAGCAGGACTACAGCAGTGGGAGATTTAATAGCCCTCAGTGCATGTTAGAATTTTTGTAAGCTTTGATCTTTTGTTTGCTGATCTTGCTGTCTTCCAAAGGCTATGTACACTTACTGAAGAAGGTACTTAACCTTTTGAAAACAGTGGGACAGGCAAACATCTGATCTGAGCTTACAAAATCTCTAAATGCACTAAAGGCTATTGAATCTCCCTTTGTTGTGGCCCTGCTCTGTTGTCAGCTGCCAGTGATTGTGGGATTCCTGGTTACAACAAATGTCAGATTGCAGGACAGCAGAATCTGCCTAATACAATACAGTATACTGCAGTAAAGAGTAAGTAAAGAAATGTTTTTGCACAAAAAGTGCAAATTGGGACTAGTCCCATACTTGGGTATAGGGCTCTTAGTGCCAACTGTTCTGCTTTAAGGAACATAGAGGGAATTCTTGGAAGCAGAAAGTTTGCAGGGCAGGATGCAGCATGGGCTTGAAGAAGATCTTGATAAACTGCTTGATTTGCTTTGTTAATTGGGTCACAAAAGTGATGGACAAAGACCAAGCAGTGACTGCCATTGACCTCAACTTTTGCAAAGTCTTCAGTTCTTTTCTACACAGTAGGCTAATAAAGAAGCTTGGTGAATGGTTGGTAGCAGACAAACTGACCAGGCTGATTCAGAACTCAAAACAAACACAAAATTAGCAGCTCAACCCTTGCTCATTCACAAACTTTAATGGCTTTTCATTAGGAGTGCTTCTGCTTTATGGCATACATATGTTAAAACAGAGGATTAAATGCATACCCTTCCCCCATGGCAGATTTTACAAATATAAAATTATTTGTGGCTGAATTGGCCACTTACCTATTTTGTCTCCAGTAGGAGTGGGGGTCTTTTGGGGTTCACATCAGGGCCCTGTTGTGAAGTTACCCAGCTTCCAATCATCAAGAAGTGTGCACCTTAATTAAAGGAAGACAATTCAGGCAGTGCGCCTTATATAAAAGAAGTCATTTCATTCAGTTACATTTTAGGATAGGTACTGTATATAGCTGAAGAGCGGTCTACCTTTATGATTGGTAGCTGGGCAATTTCACATGCAAAAAAAGTACAAACTGATGCACATTTGTACAAAAAACCTAATACATATTACTGGAAGTGAGAGTAAGGATGGTGCAGACAGTTGAGGAGAGGGACCTGGGAAGGGGTCATCATTAGTGACAGCTTTAAGTCCTCTGGTTATTGCAACAAAGCATATAAGAAGGCAAACTGGCTGTTGGGATGTACAGGAAAAGGGTTTGATAGTAGGAGTAAGAAGGTGATACTACCTCTGTACGGGTCGCAGGTCATGCCGCATCTGGTGTTCAGCATGCAGTTCTGGAGTCCACACCTCGTGAACGACAGGGACTGCAAAGGGACGGTACAGTGGAGATCCATGAATATGATCCGGGGTAGAGATGTTGTGAAATAAAATTTCACCTGCCAAATTTCCATGAAATTGGAATTTTGCCATGCAAAATATTTAGCAAAATTGCGAAATTTCACCAGCAAATGAGCATCATAATCCATCATTATGACTGGCTTATCACCAGCCCAAATTTAAGATGAAGAATCTCCCTGGTATCTAGTGGTTCCCCCCTTGGCTGATTACCAGCCCAAATTGAAGAAAGCCCCCCACCATGATTCTTCATTGTTCCCCGTCACACGTTTCCACCAACCAATCTGTAAAAAAAAAATTTCCAATCTCACTCCCTGGTGTCCTAGTGGACCCCCCCACCCTGTCATAGATATTACCCGCTCCCCCATGCCCCCCATACCGATTGGACCACCAGTACAGCCTCCTCACCTCCGTGGCTGGCAGCCTGAATGAGCACTTCAATGAATGAGTGCATGTAAGCACACACTCATTCATTGAAGCACTCAGTCGGGCTGCCGGACATGAAGGTGAGTGGAGGGATGTGCCGGTGGCCTGATTGGGCTACTGGGAGGGAATGATGGGGTACTATCTGATGACAGGGTTGGGGGTCCACTAGACACCAGGGAGTGGGGATTGGTTTTTTTTTTTTTTTACAGATTGGTTGGTGGAAATGGTGGATGGGGAAATAATGATGGTAAATCCCGGCAGGGGGTCTTTCTTCAATTTGGGCTGATGATTGGCCAGGGGGACCACTAGACACCAGGGAGATTCTTCATTTTAAATGTGGCCTGGTGATCGGCCGGGGGGGGACCGCTAGACACCAGGGAGATTCTTCATCTTAAATGTGGCCCGGTGATCGGCCGGGGGGGACCACTAGACACCAGGGAGAGTTATCTTAAATTTGGGCCAGTGATCAGCTGGTGGGGACCACTGGCCACCAGGGATGATTTAAGGATACTTAAAATGGTGAAATTTTGACTGAGAGTGGTGAATCGTACCATTTTGCAGGCAAAATTTCACCAGCCAAGCCTGAAATTTCGCATTTCATTACTGCACAATGTTTTGTGAATTTCGTGAAATATTCTGCGTAATGAAATGAGCTGATTTTGCACAACACTATCCAGGGGCAGCAGGGGATGTGATTGGGGGAAAGATTGGCAGACATTACGTTTTATAGACTGGAGATCAGGAGGGTTATGATTAAGCTATACAAGTTCTTGCAAGGACTCAATGGGGGATTGTAAGGACTTGTTCATGAGGAACAAGGGTACAGTGGCTAGTGAGCACAGGTGGGGACTGCTGAGAGAGATTCAGGGGGAACATGAGAAAGTTCTTCTTTGAGTGGTTGGTGGTTGAATGGAATAGACTTTCTAGACAGATGGCTGAAGCCAAGACTGTGACGGTTTAAACTTGAGGAGCACCCCCTGACAAAGCTCCAGGGAAGCAAAGGACTGGGGGCAGTCAGCCTACACCTCAAATCTATTATATAGATACAAGCACTGTTTGCATTTTTCTTAATATTGTTTGAATCTGCAAAATTGCTTGCCTGCTGCCCTTGCCTAAACTAACTGGATTTCTCCCAAAAAACGTACTTGCAGGAGTAAGTAGAGTTCTTCTAGTCTTTTTTTTTTATTTTAATCATTCCTTTAATTTTAAACTTGAGTGGGACAGATATAAAGGAATAATGGAACCCACAAGCAGAAGAGAGGACAGTATGCCTGGGAAAGGGGGCAATGATCAACCCACTAGGGATGTCATACAATATCTCTAACCCAGACCGGCATAAGGCCAAGCATTGAGCTAGGCACACAAAAGGACGGACTAGATGGAGCTCTGGGTTGTTCTGTGCTGCCACATATATTAGGGAAAAGGACAGACTAGATGGATCTCTGGATCACTCTATGCTGCCACATATATTTTTTCTAAGTGAAAGAAAACATTAAGTTCAGGCAGTGTACTACTGCAGATCTTTTACTCAAATGTGACAAAGATATTGGTCTGTTATTAAGGTTGTTTGCTAAACTATATGGATAAGTAAGCAGTAACACCCAACAGGATGGGTGGTATTGAGTTATACTGGACCACCCCGAGATGTAATGAGGCCCGATGCTGTAGGCAGAGGACCTTATAGCCCCTGGAAGGTCCAGTATAGCCAAATATCACCACCCTGGAAGATATTATTGCACTTAGAAAATTGTCTATAAGTGAAATTTTTGGAAAAATATATATAAAAAAATATATATATATATAAAATAAATAAAAACAATTAAAAGTAACTTTTCTAGTAAAGTAGCCCCTGTACTGGTAGAATCAACACTGGAGGATGCTGCTGTTTTTTTGTAGATAGTTTCTTTCCAATCAGCATCTCCTCCAGGTTATGCTTGCTTGCTGCTTTGTCTCACCCCCAAACACACACACACACACACACACACACACACACACACACACTCTCTCTACACACACACACACACACACACACACAAACTGAGAACACTTTAAGTTGGAACAGGGGAATGTAGCCTGCTGATCTGCATGTTAAAAGAGGTAACTTTTTCTTTTCAATAGGCTTTCAAATGTGCACGAGTCTCCAGCACCAGTTTCAAAGCATGCTGTCACTTGAGACAGAACGCAACTGGGAATGTACTTTTCAGTTAAGGAAAGTGATATTATTTGAAAAAAGAACAATGTTTTCTATTGTTTCTGCCTCGCTGTCGAACAGACGTGGAGCTGCACGCTGAGCTCTTGGATTACTCAGCAGGGACCTGACATGCCTTCTTACATTTTACAATTGGTAAGCCACCATTGCCATTATCTGTTTGGATAGTGCCTAGCACAACATTTCACATATTTATTCTATTGTGACTGTGATTGTGAAAGTTACTGACAGCGTGTACATTTGTATGCTGTCTGCACTAACCGTCTTGTTTGTAAGGTCAGGTCCTTCCTGGACCTTCTTGTGCTCCAGATTTTTCCCTGTCCTTGCTTTGTCCTTTGCTTTCCCCCACAGGCAAGACAGTCCTTTGGTGGGGGAGGTCCGCCTGTGAGGGAAGGGAGTAGGAAACTCTGCGGGGAGCTGAAAAAGGAAGGCTGGAGAATCTTTCTTCAGGAACTGCCTTTCCGACTTCGCTGCCTTTTAAGAGAGCTGGCTCCAATCGATTTACGTGAACAACAAAGTGGTGAAGTTAAGAAAAAAGGAAAAAATATCAACTTACGAAGAAGGAGATTGAAGGCTCAACTGGCGTGCTGTAAAGGCTAGATAGAGACTGGAGAAAAGGCTGAGGAAATGCTATCTCCGATTTGAAGGGGAAGTTTTCTTTTTTGAAGTCTGTTTGGCCATATTTTTTGATATGCATATTTTTGCAAGGGTCTAGTATAGCCCTAGGAGAATTTGAAAGTTAAAAAGTTAAAAGTTAAAAGATTTTAAAATAACTTTCTACTTTCTGATTGGCCAACTCCACGCATGTGATCTTTAGCTTATAGGTGTGCATGCATGGCGTTCTCATTCAGATTAGTCTGTAGCTGCAGCTCGAGAGTGTGGTCATGCGGAGTGGAATTCCCTGATATGCTGATGCTTGAAGCATTTCCTGATTAGCCTCTTGGTTTAGCTCTGCTTTTGTTTTTCGGTCCGCAACTGCTTTTAAAAAAATTCATTGTAAGAGCCGTTGTAGAGCCTGTTTACTGTCTGCTCACTATCTGCAGCTTTTTTTTTTAGCTCTTTCTTTTTAATGTAAGAGATTGGAGTGAATGTAATTAATATGACTACGACTACGACTATGACTATGTAAGTGCTGTTTTTTGTTGGAGTTATGGAAGCTCTTAGCTCATTTAGAAGTCAAGAAATTTAGTGTTGATTTTTTTACATGTTATTTATACCGCTTAGCTATACCTTAGCTCTCTCCATTAGACTTGCACTCTGCTATTGGGATCTCTGCTACATCCGCCTTGACCGGGAGGCTTACTGGGTGCAGCGGTCCCGTCAAGACGGATGGTAGGCGATCCCCAATAGCAGGGATTCAAGTCTAATGGGGAGCAGTTAAGGTGGCCACAGGAGTATAAATAACATGTAAAAAAAAAAATCAACACTAAATTTCTTGACTTCTAAATGAGCTAAGAGCTTCCATAAATCTCCAACAAAAAAATATAGCACTTACATAGTCATAGTCGGGGTGGCAGGGAGCCCTCTAACTCCCCACCACAACGGATCCAGTTTGGGTATCAGCACCCAGAGAACACTCGTGGATGGCCATTAAGCCACGGTAGGTGCCACTATTTTCTCTGTTCCGTTCCCCTGAGTCGGAGGGCGTGCAATGACACCAGCTGGCATGAGCGCGAACATGTCCGCATGTGTCCCCATCCAGGCATCTGTCCCTGACTCTTCCGCAGTGTATGGCATGCATCCCTGACCCCCAGCCTCCGCCAGGTGGCAGTTGGATGCCGACCATTGTGGAACCCCTCCCTGGTGAGGAAGAGCCATCCATTGGACACTCAATTCCTCTCCTCCCCTGCCAACCTCCGGCGACCCATGCTCGCTCCCAAACCCGGGTCACCGGCATGTTGCGAGGTGTGGCATCCAGCGCCTTAGCTCTCAGCACCACTGGACCAGCATTAGTATTGATTTTAAGACACTTTTTCTATGCGATTTCATCGTTATTTCATACTGAAACTGTTTGACTGTGTCATTCTAAGCAGAGAATATCTGTTTTCAGAAGACCAGAGTGTTTTTAATTTGCACAACAAGGGTAATTTCTATGTAAACTAATGCACTAATGAGCTAACAGCAGCAGAGTCATTTTGTTTTTTTATACTATTTATACTGCTTGTATTAAGAAATTCATGCTTCTCTCCATCTTTCAGTATCTCCGCAGATTCCGTGTGGTGCTGGGCACACTTGGAAGCACATACTGGAAAATGGAGGAGAAGCAATTGCAAGACTAGCAGATGCCGGCTGGTCTTTGTCTGGATGTTGTTTATAGAAGTGAATTCTTCATCGAGGGGTCCTTGGAATCTTGACTTGGAATTGGTAACTCTAAGTACTTTGAGCAGTTGAGATCCAATCCCATCAATAGCATTTAAATAGCATTTAATGAAGAGCTAGCAGAACAATACTATCAAAGTGAAGATCCTTTAATACTCCATCTTTTACCTGCCTGCTGCTGGAATTGAGCCTGCGCCTTTTGTTTTAGTTGGTATTTTTGGAAGGCCTGGATGTACTTCTTTTGGATTGCCAATTAATTAGAGTTGCATCTATTCCATCATGGTGCCCTAGTACATCAAGAATTTAAAGGGTGACTTATAATTACAGTTGTATTTTAGCTGTAATATAAGCTTTGGTTTTGAACTCTAGACTCTGATCTTCCACATTGAAAGCAGTGGAAAAGTAGTCTGGGATCAAGTGTTATTATTCCTGCCTTTTATTCTTTTACATTTTGAGTGAACATCTTTGTGTTCTTTTTATCTTCCCTTGTTATTGCACTTTATAATTAACAATTAGTCAAGTAGTCAGGAATCAGTATGGTGTGTACTAGAAAACAAGATCTAGAGATAGAACTAGCAGCCATAGAGGAAGAAACAGTATTGAACAGAGCAGGAAATCTTGAAATTAATATAACAGATATATCAGAGCTGAATGCTTGTAGTCAGAATGGGAGTGTCATGAGTATAAAATCAAATAAGGATAGCAATCAACACGGGGAAAAGTTTCCTAAAGGGAGGAGGAAGGGTAAAACAAAGAAGTGCCAGAGAAGAGGTAAGAAATAGGGGAAAAAAGCTGTGAAAGGTGTGAAAGGTTTATGGACCCTTGTTTTGTCTCCTAATAGGGAGGCAAATGAAGAAATAGAACAAGCTTCCAAAATTAACTTTAGGCAAACTAAAATAAACAACCATTTCTCTGCTCAAAAATCTCTCCTAGAAACCAGTATGAATACTGTTATACAATCTTGTGACCCACTAGAGGTCTCTAGTTTATCTAGATTATCATCTACACTGAAAATAATGTTAAATAGTAACTCCTCCCAAGAACAGCAAAATTCTGTTTCTAAAACACCTATCACTTTTTGGAGTGGTAAGGTTGGTTTCCAGAAACAGATGGAACAGTCTCTAGAAGATCACTGTGCTGAACTTCTTCATTCCCCAGTAGTGTCAAATGGTTATAATAACATGTCTAATAAGTCCTGTCCTCTAGTGTTTTCTCCAGAGAGTTGCACTCCCATTATGACTAGAAATGCAGATAGGTTAGATAGGTTAAACCCTACACATGCTAGCATGTGTAAAGTATTGGAAGAGATGCATGCTACTATTTCAGGTCTCAAAAGACTTGATTTAGAGACTAGAAGTTATAAGCATAAAGATTTGATAGATCCAGCATCCTCCTATCCTTTTGCATTAAGTGAGGGTTTAAAAAGATTTGTTAAAGATTTCCACACAGCACAGTTAATGATTTTGGATCAAATTATTGGCATACAAAATGAAATAGAGAAAGTGAAACAAAGCATTACCATTAAGAGTTTTAAACTTGATGAGATTTTACCTGTTCTTAAGAAACTGGCTCCAAACACCCCTCACTCACCCTCAATTATTTTGGATATTTTAGAGCAAGTGCGACCAGATTTCTCTTCACTGGAGATACCCAACACTCCAGTAAAAAACAGTATTAAGACAAAGGAAGTAAAGAACAAAGGAAAAGTAGGAGAAGTATGTAAAAACACTAATGTGGTTAACTCCTCAAAATACAAAAATAAAAGGAAGGGGAAGGGTAAAAGAATTAGTACCATAAAAGAGCAAAATAAGGGTGCTCAAACTAGAAAAATGGTAGATATGCAGGAGCGAAATTCTACACTGAAGACTAAAAGAAGAGCCCAAAATAATACTGAAAAGTCTGGACAATCAGTCCCGGTACTTGAATCAGAGGTTCAAATAGAGGTCCAAACAGATAAACAATCTGGTCTACAGTATTGTAATGCTGAATTAGCACAGGTCACCGAAACTTGCAATACACTTGAATGTGAAATAAAGCACTAAGACAAGAAATGAAAAAGTGGAATTCATCTTTTTATAATAACAATGCAACTACTCAACCTAAGTCAGTAATGGCTCAAGCAAAAATAGATTTAGACAATTGTGCAATCTTGTGTCTCTATGGGTTAAAATGGGATAAGAGCTTTAACAAGGAGATTGCACACCTTTTGCTGGTAGCCTCTGGTCTACATATTGCTGACGAAGATTTTGCTCACGTCTGGAATGACAGAGATGCACAAGGTACTGAGTGCAGTCTTCTTAGACCTTAGTAAAGCATTCGACACTGTAGATCACAACCTAATAGTGAATAACCTTACTAAAATAGGTACTACCCCACCCACTGCTCAGTGGTTTAGTAGTTAGCTGTCGGAAAGGACTCAGAAAGTCAAAGCAGGCGGCCAGTTCTCTGCCTCCTTGCCAATCCTCTGGGGAGTCTCTCAAGGCTCCATCCTAGGTCCTATCCTCTTCTCACTATATATCAGTGATCTCGATTCACATATTACCAAGTCAAATCTGCACTTCTTTGCAGACAATACAGTTTTGTACACATCTGTCTCTACACTGACCGAAGTTAGAGACATACTCCAAGCCAACTTTACCCAGCTTGAGCACAATCCTATCAATGCTAAACTTCTCCTGAATGCTAAGAAAACCAAGGCCATGATCCTTTCTCTTAATACCTCCTCTTCTGCCCCTCTTGACCTTCCCAAAGATTTTATTGTCACTTCATTAGGCGATCCCTTGGAAAACTTCTCCAAATTTAAGTATCTTGGCATTTGGCTAGACAACACGCTCTCCTTTAATGTCCAACTGGACGCCCTAGCCATGAGACTAAAAGCCAGGCTTGGCTTCCTATTTCACAACAGGTCTCTCTTTCCCCTAGAGATGAGAATTAGGCTTATTCAGGCCACATTCCTCCCCCTTCTCGATTATGGGGACATAATATACACCTCTTCTGCAATCACTAATCTAAATATATTGGATATCCTCTATCATCGTGCTCTGCGCTTTATCACAAACTCCCCTTATCGAACCCACCATTGTGATCTGTATGCAGCGGTTGGTTGGATGTCTCTCACCCTTAGACACACGATTCCTGCAGGTATCTAGACCCTAAAGCTTCTCCTGAACAAACTCCCAAACTATCTAACATCTCTCATTTGCATCTCTCACAGTACCTAGTCATTAGGAAAGTGGAACTTATCCTCCTTCTCAATGTGCCTAGGACTCACACCTCCTTTGGCAAATGCGCCATATCTTGTGCCCTTCCATCCATCTGGAATCGGCTTCAGTCCTCATTGAAACTAACCGGCACTGTACCTGTCAACTTCTTCAAAAGGGTAGCTGTCTCTAAATTCAAAGAAACTTGTAGCTGCTCCTAAATTCCCTCCCATCCCTCATTCCCTACCTCACCCTACCAACTAACTGGAACCAGCTCTAGTCACTATGGAACCCTCCTAGTCTTCACACCTCACTCTTCTTCTGCTTTTTGCCTATGAGGGCCAACCAATACTATCCCTGCATCTGCCCTCTCGACTCTTCCCTGCCTTCACTTCTCTTCCCCTATGTTATACCCCTCCACTCTCCCTTACCCTCTTCATTTTCCTCTTTACCCTCAGTTTGCTATATCTTTAAGGCTGACCCTGTATTGTTCTTTCTCCCCTCTTCATCTGTTTTTCTCACCCCCACATCCCCCCAATATCATAGCCCCTACCCTCCTCACCTCCCTCTCGCCTTACTTGACTTTCCCACCTCATTCTTGCCTCTCTCTCTCTCTCTCTCTCTTCTGTAGTCTCTACACCCTTCACCTCTAATTATTTTTCCTCCCCCAGGTTTTTGCTTCTTACACCCACAAGTCAGGCACTATTTGTTTATTATAGAACATATGGATCTCAACCGCACTTTTACTTACTGTCATGTCTATTAATTATATGTATTGTATATTTGACTGTACACATATTTCAGGGCCTTCTTGTGAATGAGCTTGCTCAACTGAGTTTTCCTGCAATGAACTTGAACTTGAACTTGAGTGCATTTTCTTGTTCCGTACTTCAGCTTGTCTAGCAAATCACTTGTGGCTAAGTGATTGTGCCCTAATAGACAGGGGCAATGATATTAGCTATATCAATAGGGACTTTTTAAATCCACAGGGGACTAGGAGTATGGAGACCCATGTCCAGATTTCTATATTTGGTTTCAAGTTATTACCTTTAGAAAATGATCGAAAGCTGAGAAATGCTGTATTGAACTTGTTTACTCATTTCTTACAAATTAGAGCTGAGGAGCTTAAAATTCTTAGAGTAGCCAGAAGATTCCATGATGCTGGTGCCTCCCAAATAGATGTTCTTTTGCCAACTAAGGACATGACGGACAGGATCCTGTGGAAGGCTATACTCCTAGATGAAACTGGGATACATATTTTGGATTCCAATGTTCTGTCAGGAAATAGCCCTGGTGGTGGTGAGCTCGCTCCTCAAATTAACAAATGGGAAAGTAGAACTATGGCTATTGTTGGTATACAAAGGGCTAGGGGTGAAAATAATCAGAAGCTTCAGCTTGTTCTGTGGGATCTCTTTACGCATGTTCTTGCTATACCTAAGCTGTTTGATGACATCAGTCCGATAGCTGTTCTGGCTTAGACACTGATAGTGATCACATACTTATTAATATCCTTTCACAAGGGGCTTTTCTCAGATTATCAGGACATTTGATAATTCTGGATGGTCTGGGTATTCATATTGTGGAATGGGACAATGTGGATACAATAAGGAAAATTAATGGAGAATTTAAAATAGATGAAGCGGTTAATGTAAATCAGGTGTGTAACAATTCCAGTTGTGCTGAATCTCAAATTGTGTTTAACGTATCTACCAAAAACAAATTTGCAACTCTGCCATTGTATGAATCTTGACTCACTGCTTCTACTACGAACCTGGCTAATAGCTTTCATATGAACAATTGAGCCCTCATTTCTTGAAACATCTCAGGATTAGAGTTAACATTTTCAGACACTGGCTAGAGAGCATTTATAAATTTACACCATATTATTTGTTTGCAGGAAACATGGCATTTAGATTCCATGGATGTCTCTCTAATTGGGTATGTTTGTTATAAGGTCCCAGGAAAAAAATTGCAAAGTCTGGTAGGCCTTCAGATGGATTAGTAATCTGGGCTAAAGTAGATGATAACCTTAAAGTCTCACATATAGCAAGCATTGCAATTGCACATGCTCTTTTAGTCCACATCAAGGACTTCTCATTCTACTTAATAAATGTTTATATTCCACCTCAAAAATCCAGATACTATTCTGCAAAACTCTGGGATGAGTTAGAACATCTAGTATACTCCAGTTGGTCTAGTACAGGATGTGATAACATCTTGATATGTGGTGACTTTAACAGTCATATTGGCACTTTTGATGGTTATACAGACAGTGAGGTCCACAATTGGGTACATAGCAATGTACTGTATCTGCCTTTAAAAGGCATGCAATGGATGAAAGATTGAATGCCTCGGGGAAAAAATTTATAGAATTACTACAAACCTAATCTAGCTCCCTTAAATGGCAGAATTTCGGGGATTATCCAGGGACTTTTACTTATAGCAATTCCCTGGGTTCACCCACCTTAGATCTACTCTGTTGGCATGGTAGTATGGAAATATAGGCTTCCATATCAATTTCTATTAGAAGTGAGAGTGATCACTCGCCAGTGAGCCTGACTTGGGGAGCAAGCCCCCAAAAAAATCATATCCAGTGAAGACTTTTGAGATTAGAGGTCATTCAAAAATTAGATGGGATCCAGGTAGATTTGATATGCTGGTGCAACTAGTGGAAGGAGCTTCAATCATACTTGATAATACCCCAAAAAATGAGCAGACATTCGAATTCTTGAATACCCTGGTGATTGACTGTGTTGATAAACTTAGGGCCTGTCTTACCTATCCCACTACTTTGGAAAGAAAACATAAGAATCTGACTGATCACCTTCTTTATGGTACATGGTTTGATACTAGTTGTTTAGAGCATAAGCGCCAATTGACAAAACTAACTATGGTTACTAGATCTTGTAATACTAAAAGCGCATATAGGGAACTAAATAATAAAAGATCAGCCTATAAAGAACTTCTGATATATAAGCAGATAATTTATCAGCAGAAAAAATGGGAACAGATGCTTACAGCAATACAACATAATGATTGTCAAACATTCTGGCTCCTAGTGGTCAAAGGTAAGGATAATAGTAAAAATCATTATGACTTTTATATACATATGGAAGAATGGGTTTTACATTTTAAAAAGTTATTTTTTGACTCAGATTTTGTCGATATGTTAAGTAATTGGTGTAAACCAACTAATAAAACTCAATCATTGACAATTACTATTAAAGAGACCTATTTTGTAATAACTAGCTTAAAATAGAAAAAAGCTCCAGGTCCAGATCAAATACCTCCAGAGATTTATTTACTGGCTCCCTCTCTTTGGTCCAAACTACTTACCTTTTTCTTTAACTCATACATAACTAATAACAGGGTACAGCCTTCTTGGAATGGAGCCATTATTGTTCCTATTTTAAAAAAAGGCAATAAGAATGACCCTAAGATGTACAGACCCATTTCTTTGTTGGATATCAGTGGGAAATTATTTGCTAAAATTCTTCTAAATAAACTAATTTTTCGGTTAGAACAGATAGGGAACATCTCAGAATTCCAAGCAGGTTTCAGAGCAGGATATAGTACATCAGATAATTGATTTGTGTTATTACATTTAATCAAGAAGTACATTATCCTTAGGAAGCACAAATTATATGTGGCCTTTATTGATTTCACTTCTGCATTTGATAACATCCCAATATATAAATTATGCAAATTATGGCTAAGAAAGGTTTTCTTCCAGATTTAATTCAGGCTATTAGACACCTTTATTCAAATAATTGGGCCTAGATTAGAGTTGGCACATACGGTCATCTATCATCCAAGTTTCCTACCAATAAAGGGGTTAGGCAAGGATGTGTTTTAGCTCCAGTCTTAGTTAACATTTAAATAGACCAATTATTAGAAGAGTTGCTTAAATCATTCTCTGACTCTCTCTCTAGTGTCTTAAGGTGCTGTCCAGCTCTCGCATATGCTGATGACCTGGCTTTGATAGCTTTAACTAAATCAGGTCTCCAGAAAGAGCTGGACATTTTAAATTATTTTGCCTCCTCATATAGTTTACAAATAAATGAAAATAAGAGTCAGATTGTAATTTTTGGATCTAATAAAATAAAGGATACTTGGTTGGTGGGGAAACAGGTGTTAAAGACTGCTAAAACCTTTACCTATCTTGACATTACATTTGCAAACAACTGCCAGTGGACTCAGCATATAAAAACATCCTTCATAAAATTAAAACAGACTGCTTTAGCTTTAGCCAGATTTAATAATAAATTTGGGGGCAACAGTGTAAGGCCCTTGCTAAAAGCAATACAAGCCAACTATGTGACTCTAGCTTTGTACCAAGTTGACATTTGAGGCCCCAACAAAATTGGGACCCTAGAGACCACTTTAAATAAACTTTTACGTACATCACTCGCTGTGGGAAACTTGTTTCCTGCTTCCATTTTGTGGGCTGAGCTAGGCTTAGCAAGCCTTGATGCACAATGCATAGTTAAATTGGTTGGCTACTGGATAAATGTTACTCAGATGAATTCAAATGGACTTCCACAGGAATGTCTTAAAGAGAAAAGAAAATGGGATGGCTTAGGCTGTAAAAATTCAAACTGGCTGAAAAATCTTGAAGCAATATTTCTCAAGTACAATCTTACTTATTTACAGAAATATGTGGATAAGGGTATTAGTATTCATTTAAAATTCAAGGCGTACTGTAAAGCAAATCCTTAACCAATCTAGGTTGGACGATTGTGTCACCATTTCTCATCTAAAAATTTCACCCTGGCTGATTCAGAACAACAATCAGTCTAGATTTAGACACTAACTGGACTTTTTGATAGATCCAGAACTTAGAAAATTGTTTACTAGTTATTGTTTGGAACAGTTTCTGAGTAAAGTGTTAACAACATGATTTGAGAAATCAGTTGATCCTAGGGACACCTTACGTACCTGTATGACTAAAGGGAGAGAAGACTTGGGTCATGTTGTCATTGATTGCTCTTGGTACAATATATCCAGGATTAGATGGCTTCTCCCAATCTGGAAATGTATTGATACTACAGACAACAAGCATTTGTCAATGCCAAATGTTTGCTTGCTGGCATTGGCATTGGTAGTGTAGGAGTTAAGAGAGCTGCATATTAGGAATGGCAGTGAAGTATTGAACTGAAGCCAACCCCACCACCACCCTACAGAGACTGACAGGCATTGGGGTGTGCCTTTGGGGCATCAGGCATAACGGCCACGCCATTTCACCACACCCTACCCTGCAGACACCGACAAGTGTCACAGTGTGCCTTGGGGTCTTTGGGCCTTATGCTCACCCCATTCCATAAGGAAATACAGTGAGATGGGTGCAGTATAGGAGAATGGGGTGAACTTTGGGGCCGTACAATCCAAGGCACACCTCAATGCCTGTCACTGGCTGCAGGGTGTGGGTGTGGGTGGAATGGTATGAGCATTACAGGCGACAATCCCAAGTCACATCCCTGATGCCTGTCAGTCTCTACAGGGTGGGGTGTTATGGCTGGAAACCCTAACACCCCAAGCGTTCATTGGTATTTTCACTCCAATATTTCAACATGGTTTTTTTGTGACCCCCACATTATGAACAGTGGCAATATCAGTTTGTTAGCCAAAAGCTGATTTTGCACAGCGACCATGCCATTTGGCACCACAGGTGCGAAAACACATTTCGAACAGGATGTGAAAAATGACAGCTGTACTGTTCATGAGGAGGTGTAAAAATGGCAATGTTGAAAATCTGGAGTGAAAATATAAAAACTGGTGAAGTCACGAGCGTGCGTAGAAACTGTAATTAGTTTGGGGACTGTTTACAGCAGATTGTCAACACAGGCATTTTGGGACCTCTGCTCATGAACAGTGTCACTGTGATTTTCATAATCTTTCCTGAACACTGATTTCCCACCAGTGACCACACATTTCTGCGCCAGAAGTGCGAAAACAAATTTTGGCCAGGGTGTGAAAAATGACAGCTGTACTGTTCATAAGGAGGTGTGGAAAAATGCCACTATAGAAAATCTGGACTGAAAATATTACAAATTCGTGAACTTATGAGGGTGCATGGAACTTGTGCAACGCACGCTCGTAACACAGTCATTTTATGGACTTTTGTTACCAAATTTTCAACATAGCCATTTTAAGACCTCTGCTCATGAACGGTGTCACTGTGGTTTTCTTAATCGGCCCTGAACATTGATTTTGCACACCGACCATGCCATTGTGCGTTACATGTGTGAAAACACATTTTGGGCGAGATGTGAAAAATGACAGCTGTACTGCTCATAAGGAGGTGTGGTAAAATAGCAATGTTGAAAATCTGGAGTGAAAATATGAAAAATTTTCGAAGTTACGAGCGTGCGTAGGAACTATAGCCTGCACTTGTAAAACAGTAATTTTGGGAATTTTTTCACCAAATTTTCAACATAGGGTTTTGGAGGGCCTTCCTCATGAACTGTGACACTGTCATTTCATTACTGTATCCCAAAAGGTGGTTCCGTGCAGTGATCGCAAAATCACCTTTCGGGACCGAATAACAAAATGACAGTGACTGAGTTCATGAGGTGGGGTCCCAATAACTCCATGTTGAAAATTTGGTGTCAAAAATTCCCAAAAGTGGCCGAGATATTAACCAAAGTTAAAAAAAAAACACATTTATGTCATTATACAGCTTACCGGCATTTCTTCAGTTCACGGTCAGCTTTGAAGAGTGCAGACATGTTCCCGGTCTACCGAACATCGTCGCACCGGGCTCTAGAGGTAAGTATGGGGTGAGGGGGGGTGTGGGGCGGTAGATGTGCAGAGGGTGGGGCAGATTGGGGAAGGGGGTGAGACAGTCAACAATGGACCGTTTTTTTCTTACAGGTTTTTTTTTTTTCCTTTTTCAGGAAGATGACATAGGACTTTTGCCACGCTGAGGTGGACTTCCAGCATGGCATCTGGATGATTGTTTGAGGGGTCAGTGGAGCTGATGGGGGATTGGGCACCCCCATTGGCCATAAGGATGTCAGACTGTTGCTAGGCTGGGGTGGGCTCCCAGAGTGGCAGGTGGAAGGTCGTTTGGGGGAGCCAGTGGAGCCAATGGAGGATTGGGCACCCCTGTTGGCCATACCAATGATGGACTGTTGCCACGCTGGGGTGGGCTCCCAGCAAGGTACCTGGAAGTCTGTTTTGGGGGGGCAGTGGAGCCGATGGGGCATTGAACACCCCCATCGGCCATACGGTGTGCAGGTGGGGGGAGTGCATGAGCATGCTGGGGTAGGCTCCCAGCGTGCTAATAGGTGTTCGGGTTGGGGGTGGGAGGAAGAACTATCTATGACAGACAGTTCAGAAGCAGTGTGACGTGCAGGAAATTTGCACGCTGCCGATGACGGCAGTATGCAAATTGCCTACACGTTACCACCATTGATTGCAGCGGTTTTTCACTTTCACCTGTACACGACTGCATCTGAACTGCTGTCAGAGACAGCTCAGACATGTATTGGTGCAGTGAGACAGCGCCTGCAAAAGGGAGCAGGACATTGAAAGCTGAGTGGCACACCCACAAAAGTCGATGGCACTATATTTCTTGCACATGCGTGCAAGCAAACGTAAAAATGTATTGTTAAATGTAATGTTCACATTCAGAAGATGACAATGTTATTAGCAAGGTAGCTGGGTATCTTAGAGCAATTACTGGTATTAGAAGAAAGTTTAAATAGCACTTTATTAGGCACTCAAGTGAAGATGATGATCTGAAATAGTCTGCTTTCTGTACTCCTGATTGTATTGTAAAATTGATTGAAGTTGTCAATCTTTCTTTTCTAATGTATTTATAAATGCTTTTTTAGAGGATAAATCTATAATTATTTATGTAATGGTCTTTGACTAAACAATAAAATTTATTACTACTTGTTTCTGCAGTTTTTATTCTTTACAGGTAACCAGTGCAGTTGAACGGGGGTGGGATAGTGCTAGCTACACATAAGCGTAGCGCTGCAAGGAACTGCCAGTTGTATCTTGGTGTTTTTTTTTAATGGACTGAAAAATGAAACCAGGCTGAATTTTGGGGATGGGGTTATATTTTTTGAAGGAAAGAATGGCTGTTTACCGTTTCTGTTTAGTGGGGCAGTTTGGTTCCTGTTATGGTGGCTAGAGAGGTCAATCTTGCTAAGTGAGACAGAAAAAAAATAGCAGCTGGCCAGTTTGAAAATTTGGGGTGGCCCCAGGATACCTTAAGGAATGGGGCATCCCAAAGTGTCACTTGTTATTTAGCGTGCATTGTTGAAAAATAAATGCATGCCTGGATGGCGCTTTCAGTCAATCAGCATTCATTATTTTTCAAGCCCATTTTCTAACTACAATTTCTCCACCACAGCTCAGTGCAGGTGGCATTTGTACATACCACATCATTTTGAAAGGTAAATATTTTAAAATGTTCTCTTTTTGTATAATTAACTATTTCTGGTTAGAAATTGGGCTTGAAAAATTATCCATGCTGATTGACTGAAAGCCTCATCCAGGCATGCATTTGTTTTCAACAATGCTTGCTAAATAACAAGTGGCACTTTGGGGTACCTCATTACTTAGGGGATCCCTGGGCCACCCCGAATTTTCAAACTGGCCAGCTGACATTTTTTTCCTGACTCGCTTAGTGAGATTGACTTTGCTAGCCACCATAACAGGACCCAAACTGCCCCACTAAACAGAAACAGTGAAAAGTCATTCTTTCCTTCAAAAAATGTAACCCCATCCCCAAAATTCAGCCTGGCTTCTTTATTCAGTCCATTAAAAAAATTTCAAGATTGAACCGGCAGTTCATCGTAGTGCTACGCTTCTGCCGCAAGCACTACTCTCCTGTTCAGCCGTACTGTTTTTGTGCAAAGACAAAAAATGCAGAAACAACATAAAATGTTGTTCTTTTTTTTGAAATACTATCACTTTCCTTAACTGAAAAATGCATTCCCGGTCGTGCTCCATCTCAAGTGACAGCACGCTTTGACACTGGCACTGGAGACTCATGCCACATTTGAAAGCCTATCGAAAAGAACAAAAGTTACTTGTCTTCATATGTAGATCATCAGGCTACATTCCCCTTTTCTGACTGGGCGATGATAAAAGCAACTAAAATAAAGTGTTCCCCTCTGGTGTGTGTGTGTGTGTGTGTGTGTGTGAGTGTGAGACAAAGCAGCAAGCAAGCATAACCTGGAGGAGATGCTCATTGGAAAGAAATTATTTGCAAAAAATAGCAGCACTCTTCAGTGGTGAGTCTACCAGTACAGGGACTACTTTACTAGAAAAGTTACTTTTAGTTGTTTTTATTCGTATATTTTTATTTTATATAGTTTTCAAACAATGTCACCTATAGCCAATTTTCTAAGCACAATAATACCCTCCAGGGTGGGTGGTATTAGGCTATACCAGACATTCCAGGGGCTATAAGGTCCTCCACCATTGATGTCAGGCCTCATTACTCCCCTGGACAGTCCGGTATATCCCTACACCTCCCACCCTGTCAGGTATTATTGGTTGCCTAAGTTTGATGCTTTGGTTAAAATAGAAACATTGAAACATAGGCTTTGATGGCAGATAAGGACCGCTTGGCCCACCCAGTCTGCTCATTTCCCTACCTATTGGATAGGCTGCAGATCCTAGTTAACCAACAGCCTACTTCCTCCTATCCCCCACTAGAATTGCCTTACTGTATGTCTGTCACTGGGCCCTTTAGATGCCATCAACCATGTTTAAAGTTGCTCTTCTGTTGGTGAAGTACTCCATTATGGTGTGGCTTCTGAAAATACTAAATGCGGAGGCCAGGATTAGTGTGAAAATAAGTGTTATTCTGATAGTAGCCATAACTTCAACAAAAAATTATATGATTTTGGTTTTTATATTATGGAAGTTGTAAGGCAGTTGCAAAATAAATCCTTCTACAAAAAACTACCATTGGTCCCAACCCTAGAGTTCAAGGAACAGATTGATGCCTTAGTGAGAACAGCATTGCAGGATAGTATGATCCCTGATCACGTTTTTAATTTCCTTACTGTGGAAAGCACTATTAGGGTGACTACATATCCTCCTCAAAGTTCACAAGAGCTTGAACAATCCTCCAGGACATCCAATAGCTACAGACATAGGGTCCCTCACAGAGGCACTATCACAATTAGTGGATGCATACATTAAACCTTTGGTACTTGGTTTACCTTTTTATGTTTGTTTGTTTATTTAGGGAATCAGAAATACCTTTGAGTCAAAGACTCCTTTACAAAGGTTCCACGTCATGTATAATGCTTACAGAGCTAAAACAAACAAATTGAGCAGAAATAAAGTAATACAGGGAAATGTTACAGACTTAATCACATGGATCCATGTCATATGCAATTAGGACAGAGTTCACAATGCAGGTAGTGCATACTAACAATATAATGAGTGTTACAGGGTAAGGAAGCAAGGTAAATTTACAGTCCTAGAAGTCTAGCTACCTGAGCTGCTGCAGAGGCGGTGGTTAGTAGGTGTCGGGGAGTTTACACCCTGAGATGACGGCTAGAAGATGTAGGGAGAGGCAAGCCAGAGGCCATTGTCAAAGTTGTTAGGGCAGGGCCTTGGATCATTTACAGCTACAGATGCTTGTGGCCCGAAGGTGTGAACCCAGGAGTGATTTGAACTGACCAATTCGCTGATCAAGACGCAGGGCATGTGAAGGACACCTCTGACATACTAGGTGTCCTGGAGGATTTCAAAAATGGAAAGAAACTGGTGGCTTGTGTTGACAGACACAGAAGCATTATATACCAATATTCCCCATGCAGGAGGCTTGTACACCCCACATTATTGGTTTGAACATCAGATAGGTTATGATTATGCGCTGATCTGATTTACTGTTACAGTGTGCAAAGTATGTCCTGACTTGTAACACATTTCTGTCTCAGAACGGATTCTTTCTGCAGATTCGAGGTACAGCTTTGGGAGTTACTTTTTCTTCAAATTATGTTAATTTATATTTGGTCCTCTTTGAAAAATGACACATTTATGACTCACAGATTAATCCTTTTTATAGTAGGATACATCTGTGGAGGAGATTTAGAGATAACGTACTTATGGTGTGGAGGCGTGACAGAAAGCAGCTGGACAATTTTGTCAACTACCTGGAGGGAACAAACCCTAATGTAAGGTTCATGGTTCAGGCTAGTATGGACTCTGTCTATTTTCTTGATCTTGTTATGTACAAGAGACCAGATGGCACTGCAAAGATGGACTTGTTCTGTAAATGACAGACAGGAATACCATACTCCTGTCATCTAACTGCCACCCCAGAGACACCATGCAGAATATCCAAAAATTCCAATTCTTAAGGATACACAACAACTTTGAGGCCAGGAGTCAGGAAATGTGCAAAAGATTTCATGAAAGAGGCTATAGCAGCCACTCCGTTGAGGACGCACATGCCCATGCAGCTGCCTCTGACAGAACTGCACTCCTGGCTGTCAGAGTGGAACAAAAACAGAAATCTAACCAAAAAACTCCATTTTGTGGCAAACTACTGTCACAAGTCACAGTCACAGGGAATAAGAAATGTGACTGAGCCGGCCCATAGGTGCAGCAGTTGGATTTCCGCTTTCGATGTCGGCAACCCGGGTCGGGAGCAGACTCGGGTCACCAGAGGGCTGGCCAGTGGAGAAAGGCTTGAGCATCCCATGACTGTTCACCTTCTCTGAGGGGAGGGGGAAGGCCAAGGCCCGCAGTTTGCCTGATCCCGGGCTGAGGTCCAGTCTACTACAAGTCCTGTTACCAGGAAGGGACCAACCAAGAGACGTAGTGGACGTTGATGCCTAGTGTCTTGACGTAAAGGGACACACACCACGCCAAGGGGGAGAAAAAGGAGGAAAAAAATGGTGCCGGTCTCCTAGGTGATGGAGACCCAACAGTGATCCTGATGGCCCACACCTCCCTGACGTCCCCAGTGGGTCTGACACAGCAAGATTCTCAGGGTGCGCCACCCAACCCTGTACCTGCATGGGGGGTACAGCCATGGCTTGATGGAGAACCACTAGAGCAGAACTGGGGAGGCTGCGGTGCAGGGAGAGACTGCAATCTGTGTCTCCTGGAAGAGTGGAGACCAGCACTTCGGGGGAAGTATAAACAGCAATTTAAAAAAAAAAAAGAAATGTGACTGAAAATAACTGGAGTTTATACCAACAATTAAAAAATGCACCCAACAGTTGCCAAAGTAGTACACAAAAGGGGACCAAATTTGTTTGACTTCATAGTGTGCAGCCTCCAACCTGTGGTTAAATCCCAAAGCACCAATGTGTTGCCTCCATTGCTACATGGCAACTTCACTTGTGGAAGGAGCAGATTTTGTGCCTCAATGGTCAAGACCAATGACTTCTCATTTATAAATGCTAAAAAAAGGTACAAAATCAGAAGTTTCATCAATTGTGATATGAAAATGTTGTTTATTTTAGCAACTTGTGAGGTTGGTCTTTTTATGTGAGCAAGGCTAGTCATAACTTTAAGGTGAGGATAAGTAAACATCTTAAGGCAATTGCTAGGAATGATAAGAACAATGCCCTAGTGCAACATATACATGCCCAAAATGTGAGAACTGAACATATATTTAAATTTTGTGGTGTGGAAAAGTGAATCTGGGGAGGAAGGGGATGACCCTGAGAATAAGTTATTACAAAGGAAGTGGTTATGAATGGCACATTTGGGTGCATTGCACAGACCAGGGCAGGGCTCAATGATTATTTTGATTATACAACTTTTTTAAAATAAAATGTAATGCAATAATGCAGTAATGTAACTCTGTCTTCTCTTTACCAATTTTGTGTCTTGTCTTTTTCAGTGGTTTCTGACAGCCTAGCAAACCACTTATGCAAAAGCAATCAGTTTTTATATGGTTTCAGTGGAATACCATGAGAATATCATTAACAGAGTGCAGTGAATAATATTATATGAGCCATCGACGTGTGAATCTATAAACTCCCTCTTCTTTTTCTTATGTGTTATACAGTTTAAAACACTATTCAATGTTTAAGATGTTGTTACCAGTTGCACATTATAGCATTGTTACTGTCACTTTAAATGTATCTCCATTTAGGAGATGTGGTCACCAACATCTGGGTCTCCTGATGAAGCTGTGTTATAGCGAAACCATTTGGACCATTGCTACATGAGCATCTTACCAGACATGAAGCCTCTTTTTGAATCTATTGTGATAATTTGCAGGCTTAGACTTGCATTTTATATAAAGACCTGTGCTGCTCCTGGAGATCTGGTGCCAGGACCCTTTTGTTGTTTTTTTATGATTTTTCATGGCAACCATTACCTCTGATATTATATATAGCATCATGGATGTGGAGTTTTGTATTCTTATTATTTGCACTACTTGTCTGTTTATACTCTGTAGTTTGTTTATTCACTTTAATCATTTAACCTGCTTCCTACTTGGGAAGTTATTGGGAAGGACAGACTGGCTCAACTTTTCCTGACTATAAACAGGCTACTCCATCTGGCCTGCCTACAGCTGGTGAGAGACATTTCAGCAACTAAGTGCCAGGAGTTTGCTCTATTCCTCTCTGACAGAGTATCCTTCATCAGAGCTACAATCTCCCCAACCAGGCTTTCTCAGCCCAGCGGTGGTGCGTTGGATATCCTTAGAGCACTCCCCTTGTCTGGAGTGAGTTCAGACCAGTGGGGGTGGAAGAGGTATGTGTAGTGATTTTGAAGCTGCAACCCACTTATTGTGAACTGGACCCGGGCCAGACCCATCTTCTGGTGGAATGTGTTGAGTCCATTAGTGCAGTGTTCACTGAAATAGTCTGTTGCTCACTTTTGGAGGGGCTATTTTTGAATGCCTTGAAAGAAGCCCTGGTAAAGCCCCTTCTAAAAAAAAACATCTCTCGACCCTGACATCTTGGCAAATTATAGACCTGTCTTTAACCTTCCCTTTTTGGGTAAGATTATTGAGAAAATTGTGGCTCTGCAGCTCGAGGCACTACTCACAACCATTGACATCTATGAGCCCATCCAGTTGGGATTTAGATCTGAACACAGTACCAAAACTGCATTAGTCAAGGTGAAAAATTATCTCCTCTGAACTACAGATAGAGGGGAACAGTCAATACTTGTCCTTCTTGATCTCTCATCAGCGTTTGACACTGTGGACCATGCAGTGCTGTTGGATCACCTGAAGGGGCTCTGTGCAGTCAATGGCACTGCCATCAGCTGGTTTGAGTCCTTTCTCACACGCAGGATGCAGAGGGTGGTGATGGGGAGCTTTTCCTCCTGCCCAAAGCCCCTGATTTCTGGAGTTCTCCAAGGCTTAGTCCTCTCACCCATATTGTTCACAGTGTACATGTTACCCCTGGGTGAGATCATTAGACACTACAGTGTGGAGTTTTACTGTTATGCAGATGATACACAGCTGTATATGTCTTTTGATCCTGGACTACATGATGCAGTTGTGGTGCTAAATAAATGTCTGGCTGAAATCCAGCACTGGATGTCATCCGACTGGTTGAGGCTCAACCTAGGTAAGACAGAGGTGCTGGTGAAAGAGCCTGGTTGCCAAAGAGAGGCAGATGCTATGGTTCTGGAACAGGCTTGATGCCTGGTATGGTCCCTGTATTGGCACCCACAAAGGTGAAAAATCTGGGCATGATCCTAGACAGTGGATTGACGTTCAAGGCTCAAGTGTCATCTGTTGTCCAGACTGGTTTTTACCATCTAAGGAACATTACCCTGATTAAAGCCATAATCCCCCCAGATGAGGTGCTGTTACTAGTGCATGCCTTCATGACATCCAGACTCAACTACTGCAATGCTCTATATCTTGGGGTCAGTGGAGGGGTCCTGCACCACATGCAGCTGGTGCAGAATGAGGTAGCCAGGTTGCTGATGGGCCTCCCAAGGTCCTCTCACGTGACCCTGGTTCTGGGCAATCTGCACTGGCTGCTGGTGAGGTGGAGGATCTTTGTCAAGGTGGGTTTACTCACCTGTAAGGCCGTATATGGTATTGGTCTGGGCTATCTGCATGAACTTCTGATTCCTGCCCGCTCCTTGCACTCTCTCTCTGCTCTGCCGAGGAGGGCCTCCTAGTGGTTCCCAGGGCCTGACTCAAAACCTTGAGTGATTGTGCCTTTGAGGTGGTGGTGCTAGTCCTGTGGAACTCGCTTCCAAGGTCCTTGAGGGAGACCCCCTCAGTGGAAATTTTCAAACGGGGTCTGAAAGCATACCTTTTTAGAAAAGATCTCAGGATTCAGGAATCTTCTTCCTCCTATTTAGTTGTTATATTTATTGATGTTGTTTTATATGTTTTTAATTCAATTACAATTCTATCTCATTTGCCTGAATTCTGTACAGTGCCCTAAGACCCAGGGAAAGGGTGCTTAAGAATGAAAACCTTACTTACTTCTCCAATTCTAAAATTCACCAATTAATCTATAAGCCTTAAATGATGCAGCCTTTGTTGTAAACTGAAACCAGGGACTATGCTAAGAGGTTTTTATGATTGGGCATTAAGAGCCTTATCTGATATTGATGACAGACACATACTGCAAAGCATCTTAAGAAGTTTAATGGGGTGCATTTGAAGGAATAAGAATATTTACTGTTCACATTAGGGAGAGAGAACTGGAAAAATAGGTTGATTTAGTCATATTTAAAAAGAGAAAGTTGTTTCCCAATAATACTGTGTATTAGAGTAACCACAAAGTTGCTTTACAGACAAACTTTCAAGACCAACTCAGGACCCTTTTCATGTGAATACAAACATGAAAGAGAATTCACCTGAAATAGGGTCCTGTTGGTCCTGAAACCTTTTGTGTAGTAGACTTGGATTGTCTAATAAATGGTATTATTGGAAAACAGAATCCTGAATTTGACCATTACTAACACAGCACCACAGAGTACAGTTTTTTAAAAGACTGTGATATGAGATAGAGGGGAAGAGGTAAGAAAAATCTGCATTCTTCTGAGGTTCTGATGTACTACACTGCATCTATGCAGTCTGGTACTGTGAAAGCTGACATCTCTGTACATGTTCTGTTCTCATCTGGGATGGCTTTTGCACAATTTGTTGCAAATAGAGTAAAAGTATCAATTAATTATGTTTGAGTGTGAGTCATCAACATAACTGAATTCTGTCTCAGGGGGGTTAAATGAGTCTACTAGGATGCAAGGCAACCTTGGTACTAAAGAAAAACGAAGTCATCAACAGCAAAGAGTGCACATCTATTTCCAAGATGTAGACAGTCAAACCCAAACAGGCTAAAGGGCCTTTTACACAGCTGCTTCTGCACTACAGTCTGAGTGCTCCAGTTGCTGCAGTGCAAAAGTGGCCATGTGGACACTTACCTATTTGTGGTAAGTCACTCACTGAGTCTCTCAAGGAGCTGCATCTATCTTTGGAACATGCTGTGGAGTGAGCAGTTTAAACAGCCATAGCGACAGGCTCTATCACTCCCTCCAACATGAACAGGAACTCTCTCAGCATCCTGCAGTGCCTCTCAGTACTCTGCCCCTCTCTAGTGCATATTGCATTGGCACTAAGAGAGGTCATGTGAATGCAAAAGGTTATCACCTCCGGAGGTGGAAGCAGCGCTGACATTCCCCGCAGCAGAAAAAAAAGTGGGCTGTGTAAACCCCACATAAATGATACAGAAAAGAGAAATTATTGCACACAAACTGGAACGCATAACAAAAAATGTAAATGTTTAGTTTAACACAACTTAAGGCCAAGTAACAATTTTCACAACACCTCCCACTTGGCTTTATGTTTTGTATAATTCAGGTTTGCTAATTTTGGCTATTTAACACAGTTTTTCTGCAATGACTTCTCTTTTTCATTTGCTGGTACCAGAGTAAGCTGTAGGGAATACCCCCTGTCTGACCAGGGTAGGGGACAAGAATATTATAAAATAAAATATGAACATATAGTAAAAAGAAAGAAAGAAAGAAAGAAAGAAAGAAAGAAAGAAAGAGATCAAACATTGGCCAAGCCAGATCTTCTCCCGACTAACTCATAGGAAATACCATGTATTCCTTTTGTCTCAGGGTAGTTACTGTATTCATATTGAATTTGAAGATAGAAATAGTGTTGACTAACACAATCTGCTCAGGAAGTTGATTTCAGGTATCTGTCACTTGTTCGTTGAAGTGCTCTCTTTTATTACTTTGAATTTTCCTACTACCAAAGACACCATGTGCCCACTGCAACTTGTCTGTGTACAGTACATCTACAAAAGTTGTGTTTGATATGACTGTGGTATCAGTTGCAGATGTCTGACTACTGTAAACATATCTCCCCCTTTTCCATGAAGAACAGTCGCAGTCCTTTCAGTCAGTCCTCACAGCCCAAGTTTTTGATTCTGTCAACCACTTTGATCATTCACTACTGTACTTATTGAGTCTTGCCAGTATCTTCCCTCAGATGTATGCCATACTCAAGAGAAAGTCTGGCTAATGATCAGTACAGGGGCATCACGATGCCCCACAATCTACTTTGGTTCTACTGATGCATGCCATGCTTTTACTGTATGTGCTTTGCTAGCTGCAACCCACACTTTTGTCACTAATTAAAGGATATATTCTGCTTCTTCTTTCCCAGAGGACTAAAAGGTTCCTCAGAAAGCAGTTTAGTACCCTTCCATGTTAAGATGTCTCTAGGGACACAGATATATATATATATATATATTTTTAATGGCTTCTTCCAAATGAGGAAGTGGCTGATTACCACTTCGATTTGAAAGTGAAACACTCTTAATCTGACATGCATCACTACATGGACACAGACCCATATTTACAAAGAGGGTGAAGATTGTTGGTGGCACTATTTGCTCTGGTGGTTATGGTAGGAAAACTTAACCCCCCCCCTTACTATGTCCAACTGGCACCAAAGATTAAACAGAATAACTGCCAACAAAGTGAAGAGGGAGGGTCAGAGTCTGAGTCATCTGAGCAAATTGCACTCCTTGAACAGATGTTTCACCCTGCCCCGTCTCCATTAGCCAATATAACTAAAAGACTAGTTCAAAAAGATTCAATATTAAGATGCCAGACAGAGCAGAGTTCTGATATTCAAAAGTTTGTGTGGGTACAAATGGGTGGTTGGGTTGTTGCCTGCACAAACCAGGCTTTGCACCAGAGTGCATTATTCAAAAGGGGCAGTTGCACAGACAAACAGTGTTAGCACCCCTGCAAAAAATAATGTACACAGGTGGGCAAAGGAAGGAGCAACGACAGGAATGCTGTGCAACCCTATATTCAGGACATTTGTGCTGCACAAAAGGGGTTAGAGCAATCCTTTTGTGCAGCACAAATACCAGTGAACAAAACCCCAACTTATTCCAGACAACCCTAACAGCTGCCGGAGTTACCATAGCCAACAATGCTGGCCAGTGGGGGAGCACATTTGCCCCCACTGGTCTGTGGTTCCCCTTTCCATTGGCATGGTACTGATTTACTTAAGCTCCAGTGCCTAGTGGTCCCCCCACCCTCCGATCACCAGCCCGTATACTAATGTAACATTCCCTGGTGCCTATCTGTCCCCCCTGGTACCTGATCCCCAGGTCAGACAATAAAATGGCTCCCTGGTGGCCAGTGACCACCAAGTACCTGATTCCTGGCCCTGTAAAATAAACTGACTCCCTGGTGGCCAGTGGCCCCACAGTTCTTCATCCTGGGGCCCGTGAATGACTATGGACTCCCAGGCTTGCAGTGGTCCCCCCCACCACTCCTCAATCCCCGGCCATGTTCCAAATGAGTAGACAGTGTGTACTCATACACTGCAAATGTGTAGTGCTTGTAAGTCAAGACACTATTCCCAGGTGTCCAGTGGAATCCCCTCCCATCCTCTGATCATTGTTCCCCAGTTCATACATCAGTCCGTGGCATCTAGTGGCTCCACCCCCCACTGTGGCACTAACAAACCACTCTGCCAACCCCCACTTATCCGAAGTGCCAGTGCCATAGCAGCCCACACGGTGACCTACACAGCCTTCTTCACACCACCTCAGCCAGCCACCCTATGCAAATTGATAGAGCACGCATCCTATGTAGTGTACAGGGCATGAGGCCTCTGTACAGTATGGCTCTCGCATCACCATTGCTTCAGATAAGGGGGGGCTTGACAGAGTGGGTGGTTGGTGCTGCAGGGGAGTGGGGCCTCTAGATGTCAGTGACTGATGTGTGAACCAGGGAATTGCAACTGGAGAGTGGGAATGGTTCCACTGGACACCAGGGAATAGTGTCCTGTGTTACAGGTATGTGCATTTACTGTGTGAGTATGCACTGCCTACTTATATGGAATGTGGCTGGGGATCCAGGACTGGGTGGGACCACTGGACACCATGGAGTCCATAGTCATTCACGGGCCTGGGATTGGGAACTGGGAGGTGGGCCACTGAATCACCAGGGATCCCATGTATTGTTGGGGTGGGGCCAGGGATCAAGTACCGGGGGGCCACTAGCCACCAGGTAGACAGTTTATTGTTGGGGTCAGGGACTGGGTACTGGGGGGACTGGTGGGCAGCAGGGAATGTCATATTAGTATACAGCCTGGAGATCAGATGGTGAGGGGACCACTAGGCACCAGGGCATAGCTTACTTTTAAGTTTGTCAGCTATCAGTGGGGGGGGCACCACTGGCCACCAGGGATGTCCTTCACATCTGTTGGAATGATGATTGGAAGGCGGCGCTAGGCACAAGGGATGCTATTTATACAAGCTATCATGGTGAGTGGGGCAGGCATGAGGAACCGGGGAGGCCCTGCTTCTGACAGGTCCAGGCACTAAGGGTGGGGTTGGATCTGCGCAAACCTGCCACTGCTACCCATGCATATCAGTCCATAATGGGTATGTAAATGGCTCCTAAGAGCCTTGTATGCCCAATGAGCGCATTGACATGGGTCTCTATGAAAACTGCACGTAGTACTCTGGTGCTATTGGGTCTGGTTGTGCTATTCTCTGCACAGGAGGTATCCATGTAGTGCCAGCACAACTTGACTTAACACTGCACCGACATACCCCAATGTTCAGTCAGATTGCGCTGGTGCACTATCCAACTGAATAAAATATCCTCTGACTCTTGGGCAAGGGTAAAGCACAGAGCAAAACTTTATGCTCCACTTTGCCCATTTTTGAATATCGTGCCCCAGGTAAATTTATGCAAGTAAGTACAGTACATTGTTTTTCTTTTAACTAAGTGATTTTGAGGGACTACTAGAAAAAGGTGCAGCAAATGTTTTTTGTCTATACTGGTCACTTGTCATAGTAGACAACTAAACATTTTGCAAAAGCACTTTAACATTGTTGCTGATCGTTACCCAGAGCAATTTGCATTAATAATAATTTTACATTCAATAGATGCATCACTGTGTTTTTTAATGTTTAAGTTCAGTTTCCATTTTCCTACCCACTCTGGATTGTATACTATTTTTTGGCACTCACACCCCACCAACATTACATCACTTCATGCTGTTTGTGGATGGGGTGATATGACCTGATGGTAAACCACCATTGCCATTCCTTATGGTGTTAGGTGGTAAGCTCTTTTAAATATCTGGGTGTCACCCTGGATCCCTCACTAAATTTCGACACCCATATCCTACGAACTTGTAAGTCGGTAAATACTAAACTCGGTATTGCCTATCGAACCAGCTATGCTCTCACCCCCTCTGCTAGACTTGCCATAGCTTGTGGGATACTTCTGCCCTCACTTAACTATGGGGTTGCCTCCTATACCTCTGCATGCAAATCAAGCCTTCGGCAATGGGATGTCACCCACAATAACATCTGTCGGTATGCATCCTCCTCCCACAGACTGAAACACCACTGTACCCTCTACTCTGACCTTGGATGGTTTCCACCCCACGAGTCTAGGCTTTATGCCTTTGGCTCCATAACTGACAGCATTATTAGATCATAAACTCCACAATCCCTAGCGGGTCTGTTTCAAAAACAGTCATGCTTCTATGACCTTTGCTTGACAGTTTCTGCTCCTATTCTTGTCCCTAGACACGCCACCTCTAAAGGCGCCGGTGCTTTTGCCTATCTTGCCTGACAATACTGGAACTCCCTCCCACTAACCATTTGCCAGGCTCCGTCCCATGTTGCCTTCAAGAGGCATTTAGAAACCATCTAATCCTGTCCAGCAAATCCTCCTGTTTCAAACCACCCTTGGCCTATTGACCCTAATCTACTCAATATCCCCCTCCTATATTCGATTTGTTCCCCCCACTATCTGTGCACCTCCTTCTATTAGTCTTTCTTGTTATGCCTGAACATTTCCTCACTTCTTTCTCTCTCTCTTTCTAACCCTACTCTCTTATTAACCTTTTTATTACACAGGTCGAATCAGTAGCTGCTGCACTTAATATAAACCTTTTGCCATTATTTTGTACAATGCTTGCCATTATGTTTGTTGTTCCTACTTATTGTATCTTTGTATCTCTGATGTACTGTTTCTCTTATTCTTCGTTTACTGTACCCATGTTTGTTATTGTTCCACTGTTCTTTTGTTGTACTCTCCTGGGTCATGCCTGAAAATAGTCATTTCTTGGCTAGTGCACCTACCCGGTTAACAAAAGCTAAATAAAATAAATAAATAAAATAAATATCAGTATATGATAGTGTCAAAATGCAGGGTCACACAATAAGATCAGGTAAAAATGTACAGCATTTCTAAACTTAAAAATTTATGAGAACTTTCTCAAACTCATGTCAAAGTCTAATCTAAAAATTAACTATCATGCCAACGTCTGCTCACAGTATGTAAAAAAATAAAACTGACCCATAAACTTTGACAGCATGCACAAATATATTTTGTCAGCACATTAAACACCACTAATGAAATTACTAAAGAAATGACAGTCTTTGTCAGCATGTTGATAAAGGTAATGCTAATATTAAATGAAACTGTGGCAATTTCTATATGATGAAGACTAGCATGTTACGCTTTCTGTTTGTGTTTGTAGTGCTGGCAAATTCCAAATGAGAACCATTATGAAACAGAAAAAAAGATTACCCTTAAATGTACAAGGCATTCATTTTATTTTATTTTTGTGTATATCTGTCCTCTAGATTGATAGCCTAAATACAATACTGATATTCTTTTTTTGCCTGACACTATATAAACTCAATAAATGAAATGGATTATATTTGTTACAGAGACATCTCCAAGGAGGCAGGGTCATACAGGCCAATAAAATTGGTCTCATAAATTCTTTCTGACACGTAGGATTACTGCAGTGTTCTGAGGTCACCTTCCCACTGCTTCATGAACTGATTTATCATTAGTTTCTACGCCATTAACATTGTTTACATTTTTCTATAAATACATTGGATATAAATCAGCGTGCTCTTTGTAGTTATTTTTACCTGCTTAGCTAAGTTTCTTTATGTTACATATCTTTTGTTCCCTTGTTTCAAGCCATAACATAATTACTTTCAGGGAAAAAGTATGTGATTATTACTTTCAAGAAAGAGCCTTTGCTATTACTACATGAATATTGCAAAAGGAAGTAAGTCTAAAGTAAGAAAAAATGGTAATAAGTTTAAATTACTTTCTTCTCTAACAATGTTTAAAAAATGAACATTGAATTACTAAGTTAATAGAAATACTTCAGCAAGGCCTAATCATGCCACTGTTGTGTTTATCCAGGAGACATTTTTCCTTTGCTTTTATAATTTAGAAACTGGTAATGGGTTGATCTTTCTTTAACAACAAGCCTGTCACCAAACCAAATTTTGGCAGTCTAAATGAAAGTACACATGAAATAATGTTGAATTCTTTTTGATATAAGTAGGCGTCGATGCCTTGGGTATTTTCCTGTTCGTCGCTCTTTTTAAATATAATATCAGCTGGCTGTAATTTACTTTTTCTTTATTTTCTGGTTTGTAGCTGATTATACAATATACAGTATGGGTCTGATACTGCTTAACAGTTTCAGCATGAGTTCTTACCAGGTCAGTTGAACCAGTTCGCTGTGGGTATAAACTGTATTTTTTTCTGGTAAGCTACTCCTTCCATTCCTGAAAAAAAGTTGGTGATAGAACGGATAACATTTATTTTGAAGGTAACTTCTATAGAAGCCAAAATCACTTATTCTGAAGCTTCTTGACCAGTTTGTAAGGTAAGTTTTAGTTCACTTTATTGGCTCTGTTAGGTACCTCTGAGATCACAGGCCATATGAACAATGCTGTGCTGTGCCACCTGTTTAATGAAGGACTGGCTTTTCTGACATCCCTGAGGCATTGAAGCACAGCAATAGCAGATTGATCCACTACTTGTGAGGTCAACAGAGGTCATACTAAACCATTCAAAAAAAATCATTTATTTTCATGCAGCCCATGGCATATCTCCAATGCTGTATATAACTTAAGATGTACACAATAACATACAAAAACAAGCATTTGTCAATGCCGAATGTTTGCTTGCTGGTATTAGCATTGGAGATGCAGGAGTTAGATGTAGAATAGGAATGGCAGTGAAGTATTGAACTTCACTCCAACCCCACCTCCAACCTGCAGAGATAGACAGGCATTGGGGTACGCGTTTGGGTTGTCGCCAATAACATTCATGCCATCTCACTTCACCCTGTCCTACAGACACTGACAAGTGATGAGGTGTGCCTTGGGGTGTTCGGCTTTAGAATCACCCCACTCCATAAGGACATATGCTGAAATGGGTGCAATATAGGAGAATAAGGTGAACTCTGGGACCGAAGAGTCCAAGGCACACCTCGATGCCTGTCACTGGCTGCAGGGTGGGGGTAGAACGGCATGAGCATTGCAGTCGGCAATCCAAAGGCATACCCCTGATACCTGTCAGTCTGTACAGGGTGGGACATTATGGTTAGAAAGCCTAATGCCCCGGGCGTTTGTTGGTATTTGCACTACAAATTTTCAGCACAGCCGTTTTGTGACCCCCACCTCATGAAAGCATTTGGGACCGCTTCTCATGAACAGTGGTGCTGTGATGTTGTCAATGTGTCCCGAACTTTGAGTTCCCACAGCAACCGTGCCATTGTGTGCCAGATGTACGAAGACACAGATCGGGCAGGATGTGAAGAAAGACAGCTGCACCATTCATAGGGAGGTGTGAAGAGATGGCAATGCTGAAAATCTGTAGTGAAAATATTAAAAATGCTCAAACTTCCGAGCATACGTGGAAACTGCGCAACACATGCACGTAACATAGGCATTTTGTGACCTCTGCTCATGAACACTGTCACTATGATTTTCTTAATCTGTCACGAACATTGATTTCCCACAGCAACTGTGCTGTTCTGTGCCAGATGTGTAAACGCATATTTCCGGCAGGATGTGAAAAATGACAGCTGTACTGTTCATAAGGAGGTCTAGAAAAATGGCAATGTTGCAAATCTGGAGTGAAAGTACTATAAATTTGTGAAGTTATGAGGGTTCGTGGAAACTGCACACCACACTCTTGTAACGCAGTTATTTTATGGACGTTTGTCACCAAATTTTCAACATAGGCATTTTAGGACCTCTGTTCATGAACAGAGTCATTGTGATTTTACATATGAACATACATATGAACATATGAATCTGCCAGCAGAACAGACCAATCGGTCTACCTAAGTCTGCCCGAGTGTGCAGCTAGCACCCTAGATTGCAGCTGTCCCAGCCTCCCCCCTCAGTTCCTCCCCCGCTTGTCCCAGCCCCTGCTCCCTGACTCTTCCTCTTGCTTTATCCCATTCCTTCTTAAAGCTATGACTGTCCTACATGTTACCACCCCTCTCTGCAGCGCATTCAACTAGACACCACCCTTTCAGTGAAGTAGTGCCTCCTCATTTCCCTCTTGGGACGTCCCCCTTCCAACCTTAGGCCGTGCTCCCTCGTCTCGCTTCCACTCCTCAGTTTAATCACCCCCTTGGTGCTAGGTTTATTTACCCCCCTAAAGTATTTAAATGCTTCAATCATATCCCCCATCCCTCCTCTCCTCCAATGTGTACATGTTCAGCTCATTCAGCCTAACTTCATATTCCTTTCCCTTTATCCCCTTAAACATGTTTGTTGCCCTCCTTTGCACCCCCTCCAGCAACTTTATATCTCTCCTCAGGTATGGCCTCCAGTATTGCACACAGTACTCCAGGTGTGGTCTGGCCACTGATCTGTAGAGAGATAGGATCACAACCCTGTATCTGGATGAGAATCCCCTTGTGATGCACCCCAGCATCCTGTTTGCCTTCACTGCTGCTCTCCTGCACTGGGCTGAGTTGTTCATGCTCCCAGTTACTAACACCCCTAGGTCCTCCTCCTTCTCCTCTGTGATCCCCAGTCTCACCCCCCCCAAACCAGTAGTCCATCTTCTGGTTCTTAGCCCAGAAGTGCATCACCTTACACTTCTTTGTGTTGAATCCTAGCTGCCACTCCACCAACCATGTCTCTAGTTTGGTTAGGTCCCCCTGCAGTTTTTTCCGTCCATCCTCTTTGTCCACCACCATCCCCAATTTGGTATTATCTGCGAACAGACTAACCCTGGTCCCCTCTCCATGTGCTATATTGGTGATAAAGAGCCCAAATAGCACTGGGCCCAGCACTGACTCCTGTGGCACCCCGCTTGTCATTGCTCTAGGTGCCAAGAGCTCCCCACCACCACCACCACCCTCTGCACCCTCCCGTGTAACCAGTTCTCTATCCATTTAGTCAGCCTTTTTCCCACCTCCACTGCCATCAGCTTCCACCAGTCTCCCATGAGGCACTGTATCAAAGGCCTTACTGTAGTCCAAGTACAGGACATGTACTGCATGGCCCCTGTCCAACTCCCTCTTCACCCAGTCATAATACTCTATTAGGTTGGTTTGACAAGACCTCCCTGAGACAGACCCATGCTGCCAGCTATCTATGAGGCCATTACTCTCTAGGAATGCTACCAGCCTCTGCTTCAGTATTGCCTCCATAAGCGTACCCACTATGGACATGAGACTGACCATCCGATAATTTCCTGGCTCCTCCCTAGGCCCACTCTTGTGTATGGGCACCATATGGGCCACCCTCCAGTCCTGGGGCTCACACCCTATCTCCAGGGAGGTGTTGAACAGATCTGCCAGTGGCTCAGCCAACAGCTCCGCCATCTCCCTTAGCCCCCTGGGGTGGATGCCATTGGGACCTGGTGCCTTGTCTACCCTTAGTGCCCTCAGCCCCTCTAGCACCCTACTCCCTGTGATCACTTTGTCCGTCACCTCCTCCCCCCCTTTCCCCACCCCTCTGCCCATGCTGGTAGTGGACCATCCCTCTCCTTATTGAAAACGGAGCAGAAGTACTCATTTAGAATTTCCACTTGCTCCTACCCTTTTCCACCCAATCTGCTCCCTCCTTAATCCTCACAATATGTTCCTTGCACTTCCTCTTTTCCCAGACACACCTAAAAAAGTCATTTTCCCCTCCCTTTATGCCCTGTGCTAACCTTAATTCCCTGGAAGCCATAGCTTTTTTCACCCTCTCCCTTCCCTGTTCTCCTGTACTTCCGGTATGCAGCCCTCTTTGCCCTCATGCCTTGCAGCACTTCCTTGTTCAACCAGCATGGTTTCTTGGCTCTGCTCTTCTTACTCCTGGCCCTGGTTTAGGCTACTGTGGCCTCTGTTAGCTCAGTCTTTATGACTCACCACTTTTTTTCTGCGTCCATCCCCGGCCTTAAATCCTGGAGTCTCCTTTGCAGTATTGCTCCCATCCTTCCAAAATCCACCCTACTAAAGTCCACCACCCTAGTGCCCGTGCCTCCTGTCTTCCTGCCCAGAATGAGAATAAGCCACACACACTGTTAGGTGGTCGCTACCCGCTAGTGGGTCCTCCACCCTTACCTCCTTCACCACCTCCCCATTTGCCAGTAGTAGGTCCAGAGCGCTACCAAGCCTTATAGACCCACTTACCAATTGTGTCAGAAGGCCATCCTGGAATGCATCAAGGAGCACCTGCTCCCTGGTACTGCTAGGGGCCGGGTTGCTCTAGTCAGTCCCCTGGTAGGTTAAAATCCCCCATTATCACCACACTTCCCCTTCTACACACCCTCCTTATCTGCTCTACCAACTGCCCATCCAGTTCCCCGGATTGGGCTGGTGGTCTGTACATCACTCCCAGTGTCAGCTTTCTGCCCTTGGAGTCCAGGAGCTGCACCCAAAGTGCCTCTGTCCTCTCCTCTCCTCTCCTCTTCTCCCTCGTCCTTTATGCATTTGATCCCTTCCCTCACATAGAGTGCACCCCCCCTTCCAACCCCCTGGTCCCTCCTGTATATCCTGTATCCGGGGCTTGCCAAGTCCCAATCATGGTACTCTGCGGTCCAAGTCTCTGTCACTGCAGCAGTGTCCACCTTTCCCCCTCTGAAAGGAGTGCCTGAAGCTCTGCAATTTTGTTCCCCAGGCTTCTTGCATTAAAAGAGACCACCTTCCACCCATACCCCTCCTTCTCCTCACTCTTCTCCTTCGCCTGTGTCCATCCTCCAAGTAATCTGTGCCCTTTCTCCTCGTTATTCTTACCGGGTGGTGGTGCATTCTGTATTACACTCAGACCACTCTGCCCGCCCCCTCCCAGGGTTACTATGCCTCTGCCTTTACCTACATCTAGGGGGGTGAGCTCATTAGGCTCCCCTGTCCGGACCTTTCCACCAACCTCAGTCTTTTGGCCACCCCCCCACTAGTTTAAATCCACCTTAGTAGAGATATACCCCTCTAATCCCGCCTTTAATACTTCCTTCCCCTCCCTGCTCAAGTGTAGCCTGTCCCCTGCGTACAAGTCACTATTGCCCCAGACCATACCCCAGTTAGTCACTAACACATCATTTTTAGTGTGGCACCAATCCCTCACCCACTTGCTGAACTCCTGGATCCTACCCTTCCTCCCCATGCTTGCACATGCTACTGGGAGTACCTCCAAGAATGCCACCGATTCCTCCACCCCCTCACACTGCCTGCCCAACTGCTAGAACCTCCCCCTCACTACTTCCACAGTCTCCCCCGCCAAGTCGTTTGTACCCACATGCAACACTAAATGAGGTTTTTTCCTCCCCCTCGCTGCACATTTGAACAGTGCCTGCCCTGCCCCTCCTGCAGACAACCTGGGGATAACTTCAACCCATGAAATACAGCTGTGCCTTACCCCTCTTCTGACTCATCTCACCCCTTTCAGTATAGAATCCCCCAGGATGAGTACTCCCCCATCCCTTACCCCCTTTCCTTCTAATGCCCCTTCCACCACCCCAGTATTCGTTCTTCCCTGTCCCTTACCCCTACCAGCTGCACCCTCTGTGACTTCTGTATCCACACACCCTACTTCTGCCTCACCACTTTTCTCTGCCTTATTCCTCCCATCCCCCTTGAACCCCTTCCCAGCCTGACTACTTCCTACTGGGCTTCCCATGTCAACCTCCCTTCCTCCCCTGCTGATTTCCAACCACTCTCCTATCCCCGTTGTTGTTGATTTAGAGCCCCCATTCCCTTCGACCCCAATAGTAATGCTCCTTCCATTCTTCCCCCTTCCCATAGTCTTCTCTCCTCCAGTCACCCCCTGCTTCCTTTCTAGCCCCCTTCTACCCTTTCGTCCTCTCTGTCTCTTCCCCTACCTGTTGCCATCCCTCTCATGTCCCCACTTGTCCTCCCCGTTTCAGTATGTTCCTGCTCCCTCCCCCCATTGCAGAGGCTCGAATCTATTCCTAGTTGATACCCCTCCTACATCTCTTTCCCCTATCAGTTCCCCCTCCTACTTGTTCCTCTACATGCCCCACTGGTCCCACCCCTGGTCCTTCCCTAGTCGCAGCCATCTGCTCTCTCTCCCCTGGTATACCTCGTGGTCTCTTCCTCCTCCATCAGGAGGGCCCCCCTCACCTGGGGCACCCCTCCCTTCTCCTCTCTTTTCTACTAGTGCCTCTGACACTGGGGTCAGTTTCAGTCCAGTTGTTCTTCCCCGTCCCCCTTGCCATCCCTATCCCCCAGCCAGGATGCCTACCATACTCATCTGCCCTGCCACTAGACTCCTCCTAACCTCCACAGTTCCTCTCTCAAACTAGCCAGTTGTCTATAGACCATACCCCTCCCCAAGCCCAGTCCAGGATCATGGCGGACCCATACCTGTACACCCTCCACCCTTCCAAAAAACTCACCGACATACGGCACCTGCCCCATTTGGCTCCCATCTTATGTTACAGAACTATTACTCATGGTTTCTGCCTACTACAACTGTTAGGCCCTATTTACTCAAATTCCTGTTCCCCCACACTAGTCCCCCTACTGCCCCCTTGCCGACTGGGTTAATTCAGTCTCAAATTTCTTACTGTAGCAATCCTAAAGCCTCCTTGTCTGTTTTTCACCCCTCAGCTACCATACTTTTTGTTCTCGGCCCTCATAGTTTCACTTAGCCCAGTTAGAAATTGTATTGTACTTGAAGTATTACTCAGCTCAGTTAGAGAAATAAACAGAACAAATAAATATGTATTATTACAGCAATCCTAACAGTATAGCTCAGTACTTAGCTCAGTTAGTGAAATAAACAGAACAATTAAATCTGTATTATTACAGTAGTCCTAAAAGTATCCAGTCATTGCTTTGTTTCCACCCCAGAGACCCTGCTGTAATATGGGACCACACAGGACCCTGGGTGGTTGGGTGGGCAACTCTAAAGTCCCAACAGAGCTCCGTTGAGATCGCTCACTCCCCCTCCCTCACTCGCTCACTCTGTTTCTCCTGTCGCTGCAGGCTGCCCATTTGTACTATGCTCCTGCCTGTGTTGGCACCTTTTTCTGCCCACAGAGAAATGCGCAGCAATCCCAACAGAGCTCCATTGAGCTCGCTCGCTCCCCCTCTCTCACTCGCTCATTCTGTTTCTCCAAGCGCTGCAGGCTGCCCTTTTGTACTGGGCTTCTACCTGCATTGGCACCTTTTTCTGCCCACAAAGAAATCTGCAGCAGTCCTGACAGAGCTTCGTTGAGCTCGCTCGCTCCCCCTCTCTCACTCGCTCATTCTGTTTCTCCCAACACTGCAGGCTGCCCTTTTATACTGGGCTCCTGCCTGCATTGGTGCCTTTTTCTGCCCGCAAAGAAATGCTCAGCTATCCTGACAGAGCTGCATTGAGCTTGTTCACTCCCCCTCTCTCACTCGCTTGTTCTGTTTCTCCCAGTGCTGCAGGCTGCCCTTTTGTACTGGGCTTCTGCCTGCAATGGAGCCTTTTTCTGCCCACAAAGAAATCTGAAGCAGTCCTGACAGAGCTCCATTGAGCTCACTCAGTCCCCCCCCCCCACTCATTCTTAATCTGTCCCAAATGCTGATTTCCCACAGAGACCGCGCTTTTCTGCGCTGGAAGTGCAAAAACACATTTCGGCCAGGATGTGAAAAATGACAGCTGTACTGTTCATAATGTGGTGTGAAAAAATACCAGTGTTAAAAATCTGGCATGAAAATATTGCAAATTTGGGAAGTTACAAGTGGACGTGGAAGCTACACACATGTAACACAGTCATTTAGTGGAATTATTTCACCAAATTTTCAACATAGGCATTTTGTGACCTCTGCTTATGAACACTGTCACTATGATTTTCTTAATCTGTCCCAAACATTAATTTCCCACAACGACAGTGCTATTCTGTGCCAGATGTGCAAATGCATATTTCGGGCAGGATATGATAAAATGACATCTGTACTGTTCATAAGGAGGTAGGAAAAAATGCCAATGTTGAAAATCTGGAGTGAAAATATTACAAATGCACAAAATTACAAGGGTGCATGGAACCTGCGCAATGTACACTCATAACACAGTCATTTCATGGATTTTTGTCACTAAATTTTCAATATAGGCATTTTAGCACCTCTGCTCATGAACAGCGTCACTGTGATTTTCTTAATCTGTCACGAACACTGACTTCCCACAGTGACCGTTCTATTGTGTGCCAGAAGTGCGAAAACACATTTTGGCCAGGATGTGAAAAATGACAACTGTACTGTTCATAAGGAGGTCTGAAAAAATGCCAATGTTGAAAATGTGGAGTGAAAATACTACAAGTTTGCAAAGTTATGAGGGTGCATGGAAACTGCAGAATGCACACTCTTAACACAGTCATTTTATGAACTGTCATCACCAAATGTTCAACATAGGCATTTTAGGACCTCTGCTCATGAACAGTGTCACTGTGATTTTCGGAATGTGTCCTGAACACTGATTTCCCACAACGACCGTGCTATTATGTGCCAGAAGTGCAAAAGCACATTTTGGCTAGGATGTATAAAATAACAGCTGTACTGTTCATAAGGAGGTCTGAAAAAATGCCAGTGTTGAAAATCTGGAGTGAAAATATTACAAATTCGCAAAGTTACGAGCGTGTGTGGAAACTGCGCAATGCACGCTCGTAAAACAGTCATTTTTTGGATTTTTTTCACCAAATTTGCAACATAGGCTTTTTGAGAGCACACCTCATGAACAGTGGCACTGTCATTTCATTACTTGCTCCCGAAAGGTGATTCCACACAGTGACTGCGAAATCACCTTTCAGGACTGAATAATGCCATGACAGTGACTGTATTCATGAGGAGGGGCCCCAATAACCCCATGTTGCAATTTGGTGGCAAAAGTCAAAAAAATGGCCGAGATATCCACATAAGTTGAAAAAACCCTATTTATGCCATTATACAGCTTACCGGCATTTCTTCAGTTTGTGGTCAGCTTTAAAGAGTGCAGACGTGTTCCAGGTCCACCGAGGGTCATTGTGCAGGGCTCTGGAGGGAAGTATGGGGTGGGAGGTGAGGGAGGTGGGTGCGCAGTGGGTGGGCACGGGTTGTTGGAGGACACAAAAACCACGAGGGACCATTTTCTTTATTTCAGGAGCAAAATAATAAAAGGACGCCATGAGGGTTTTTTTTCAGGCTTCATTTGTGCACACTGGGTGGACTCCCAGTGTCGACCTGTGTTTTGGGGAAGGGGGGCTTAAGCCAATGGGGATTGGGACCCCTGTCAGCAAATAAAGATTGGCTGGGGGGGCATGATGCCAAGGGGGATTGGGCACCCCCTCGGCAAACAACAAATGGGGAGGGAGTACATTATGCCAATGGGGAGTGGGCTCCCCCATCAGCAAATAAACTGGGTCCTGGTCATGCTGACAGGGGGATTGGGCACCCCCATCAGTTGGCTTTCATGGGGCTCTGAGGAAGCCACTGCCATGTTTAAGGAAATACCCTGGGGAAATGTTACACCAAGCAAGGTACCGCCCTGCAATGATGGATCGCTCCCTCATTGCAGCGGAATTGCTGATGCTGCAACAACGAGGTGGACCCTCATTGCAGCAGCCAAATCGTTTCAAGTTGGTAGCACTTCTGCAGAACCAGTGTCATCAGGACACTGGGCTTGTATTAGGTGCACACCACCAGGCCCATAAATGTAGTGCTGGCATTGGCGGCCACACTGCCACACTTCCACAATCCGCTTCTCTACTAAGCTGCCGCATAATGTTTCTTGCACATGTGTGCAAGCAAACATAAAAAGAAAAATGGTGTGTTACATAATGTAAAATAACTTTGTACAGATGTGAAGTTTCTAAGTGGGAAACTAAGTAATTAACAAAACTAATTATTACTACAATGCCCCAGAGTTGGAGACCCTACAGAAAATAAGCCCGGTGCCCTAAGGGTCATTGAGTGACGCACAATAGGTGCTTGGGGACCCCTCAGGATCAATTAGGAATAGTTACGGGAAAGAAGTGTAACCCCCCCTACAAATAAGGGTTCCTATAAATGTTTGCCTGGGCTGCCTAATGCCCATTGTCAGGATGGTGTTCTGTGTTTACAGTAGCTGTATGTGTCTGCATGAGAGTGCTCTATTAAGCCTCCATGCCTGTCTCTTTAAGAGAGCTGTACTCTGTGTGAGATAATTAGTCTGGACTGGGTCCGAGTGAATTAAGGCTCATGACCAGCCCGACTGTCCATATTTTGGCTTCATTCTGCAGTCTCTAATAGTGCAGAGGGAGCTTTGTTAGGAAAAGTACTTGTTTGCTGTTTATCTGCTTTAGTAATTATAATGTTGGAGTTTGTCTAACCTTCTTCTATTTGCAGCACACACATTTGGATTAGAGCCACCATTTTGGTTCTGGAACTGTCAGTGTTGGACCAATTGAACCTCAGGGGACCTAAAATGGAGACTGTTCCCAGAGGCCCTGTGGGAGTGAAATCTGTAGGAATTGTAGTATTTATGTTTGCTTGCATGCATGTGCAAGAAACATACTGCCACCATATGAGTTTTTGTAGGTGTGCCTCCCCCACTTTAAATGCCCTGTTCCCTTTTGCAGGCACGGCTGCACCACGCCAATGAATGTCGGAGCTGTCTATGACAGCCATTCAGATGCTGTGGCGAACAGTTGAAAGCAAAAAAACACTGCAATCAACGGTGGTAACGAGTAGGCAATTTGCATACTGCCGTCAGCGGGTCATTTACATACTGCCGTCAGCAGTATGCAAAGTGCCTACACTCTGCACTGCATCTGTATATCTGTCATAGACAGCTCCATTTTTGTCTGCCCAAGTAGCATGCTGGGAGCCCACCCCAGCGTGCTCATGCACCCCCCCTGCACACCGTATGGCCGACGGGGGTGCCCAATCCCCCATCGGCTTCACTGCCCCCCAACAGACTTCCAGTGCCATACTGGGAGCCCACCCCAGCATGGCAAAAGTCTGTACGGCCGACTGGGGGTGCCCAATCCCCCATCAGCTCCACTGTACAGTTTGTACCCCCACCCCCGAAACCAGAGTTCTATGTGCCATGCTGGGAGCCCACCCCAGCATGGCAGAAGTCTGTATAGCTGATAGGGGTGCCCAATCCCCCGTTAGCTCTACTGGCTCCCCCCCCAAAAAATATCCTAGCTGCCATGCTGGGAGCCCACCCCAGTGTGGCAGAAGTCCCATGTAGTCTAAACAAACAGAAACATGCCCCATAAAAACATAAAAACTACAATTCATGGAAAAGGTAAGGATGAAAAGAGCTGCCTTTAGGAAGTACAAGAAAACAGGGAGGGGGGAGGACAGGGAGGAGTACTTGACAGAATCGAAGGAGGTGACAAGGGCAGTATGGGGAGCCAAAGCATCTACGGAACTCAGGCTGGCACAAGGCATTAAAAAGGGGGAGAAGGACTTATTTAAGTACATCAGGGAGAAAAGTAGCTGTAAGGACCACATAGTAAGGATTAGGAAGGAGGGGGGTTGGGTGGAAGCAGAGTGCGATAAGGCAGAAGCACTAAATGAGTACTTCTGCTCAGTATTTACTAAAGAGAAGAGGGGGGTGACACCCAAGGTGGGAGAAATGGCAGAAGCAGGGGGAAGTGGTGACAGATAGGGAAATCATGGAGGGCAGAGTTAGAGGGTTTGAAGGCACTGAGGGTGGACAAGGCGCCAGGCCCAGATGGCATCCACCCAGGGTACTGAAGGGCTGGCAGAGGTCCTTGCAGGACCTTTGGCAGAACCTATTTAATGCCTCACTACATCTGGTGTACCTCAGGACTGGAGGATGGCTCATGTGGTAGCCCCTCCACAAGAGTGGCCCCAAGGATGAACGGAAACTACAGACCAGTGAGCCTCATATCCATCGTGGGTAAGCTAATGGAGACTATCCTGAAAGAGAGGCTGGTGGCCCTCCTAGAGGCCAAAGGACTACAGAACAGCAGACAGCATGGCTTCATACGTGGCAGATCCTGCCAAACCAACCTGGTCAAGTTCTGTGATTGGGTAACTAGGCAACTGGACAGGGGACATGCAGTGGATGTCCTGTATCTGGACTTCAGTAAGGCATTCGACTCGGTGCCGCATGAAGGCTGGGAAGGAAGTTAGTAGGCACAGGGGTGGGTGCAAAGCTGGTGAGATGGGTAGGAACTGGCTTCGGGAAGGCAACAGAGGGTGGTGGTGGGTGGGGAGCTCTCACACCCAAGGGCAGTGACGAGTGGTGTTCCACAGGGCTTGGTGTTGTGACCAGTGTTGTTTGGGATATTCATTGCAGACATATCATGGGACATCAAGAGCAAGATCAGTCTGTTTGCTGATGATACCAAGGTATGCGCGGTGGTGGATGACCTAGGGGGATGGCAGGGTTTGCAGGATGATCTGGCAAAGCTTGAAACCTGGTCAGACACCTGGCAACTGGGGTTTAATGCCAAAAAGTGCAAGATGCTGCATTTTGGGATGAAGAACCCAAGGAGGAGTTACCAGCTAGGGGGAGTGCAGCTAGCCCAGACAGAGGAGGAGAAGGATCTGGCTGTGCTCATTACAGGGTCAATGAAGAACTCGGCACAATGTAGGAAGGCAGCTGCAAAGGCCAACAAAATGCTAGGTTGTATTGCAAGGGGTATATCCTCGAGGAGGGAGGAGGTGATTCTGCCACTGTATAGGTCATTAGTTAGGGCACATCTGGAGTACTGCATGCAGTACTGGTGCCTGTATCTGAAGAGGGACATTAAGTTACTGGAGGGGGTGCAACACAGGGCGACAAAGATGATCAAGGGGCTGGGGGACTTATCATACGAGAGGAGGTTGAAGGAGTTGAACATGTACTCACTGGAGGAGAGGAGGGACAGGGTGACATGATTGAAACCTTTAAATACATGAAAGGAATAAACAAGATGGATACAGAGGGCTGTTCAAAGTAAGGGAGGGGAGGGCCACCAGGGGTCATGATATGAGACTGGAGGGAGGAAGGTTCAGGAGGGAGATGAGGAGACACTTTTTTACAGAGAGGGTGGTGGCTGGGTGGAATGTGTTACCTGCAGAAGTGGTATGCAATAGAACAGTGGACTGCTTCAAAAGGGGATGGGACAGGACAAGGTGGAGGGTAAATGAAGGGGAAGAGTGGAAGGGAGGGGCAGCTGCAGAATAAGGGGTGCTAGCTGTACATTCGAGCAGACTTGATAGACCTCTAGGCCTTTATCTGCTGGCAAATTTCGTATGTTCGTATGTTCGTAAACACCTGTAAAAACAAACAGTCCCTCTTTGACTGTCTCGCCTCTTCCCAAACCCGCATCCACCCTCTGCAATGACCTCCCCCACCCCCAACCCCATACTTATCTCCGGAGGCCGGCACGACGATCTCCGGTGGACCAGGAACACATCTGCACTGTTCAAAGCCGACCATGAACTGAAGAAATGCCAGTAAGCTGTATAATGGCATAAATAGGGTTTTTTCAACTTAAGTGGATATCTCTGTCATTTTGGGGATTTCTTGTACCAAATTTTCAACATGGGGTTCTTGGGGACCCACCTCATGAATTCAGTCACTGTCATTTTGTTATTCAGTCCTGAAAGGTGATTCCGCAGTCAGTGTGTGGAATCACCTTTTGGGACTGAGTAACAAAACGACAGTGTCACAGTTCTTGAGGTAGGCCCCCAAAAACCCTATGTTGAAAATTTGGTGAAAAAATTCCCATAAATGACTGTTTTCCGAGGGTGCATTGCGCAGTCCCTATGCACGCTCGTAACTTTGAGAATTTTTAATATTTTCAGTCCAGATTTTCAACATTGCCATTTTACAACACCGCCTTATGAACAGTATAGCTGTCACTTTTCATATTACACCCAAAATGTGTTTTCGCATAGTAGTGCACATTATCGCGGTTGGTGTGCAAAATCAATGTTCGGAACACATTAAGAAACTCACAGTGACACTGGTCATGAGCAAAGGTGGTAAAATGGCTATGTTGAAAATTTGGTGACAAAAGTCCATAAAATGACTCTGTCAAGAGCGTGCATTGTGCAATTTCCACCCACCCTCGTAAGTTCATGAATTTGTAATATTTTCAGTCCAGATTTGCAACATTGACATTTTTCCACACCTCCTTATGAACAGTACAGCTGTCATTTTTCACACCCTGGTCGAAATGTGTTTTTGCACTTCCTGTGAGAATAGCACGGTCACTGTGGGAATTTAGTGTTCGGGATAGATTATGAAAATCACAGTGACACTGTTCAGGAGTGGAGGTGCAAAAATGCCTATGTTGAAAATCTGCTGTAAAAAATCCCCAAACTACCTACATTACGGGTGTACATTGCACAGTTCCTACGCACACTCATGACTTCACCAGTTTTTGTATATTTTCACTCCAGATTTTCAACAATGCCAGTTTTTACACCTCCTCATGAACAGTACACCTGTCACTTTTCACATCCTGTTCGAAATGTGTTTTTGCACCTGTGGTTCCAAATGGCGCAGTCGCTCTGCAAAATCACCTTTCATTTAATGAACTGATAGTGTCACTGTTCATTCGGTGGGGTCACAAAAAACCTATGTGGAAAACTTGGAGTAAAATTACCAAGAAAATCCCAGGGCATTAGGGTTTTCGACCATAACGCCCTACCTTGTAGGGACTGACAGGCGTCAGGGGTGTGACTTGGTATTGTCGACAGTAATGCACCTGCCATTTCACCCCAACCCCCATCCTTCAGCCAGTGATAGGCATCGAGGTGTGCCTTGGACCCTTTGCCTCCAGAGTTCACCCCATTCTCCTATACTGCGCCCATTTCAATGTATTTCCTTAAAGAATGAGGTGAATGTAAAGGTGAAACACCCCGATGCACACCTCGACACTTGTCAGTGTCTGAAGGGTAGGATGAGGTGAAATGTCATGACAGTCATGGGTGACAACCCAAAGACACACCCCAATACCTGTCCATATCTGCAGAGTGAGGGTGGAGTTGGTGTCAGTTCAATACTTCAATGCCATTCCGATACTGCATCTATCTAACTCCTGCACTTCCACTGCTAACACCAGCAAGCAAACATTCAGCATTGACAAATGCTTGTTAAGGTTTGGTGCCTAAATGGACCTGGAGGGGGAGCCTTTTCTGTGATAGACACTTTCATCAGCCATCCAAACCTTTTGGATCACTGGGAAAGCCCACAGCTGCCTGCAGCAGTGTGTCAGTTGTGAGTTGAAGTTTGGAGAGTTAACAGCTCGAGTCATAGAGCAGCTACTTCTGCGAAGAAGCACAGGAAAATCATCAGGAAGGCTATGCTGGCCTGCCTGCCACATCTTCCCTTGTGAAGAACATCTATGAGTGTAAAAGTAGGACTTCATCCAATAAGTGGATTGAGACCTGAAACCTGAAGAGAAACGTGTGTAATCGTTGCCTGCAAGTAGACCGAAGACTTGCTCCAGAAGCGATCAACCTGTCAGGTACCGAAGTGAGCCGCAGAACGAAAGGTTTGAGTAGAGATCCTGTGTTATTTGCAAACAGACTTTTATCAGAACTATGGCTAATATTCTAAGTGCTTATAAATGTGCTGAATGTGTGGCATGGGTCGTGATTTAGTTCCCCACCACAGGTTCTGTTATGCAAGCTGGAAACTGCTCCAGCACTTTTCACGGACTTTATCTGAGCTATTCACTCTGCCTGTGCCCTGCCACCTCGGCCTAGACTGCCACTCCTAAATCAGAGACATTTCTGGTGAAAGACCCACTTGGGGATTCAGCCCCCTGCTCAACGCCACCAAACAGGTAGCGACCACCATGGTGATTTGTGTTGGTCTGACTTCCCCTGGCAATCCAGTACAACATCCAGAGGTCTTCATTTTGTCTGTCCTTCATCCTGGTTTGGGTAGCATGAGTACAAAACAGGGTAGCTCCCCAAAGCTGTAATCATTTGTATGTTCATCTGATTTTATTGTTCTGGGTTTATTTGCAATGGACTGAGCCATCCGGCTCTGGATTACAAGTATTTGGGTTGAGTGCATGATAACTGTGTTTTTCCTTCCTGAGGGCCCCAACAACAGCTGCAATGCTGGTCTACCCCGGACAACACTTCAGGCTAGTAAGTTTTCCAACTGGGTACCCAGGGTTGCGGGACTTGATCAGAGGGACTTACAGTGCATGCTTTGCCAACCTGAATATAATCAGATTTGCCAGTCACTGCTAGATTTACGCCCCACCTTTGTTCACATCCCCCTGAATCAATCAGATTGTGTTTTTTCACATTTAACCTAGTTAGTGTGTACCTTCTTGGCAGGGATATTGTACTGCTACTGTATTTTTATATCATGGGTCTTATTTTCCAGGGGGTCTCCAGGGCAATTGCAGCAGATCCAACCCTGGTAGTAAGTGCAAGGAGTATGAGCATATCATTACTGTCATATGGTACATGTGATTGTCTTACTGCTGAACTGCTTAGGTCACTAGAATGGTCAGTTGGTGGTTACAGCATCCCGGAGGACTATACCAACAGCAGCTACGCTATCCCAAAAGCATTCCTCTCGGTGGAGGCACCCATTCACTGAGCTCAGGCCTCTCAACCTGTGCCTAGTCATGCAGGTAGGGGTAGTAGCTCATAGGATAGTGCCATCTAGGGGTTACAAAAGAAAGTGGTTTGTGCACTTGCCCACATTGCCAGGGGCTTGGCATCCCAAACACTGGGGGGCTATAAGAGTCTAGTGTGGCAGGAACTGGCCATGAAGTAGTGTAAAGCAAGTGACCATTGAGTGGAGTAGCTGTTGGACAGTCTGGTGAGCTCTCTCAGGCACTGAAGAACAGTAGTACCTGACAGAGTGGGGCCTGATGGAAAGAAAGGATGCAAGAAGATTGGCTCAAATAATAGAAAGGGTTTACTTGTCTCTGCAGTCCTCCTTCCCATGAGTCAACAGCTTTCTTTTTTAATTGAAATCTGGCAGCAGCAGCAGCAGCAGTTTGTTCAGCAGCTTCCCTTTTCACCTTCCAGTTAGCATCCAGCAGTCAGTTCTCAAGCGGAGCAATAGCAGCAGGTTGGTGGCTGCAATTGTTTATCATTTTATATTTAAAGTTAATTCCCAGCTCCTTGTTTGTGACTACAGTGGGCCACGGCAGTAAGCAGTCAAACTAAGAGGAAGCAGCTCCAGAGTCAGGCTGTGGTGGTGGGACAGAGAGGCATCAGGCAGGACAGCAAATCCATCCTCCCAGACCATCCATAGAGCCACCACGCACCTCCCACAGCAACAGAGCCAGACTGCCAGCTATTCCAGCCATACTCCCTCAACAGTACTTCATCCCTTGTCAGTGTGGTAAGTCAGCAGCAGCACCACTGGGCAGTTGCTGACCACCAGAATAGTTTTCATTTATCTAAAAAATATTTTTTCAGAACACCAGACGGTGCTCTGGCCAAGCAGCTGTGCCATGAGGGGCAAGGCCCCAATCAAGGGAACCACCCAGAGGCCCTTAATTAACTATTAAAAAAGCTCCCAGAGTGCACTGCAAGGGTAGGGCCAACCCCCAATAAAGTAATACAGAGCCACAGGTTTTCTTTATTTATTTTATTTATTTAGTTTTTGTTAACCGGGTAGGTGCACTAGCCAACAGGTGACTATTTTCAGGCATGACCCGGGAGACACAGTTGCAGTACAAAATAGGACAGTTCAGGTTTATACAGAACAGGCAAAGGTACAATGGTACAAGTACAGGCATACAATTTCAAAGGGCAGAGGGTACTGGAGGGAGCACATATTTAGAGGGGGAGGGGGAAGGAAAGGAAAGGGAAGGGAAGGTGAGGGGGAGTTTAAGCAGGTAAGGGAGGGTGTGAGACTCTGACGAGGGGTAAAGGGCTAGGCAGAGAGTGACAGGGAAAATACGGTGAATGCGGCTTATGTGATGCCAGGTAAATATCTGCAGCCGGGCTTGTGGAACTGAAGGACAGCAGAGCAAGAAGGGGATGATCGACAGGTAGGGACAGGAGTACGGTTTAAGCGAAAAAGGTGCGAAGATGAAACAGGGCTTAAGGGACTATGAGAGGTATTAAAGTTAGGTAATAAAGAGGAGTGAGCAGCAGGCAGTGGAGAGGGAAAGGGAGGGACCAATACCTACAGTAGCAGTACAAACAGGGACGGCAGAGGGTAAAGGAGGAGGCGCAAAGTGGAAGCAGAGTGAGGAATGGAAAGTAGGATAGGGTGAGTGCATAACTAGGAAGACCATCGACCAGCAGGAGAGGGAAAGAGGAGTAAGAAAACAAGGGAAAGAGTTAAGGATAGTAATGGCTTGAGCAGGGGATAACACGGTCTGCACTCAGGTTAGCAAAACTAGGACCGCTAGTGGAAAAAAGGGGGGATACAGCCAACCTGAGGGTGCTTACAGCAAAGTGCGGCATTAGCGGGAAAAGGCGCAAAAGAGACCCGGAGCTATGGAACTGAAAACGGGGGGGATACGGCCAACCTGAGGCCGCTTACGGCAAAGAACGGTTTTAGCGAGAAAAGGCACAAAAAAGACCCGGAGCTATGGAACTGAAACACGGCAGGGCACAGAGGGTAGGGAGTGAGCGGGAGTGGGAGGGGAGCGGGAAGGACCAGTACCCACTAACATTAAGTAAAACAATAGGTTTTAGTGCAACACAGTAGGATGGAAAGAGGATCAAACAATAGTAGGATTAATTGCTAATTCATACATAAAGTCAGAGAGAGGACAATTGTAGACATACATAGTACAGTAATATAACATTCGGAAGAGCAATCAAAGTAGGATACTATACAAATTATGGAATTCAGAATAATTAGGCAATTCTTGAGACAATTTTTAGCGGCATGATTAGGATAGAGTAGCCATACAGAATACTTTGTAAACATTTCATTTAAAGTGCAGGTAGACAAAGAAACAATGCTTGTAACTAACAACAATGCACTAGGAGGAGGTGGGCTAGTGTATATATGCAGAAGAGACGGGAGGTTGACTTAGCTAGGGGAGGACAAGTTTCAGGATTAAGTAGGATCAAAACAAGTGCATTGGTCCATAGAGTTTAGGTGAGGCGTAGTCACGCATTGAAACTAGGTGTGATGGGGCACTTCTCAGGTCCATAGGCAGCAAGTTCCAGGAGTGAGGGGCAGCATGCCTGAAAGCACCAGCCCCTTGGAAGTACAGCAGAGGGAACTGACAAAAAGACTTGTCTGATGATCTCAGCTCACGATGGGATCACAGGTTGGAGCAGTTCAGACAGTGTGGCTGGTTTCGCCATTCTAATTATGAGTCTGAGAGGCAGAGGTAATATTGTCTTGTGGAGGATGGGGATAGCCAGCCTAGCTCTTTATAGAGTTGGCAGTGGTGCGTCAGGTGTGGCTCTTTAGCTGCATATCTACAGACATTATTGAAGGTGGTGTCCCATTTCTGTAGAACAGTTTTATTTGCCATTGTGAGGATGGGAGTACAATAGGACAGAGTGGGTAATAGGATTCCCCTGGTGATGGCAAGTTTGGCAGTGGGAGTGAGCATGTAATTTGTCCTGTAGGCAGCCCCCAGCTTACAGTTGACATTTTAAAGACTCTTGGATATGCTGCTTCAGGTCGAGGTTTTGGTCAAGCTGTATTCCCAGATAGCGGAGCGAAGCTACAGTCTCAAGGGGTTCCATTAATATCAAGAATGTGTAAGGAGTGTGCAGGTTCTGAGTTTATGACAAGATCAAAGAGCATGGCCTTAGTTTTGCTCGCATTGAGTATGAGGCGTGCGCATCTAGCCAGTGTTGTGCCAGGTGAAAAGCCGATGACAGCATGGCATTCAGGTGGGAAGTGTTGTCAGAGTGAGCATAGATTACTAGATCATCTGCATAAAGTATCGAGTTGCCTGATGTTATTATGTTGGGCAGGTTGTTTATAAATAGTGAGAAGAGGAGAGGTCAGTATAGAGCCCTGCGGTACACCAATGTTGATCGTGGCACTGTCAGAGATGGCTGAGTTAAGCTTTACTGCTTGTGACCTATTGTTGAGGTAACTACTGAACCAAGTTGTTACTGGGGATGAAAAGCCCAGGTTTTTGAGGGTGGTGAGCAGCAGTGGGTGATCTACTAGGTCAAAGGCCTTTGTGAGGTCTATTAACACAGCCCCCGTTAGCTGCCCTCTGTCCATATTTGAGAGAACATCCGAGGTGAATTTTGTCAGCGCTGTTGTAGTACTGTGGTGTTTCCTGAAGCCATGTTGAGCTTCACAGAGCGCATTGGAGGAGTCAATGAATTCGGTGACCTGGATGGCTACTATTTTCTCGAGAATTTTGCTAAGTACCGAAAGTATGGCAATAGGTCTATAGTTTGATAAATAATTTTTGCTCCCTTTTTTGAAGACAGGTGTGATTCTGGAGGCCTTCCAAATCTCAGGGACAGTGCCTGTGGAGAGAGATAGTGTGAAGATCCTGGCAAGTGGGTGGGATATGAGATGAGCAGCTAATTTCAGTAACCGTGGTTCCAAAGTGTCAGCGTCAGGAATAGTGTTATCAGATATGACAGACAGGAGTTTGCAAACTTGATTCCCAGTAACCACTTTGAAATAAAATGATCTTTCAGAGGCATGTTGAGGATCGGTGCTCATCATGGTAGAATATTGCTGAGAGGCAATTGGCAAATATTTTAGGGAGGATATGATGGCAGATATGTCCGAGAATTGCTGATTGAAGGCGTTGGCAGTGGTGAGGGAGTCATTGCAGTGGACCCCTTGGAGTATCATTTCTGAGGGGGTGACGGATTGGGGGGTTCTGAGGAAGGTTTTAATGTGACTCCAAAATTTACGTGGATCATTTGAGGAGCTGGTTAATAGGTTCTGGCAATATCTGCTCTTTGCAAGCCTATTGTGTTTCTTGCAGTCACTTCTATGTCACTTGTATATATGATGATTACAGGGCAGGCCAGTGGATTTGTATTGTTGCCAAAGTTTGTCCCTGATTTTGAGCTTGTGCAGAAGTTCTTTGTCGAGCCACCTCGTTTGCTGCCCCCTGACCCTTCTCTTTATCTTTGGTACATGCCTCCTTTGCACCTCTCCAAACTTGGTGAGGAATACATCCAGGGCTGCCTTAGCACTAGTTGCATGGAAAATTTCGGACCAATCCGTGTTACAGATGTCAGAAAGAAATGCCTGTACATCCAGTGCTGCAAAGTTGGTGAAGGTGATAAGGCGGCATCAAGGAGCAGGCGGCGGACAGGAGCGCCAGTGACAGACCGTGGGAGAGTGGTCTGTCAGAAAGTCCGCTAGGACAGCTGCTTTAGTTACATGGTCAGGTCTGTTGGTGAGAATCCAGTCCAAGAGCATTCCTGTCTGCGAGTTAGTCATTCTCATGCACTCAGTTATGAGTTGGTAAAAGTTATATTTTTGGACCAGAGATGCAAGGTTACTGTGATTCGGTCCTAGCCAGTTCAAATTAACGTCACCTAACAGGATACACTCATTCATTTCTGAGTTTGTGACACATGTTGGAGTAAGATCTGTAGACTTTCCAGCCCACTGGTGGGTGGGTTGTACAAACATAGAATATGCAGGTATTTCGCTCCTAGGGACAGTGTTGCATGTAGCGATTCACAGCGCATATTGGGACCAGGATTGGGAATAGTTTTAAGTGAAAAGTGATTTTTGTAGTAAATGGCAACACCCCAACCCCTTTTAGAACCAATTCGATCCTGCCAAATGAAGGCATACCCAGGTAGGGTGCAGTGTGCATCCAGGATATTAGGTTTGAGCCATGTTTCGGTAAGGCACAGGATGTCAGGGTTAACCAATCTTGCCCAGGCTTCAAGCTCAGCCAAGTGTCCCAGGAGACTTCTAATATTCATATGGGCTAGTAATAGGCCTTTATTTGCTTTGGTTGTGGCTGTTAATGGATATTTTGTTGTGGACCTGGGTTGATTCAATATCACCAGCCATCAGGAGTAGCCTTTGGGCTAGGAACTTGAGCAAGGCTTTAGGGAATATGTCATGTTTTTTCTGTTTAACACTATACTGCAAGTAGAACAGGAGTGACAGGTAGGTACAACCTTTCTTCGGGCGCGTGTAGTGAAGAACAGGGAAAGGGTGACGGTATGAAAGAAGGAGATTAGAGAAAGTAAAGTCATTGATCGATTGTACATTATGATTAATGGCAGGCAGAGAAAGGGAGACACAGTTTAGTCCATACAGGAGAAACAGGCAGTATAAGGGAGTCAAGCCTGTGCGATAGATGCTCAAATACTGGGTCATTTTAGTATAGGAGGAGCAGGGCTTATGGGCACAGAAAAAGAGGAGTATTGAAACAGTGCCGAGTGCGGCAAAAAGCGTTACAGGGTGAAAGATACTCATAGCCCTGGATTTGTGCGAAGAGAGGATGAGACACTATGGGATAGCCCAGGAAGGTGGGCTTGGCAAGAGAATTGACAGAGCCGCTTGATTGCAAAGATAGGAAGCTGCCCCTAGTGGAAGAGGAGTATAAGGAGCCAATGGAAAAGTGGGCACTTAGTCATATGACCCACTTGTGTCTATAAAGCTAAGGGGTCACCAGGGTGGGTGAGGTGGGGGAGGTGGGGAGCAGCCGAAGCACCGGCGGGACGACTGTACAGGGAGCTGTATCACTTAGCCATGGTGGCGGCGCACACAGTCCCAGGGACTTCTAAATTATAAGTAGATTCAATTTCAAAAGTGAGAACAGCCGCTTTCTGTGCGGGATGGTACTAGTGATAGTCCCAAACCCAGCAGGAGAGAGCTGGCGGGAGGGAGGTCAATTTAACGTACCTTGCGGGCTATGCGCCTTTAGCGGCACAAGGTACCAAGGAGCGGCCAAGATCCTGGTTCCCTTCCTAGGCTAGCGTGCGGTTGGTGCGGCCCCTGGCAACAGTCGTAGAGGAGGAGCGCGGCTCATCTTCAGTGGGGGCTGCTAGTCAAGCGGGGACCCCAGAGGTGTCTTTAGGTATGGAGGCTGGTTCCTTTGTCCTGGAGGAGGGGGTCTGAAGCCCCGGTGAGCTTGGAGGGATCCTAAGGGGGTAGCAAGAAGAGGCAGATTAAGTAGGCGAGCAGGACAAAGGGAAGGGGCGTAGGTGAGAGAAAGGTGGAGATTTGAAGTCAGGGGAGTAAGTTACAGGTTAAGGCAGGTAGAGAGGACAGAAGTTAAATAGGTTCAAATTAACAATAGCTGGCAGGAAATTCAAACAGGGAAAAAGGCGGGAAGACAGTACAAAGCAGCAGAGTAGCAGTTTAAATTAGCTAGAGCAGGTTAGATTATTTTAGCTAAGGTTTTTACAGGTTGTGAGACTCAATAATTAATGTTTCCAGTGAAAAGAGGTATTACATCAATATTCTACAGGGAGCTGTATCACTTAGCCGTGGTGGCGGCGTTCATAGTGCCAGGGACTTCTAAATTATAAGTAGATTCAATTTCAAAAGTGAGAACAGCCGCTTTCTGTGCAGGATGGTACTAGCAATAGTCCCAAACCCAGCAGGAGAGAGCTGGCGGGAGGGAGGTCTATTAACATACCTTGCGGGCTATGCACCTTTAGCGGCACAAGGTACCAAGGAGCGGCCGAGCTCCTGGTTCCCTTCCTTGGCTAGCGTGCGGTCGGTGCGGCCCCTGGCAACAGTCGTAGAGAGGAGCGCGGCTTGTCTTCAGTGGGGGCCGCTAGTCAAGTGGGGACCCCAGAGGTGTCTTTAGGTCCAGAGGCTAGTTCCTCTGTCCTGGAGGAGGGGGTCCGAAGCCCCGGTGGGCTTGGAGGGATCCTTGCGGGCTATGCGCCTTTAGCGGCACAAGGTACCAAGGAGCGGCCGAGCCCCTGGTTCCCTTCCTCAGCTAGCATTCGGTTGGTGTGGCCCCTGGCAACAGTCGTAGAGCAGGAGCACGGCTAACCAAATTGCGCCAAGCGGTGCCTACCGAAGTGGCCATGGCGCACGGGTGGGCGGGTGTTTTCCCCACATCAAAACAACTGACAGAGGTGACTGAGAGCCAGCTCCATAGGAGCTGAATTGGGCCAAGTCAAGCCCCAGTGAAGGAATTGTCCATAAGGCAGAATATGCAGAACTCCACAGGAGCCAGTATAGTGGCTTGGGCAACGAACAGTACCCTCAGGGCATATTAAATACAGCTCCATAGGAGCACATATCATGGGGTTGAGGACAAACACTTGAGTAACTGCTGAATGTGTGCAACCTGTCGCAGGAACTGTGTTTAAAGTGACAGTGTACCTTATCAGTTATCAGTCCATGGAACTGATTTAAAGGTACAGTGCATCATTACTGTGACTGCTTTTTTAACTAAAACTAGTGTGTTGTGCCCCGTTTCCCTAACCAATTGTTCCCCATTTGCCTAACAAGCTGTCTAAAGCTTGTGTTTTTCCCTTTTTATCAAACATACTAAAGCTTGTATGCTGCCCTATTCACCTAACAAACTGCCTTTTGAACTTGTGTGGTGCACTGTTTACCTAAGAAACTGCCATTTCAATGTGTGTGATGCCTCATTTGCCTTCACACAAACTGACTGACCTGGTATAGTGTCCTATTTATCCTGAACTATCTGCCTTAAATATGTGGTACCCTATAGTGACTTCTAACAGTGGTGCTGCCTTTTCTAGAGCTTGCCTGTCCTTTTCTACTGCCCTGTAACAATCCAGTAACCACCCACTTGCTCAAAGAATAGGCTGCCAGATCTGGGCATACTACACAGCAATTGACTATTACCTCTGGTACCCTCCCCAAAGACTACCTTGAATCTCATTGTATCCTGCAAGGAACCACCTCATTGCTTGGCAAGCCTGCCTCAATTGTAAGGTTACTTGTGCACTCTGCAACTACCAACAGACTGCATAGGTGTCACCCCCGCTAACGACTGTCTCTGCACTTCTCCCTGTGACACCCACCACCACCTCCTTAGACTACAACTTTTGGTGATCGACCCAGCTAGCATTTGGGTGGTAGTCATGACAGGCCCCATTTGCTACTCTGCCAAGCTATGTCCCTACCCCATTAAGAAGTAAAGGACACTTAGGAGCCACACTGGCTCACTAGAGAGGGCCTCAATCATGTAGAGTGTGGGGGGGGGGTTCTTTTACAGGACCAGCATCCAGTGTCATCATCTGGAGACCTGTATCCAGAGTCATCATCTGAAAATCAGCAATCTGGACCAACGCCTGGAATTCTTGTTCCCTTTTCTGCAATATGTCTTCTGTTCTTTTTGTCCCGGCAGCCCAAGGGTGGGGTTTAGCTGAAGAATCTTCTTTAAGTTCCATGTCTGCTTTGTTCTGGCAACCCAAGGGAGAGTTTGTGCCAAAGAATCTCCTACAAGTTCCACGTTCACTTTTTCTTTTCCCAGCAGCCCAAAGGAGGGTTTGTGCCAAACAATCTTCTACTAGAAGCATCTTCATTTCTCTTGTCCTAGCAGCCCAAAAGCAGGGGCTTTTGCTGATGAACCTATGGCTGGTTTACAAAGCCTTACCTAAGTCCCGGTGGCCTAAGTGAGGTTCCTCACTGAAGCAGCTTTCCAATTGTTTCAATCAGTGTCCCTTTTTGGTCGAGGTGTCCCGTTCAGGTCTCAGTTCTCTGTTGAGTTCCTCTCAACGTCCTGGAATAGACTTTCAATGACTTGATTACTTGTCTTCAGTTGATGCACATAAAGTATCAAGTATTTGTCTGTATACAGCATAGACTAGCACTGGTCGATCAGGTAGTAATGGTAGCAAAGGTTATTGCAGCTGCAGTAACATAACAGTACTTAACTTCAGTAAAGGTGTACCTTCTAGCTTTTTTTTTTAAACTTTCTTTATTTTCAGTTTTCAGTTTTAAGAAAGATAACAACAGTATATCACATACAATCTGTTTTGACACAAAATCAATGTGACAGGGACAATACTTACATAAGATAAAATAAAATAAATACAACAGATTAACATAGATATACAGTAGCTACAGAGATCATTTAAAAAGCAAATGAATTCTACTATTGTAGCGGATTCCCCAAGGAGCTGATTTAGGTATACAAGAAAATAAGCTTCCCCATCAATTAGTTACAGCTTGTGTAAATAATCCATATTGTTTAAATAATGGTTGGATCATGCCACGGGTAGCTAAGGAACAAAGTCTGGGCACAATGGGGAGATGTACAGTACCCATCATCTCCATATGATTTCAAATTTAGCCTTCATTTTGTTTAATAAAGCTGTCAGGGATTCCATCTGATAGATGGTAATCATCAGATCCTGCCACTGTGCCAAAGAAACCTGATCAGAAGTAAGCCACCTTCGGGTAATAGTCTTTTGGGCTGCCAAAAGGCAAATTTTAAATAGTTTTCTAGTGTTTCCATCCCTGTATCCCAATGGTAACATCGAGAAAAAAAATATCTCTGGGGAGAGGGTCAAGGAAGGGATAAAAAATATTCCTCAGACTCTCCTGCAGCTCATTCATAAAGAGCTTCAGTTTAGGACAGGACCACATGAAATGAGCCAAGGCAGCAGATTCCTCCCCATAATCACTCCAATACTTCGATGATATCTCTGGTTGAACTTTTGCCTGAATTCTGGGGATCCTAAAGAACCTCAGAGCCATTTTCCATGAAAATTCTTTCCAAGAGGGAGCACCCACCCCTGATTGCAGATGTGCTATATGTCTGTCCCAGATTTCTTTGGGAATGTGAATACCCAGATCTAATTCCCAGGTCTGTTTGGTTTTGGCCAACAGATCCCCATGCAAATCTAATAAAGCTTTATTAATATATGAAATAATATGGTCTAGACTGAGCTTACCATCTACTATATTTAGGAGTATAGTAACTATTCCCGGAGTGGAGGATGCAACCCAGAAGCCAGGTGAATGGGAATTAATGAAGTCCCGCACCTGAAAGTAGCTGAATCTTTCTTGTGTGAGGAGCCCATATTGCTCTATCAGTGTTGTAAATGGCAATATCTCCCCCCTCCTTATCAAAGTGGGCTCCCAAATAGAGTCCTCCCCTCTCCCATCTCTTAAAACTTAAGTCCAATTTTGCCGGAGTAAAAGCCTACATGTATGGGATGGAGTAAAGCAGGGGTCTCCAACAAGTTAATCTTTTGTCTGATAAAATGTCCCTCCAGGTGCATAGAGTCACATCCGTATAGGGGTTAGGGCTCTCTTCCTGCTCCTGAATGTTAAATGGCAAGAGGAGGGTCCTGCCAATCTGGAGGAGGTCTGCTTCCCTTTTCTCCAGGTCCTTCCATCATGCTGTATAGGCATTTCGGTACCAATAGACTGCCATATGCAGCTGGGTAGCTCTATGACACTGAACAAAGTCTGGTAGGGCTAACCCTCCCCGAGTTAGGTAATTGGAATAATGGAATATTTAATCCTTGGTCTATGATATTGCCATATAAAAGCTGAGATTCTTCTATTTAAATCCCTAAAGAATTCTGGTGGAATCCATAATGGAAGGGTCTGAGCAAGATATAAAAACCTTGGGAGGAGTACTATCCGTACTGCTTCTACTCTGAATGAGCGGAATAGGGCCCAAGGCCCAATTTTCCAGGTCTTTGCTCAGATTCTCTAATAAAGGGTGTAGTTCTGTTATAATCCGTTCCAGATGATTAATAGTTAGTCTAACCCCTAAGTACTTTATGTGCTTGAGGTCCCATCTAAATGGGAATTGTAGCTGAATTCGTGGGGAGGGGCAATAGTTCAATTTGAATACCTCTGTCTTATTGCAATTGAGTTTATATCCTGCAACAGTGCCGAACTCCTCCAAAGTCCTCCACAGTGGTCCCAAAGAGCTTTCAGGGCTCAGAAGATAAATGAGCAAGTAATCGGCATATAAGGCCAATTTATGAGTCTCTCCCCCCAATTCCAATCCTGCTATGTCTCCATGTTGCCGTATAGTGCAAATAAGAGGGGGGATAGGGGACACCACTGTCTCGTGCCCTTCTCAGGAGTAGGGGGGCAAGATACCACCATTTATTTTAATGTATGCAGAGGGAGCTGTATATATACCATTAATGATTGAGACAAAGCCCGCAGAAAAACCCATTAGTTGCAAAACCTCCCATAAAAAAGACCATGCCACCTGGTCGAAGGCCTTTTCAGCATCCAGACTCAGCTTTAGGAAGGGAGCCCCCGACTGGGCAGTATAATGAAGTAGATGAAAGGAACGTTTTATATTATCCTGTCTAGTATAGTCTCCCCTGTATGAAGCCCATTTGGTCTAAGGCTATCAGTGTGGGTAGCATTAGTTTCAGTCTGCTGGCCAAAATTGAGGCACAAATTTTATAATCTATATTTAATACTGAAATTGGGTGGTAGACTATACAGTTAGTTGCATCCCTACCTGGCTTGGGAATGCTGGTAATGGCTGCATAATTCCAGCTGAATGGTAGTTGGTTCCCTTGCTCTACCTCTGCATACATCTAATAAGGGTTCCTATATATGTTTCTTAAAAGATTTATAAAAATCGGCTTTAAACCCATCCTAGCCCAGACTTTTCCCAGATTTTAGTGCAGCTATAGCTAGATTTAGTTCCTGACTCGTGATGGGCCTGTCCAAGTCCTGTTGAAGTGACCTAGACAAAGTTGGGAGCTGAAGGGGGGATAGATATGTTCTAATAGATTCAGGGTCAGGTGTGTGTTCTGGTGTATAGAGCGTCTGATAATATTTCACAAAGGCATCTATAATCTCTTTAGGAGAATGAACCATCTGTTTGGATTCAGGGTCCCTGATTTGTTTAATCATTGAATGGGCCAAATTACACCTTAGTCTGTGTGCTAACAAACTGGGGGGTTTAGGGCCACCATCATAGTATTTTTGTTTTAGGTATTGTAATTCCTGCTCCATACAGATGTCTAACAGGTACTGTATCTGCTGTTTGGTGGCTAAGAAAAGTGGGGCAGCCTCTCCATCTCCCTTGGCATGTTGCCTCTGGAGAGTCTTAAACTATTGTTGTAAGGCTACAAGCTGCTGGTTCTGTTTCCTTCGATAATTCGAGACAAATTTAATTATTTCTCCTCTAAGGACCACTTTAGCAGTGTCCACAGAAGAGATCTGTCTATTTCTGGGGAATTGTTTTCCTGAAAAATCTGGGGTAGCCTGGTGTTTACCATGTCTCTAAATTCTGGGTGGTTCAGGAGGCTATCATTGAACTGCCATAGTTTGGGGGGAGCTGTCTGCTGCCCAGTGTATCTTAATGGACACTTGTGAATGATCTGAAAGGACAGATGGGGAGTGCTTGCACCCTGCCACCATGTGCAGGTGTTCCCTAGAAATGTAAAATTAACATATTCTGGTGTAGACCCTGTGGGGGGCCGACTAATGGGTGTATTCCCTCTTCTGAGGATGAAGGGCTTACCACATATCTATCCAGTGAACTTCTCTAATATATCTCAGAGTTAGTTTTTGGGCCGCAGATCTCCTCTTTGCCCTGGGGTTGGTGGTATCATCCTGACTATAAATCTGGTTATGATCCCTCCTATAAGTAAAGTCCCCTTCTGCATTTCTGTTATTTTCTGACATAATCCCCGTATGGCGGGACCCGTGGAGCCTGGAGGTATGTAAAGTGAGACTACTGTGATCGGTCTGCCCTGTAACTGTCCCACTGCTATGGCCATCCTGCCGTCTGGGTCTATGTATGAAACCTCCTGTCAAAATTGAGTGCTTCTCGGGACCAGTATAGCTGTGCCCCTACATTTCTTCCTTTAAAGGAGGTCACAACCTCTGCAAAACCAAATTTTTTAATTAGTTTCTGATGCTCCAAGTTACTCAAATGAGTCTCCTGGAGCATCACAAACATTGTTTTTTGTTTTTTAATATAAGACATGACTCGATATCTTTTGATGGGGTTATTCAGGCCATTTACATTATATGAAATACAAGTAAGGTGGGAACTATTAGCCACAGTCTTATATAGTTCTAGTTAGGCTGCTACCATAATCTCTATCCCAATCGGATTGCAGATCTATCAATATTCCAAGAGCCCCATTATATAGCTGTACTTTAAGTCCCCTTTGCAATTCAAGGTCCACCTCATTAAAATTGATTAGGAAAAAACACCCCTAGGGAACCCATCTCTGTTGCAGCATTTCTGACACACACATTAACAAAATAACCAGCAAAAACCAGCTAGTCCAACCATAACTATATACATTGTTTACAATTTGGCTTCCCAGAATGGGGGCATAAAACCTGACCCCCTAGTATCACGGGGGGAGGGGAGGGTGTACAAGTCTACTAACCCCTGTGTTGGAGGACAAGTGGACGCTTCCAGCGCCAGGCCCTCTTTTGCCCTTAAATCAGGATCTAAGGGGAAATTGATGGTGTCCCACATAAATAACATTCACCCACTGTGAGAGTCACCTACCCCAGGAACATACGTAGAAATTCTCTTTTAACCAAATCCAGTTGTATAAACTAACTAAAATACTCCCAAGCCCCTTATAGCAAACCAGAAAAGCAAACCATGAACTTTTTATGTATAAAATACAGCTGTCCTATAATGCACAAGGGTTGGGGGGCAGATCCGATATAGAAGAGCATCGGGATGGAGCAGTTTTGTTACTGGGGGTATAACTCTCCTTCTTCTTGCTATCCTGCTCAGCTTCCTAAAGCCCATTAATCTCAACCCCTTATATTGATGCATGCTATTGTCCAGCATCCATATTGCAAATGGGTAACTTCGGTGTCAAGCAAATCAAGCAAGTCTAGCATGTAAGAAGAAACCTGTCCCTTTAATAAAAGAGAGAACATATGTGTAAATATCTTCCAATTGCAGTCCCTAGAGAGCTGAAGAGCTTGTCTCAGTACCTAGGAAGCCTAATTTCTTTGGGAAGCCCCATTCACAGGGGCCCCATATCCCCACATGTTTCTTCCTCCGGTTCCAGCTTAAATTTCAGGAAAAAAAGCAGCAGTGTCTACCCTAGGAAATGCTGGAGGTAAAAAATCAGTTCTCTGTTCAGCTAACCAGATCAAGTGTTCTCTGTTTCCATCAATTGTGGTTCCTTCTCAATGGGTATACAGGCAGTCAGCTGCTCAATGAGGGCTTTAATACAGTATCTTCCATTGTTTGGGGAGCAATCACTCATGCTGTGTGGCGTTGGGGCAAACCACCGGAAGTGCGTCACTGTATTCTGCTCGTTTGGGCTCGCTGGTCCCTCGGTTGGTCCAGCTCAGAACACCATCCTCTGTTTTTGAGTTCCCTCTGAATTTCCAAAGGTAAGTTGTACATTACATGGCCTTCTTCCCACAAAACCTTTAGCTTTGCAGGATACGGTGTCTGGAATTTAACCCTGTGTTCCAGCAACACCCATAAGATTGGTTAGTACAGCGCTCGCTGCTTAGCAATATCTACTGGGTAATCATTATCAAAAAAGAGTCTTATGGACCTATATTTCACCACTTGCAGTGCCCAAGCTGTACTAAGTATTCTTTCTTTATCTTGGTAGCTGGAAAATTTCAGCACTATCGACTGGGGGCATGCTTGAGAGTTGGTGGGTTTAGGAGATAGAGCACAATGCACTATCTCTATTTTAAATCAAAAGTCCTCTGATAGTTTCAAAAGGTCTCAAAGAAAACCCTCTAGATAGTCCTCCATGCAGCCTGATTCCACTCCTTCAGAGACCATATATCCTGATATCCTCGCTCCTGAATCTGGCTTCTAAGTCAGTTAGCTTCTCCTTAATCACCTCTTGATGAGAGAGTATTAGGGCTACCACCACGTGAACACTAACTATGTGATCCATCTTCGAGATCTGAGATCCATTGTTCAGCTGTTTCAGTTCTCGCCTCTATGTCTGTAAAGTGCTTTTGTATGGCTGCAAATTCTTGTTTGGTTTCTGAGTGAAAAGCTTTAATTTCCCCTAGCAGGATTTCAAAATGGGATCTAGAAAGCATCTCCGTTTCCTGATCTGTGTCCATCTTGCTGGTTTTAGGGCCTGTAGGTGAGGAGCTCCGGCTTGGCTGAGTGTGTTCGGTTAATCTATCTCCATCCCGATGCCGATTTTCCATTTTGCCTCTGGATTTACTGCCTTTCTGACCTCCTTTGTCTTTGGTGGTCATTTCTGCAGGCATTGTGCTGTTTAGAGCCTGTAACAAGGAGGTTTTCATTCCTGGTGAGGAGAGCTCTACCCAGATGTAACCATTAGGGGGGATGATGTCACCGGAAGTCCACCTTCTAGCTTTATTTATTGGTTATTTATTCAGCTATTTATGCTTTGTCAATTGTTGCCTTTTATACAATGGCAAGAAAAAATCCTGGACTCTGGTCAGTCTTGGGCTGAACCCTTGATGTTATCCAGTACAACATCACAGGTCTAGTCTCAGCCTCACTGTGAACCTGTAGGTGAGCATTTTATGGAGCTTTTTGTTGATTGTTTATAGAGCTTTTTATTGATTGTTTATGGAGCGTTTTATTGATTGTTTATGGAGCTTTTGATTGATTGTTTCATCTTCTCTTAAAAAACAAAAATATTTTTCCACACAAAAACATCTTTAAAATGATTTTTTTAATTCTGTATAACGAGCCATTGTATAATAGCAATAATGCCTTCCAGGGTGTGTGTCGTTTGAGATAACGTCATGCCTCAGTCATTGGACGCACTTGGCCTGCGGCCTTGTACCCAACCACCTGAGGCGTGACTTATCCCAGCATGACACACACCCTGTCGGGCATTATTGCTTAAGCATATTATTGTTGTTGTTGATGAACACCTGCCTCTGTGACCATTGTCAACCGTACTGGTAACTAAATTCCTTGCTTCATTTTGACCTCTGAGTATGACTGCTGCCTCTCCTTGCCAGGTGCATCCATCCACCCACCTAGAAATCTACAGTATCCCCTTGCCACAACACCAGCTTGAGGTGGCACTTGCGCCCATGAGGAAGACTTGTTTCCCTCTTCATGACTTGACTCACCTGGGTGCAACATTACTGTCCCAAATGTACAAACAGATGTCAATAAATGCAAGTAGGCTTAGCTGTACGAGCAGTTCTGAATTCTGCATATGCATATGTACAGATATTTTTAGCGAGTGCTGTTTAGTACCAACTTCTGAGTCGATTCTGCAGATAGGAAAGCAGGCTATGTATACCTCAACAATTGAACTCCATGGAGGTTCAAACCATCACAGAGCAATCACACTCATCCAGTACTAATGATGGCAAGCTAACATATCCTTTAGGGTGATCCTCAAAATACTTAACTCCTTTAAAATACAGACAGGAACATCATCCAATCTACTGGTAACACCTTTCTCACCAATAGCTGAGTAACCAGAAATTTAACAGAGGTCTCATACAGTGTCTCTTGTAGGGGTCTATATCATGAAGTACAGTTTACTTCACTGGTAATAGCCTTTCTCTCTTTGGTAGAAATACGTGTATACTGTGCAGTAACCTTGAGTCTGCTGTACCTTTTCTTATTTACATTTTATGCTACTTGTTTCTGGGCCCTGACTCCTCTGGCAGCTTCTGTCACCATCTCCCCTCAACCTGCCTACCTCACTCATCATCCTCCACAAAGCCTTTACTTACCCACTGGGCAAGGTATGAGGTGGAGAGGATATACTCTTGAATGTGAAGGTATCAGGACATGCAACAAGGTGGCTGGGGCTGGTCCTAGATGTACTGTCTGCAGCTCCATCAGGCTGGTATCACAGCTGCTTTTCTACTTCACTTCACTGGAGGATGCTGTAGTGCAAGGGTTATTAGTGTGCATGCACTTCCAATGCATGCTCAGCATGGATTCCTGGCTGGCATCCTCCCCCACCCCTTATGGCGCCTTACTGCACTGTGACCTGTGGTCACCCATGTGGCAGTATTGTAGATATGATAGTGTGCATTTCTCCCTGAGGAGGAGAGCATTTGCTGGGATGCTTCATCCTCCACTCTTCTGCAAGTGAGCAAACACCAATGCTTATTCCTGAACCCAGGTCAGCATGTAGAGCAGCAGCTTATGCTGACGGGCCGGCAGAGTCTGCTATACTTTAATAAATTACTTTTAATAAACCATCTACTATGTCATCATTCACTAGCAAGACAATCAGGATTAAAGGATATGTTTCAGATTCTGCTTTAGGAGGAAAAGCACCCAAATTAAACTCCATTACCTCTTGAAATGCACCCAAATTAAACTCCATTGCCTCTGAAAGAGTCCATTTGCCATAAAATTTGAACTTTTAGTGTGGTGCCCATTGAGAGGGAAGGGATCTCATTTTCTCATTTTAGGCACCCAGCTGAACCCTTCCATTTCCCTGTTTGCTATCTGTGTTCCCCTGTTTGGATATTTTGTGATGTTTAACCAGGGAGTGCACAGGAGAGTGCTTAGCTACATATAAGTCTGTTGAGATGTTTCCATTAACATTTTTGAACATCTTAAATGTCTTTGGACATACATTAAAGTCACATCTCAGCTATCAAGGCTGTTTTTTATTTATTTCTACTAAAATATAGTGTATGATATTAAAAAGCCCCATAGATGTATATGGTGTATGCCCTGTGCTCTCCCTGGTTAAATGTCAAAAAAACATCTGCACGCTTGGGCAAGGACAAGACTGGCAAACTGTGATGTGGATGAGATGTTTTCTTCCAACTTTTCAGAGCCAAATTACAATCTTTTCCCTCCTGAATTGCACCATACGAAACATTTGTTATTTATAGCTAATGGATTCCAGTAGAGGTAAGGGAATTTAATTGGGGTGTTTTTTCTGCTAAAATAGAACATTAAACATTTCCTTTATGATGCATGGCTTTATGATGCTGCCACTCCAAACTTCATGTTGGGCCTTTGAACATGTAGCTGGGATTGGAGGTCTCTCTTAGTACCGTATCAGTTTCATTGTATACTGATGGCTCTGGAGCTAGTAGCTTTACGCATCTCCTCCTTTTAAACATTTCAATATACTGCATATGATGCTAGAGAGAGCAAACAAATAGTATAGCATGCCGAACTACTAACTCTTTAGTTCAGGCACTGGAAAAAAGGAACTCATTCACCCTGTGTAATAATTGCTTCTGTCATTTATTAAACAGAGTCTCTAAAGTCACCTGACATGCTGCTAGTGTTTTGGGGTGCCCCTGGCACCTTCCTCTGGGTGGACAGGTGTCTATAATTAAATTAAACATAAATCAATAAGTCCTACATAACCAGGAATATCCAGTATTATTACATTATAAGTGAAGTAGTGTGATTAGAAACAACTCACCCATCCCTTATAAACTGTGTCAACAAATTCATCATGGGGTGGGATATTCAGAAATGCACCAGGCATGGGCGCAAGCCTGGCACAGCGCAACTGGACTGTGCCAGGACATGGACCAGGCGATATTCAATGGTGCTTCGCCATTGGCTCAGCACCATTGAATATGGCACTGGGAGCTCCTGCACTGCGCATGGCGCAGTGGCACTGTGCCAGCACAAGTGGCATAAGAGGAGCAGGAGGCTGCGCCAGCACAAGTGCAGCTGCACTAGGTGCAGCAAGAGTGATATTCAGATGTGAGCATGCAAATGAGGCCATTATGAATGCACGGCGCAAATTGGGCCATTTGCATTTCATTATGGCCCCATTTACATGCAGGTACGCTGATCCCTAACGATTTGCACCTGGTGCCCCACCAGGCTGCATCTGATGGGGACCGATGCCCCCTGCCCCTCGACAGGCAACACGCCCCAATGCCCAATCGTGGGCTTCAGTTACAACTAAAGTCCCTGGTGGTCCAGTGGACCTGCTCCCCAGCCCGATCGCGGGCTTAAGTAAAAGTTAAATATCCTCTGGTGGTCCAGTGGACCCGCTCCCCAGCCCGATCGCGGGCTTAAGTAAAAGATAAACTAATCCCTGGTGGTCCAGTGGACTTGATCCTCAGCCTGACCGCAGGCTGTAGATGTGAATATATGCCCTTGTGGGCCAGCAGTACCCCCTCCCACCCCCCTCAGACCCACCACCCGCTCCCCTCAGGTCAGCAGCAGGTGGTACCTCCCCACCACAAGCTGCCTGGCCGCCTGCTGACTGACAGCATACAGAATGGCTGTCGCCCATTTCCTTGCGTGGGCCAATGGGAGTGCAGACTGTACTGTACTACACAGTCCCTGAAATGTGAATGGTTCATTCGGGACTGTGCAGTATGTGAATCTGCATGCCCATTGGCACACGGGGACCAATGGGCATACAGCCGTACTGTACACTGTCGGTTGTCGGGCGGCTGGGTGGCTTGTGGGTGGGGAGCTGCCACCTGCCGCTGACTGGGGGGGAGTGAGGTGGTGGGTCTGAGTGGGTGAGTGGGAAGGGGGGTAACACTGGCCCACCAGGGCATATATTCACATATACAGCCCACGATTGGGCTGGGGATCGGGTCCACTGGACCACCAGGGATTAGTTTATTTAACTGAAGCCTGCTATCAGGCAGGGGGGCAGGTCCACTGGACCACTAGGGAATTAACTTCTTACTTTGCCTGCGATCGGGCTCGGGGGTAGGGTCCACTGGACCACCAGCAATATCGATCCAATACGCCCACATCCGGTGAGGGGGCATGACTGCCAAACTGTGTCTGGGGTGGTTGGGTGGCCACCCACAGCTGGCGGTTGCCGTATTGCGCCCAGCAACATGGCAGCTCACTTGTGGGTGGCGAGGATTTGCTCCTGCTTTTCAGGGGAGGATCTTTGCACCCCCCTGTGGGGCACAAAGCGGGTTTGTGCCTGCATATGCGCCGTACATCCCAGGCTGAATATCGGGATGCACTGCATATGCCTGGGCACGCCCGCGCACTTGTGCCGCATACATTACTGGTGCACCCCAGTGCATTGGGAATTGCACAATGCAACATTCCCTTTTGAATATCGCACCGGGCACATCAGTGGGTTGAGCATTGCGCAACCCCTTTGAATATCCCACCTCTGGTATTTTACTTCTTGATTTTTTTTAAATATCCATTTCTGATGAATAAAAATGTTTAAAAATTGAATTTATTTTCATTTCAAATGTATACAGATGACCAAACATAGGCCCTGAAATATTTAAAACATGAGTCTAGGGTGGTAGACCTCTGAAGGTTTCTAAAGCACTCCTCCAGAGATTATTCCTTGTACTCTCATAAACAAAAAAACTGCATTCATCTAGATGCTGTTGCTAGAGCCTTCAACCATGATCCCCTTAGTGGGTAGTATTGAATATGGTCCCTTATTTCCTATATGATATCAAATATCCTTATATATACAGTGTCACAGAAAACTGCATGACAAATCCAATTAACTGCCACTAAACTTATTTTGTTTCCTGCAGTAACATTGCTGCAGAATTCTGCATTATTGGGTTGCATCCTGGTGGTCTTATCTGCAGATGCAAATTTTTAGAGTTCTTGTTTGTTTGTTTTCTTTATTTGTTTCACCACCTACCATCCCTGGTCCAGGTAGCATCCCCCCAGCCCCTTCAGTGGCATATTTCATGAACCGACTGGTTAACCACCACTCACATCGAGCTGTATTGGTACGTGGCCAACCATGTAGGGTTGTGCAGCTTCTGTAGGGGATGTTGAGAGAGCCAGGGCATTATTCTCAATTTGTCTCCCTCAGGGCATCTGCGAGAGATGCATGCATGCATGTCCATATTGATGCATAGGCATGTGGCATCAGCAAATTACCCTCATGTCTGCTGGTCCTACCAGTACTACCACCCAGTCTCTGCTAGCTGGCAGAAATGTGGTGGAACTCTGAATCCCCCCTCCCTGGGGCAGAAGAGTCATCTTGAGAAGCTCAATCCTCCCTCAACAGTTTGGACCCTCAGCAACCCTGGTCTGTTCTTGAACCTAGGTCACTGGTGTGGCTGTAGGTAAGGTGCCAGCACTTATGTCCTCTCAGCCACTGGGCCAGCCTTAAGAGTTTACTTTTACCAATCTGCAGGGTCATTAGCCTTGTTACTAAGGATAATGTTTGGATGATCTGGAACAAAGAAAATACAGGAACCAGTTTACTTTGGATTATGAGTTTCCTGCCCGCATACAATGCTTTCCAAATAGATGTATGCAAGCAATAATACCCAACAGTGTGGGCAATATTGGGCAATACCAGACTGCCCAGGGGCATAATGAGGCCCAATGCCACAGGTGGAAGGCTGTATAGCCTCTGAAAAGGTCTGGTATTGCCCATGCCACCCACCCTGGAGGGAATTATTGTGCTTAGGAAATGGGCTACATGTGGAATTTTTATGTAGCACTTAAAAAGGCAAAAATAAATTACAGAGAAACAAAAGATTAGAATTTCTTTAAAGATTTTTTGGTAAAGTAGTACCTCTACTGGTATACTTGCCAGTAGAGGGCAGTGCAGTGTCTCTGAGTTCTTTGCTTTACAGTAGTTGTTTCCACACCCCCTCCATTCTTGGTTGCTCAGCTGCCCTATGACCCCAAGCTGACTGGTGGTCTGTTTTTTATTGTTTGGGAACTGGCTGCAGTTTAAGACTGCATTTGCAGTCTGGCAGTGAGATTAGAGTCCATATTCTGGGAGTAGAGCTCGAGATCGGGCATGGCATTTTACTGACGGACCACAGTACTAGTAAGCTGATTTCTTTACTTTTTAAGATACTGTATATGGTTTAGTTTTCAGTCCTCCACTGTTCTTCCTTATTTTTTGTTCGTTCAATGCCCTGCAGCTGTCACACGATTCATCAAAGCACACGATAATCGGGGGATAATTGACTACAGTATAACGGTGATAATAAAAACAACTGTTACCTCGGGGGACATGGCAGGAGTTTGGATAACCCAGAGGTTCAGATAATGAGGGGATCAGATGATCGAGGTTATATTGTACTGCAGTCTAGTGAATCTTTCATTGCTGCAGTTCTGCTCTGGTGTCAGCTGCAGAGGATTCTGGGACTTGTAGTTACAGAATATGTCAGTCTAGAAGTAAGCACAATTAGTCTGATACTGATTGTAAATAAACCAAAATGTTTTTGCACACAAAGTGCACATTGGGACCATCTCCACATTTAAGTGTGGGGCAGTTTGTGCTGACAGTTCCCCTTTAATATATTAAATCAGTCATGGACACAGAAGAAATATGACAGATTGTTGAGAGAACTGTAGATGGTGAACATTTTGTACCTTGTAACATTTACTCACCTATATGACTGCCCAGAAATTTTCTGTGATCTATATATAAAGTTAGCCTCCATGAAAGACTAAGAATTAAAATGAAGAGGTGATTTAAACATTGTATTTAGCCCTCATTTAGGCATAAGTAAACCAGAGGCTGACTCAGATAAAGGATGAACTAGGGAAACCTGGGATGAAGCTGACAACAGGTTATGGCCTCTGTGATATACGGAGGGTGGTAAACCTGGATGCAAGGGACTGCACTTTCTTTTCAAACCCCCATGATAGGTGCATTCATTTAAACTGTATCTTAATTTCAAAAACTCCTTGTATACAAGCTTGCAATATAAACACTGTAATTTCAGTTCATGCAATGATATATGTTACATTTCAAATTAATGCCAACAGAAAAGGCAATCCAGATGGAGGCACAATATCTCGCTACTAAAAAATCATGACTTTTAGAAATGGCTTGGTAATGTATTGGAGCATTATTTCAAGATAAATGTCATGCCAGGTATTACAAATACGTCACTCTGGGGACGTTACAAATGTTATATTAGAGGAAGAGTCATTGAATACTCAGCAAAAAATAAAAATAAAACTCTCTCCGTCTTAAAGATCATGTGCAGTTTTTTCAGACCTAAAATAGGCAGCACCACTCAATACATTGCTATAAAAACTATGCACGTTCCAGGTTTTGTAATAAAAATCAGCAGTTTCATGCTTTTAAGTGCCTTTTCATTGTGATATATTTCTTCAAGGTTGCTAGATGCTAAGTCAACATGCCTCCTGACTGCTGATGTCATTTTTATGTTTGCTTGTGCGCATGTGCAAGAAGCATGTTGTGGCAGCTTGCTGAAGAAGCAGGTTGTGGAAGTGCGGCAATGTTGTGGCCAGTGCTGCCACTGCTTTTTGGGGCTCATCTGTGTGTCACCAATGAAGGAGCACGCTGGCCATGACAGTAGTCTGTAAGCATGCCACCAACTTGAAATGATTTTGCTGCTGCAATGAGGAAGCACCCCCTCATTGCAGGGTGTGCCTTGCCTGTAACATTTCAATAAACATGGTGGTGGCTGTCACTGTCTGACACTCACAGTCCCCAGCAAGCCGACTTCTGGGGTGCCCAATCACCCTATTGGCATACCCCTTCCCCAGTTCATTTACCGAAGGGGGGAGCCCAATCCCCATCGTAATATGTGCCCCATTGCTATGTTTTGTCTGCTAAGGGGAGTGCCCAATCCCCCTTGGCATCATCCCCCCCAAACACAGACACATTGCCTATGGGGTGCTCAATCCCCCTGTTGGCATGTTTAGCCCCCCCATTGCATCAGCATTCTCCTGCCCTGCCCCACCCCCATTGTGTGCCACACTGGGAGCCCACCCTAGTGTGGCTAACATGACCCCTCAAACTCTTACACCTGTAAAAAAACAGAAAATGGTCTGCAGTGGTTTTTGATATTTTTTTTTTTGTAACCTGAAACACAGAAAATGGTTCTTCACCATCAGGTCCCCTTCTCCAACCTGCACCCACCCTCTGCACACCCCACTTTCCCACACTCCCCATCCAATACTTACCTCTGGAGTCTGGAGCGATGATTTTTGATGGAGTGGGAACACATCTGCACTCTTCAAAGCCGATCACGAACTGAAGAAATGCCAGTAATCTGTATAATGGCATAAATGGGGGGTTAGCCACTTAGGTATGGCCCCATAACAGTGAAACTTCTACTGTGGCATGCATCAATATCGACAATGTTGTCATGTCACAGTAGAAGCCCGCCTGGGACCCGGCAACACTTTCCCCCAACCTGCACCCCAACCCTGAACCAGCTTCAACTTGGGTTGGTATCTATTAGTACTAGTAGTCACGAGGCCAGAGCCCCACATGGGGGTTAGAAGTGAAGCTAAGAAAAAACACACAATGTTTGTGGCTCATGCTGACTGCAAATTGTGGTCATCATGGAGCCTGGCTCTGTGATGCCGGTTAACATGTTTCTTGTTGAACCAGCATCATAGAGCCTTCAACTTAGGTGGATATCTTGGCCATTTTTGTGACTTTAAGCCCTACATTTTCAACATGGGGTTCTTGGGTCCCCAGCTCTTGAACTCAGTCCCTATTATGTAGTTATTCAGTCCTGAAAGGCGATTTCGATGTCACTGCGTGGAATCACCATCTTGGACTGATTAACAAAACAACAGTGTCACTGTTCATGAGGTGAGCTCCCAAAAAGCCTATGTTGCAAATCTGGTGAAAATTTTCCAAAAAATGTCTGTGTTATGAGCATGCATTGCGCAGTTCCCACGCACGCATGTAACTTCAAAAATGTTTTATATTTTCACTCCAGATTTTCAACATTGCCATTTTTCCACACCTCCTTATGAACAGTATAGCTGTCATTTTTCACATCCTGCCCAAAATGTGTTTTCGCCATGTGACACTCAATGGCACTGTCACTGTGCAAAATCAATGTTCTGGACAGATTACGAAAATCACAGTGACAGTGTTCATAAGGAGAGCTTCCAAAAAGCCCAAGTTGCAAATTTGGTGTACAAATTCCAAAAAATGACTGTGTTACCAGCATGCACTGCACAGTTTATATTCATGCTTGTAACTTTGCCAACTTTATTTTGTTTTTACTCCAGATTTTCAACATTGTTATTTTTTGCACACCGCCTGATGAACAGTACAGCTGTCATTTTTCACATCCTGCCTAAAACATGTTTTCGCACCTGTGGCACACAATGGGCACAGATGCTTTGCGAAATCAACGTTCAGGACAGAGTAAGAAAATCACAGTGCCACTGTTCATGAGCGGAGGTCCTAAAATGCCTATGTTGAAAATGTGTTGTAAAAAATCCCCAAAATAATTGCATTACAGGTGTGTATTGCTCAGTTTCTACCATGCTCATGACTTCACCAATTTTTTAAATTTTCTCTCCAGATTTTCAGCATTACCATTTTTTTTACACCTCCACATGAGCTGTCATTTTTCACATCCTGCCTGAAATGTGTTTTTCACCTGTTGCACCAAATGGGTTAGGCTAAGCATAACAGTTCTCAAACTTTGTCAGTGAGCCTCCCTAAGTCATGGAAAAGATCTTGAGCCTCCCAAAATACTGAAATATTTTGGGCCTCCCATAGAAAAATAGCCTACTTTTCACAGTACATCAGGAATAAAGTTAAACCTGTTTGCATAGGTGGCTCTCATGTTATTAAGCTTATTGTAACCCCCCCAACAGGACAACCTACTTTCTCCAATATTTTGACTCTTGAACCATTGTTACCCCTTACTGCCGTCTTCATGGGTCAGACTGCTTTTCTGTTCCCTCTATCTGGAATAACCTTCCTGCTGACCTCTGCCTCTCACCCTGCTCTTAAGCAACTTCTCAGGGATTGTTTTGCTGCTTCCTGCTCTTATCCTAGTACCTGTATGGTTAACTCTTGTATTTGGATAGTTTACTGCCAGTTTAATTGATCAGTTTTTCCTTGCATTGTTAGTTTATTGTTCTTAACTTGTTTGCACTTTTGTTCATTTTGTATTGCTCGTGTGTTTTGCAGCTACATTTTGAAATATGTTCTCTCACCACCCTTCCCTGGGTACACCTGAAATAAACCATGGCTCAGAGTACAGCACCTTCTCTGGTCACATACTTGTGAATAAATACATATATCACCTACTATTATTCTTGTGAATGAATACATAAATTCACCTATTATCCTCTTTCAGTTTGCCTTATCCCTTCACACAAAATCTATAAAGTTCTAAATTGAAATCTAATACTTTTTCAAGACTTGCTTGAGCCTCCCCTGGAACAGATTGGGGCCTCCCAAGGGAGGCTGGCCTCACCATTTGAGAACCCCTGGGCTAACGAATTGATAGTGTCACTGTTCATGCGGTGGGGTCACAAAAAGCCCATGCTGAAAACTTGGAATGAAAATACCAAGAAACGCCCAGGTCATTAGAGATTCCCACTATAACGCCCCACCCTGTAGGGACTGACAGGCGTCAGAGGTGTGACTTGAGATTGTCGACAGTAATGCTCATGCCATTCCACCCCCACCCCCACCCTGCAGCCAGTGACAGGCATTGAGGTGTGCCTTGGATCTTTTGGCCTCAAAGTTCACCCCATTCTCCTATACTGCACCCATTTCAGTGTATTTCCTTATGGAGTGGTGTGAGTGAAAATCCTGAATACCCCAAGGCATACCTCGACACTTGTCGGTGTCTGCAGGGTAGGGTGAAGTGAAATGACATGAGCATTATGGTGGACGACCCAAAGGCACACCCCAATGCCTGTACATCTCTGCAAAGTTGGGTTGGGGCTGGCATCAGTTCAATACTTCACTGCCATTCCTATTCTGAATTTGTTTAACTCCTGCACTTCCAATGCTAATGTCAGTAAGCAAACATTCGGCATTGACAAATTCTTGTCGGTACTATTCTACTGTGCCTGTTAAGGTTACCACCTACTCAGTTTTTGACCGAATGGATTCAGTTTTCTAGGTCCAGATTCGGTCCTCCTGTTTTCACCATTGCAAATTTGGTTTTTATGGTTGGTCAAGCAGCATCTGTGAGATCCTCCACTAACTCTGTTTCATTTTCTTCTCATCTGACTGTAAGCAAGTGTCTGATATTTCAGTGTGATTGCTTGCTTGCTTGCAATGCATGCTAATCAAGAAGTGACTTCAAGTGCAGGGCACATAAAGGAGCCAAATGTGTCCCTGTCAGCCCAGTTGTCAGCTTTAACTTCACTCCAAGCAAATTGGAAGGCTATTCCTGTGAATGGTAAACAATACCACCTTAATTAACACCTTCATTTTTCTGAAACCCTTGGACGTTCAGACAGGCATCAAATTATGGTTGCCTCCTGTCCCAGTGCGGACTGTATAATCTGTGTTTCAGAAACCTTATCTGCTAATCCAGTTTTATTCAGAGGCAGTACTTTTTCAGTCATTTCGAATGCTCACATACTTGTAAAACAGATTATGTTAACTCATTCACTATTTTACTTGCATGTTCAGGTTACAAACAAGTTCTGATGTTATGCAGACCTTTGTTTGTATACCAGTCTGAGAGGTGTAAAGTAGGGCCATTAAGACCATTAGCAGCAAATCAGCCTTATCCTTTGCAGGCTGCATTGTGAATATGGTCTTTGACTGCTGTGATAGGGAATACTTTTATACCTTTAAATGCTCACCGATTTTTCTTTTAGAGACTGTCCTATATTCTAATACTTGTTACCCCTTTTGTTATTAAATTGCTAATCTAATATTTTATTCCATTTCTAGCAATGCTACACCCCTCTTTCCTCAGTAGTTATTGCTGCCAATTTTCATACTACCAGGTTATTTCAGGAAGACCATTCCAGGCCTTTCAGATGAAAAGAACAGAACAGTGTGGCTAATGTCATGCTAAGCCACAGAAATGAGAAAAGGAAAAAAGAGAGATAGCAGTAACTGATGAGGTGAAAGAAACACAATTTAGATTTGATGGAACTACACATTTAGGTAATTTATCACACATTTCTCAAAAAAAAAATTATTCATTTTTTTTTTGCCAGGAGATACACAGTAAGCTGAAGCTTGTTTATAGGTGCGACCTGGGAGCACAAGACAGTTAAGTAACTTGCTCAGGGTCACACAGTATGCAAGTGTGGGCTGTGGGATTCAAACCCAGGTCTCCAGGTTTGTAGCTCAGAGCCTTAAGACACTGCATTATACTGCCGCCATGCTACATATCACATGTCATGCTATCTGCTATGTATGACTGAAATGGAAAAATAGGACATTTGACAGCATAGAATAGTTCCTACCACTTTAAAAAACTTCTCTGAAATTACAAATAGCTTTAGAGTTGGAGCAATGGGAGGGACAGTAGCACATCTTAAAATGGCAGATGAAATTTGTAATTACATATCATCCACCATTACTGGTGTAGTTTATTTATTAAAAGAATTTTACCAGAAAAGGCCACCTGATCCAAAATAGCTGGTTGTCAGAGGTGTCCTTGTAGTCACTCGATGTGTGAGCTAAGCTGTGTACACAGGATGCAAAGTCCCCTGAACCCCCTCTCTAATCCCACCTAATGTTAACAGACACTGAAATTTATAATATTTAAATCTAAATCAAACAAACAAAAATAATAATCATAATGTAATTTAAAGAAGTTGTACACAACGCAATATCGGCAGCAGTTCTGAATAAATCAAGTGAATCAGAGTCCAAGTGATGCCCTCATCAGTCATAAAAGGGGTGGGGTTAGGGGTGGAGTTTGGGGGTGTGGTTTAGTATTTGTTTTTCATCTCATTCAAAGGTGGCAACCCTAGACCTGTTAACAGATGTATTGTTACAAGTAGTATAATCTTGGTAACTAACTTGCTATATGTCAGTGACTGTTTTAAAATAAGTTTTATGAGGGGCCTTATCTGTATTAATTCCTACTAGGGATGGATATGTTAGCCATAGTAAGGCGAAAATTTTTTTGTGGAGTAATAGAAACATAGAAGTTGACGGCAGATAAGGACCGCAAGGCCCATCCAGTCTGCCCATTTCTTTTTCTACCTTATGAATGTGCCATCAGCCTTTGCTCTGTCAATGGCCTATCTAGTCATACTCATCTGTATTGCTCCCTTATGCTTATCCCACGCCTGTCTGAAGCCCTGCACTGTATTCATATCCACCACTTCCTGAGGTAGGCTGTTCCATGCATCCACCACCCTTTCTGTGAAAAAGAACTTCCTCACATTACCCTTAATCGGCCTCCCTCTAATCTCATGCAGTGTCCTCTTGTCCTGCTATTTTTCTTATATTGAAACATGTTAGACTCTTTCACCTTGTTAATGCCCTTAAGGTGTTTGAATGTTTCGATCATATCACCTCTCTCCCTCCTTTGCTCTAGGGTATACATATTGAGCTCCGTTAATCTGTCCTCATATGTTTTCTGATGCAGTCCCTGTACCACTTTGTTACCCTTCTCTGGACTGCCTCAGTTTGGTTAATGTCCTTGTGAAGATGTGGCCTCCAGTACTGCACACAGTACTCCAGATAGGGTCTAACCAGTGTCTTGTAAAGAGGGATTATTGCCTCCCTCTTATGACTTGTGATACCCTTACTAATACACCCCAACACCCCCCTAGCCTTACCTACTGCTTTAGTGGTCTGCTTGGATGATTTCAGGTCATCTGTGATGATGCCCAAGTCACTTTCTTCCCTTGTGACTGCAAGCAACTCCCTTCCCAGCCTATAGGTGGCTTCAGGGTTTCTCTTCCCTAAGTGTATGATCTTGCACTTCTTTGCTTTAAACCCCAGTTGCCACTCTTCCGACCATTTTGCCAGTTTATCCAGATCTCTTCACATTCTGCCCACCCCATCTGGATCATCTACTATGTTGCAGATCTTGGTGTCATCTGCAAACAGACAAACCTTACCCTCCAGTCCATCTACAATGTCACTGATGAAGATATTGAATATTGAAGAGGACTGGCCCCAGAACTGATCCCTGAGGTACCCCACTTGTGACTTGCGTGTCTTCTGACTGTATACCGTTTATCGCCAGTCTCTGTTTTCTGCCCATCTACCAGTTTGCCACCCAGTTGACCAACTTCTGACCCACCCGAGCCTACCCAGCTTATTAATCAATCTTCTATGTGGAACAGTATTGAAAGCTTTGCTAAAGTCAAGGTGGGTGACATCAGCTGCTCCCCCTTGGTCCACCACTCTGGTTGCCCAGTCAAAGAAATCTATGAGATTAGTTTGACAGGACTTTCCTGTTGTAAACCCATGCTGTCTTGGATCCTGCACTCCTGTGGATTTTAGGCGTTGCACTATCCTTTCCTTAAGGACTGCCTCCATAATCTTGCCCACTACTGAGGTAAGACTGACTGGTCTGTAGTGCCATGCCTCCTCCCTGCTACCACTCTTGTTGAGTGGGATCACATGAGCCCTTCTCCAGTCTTCTGGGACCTCTCCTGTGCTCAAAGACTCACTAAACAGTTCTGATAATGGCTCTGCTAGTTCCACCCTTAGCTCCTTTAGTACCCTGTGATGTATGCCATCAGGTCCCATTGCCTTGCCCACCCTGAGCTTATCGAGCTCTTGTAGGACCCCTTTCTTTTGTGAAGGGACTAGTGCACACCTCCCTCCCCGCTGTGTCCATGGTGCAGAGCTGTGGGCCCTGCCCTACCTTCTCTTCAGTAAATACTGAGCAGAAGTATATATTTAGGATAGATGCTTTTACATGGTCCTCCTCCTCCTCATATGCCCCCTTATCCCCTTTGATCTTAGCAATACCCCCTCTGGACTTTCTCCTTTCACTAATGTATTTATAGATAGTCTTGTCACCTTCTTTAACTGTTTGTGCTAGTGTTTCCTCTGTTTGGGCCTTTGCCTGCCTTACTGCCTTCCCTGTTTCCTTTTAGGAAGTTTGGTATGCCTTCCTATCTTCATCCCGCTGCATTCCCTTATATTTCCTGAAGGCTAGCCTTTTGGCTCTGACCTTTTCTGCTACTGTTTTTGAGAATCAAAGTATTTCCTTCTTCTTTTGCTCTTCCTTTTCTCTCTAATACAATGGGATGTTGCTTCAAGTATTGCATCCTTAATGCTTGCCCACTTTGCCTGTATCCCCTTACCTGTATTTCTTTTTGCTAGGGCTAGCTTAACTCTGTTGGCCATCTTATCAAAGTAAGCTCCTCTGAAGTCCCATATTGTTGCCTTGGAATGGGATGATTTAGTTCTTGTGGCCAAACTGAACCATACCATGTAATGGTCACTGGCCCCCAGGTGACCTTCTACCTGGAGATCTGCGATCCTTTCCCTGTTAGTCAGTACTAGATCTAGGATAGTCCTATCTCATGTGGGTTGTTGTACCAGTTGTTTGAGGCCCTCCCCCTGCAGGAACTCCATTATGTGTCTAGTTTTGGCAGATGTTCCTGCTGGTATTGACCAATCTGTAGCTGGCATGTTGAAGTCTCCCATTATCAGAACTTCCCCTTTAGCTGTCATGTTTTGTATATCTTCTAACAGTAATGAGTCTATGTCCACTCCCTGATCTGGAGTCCTGTAGACATACCCAGTTCATATGTCTGTCCCATTTCCTGTTTCCAGGGTGACCCACAGTTCTTCTGGCTCCTTACGTGTATTCTGAATTTCTGTAGCTTTGATATTTTCATTGACATAAAGAGCCACTCCACCCCATCTTTTAGCACCTTGGTCTCTTCTGAACAGTACATAGCCAGGTACTGAAGTCTCCCAAGTGTGCTTACTGGTAAACCATGTCTTGCTAATGGCTATTATGTCCAGTTTAGCCTCTGTCATTATTGCCTGCAGGTCTGGGATCTTGATTCCCAGACTGCGAGCATTTGTGTACAAGATTTTCCATTGGCCAGATTTTGGTGTGCCCACCCCAGCATGCTCATGTGCTCCCCTCCAGCCCCGCACACTGTGTGACCAATGGGGGTGCCCAGCCCCCCATTGGCTCCACTGCCCTACCTAAAACAAACTTCCTGGTGCTATGCTGGGAGCCCACCCCAGCATGGCAAAAGTCCAAAGTCCTGTACATGCTGGGAGCCCACCCCAGTGTGCTCATGTGCTCCCCTCCACCCCTGCACACTGTGTGACTGATGGGGGTGCCCAACCCCCCATCGGCTCCACTACCCCCCAAAAGCAAACTTCCTTGTGCAACGCTGGAAGCCCACCCCAGAGTGGCAAAAGTCTGTGGCCCATGGGGGAGCCCAATCCCTCATCGGGTCCACTGCCCTTGTCCCAACAAACTTGCAGGTGCCACGCTGGGAGACCACCCCAGCTTGGCAAGAGTCCCATGTCGTCTTAAAAAAAAAATAGAACTAAAATAAACAGTCCCTCATTGACTCTCTTGCCACCTCAACCCAACCTGCACCCACCCTCTGCGTACCCCACCTCCCCACACCCCCCTCACCCCATACTTACCTCCGGAAGCCAGCGCAATGATCTTCAGTGGATCGGGAACACATCTGCACTCTTCAAAGCCGACCGCTAAGTAAAGAAATGCCGGTAAGCTGTATAATGACATAAATGTTTTTTTTTTCAACTTTGGTGCATATCTTGGTCATTTTGGGGAATTGTTTCACCAAATTTTCAACATAGGGTTCTTGGGACCCCACCTTATGAACTCAGCCACAGTCATTTTGTTATTCAGTCCCGAAAGGTGACTTTGTGGTCACTGCGTGGAACCACCTTTTGGAACAAAGTAATGAAATGACAGTGTCACATTTCATGAGGTAGGCCCCTAAAACCCTATGTTGAAAATTTTGTGAAAAAATTCCCCAAAATGACTTTTTTTACGAGCGTGCATTGCGCGGTTCCTATGCATGCTCATAACTTTGAGAATGTTTACTATTTTCACTCCAGATTTATAATATTGACATTTTACCACATCTCCTTATGAGCAGTACAGTTGTCATTTTTCACATATTGCCCAAAATGTGTTTTTGTGCATGTAGCGCACAATGGCGCAGTTGGTGTGTGAAATCTATGTTTGGGACAGATTAAAAAAATCACAGTGACACTGTTCATGAGCAGAGGTCTTAAAATAGCTATGTTGAATATTTGGTGACAAAAGTCCATAAAATGACTGTGTTACAAGCGTGCATTGCACAGTTTCCACGCACCCTCATAAGTTCATGAATTTGTAATATTTTCAATACAGATTTTCAACACTAGAATTTTTCCACGCCTCCTTATGAACAGTACAGCTGTCATTTTTCACACCTTGGCTGAAATGTGTTTTCGCACTTCCGGCGCAGAAATGCGTGGTCGCTGTGGGTAATCAGTGTTCGGGACAGATTAAGAAAATGACAGTGACACTGCTCATGAGCAGAGGTCCCAAAATGCCTGTGTTGACAATCTGCTGTAACAAATCCCCAAACTAATTGCATTACGGGTATGCGTTGCACAGTTTCTACACACATTCATGACTTCACCAGTTTTTTTATATTTTCACTCCAGATTTTCAACATTGCCATTTTGTACACCTCCCCATGAACAGTACTGCTGTCATTTTTCACACCCTGTTAGAAGTGCGTTTTTGCACCTGTGGGGCCAAATGGCATAGTCGCTGTGCAAAATCAGCTTTTGGCTAACAAACTGATATTGCCACTGTTCATGAGGTGGGGGTCACAAAAAAAACAGGTTGAAAATTTGGAGTGAAAATACTAATGAACGCCTGAGGCATTTGTGTTTCCAACCATAACACCCCACCCTGTAGAGAATGACAGGCATCAGGGTGTGACTTGGGATTGTCACTTGTAATGCTCATGCCATTCCACCCTCACCCACACCCTGCAGCCAGTGACAGGCATCGAGGTGTGCCTTGGACTCTTCGGCCCCAAAGTTCACCCCATTGTCCTATACTGCACCCATCTCCCCATATTTTCTTATGGAATGGGGCGAGCATAAGGCTGAAAGACCCCAAGGCACATCGTGACACTTGTTGGTGTCTGCAGGGTAGGGTGAGGTGAAATGGCATGGGCGTTATGCCTGATGACCCAAAGGCATACCCCAATGCCTGTCAGTCTCTGCAGGGTGGTGGTGGAGTTGGCTTTAGTTCAATACTTCACTGCCATTCCTATTATGCATCTCTCTATAACTCCTACACTACCAATGCCAATGCCAGCAAGCAAACATTCGGCATTGACAAATGCTTGTATATGATTTGTGAAGATGAAATGTTGGAGAGCACCGAGTGATGGGGCACCAGATTTGCCCCTCCTAACCACCTGCCAACCTCCCGGACCAGCTACTCTCTGCAGTCAAGGTGCTTCTGTTGGATGTTGGGGAAATGGCAGGCAGTTCTTATAATATATTTCCTCTTGAATATGCAATTTGAGGAGCGCAATCTCTGCCCATGCTGCCTGGAGCTGAGCCCTTAGAATTCCAATGGCCCAGCATGTAGGACAGTGTCCTAAATCCTTTTAATCTGCCCTTCTGAAAAGTGTTCCGCAGTATCTGCAGTTAATGATATCCATTCCAGATTAGTTGCTGAGTTTATAACCTGGTCAGAGTAATTAGAAGGAGAAAAATGAAAGCAAACGATTAGATTTTTTGTTTTGTTTGTTTGTTTTTGTATAACTTGTTATAACAAGTTAAATTACTTGTCCCCCCTGTAAATGAGGTTACTGTGTGGCTTTACCCCATGATCCGACCCTTCCTGCTTTGCTACAGTAATGAATAGCTGACCCTGAGTATAGGTCAAGTAAAAGCCTTCTAGGAAAAAGCAGTGAGCCAGCTTGTGTATAGAAGCTGTCTTGGTATGGTTTCAAAACAGCATTACCTTTCCCACCCCCCATTTAGAGTCTGATGGGATAATTGCTTAGTGCCATCCTGAGCAATCACCTCTACTAAATGTCAGGTGTAAATGAGCATAACAGTCTTGAACATGACAATAGGACTCTTGCCTTTTACCACAGACAAAAAGATTCAAGAGTCTCTATGCCTTGCCAGTCTCCCTGACAGCTGCACAGGCTGAAGTAGTTAATTTTGATCATTTTTGTGCATTACTGGCATTGAACATAATGAAACCAGGCTGGCCCACCGGCGCAGCGGTTGGATTTCCGCTTGCGACGTCAGCGACCCGGGTTGGGAGCAGGCCGGGAGCTGGAAGGAGCCGGCAGAGGGAGGACTTGAGCATCCCAAGGACTGCTCGTCCTCTCGGGAGGGGGTACCTGAGCTCGGTGCTTGTCTGACCCCAGGTGGAGACCTGAGGTACAGCAAGCCAAGCTCCAACAGAGGGGAGCGACGCAGTTAGACGTCGCGCTCGGCGCCTTGATCGCCATCGACCTGGCACGTCGAGAAACACCAGGAAACCTTGCAGCCTCCTGGCAGACGGAGCACCAGGGCCCGACCTTCAATGCCCCTACCTGCCCGGAGACAGCATGCCGACAAAGATTAGCGGAACGCCGGGTGGAAGGGTGTCCTGCTCCTGTACCCGCCTGGGGGGTATAGCCACGGCTCCATGGGGCATGGACTGCACCAGCTCCAGGTAGGTGAGCGAAGGCTGATAAGCCCATAGGTGTCTCCCGAAGAGGAGGGGGCTGCAAGTAGGGAGGAGGATAAAGAGAAAAATAAAAAAAAAAAAAAAAAGAACATAATGAAACCACAATCAAACCAGCAGATTGGCTTTCAGTGTCTTGCAATAGGCATACAGCCAACAAAAACAGAGTCTTTACAGATCTCACCAAAGTGACCATCTTACTGACTTCTTCTATGAAAGAGAATAAATCTACAAATGATATCGCCAGGGCGGAGGCATGCTGATGACCGTACGTCTCGTCATCTAGCAGTGTGGGTGAAGCAGAGCACACACCAAAGGCCTAAAAATGGTATCATATGAAAAATTTTCATCTGAAACACCAGCCATGTGCTATTTTTATAATAAATATTTATTGAACAGAGCTGCACATTTAATTTCTGAAAATTTCATCACACTTGATCTTTAAAACAAAAAGAGGTCAGGCAATCTGAAATGATTAATAATCAGAATAAAGGACCTGACCCAAATCCCAACCTTTTGTCTAGAATAACAACATTAAAGTTGAAATAAATAAATTACAACATTACTGGACAGAATATGCACTCATTCAACTAAGACAAAGATGCTGGGAGTCAAGAGAAAAAGCAATAGCAAATAGACTGAAAAACTGACAGACACTTAGTCTAATTATGGGCAATAAAAACAAAGAAGGAAACTTAGCCCCTTGAATAAAGAACTAAATTAAATATTAGTAGTATTAGTAGTAGTTCTTGGCTTATTTATAAGGCACCCTTCCCCTGGATGCTCAGGGCACTGCCCAGGTATAGACAGGTGGATAAATAGAGCAATACAATACCTAAATGAACAGATAAATAAAGAAAAAATATCGATAATCTAAATAAAGAAAATAGATTGCAATCTTCACAGTTAAAATAAAGGCAGCATCATAACAAATATAGGAGACTAATCCTGGTCCCAGAAAGCCTATCTGAACAGGTAAGCCTTTAAACCTTTGGGGTTGGCAGAGTAACCTGGAGGTTAGAGTAATGAGCTGTGATTGAGCTTGGTATATTCAGCAGCCCTGGGTTTTATTCCCACAACCTCCACTTACATACTTTGTGATTCTGAGCAAGTCACGTAACCTCCCCATTGCTCCCAGGTCGCCCCTGAAAACAGGCACTTGTGCTTAGTGGACTTTACCTGGTTACAAAAGACTAACATTTAAAAAAAAAAAGCTCTTTTAAAGTCCTCCACCAAGGGGGCCTCCTTCAGTGCCTAAAGCAGAGAATTCCACAACAAAGGGCCAGCCTCCTCAAATGTCCAATCACCAGAAGATTTCAGCCAGGCCCTTGGGGCCAAGAGGAAACCCTCCTAAGTGAAGTGAAGGGGTGCATGGACTGGACAGGATTCAAAAGCTCAGACAGGTAGCCTGGGTTTTTTAAGTTAGTAAACCAACCTTGAAGGTAACACACCACTTCACAGGCAGCCAGCACAGGTCAAGCAAGACCAAGGTCATGTGACCAAATCTTGGAACGCCAGCCAGCAACCTGGCCACTGTGTTCTGTACCACCTGCAAGTGTCATAGGGTACTTCCATTACCCCAAGATAGAATGCATTACAGTAGTCTAGCCTGGACAACATCAGTGCTTGTACTAGTTTTGAAAGATCTTCAGAAAGGATAAGGTGCTTAATCTGGCTGATATTCCTTAGATGGCAAAAGCCGCTTCTCACTACAGCAGACACCTGATCCTCCAGTGTCAGCCAGTCATCAAAAATTACTTTCAGATTTTTCACAATTGCAGAAGCCAGCAGCCTGGATGGCCCAAGCTGAAGCCCCATCTCTCCCATGACTATCATAGAATCATAGAAGCTTGATGGCAAAAAAGGACCACACCGGCCTATCCAGTCTGCCCTAATTCCCTCATACTCCTCCCCCCTTTTGCCGGCACCCACCCCCCTGCTATTTGGCCCCATTTGTCTGTCCCATGCCCTCTTGAATTCCTCCACCGATTCAGCCCCTACTACCTCTTCTGGCAGTCTGTTACAGGTCTCAACCACCCTCTCAGTGAAGATTTGCCCTCTCACAATGCCTCTGTATCTTCCTCCCTGCAGTCTAAGGCTATACCCTCTAGTTCTGGCCCCCTCCTTCTTTTTAAGTAAACACCCTTCCATTACTTGGTTGAACCCCTTCACATATTTAAAAGTTTCATTCATGTCTCCCCTTTTGCTTCTAGTCTCCAGCACGTACAGATCCAGCTCCTTGCACCTCTGCTCATATGTCTTCCCTTGCATACCAGGCATCATCTTGGTTTTCCTTCTCTGAACCCTCTGCATCCTATCTATGTCCTTGTGGAGGTGTGGTCTCCAGAACTGAAACCCATACTCCAGATGCGGCCTCACCATGGTTTTGTAGAGAGGCATCATTACCTCTCTCCATCTACTAGTAATGCCCCTGCCTATGAATGTCAGCATTCCATTGGCCTTTCCCACCACCCTGCTACATTGGTTTCCTACCTTAAGACTGGATGATACTATAATCCCCAGATCCCTCTCCTGTTCTATTACTTTGATTGCCCCCACTCCTAGGGTATATCCTGCTTGTGTGTTCCTACTCTCCACGTGCATCACAGCGCACTCTTTGGCATTAAATTTCAGTTACCACATCTCTGACAACTCTTCAAGTGTCTTCAGGACCTGCCTCATGTCCTTCACCCCCCCAGGGTGTCCTCCCTATTGCGGTGGGGAGGCTACTTCTGTTCCTCCCCCCAGCTCCAACCTAGTTCAATCACCAGAACCTCAGCCTTGTCTGGGTTAAGTTTCAGTCAACTAAATTCCATCCACTTCTGAATTTCAGATAGGCACAGATGCTGCACCTTGACAGCATCAGGCATCCTGGGTGCAACAGACAAATTTAACTGGGCATCATCCACATAGCAGTGGAAACACAAATTGTATTGTTGAATGATCCTCTCCAGAGGCAGGATGTATACTGTAAACAGCATGGGTGAGAGGACCGAACCCTGGGGCATACCACAGAGTACGGGCATCAGGCATGGTGGGAAAGTTTCCATTACCTCTTTCTGCATCCTATACCAGAGGTAGGACTCAAACCAGCAAATGACAGTGCCAGCGAGCCCTCTGTATTCCGTCAGATGATCCAACAACAACCCATGGTTCACAGTGTCAAATGATGAGGAGAGATGGAGGAGAACGAGAACTGACCATTCACCATTATCATTATGGACTCTGACCAGTGCTGTCTCAATTCTATGCCAAGATCTAAAACCAGACTGGAGGGGCTCTACAAGGTGCTCCTCAAATTGCAGTGCCACAAGCTTCTCAATAACCTTACCAAGAAAAGGTAGGTTAGAGACAGAATGGTAATTAGCTAAAATATCTGGGTCCAAAGATGTTTCTTCAGAAGGGGCAGAACCAGCACATTTTTCAATGCTCCAGGAAGACCCCCTCTGAAAGGGAGCACTGAACTATTTCAGTGAACAATGACTCCAAAAATCCCATACAGCTCACTACTAGATGTGTGGGGCCTGGGCCTAGTTCACAAAAGGGTGGCCGCAACTCAGAAACTACCTCGCAGACCTCTTTGATCATAATCAGCTGAAACTCTTCCCAAGACAGCTGAGTGCATCCATGAAGTACAGGCTCAGCTCCGCCATATTGTGACAGCTGGTTTGGAGTGCCTGGCCCAAACAGAGGACATTCTGTCTGAGAAAAATTGAGCAAACTCTTTGCACTTAGCTGATGAACCCCGTCTTACTTGCTGATCACAATATGGATTTAAAACCTATTGGCAGTATGGAGTAGCTGAGTTGGTCAATTCCTCCAAGCCACCATCTCCTTGGATAGAAATGCTGCCTTCTTACAGGAGATTGCCCTTTGATAGTCATTGTAATGAATCATCAAAGTGTGTTTATCCTCCTGGGCCCTGGACCTCCTCCAACAGTGCTCTAACCTCTGACCCCTTGTTTTGAACTTCATAAGCTCCCCATCAAACCATGAGGAACCCAGCATGAGACCTGGAATTCTTCAACAGTAGGTGCTACAGAGTTGAAGGCCTGAGTAATAACCCCATTATAGGTCAATACCACATTTTCTGATCCCATATCACATGCTGCCAACATCTCTGAGATGGCCAGTACCACCTACAGTCCTTCTGGTTTAAGTCCTCTTAAAGGGCAGTACTTAACCATTTCCAAAGGGGGAGGACTATGTGGGGAGCCCCAAAGGAGAAGTTCACTCTGCAATGATTTGACCAACTGACCTGGTCAATCTTGAGGTTCCCAACCTTGAGCCAAAAGGAGAAAACCAAGTTCAAGGTATGTCCAGTCAAAGAACTAATAACGTGGGCAATACCCAGTGATTCCATCAATAGGAAGAAATCTCTTCCAAAGTGAAAGAATTCATTGTCAACCCAGGCATTGAAATTGCCCAGAATAATCCATCTGGATGATGCCAAGATTTCATCAGCAATTAAATCTGCTATTTCCATTAGAAAGTACACCTCATGACTTGGAGTCTGGTATACCAGTAGGATCCTGCAACCTGCACCTGGACCCCCACCCACAGACACACATTAAGATTACAAGGTGTCCCCACAGGGTTCACAGTGAAGTTCAACTCCAATCAAAGACAGATAGACCCCCCCCGATGATCCCTCAACAGGCAGTGTACCATGGAGAATCCAGCTGGAACTGCTGCTTCCAGAACTGGGCCAGCACCATTACTCAGCCAAGTCTACATGATGCAAGCCATATTGAATGAAGAACCTGAAATTAAATCTGCCATAATGGCAATCTTGTTCCTTATCATCTTGCATTGCAAAACATTACCTGTAGGGGACAGAGTGAGGCCAGCCACACAGTGGAAGAGGCCAAACAACACTTTGAGATGCTAGCAAAGGAATTATCTTCCATTTCATCCAAACTAGCTTTCTCAGAAGTTTTGCCAGTCTGGGAAAAGGGGTCCTGCACAAAGCAAGTCAGGGAAGTTGAAATTCATAAGTTCAACTTATGGCTGCATGACTGGTGCCAGAACAAAGGATTCCACTATATAGGAAACTGGTGTAACTTCTGGGAAAGATGCTTATTTAAATATGATGGCCTACACCTAAACAAGGAAGGTGTATAAGCACTTGTACAAAAACTAGATGTCTATGCAGGGTATTTAAACTAAGTACAGGGGAGATGGTGACTTTTCACACCACAGCCATCAGTGAGAAAGGCACCACTCCCCAAAGCATCACAGACATACATTCATCCACAAGAGGATGTTTGGGAGAAAAGCACCACTCGATCACCAGAATATCAAGCATCATCCCCAAAACATCAGGAAAAAGAATAGACTTATGTATGAGAACAGCAAGTCAGAACAGCCCAGGAAGGAGGTGATCCCACATACAAATGGGGAGGCACGTTCCTGGAAGGTGATGGTTATGAACACTAGGAGTTTGGCTAACAAACTACCAGAACTCATGGCTATCATCAAAATGGAAAGGATGGACTGGGTCGCAGTGACCGAATCCTGGTTCACAGAAAACCACGGTTGGGACACAGCCATACCAGGATATAACCTGTTTAGGGAAAACAAGACACAGAAAAAAGGAGGGAAGGTAGCCATATACATCCAAGATTAAATAAAGGCTGCAGAGGTGCAGGGACACCCTGGGGAGACTGAGTCATTGAGGCTAACAGTTAATGCAGGTAAGGGGAAAACCATTAAAACTGATGCCATTTACAGACCCCCAAATCAAGGAGAAAAGGAGGACAAAGACCTGCTAGAGGAAAATTATAAAATGACTGACAGAGGAGAAGTGATACTGGTGGGGGACTTCAACCTCCCAGATATCAACTGGAACACACAGACAACAGCAACAACAAGCAAAGACTTCTTGTTGGCTCTACAGGGCACCGGTCTAGAGTAGCTTGTTAAAACTCCAACAATGGGAGATGCCATACTTGACCTGGTTCTCACCAACAGTGAGAAAATAAAAGAAATCCAGGTTGGATGCAACTTGGGTAACAGCGACCACCATATGGTCCACTTCAATATAAGCATCACAAAATACATCTGTCACTGTAAAATCAAAGTGCTAGATTTAAAAAAGGCAGACTTCACAAAAATGAGAACCATTCTACAAAATAACTTAATTGAATCTGATGAAGAAGAGGTGGAAGCCTTGCGGGACAGGATAAGGAAAGCAACCAAGGCAGCTACAGATCAATGCTCAGAAAGGGTCAGCAAGGCAAAAAGAAAAAGGAAGCCTCTATGGTTCTCCAATGAATTAGCAACCTTCATAAAAGAAAAAAGAAGGCAAACAAAATATGCAAGGAAACTAAGAATGAAAAAGACTGGCAGACATACCAAGAAAAAATGAGAGAAACAAACAAAACGATTAGAAAAGCCAAAGCACAGACAGAAGCAAGGATTGCAGAAGAAGCTATGAAAGGTGACAAAGTCTTCTTTAGGTACTGTACATCAGGGAGAAAAGAAAAACTAAAGGAAGGATAGCAGAAGAAGACCTGGAAAAAGCAGAAATCCTGAACAAATACTTCTACTCAGTATTTACCAAGGAGGATCCAGGAAATGGCCCAGCACTCACAAATCACAACACCACGGGACCAGGAATCAACACTACCCTCTTTATGGAGGACCAGGTGCTGGAGGCACTAAACAAGCTAAAGGTGGACAAAGCAATGGGACTGGATGAGATCCATCCCATAATCTTAAAGGAACTGAGGAAATAGCTGGCAGTGCCACTGGCAAAACGTTTCACCAGATCCCTAGAGAGTGGAGTAGTACCTGAGGACTGGAAGCCGTGACAGCGCTAACATGCACCAAAAGGGCAAAAGTTGCATCCTTTCCAAAATTGACCCCTCTTTCCTTTGCCAGTGGGTCCAAATTGATGCGCCTACACCATGACAATATCTAAAGGAAGGGAATGTGCACTGCTCAAAATCTGTCACTGATTATGTTTTGACCCAGTAGGTTCCTCTTTAGACCCACATTTCTTACACCAGTGGGTCCAATTCGACCTATGTTTTAAACCCTCCAGCGCTGTCACTGACTGGAAGAGGTCAATAGTAGTCCTTCTCCACAAATCAGGAAGCAGGGAAGACTCGGGTAACTACTGTCCGGTAAGCCTCATGTCAGTAGTGGGAAAATTGATGGAGTCACTGCTAAAGCAGATGATCATGGAATTCCTTGAAGCCAGTGGGCAGCTGGACACCAAACAGCATGGATTCACAGCAGGGAGGTCATGCCAAACATATCTAATCACATTTTTTGACTGGGTTACCAAAGCTGTGGAAAACCGTAGGGCAGTTGATGTGGTGTACTTAGACTTTAACAAGGCCTTTGACTCTGTTCTTCACAGAAGGCTGATAAAGAAGTTAGACCTCACAGTGGTGGGACTCAAGGTGGTTAGATGGGTACAGAACTGCTGCAAGCCAGAACCCAGAGAGTACAGGTAAATGGAGTGCCATCTTCAGAAAATAGGGTGAACAGGGGAGTACCCCAGGGATCAGTGCTGGGGCCTCTGCTCTTCAATGTATTCATAGCTGACATAGCTAAAGAGCTAGAGAGGAAGGTGTGCCTGTTCGCAGATGAGCCCAAGATATGCAACAGAATAGACACAAAGGAGAGAGTAGGCAAAATGTAATCAGACCTAAGGAAACTTGAGCAGTGGTCTGGTGCATGGCAGCCAAGATTCAATGTCAAAAAGTGCAAAGTCATGCACATAGGAAAGAGAAATCCAAGGAAGGCATACTGCTTGAAAAAGGAAAGGCTAGTGGTCTCCAGCCAGAAGCATGATCTAGGAATCTTGATCTCAGAGGACTTGAAGGTGGGAAAACAGCACAATAAGGCAGCACTAAAAACCAATGGAATGCTAGGATGCATTGGAAGAGGAATCACGAGCAGGAGGAGGGACGTGATCCTGCTACTGTATAGGGCACTAGTCAGACTGCACCTGGAGTACAGTGTCTAGTTCTGGAGGCCTCACCTTAAAAAGGACATCGGCCGTTTGGAGACAGTACAGAGAAAGGCAACAGCAATGATACAAGGAGTGCACCAGATTTCATACGAGGAAAGACTGAGGGAGTTGAACATGTATTCCCTGAAACAGAGAAGGCAGAAAAGAGACACGATAGAAACATTCAAATATATGAAGGGCATAAACAAGGTTCAGGTGTAAGATCTTTTTCACCTAAAGGAGGGTAGTAGAACTAGTGGGACATGATTTTAGGCTTAAGGAAGGAAAGTTCACTACCAACATCAGAAAGTTTTACTTCATGGAGAGGGTGGAGGATGCATGGAATGGCCTGTTCCCAGAGGTCATGGGGGCTAACACAGTAGGGGGATTCAAGGAAGCATGGGATAGACACAAGGGGGCCCTCTCACTTAAGGGCAGCAAATGAGGTTGAAATAGATAAACACAGGGTAGACTAGATGGACCTGGTGCTCTCCTTCTGCTGACAACGTCTATGTTTCTATGTTTCTAAGGTTAATGGCTACCTGCTCACTCAGTCTGGTGGGTTCCCTGGGTATGGGAACCAACAGGTCTCACCTCTCCTTCAGTCCCATATTGCCCCAGGGTGCCTTCTGCTTCTAACCATCCTAATAGTGACCCCCATTAGCACCCTTCATACCCAGCTGATGACCACATCACTTCCTCTCAATCCCCACTTCTGCACTAATGAGAGGTAGCTCTAGGCATGGGAAGTCCTGAAAGGGGCACAGACCATACAGCTGGGAAGAAGAACAACTAAATCTAGGGGGTCCAAAGCCATACCCAACATACATACTTACAGCTGCTGACCCTAAAACAGCCCTCAAGACTCCTCATGATACCCCACCCACAATCATCCCTAAAATAAAACCCCACCCTCCCACAACACCCTCCACTACCATATTTTAGTTACAGTCCATACACATCAAATTACGCAGCATTAACCAAACACACCACTAACCCTGAACACATACACCAATAAACATACTCCCCTAAAACAATGAATAACAGTATTACCTATAACACACATTGTGAACCATTTGCCCTGGCCTCCTTACACCATACACACAGCCACCTAAACAATAATTCCTGTATAAAAATAACTAGAATGACAGTATGGTATTGCACTAATGTCTGAGAAAGCAATTTGCAAGCAATACACTGTACTTAAATCCAAAGATGAACTGGGTAATGTCCAAAAGTTCAGGACAGTTTAATTGTAGAGGGAAAAATTACCCTAGCAACATAGTGTTCTGCTCCCACAAGAACTAAAGCCAGGACAAAACAAGAGAAGTTTATACAGGCAGTACTCCCACCACTGCCATGCACTGAGAGTTATACCAGTAAACTGGAGAAAATGATTTGAGCCAGTAGGATCTCTCACCATTGGTTGGTCCACTCAGTCCAGTAACACCAAAGTTCAGGAAGCTACTCCAAAATCTTGGCCATAAAGATGGCGTTATTCAGCCCCAGCAAATGGTGATTAGCAATGACACACTAACCCTGGTATGTTCTAAGTCATACACTTGCCTTCTAGGAAGTTCCCATGGCCAGGTCTCTCTCTCCGTAGTTTCTGCACTCCCCAACTAGAGAGAACGTCACTATGATCTTCAGCAGACCTTCAGCAGACCACCAAAACTGATGGTTGGCAACATTCACAACTACCACAGCAGATTCCTGGAACTCCTCAAACTCCTTCAGGTCCAGCTGTTCTGTAAAGATGAAAAGATGGATGCCCCAGACATGCCACACACTTCTCAGCGATCCTCAGGAGTCTGGAAAAAGCTAACAGTTCACAGAAAACCAGCAATTCCTTTTCCTATTCAAACAACTCTGAGAAAGGCTTTATAAAAGTAGGTACAAGGTAGTTAACAATTTGATTAATAAGTTTCTGTTGGAAATTAAACATTTGCCAATTCCAGAAAATAAACTAAATGTTCTGGATAAAATGATAACAAAGGAAGAAACTGAAAGCATCATTATGAAGTTTCCAGTGAGAAAAACACTGGACCCTGATGGTCTTCCAAATGACTTTAAGGATCCTTCATTCAAATATTTAGTGGTCATATTTTACAGGCAATCAAAGAGGCAAAATCTGCAGAGATATTTCTGCCCTCCTTCAGATAAGTGATAATTGTCCTGATTCCCAAAAAAAAGGAAAAGGTACTCTGGAATATATCAGCTATCAAGCAATCTCTTTGTTCAACTCTGACTATAAGACTATTTCTAAAATTCTCTGTACAAGAATTCAACACATAATAAGAGATCTAACTGGAGTGGATCAAGTAGGTTTTATTGGAGGTAGACAGCATTCAGACAGTCTTAGTAGACTTATCTCAATTCATTTTCTGCCACACAAAAATATAATCCATGTCTTTAGTTTCATATGATGCCCATAAATCCTTTGGTTCAGTTGAGTGAATCTATTTACTTCTCACTGTGAAAGAATGATCTTCTTAAAAATATTTAGAGAATGGGAAAAGTGCTTTAAATAGAAGCACAAGCATTAACATTAATAAATGGTATACTCTTAAGAAAGTTTTAATTAAAATGGTACTGTACAAGGATGACCTTTTACCACCCAGTCTTTTTGTAATGTCATTGGAGCCATTATTTGTTAAAATAAATTAATCAGTAGGTATTGAAGGTATTTAATTCAGCACATATAAATGTAAAATATTGGTATATGACAATGATTTATAAATTTGTATGCAAAATCCACCCAGCTCCCTCAGGAATCCAATGAATCTCATGGATCAATATGCATTAATATCTGGACTTAAAATCAGTTGGGGAAAGTCAGAGATATTACCTCTGAACAGCTATTGCACAATAACATAATTTGGTAAATCATCACTGAAACTAAACTTGGCTACTGAAACATTAACTTACTTAGGAATGAGGTCCCACATTTGGTGAAGATGATTAGACTTAACATGCAAAAGATAGTGGAAGAAATGGGGAGACACGTTACAATTTGGAGTCAATTACACCTCTCGGTTTGGGGAGTAAATTCAGTTAAATTAATAATTGCTCCACAAATCTTTTATATGTTAAATAGTTTCTCAATATAAAAGGAAAACTGTTGGCTCAAAACAATGAACTCCATGATACTAACATTTATGTGGGAAGTGAAGAGATTTAGGTTCAGTCTTACCAAGCTACAGAGCAGAAAAGAATGTGGACAAATGGGCTTTTCACATTTTAAAAGATACCCCTGGGCATTAGTGCTCAAACAGTTATGCTTGTTACTAACAAATACAGTTAACAGCAATACTCTGGCATGGGTTATTATTGAAAAAAAAACATTTATAAAACCCAATAACTTTTATAGACTATCTGTACATACTGTAACAATAATTGGGCACTGCTTTTTCTATTTTTTTTCTTCTAATTACCTCAATCTGCTGAAGGGACAGAGATAGGCTGGGGAAATAAGATTAAAATGCTAGAGGCATAAGCAGCTTCCCCTGAGAAATAATTACAATCCCTTTGTCTTTTACCCACTGGACCCCCCTGGTCAGTTAATGTGGGAGCTTCAAAGAGCCCAAAGTCTTTCATGTCAGGAAACTGTTCTGGCTATGCAGCCACCCTCTGCTGGGGCAGACAATACTCATGACAATAACAGGGGGGCTTTGATTCCACAAAACCCAAGATTCTGGTTTAGCCCAGCTTCCCAGAGAGGTGGTACCACAGTAGACAAAGAAAGTGTCAAATCCATGATGTCAGAGTGACATATTTGATGATGCAGCGGGGGGAAATCCAAAAGCTTTTAAGGTCTTGTTAGACCCTAACAACTCAGTGTGTTTCATACTTTCACCAACCAAGTTTGGAGTTTGCAGTGACTCACAAAGTTATCCTATGTGGTAAGAACATTTTCTACTTTTCTAAGAGTTAAGAAGTCATATAAAGGTTTTTCTATGTGTTGCTTTGGCTGTGTGCAAACCATTTCTTTTTAATTTCTGTATGTACCCTGTAATTCCCATAGTCTTTTTGTATTGTGATTTCCTTCAGATTGAGTAAATATTGTGAAGTAGTAAATATTATATTTATATACTATACTTTGTGTCTTTCTGACTGAATCTGTTGGGGGGGTAGTTAACTGCTGGTACTGAGAAATTCCACAATCCACCTCTCTCTCAAGAAGACATCTACAGTTACCATATTCAAAGAAGTGAAGTGAAGACCTCTTGCCCTTAGCAAAAGGAGCACTAGTGTGTGCACAGTGGCTGTAGTGGGATATGAACTAAGAAAGTCCACAGGTAAGAGAATCACTTATTTGTGGTGGCACCTACTGAGATGCCCTTACAGGTGTGAAAGCTAAGAAAACTGGCAACCTGTTACAGACTGCATCATGAGTATGGACAGGTCAAATTTAAAAAGGATTGTCAATAACCTAGTTCACCATCCAGTTGCAGAACAGGATATTGCATCAGTGATCACATTGTACACTACTACTATTATTTTTGTTTTTAGGAAGTGAAGTTCAAGAGAACACATTATATCTGGACCATATGAAAAGTGCACTTTGCTAAATTTGCAAACGTTGTGCAAAAGAAGAGGGGTGGGGTATAAGGAAAGCCAGTCAAGGACAGAACTCATAGACAGCCTCAAGGAAAGTAACCAGGGAAGTGCTGTAAAAGTGGTCACTGCTTGTTGAAGTTGTGAAACAGAGGCTGGAGAGCATGAAAGTGTGTTGGAGCCGGGAACTGGGATAGCTTTGCGGATATACTGGTTGAAGCTAGAGCTTGCCCTGGTTCAGGCAAAGCTGATGGCACAGCTGCAGAAAATGAAACTGGAAGCAGAAAAGTGAGAGAACTTGGAGAAGTGGAAGGCTGAAGAGAGAGAAAGGAAGAGCAGGAGGAGCAAAAGAGGCAGTACCAGTAGGAGATCCAGCTGAGAGAAAAGTGAGAGAAACACCATGAGCTTGAGAGAATGACAGAGATTCTGCATGAGAAGATGACACCACAAAGTGTGAGTAATGGCATGAGGGGTTTGACCCAAGAAGCCAAAATTAATTTTTAAATGTTTCCTAGATATCAGTAGGGGGGATGATCTTGATAGGTTTTTAAGATCTTTCAAGAGAATATGTGGGCAATTTGAATTAGGCAGGGCTTCTTGGGTGACTTGCCTATTGCCACTGCTTACTTACAGATAAGGCATTAGAAGGTTTTGCCACAATGGACAATGAGGACTACTTGGAGTATGATGAAGTGAAAAATGCCTTGTTAAATCATTTTGACTCTACACTCAAGGCCTATAAGCAACAATTTAGAGGGTAAAGAAAGTAGTAGTAGTAGTAGTAATAGTAGTAGTAGTAGTAGATTTTATTTATTTCAGGCACCCTTCCCCGAAGGCTCAGGGCACCCTTACAAATACAGGACAGGCATTAAATAAATAAAGCACAGTCAAAATAAAATAACAAACATGATTAAACACATAAGTAAAATCAATTTCAATACATTTCTCAAGTAAAACTTGCTAGCATATATAGACAATTCTGTTGTTCAGGACCCAAAAGTTTCTTGGAAAAGAAAGGTTTTTAAACCCTTTTTAAAAATTGCAAGTGAGGGTGCCTCCTGGAGGTAGCCTGTCAGGGAATTCCAGAGGGCTGGGGCTGTGACATCAAAATCCCAGTCTCTGGGCAATTTTAGCCTCACCCTGGGCAACTCTTGGAGGGGCCTCCCCTGCTGAGCTAATGGGACAACTTGGGGTGTAGGGATGCATGAACTCTTTCAGGTAACCCAGACCCAACCCATGTAGGGTCTTATAAGTTAAAATACCTATTTTAAAGGAGATACACCAATACACCAGCAGCTAGTGCAGTTAATGCAGAATCAGCATTATATGACTGGATCTTGACAGACCCATCAATAGCAGGGCTGCAGCATTCTGTAGCTACTGTAGGCACCTTTAATGCACCCCACTGACCCCGAGTTAGAGTGCGTTACAGTGGTCAAGCCTAGAGGTGACAAATGTGTGTGTTAAAGTGGCCAGATCATCAGGGGAGGACAAGGAACTTAATTTGGGCAATGTTGCAGAGATGGTAGAATCTGACATGGACTACGGATGACACCTGAGAATCAAGAGTCAGCCCACCATCCATAACAATGTCCAAATTCTAGGGGAAGCCTCTAGTTCAGTTGGGATGATAAAAGGCCCTAAACATTCCCCAGAGGCCCCCACTCCCACCCATCAACCGGGTTCTACCACCAATACTTTGGTCTTACCTGGGTTGAGCCCCAGCCAGTTAGAGGATGTCCAAGCCTGGATATCAGCCAAGCACTTATTCAGCACATAGACAATGATGGATCTTCCAGGTGTGAAGGACAAGTAGAGCTGAGTATCATCAGCATAGCAATGAAAACTCAGTTCATACCACCTAATGACCTTGCCCAGGGGTAACATATACACTGCAAACAACATGGGGGAAAGGACAGGACCTTGGGGCACTCCACAGGGCAGGACTGTTGGGTCAGAGGAATGAATCCCTAGAATGAGCCTCTGGGACCTGCCCCACAGGAAGGACTCAAACCAGCTGATGACCTTGCCAGTGAGTCCTACATACTCCCATAGAATGTCCAATAACACCCCATGGTCCACAGTGTCAAATGCGGAGGAGAAATCAAGGAGTATAAGAATAGTTTGCTCTCCACTATCCCTCACCCTGAGCAGGCCATTCCACACCCTAACTAACACTGTCTCCATGCTATGCAAGGCTCTAAACCTGGACTGAAATGGTTCATAGATCTGGAAATCTGTGAGGTGACTCTCGAGCTATTCCATGAACACCTTCTCTGGAACCTTCCCGAGAAAAGGAAGGCTCAAGATAAGCTGATACTTCGCCAAGATGTCTGGGTCCAAAGATGTTTTTTTCAGCAGGGTCTTCACCAGAGCATCCTTAAAAGGCTCAGGGAAGACCCTGCTGTAAAAGAACACCTGACAATCTCGGCAAACATTGGGTCCAGGACTCTGATAAATCCAGCAAGTAGATGTGTCGGGCCTGGGTCCATGTCACAGGACATTGGTTTAAGTCCCAAGAATACCCCACAGACCTCCATCACCATAACCAGATAGAACTCCCTCCAGGAAGGACGAATGCATCTGCCAATCCGAGACCCACCACGTTGGATGCTAGTATTCTGCTCTTCAAAATCCTAGCTCTCACAGTGGACACTCTGTCCGAGAAGATTCAAGCTTACTCCTCACATTTTTTAGTTGAAAATGCTCTAACGGGTTCCAGACTGGCACTGGGAGATAGCTATGATGAAATGTGTGTGCGGATAAGTAATTTGTTAGAACACTGGGTAGAGGGTGCAAAAGCTTGCTCTGTTGAGGAAATAAAAGATGTATTTCTTCTGGAACAGTTCCTAAAAACTTTACCTAAGGAACTGAGAATATGGTTGTTTGATAGAACTCCAAGCTCTGTGAGGGAGGCAGTCAAAAGGGCCAATCAGTTCATATCCAGTCAACCATCCTCTCATAGCAAAGACAATGAGGGAGGGAGGGACAGCAGGTGGTTTTAAGGGAACCCTAAGGGGGCAACCTAAAGAAAAACAGCCTGTGCCTGACCCAAAAGGGAAGCCAAGTGGTTTCAGAGTTAATTAGTCTGGGGAACTTAATTTTTTTACAATCCACAACAGAAAAAGGCTGTGCTCCACAACAATCAGGTGGGGTGCTCAAACCTTGGGCCTGCCAGCCCCATATGAGATCCAGAAACAGTCAGTTGGTAGCACTCCACATTGGAACAAACAGTCCTTGAAGCCGATATTGATGCAAAAGTTGTGTTTTTTAATTCAGTGAAAAATATCACAATGTGCAAAAAGCAAGGTACAAAAGCTGTAAATACAGCTACAGGAAAACACAACACTCCACTAGTACTGACTGTTTCTGGAACTTAGGTGTTTTATCTGTCAGAAACTGGGGCACTTGTGATATGATTGTCCAAGAAATGTAGCAAATGGGATGAGTACAATGGGAGAGGGCAGCTCAGAGAGCTCCCAAATAATAATGGCCTGTGCACAGAGTGCTGAGTCCTCTAACTCCACTGCACATATGCACCCAGTGGTGGTGAATAGATTTGTAACCCAGGACTGAAGGACACAGGCCTCCATTTCTATGGTGAAGCAGAATTTGATTCATGAGGAACAGATCCTGCCTGTCCAGTTTTCTCAGATTGGAGGGGTGATGGGTCTAGAGGTTTCAGTACCAATGGCCTGGATCTTCCTAAGCTCAAAAGGTGGTAAGGGCATATGGGAGGTGGGCATTGTACCAGATCTGCCTGTGGATGTGATTATGGAGAATGACATTGATAGCAGGGCCAATATCATGTCTGTCACTACCTGTAGCAAAGCAAAGGAACAGGCTCCTGAGGTTGCAGAGAGGAAGTGCAAGAAGAAGCTACCCCTGTCTCGGTAGCAGGGGAAGTTGTAGCTGAAGGACATTCTGGAAACAGCAGTTCTGAGTCTCAGCTACAGACAGTGGAGAGTCCAGCCATGGGCGGCTTTCCAACAGAGTGTGTTTTTGGGGAAGGTCAGGCATGAAGAGCTGGGGAGAGCTCAGTAAGCTGATCCATCCCTCCAAAGACTAAAGGAGTTAGCCAACAATATGGAAGATAACTCTCTGAGTTCTGAAAAAGGAAAGAGTACTAGGAGAATAGGCTCCTGTACCATGAGTGGGCTCCTAAGGGAGGATCAGAGGATGGGGTACTCCAGAAGATAGTGGTTCCTAAGGAGTATAGGAAGCAGTTTGTGGTATTTGTCCACAGTGTAGCCTTTTCTGAATACTAAGGGGTCAACCATAAAAAAAGGTAGCTGACTAACTGCAACTCAGTCAGTCTTGGGACTGCATACTTTTGCCATCTAAGGTTCAAGTCTGCTATGGCTCACAATGTTATCCTATTTTATAAGAAATGGCTCACAAAGCTATCCTGTGCTGTAAGACATCTTTCTACTTTGTTAAGAGTTACAAAATTATTGGAAGGTTCTTCTAAGTGTTTCTTCTGCTGTATGTAAACCATTTCTTTTAAATTTCTGTAGTAACCCTGTAATTCCCATAGTCTTTGTGAGTTATGATATCCTGTAGATTATGCAACTATTGTGAAGTAGTAAATGTCATTTGTATATACTTCATACCCTTGTGACTGAATTTTTGGGGGATTAGTTAACTGTTGGCATTGACAAATCCATGACCTACCTCTGATGAAGGAGATGATGGCTACAGTTATCGTATTCTAAGAAGTGAAGTGTTTTCTCAGGCATGAGTTACAGAGGAAGACTGCTTGCCCTTAGTGAGAGGAGCACTGTACTGTGTGAACAGTGACTCTGGTAGATTCAGACTAAGAAAGTCCCTAGGTAAGAGAATCACTTATGAGTGTTGGGAGCTACTGAGGTGCCCTTACAGGTGTGGATGACTGAGAAAGTTGGCAACTTGTTGCAGAATGCATTTTGAGTGTGGACAGGTTGTAACACCTACACGTGGCCAAATGGATCAACTCCCCCCAAAACATGTATTTTGGTGTCAAATCTGTAAAAATATCAGGAAGGTCATTAAAATAGACTTGTTTCCTGTAAGGGATGCCCCAATATGTGAAAACTCAAACCTGCAACTGAAAGGAAAAGCACTTAGAAACTCTGACTAGATTAAGAAATGGATATGGACAACTGATGACATACCAGGCAGTACATGTGGAAGCTCAAAATGCTTATCAGACCTTAAGACAAAACATGGATTGGAAAGATTTGGCTTCTGTATGAATTTACAATTAAACCATGTTTTACAGTTGTCAAATTTCTTACCCTTTAGCAGAACAAGACACTGATATTGGAAGAGCTCAGTGAAATTGGCTCAAGGGAAAGGAGCCTTTAGTAGAACTTATAGAATGATATTAAATACACAAGGCATCTTGAAAGAAATGCCCAAGTTCAAATGGGAAGAAGAAGCAAATAATTCAATCCCTACAGATATTTGGAAGTCGCTATGGAAAAATGCAATGGAATGATGTAGAGATGTCCAAGGAAAAAATATTTAACGTAACATACTTTATTATTATTACTATATACTATTATTAGGCTAGCAGTATAGCCTAGAGGTTAGAGTAACATGCTGTGAATGAGCTTGGTACATCCAGCAGACTAGACCAAGGTTTGATTCTCACAGCCTCCACTTGCATACTGTGTGACTCTGAGCAAATCACTTAACCACTCAGTGCTCCCAGGTCATCCCTGAAAACAGGCACTTGTGCCTAGTGGGCCTAACCCAGTTACCAAATACTAAAATAAATAAATTATACATATCATTTATATATTTATTTAGTTAGTTCTTGTTGACTGGGAAGGTGTGCCAGACAGCAAAGCTGTCTATTTTCAGGCACGACCCATGAGGTTATATACAACGAGGTAGGAAACAACAATGGATTACAAACAATACATTGGGTGACTACAAGCAGTACAAAGTAGCCATAAGCATTAGCCAAGTAACTACAAGATGGAGTAAACTCCTGAGGTTTTAGAAAAAAATGTGGTTTGCAAAAGACAGCAATTGTTGGAATGCACTATCCAAAAGGCCATTTGTTATATGTTGTATGGGCATATCCCAATCTCTCTTCTTTATGGAAAAATATAATTGAAATTTGTGCAGATATCTTCACAGTCAAAGCAAGCCCAGATCCCAGACTATTATTATGAGGTGATTATGCCCCTTTGTTTTGGGATTCCTAGGTACCAGCAGCTATGGCTTCCATCAGCCACATTGTGATTCAAAAGATTAATTCTCTCCAAATGCAGACAATGTTCCATTACATTTGATTTGAAGAATAGTTACAATACATGGGCAACTTAACAGTAAATGAAAGTCATATAGCAGTACACAAGCTCCCCTTACTTAAAGAAATGTGGTTACCATTAATTAATTCAAAACCTTTTCCTTAAAGTGTGCTTAGAAAAAGACAAATTATAAGAATAATAAAAATAAGTTGTGTGTATATCTTAAACTCATATAAAATGTGTATGTTACAATATTTGATATAAAAAAAAAAGAAATTTTATTTATTTAATTATTTATTATTTATTTAATTAAGACTGTATTACATTAAATAAGTGAAAGAAAGACTAAGGATATAGAGAATCATTTAGCAACTGAAATGTCATATGGTTGGTTTGTTACCATACCGTTATATTTTTAATAATAAAAATGAATTAAGCAAAAAAATGAATATGATCTTATTCTGGTATCAAGTCGTGGCCTGCTTTGTCTTGCCTCGCAGACTGGTCAGCGTGGCCCAGTATCTCTATCCTTGAGGTTAGACTGCACCCTTCTGAAGAAGGCAGACTTTCTCTATTATCTCTCTGCAGAGGTGGAGGAATTTCTTTAGATAATTAGCACCACTTGGGTCTCTCCCTCACTTCTGTGGGTTACATTGAAAGCATATGAAGAGTGGTTACCTATTACTCGGCAAGAGACAAGAGGTCATTAACTGAATACTTAGAAGAACTGTTCGTTCAGGCGGCAGTATCAGGGAAGCATATAGAAACAAATCCTCACAGTCTTCAAGAGATTCGAGAAAGGCAGTATAGAGCTAAACTACCTTTCCACAGCTAAGACTGAATGGCAGTTGTTACTGTCCCTGGCAAGTTCTTATTTGAAGGGGACACTCACTCAGATTTTTGGCCTGGCTGCTTGAAAAAAAGGAGGAAGACAGAGTTTTTCACATGACCAGAACCCAACGCATGTTCTCCGCAAGCCTGATAAGGACCCCTCGAATTGTGTATCTTACTTCCCAGTCTTCCAGATAGATGCAGACTGTAACAGTGCAGTCAGAATCATTGCATCTAGGATTAAGCCCTTATACCCCTGATAATCCATGCAGAGTAATCAGACTTTATAGCTGGTAGGCACCCTAAGTAAAATATCTGGCATACACTAAATGTCATCTGGTATCTGCAAAAATGTATGCCTAGTCCTGCTTGTCTCCTTGCTTTGTATATATACAAAAAGTATTTGACCAGTTGTGTGCGGGTTTATGTTTCAAGCAGTGTAGATATTCCATTTCAGCCCTCAGCTATGCTAGTGGACCAAATCCTTTATCACAGCCCACAGGAGCAAGTTCTTACTAACAGCTCCCTGTCCACTCCTTATACTCTCATGCATGGCACTAGTCAGGGCTTTTTGGCCCCCATCTTATAAGTGATAGGCCTGGAGCCCCTGGCCTGTGCCATTAGAAGCCACCAGCTAAGTAAGGGAGTACTGCTTGATGGTGCAGTGCATATTACTGAGCCCATGTGACCTTTGGCTTCAGCACCAGGCAAAAATTGTCTGGGCTCCTCAACCCACCAGTTTTTACTACCCTGGAAGGCACCCATCTCAAAGTGGTCCCTATGTTCAAATACCTTGGGGTCTGGCTTGACCCTAATCTCGACTTCTCAATCCACATAGATGCTTTTCACTCTAAACTTTGCCACAGGCCTGGAGTGCTATGCCATAATAAGGACTGCCTCTCCCTCCCTGTTTGTTGTGGGTTGACAACAAAAATTATTGTCCTGGTATTCGATTACACTGACACTATCTATGGCTCTGCTCCTGCTACGTCCCTTGCTAGACTTGACACTCTCTTTAATGTGTTTTGTCAATTTGCAACAAAGTCACTTTTTGCACACATCACTGCCATCTCTAATCCTCCAAATCCTTTTCCTCCTACCACAGAGGCACCTGGCCAACAGCCTAGCCTTTATTTCAAAATACTGGTTTGGGTCCCTCCCAGCCTATCTCTCTTTTTTTCTTTCCTCCACTAAGCCCACCTCCTACTCTCTGTGCTCCAGTTATTAATGCTCCTTTGCCCTCCCCCACCCCCACTGTTCTGCTGGTCAGTCGGCTTTCTCCTTTTGCCTCCCCTCCCTCTGGAATCAACTATCCTCCTTCATTTGACTCACTTCTTCAATGCATGCCCTTAAGCACCTACTCAGACCCACGCCTGGTGCTACATGCTGCTTCCCCTCAACCTTCTAACCTCCCCTTCAACATGGTCCTATACTAGCAAGTATAAGACTTCTGTTTGCCCGCGTGATGCTGTGCTCTACATAGTTTTGCTGCTTTTGTCTATTTAGCCAAACGTATGCAAACTTGCATTATCAGCTTTGCTGCTTTTATTTATGTGAACACTTTTATGTAAATTGATCTCACAAATTGTATTATGTATACATGTCATATTGTATATATTCTTGTCTCCCTTTCTATCTGTTTTCCTACTCCCTGGGTCACACCTGGAAATGAGCCTTGGCTCTGTGTGCCTTTCCTGGTTATAAATAAATAAATAAAATAAAATACCATTTTGCTCTGTGTGGATGATATTTTATTATTGCTCTCCAGCCCTGTAGTAGCTATCCCATTTCTAATGCATCTTTGCAATGAATAGAGCCTGCTGTCTGGGCATAAAATCAATTGGCAGAAATGCAAGAACATGCCTATCCATCCTCACAATTTCTCATTGACAACCCATGGCCTCCCTTCCTCTTTCTCCTACATTTCACCTTAGCTATCAGGGCATAGAAATTTCTCATAGAACCCCTATCTTAAAATAAGCTCAACTTCCCACTAGGTATTTAAAGTGGGGTTACCCTGCTATTGATTGAAGCAGCTCCCTCTTACTCTGATAGCCCATATCAATTCAAATCAGAAGAGTTTCCCACTCAGGTTTTTTGTTTATTCTTTAGTAACCTGGAAAGGCCCACTAGGCAAATGCACCTGTTTTCAGGGGTGACCTGAAGCACTGGGGATGTAAAGTGACTTGCTCAGAGTTACACAGTAAGCAATTGGAGGTTGTGGGACATAAACCCAGGTCTGCTAGCTGTACCAAGCTAATTTACAGCTCATTACTCTAACCTCTAGGCTATAGTGCCAACTCAGGTTACTATATCTCATGCAGGCTATCCCTCTCAAAATTACACAATATTTTACCTATTCAGCTCACAGTCTTATCTCAGACTTCCTCTGGCTAGGGAAGCCATCTCATATTCTTGATGCTACTACCCAAGCAACAACTCTGATACTGTGTTCTCATGGCACTTCCAGATCTCAGATTACCGCTTAGCAGCCCAACTATAATTTTTACCTATAGGTGGAGAGATGCATAAGCCAATGTGGCAGTGTATAGGGGAGGCAAGACTAAGAAAATAACTGTTACATGAAGTTTTAAGTTGGACTTACCAGACAAAATGCATTAAAGGCAACAACAAACCTTTACAGCTACCACTGCTCCTGAAAAAAATCTGCTTCAATTTCCCTCCCACATTGCAACAAAAGCTTCTCAGTCTGGTCTACTCCAGAAAAAGGCATCATGGTTTAATGCATCTGAACCTATTAGGGGTTTACTTAGTAGAACATGTTTTCGCAAAGGGAATGAAGGAATCCTTCTTAACTCTGAAAACTGTATACACAACTTCTAGGTTACAGATTTTGTAGTCCTTCCCAGCAGCAGCAACCCTAGAGATGATGCCATATAAAGAAGTAATATATTGTTCTCCTTCTCCTTCTCCTCAGTATAAACCTTTCTCTAGCCTCTATAAATTAAGTTCCCAATGTTAGAGAACTCAGCCTCATGCTGCCAGGGACACACCTCTCAACAAGGGACTGGGTGAGTGACATTTGTTTCTCCCACTCTCCAACTGTCCATGATTTCATGGACAAACAAGGTTGTAAAAAAGAGGCATTGGGAGTTGCACCTGGGAATGCTGTGGCGTGCTATTGGGCTCAGTCAATCTGATCAAAAGTTGATCGCGGCACCTGCAGTCTGTGTTTACATTTAAAATCAAATGATACACAGCTTGGACTTGAAAAGGTAAATGAAAAGAGCATATCTTGGTATAATCACATCAAGTGCTTCACTTTATTGTCGTGCCTGAAGGTGCTGTATCATTTAAAACACTCAAAATAGCATGCGATACATGAATCACAGGAGCTCCTTCCACAAGTTTTTCCCCCTCCTCTCACACAATTCAAACCATGCCACCTGTCTCACACAATCCAAATCATGTCACTGACATAGTATGGATTGTATGAGAGGAGGGGGAACAACTTGTGGAAGTAGCTCCTTGTGATTCGTGTATTACATGCTATTTTGTGTGTTTCAAATGATACAGCAGCTTCAAGCACGACAATAAAGTGAAGCACTCGATGAGATTCTATCAAGATATGCTCGTTTCCTTTATCTTTTCGAGTCCAATAAGTATATAATTTGATTTCAAACATAACCACAGACTGCAGTTGCCAGCTATCCACTTAAGATCTGACAAACAAGGTTGTCCATAGACTTCCACTATTATTACCTACTCTGTACCTGAACTTTGTCCATGATAGGAGAGGTTGTAAAACCAAAGGAGGCAAACATTGCACCCCCCCAGGTAGTAAAGAGGATGGTAATGTATTAGGGAGTGAGATGCTAGGGAGGGAAGACCATCATGGAGGAAACTCCCCTAGAGCAGATGCACAAAAAGACAAGGACGGGAAAGAAGATAATGGGAATATAAAGCAGGTAAGGGAGGACAAAGGATTTACAACTAGTTAGGCTTCCTTTGCATGTCCATTCAGTAGTAGTAGTAGTAGTAGTAGTAGTAAAAATCTTTATTGTTATACAGGATGAGCTGGAATAAAACATTGTTAGAACATGTCCTGTATTATAGATGCTCCTGTTCAATCTCAGTACAACATTCAATGTGAAGACAATAACAAATTTAACAAATATCATAAATCATCATGTACACCTACATAATACCTACATACTAGTCATTACACATACATCATACTCTCAATTCATATTTTAACTCTCTCATAAATATTTTGACATCATCCTGGTTGACTTTGGATTCTTTATTTACTGAATTCCATACTTCAAACATAATAGCTGGAAAACACATATAACTATATTTTATTTATTTTATTTATTTATTTAGATTTTGGTAACTGGTTAAGCCCACTGAGACCAGGGATCCCCTTTTCAGGGGCGACCCGGAGTTAGTTACAGTAAATTACATACATTGGTATCAATATACAGTATTTACAGCTGATATATATTGGGAATTGGTATCAAACGCTTAACACAGAGACAGCAGGCATCACAAGGCTCACAAGTATTAAACATGTGCACAGTACATATAACAATTTTGCATAAGAGATTACTGGGAGAAGTAGACATAGTCAAGTTAGTGATAGCATGACAACCGGCCTGGGCAGGGGGCGAGCGATTGCAACCACAGAGACTAAGTTCCAGAAGGTACACTTTGAGGCCTGACTGAAACCCTAGGAGAGTAGGCTTGTCAACCAGACTTGCTGGGAGGGTGTTCCATAAGTAGGGAGCGGCATACTGAAAGGAGCGCTTGCCTTGGTTAGTACGAACACGAGGGATGTCAAGGGGACGACTTGCTGAGGATCGCAAGGTATGGCACTGCACTTTTGTAGTGAGCAGCCCACTCAGATGGGGAGGAGGACTGAAGGAGGTGAATTTAAAGGCCAGGAAAACAGAGGAATAGGCCAACTTGTGCCGTAAGGTGGGTCAGTTGAGGTCCGTGAGGACCTCGCAGTGATGCCTCCTGGGGGAGGAGTTTGTTGCAAAGTGAGCCACCCTGTGGTAGAGCATGGAAAGTTTTCTGAGCTCCTTCTCCTGGAGGAACTGTAGCAGGGGGGCATCATATAGGATGGAAGGGAAAAGGTTTCAGTTGGCTATGGTGCGTTGCACCTCACCAGAAAGAGAGTTACCCAGCCAGTAGAGGAGACCAAGCCTCTGGTGGATGGATCTAGTTAAGTAGTCAATGTGGGGTTTGTAGGACAGCTCATGGTCAAGGAGGATCCCAAGGTACTTGATCCTGTCTATGACCTCAACTGTCTTCCCTTGGGCTGTGTTGAGCTGGAGTAGTTCGCTTCTGTCAGTGCCCACACATCTGGCCCCAAACAGAACAGCCTTAGATTTTTCTTCATTCAGTACAAGAGAATTGGAGGTGAACCAGGCCTAATTTTGGAGGGATAAATCCTTGTAATGATGTCTGACACAAGTTGTAATGGTGTTGAACTTTTTCTTATTTTTCATACAAATAAGTTGGTTTTTGCATATATAAAACTTTATGAATCAAATTTGACCATTGCAACTTTCTTTTATGAACAGGTGCTAACCAATCAAGTTCCTCAAATAAAGTGCAATGATGTGTACCTAATTCTTTTCCCAATATAAACCTTGCAAGCCTATTATACATCATGTCAATTTTTGTCAGACTTTTCTTATTTGCAAAACCATATACATGCCATCCATAATCCATAACTGGGAGTACAAGTTGATTTACAACAACCGATCTCATTTGCTTATTCAAACATAATTTTGAGCACCTAAAAGCCCCCAGTCTTTTGTTTACTTTAGCTATAGTATCTTCTATGTGGTAATCAAAAGCTAAACTCTCATCTAGCCAGACACCTAAGTATCTAAACATTGTGTCTTGGTCTAATTTGATCACCATTATTAGTCATTATTTTAATATGGGGAGCAATACTAGCCTCTCTGATCCCTCTTTTCCTAAAGACCATGTTTTTTTTTTTATTATTCATAACCAAACCCAAATCTTTAATCCATGTGCAAAGTGCATACAAATCCCTTTGGAGATTTTTTTCCATTTGATCTATATTCAATCCTTTAGCAACCAGGAAGGTATCATCTGCATAAAGCTTGAATTTGGAATGATTTGCTGCTTCCACTGCTTTGTTTATATATATCAAAAATAAAGTTGGCCCTAATATTGACCCTTGTGGCACACTCCTCTGGATAGAAGCAGTATCAGAGAGGTGTCCATCTGCAAAAACCTGCTGAGAGCGGTCCTGTAAGTAAGATGCAAACCATTCCTCTACCTCAGTAGACATCCCTATTTCTGCCAATCTGTCACACAATAGGCCATGGTCGATGATGTTGAAGGCCTTGGAAAGGTCCACGAACACTGCACCCACTGACCTACCTCCCTCCAATTGAGATGCTATCAAATCCACCAGGTCAGTGAACGCGGTGCCTGTGGAGTGACTCTTCCTGAAACCTGACTGGTATGCAGAGAGTATGGAGTACTGTTCAAGATATTCCCCAAGCTGCTGCTTCCGCAGCCATTCCAAGACCTCCGACACCATTGAAAGCAGAGCAATAGGCCTATAGTTAGTGGGTTCAATCGATATACCCGCTGTAAAAATTGGAATAATTTTTGCTTTTTTCCATAATTTGGGAAAAATTCCTTCAGTTAAACTCCAATTAAACAGTTTTGTCAAAATAGGTGCTATCACACTTACTGAATCCCTTAGAAATCTATTTTCAATACCAGCTATACCATATGACTTATGCGGGTTTAATTTCTTAATTTCATCTTTTACTTGCTTACAGGAGATGCACCTAAATCTAAACCTAGGAATATGTGGAGGCAGTAAATCATTATCAGAATATATCTTTCTTCTTACTGGGGTATGAATTGGGATATCTGGAAGAGTTGCAAAATACTCATTGAGTATATTTACTGATTTAATTGGGGTCTGATAGAGGCCATTTTTAGCTATTTGAATTTTAGATCTCTGAATAACTTGGACATCAAAAGACTTAATCAGAGACCAATACTGTCTAGAATCAGAAACTTCTTTAATTATATTACTATAATAATTTTGATTAGTCTTTCTAATTTTCAATCTCAAGGCATTCCGAGCTGATTTATAATTTGCTCAGTCTGATGGATCAAGAGTTTTATCTGCTTTCTTTCAAAGTCTATATTTAATTCTAATCTGCTTTTTTAGTTTCTCTGTAATCCATGGAACATGGTTTTTCCTTTGACTTTTATATTTAAAGGGCACAATTTTATCACATACTTCTCTATGCCAATTTGTGAATTCTTGTATTGCCAAATCTAAGGAAGGTATCAAAAATAATCTATTCCATTTTACCTCCATTAATTTGGCTGTAAAAAGCTCTTTATTATAGCCCTTAATTTATTTCTTATTTATTTTAGGGCTCCTACATTGGTTATTAAAATGTTTCCCTCTCCTAGGTTAAATTCACATCTTAGAGAACAATGGTCTCCCAATACATGTTGATTTATTAAAATGAACAGGGGTTTTACCTTTATTGTAGTAAAAACCAGATCCAGAATATTTCCAGGGCTTTGCGGGTGAGTTTTCCTAGTGGATTGGGTAATTAACTGTCTTACTGCCAGAGATTTAAAGCTATGCTCCAGAGTATTTCCCCTACTTCTGCCCATGGTGCATTGAAATATCCTGTTAGGATCAATTCTTTACCCAAGGACTTCTCCTGTATCTTTAGAGCTAATATTTTGTAGTCACTAACTTTAGATTTAGGTGGTGCATGCATTACCCCAACCACCATCTCTAATTCAATAATATCAACCAGTAAGCAATCAATGAGACCAATTACCCCAGAATAAATATCTTTAGTCTGTCCCAAATCCCATCCCACATAAAGGAGAACCCCCCCTCCACGTTTACCCATCCTATCTAATCTAAAACTTGAAAAAACTTCCATTTCAAGTTCCTCATTTCTGGTCTGTGGGGTTAACCAGGTTTCAGTAAGATAAACTAAATTTGGAGATTCTGAGGTTATCCAAGTTCTTAATAAAACAATTTTAGTTTTCACACTCCTAGCATTATCACAGATCAGCCTTATTCTACTTATGGATTCAGGACCTTGATTTCTCTCAATGTCTCCACCCAAGGTCAATATTATAGCCAAACAATTTAAACTTTCTGAAGGGGGATATACTGAGAAAAGCCCTCCCCCGGGCCATTCAAGCTAAAGTGTATTTTCCCGAATGCATTTCTTCTATTACAAAATGATTGTTTAGGAAGACCCCTAAATATAACATTTCCCACTTTTGTGGTGCTTAACTTTAGGGCTAACACAGCAGGATTTTGTATTAAATCAGAGCTAGTCCATTTTACATAAAGTGCAAGCACAATGCAAACATACAAATAATAGCATATATTCAGGCACGTATCACTCTCACCCACTTTTAAATAGCAGGCAAGGACAGGCTGTGAGGTCTCCCACCATGAGACTGTCTGGAATAGTTTCTCTGTTTACTTATACCATATGGTCTATCTCCTTGAAACTGTATTGTGTATTCCCCTGCATCTATGGATAGTTTAGTATCATGACTGATTTCTCCTGTACAGTAGGTATCACCATGCCTGTCTATACGGTAATGTGTTTGATCCAAGTCTGTATTATGCAATAGTAACCACTGTGATGTGATGTGCTTTTACCTATGTCTATAACTCTCCCGGGACGTGACTGAAAATAGGCAATTTATTTGTCTAGAGCACTTACCTGGTAATCAAAAACTAAATAAAAATAAAATAAATAAAAAAGGTTAAGATGCAGTGAAAGTAAAAAGGGAAGGGACAACTTAGGGAGTAAGGCAGGGAACAAAACAGCTATGAGTGGGAGGGAGAAGCAGGGTGGAGGTTTGGAATGTGATGCACACTAATCCAAGGAGCCTAGGAAATAATTCCAGAACTGGAAGTCCCCATGGCAGAGGCTAATTTAGATTTAGTGGTTATAATGGAGTCAGGGTATACTGAGCACCACAACTGGGAAATGAACATACCAGGCTACACTCTGTTTGGGAGAGACAGAGCAGGGAGGAAAGGAGGAGGGGTTGTATTATATGTGAAGTAGAGTATCAAGGTCATGGATGTGGAGGGGCAAAAAGACAATAGTGACAGGGTGGAATTACTATCGGTCAACTTGGAGGCAGACTCTGTGTACACTATCCATACTGGAGTGGTGTACAGACTCCCAGCACAGGAAAAGGAGAGGGATAAGGCACTTGTGGAAGCCATAATCAGAATGGCAAGTAAGAGGGAGATGCTGCTAGCTGGCAACTTCAGTCTGCCAGACATGGAGTGGAGCCATCCAACTGTGGCTTCAGCATGGAGCTGGGCTATTCTTGGCTCCCCGCAAGGGATTTTTCTCAGACAGTTAGTCAATGAACCCACTATGGATGGGATAGTGATGGACCTGATGCTAACAAACAGGGATAGCATTAAGGATGTCACAGTGGGTGGCATCAGTGCTCTCTGCAAAGTGTGATTCAACATATTTATTTTTTATTTTATTTATTTAAAGTTTGGTGACCGAGAGAGGCTCACTGAGCTGAGGCTCATGTCCAGGTGTGACCCGGGGAAGGGGGAAAGGGAGGCAAAATTACAATGGTTAGGCAAGGTACAATAGCCTGGGTAGAGACTAGGAGTACATGTCCAATAATAAATAATATACATTATACAAGAAAATACATAGCAAAGTATACATAGGAAAGTTTGTACCAGTGAGCATGGGTGGTACAATGTGTTGGAACACTGCAGTCAAACCAAGAGTGCACAGTTGGGCAATTGGCTAAGCAAGAACTGGCAGATCAGTAGCTGGGTGACAGAGCAGGGGACAAGACTGTCAGAAAGCATGTACAGGAGGGAGGTGGGGCAGGAGTGGGAGAGGGCACATTTAAAGTAGTTTGGAGAGGGTAACAGATGGAGTGAGGAGGGGAGAGAGTTCCAAATGTGGGAAAGGTGGTAAGAGAAAGCTGCCTGCCCAGAGTTCAAGTAGGGACAGGGAAGGGTGAAAGTGTGAGGATCTCTAGAGCAAAGATGGTAGGAGAAGTGGGAAGTGGGGCAAAGGAGGGAGGAGAGGTAGTGGATAGGGACCCAAACCAGTATTTAGCTATAAGTGTGGAGGCATAGAGCTGGCAGCGGGAGGACAGGGAGGGGAGGAAGAGAGGGAGGAGTATAGGGTGCAATGGTGAGTATGGAGGGGAGCATTATTGGCAAAATGGCAAAAGACATTGAAAAGAGAATCCAGCCTGGAATGAGAGGTGGAGGAGGCAGACCCATAGACAATATCAGCATAGTCAAAGATAGGTAGGATAGCTTAAGTGAGCAATACACATTGGGCTGGGAGTGAGAGGGCATCTTTATTTCTACACAAAGCACCAAGCTTTAGGCAGAGCTTAGAGTGGATATAGTCTATTTGAGTCAAGTAGTTGAGTCAGTTGTCCAGCCAAACACCTAGGTACTTGTAGGCAGAAACTGTATCCAGGGTGGTGCCTTTGAGGGTGGAGAAGGAGGAGAGTGGGTAAAGTTTGGAGAGTTTTTGAGGGGTGCTCAAAGTCATGGATACTGTTTTCTTTGTATTGACTTTTAGTTGGCTAGCTTGGAAGTACTGCAGAACACAGGTGAAGTCGCTCTGCAGCTGTGCAGTCACCATGGAGGCAGAAGGGCCTGAAGTGTAAAGAATGGTGTCATCAGCATAAAGGTGAATTTGGGAGGAGGAGGAGCAGACAGAAAGGAGGTCATTTAGGAAGATTGAGAAGAGGATGGGACCTAGAACATAGCCTTGGGAAACTTCAGCCAGAACTGAAGGGGGAAGCATCCCCATCCAGGACACGTTGGGTGTGACCAGACAGGTAGGATCTGAACCAGTCAACTGTGGGGGAAGAAAGGCCAGCAAGTCAAAGTTTAGTAAGAAGGAGAGGGTGAGAGACAGAGTCAAAGGCCATTGCTAAGTTGATGAAAATGACAGAAGTAAGATGCCCTTGGTCCATACCTGTAAGTATGGCATCAGTGACCCGGAGAAGGGAGAAAACAGTCGAGTGATTTTTCCAGAAGCCAGACCGGTAGGGAGAGAGGAAGTTGGAGGTTGGAGGAGGAGAGGGAAAGGGGAAATTGCTTAACCAAGAAAGGCACACTAAGTCAGAGCTTGTTTTCAGGTGCAACCTGGAAGCACAAGGAAGTCAAGTGACTTGCTCAGGGTCACATAGTATGCAAGTTGGAGCTGATGGGATTGAAATCCAGGTCTTCAGGTTTGCAGCTCAGTGCCCTTAACCACTACACTATACTGCCTTGTCAAGAGAGGAAGTGAGATGGCCTGGTTAGGATTAGGGACTCCTGGAGCTTGGCTAGTACGAGAAGGCGGGAGATGGGGTGGTAATTTTCTGGTAAGGAGTAATCACCACCTTTGTGAAAGGGGATCACTTTGGTGAATTTCCAGGCCAGAGGGAGAGTACTAAGAGTGAGCGAGAGGTTTAGCAGGTGGGATAGGGGAAGGGCTATGACAGGGGCAGAGATTTGAAGGAGGAAAGGGTCAAGACCATTGGAACAAGATTTGTGAGGATTCAGGGATTGAAAGGCACTGAGAACCTCATAAGTTGTGATGGGGGAGAACTGGAAACCACTGGGTGGAGGGGGAGTGGGCGGAGGATGGGGGGTTAGCAGGGCTGGTGGGTGGGTCGCAGGTAGTGAAGACCTTGTTTAGAGTGGTGGCAATGGTGAGAGTGTCTGAGACTAGCTTGCCATCAATGGGGAAGGAGGGGGAGATTTAGAGGGAGTTTGAAGAGGGAACAGAGGGTCTTTTTTTTGAAATTCAAAATTTTTATTGATTTTATCATAACAAAACCATTATCAGTACCATATACAGTCAAAAGTTTCAGATAACTTAAAATATATCTACCTAACTAACCCCATCCCCCACTTCTCTCCCTCCCAGGAGTGTGCCCAGTACAGGTAACAAGTAGGATGGTAAGGTGCTGTAGGGAGCTAACTGGGGAGCTGGTATAAACACACAAAACTAATGCAGATACAGAGCATATAGCTTGCACCATTTTTTGTCAAAATGATGGAGCTTGTTATGTGAGCTTGCAATCAGACGTTCAATCCTAAGACACGCTGAGATCTCATTTAACCACTCATTATATGATATAAACAACTGATCTAGCCAGTGTTTGAGCACTAGCTTTTTGACCCCCATGGAAATTAAAGCCATATGGAATTTGCATTCCTTAACCCTATATCCTTATAAATACCCAAAAGGCAGACTTCTACCGTGAAGAGCCCCTCTAAATCCAACAGAGGGTCCAATCTAGCTTGGATAAGATGCCATAAGGGAGCCACTTTTTCACATTGCCAGAAGATATGCAGCAGATTCCCTTCTAATTTGCCACACCTAGAACAGATTGGGTTAGGGAGACACCCTGTTTTAGATAGTTTAACTGAGGTGTAATACATGTAATTTAAAACGTAATATTGGGTAAGTCTAAGTCTGTCCTGGGTGATGTAAAGGTACAGGTCTTTCCATATTTGTGGCCAGTTAATGGGTAATCCTGGTAACAAGGAGGTCCCTACCTTGGAGCCTGGGAGGGGGTCTGGGTGTTTAATAGCTAAGAGACTAGCATATAACAGGGAGATGCAATGAGGTTTGGAAGATAAATTCCACATCTGAGTTAATATAGTGTCTAGTTTGTGTAACTGAGGGGTAGTACCAAAGAGGTGGCCCACTAGATGTCTCAATTGAAAGATCTTAAAGACGTGTGCCTGAGGCATATTGTATTTCAGGAGAACATTAGTGGAAGAAAGGAGGGAATCCTGTGAGTACAAGTCAGCTACTTTGGCTTCCCGTAACTGAGGCAACCAGCCTGGAGTGAGGAAAGCACCCCCAATTTTAATATTGGGGTTAAGGATGATTGGTTGAGCAACATCTTGGGGTTGGGGATATCTTGAAAAATAAACAACACTGGAGGAAAACGTTCAATGAAGTGACAATAACCGAGTGACCAACAAGGATGGGAGAGCTTTCCATGCAGAATAGAAGATAGTTGAAGCCTCTAAGGTATGCGATCGTAGGAGCTGATTTTCAGTCTGAAGCCAGGTTGGGACATAATCATCATCTAGCTTAGCTAGCCACCTTCCTGATCTCGAAATGTGACTGGCCCAGTAATATAAGAGAAAATTGAGAGGACGAAGACCACCTAACTATTTAGAGAGACTCAGCTTGTAAAAGGAATGCCTAGGGTGTTTGTTTAACCAGATAAAGCTTGAGATAATTGAGTGTATGCGACAGAAAAAGGAATGATGAAGTCAGATGTTCAACATGTTCAAGGGATAGAAAAGACTGGGAAGGATGTTCATTTTAGCAATGTTGATTCGTCCCCATAATGATAACGGAAGTTGATTCCCATCTATGGAGATCCTGTTGGATGGTAGTCACCAAATCATCCAGATTTAGTTTCCTGACCTTCGAGGAGTTTGTAGATAAAAGAATGCCTTAATTTCTAATAGCTTGTGGGGACCATTTCATTCCAAACCACCTAAAGGCAGCTCTGTGGGTGAGATGGTTTAAGGGAAAAATTTCAGTTTTAGCCTGATTGAGTTTGTAATTGGAGAAAAGACTAAATTGAGCTATTGCTTGGAGTGCTTCCTCTAGTGAGGATGCAGGAGATTCAAGATGAAGGAGAATATCATATGCATATACATATAAGGTTAAGGTGTGACTAAGTATGGAGATGCCCCGAATCTGGGATGATGATTTAATACTACAGAGGTGGGGTTCCAAGTAAAGGTTAAAAAGGAAAGGTGAAAGTGGATAGCCCTGTCTAGTGCCTGTGAAAAGAGGGAAATGGGCAGAAAAGACCCCATTACAATAAATTTTGGCTGAAGGAGAAGAATATATAAATTGGAGCCATTGGAGGAAAAGAGAAGGAAAGCCCATTTTCCATAAAGTCGTCCAGAGGAACTCCAAGTCCACTCTGTCGAATGCTTTTTCAGCATCTAACAAGATTACAGCCATGGGGGAATGGGAGGTCTGGGCAGCCTGAAAAATGCGACTCAATTTCCTGTGGTGGTCTGCAGAAGAACAGCCGGGAACGAGCCTACCTGTTCAGGACTCAGTAATCAAGTCCACACTGACCTGGTGCTCCAGGAGAGTAATTTAGTTAGTATCTTGATATCATAATTCATAAGAGAGATCGGGCAGTAACTAGATGGTTGTGACTGTGGTTTATCTGGTTTAAGAAGGAGAACTATTGTGGCTTCTAATAATGATGGGTCTTGAGAATCTGCAGATAGTATGTATCTGTATAGCCTGAGCAAGAGAGGGGCTAGCTCTTTAGAGAATACTTTATAGAAGTTGGAGGGGAAGCCATCAGGTCCAGGTGCCTTATCTAAGACTAGGTCTTTAATTGCTGCCTCCACTTCTGATAAAGCCAAGGGGGATGATAAGGAGGATCTCTGATGTTCTAAAAGTGAAGGTAAACCTAGAGAATCTATGTAGGCCTCAATATCTTGAGAAGATGGTGGAAGGAAGTGTTTGCCATATAGGGAGTGGTAGAAATTTTCAAAAACTTAATTTATATCCTGGGACGCTGTTTTGGTTGTGCCATCCTGAGCTGTGATAGAGGGAATTAACCTGGAACACTCTAATTTGCGCAATCTTAAGGCCAGGAGCCTACCTGCCTTCTCCCCCTGATCCGCATAATGAGATTTAGTTTTTAATATAGCATTTTCTGCCTTTTCCCGTAGTAGATCAGCATATTTATTTCTGAGGGATAGTAATGCTTCTAGAGAGTCAGGAGAAGTAGACGAGGAGAGGGAGAGTTCTGCTGTCTTAATTTGGGCAATGACAGAAATAGCCTCTGCCTCCCTTCGCTTTTTCCTATATGAGGCTATCTTAATAAATTCTCCATTGAGATAGCACTTAAGAGCACACCATAGCATGTCCTCTTGCTGGACAGATCCTCTGTTAGATTCCAGAAAAGATTGGATAAGGGATTGTACCTTAGAGATGATGGATTTATCTTTTAGTAATTGGGTGTTTAATTTCCATATTGTATCTCCCTGGGTAAGGGGGTCTAGAGTTAGTAACACCCTGGTTACTGAGTGGTCTGACAAAACAATTGGTTCCAAACTGGCTTGATATAGGCCTTTTAGGAGGGGAAGACTGTATAAAATGTAATTCAACCTGGACCATGTTTGGTATATTGTCGAGCAGAAGGAAAAAAGCTTGTGGGTAGGGTTAAGAATACGCCATGGATCACAGAGTCCAAGTAAATCCATGAAATCATTCAAAGCCCTTTGAGATGGCGAGGTTTTTTTTTAAAGCCAGGTAGGATATATCCAAGTCCTGAGTTGGAGGGATATTCCAGCCCCCCCCAAAAATTAGAGGGATAAGTAAAAATGAAGCAAGTCTATTAGCTAGGCCCATTAGAAAGGCAGGGTCACCTCTTACCAGACCAAATAAGGAACCCAAGATAACCTCCCTACCCATTAGAGTGCCTTTAACCACTATAAATCTGTCATTAGGGTCCGTAATAGAGGATTCTGCTTGAAAGGAAATATTGTGTTTAATTAAAATTGCTACCCCCCCTACTTGAAGACAAATCCCCAACTGAGAAAACTTGTGAGATCCCTTGTCGACATAACCATATGGCTTCATTTACCGGTAGATGTGTTTCCTGTAACAAAATAATTCCAGCGTAAGGCAGAGCACAGTGTTTTAAACCCTGTAGTCTTTTCACAGGATCTCTAACTCCCCTAAAATTCTATGTTATAATTTGAACTGTTACATTCGCCATTTGTTGTGCCTAATATGAATATACATCCTACTGTAACCAACAAGATTATAGAAACCTTAGGGCACACTCCAACCCACCCCCTCCCCACCAGATACCAATCTCTCTCCAAGTACTATAATATGCAGCCGATCCCATCCCGCTGATAAGGATCCCCCCTCCCTACTCACTGGAATCTCTGACCTCAAGACTCCTTTCTCTAGAAAAGTGATTAGTCTAATAAAAGGAACCAAAACTGCCTCCCCACTCCCCCCCACCCAGCAACTATGTACAAAGGACCTTGTTTCAAGCCCATATGTCCAGATAGGCATGTGGGTCCCACTCCCTACAGCTCCTGACTCCTCCTCAATCGAGACAAAGGCAGGGGCTAAAAGATAGATATGGAAACCCACTGGGATTAACTTATTATCCTCCTTAAGGCTTATCAAATAGACCAAACCCAGTACATAAGACCCTGAGGAAGTGTTGAGGAGCTGATCCCCCTTTACCTGGAACACTATGCAACTTACACGAGTCTGCATGGACCTGAGCTCCCCCCCATCACTGCCTTAAAATATCCAGTATCAGTCAGGCTTTGAAATCACAAGATAAATATAAGACCCTAGTGTCAATCTGGCCCAACTGTCCGAGATATGGAAGGTATTATGGAACTATTCCCATAACCAACTGAGCAACTCATAGACCAACAGGAAGAGCCTTAATCAGGATATGGTAACCCTTAACCCGAAGGAGTTCTAGGCTCAGAGGAAACACCCAGCCTAACCCAGTTCGGGTTATGTGTATCAGTTCACCTCCTCGTTTACCTGTTATCATTATGCTGAAGGAAACTTCAGCCCAGTAACAATGAACAGTATCAAAAACAAATCACACTGTCAGTATTAAGAGCAAATAACAACAAGAGGTAAGCTATTATTATACATTACATTTAGGAGATCACTCCATGGAAGCCTGAGTCTGGTTGCTGGAACACGGAAATGACTGGGGAAAGAAATGGTAGCCAGGACCAAAAACAGTCCAAGACAAAATCTAACCCAAGGAACTTGTCCTGAAGGTGAAAGTTCCTCCATACATTGAGGGACCTTGAAACTCGCAACTACCCCCAGTGGTTGTGTCCATACATTGCCACACCAAGGAACATGAGCGGCCCACCCAGTCCAAGCCAGAGAAACCCCAAACAGGTACCCAAGGGAGAAAAAGGCAGTTTTTAACTTAAATCTTGAGAATGGGAAGAATAGTCTCCAACAATGTAAGTGCAATGTTAGGGAGGGTGTATTCAGCCATTCTTAAACAAATCCAGTAGCTTGCTTGCCAGATCAGCTGCTGCCTGTGTGGATGAGTAAAATGAAATCCACCTCCCAGAGATAGAGCCCTGCAATTTAGCCAGATAAAGCATTTTATTTGGTATGCCAGCTGCTATTACCATGCCAGTGGGGTGGAAAGCCGTGCGTTTTTGCCGAATTTCGTATGGCAGATCTTGGGTGATTCTAAGCTTTGTGCCTTCCCAGGTAATGTACTGTAACTCCCTGACTTTGGCAATAACATGCTGTTTTTCAACATAACTCAGGAATTTGAAAATTATTGGGCAAGGAGGTGAACCAGGCTGTGGTCAAAGTCTGAGAGACCTGTGGGCTCTCTCAATATGGTAGTTAGTGCTAAGCGGAGAGGGACCCACTATCTTCTGAAGTAGTTTCTGGATAAATGCCACAGTATTAGGGCCTTCCTCCAATTCTGGTAGCCCCAGGACTAGAATGTTGTCCCAACAGCTTCTCCCCGAAGAGGGAACAGAGGGTCTGACAGAATTTGTGAGGTGAGTTTAAGTTTCCCGTAGGGTAATCCTGAAGTATAGTGCCTTGGCTGCTCTAATCACTTTAGTGCAGGAGTTTCTTAAACAGCGATAGGTAGAGAGATCAGTGTGGGAGAGGGAAGACTTATAGTGTGTCCATGCGTGGTCATGGGAGTCACAGAGTTTGACAGAGCACAGAGCACAGAAACAGGAGCACAGGTGAACCACACAAGGACACGTGTTCTGGATTTTAAGAGGGCAGATTTTAAAGAAATGGGCAACTGTCTCAGGAACTGCCTTAGAGGGGTGAAGGGTTGTCAGGGTGGGGTAGAGGGGCAGTGGGGTAGAATAAGGGAGGCCATAGCTTAAGCAACCAACCTATGCATGAAGGAAGTAAACAAAAACAGAAGGAAAATGAGACCATTATAGTTCTCCAAGAAAGTGACAAGAGTGGTAAAAGAAACAAGGATTGCCTTCAAGAGGTGTAAGAAAACACAAAGAGGAAGGTAGGGAGATATACTTAGAGAAGCAAAAGGAATCAGGCAAGGTGGTGAGAGGAACAAAGGCATAGACAGAAGAAAGGTTTGCCCATGGGCCACAGCAGGAGACAAGACTTTCTTTAGGTACATAAGTGAGAAAAGGAAAACAAGGGGAGGGATAAACGAATTAGAAGGGTGGAATGGGAACACTGTTCAGGACACCAAAAGAAAAAGCTGACATTTTAAACAGGCATTTCTGTTCAGTCTTCCAAGCGGAGAATGGAGGGGATGGATCACCGGGGAGAAACAGGGACAGGGTGGGGCAGGGTGTGGACACAGGTCCCTTTTCATAGGAAAGAGTGTTTAAAGAACATGCAGCCCTAATGGAGGACAAGACTATGTGACCTGATGGAATTCACTCCGGGGTACTTACAGAGCTTAGTGAGATTCTGGCTGTCCCACTGACAGCTTTGTTCAACAACTTACTAGTAACAAGAGTGGTTCTATAGGACTGGAGAAAGGCTAAAGTTCTCCCTGTAAACAAAAGTGTTAGCAGGAAGGAGGCTGCCAACTATGGGCTGGTCAGTCTCACTTCAGTGGTGGGGAAACTGATGGAAACACAACTGAAAGAAATGAAGACAGAGTATCTTGAATCCAATGAGCCACAAGACGCCAGATAATATGGATTCATGGGGGGAAGATCATGTGAAACAATTCTTATTGATTTCTTTGACTGGGTGACCAGAAAAATAGATCTGTGGAGAGCAGTGGACATGGCCTAGTTAGACCTTAGTGAGACCTTTGGCATGGTACTGCATTGAAGGCTGATTAGGAAGTTGACTCACTTAGGAGTGGGATCCATAGTGTTAAACTGGGTTAGAAACTGGTTATAGGATAGAACACAGAGGGTGGTAATTAACAGTATTTATTCTAAAGAGTGTAGTGTAGTGTAAAAAGTGGGGTACCACAGGGTTCGATACCAAGACCCACTCTCTTGAATATCCTTACTGGGGACATTGCAGAAGTGCTGGAAGGGAAGGGAAGCTTTTTGCAGATATCATCAAAATCCACAATAGGGTGGATACTCAGAAAGGGGTTAAATAAAATGTTTAGGGATTTTGAGAGACTTGAGAAATGGTCAAAAACATGGCAGTTGAGGTTAAATGCCAAAAAGTTCAAATTAAGGCACCTAGGACATAGAAATCACAGAGGTAAATATAGCATGGGTAGAGTACTAACAGCAACCAAGCAAGAAAGGGACTTCAGGAGCACCTCAAAGTGGCATGGCAGTGACAATGCAGTAGTAAGGCTAGTGGAATTCTGGGTTGCCATAGGAGAGGTATCTCCAGCAGGAAGAGGTAGGTGACTTTGCATTATATCATGTTGACACACTAGTATGGCCACACCTAGAATGTGTTCAGTTTTGGTGACCACACCTCAGAAAGGACATAGATACCATAGAGGTGGTCCAGAGGAGGGCAACTAAAACGGTGCATGGTTCTCAAGAGAAGACCTACAAAGAGAGATTGTGGGATCTCAACATGTACATGCCAGAAGACAAGAGAGATAGAGGACATGATAGAGACCTACAAACACCTCAATGAGGAAAGTCAGGCTCAGGTGGAAAATCTCTTTCAAATTAGAGACAAAAAGGAAAAGCATAAAAGCTAAAGGGAAAACATGAAGGTTTGTGGCCAGGTTTGTCCTCTGGATAGTAGATACATCTTGGTGAGATACCCCCTCCCCCGCACTTTTCTGTGAGGGTGAAGTGATAACTTGATAATTGATTCCTGTCATAGGCAGATGCACTACTCCTCCAAATGTTATGGTACCCTTTTCCTGAAATCACTTGATCTGCATATGACAACTAATAAGTATGCTGAAAAATGACTCCTATAATAAGGTTGAAAATAGTTTGATAATGCTGTGGATTTATTGTAACTTGATACCAGTAGCTCAGCATCTATAGCATGCCGAGGATATGTGCGCTACTTAGAGCTGAGTGTTACAGCTTTATTGTTCTGTTGTCTGAGGATTCCTTTTCTTATATCAGTAATATTTAATGTATAGATACCCACGTTTATTAGTAGTGAGTATTAACGGATGAGCACTGATGATGCTGGTTGTTTTGTTTGCTAATGTGCACTATATTTAATTTTTGAGTGTATGGATTTTGATCAGTGTGTTATATTATATATACTTTTTTTAACTAAAGCGTTACTGTTATATATGCTATAATGTTACTTAACAAAACGTATGTATGTACTGGATATTACTGAAATGGATGCATGTATGTTGACTTCCTCATGTATATTACATGTAGAGATGTGAAGTTTTACTTCACCAGTGAAGATGCGATATTTACCTTTACATATAACTGCACAAAATTCTCACTTTGCCACTTCACATTGTGTTTTCTTGAGAAATTGCATTTTTTGAGATGAAGTTAAGGTGAAGTTGCAACTTTGCCTTAAGTTCGCCTGAAAAAGTGTCACTTCCCTTGCCAAAAACTTCATAAAGTCAGTCACTTCACACTTCGTGAATGTGGCAAACTTAGCAAATTATTTTGCAGAGAGAAGTTTACCAACTGTGTACATCTGTAACTATTTGCTACATGTGAATATGCTGTATAAATTCAGCCCTTTTAGTGCTGCAATAAGATTACCTACTACTAAAATGAGAACAAACACCAGGACCATGAGGCATGTTAGTAAACTGGGGAAGGGGGGAATTCAGTGGTGATGTGAGAAAGTATTTTTTCACTGAAACAGTAGTGATTACCTCGACTACATTGCGGAGAAAGTGGTAGAGGCTGAAACAGTGGGGAGTTTCAATATGCATGGGCTAGAAGTAGGGGTATATTAGATTGGATGCAAGGAAGTGGGAAGGTCATGATGGAGACCAGATAGGGTCTGTGGAGACAGACTAGGTATGGAACATAATGGCGGACTAGATTGGCCAAGCAGTCCTTTTCTGCAGTCAGATTTTATGTTACTAGGTTTCTATAACTCTGTCCATGTTTTGTCCTTCATTCATGGACAAGACTGTCGATGGTTGATGCACAAATGTCTGTTAAAACCACACAGGCAAGAAAAACTAATGCAGAAAACTAAATTAATTTTCAGTTAGGAAAATAAAAAAAAAAGTTTTCAATAAAATAATATTAAAAATTATTTCAGGTAGCAGCCATGCTTGTCTATGATCTACAGTAAATGCGATATTAGTGTCCACACTTGAAAACTAATGCTTTTCATGGTTTGCTTTTTAATTTTTATACAGTATTAGTCAAATTCTCTTTGTATCCTGTTTAAGATTGTATCATGGGGGCTTCCTAGTTACAATACTGTGTAAACACTGTATAGGTATCTATTTGATCACATTAGCAGTCCCATAATTTAAACTACTTATGGTATAAATTCTACAGTAGAACTGTATAAAATATTTATAGTTATCAATTTAGCCTCATTTAGGGCTCTGTGCATGACTGCTTTGCAGTGTGCACACAGCATGCAGCACAAAGGCGTTTAGACATATCTGTGGCAGATGCGCACAGCATGGCCAAGTGGCAAGTATGAACTGCATGTAGCTGTGTGTAGGCAGCCCAAATGGAGCTGTGCTGCATCTGTGCTATGCATAGGTGGAGGGGCATGGCTGCATAAAGTGTGCACACCACCCCCCACATGTGCATGCACAAAAGCAAATATGGCAGTCCAGCACGTGCCATAGTACACAGAGCCCTATGGTAGGTGAAGAGCTGCCATAAGTACCTGAGCAGCATAGCTGCAGGATGCAGTACACAGAGCATAGGTGCCATGGGAAGAGACATGGGCTGTACGACATACTGTCACTTACTGGCAGTTCCCCAAGCGTAGGGGATGCCAAGCACCCGACACACTGAAAATGACAGAGCAGTCATGTAGGGAAGTCCTCATGACAGGTATTTTCAGAAGATGCAGGGGACAACAGGTAATAAAAAATGCACACAAAAGCGTCCCAGCCACAACTCCTAACTGCCATAACAGGACGCTGTTGCCATTGATGGACCCACCATGCACTGGAGGGCGGATTCCAGAAGTGCTGCAGACATGCCAGTGACCACCACTGCCTGCCACAGTGGCAGTTGTATGGACAGGGGAGCAGCACATGTCAACCATGACACCGCCACAGAACCTCCACAGCCCCCCACCCACAACAGGTAACAGCAGCCTCTCAACATGGGTCATAGCCAGTGGTGTCATGTCAGCAGCAGCAGCACAGGTGTTGCAAAGTCCAGCCACCCACCAAATGTCAAGGACACACATACCAGAGACACTATGTCTCAGATGTGCCTAAGGGTTGCAATGGACATCATAGGGCTTGGAATGATGTTGTACATTAGATGTCCCAACCACAGCTCTGGCCACACCTAGATGGCACCACTGGCCCCAGTCCCCCATGCAGCCCACAGACCACCAGAGTGACCCCCCACAGCAGTGCCACCCTAAAATAAGCACTAACACACAGGGGATAGGCATACAACAATTTACTGGCACACTGCAAAATGTAATGAGGTGCAAAAAAGCATAACAATGGAAAAAGTCCATGGACAGGGCATACATCAAGCAAACTTCCACTGTGCATGATAATGAAAATCCACAGCATAGGATGCTGGCACAGCCAGTGGACCATAATTGCATGGCAGTAGATAGTGGGATGTTGCAGGCTGCAGCTAGGTGTCCCCCTCCTTCATGGAGACTTCACTGGACCCCGGAGGTGTTGTATGGGTCCAGCCTCACCACTCCAGCATCAATTGGCACAATGGACCTCTGTAGCCCTGCAATGAGAAGAACACAGAGGGAAGACAGGCATGAGTGGGATACACATGCAGGTCCAGACATGTATATGAGCCACAAACAAGTACCCCACCATCCCCAGCACCTAGATTCAAGGACTCGTCCACCCACCACATTTTCTGTATTGTTTATTTTTAAAACTCTGTTGAATGCTGTAGTGTACAAGGGGAATGGGGGTTGTAGACTGCTGGGAAGAGGGGGAAGCATCAGAGGGTGGGCTGAGAGTGGGAGATCAGCAGCTGTTGCATGGTGCCATTGGGGGTCCCAACGAACCTTGTAACTACAGCCACTCTATAGGGTGGTTGTAGTCCTTATTTATTACCAAGGGGTCCAAATGACCCCTCATGTGAGTGACCCTGAAGCATGACTGCCATGAAGCAGGAGTGTGGCATCTGTCCTAGTGATGTCTGCGGGTCAAGTCAGGGTGTCCATAGGGAGGATCACAGGCCATTCTGGTCATAGTATTCAAGGTAAGGCGGTGGGGGTGGTAGAAACTTTGGACTGCAGAAGGGAGTGGGGCTACAGCAGAATCAGGGTTGACCTACTTTGAAAAGTCGATGGACAGAGGCTTGTGGGTACAAAGCAAAACGTAAAGGGGAAAGCAGCTGATCCCCGTCTCTGGTAAGGTGTCATTTCAAATAAAGAGACAGGGATGGAGGGATTAGCAGATAAAAGGGGACTGGGGGGGGACTGTAAACTGTAAACTGTAAACAGCACTGACTGGGATGCAGCAGAGACACATAACTGGGGCTGGGCTAGGTTGAGAAGGGAGTATGTGGGGGAGTAGGAACTGGTACAGGAGGCAAGATAGCTGGGAAAGGTGGAGGTGGGGGAACTGGAACATGAGTATGTACAAGAGCCTGGACAGTGAAAGGAGTGTGGTAAGCTGTAATGAATGTGGGGCTGTGGTCTTCATGGGTACTGTGTGGTGAGTAGAGGGCTGTTCAGCGTGCAGGAGCCTGGAACAGCTCTGGGCAGAGGTAAGAATGCTCAGATGGGAGCTGGAGAGGGTGGGGTTGGGAGATGGGAAAACTGAGAAGTGGAGGAAGGGGCAGCCCTGGGGAAGGGAGACAGCAGGCATGGGGTGGGAGCAGGGAGGATACCACGATATCCAGGGAGATCTCCTCCTCAAAGATCCTGAGGGACTGATGTGGAGGAATGGCAGGTGGTAAGGGGAACTGGTGGGAAGGTGAGCGGAATAGCAGTAGACAGAAGGGGAGAGACTGGGAGAGAAGGTATGGGGTGGGAACTGATGTTGGGGTGCTCTTATCGAATAGGTATACAACACTGACCAGTTTAGAGGTGGGGATTCAGGTGGTGGGGTGGAAGGTTGAGGCAATCTAGAGTCAAAGGCTGGAGGTAAGGAGGGGAGAGAGGTGAATAGGCTGGGGAGGCAGGAAGAAGGAGGTGGTCAGGGTGGTGTTGAGAATGCAGAAGGGAGAAAATCAGGGCAAAGGTGAGAGAGGGAAAGGAGGCAGCAAGCACAGTTAGCAAGGGAAGAAAGGGATTAAGGGGGATCAGTGAATCGGATGAGGGGAACAGTGGTGGAAGCAGCAGGAAGTTAGCCATAGCAAGTAAGGCACAGATGATAGGGGAGATGGATGGTGTTCTAGGAGAAGATAGAAGGGTGGACTATACACTAGCAGAAGACAGCAGGGTGGTAATCATTGGCGACTCCATAGTTAAGGGTATCTACTAGGGTAGGAGGGGTGACCTAAAAGCAAGAAGGATGGTGGTCTGTATGCCAGGGATCAGAGCGGGGAAAGTGGGACTCAAATCAGGAAAGTTGTAAGGGAGGCTGGTGGAAAAACTAACTTATTCATCCACTTGGAAACAAATGACTTGGCAAGAGAAGAGGTGGAGGTGGTGCAGGGTAGGTTCAGGGAGACAGCAAGGACCTGCAAGGAGGTAGTGAGATCTTTGACCTTTTCGGAAGTGTTACCAGTTCCCAGACCCAGCACAATCAGGAAAAGGAGGATAGATGAAAGAATTTAATGAATGGCTGAGAAGCTTGTGCAGGGAGAAAGGGTGAAAATATATTGTGGGATTGGAGCACTTGATCAGACAAGTCACTGTACTCGGCAGATTGACTACACCTTATTAGAGAGGGCTCTGAAATATTGAGAGACAAACTGGGGGAATACATAGCCAACAATCTGAGTTCAAACTGCTAAAGAGGGGTTGATGGGCCAGCAGGCCCAGAGACTCCAGAACAAGGAAGTCACTAGACCCCCCCCCCAGACTGGCAGTAGTAATTAGGAGGATGGATACAGAGGGAAAGTAGAGCAAGAAGATACGAGAGTTGAGGGGGCAGTATGGGAGGATGGCAGGTAAGGAAAAGCACAGAAGGAAAGCAAGAGCGCCAAGTCAAGATGGAGGTGGTGTCTCTCAATGCTCATAGTCTCAGTAACAAGATGGCAGACATGCAGGCACTCCTGGGCATGGTAGACATAGCAGCAATTACTAAGACCTGGGCTACACCACACCATGACTGGGACCTCTTGATCCCAGGTTACATGTTATGTGGAAGAGACTGGGGAATAGTCAAGGGGGGTGGCCTATATCAGGGAGGGATAACACTCGAAGGAGGAGACAGAAAGGTGGGGGCTAGAAAACCTATGTATTCAGCTCCAGACCAATGGAGGGAGAAAGGAGAGGTTGGAGGTGTTCTACAGACCACCCAACCAGGAAGAGGAAAGAGACAGGGAGCTGAGTTCACAATTGATGTAAGCCATGAGAAAGGGGAAGGGGGTAGTGGTGAGGGATTTTAATCTGCTCAAGGTGGATTAAGGTATACTGGCCACATCCTTTGCCCGGAGTCAGATGATCGTGGATGTGATACAGAGTGGGTTTCTGACTCAGGGTGTCACTGAGCCCAGCAGGGAGGGAGAAATCCTTGACCTGGTGCTCACTAAAGGGGAGCACGTACAAGAAATAGCAGTCAAGGAACCCCTGCGAGGTAATAACCAAAACACAGTGTGGTTCAGATTGGATATGGTTATGGAAAACATTTCCACTAAGACCAAAATCCTGCATTTCTGGAGAGCAAATATCAGGAAAATAGAAGAAGTGCTAAGGAAGCTCCTGGGGGCATCGGAGTGGGCATGTGAGGGGATCAAAAATGGATCATCATCAAAGAAGCAATACTGGCTGTCACAGTGGAGTGTGTTAGGCTCAGGGGGAAGAAATTGGGGGCAAGGTTACCCATCTGGTTCAGCCCTGAGTTTGCCCAGGCAGTGAGGGACAAGAAGTCGGCCTACAGGAGATACGTGAGGACTGCAAGTGAGGTGGATAAGGAGAACTACATGAAGTTGGCCAGCATGGCATTCAATGTAGTGCAGCAGGCTAAAGCACAAAAAGAACTCCAAATAGCTGAAGGGATTAAGGGGAGGAGAAGGCCTTCTTTCATTACATAAGTGAAAACCGGGACAGAAAGGAAGGAATAGTTAGGCTTAGGAAAGGGAAAGACTGGTTGGGGGAAGATGGGAGCAAGGTGGAAGTGTTAAACAATTACTTATGCTTGGTCTTCACTAGGGGAAAAAGAAGGCCAGGGCCATGAGAGGGGAAAAGGGATAAGGGGGCCACAGATGTGACGATAGAAGAGGAAAGAGTGAGGGACAGACTGTTAGCACTAAATGTAGATAAGTCCCCAGGACCAGATGGCAAACATCCAAAGGTGCTAAAGGAGCTGGCAGAGGAGCTTGCGGGGCCACTGGTTTGCCTCTTCAACAGTTCCCTGGAGATGGACATGGTGCAGCAGGACTACAGAATGGTACATGTGGTGCCTCTCCACAAGAGTGGTCCCAGGGATGTCCTGAGGAACTGCAGGCCAGTCAGTCTGACTTCAATCATGTGCAAGCTCATGGAGAACATACTCAAGGAGAGGTACATGGAGGATAATGGTCTCCAGGATGAGAAGCAGAATGGATTTGTTGAAGGAAGTTCATGCCAAACAAACCTGATTGACTTCTTTGACTGGGTCACCAGGGCAGTCGACAGGGGCCAAACAGTAGACATCCTGTACCTGGACTTCAGCAAGGCTTTCCATTAAGTGCCCCCACATGAGGTTGATCAGGAAACTGGCTGATCTCAGGGTTGAGGAGGAAATGACCGGGTGGGTAGAATGCAGACTGAGGGGCAGGTCCCAGAGGGTGACGGTGAGGGCAGTGATCCAGCACCAGTGAAGTCACCAGCGGGGTCTCGCAGCACTTGGTGCTGGGGCCAGTGTTGTTCAATGTCTTAATCAATGACATTGGGGATAGCATTAAGGACAAAATGTGCCTGTTTGTGGATGACACCAAACTCTGTGGGAGGGTAGACACAATGGAAGGGATGCAAGACCTGTGGGAAGACCTCAGAAAAGTGCTGCACATTGGAGCCAGGAACTCAAGGACCAAGTACTACTGGGGGGGGCAGTTAGCAGCAATGGAGGCCGCTCAGTGCAAAAAGGCAGCAGCGAATGGCAACAGGATGTTGGGGTGTATAGCCAGGGGGATCAACTGTAGGTGGGGGGAGGTTATATTGCCCCCTTTACAGCCAGGTTTCTGGTTAGACCACACCTAGAATACAGAGTAAAATACTGGTATCCATACCTGAAGAAGGGCATTAGCCTGCTGGAGAAAGTCCAGAGGAGGGCTACCAAGGTGATCGTGGGTCAACAGGGTATGTCTTACAAAGACAGGCTTAGAGCCCTGAAAATGCACTCCCTGGAGGAGAGGAGGGAGAGAGGGGCCATGACAGAGACCGTCAAATACTCAAATACTTAAAGGGGATAAATAGGGTAGGTAGCTAGGGAGTCATTTCAAGGTAAGGGGCAACCAAATCATGAGTGGGCACAGTTTGAGGCTGGGGGGGCTTTAGGAGGGATGTTAGGAAGCACTTATTCACAGAGAGGGTGGTGGCCAATTGGAATGCTCTGCTGAAGGTAGTGGTCTCAGTCAAGACAGTAGGCAGCTTTAAAGGGCCTGGAATAGGCATAAGAGGAAATCATGGGACCTGGGGGGCATCTGGGGTGTAAGAGAAGACTGGGGGGGGGCAGGGTCAGTGGTGTAAGCGAGGGACCCTGCACTAAGAGCAGACTCGATAGACCTGATGGCCTTCTTCTGCTGGCTCTTTTGTATGTTCGTATGTTTGTATGTTCATATTTCCCCCACCTCATCCTTATAGTACATGGCTGTGCTCTCAACCCACTGGGAGAAGAAGTACAGCACCAGCTGCTGCCAGTGTGCCCTCCACCACCACCACTGTCCTGGCACCATCAAGCTGCTCCTATCTCACCAGGGCCAGCTCATCTGGATGGCCACCTTGTTCTGGTGGGAGACAAAAATGAATCAAAAAGTTAGATGTATGGCCTATGCTTCATATGGAATGCACTCAGAACACACCCTGCAGGTTGCATACCCACCTGGATTGGTACTTTCACCTCCCATATCATTCCTCCCTCGGGGGTGTCCAGGTAGGACCCCTCAGCCACCTTTTGCAATTTTCAGGGGTGTGTTTTGACCCTGCTGACCTTGGGCACACAGTGGTAGCTACTGTCCTCAGCTGCTGCCATTTTGTTATCTGAATGTGACCAGTGTAGCCCGTTGATGCCCGTGCACATCATGCACCATGCAGGCATGGTCTTCCCACTCCCATTTACAGGTGTACCTGTGCATTGTGGATGGCTGTGTAATATAGGTAGTTTTGTTGAGGTCTACACACCTGCAATCAGGTAGGCCCCCGTGTGTTGCAGGATGTGTCTGGGGATGCTAATGAATGTCTTCCTGCTGGAGGTTGAGGTGGAGCAAGAGTGGCAGAGGTGGCTGGGTCAGTAGCCACATGTCTTCAGGCCATGTCTGAATGCCTCTTCCATGAGTGACATGTACTGCATTGAGCGATTCATGTTTGACCGTACCACCATTGTCCACCAGTACAGCCTTGTGTAGGACTCTGTGGCACCACATACTCAATGGTCCTAGTGATTTCCATAGAGAAAAATGTGCTCTGTGCACTCTTCTACTATACCACTGGCTTGTTCTAGAGTTTGGCAAGGATGACACAGATGTAAGCCACTCCTCAGTGTCCAGGGCATTGATGTAGGCCACTGACGCCTTGCTGCACCATGTGTATGACCACATCATATTCCCCACAGCCGCTGCAGATGTAAGGGCCTCTAAACAGGCATTTTATGCCATGCATGGCATGCCAAATAAACTGGGACTAATAGACAGCACCCATTTAGGGATCGTGGCACTGACGGTGGATGAGGAGGCATATAGGAACAGAAAGGGGTACCACTGTATTAACTTCCAGGTAGTGTGCAACGCAGCGGGTATTATCAACAACGTGTGTGTCAAGTACCCCAGCTTCTGCCACAATGTATATCTCTTCGACAGGTCCAGATTGTGTGCCCTACTCACTGTGCCTAAGGTGGAATGATGCCTGATAGGTTAGTATACACATGCAGGATCTATGCTAGCCATAACGCTGCCTTACCACAGGTCTTTACAGTGTCTGTTCTGTACCATCTGCATAGGTAATAGTGGATACCCACTATGGCCATACCTGATGACACCATACCTGGAGCCACATGGCACTGCAGGGGAGGCATACAAAGATGCCCACAATAAGACACGTACTGTCATCAAAGGAACTATAGGGATGATGAAGATGAGGTTCCATTGCCTGGATCGGACAGGTGGCACAATGATGCTTGCCACTGGAAAGGTCTGCAGTGTGTTCAGGGCATGTGCCATGCTGGACAACATTGCTCTGGGCTGCAGGGTACCCATGCCACTGACATACATAGGAATGACTTGCCAGCTGTGGACAGGGGTAAAGGTTATCTTGGGCATGCTGCCTACATACTGACAGGCTGGGCTGCATGCCATTCACTTGTGCAGGTGGTATTCCGTCATTGGGGGGGTTGGTGGGGCAGAGTCATGAGTGTGGGACCTGAGTGCCACCCAGTCCGGACGATGGGGGGGGGCATAGGTGTGGGGTGCTCACATGTATGGTGGTGGAGGGCTGTGACCGGAGAGGTGTGCAGGGCTATACGGTGTGGTTGTGTGGCATGGGATTGTGTACATGGTGCACTGACACTATGCTGTGTGTGTAGTGCTGGTAGCTGCTATCATAGCTTCTTATACAATTGTCATCCCAGTTGTGCAGAGGACCTTGTGCCCAGGTGCTGTGTTTTCACTGGGGTTTTGCCTCCTCCATGTGGATGGCAGCTGACATGTGTCAATGGCCCATGCTGTGACTGGGTGTTACCCTGGTCCACCGGTGTATGGTTGCTGGTGGGTGCCTGCGGGCTTGTGTTTGTCCCCTGCGATGCAATAACTGGGGGGGGTGGCTGGTAGGTGCCTGCAGTAAGGTGTCATGTGGCTCTGCCTTGGGCTGTGGGCAAGCAGCAAGTGGTAGAAGGGACAGCACCTCCTGCAATAACATGGATGAGGCCTGACTGACCATGCTGCCCCTGGATAGCAGGTGTTCCATCAGCCTTTTGTTGAAGTCACACAGTTTTTTGAGACCAAGGTGCATACCCCGCGCCTCATCTGTCAGGGTCATGAGGGCCTCTGTCTTTTTTTGCTGTGCCTGCATCCTCTCCCATTCCAGATGCTGCACCTCTGTGTAGTGAGGCCTAACTGACTGTGCTGCCCTGGATAGCAAGTGTTCTATCGGCCTTTTGTTGAAGTCGCACAGTCTGTTGAGACCAAGGTACATACCCCGTGCATTATCTGTCAGGGCCATGAGGGCCTCTGTGTTTTTTTGCAGTGCCTGCAGCCTCTCCCATTCCTGCTGCCACACCTCTGTGTAGTATGTATGGAGGACACCACATGTGGGTGTCTTCCATGTTCGGCTGGTTGGTTGGGTGGAGAGGCCCTTATCCCCACTTTCGCTGGGTAGTTCTATGGTGGGGATACATGCCACCATGCCGACCCTGTGTGGTTGTTGGGTGGTGGTGTGTGTCAATTGCACTTCCCATTGTGCCTCTGGCATTCTGGTGACCCCAAGTGTGGGGGGGCTGGCTGTCCATGGGGATGGTGTCATCATCCTCTTCTGACTCATTGACCATCCATGCCTGTGTGGCCTCCAGGTATATCTCTGTGTCCACTGGTACCTCTGTATCCAGCTGTGTACCAGGGGGCAAGATAAGGGACATGTATTACATGCAACAGGCCTGCTGTGGACATTCCATGGTAGGGTAGGTGCACCCTAGAGGTCACCCACCTGCTGTTTCTTCTGGTCCCTGGACATCTGTGAGTGGTATGTGATGTGAAGGGGGCTCCACAGTGGGTGCTGTCACTCCCTTGAAGGTGTGTCCCAGTGTCCCAGTGTCTGTGGGGAACAATACATGAGAGCTAGTGGTTCCTTGGTGTCTCTGCCCTCCTGGACCCTGGCCCTGCATGGTAATGCTTACCTGGCACTGTGTCCATTTCCTCTGCCTCCCCATGCAGGGTCACCTCAGTGAGAGTGTCTGCTACCATCCTCTCCATGGGAGTAAGGCTGAGTCACTGTGTGGGTGGCCCACCGACCATCCCTAGCCATGCCTGGGCACCGGCCATCAGCTTTTTTTGACAAATGACCACAGGCCCCACCATTTATGTTAGATGTCCACTAGTGTCTGTGCTTTGGGGCTAGCCATGTTCATGATGGCCTGTATGTCGAGCCACAGGCGGGTCTTCATCTTTGTAGGCATTGTTAGGGACTGTGCCCTGTAGAGCGGGGCATAATGGGCCTGTACATCTGACTTCATGGCCACCACCTGCCCTCCAGTGAAGTTTGAGGAGTAGTATGGCCATACCCCTTATGGGTTTGAACATGTCCATGGCATGGTCTACCACTCTGTCTGGCAGCATCGTTCCCCAGTGGTGGACTGGGTAGGTTTTACACAGTTCTCCCATCCTCCACTATTGCCTGTGCCCTGTCTTCCTTAGTGGTAGTCAGTTCCACAAGTCTGCCTGGGTAGAGCAGTTGCCTATATATGGTGGGGTCATGGTGCAGGTCTGCATATTCAATGACTGCCCGGGTTGTGCTGCACATATCCTGCATGTATCCCTGTTATATGACCCCTACACCTGCATGCTCTGCATGGCTGTTTTTGCATGGTGTATTCCTGGGATTGCTCGCTCGTTGCACAGCTGTGCAGAGGCTTTGCATCACTTTTGCACACACTTTCCACCCCTTGATGCATACAGCCATTAGAAATGGATCCTCTTAAGACATTTACATGAGTATAGATAATTGTAAACAGTGTTAGAGCTATCAACCTCAAGTGTGAAGATTAGATTGAATAATATGACTTTCTTGATTTATTTTTTTTCTAGTTAGCCTCTTTTTCAAGTTTATTGACCATGGTTAACCTGAAAACTTCTCAGACTGTATAAACCATTTTCATCTATGGTATGTCTCTGGGCCATTTACTGTCAGTGGTAGTCCATGGATAACTATGGTTAAAATCATGAACAAACTATGAATAACCATGTTTGCTGACCATGTAAACAATTGTTTAACCATGTAGAACCATGGTTTATCCTTAATCCTAAGAGAGAGGTTCTCAGCTCCTGATCTAAAAACAAACAAATCTTCCAGATTCCATATAACGTCTTCTGTAGGACCTATTACACCACAGTGGAACTAAATTTTTATAACATTTCCAAACTAGCAAACTGCCCAAAATGTAGAGTTGAAGACAGCAGTTGTTTCCATATAGCCTTCAGCTCCCCTTGGGTACTGTCTTCTTGACAAACAATACACCAACTGCTAAACCAAGTGGCCTGCACACCAGCGTCTTTAGATCACAGACTGGCCTCCTAGAAAGTCAGAGTGGAGGAGGGCACTGAATGAAGATATCAGACCCATCTAGGAGTTATCTCTGACTTCAGCAAATAAAACAGGGGCCAAATACTGGATGGCTGCCTTATCCTTATCTATAGCGCACAATTATAGAAATCCCCCTTCATGAATGACCATTGAGAAGGCCCAATACACTGGTATGGGTAAAATGCAGGCATTCTATAAGATTTGGAACCCCATTGTTAGCTTTGATTTAGGAAGGGATTATACAACCCCAATGTTCTGATGTTCGAAATCCCCATTACATGAGATGCCTCCCCTGCAGGGAGCTAGTCTTGATATGATGGCATTGTCTGTTTGGCCTTCTGAGTCATTTTGATATGAATGTAATATCCCAGTAAATGCACTTATTGTACCATTTTCTTTACATAGTGAGTGACTGTAATGGGTGAACTGTTTTGTAAAAAAAAATATTTCAATAAAAAATTGTACACAAAAATAATGCCAGAATAAATTTGTTGATACAATATATTAAGGCTGGAGTGCTGTCAGTTATCCCTCTACCTTCCTTATAATGTAATATGTCTGGATATTTCGCCTTATGTAGGACTACTAAATCATGTTTAGTTAAATCATAAATACCTATGCACTCTGAGGAAGGGATTGGGAGAACCAAAATACTGGTGGCATTTTAGGTGACTTTAGAGACTATTTAATAAACATCAGATACAGTATACTGCAAAATAGGGTATTTTTGCTGTAAGAAAATATCCCTATATTTTCTAAATGTGACGATTGTGTGCAAATAAAATAGCATTAATTGACCATAATTGGACATTTTTAATAGGAGTGAATTAGTTGTTAATTGCTTAGTGCTATGTTAAATTTACACAATTTTGGAAAATTAACACCTTGAGTTAAATATACTGTAACTAATTGATAATAACCTATTTCACAGTATTTCTCTGAGCGAAACACTGAGTGAGTCTCTTTTTTTCAATACAAGCACTAGATATTTTCTTATTACTAGTATTTGAACATACTATTCCCTGTCTGATAGATATTCTGTTGCTTTGGCAGGAGCCTGAGCCTGTGTCAGATCCTTTGTTTACACTACTAACTCTGCAAGCAGTTTTTTTTTCACTGGATTCTGAAGTGACAGTCCTTTAGAACAAATGCTGTGTCCTTTTTATGCCACTAGAGATGGTTGCAAAGAGTCATGGTCACTGCATGCATCAGCTTACCTTCCTATAAAATGACCATACCTGTGAGAGTGCTCATTAATACATTGCTGAGTTAGATACTTACAGCACTACCTTAACTTGCATAGATTTATGTCCGGTCAATTACTCCTTCAAGTTAACATTTCTGCAGCTCTTTTCTTCCACAATAAAAGCTGTTGCCAGGCAGCTAGTGATTTGTGAGGTTTCCTTGCCTTTCTAGCTTAACGTTTGCTCCTTTGCTTTATTGTCTTTCTGACATCTTGTATTGACCAGCCTTTGTTGACTTGCTAGCAGTGAAGGACTCCAGTTACTATACATACTTCAAGGCCTAACAACATCCTAAAATGATTTGTTTTACCTTTAGCTGATGTTAAAATCCTTGCAACATGTTCAAAACATCTTGCATTAGTTATCAGATACGAAGTAAACACTTTTCAAGTTGATGCTTAAAAGATGACTTTTTCCAGAGTATGCTCCTCCATATCTTGCTCGTGATATTCCTTCTTAGATATCTTTTCATCAGAAAATATTTGGCTAGAGTAACCACACAAGATTTTGCCACTGGCAGGATCAACTGCAAATGGATTTAATGATTTGAACTTGACTATGAACATTTGAATGTCAGACTTTGTACATGTACTGATTTTTTTGAAACAGGGAAAGTTGATTATTAAGCATTGGCATGTTCTGATACTCATGCTGGTCAGTATTTCCAGTTCTTCTACCGGTTATCACCCTCTGTCACCTTCTCCTCATATGCAAGAATATTGTTACTATACAAATATATCTTTATCTATATCTATATCCCTATAAATATATATATATATATATATATATATATATATATATATATATTAGAGGCAAAAAACTCCATTTAATGCATTAGTTAGGGTTGTTCCACACCAACAAAAGTGAAGAAATTCGGTGTTAGGGTTGAAAGCACCCCTTGGACCCCCCTGCCCACACCCCCAACTGGCATCGGGTGCACATTAGGGTTGTCGGCCATAACTCTCACCCCATCACATGTGTAAAAAAGCAGAGGCATAGGAGAATGGGGTTCAGGAAGACTTCCCAGCCTTCCTTTTCCCAGTGGGAGGGTGGATTCTCTAGTTTTGAGTTCTCTTGACTCTGCACTACTTTCAGTATTTGAATCCCACCATGGCCACTGGCTATGTCTTGCCTAGGTAGTTTTATATGATAGCCGAGCAGATTCTATCTTTTTAGGCAAACAGTCTTTTCAAAACCCTTCTGTTTAAATGTTAAATCACACAACCAGACCCCAGGCAGAGTTCATAAGAAAATCATAAAAGTTTAGTAAAATAAAAGCAATACAGAAAAGTCTACAATTTGGAAGAATTTTGAAATGTGGACAATAACAAAAGTAAAACTGGATGGTTTACAGAAAACACTAGATACTGTATTCTAAACTATACCTTGTTTTGATGTTAAAATTCAGACAAGATTTCAAATGCCCTGGTAGCGATTACAGTTCATTAGGCAATAGAATTTGTAGCAAGTACTTGATACAAGTCTCTGGATGTCCTTTTAAAATACTCCAGGTGCTGTCCTTGTTGAATAGTTTTGGTTTCCAAAATTCTGACTTAAAATCAGAATTTTCTGTTCAGTATGTGACGAGTCTAATTCCCACACACTCAGTTCTGGTTTTAAAGAGTTTTCCAGGCCTACACATATACTTTCTGGTGTAAAGGTATATACCAGTTGGACAGACTATTCTGCTTTCCAACTTAAACATTATTCAACTGCTCTGCATTCAAAGTGTGTGTCTGATAATATACTGAAGGTCATTTTAGGACACACCCTCCTTATTTTTTTTTCTCTGGGGTGGGGTTAATGATTCCAGAATAATGCAGATATTAAGGTGGAACAATTTACCTTTCCCTGTAGGTGTCACTGTGGTTCCATGTCAATCCCAGTGACATCTGGTTCATCCATTTGGCTTAACCTCTCACCACTAGGTCATAACATTGCCCCTTCCCTGTCATGGAAAGCCACAGTGGGAAGTTTTATGCCTTCCTGAGGTCATATACATGTCCTCCCTATCTTAAAATATAGCAGGTCCACACTAGCCTTTGTAGAAATACCAGTTATTTTGTAGTTACCTGTTAAAGGGACAGTGTCTTAATTCCAAAGTACATTACAGAATATATAATATGAACCCACATAAATGGATATCTGCCTATCATGCAACATTCCTCCATCCTAAAACAGAACCTGGGGGGAACACACCCCTATTGGAGGCAGTTCTTCTCAGTTCTTTTATAGATCCAGTATACGGGATAGGCCATCCATGTTTCCATTTTTGGAGCCAGGCCTATGCTCAATCTCCATATAATAAGCCTGAAAGGCAATACTCCATCTCAAAAGTTTCCCATTTGTTTTCCCCATTTGGCCTAACCATATTAATGGATTGTGGTCAGTTTGGACCTTTAAATGCCTCCCATAAAGGTTGGATTCAAGTTTTTTTAATGCCTAGACTAAGGCAAGACATTCCTTCTCCACTGTTGAATAGGCTTATTCCCGTGGAAGCAGCTTCTTGCTTAACTATACAATGTGGTACTCTCTCTCCTGATTGGATACTTGGCTGAGGACTGTCCCTATTCCCTCATCTGAGGCATCCATCTGTTCCACAAGTGGCCTGTTGTAGTCTGAATTAGCCAGAACTGGGGCCCTATACAGTGAGGATTTCAGCTGTGTGATGGCCTGCTCACAGTCGGTGTCCCATTTTACCTTTCTAAGCTTATTCTTTCTCAACAACCCAGATAAAGGAGCAGCCAGGGAGCTGTAATTGGGAACAAATTTTCTATAATACCCTACTGTCCCAAGAAAGCTCCTGATTTGTCTCTGGGTTTCAGGTATACGACATGATGCAATAGCCTCTATCTTTGCTTGGTTTGGGCAAAGTTGGCCTCGCCCCACCACGTGTCCCATATAAACAACCTCTGTCATGGCCACCTGACACTTTTCTGTCTTAATAGTCAGACCTGTGGCCTGTTTTCGGCCCAACACCTCCCTCAGGTGTATCATGTGTTTCTTCCAGTTATTGCTGAAGATAGCAATATCATCTAGGTAGGTGACTGCATATTCCTCCGTATCCTGTGACACCTGATTTACTAACTGCTGGAATGTAGCAGGGGCATTCTTCATCCCAAAGGGTATGACTTTGAACTCAAACAGGCCAATTGGGGTGATGAATGCTGACCTTTCCCTAGCCCTGTCAGTCAGTCCCACCTGCCAGCACCCCTTTGTCAGGTCTACTGTAGTTAAGTATGTCACCCCTCCTAGTTTGTCAAGTAGTTCATCTGTGCATGGCATTGGGTGGGCATCAGATTTTGTGATGGCATTAAGCTCATGATAATGTACACAGAACCATGTAGTCCCATCCAGTTTTGGTACAAGGACTACAGGTGAGGTGCAGGGGCTGTGGGATTTCTGGATCACCCCTACATCCAGCATCTCCCCCACCTCCCTCCTAATGTCCTTGAGAACTGTCTATGACACCCAGTAAGCTGTCCTATGTGGATTCATGATGGGTGCTTGACAAAATATTTTTCGAACCCCTCCATCAGCAAAACTGGCAGGTCGACCGCATTCTGCAGTCAGCTGCCAGTTCCCACTGGCTGTCTGTGTTTTCTTTGAAAGGCTTCACCCCCCAAACCCTCCCACATGGGGGGCTGCACCCCCGCACCCCCCCACTTTAGGATTATCAACTCCAAGTCGGAGCTGATTGAGGGGGTGCAGGACCCCTGACAGACAGTGCCAGTTTCTAGCAGGTTCCCTACAGTGGCATGGTGCTGTAGTCACTGTGGGGGACCTCGCTGGTGAAATGTCACTGTCTGTTGGGTAACTAGTCCTACGTATGGTTGCTTGGGTCCCTGTGTCTACATCATGCATTGCTTGTGGTGTCCTTCCTGGCTTTGCTGTAAATAAAGGGGTAAAGTCTCATAAAAGGATCCTCAGTTCTTGGGCCTGTCCTGGCATCAACTAGGGTGACTCCATGATGGTATCCACAGATGACATGAAAACAAGAAAATCAGGCAACTCACGACCACATAGTTCACTAACACTGCAAATTATTTTGTTAACATTTTTTTTTATTGAAAATAGCTCGTCTGATGCATTTCTGGCCCAGCAGGACCCTTTATCAAAAGCTAAAGCTCCACATTCCAATCAAACAATTTATACAAAACACTTGGTGACATCATAAATTGCAGAGTCAAAAACACCAATAAATAAACAGCATTTAAATGACACAATTATAAAAGGAAGGCTTCTTTTTAATACAATGACACTCTCTAAAACACCAAACATCAGCAACCCATATGCAATACATTAAAAGCATAATCAGGGAGACAATACTAATTAATTCCAGAAAACCATTTTTATGTATATAAGGAATGTGGGGGGGGGGAGGAAAAAAGGAAGGTTACAGTTTTTTCAGGTGATTCTTATTATGGATTCTCAGGAAAGCCATGCAGAACAAAATATTACATATATCTCATTCTTTCTTCTAAATATGGCTTTAGAGCAAAACCAAAATTTAAACCTGGACTTTTATGTGCTTTCAGTTTGAGAATCCAGAAAGTCTCCCTCTTAAGTATCAAATTTCTATAATTCCCTCCACTTGGATTCATACAAACTCTGTCTATTGCCATGTATACAAAACTATGTTCTGTACCGTCTTGTTTGCAATTCAGTACATGTGCTGCTGTGGCATATAAGGGGTCACCTCTGATTATTGCCCTCTGATGTTCCCCCACCCTTACCTCAAAACTTCTTTCTCTTTTTCCTATATAAAAAGCATGACATGTGCAAACTGCTAAATAAATAACCCCACTTGTGTTACATGTTGTCATTTGACATATTGTAAACTCTTGCGTAATATTAATACTGGGAAAAGTTTTGCCTACCTTGACAACCTTGCAATATATGCAATTGTTGCATTTAAAACAGCCCACTGGTTTATTAAGCCACATCTGAGTTTCCCTCTTAGCCACAAAATAACTATTAACTAAAGAATCCTTTAAACTTCTAGCTTTCTTGAAAGCCAATCTGGGTCTCTGTTCTGTCACCTCTTTAAGATTTCCCTCTGCTTGTAAAAACCCCCAATGTTTATAAATAATATTAGCAAACAAATTTTCATATGCCAAATAGGTTGTTACCACATTCGTTTTAGTATTGTTCTCATATTTCCTACTAGACTGTTCAAGTAAAGTTTTTCTTTCTAGTGTATCAACCTCACTTTTTACCTGTTAAATTTTACTACATCTGTACCTCCTTTCCACAAATCTTTTTTCAAGCAGTTCTGCACCCTTTCCAAAATATTCCTGTGTGCTGCAGTTCCTATGAGTTCTCAAAAATTCTCCTTTTGGAATGTTAGCTATTGTGTGGGCCGGATGGCAACTAGATGCCATTAACATAGTATTCCCATCAATCCTCTTTCAGAAAATGTCTGTACTAAAACCTCCCTCCTGCTTTTGTGTACTAGAAATATCCAAATAAGATTTCTGTTTCTCACTTTGTTCATATGTAAACTTGAAGTGTTGATTTGCAAAATGTAAATAATCCACATATTCCTGAAGCTCCTGGAAAGTACCCCTCCAGAATAAAATAACATCATCAATAAAGCGCTTCCACATAACAATATTATTGTGGAAATAATTCATTGAAGAATCATGAACAAATAGCTGTTCCCATTGGCCCACATATAGATTTGCTATGGAGGGGGCACATGTGGCCCCCATCGTCGTCCCTTTAATCTGTCTATAAATTCCCTGATCAAAAGAGAAAATATTAAATTTGAAAACAAATTCCATTAGTTTGAGCAAAAAATCAACAGGTGGAATAGAATCATCTTGGATCCTATTAAGAAAAAAAGCCATAGCATCCAAAGCCCCCTCGTGTGGTACATTAGTATAAAGTGATTCTGTGTCTAACGTAACCAAAGTAATTTTATCCTGAATATGCAAATTTTCCAAAATCTTAACAATATCCTTAGTATATCTTACATATGAGGGAAGACTTTCCACATAAGGTCTCAAAAATGAATCTAGCCACTGGGAGAGGCTTTACATTAAAGAACCCACCCCACTTACTATGGGGTGACCTAGTGGGTTAACAAGTGTCTTATGAACTTTGGGCAACAGATAAAATGTTACCATTACCAGTGAATCTTTTATTAGAAAATCTCTTACTTATTTTGTTATAAACCCATCCATAAAAACATCATTTATTTTTTCATCAATAATGCTTTCATGCTCCCAGATTGGATTTGTACTCAGTTTTTCATAAAAGACCCCATTCTGTAATTGTCATAATGCTTCCTATATATAATCACATTTGTTTAAAATTACCATGGCTCCTCCCTTGTCTGTCTGTTTGATAATAATATTGTGATCTTCTTGCAACATTTTTAAAGTATTTCTTTATCCTGAAGTCAAGTTATCAAACTTACAATGAGGCAGTTTATCAAAACACAAGTCCAAGTCTGTTTCCACCAATTGTCAGAACACATAACTGCAGCACAACTCGGTGGACAAAATGTAGAATGTGGTGTAGAAAATTCAGAAGTCAAATCGGGTGCATTCTCTCCTTTCTCTGTTTTTGGAAAAAGGGCCATAAGTTTAATTTCCTACACAGGAGGCTGACATGTTTGTATTTTGTCTATTGGTGTAGTCGGGACAAAGTTCAAACCTTTCCATAACAAAGATTCCACACTTTCTGTCAAGACATCATTCAAAAGCTTAATCAACTGTGCATTTGAAGGGTCCATATTAGAAAAAAAACAGGTTCACTCACCTCCTCCTCCTCCTCCTCCTCCCTCCTTGAAATGGTCTCTGATTGTAGTGTTTCTGCCAAAAGTCTCTGTAGTGGCAATTTTCTCCACCTTCTCCTCCTCTGTGTCCTCTTCCTCTGGGTGTTGCATTGTAATAGTCCTCTCTCAGGTAGTTCAACTGGGGACTTCTGCATAGTTGAAAATGCAGATATTGATTGTGGGGAGGCGGTTGTTCTAATGGAGGTGGAGGAGGTGCTCGCTGTTGCAACTGTTGTTGCTGTTGCTCTATCCTTTACTCTAAAAAAGGATCCCAATTGCAAATCATGCCATCCTCATTTTCAGTTTCACTCACTTCTGTACTGAAGTAAAAGGACACATTCTTTTTAAAAATGCCCTTCTGGTTTTTATCTTTTTGCTTCCACATATAAACTCTCCCCAATTCATAATCAGTTTTGTCCATTAAAAACTTCACCTGTTTCACTCTTTTCAAATCACAGTCTAATTTGTGTATTGTGTCTTTAAGTCTCTTATTCAGTCTATCAAATTTATGTATGTTACTGGTATAAACTTTTAAAACTTCAGTCTCATGTATCTTTAAATCTTCCTTGATTTTAGATTCTTGTTCTTGAGAAAATTTAATAATAAGATCTATGAGTTTAAAACTAGCTTCAAACAAAACACATTCCCATTCTTGCATAAATGCTTTATTGTCCAAGCCATAAGCTGATTTCATATCAATTCTGAGGCCACTCGGTATCCGTTTTACCTGAAGGTAGGCTTCCATATTCCTTTTAGTCAAATAGATTCTCCATAGTTGTAAAGCTAATTTTGCCACCTTCTTATAAGCCTCTTTCAAAGATGAAGCTTCGGGGCCCATTATCATCCCATCTGTTTTATTTAATAAAAAGGGATTAGCGGCTCCTGCTGTCTGCAAAAGTTCATCAACAAAACCCACCGGAAAAGTGGATACCGGCATCTGAGTCACATCGAATACCAGATTAGGTGTATTTTCCAATGACATCTTGTATTAAGACTGGCAATACCAAAACTGCGGCACAAAAAATTAGTATGTGGTTTTACAAGGGCATATGCCCATAACCTATGCATTAAAACTCACAAGAAAGAACTGGCATTTGCAAAAGAGCTTGCACTAGGCTGTGGTGCTCTGGTCAAAATGAAACATGAAAACAAGAACATCAGGCAACTCATGACCACATAGTTCACTAACACCGCAAATTATTTTGTTAAAAAAAAACAGTTTATTAAAAATAGCTCACCTGACGTGTTTCTGGTCCAGCAGGAACCTTTATGAAAGGCTAACGCTCCACACTCCAATCAAACAATTTATACAAAACACTTGGTGACATCATAAATTGCAGATTCAAAAACACCAATAAATAAACATTTAAATTACACATTTAAAAAAGGAAGACTTCTTTTTAATACAATGAAACTCTCCAAAACACCAAACATCAGCAACCCATATGCAATACATTAAAAGTATAATCAGGGTGACAATACTAACTAATTCCAGAAAAACATTCTTATGTATATAAGGAATGTGGGGGGGAGGGGGAAAGGGGTTAAGTTTTTTCGGTGATTCTTACTATGGATACTCAGGAAAGCCATGCAGAACAAAATATTACATCTATCTTATTCTTTCTTCTAATTATGGCTTTATATCAAAATCAAAATTTAAACCTGGACCTTTATGTGCTTTCAGTTTGAGAATCCAGAAATTCTCCCTCTTAAGTATCACATTTCTATAACTCCCTCCTCTTAGATTCATACAAACTCTATCTATTGCCATGTATACAAAACTATGTTCTGCACTGTCTTGTTTGCAATTCAGTACGTGTGCTGCTGTGGTATATAAGGGGTCACTTTTGATTACTGCCCTCTGATGTTTCCCCACCCTTACCTTAAAACTCCTTTCTGTTTTTCCTACATAAAAAGCATAGCATGTACACACTGCTAAATAAATAACCCCACTTGTGTTACATGTTGTCATTTGACGTATTGTAAACTCTTGCATAATATTAATACTGGAAAAAGTTTTGCCTACCTTGACAACCTTGTAATATATGCATATATGCATTTTAGGACACACCCTCCTTATTCTTTTCTCTGGGGTGGGGTTAATGATTCCTGGACAATACAGATATTAGCGTGCAATGACTTACCTTTCCCTGTAGTTGTCACTGTGGTCCATGTCAATCCCAGTGACATCTGGTTCATGCATTTGGCTTAACCTCTGACCCCTAGGTCATTACATTACCTCTTCCCTGTCATGAAAATCCACAGTGGGATGTTTTATGCCTTCCTGGGGTCATATACCTGTCTCTCCTATCTTGTGATATAGCAGGTCCACACTAGCCTTTATAGAAATATCAGTTATTTTGTAGTTACCTGTTAAAGGGACAGTTTCTTAATTCCGAAGTACGTTACAGAATATACAATACTGAACCCACATAAATGGATATCGGCCTATTATGCGACACATGTAACTTATAAATTGTGGTATAGTGTTGTATCTTGTAAATTGTGTTGCTGTCATGTTTTGAGTACCTGTATTGTTTTATTTATGCATGTTTCACAAAGGTCTACAGTGGAAAATAGGATTTTATATCCTAACAGTTTGTACCGGTATAAAAATAAAGTTTTATGAATGAATGAATGAACATTTTAAAAAAAAAATATTAAGTAACGTTGCGTTCAGTGGCAGTCCTTACCACAGCAAGTAGTGCTTTGTGATCCAGTGTTGGTGAGCTGAGTTTGGGGGTGATCTCAGCGTGCTAGCTGGATGGGGCAAGTCTGGGTTCATGGTGTTGTTATGGGACACCACCATCCAACCAAGAAAGGAAAGGTGCAGGGTTGCCTGCATGGGCTCATGTATCATATATAGAGAAAACTCTTCTCTTGTCAAAGGGCCATGGATCTCTGCACCCGTGGGTGGCATAGAGCCCTGTGCATTGGCTAAGAGAGGAACTCTTTGCCCTGTGCATCTGTATCTGCAGCCTCCAGACAACTTCATGAATTATTGACATTTGTCCCTCAACTTACTGTATGCAGACAGAATCTTTCCTTCATGAATGAGGATACGACTCCACTATCTCAAAAAGAAGGGGTGTTCTTTGCAAAAAAACTGTTTTAATGCACCAGTTAGGTTCAACCTAATGCCACAAAAATAGAGAAGTGTGGTGTTAGGGTTTCCAACCCTAATCCCTCATCCCCACCTCCCCCAGTAGCAAAAGGAAAAAAAAAGAGGGCTTTGGGTCTCCAGAGTCTTTGCAAATCAGTGGTGGGGTCTTCCTTGGGGTTGCCAACCTTAATGCTCCCCCCCACAGACCATAGCCACCTGTCTGAAGTACATGGTACAGCTCCATGCCAGTGCCTCATAGTAATACACTCTTCAAAAGTAGAGAATTTATGTATCACTGCATGTTTCCAAAAAAATCTGTTGTAGCTTTCTTCAAAGTTTAAAGTGTATCTGAGCTAGAAAGATGCTTCTAGAGAATACAAGGACTTCCCAAGACATGTTATAGAACTGAATAAGAGTATAACTTCTGCTGACTTGTGCATGTACACATCATCAGCTCCCATGATGCATTGCACAAGTGGGGTCATGTCCTTTGGAATGGAGACAAACAGGTTTTCGCAGCAGGGCAAAACTAAGTGAGGCAACCTCATTTATATTTAAATTAGGATGACATTAGGGGAATATAAGAGAGGGAATTATTGTTCATGCTTACAGACTGCACAGGTAAATACTGTAGGAAGTAGGTTGAGGAGGGCTTTCCCTTTAAGAGTTATCATCAATGCAACAAACACAAGATGTCAACCTGATTATCCAAGAAGGTAAAGGAGACAATGAGGAGAGGAAAAAGGGCCTTCACTAACTACAAGAAGCACCGGGTTGGGGGGGTGAGGAATGGAGCGAGTACCAAAGTAAGACAAAAGAGGCCAAGGAGGCAGCCAGGGGCACAAAGGCAGACACAGAGCTACAAATTGTGGATGGGATGAAGGGAGAAGAGAAAGAACCTTCTGATACATTAGAGAAAAAAAGAAGCTGAGGGGGGAATTGTTATGCTGGTAGAGGCTGTGAGGGTAAAAGAGGATGACAAGAAGAAGGTAATAATTCTGAATGACTACTTTTGCTCAGTATCCATGGTGGAGGATGACAGACCATTTCTGGAAAGTGGAATTAAGGCAGCAGCAAGGGCATTCGATAAATGGGGAGCATAGTAATTTCAGGAGAAAGAGTAAGACAAGGGCTTGCTACCCTGAAAGTATATACAGTAGAGTACCAGGATCAGATGAGCTGCACCAGACAATACAACTAGCAGGGTTAAATCCCAGCAGAGCTTCTGGGATTCTTACCATAGAAAAACATGGAAATAAGCGCTGATCATCCACCTTGGCTCCCAGCAGCCCTCCGGTTTAAATGATAGACTTATTTTCTACTAATATATTTCAGCCACCCCTTCTTTTCCCTAAAGTCTGTTTTTATCTGTACATATTTATTTTCTTTTTCCAAAGATGTCTCCGTCTATGTCTCCTTCACCCACATTTGTCACCTCTCAGCCTTCTTACTAGGCCTTGCTAATTAGTCCATACCTGGGGACTTCTCTAGCTCATTCACTGCTATCATGCCTTGTCACTCGCATCATCAACTTTTTGTTTTACAGATTCTGTCTTTATCTTGCAAAGCCTCCCCCTTTTTTCTTTCCCCATATATATATTCCTTATTTTACCTGTCCTCTACACTAATTTTGCTCTTTCTCTTTTAGATATTTCCTGAAGAAGATTTATGGTCAAAACATCGAATTTTAACTGTTTTCTATTTTCAGCGTGCATTTAATATAACCATTTTGTTTTGTTTTCAGACCACATGCTGATGTAGCACCTTGTTTTTGTTTTTGCACCACACAATGCTCAGTGCTTAGAGAACTACTGGCATAACTGGCTGAGCACTTGGCAAGGATGTTCATTAGCTCACTACAGTCCGTGAAGGTGGTTCCAGGAGAATGGAGGACAGCAGACATGGTTCTGCTCCACATGGGAGGGGATAGCGAAGATTCAGGAAATTATAGCCACAGCAGTCATAACTCCATTGTAGGTAAATGGATGGAGAAACTAGTCAAGAAACACCTTGTCACCTACCTGGAACATAATTGGCTCTAGGATAGTAAACAGCACAGATCTGTAGCAGTACGGTCTTGATAAACCATACCAATAGTATTCCCTGACAGAATTTCAAGAATTACGAGAGTATTGGATAAAGGGCAGGCAGAAGATCTAGTCTACTTTGACTTTAGCAAATAATTCAACTCAGTGCTCCACAGGAGGCTGCAGAAGAGATTGGAGGATTGGGAGCAGCCATCCTGTCAATATAGTGATAGGGTTACCACTCACAATGCCGGCAACCTGGGTTCAAGCCCCAAACCTGGGTCATTGGAGGGTCAGCTGGGGAGTAGGATTGAGCATTTGAGGGGCTGTTCTCCTCTGGGGTGGGGTGGTAGTGGTAAAATAGACGGCATGCTGTATACCGAAGCATGCACGGGTTGGCCATTTATGTCACCGCACTCCAGTTCCTCTTCACCATGGGAGTGGAGGAAAAGAGGAAAAATCACCCTGGCTGACAGGATGATTCTTCAACCTCTCATAGGCCCCACACTGGTGACCTGATGCAGCTCTTACAGGATGCTGTCTGGCAAGTCAAGTGAGGTTCTCCACCACCCCACCTCCATGGGGGATAAGCTGTGGAGGAAACTGGAGCCAGTAAATCCAGGAGATGCCAGGTGATGGGGCTGGGGGTGTCAGAGGGGAAAGTAGCCAGCCAGGAAGATAGAAAAAGGAATAAACTAAAACAAAATAAGGACTTGGGAGGAAGGAAGGAAGGAAGGAGCAGGCTGAATGGGTAAATAATGAGCTAAGTTGGTGACAACAGTAAAACAAACAGACAAAGAAACAGTGTACATACCAAGCACATATGTATTGCTGTTTTATTGGTGCAAAGGGACTGCTGATCAGATATCAACAACAGAGACTGGTGGTTAATGGGGTCAAACCAGGGACAGGGAGGTCATGAGTGGGGCACCAGAGGAGTCAGTGCTGAGACCTGTCCTTTTCAAGGTATTTATCAGTGACATAGGGAAAGGTATACAGGGAAAGACATGTCTATTTGCAGATGACCCGAAGCTTGGTGGCTAGGTGGATAGTAAAGCGGGGATGAGAGAGTTGTAAATGGACTTAGAAATGTTAGAGATATGATCTAATGGAGATTCAATGCTACAAAGTGCAAGGTGATGCACATAGGAAAGAGCTGCGGCTCTATGATGGAATATCAGACTGGGGGGCAGGTTGGTCACTACTTCCAAAGATTTGGGACCTGGGAGTCATCATAATTTACTCTCACAAGCAAACTTGTCAATGCAACAACCAACAAGGCCTACAGCAAGACAACCAGAACATTGGAGTGCACTGAGAGGGGCTTCGATAGTAGGAAGAAGGAGATGAAACTGCTACTATATAGGTCACTGCCGAGGCCCCACCTGGAATAATGTGTCCAGTTCTGGAGTTTCCACGATAGAAAAGACAGGGACTGACTGGAGTTGGGACAGTAAAGGGTCACCAAACTGATTTAGGGCCAACAGGGCAGGTCCTGTGAGGAATGGCAGGAGGTCCTGAACATTGACTTTCTGGTGGCCAGATAGGAGAGCACATGATAGACACCCTCAAGCTCCTGAAAGGAATAAATACGCTGAACTGTGAGTAACTGTTCAGTAGGAATCATGAGTCAGTACCGAGGGGGGCATGAATGAAAGCTTGTGGGTGGGAGGTTCAGGAGGGATTTGAGGCAGTTTTTCTTCACAGAGAAAGTGATTGAGCCAAGCAACAGCATACAGGCAGATGTGGTAGGAGCAAAGGCCATTAATGGGTTCAGGCATGGATGGGGCACAGTATGGGATCTGAAAGTATACTAAAGAGGTCTAGTACAATGGGAAATATAGGAAGAAGAGGTGAAAGCTCTGCTTAGACAATATGTCATGGGGTAAGGTTGGGAAGCAAAATAGGGCATACTGGATAGGCCAGTGGACTTTTCCTGCTGACATTGTCTATGTTTCTGTGTTTCTAAGGACAAAGTTGACTCTTGACTCTAGCGTTAACATAACTGAGCAGGTAGAACCCGATAATGCCCTTTCAATAATAGAGCTAGGAGTACCAGAAAAAAAATCTATGCCCTTCGACAGGCTGTCTAAGCCACAAGCAGAGCTCCTTGTTATTCTTAGGTCACTAGGCCCCTCATCACAAAGCTGACCTCCAGCTTTGTCTCAGGTAACCCCCCTCCCGGAATAAAAAAAAAACAAAAAAAAAACTAGCTATATCCTATTTTCCCCATTCTCCTACCCCTGGGCTAGACTCCAATCCCACCATACCTACCCTTACCTATTTTCCCAGACATAGCTTAGCTTTTGTTGCTCTGTGAATTACCCCCAAAGTGAGATTGTCTGCCCTCTTCTCAGATTTTGAAGATGAAATGGAGTTTCTTGTTCCTGAGGGAGTCCGCATCCAGAGCCTTCCAAAAAAGAAAGCATTTTCTGTTTTTTTTCTGTGAGCTTTCCCATCACCCAATGTTAACATACCTACTCCCTGAAATGAGTGTGTTTGTGATGTTCCATTTCTGACAAGACATGCCACTTTCTGTAGCTCTCTCATGGCAAGTGATACCTGCACTTATTGAGCCTGGTTTTCAAATGCTGTCCCAGTGCCTGTGGCAATCCTTGCTGCCTCACTGTTTGGCACTGTGCATGCACCATGTCCAAGTCATGCAACTGCACCAAATTTTTCATTCTCAGATAGGTATGGCACTTGGAACTGCTTTATGGTGTCTTACAGCTAGAATTGGTCGTAAGCTACTAAAAGATGCATGCAAGAGGCCCCAGCTGGGTAGCATGCAAGACCACGGAAATGTGGTCTAGTGGGCATCTAAATGATGTAGGGGATGGAAAATCCCATTTCTATGCTGCAAGTCTGGTGCAGCATATCTCAGATGCACTTGGGACATACAGCAAACGATGTGGTTTAAAAGTCAGGTTCCTTGTATCTGGCAACGTAACATAAAAACATAGAAGGTGACAGCAGATAAGGACCATGTGGCCCACCTAGTCTGCCCCTTTTCCCTACCTAATGCAATACCGCAGACCCTAGTTGATCTGCAGCTTACCCCCTCTTCCCTATTGTGATAGTATTATGTCTGTCCCATGCGTTCTTGAATTCCATTACCATTTTTGCCCCACCACCTCCGCAGGGGGGCTGTTCCAAGCATCTGCTACTCTTTTTGTGAAAAAGTACTTCCTCACATTGTCCCTGAGCCTATCCCCCGCTAGCCTCATGTCGTGCCCCCTTGTTCTTGTACACCTTCTGTTCTGAAAGATGCTACCCTCCTGTACCTTGTTTATACCCCTGAGGTACTTGAATGTCTCTATCATATCCTCCCTCTCTCTCCTCTCCTCCAGAAAATACATATTGAGGTCCTCTAGTCCTCAGGAGTCACTACCAGAGTGGAACATTATACATTGCTAACATCAGAATGGTAAGAACTTCCTCCTGTAGTATGAGAGTACCTCTGCTACTGGGCAGTATTTAATGGAGATCTGAGTTCACAATGTGAACTGAGGTCTCCTGAATTGTTGTGCAAAGTAGATCTTCTGTGGCATCCACTTAAAAGAATAGCACTTTACTTTTCATCTGATTTAACCTCTTAAACCGTTATTTAAAATCCTGTGGTTGTGGGTCATACTTGAACTTTGGTGAATTTACTATATCTGTGATTCCTAGGCACTTGTGAAGGCAAAAAAGATGCCCCTGAAAGGTACTTTTTTTTTCTCCTTGGTAGAACTCCATCTCAGAGAAAATTTATGTCAACTCGTTTCTCTGTGCAGGAAGATCTCTTCCTGTGTGCTTTTGATTTGAATGGAAACGCTATAAGACAAAACAGATGAGAAATCTGGAAAGGCAAATTGAGTTATGGTAGGAGTTTAGTTAGCTGTATAACTTCAATGTTTATTGTAAATTGTAATTAGTGTCTTCCCTTCCCAAAGAAGATGATGCATAGTTATTTAAGAAGGGTAGTTAGAGATGTAAATTATTTCAGCAGGATTGTTAATTACATGGATTAAACTTGCCTGCCAAACATTTTAAAATTATGCAGTGCATTGTTCATGATATGCAGAGACAAGTGAAAAGAGAAAGGGTTATGTGCATGTGAGGCAGGACCTGCAGAAAAGTGCAACTTCTTCCTTTCCTGGAACCAAGCAAGAACCGGAGAAAAACAGAAAATTTAGAAAATTAAATTCAAAAAATCCTAACGCAGATTATTTGAAAACTAACTTTTTTGTTTGAAAAAAAACTGGACTTAAAGAACAGTGGTGAACTTGAAAGTCATTTTTCCAGCAGAAACTGTTTTTAATCACTGTTTCAAGTTTCATTATTCCTTCATTTATACGGGGCCCATTACTAAGCTCAGTGAGTGTTTCTGATTTACACTTTGGGCTTGATTCTCAAAGAGGGCTTAGATCAATGCAAGGTGTGGCAAACAGCAGCTAGCATCAAAGCCCGGTGCACCAGGGACCCTGCCCCAGATTCTGGTACAGGAGGGGTCCCGGTGACTAAGTCGCCACACTTACGGCAACCTCTTCTATGCGACAAACACATGGCACATAGGAGGGGTTTGTCGCAGTCCTCATGAGGCAAAGGCTAGCGATTCCCCCATTCCCGATCCGCTGGCAAAGTAAATTAATTCCCATCCCTGGTGGTCTAGTGGACCCCCCCCTCCCTGATCCCTGATTCCACCCATAAATATAAATATTAAACCAATCCTTCCTGGGAGTCTAGTGGACCCCTCCCGACCCCGATTCCACCCATAAATATAAATAATAATAAAAAAAAGACTTCCCTTGTAGTCTAGTAGACCCCCCACCCTGGTCCTTGATTTCACCTGTAAATATAAATTATATAAAACCCTTTCCCTGGTGGTCTAGTGGATCCCCCCTCCCTGATTCCTGATGTCACCCATAAATATAAATATTATAAACCCTCTTCTCTGGTGGCTTAGTGGATCCCTTCTCTGATCTCCAATGCTGCTCATAAATATAAATAATACAAAAAACCTTGCCTGGTGGTCTAGTGGACCCCCACCCCACATCTCAGCAGGTAATGCCCACCAACCCTCTCCCACCATCCCAAAACTGAACCAGCAACTGGCACAGCCCTCATCTTACCTCCATGGCCAACCGCTGTCTGAACTGTCTCTGAGCACATACTGTATAGTTTACATCCTCATGGATTGACAGCTGTCAATTTGTTTTGGAATGGGGGTAGTGGGGTGGTGGGCACCAACTGCTGGGTTGGGGGAGTGGGGGCTCACTAGACCACCAGGGAAGGTTTTTTTATTATTTATATTTATAATCAACATCAGGGATCAGGGAGGGAGTCCGCTAGACCACCAGGGAAGGGGTTTTTGTATTATTTATATTTATGGGCAACATGGGGGATCAGGGAGGGGGTCCACTAGATCACCAGGGAAGGGGCTTTTTATTATTTATGTTTACGGGCGACATCGGGGATCAAGGAGTAGGGTCCACTAGACTAGCAGGGACGTGTTTTTTTATTATTTATATTTATGGCAGAATCATAGATTGGGAAGGGGACCCACTAGATCACCAGGGAGTTTACATTAAACATAAAAAGGATGGGGTTGGGAGGGAGGATCAGCAGCATTGTTATTACTGAATTAACTGTCCCAGAGGGACATATCCTAAGTACCCTTAGACCATCCCAGGCTGATCTGACGGTGCTTAGATATTTGCCCTCTGGGACAGTTTTGAGAATCATGATATAGGGGATGTGGCAGCTTGCATCTGCCGCATGCCTCCTAGCACCATGCTGCAGCCAATTTAGTGGAGCAAAGCTGGTGCAAGCCCGTTTGGTACATGCAGCCTGTGTTTGACACAGGCTGTTTTTCAGAATAGCTCAGGGGGCATTGTTTGATGCAAGGTGCCACTAACATCATTTATGTTTGATGCAGGCATCTTACATCATTCTAAGGGCTTTGATAATCAGGCCCTTTGTGTTCAGTATCATTTTAGAACTGTATGATGTAGTTTATGTCCCTCTCAACCAAAGAGGTCTGTATTAGAGCATTGAACAAGAGATATAATCTACATCATACAGTTCCAAAATTGTACTAGCTACCTGTGTCCATTCCAAAACACCCACTCAGATAACTAAGAAGGCTGCTGAAATGGGATAGTAACATTATAAGAACCAGTATTTAAAAATTAGCCTCTATAGGGAGAAATGACTTATTGCAGGTTCAGTGCAGTTCTCCTTTAACTTGACCAGAAGGCTGGAAAAAGACTGGGGTGACTGTTCTCTTCAGGCAGAGAAACAAATCTGATGTTTAGCCAGTAATCAGAACATGATCACTGTGTGGAGTTTGAATAGGGTTCTAAATTCTATCATTAATATTTAGTTCCAAACTCTGGGGCAACACTCACTAAGGAGATGATACACTTTGGTATGGTGTTATTGTTGGATCAACTGGTAGACATGTCTTTACCAAAATAAGGCAGATATAATTTTCTGTTAAAAGATGCATCTCTGTAGTGAGAGATATGCAATTCAAACAGATGTAAATTTGCTGATGTTTATTACACCTCAGATATATCAGAATGGAGGACATTAGTCGCTATATTTCGGTACTCTGATACCTAGTAGGATTACAGGTAGGAGGGTTAGAAAAGGGAAAACAAGAGACACCTTACACAGGACAGGGAAATAGATTAGTTTCTGGGGATCAAAAGGTAGAGATAGGAGTACAACAGGAATAGAAAGGAGGCAGAAGGGTATAGAAACGTTAAAGGGGCACTCTCAGCTTTGCCCCTTCGTTTTTTGACAAAAACGAGCAGTGTGCCTCTTGGCCACACACAACTCAAAGATATGTTCAGAACGCCCCTATGGAAAAAAATAGAAGGCTTTTTACCTGTTTTGTTCATTTTTGCATAAATAGCTTTTCGTTTGGTCCGCCAGTAATCCACCCCATACCGGAAGCACATCGAGGTTGGGACCACGCATCTGCCATGAGCACAGTCCCGAAGTATGATTTTTTTCATATACAGGCAGTACAGTCATGTTGCACCTGTTCCACACATAATTCTAAAATGCTACATCTGTCTGGCACCCCAAACAGAGCACTGAAGTTTTAGAATTTGTATTTTTAAGCTGCGGCTGAAAACCCACGCATGCGCACCAGATGCAGGACCAAAAGATCCCACGCATGTGCATGATTGTGTCATTGGTGCGCATGAGCGGGATTTTGGCTGCAGCTTAAAAATATGAATTCTAAAACTCCAGTGCTCAGTTTGCTGTACCAAATAGTTGTAACATTATATATATTTATTTTGTAGAGTCAAGCAGGCCACTCTTTTTGGATCAGAGCTGCATCTTCCGCATTAAAGAACAACGCCCCTGGTCATATCATCAACAGACTTGGAAGGTGGACCTCTTCATGCTTTGAGACCAACATCCTCAATCCTGAAACAGAACTCAAACAAGCTTTTAGAATTATCTCCTTTTAGTATACCCAGAGGAAGGGCAGTTCAGTAGCTATGGTTCCTCAGAGGTTTCCTCCTCAATGTTTTTTCCCTCTCCTAAATGCTACATTTCATACTGTCAATGGGTTGGAGGAGGTATCTCCCTCTTTTGGGCCTTCTATTTCCATAACGCTGCCCAGCTCCTCTAATGAGGGTGAGAACAGAGAAAGGCCAGAGGTAAAGTTTGCATAAGCACATACCCTATCCCCAAACGTTGGATAGGAAGGTTTTGCACAAGGTTCAATGTGGGGGAATAACTCCTCCCACCATTCTCATTTAAGCCAGCCTCTCCCCTCAATCCACACTTAGCATGTGTCTTGAACATCCTCCATCCTCCCCTACTCCACCTTCAGCACTCTTTTCACCCTTAGTGCTGGGCCTTCTAGTTTCATAATGCCACCTAGCTCCTCTACTGAGAGTGGGAATAGAGAAAGGCCAAAGTTAAAGAGCAGCTTCCTACTGTTAGTTGTGCTGCCTTCCCCCAGCCCATTCGATAACTTACCCCCACATACAGCTCCCAATGAAGTGTGGCATAAAAAGGTATTCTGTATTAAAAGTTATTTGTCTCTTAAAATTAAAATAGAGCCCACCATCAAAAAAAAGCACTGACTTCCTGGTCTGCACAGCCCTGTTTTGTGAAGTCACAAAACAAAGGCTGCATGAGCGCACCCCATTCACTTATAATGCAGATGATATTGTCAGATAGTTTTATACCATTTACTGTTGGGATTTGCTTAAATTAAAGCGCTCGATCGACTAATAGGGCTGTGTGGGCCGACGTGGGTGTGTGGTTTGCAGACCAGGAAGTCAGTGCTCTTTTTGACAGTGGGCTCTATTTTAATTTTAAGAGACAAATAACTTTTAATTCAGAACGCCTTTTTATGTTACACTTCATTGGGAGCTGTCTGTGGGGGTAAGTTATCGAATGGGCTGGGGGAAGGCAGCACAACTAACAGTAGGAAGCTGCTCTTTAACTTTGACCTTTCTCTATTCCCACTCTCAGTAGAGGAGCCAGGTGGCATTATGGAGCTAGAAGGCCCAGCACTAAGGGTGAAAAGAGTGCTGAAGGTGGAGTAGGGGAGGATGGAGGATGTTCAAGACACATGCTAAGTATGGATTGAGGGAAGAGGCTGGCTTAATTGGGAATGGTGGGAGGAGTTATTCCCCCACGTTGAACCTCATGCAAAGCCTTCCTATTCAATGTTTGGGGATAGGGTATGTGCTTATGCAAACTTTAACTCTGGCCTTTCTCGAATGGGCTAGGGCAGGCAGCTACTAGGAAGCTGCTCTTTAAAGTTCGCAGAAACAAGTACACTATTCCAAAACATCTAAATGTATTTATTTGAAAACTGGTAACTGGGAAAAGCATACTGAGCAAAAGTTAATTTTCAAAAGAAAGGGAAAAGTGATACATAAAATCATACACTGTAGTATTGAAGCAATCCACATAATAATGGACAAACAGTGAACAGTGCCACATGGTACAAGTGCAAATAACAAAAACGTGTGGCAAAGGTTGAGGCTATGAGCACAACCACAGCCCAGTGTAACTGATAACAACAGAATGACCAATTCAGTACAGCAGAAGTTGGGACATAAGCTGACCCCAGAGGGGGTACTGTAACTGGGGAAAGGGGCAGCAGGGGTAGGTCACGGAGAAGGATGGCAGGAGCTGAAGGGGGGCAGGAGTTTAAGCTGGTGTCTAAGAAAAGCAGGGGGAGACTGAGAAATGGAGAGAGAGGAAGAGAGTTAATTCCAGGGAGAGGGAAATCTACGGAAGAAGGCTGACTGCTCAGCAGTGGAGTGAGGGTGGAGAAGGGAGAAAGTGTGAGGATCCATGTAGTGCAGGGCATATGAGGCACAGGGAATGGGTAAGATGAGTGAGGCTAGGTAAGGGGGTGGCAATCCAAACCAGTATTGTGGAGATGATGGAGGCACAGTGGGACTGATGCTGAGAGGGAAGACGAAGGATAAGACTGAGGTGCTGCCTTATCTTCTGAATACTGAGGTGCTGCCCCATCCATGTGCACCTCTCTGGGTTGCAGGCAGAGGTTGTTGGGCTTTGAGCCATATAAGTAGGCATACAAAGCACCTTCTGCCCCACCCAGAGGCCACCAAATCTGCTGCCGCTCCCTCAGAGGATGCCAAGGCAGAGCAGAGCAGATGGACCTTGATGAGCCCTGGAATGATGGGCTGGCAGGAAGGGTGTACACTTCTCAACTTACACTACTGCAGAATGCCTTCATTGTACTGGCAAGATGGGCAGACAAGAAGAGACATGCATTGCAGTGGGAAAGAAAGAGGTTGAAGTCCTCAGAAATGGAAGTCACAGGGAGGAAGAGGACCATAGCTCACAAGGAAGCAGCTGCTGGTGGGGATTCCATTGTTTGAGGATAAACTTGGGAGTTGGGAAGGAAGGTAGGAGAAGTGCAAGTGCCTGAGAGCTACTTCGACTTTGAGGGATGGAAAGCATATCTAGAGAATCCCTAGGAAAACAGCAGATAGGAGGGATCTACATGTCATTGTCCACCTGGGGACAAATAACCTGGAAAGGGACAGTGTAGGGGTAGTACGGGGTAACTTTTGGGAGCTGGGGCAGGGCCTCAGGCAGGTGGAATACATGGTGGCTTTTGCTCTGGTGTTACCTGTGTACAGCCAGTGAGAACCAAGGGTACACCGCACCAGGGAATTTAATAATCAGTTGAAGTCATGGTGCATGAAGGAGTGCACTGGCTGCATTAAGGACTGGAAGCAGCATAGGAGGATATGGGCCTCTATAAGGGAGAAGGCCTGCATACTTCTTGGAACTGCATTCTTTAGTGGGAGGTTTAAATGCTACTTGGATTAGCATTTAAATTAGCCATGGGGAGGCTGTAAAATCATGGGAGGGAACAACTTCCCCCCTCTCCTCCGATGATGACGCAGCAGAGAGGGAAGGCCCAGTGAGGGAAAACTCCCCAAGGGCAGTGGCACAAGAAGACTGGGGTGGGGCAAGACAGAGAAAAAAGGGGTATAAATCAAGTAAGCAAGAGTAAAGGTTTAAAGGAGACAGGGAATGGAGAAGGAGGTGAAAAGGGAACAGGACAGGCAGAAGGGGTGGGAATCAGTGAAGCAGGGAGTGAGTAAGGTATGGAGTACCCTGTGACCCAATGCACAGTCTTGGAAACAAAATACCAGACCTGAGAGCCATCATAGCAGAGGCTAGCCTAGATTTGGTAGCCATAATGGAGTCCTGTTGCACTGAACACCATGACTGGGACATGGTGATACTTGGCTACTCTCTGTTCAGGAGAGACAGGGCAGGGTGAAGGGGAGGAGGGGTTGTACTATATATGAGCAAGGGAGTCAAAGCCATAGAGTTATGGGGCACCAGAAAGAAGGAAGGGCTGGAGGTGCTGTGGGTTATGCTGGAGACAGGCTCTGGGGCCACTATCTGTACCAAGGTAGTGTACAGACCTCCAGCACAGGGGGAGGAGTTGAATAAGGCACTTAGGGATGCAGTCATCAAAATGGCAAGCAAGCAGGAGGTGCTTCTGGTTGGTGACTTCAACCTGCCAGACATGGAGTGAAGCATTCCAACTATAGCTTTAACAAGGAGCAAGGTCGTCTTTGTCTCCCTACAGGGGACTTTTTTCAGGCAGCTGGTCAAAGAACAGACTAGGGATGAGGCAGTGCTGAATCTGTTACTTTCAAACAGGGACAGTATCACAGGCATCACAGTGGGCAGTCTCCTAGGTTCCAGTGATCATCGTACAGTGTAGTTTAACATAAAGACAGGAGCAGAGGAAAGTCTCAGAAGGACAAGGGTCCTGGGCTTTTGGAAGGCAGATTTTAAAGAAATGGGAGACTGCCTCAGAAATGGCCTTGTAGAGGGGTATTGCCAGGGGTGGGTATAGGCACAGTGGGGAAAAATAAGGCAGGGCATAATTAGAGTAACCAGCATCTGCATGAAGGAAGTGAGTAAAAGCAAAATGAAAAAGGGACTGATATGGGTCTCTAGAGAAGTGGCCAAGATGGTAAAGGAAAAATGTTTGGCATTCATGAAATATAAGGAAACAGAGAGAGGAGGATGGGGAGGCATACCAAGTAAAACAGGGAATCAGTAAAGATAGTTAGGGGAGCAAAGGGACAGACAGAGGAAATGCTAGCCAAAGGTGTCACTAAAAGGGATAAGACTTTCTTCAAATACATAAGTGAAAAGAGACAAGCAAGGGGTGGGATAATGAGGATTAGAAGGATGGAAGGTAGAGACTATGCAGAGGAGGAACAAGAAAATGCTGCTATCCTAAACCAATACTTCTTGTCAGTCTTCTAAGTGGAGGTGGGGGGGGGCGATGGACCACCAGGAGGAAGCTGGACAAGAGCAGGGAAGTGTACACAGATATATTTTCAGAGGAAAGAGCTCTGAAGGGACTTGTAGCTCTGAAGGTGTGCATATCTGTGTGACTAGACAGGATACAATAAGGTTGTTCAGATATCTACTTAAAAAAATCCCAGATATTTTGGATAATAGATATTTTTCAGAATATTAAGGTTTTAGAATACCAATTCACACAATCCAGTGTGCCAAAGTCCTAGGATATTAACTTAGATTTTAGGATAATCCTAAAATCCTAAACCCAAATATTCTTACCTATCCTAAAATCCAACACTATCCAACATGATCTGATGCTATCCAATGGTTAGATCAGAGATGGATTCTATATATGGATATCTGACTATCCCAACTCGGATCAGATTTTGAGATATCCAAGCATCCCTGGAATACACCCAAGGGTATTAAAAGAACACCTGGAGGTCAATGCTGCCCCAATAACACCCTTATTCAATGGTTTACTTGAAACAGGTGTGGTTCTGGAGAATTGGAGAAGAGCTGACGTGGTCCTTCTACATAAAAGCGGCAGCAAGGAGGAGGCTGGAAGCTATTGGCTGCTAAGTCTTACTTCAGTGGTGGAGAAATTATCGGAAGCCCTGCTAAAGGAAAGACTGGTAAAGTACCTTGAATCCAATTGCCTGGAAGACTGCATGGATTCATGAGGGTGAGGTCATTCCAGATAGATCTTATTGATTTCTTTGACTGGCTGATCAAGAAAATAGATCAGAGAAGGGCCGTGGACGTGGCATTTCTAGACCTTAGTGCTGCCTTCGACACTGTACAGCACAGGAGACTGATAAAGAACTTGAGCAGCCTAGTGGTGGGATTCAAATTGAGTTAAAAGCTTCTTTAATAGATAGGCAACAGAGAGTGGTGGTAAACGGCATTCACTCTAATGATGGGACAGTGACCAGCAGGATGCTAAAAACTAAGAAAGGTCCTCTTCAAGGTGTTCATAAGTGATATTGCAGAAAAAATGGAAGGGAAGATATGCCTTTTTGCAGATGATACCAAATGTGTAATAGGGTGGACACTCAGGAGGGGTTAGAAAGAATGCACAGGGATCTTTGGAAACATGAGGAGTGGTCCAGAATATGACAGTTGGGATTCAATGCCAAAAAGTGCAAATCAAGCACCTATAACATTTTAACTCAGCAGCTGCATATAGAATGGGGGAGGTACTGAGAGTAACTAAGCAGTAAAAGGACCTTGGGATTATCATAACAAGCTCTCACCAGCACCTTACCAGGCTCCAGCCTCTCTGGAACTCATGCCCCAGTGGCTCCCGCAGAGTGCCATCTGCGCACCGAGCAGCCCATCCTTGCATTCCCCAGAAGGCTCTCACCAGCTCATTACCGGGCTCCAACATCCCTGGAACTCATGCTCCGGCAGAGCACTGTCCACCTGCCCAGCAACCCAACCCTGCACTCCCCAAAAGGCTCTCACCAGCTCTTTACTGGACTCCAGCCTCCCTGGAACTCATGCTCCAGCAGCTCCCGCAGAGCGCCATCCACCCACCGAGCAGCCCATCCCTGCATTCCCTAGAAGATATGGGTTTGTCCACAGTGCATCCAGAAAATAGTGGGACCAGGACTTTTAAATCTTGGCACCTTTTTTCTCCATGAGCTTTCACTGCTCCCTTCTATCAGTACTGCCCCCCAAAACACTTGTTCAGTGCTTATTATTTGTTCAAAGCTTTATTATTGTTTCCTGCTTTTAACCTATTTTAAAGACTGTTTTTAATTCAGTTTTAGACCACATTTAACCCTGCTTTACAACAACTGCTGAATATATTTGTATGGTAATTCCTTAGACTGCATTTAATCTAGCTTTACACTACATTTAATTCCAGTTTCTAACTTTTGCTGAATCTATTTATATTTAAATTAGTTTTACCCTCCCCAGTCTTCTACTTTGACTGTGTCTGCATCAACATCTTCATTCTTTTGACTATGTTTGCTTTTAAATTATTTAACCCTCCCCAGTCTTTTCTCTTCACTGATACTCCCACCCGGTCCATCCCCTTTCTGTAATTTCCTCCCCCCAATTCATCTTGTACAGCCTAGCTTTGTGCACTTTGTGCTTAAATTCCTGTCTCCTTTTCTGTCCCATAGACTCTCACCAGCCCCTTAATGGGCTCCAGCCTCCCTGGAACTCACACCCCAGCGGCCCCTGCATAGTGCCATCTGCCCCCCGAGCAGCCCATCCCTGCACTTCCCAGAAAGTTGGGGTTGTCCATAGCGCATACAGAAAATACTGGGACCAGGACTTTTAAATCTTGGCACCTTTTTTTCTCTCCATGACCTGTCACTGCTCCCTGCTATCACTGCTGCCCCCCAAAAGACTGCCTGATTTTCTATCTGCTCGTTATAAGAGCTGGCCACTAGAAGCATCACAGTATCCTCACTTTTTGTTCCCACTTTTCCTCTTGATTATTTTCAGCCCCTCTGCTGAAACTGTTTATATCTATTAATGCATTCTCAGCCCCTCTGCTGAAACTTTCAATTATTTTTACAAGAAATATTTAACCTAAGCCTGCCTTTGCATCTTACATGTCTGGCATTTAGTAGGCTCTTGCATGCACTGGTCTTCCTCCTCTATTAGTTGTCAGCTTATATCATGCCTCTGGCTGTTCCATCTCTCCCACTGACCAGTATCCTTCAGATTCCCTTTAAGCATATAATCATGATAGAATGGCATTTGCATATCATTAGGCCTTACTTTTTATATGTGCTTACACTGCTGATCCTTATCCCCCCTGTGCTGGACTCTTGCTATACCAAGTCACCGACAGTAACCAGCACAATCCCCTGTATCCCTCTGCCCTACTTCTCCCATTCCAGCAATGATCTTTTAACTATCAAAGCTTTTCCTGTTATCCAAATACCTGTCAGTAATATCAATGCCCCAAATGTCCTCTCCGCTAGGGTGGTCCTACATTTCTCCTTCACCCTTATAAATTATACCAACCAGCAGATTACACAAGCTTCCTTTACCAAATCCAAATGAGGATGGGTCCTGTTCCTCAAATTCCTATTTTGTGCCCTTAAGAAACTATTTCTCCTACTTTTACTATGCCCAGGGAATGTGGAGCTGAACCCTGGCCCTCGGGCACCCATCTTAGCCCCTTCTGATCCAGCCCAGGCTAAAGGTCTGAGCTTTATACACATAAATGCTTGCAGTTTCCTAAGAAAATTGGATGCCATCCAGGCCCGGGTCTGTCTCACTAATCCAGATGTTTTAGTTATCTCTGAAACATGGCTATAATCTCATACTCCTGATAAGGTCTTAAATATCCTCTCATATAATGTGTTCAGGGCTGACAGATCCTCTAGAGGTGGGAGGGTCACAATATATATGCAAGATAAATTCTCAGCCTCACTTATCAATTCCACCTCTGTACAAAGAATCTGAATGCCTTATTATTAAGGTTAGTCCACCCTCAGGGGGACTTGAATTGTTACAACATCTCCAGTCCTTGCTTGGTTCCCAAACCTCAGAATTAATCATTACGGGTGACTTGAATCTGAATAGGTTCTCTACCTGTTCATCACCGCTAAAAGCTCTCTGTGATATGCTTGGGCTTTCCCAGCTAATCATTGAGGCCACTCGTATTAATTCCAAAAACCCCACAAAGATTGCTTTACTCAACCTCATCCTGGTTAACAAACCTCACAATTTTACCAGTACAGGTGTTTTTTTTTAACGATATAAACAACATAATGCCTTCACTTGTGTGAGAAACTTGCCCAACCCATCTCCTCTTCTACCTATATCTACAAAAGAAGCAGCTAAAACTTCAGCTGTACTCACTTCTTGTCAGATCTCAGTAACATCAGATGGCAAGACTTTTCCCTCACTCCCTCAGTGGATTTAGCTTACACTATATTCAAAACCAGGTTACTACAGGTTATCAATAAACACGCCCCACTAGTCAAAATCAGATCTAGGAAAAAATCCTGCCCCTGGTTCAATGATTCTCTTAAGTCAGTCCTACACAAAAGAGATGCCCTCTGGAAAAAGGCACTTAAAACTAGATTACCAGCTGATTGGGCAGTTTTTAGAGCCTCCAGGAACCTCTGCACAAAGTTAATCAGAGCCGGAAAAGTGAAATACTTTCAGACAGCCCTGGACTCATCCTTTAATCACCCAAACAAATTCTACAAGACCCTAAGAGAAATACAAGACCACAACCCTCTCCCTCCCTTCCCCATAAAGATCTCCACCAACAACATCACAACCACTAGCAAAAAGTGCATCCTTAACCTTCTAAATAACCTCTTTGCTATGGCAGGTCTTGCCTTCGACTTAAGTCCTGCTAGTACATTACGCTCCTCTCTTCTTAACTCGGACACCTCTCCTCCCCCTATTAGGGCCCTGTCCCATGCCAATTCCTTCAGTTTTAGTCCAATCACCTTTAAACAGGTGGAAGACCTTCTGCTAGTCCTTGATGTTACTAAGAGTGCTGGGGAAGACCAAATTGGCCTGTATTTCTTGAAACTCAGTTTCCAAGTGCTGACCGCCCCATTATTCATCTCTTTAAAAAAATCTCTCGCCAATGCAGTCTTCCCCCATGAGTGGAAAGTAGCACACATCGTCCCTCTCTTTAAATCAGGAGACCCAAGTGACCTAAACAAATACAGACCCATATCCCTATTACCAATCCTCTCCAAATTACTCAAAAAATTAATTAACTCCCAAATCAGAGAACACCTTGAAACACACAACATGTTAAATCCCCTTCAATCCGGCTTCAGACCCAAACACAGCACCATAACTGTTTTAGCCAAAGTAACCAATGATTGGCAATCAGTGCTTGATGGCAAGAACCATATCTGTGCTCTATTTCTAGATTTAAGTAAAGCATTCGATACGGTAGATCATGATCTCCTGCACATACTGCGAAACATTGGCCTAAACAACATCTCCCTCAAATGGCTTACTTCTTACCTAGTTGGCTGACAGCAACAGGTTAAAGCTCAGTGTGAACTCTCCCTGCTAAAAACTCTAATGAGAGGAGTCCCCATGGTTCTAGTCTTGGGCCCATCCTATTCACGATCTACATTAACAACATCGACCTTAATATCTCCTCAGCAAATATACACCGCTTTGCGGATGACACCATACTGTAAATTGCTAAATCGTCCCTGGAACTGGCCTGTTCAGACCTACAGCAAGAATTCTGCCAGCTGCAGCACAACATACTGCACCTCAAACTGCTGCTCAATGCCAAAAAAAAATAAACAAAGTCATGTTTCTTTCCCCACATGCTTACTCCACAGTCACCCATCCTCAAGGTGCTAGGCCTCAAATCACATCCCTCCTTGGTGAACCTCTAGAACCAGTAGATAAATTCAAATACCTCGGGTTCTGGATCAATAGTAGACTCTCTTTCATACCACACGTCAAGGAATTAGTCACAAAACGCAGACAAAGATTAGGAGTTTTCTACAGAATCAAGCACCTTCTCACTGTAGAGGCAAAAACAAGGCTAACATTCAAACACACTAACATACTAAAATGCCAGCAGAATAGGCCTAATGGTCTCTCGAGTCTGCTCGACTTTCAGCACCCGCACTGAGGGCCGATTTTGGTGTGTCCCCCCCTCCCCCTTGGGTTATACTGTCCCCAGTCTCAGATGTTCCACCTGTATTGGGCCTGGTCAGATTTACCCTCCCCCTGTACCTGTCCCATCCCCTCTTAAACCTGTCCATAGTCTCCACCTCTACCAGCTCCCTGGGCAGAGCATTCCATGGCTCCACCACCCTTTCAGTGAAATAACATCTCCTCCTCTCCCCTCTGAGCCTGCCCCCTTCCAGCTTACACCCGTGACCTCTCGTTGCCCCACCCTCCTTCCTTTGGAACACCCTGACTGGGCCTCCTTTCATGTACATAAAGACCTCTATCATGTCCCCCCTGTCCCTCCTCTCCTCCAGGGTGTACATGTCGAGCTACTTGAACCTCTCCTCATAGGTCCTCTCCCCTAGACTCCAGATCATTTTGGTTGCCCTCCTTTGGACCCTCTCTAGGAGTGTAATGTCCCTCTTTAAATGTTGTCTCCAAAACTGTACACAATGCTCGAGGTATGGCCTAACCAAGCAGTTGTACAGTGGAAGGATCACTTCCGCCTTTCTGGAGGTAATCCCCCTGGCGATGCATCCCAGCATCCTATTTGCCCTTGCCGCTGCCCTCCTACAAGTCTCTGAGTTGTTCATTTTGACATCTACCACTACCCCCAGGTCCCTCTCACCCTCCGTGACTTGAATCATGTCTCCTCCCAGTGTATAACCCTGGCCTGGATTTCTGACTCCCAGGTACAGAACCTTGCACTTCCTTGCATTGAAATTTAGTTTCCATTTTCCCAACCACCTTTCCAGAGCCTCCAGGTCCTCCTGCAAGGCCACCCTCCCCTCCTCCCCATCTACCACTGCACCCAGCTTTGAGTCATCTGCAAAGAGACTCATCTCACTCCTGATCCCCCCCCTCCTGATGTCTGAGATAGAGTCATTGAACAGGAGTGGCTCCAGCACTGACCCCTGGGGAACCCCACTAGTAACCCACCTTAGGGATGAGGCTAACCCTCCAACCACCACCTTCTGAGTATGCTCAGAGAGCCAATTTCCTATCTGTCTTAACAGCTATCTCCCTACCCCCATTTCCTTCAGCTTAGCCAGCAGGCCACTGTGGGGTACCAAATCAAACGCCTTGCTAAAGTCCAGAAAGAGGACGGCCACTGGCCTACCCTGGTGCAGGGCCCTCGTCACCCAGTCATAGAACTCAACAAGATTTGTCTGGCATGATGTTCCCATGACAAAGCCATGCTGTCTATCACCCAAGTACCCAGTTTGCTCCAGTAACCCCCTCTAGCCTTTCCTTGACAATACCCTCCATCACCTTGCCGACCACCAATGTCAGGCTGATGGGCCTGTAATTTTCCGCATCCTCTCTTGATCCTCCCCCTTGTGGATCAGCACAACATGGGCCACCCTCCAGTCTTGGGGCACCCACCCAGTCCTCAGAGAGATGTTGAAAAGCTCCACAAGAGGGACTGCCAGGACAATTGCCAGTTCCCAAAGCACCCTGGGATGTATCTCATGTGGCCCAAGTGCTTTCTCCATCCGAAGGGACCTGAGGGCTTCCCTTACTACTCCCCCTTTTCACCCTACACTGCTGTGCCCCCACCTGTCTGTGGTGGCCACTCCCTTTCCCCAGACCCATCAGGACCCCTGGTCTCTACCGGTCCCACCCATTGCTCTGGTTTGCCCCCGCTCCCCTTGCAAGACATAGCCCCTCCATCCCCCCCTTTTACAAACTGAGGCAAAGTACTTATTTAGGACTTTTGCCTGTTCCCCCGCCGCCTGTGCCCAACCATCCCCTATTCTTATCTTGCTGATCTGCCCCCTTCCTTTCCTTTTTTCCCCTATGTATCTAAAGAACCCCTTGTCCCTCCTCCGGATCCCACTGACCAAGGACTGCTCCTTTTTTGCCTTAGCTGTTCTCACCACCCTGGTGACTCTCTTGGCTTTCAGCTCATATTCCTCCTGATCCCTTTCACTCCTTGAGCACTTGAAGCACCCATAGGCCACCTTTTTTTCCCTAATCACCTCCTGTACCTCCCGGGTCCACCAGCAGGGTTTTCTGGCTTTACTGAACTTACACCTTTCCCTTGCGCAGGATCTGGTAACCTCCTGTATTCCTCTCTTAATGATCCCCCACCTGCTGTCAGCATCCATATCCGGCCTTATCATGTCTAGATGATCTTTAAGGATCCTTCCCATCTCCCTGAAGTCTGCACCCCTAAAGTCGGTTACTACCATCCTTGTTCAGCTTTCCTCCCCCCAGGTCCAGGAAGAACCAGACTGTGGCATGCTCACTCCCAGCCAATGGGTCCCTCACCTCTAGACCCCTAATCTGAACACTGTCCGCCAGGACCATGTCCAGTGTCCGGGCCTCCCTAGTTGGCTCACCCACCTGTTGTGTCAGAAACGCATCCCGGAAGACATCCAGCAGCCTCTGCTCTCTGGCCACTGGTGATGTCATAGTCCCCCAGTCTGTTCCTGGCATGTTGAGGTCCCCCATTACCACTGCCCTTCCCTTTCCCAATCTAAAGTGTCCCTCGAGATTTGCCACCAAACTTTCTTTCAGGACCTCCGCCAGTGCTGGTGGTCTGTATACCATTCCGACCTTTACTCTCTTACCCCCCTGCATCAGCAAGGTGACCCAAATAACCTCCACATTCCCCTCTGCCTCTTCTACCCCTCCAATACCCAATGCCATTTTTGACTAATGGTGCTACACCACCATCCCTTCCTTCCCCCCTGTCTTTTCTGAACATATTGTAGCCCTCCAGATTTAGGTCCCACTCATGCCCTTGAGTAGCTCAGGTCTCAGTGACTGCTGCCACATCTACCTCCCCCTCAACTAGCTTTGCCTGGAGCTCAGGCATTTTATTTCCTAAGCTCCTGGCATTTGTCAGGACCACTCTCCACCCCTTTTCCCTCCTCTCCTTTCTCCCCCTTGCGCTCCCATTTCTCAGCACCTGCACCCTACCTGGTGACCCATTTCCATATCTCCCCAGCCCCCTAGAGGAGTGGAGACCATGTCCCTCATTCATCGTACGTGCTGGCACTGCCCCTTTTTTGATCCCTCCCCCCTTCACAAGTTTAAACCCCACCTTTCCCTGATGAACCCAGCTAGTTTCAGCTTTAGGATTTCCTTCCCCTCCAAATTAAGGTGGAGCCTGTCCCTAGCATACAGCTCCTTATCCTCCCAGGTCTCCCCCCAGTCCCCCACTAGGCCATGCCCCAATTCTCCACAACACTCCCTAAGCCACTGATTTATCTCCCTAATCTTCATCTTGTTTTCCCCACTAGCCCTTGGCACCGGCAGGATTTCTGAAAAGGAGATCTTACAGCCTATGGAAAGGCATAAATTGGCCAACTCCCGGAACCTTGCCTGAATTTCTAGTTCACTATTTCCATGTATGTCATTTGTCCCCAAGTGCACTAGAATGTCCGGGTTCCCCCCCCCCGCATTCCCTTGCCAGTGAATACAACTCATGCTTGGCCTTGTGCACTGTCAAGCCTGGGTGGCATTTGGTTCTGATCAGACAGGTTTTACCCTCCTCCTGCCCCTCCCACTGGATGCCTCTGATCATGGAGTCCCCCAATAGCTGTACTCTAATTTCCCCCTTGCCTTCCTGTTCACCCCTCTGGTCCCCCCTCCTTCCATGCCACTCCTCATCTCTTCGTCTGGATTCTCCCCTCATCCAACTCCTTGCACCTCCCACAATCTGAGTGCTGAAGGTTGCCCCTTCACTATTGTCCCTGGTCACCTCCTCTACCCATATCCTGGCCTTCTTTATCCCCCCACCTGAGTATCTTTCTCTGTATCTCTTTCCCCACTCCTTACTAATCCATCTGTCCTATCTGTTTGCCTACTTGGCTTTCTGCTCTCTATCATCCCATTTACGGCCTGGTCTTCCTGCTTGTCATGCTCTCCTGTTCCATACCATCAGCCTCCTCCTTGTTCCCCTGATCCTTCTTTTTCTTCTCCCCTCCTATCCCTCTTCTCCCATTCTGTCTGGGACCCCCTCTTTTGCGCCCTTGCCACTTGCCCCCTTCACCTGTTCTAGCCGTCCCTGCCCCAACTACACCAGCAGCAGCATCCTCCTCCTCCTCTTCCTCCCCCACACCCCCTTCTACCAATGGGAGTGGAGGGTAAAACAATTTGTGAGCCTTAGCCCATCCCCCAGTGTCCCCCCGTCCCTACTGCCTCTCTTGATTTCGTTTGGACACCCCCAGACTCTTGCCTACTGATGTGGAAATTTCCACCTTTTGGGCCCTATCTGCTAGTGTCCCCTAGAGCCCCCCTGTGTACCCCCCTTGCTTCCTCACCTAGTGTGAGCAACTCGCTTCACTTCTCCCCCAGCTTGGGAGGCCCCAGCACCTAGTGCTTCCATGTAGGTGACCGCTTGCCTCCTACCTCTCCAATCCTTCCCTCCCAGGCCCTCCAGCTTCCTTTGGATTCCCTCTACATCTTCCTTAAGCTGTACCAGCTGGTAGCACACTGGGCATCCCCCAAACTTCCAATCCAGTCCAGTATCATGGCCGCACCACACCCTGTGCACCCAATCACCCGCCCAAAGACACCTGCTCTAGTGATGTGCGTTCCCTTCCCCATCATCATAACAGTCTTTTCTAGGCCAAATTTCCAACTCAGTGGCTCTACAGTTTCTCAAGCTACCAGTACTATACCTAGGTGATTTCCCTCATACAGCATGCAGACTTTTAAACTTGCAACTCTTGGGTGGCTGAACTTTTCCCCATCTAACTATTAGCCTTGAGAGTTAGCTTATAGGGGAAGTTTACAACTCCCTAAGCTCCTCTCTCCTAGCCTTTTAAACCCAACCCCTTGTGCTAGAACTACATGAGCTACGCTTGAAGCCTTTTCCTCCAATTGCAGGGCAGGTGTTCCCCTATAAATGAGCTGTGTTCTGGGAAGGAAGGAGTGGGAGGGTGGATTAGGGCCCACACCCGACTATCATGAGAGTGTATCAACCCTGTGTTTGCCCCTCACTGCACCTCCAAGCACTGCAGCCTCCTCTGGAGGAAGGTCCCACACAAACACTGTATTAAACAAGTCAGCACTCCTGCCCTAAAAGTCCACAGACTGATAAGAATGTAAAGCTTATCCAGCTACTAAAATCCTTTCCCCAGCTGCTCAGCAAAAGTAGGTTCCCACAACCTCTGCCAGCCCCAACTGTTTCTGCAGTACTGCTATGTGAGTAGCCCTGGTATTTAAGCCCATATGAGCTGTAAATTGATCCTGGCTGAGAAGGACAGAAGCTTCCAGAAGCTGCTCACAATACCTGTTGAAAAGATAAATGAATATCCAGCTTCTTGTTAGGATCCCCCACTCAAAACAACACTTATTTCACAAGTCAGCACTCCTGCCCTAAAAGTCCACAGACTGATAAGAATTTAAAGCTTATCCAGCTACTAAAATCCTTTCCCCAGCTTCTCAGCAAAAGCAAGTTCCCACAACCTGTGCCAGCCCCTGCAGGCTAGTTCAAACAATTTTCCTTCCACTCCTGGACTACGCCTATCCTCTCTACAATCATTGTCCCATCACTTCTCTTTCCAAACTGGACACCCTGTACCACAGAGCCCTCAGATTCATCATTGACGTGCCATACAACACCCATCATTGCACCCTCTATGCCCAACTTGGCTGGCATTCTCTAAAAATGAGGAGAACAAAAAATGCGTTAACATGGATCTACAGAACCATATCTGGTAAGCTCCCCCAGTATATTTCTAATCTCCTAGTTTTCTCCAAGGGATCCTATTCCCTTAGACAATATTCTTGCCTCTCATTCGACATACCCAGAATCAGAACTCAGCATGGTATCTCTTCTTTAAGTTATTCGCTTCCTTCCATCTGGAACAGTATCCAAAAATTCCTAAAACTCCCACAAATTGTTAGTATGTCTACCTTTAAAATGCTGCTTCACCATCTGTTGAAAGAAACTTGCAACTGTTTCCTCAAGTCATAGAACTCTAACATGCTCATTGGTTAAGCCCATCTGCCTCCCTATCCTTCTAGGTTAGACTGGAGTCCTTCATGAGCTTTATCTCCTCTTACCCTCTTCTCTTACTTTTCTAGGTAGGACTCGAGTCCCCAGTGACCCTCACCTTGTCTTACACCCTCCTCACACCTTCCCCCTACCTTACCCCTCCCATCCTTGTTTCCCCTCTCCCAAGCACCATTTACTCGCTTGGTGTCTTCATCTGCCTCTTCTCCTCCTTTCTCCTCCCCTATTAAATTGTTGCCCCATTTTTTCTTTTCTTCTCCCTGTTTTTCCACCACTCTAGGCTGTATATATTGTACATATTGTTTATTGAATATCTCATGTTGCATATTATTTATTGTATATTTTATATTTTGTATTCTGACTTCCTTGTGTCTATTTATTGTATATTATTTCTTAAGTTTGTTCTTTTTGAGTGCCAATTTTATGTGATTTGTCCACCCAGGAGCACTTTATAAGTGAGTTTATCTCAATGGTGCTTCTCCTGGTTAAATAAAGGTTGATTGATTGCCCTGTATGTGCCATGCAGTGTGACAAAGTAGGAAGTAGGGCTAGAGGAATGTTGCATTGAATAGGGAGGGGGTATCTCCAGCAGAAGGATGGAGGTGGTGTTATCACTGTATAATTCACTGGTGAGACCCCATCTAGAGTACAGTGTCCAGTTTTGGAAGTCACATCTCAGAAAGGACATGAACAGGGTGGAGCTAGTCCACAGAAGGGAAACTAAAATGATGCAGGGGTTGCCTGGAAGCCCTATGAAGTGAGACTAAGGGATCTCAATATGTACACCCTGGAAGAGAAGATAGTGTGAGGTCACATGACAGACATCTAAAAGTACCTCATAATGGAGAACAAAATGCAGGAGGAGAGTCTTGTTCAAATGAGAAAGAGTAACAGGGCCAAGAGGCATGTGATGAAGCTAGGTGGGAGCATTTAAGAGGGATATGTGGGAACACTACCTCACTGAAAGGGTGGTAGCTTCCTGGAACAGACTGCCAGTGGAAGTGGTAGGGGCAAAAACAGTGGGCGGCTTTAAACATGTGTAGGACAGATATCAGGATATATTAGTAAATATTCAGGTAGGAGGGAGGGTCACACCAGAGACTAGTTATGGTCTGCAGAGAAAGATTTGGCAAAGAACAGATGGGCAGACTGGGTAGAGCAAGCAATCCTTTTCTGTCAACAAATGTTTTGTTTCTATGAGTTGGAAGAGAAACAACAGGATGAGGAAGGAAGACATAATATTAAACGGGAGAGCTGAATAATTCAAGTTGGCTTTACTAGCATGGTGCACCTCTTGATGAGTTTCATAAGAAACTACAAATAAAAATTATTAAATGAAATGCATGCTGATAATGGAAAACTAAGTCAGAATCAATGTTTGGACCATCAGATCATCTTTAGAAATGATCTCCAGATACAAAATTAAGCATAGTTGTAAGAAACCAGTAGACTTCCCAGAGATATGAGTGAGTATAGGCCAAAGAGTTGGAAATTATTTGAACTTTCAGTGCAATGTTCACCTAGATAGTTCTGCCAAAAATGGGATTATCAAGTACAGAAATACAAAACTGCAAAATCATTCCACAGAAACCACAGCCAAAGTTACGCATACAGGGCTAGATATTCAAACTGCGCTATTTTGTGGCGCAAGCCCTTGCGCTGCACAAAATAGTTGCACAGGGGTGTGTCCAGAGCGATATTCAAAGGAGTTGTGCTCATTAGCAACTCCTTTGAATATCACCCCCCTGGCCACAGCTACTGTGCATGGCGCAGTGGAACTTGCACCACCGCAAGTTGTCAGAGTGGAGCATTCAACCTGCGGTGGCACAAGGCACGGGGGCATTTGCATCTGATTATGGCCCCATTTGCATTTCATTAGCATGCAGGTGTGCCGATCCCCGAGAACTTGCGCCTGGCACCCTGCCAGGCAGCAGCCGTCAGGGACTGATGCCCCCTGCAGCCCGATCGCGGGTGAAACAGTATAAAATCCCCACCGCCACCCCCCACTGACCCGATTGCGGGCATAGTTTAACCTCCACCAGCCCGATCGCGGGCAGCAATGTGGCTCTCTGTGAATGTATCCCTGGTGGTCCAGTGGACTCAAAAGCCCAATCCGGAGCAATAGTTGTGTAAGAAACCCCCATCTCCCGCAGATTCATCCCTGGTGGTCCAGTGGACCGAAAGTCCGATCGCTGGCAGTAGTTGCAATAAACCCCCTCCTTCCCGACCATCCCTGGTGGTTCAGTGGCACATCCCGACATAGTGGGATGTATATGTTGAACAAACCCCGAACATAGCCTCTGGTGGCTAGTGTCCCCCCACCCACCCACCTTACCCATGAGCCCCACCACTCGGGCCTCCGGCAGCCGCAGGTGGCAGCATCCCATTTCCAGCCTTCTGGGGTTAATTTCGCTGCTCGCTGACCGACTGGCAGCCTGAAAGCGAGTATCGGCTTATTGGTGCAGTTAAGATTACCGAGTATGCAGTTTATCGCATACATTACAGTTCAGAGTTGTGAATGAATACATTCATTCATTCACAAACTGGACTGTCTTGTACAGTATGGATGCATGCCCATTGGCTCTTGCTCTGCACCAATGGGCGCAGCCCTCACCGGCAGTCAGTTGGCAGGCGGGGCGGCAGGCGGTGGATGTTGCCGCCCGCCGCCGCCGGGGGGAGTGGTGGGGCTTCGTGGGTGGTGGGTGGGGTGATACTAGCCACCAGGGCTATGTTTGAGGGGGTTTGTTCAATATACATCCCGCGATCGGGATGTGCCACTGACCACCAGGGATGAATTCAGAAGGAGGGGGTTTATTAGACAACCACTGCCCGCGATCAGGCTTTTCCGTCCCACTGACCACCAGGGATGAATGCGGAGGGGGTTCTTAAACAACTACTGCCCGCGATTGGGTTTTCGTCCACTGGACCACCAGGGATACGCTCGGGGAGCCACATTGCTGCCCGCGATCAGGCTGGTGGGGATTAAACTATGCCCGTGATCGGGCCAGTGGGGGTGGTGGTGGGGATTTACAGTCGGCTGCCCGCGATTGGGCTGCAGGGGGGGCACAGGGACTGGGTTGGGGGCCAGCCACAGGTGGCAGCTGCTGTGTTGCGCCCTGCAATGCAGCAGCTCACTGGTGGGTGGCCCTCAACTTAAGCCTTTTTTTTTTGGCTCAAAGTTGTGCAGGCACAGGTTGAGGGTTACGCCTGCACAACTCTGCACAGCCCTGCTGAATATCGGGCTGTGCAGTTTATGCATGGTTCCTCCCCCTCCAGTTCAGCATGCATTCATTTGCATTGCGCTGTTGCTCAGCATGTTTTCTGTGGCGCAACTGCCTCCTGCTGAATATGGCAGAATGGAGCAAGTTTGGACTTGCGCAGGCGCAACCCTATTGCGCATGGCGCAACCCTTTTGAATATCTGTGCCACAGTGTTTAGCAAGGGAGCAACAGGAATTATACCATCTAACTCAAATCCACACCAACTATCCACTAGGCTAGGTTATTTTATATAGAGCTGGGAGTTAAAGAGCTGTTGATGCCTCTGGGAAAACTATGGAAAACATAATATTTAGCCAAAGTTCATTTTGTGTCTTGTGTTCCATTTACCTTCTGTAGATTCTCCTCCCTTTTATTTATTACTGAGGAAGTTCTCATAAAAACAGGATTTTAATCCCTTAGAGCTCATCTGCCGTACTGCTTATTCCCAACTTGAAATCATAATTCTCTTTCGTGACATCACAATCTGTTGCCATGGGAATAACTGTGATATCACAAGCAGAGTATTATGACATCAGGTTGGGAATAAGGAATGGAGATCCTGTTTTCATGCATATGCCCCCAAGCAATAAATAATTGCAAGAAGAAATACACAGCTCACAAGAAATAAAAGCTACTTTGCCTTTAAATATTATGTTTTTCAAAGTTCTCATGGTGATGTCGATGGCTCTTTAATATCTTTACATAGAATGGCAAAGAAGAATTCTGAAACCTCATTGCCTGTGAGACATCATCTGACCAAGCAAAGCTTGTGATGCACTGTCAGGTATTAAATCTCATTACCAAATCAAAAAGTGTGATTACACACAAAATCAGGAACTGTTTCATGTATATAATGTTCTCAATTAAAATGTGTTCAAACAAACTGTTTTATGGAAACCATTGTATTAATAATGTTTCCCTTTATAAAAGAGCAAAGAGCCATTTTATAAGTGCTGTAAGTCACTCCAGGGTGGTCTGGAGCGCTTTGTAGAATGCCAGGGCTTTTTTAAGCTTGAATCAATTGTTTGCCAATCCTGTTGTTCTCATGAGGGTAAGTACAGTGCTCAAGTTTGTACTTAACTCAAGGAGGACAGCAGAACCACCAAACAAAAGATCAGAGCTTATGAAAACTCTAACATGCACTGCAGGCTATTGAATCTTACATTGCTACAACCCTCCTTTGAAATCAGCTGCAGTTAATTCTGGGATTTGTAGCTACAGAAAATGTTGGCTTGCTGCCCATTAAAAAACATTTACATGTAGAGGTAATGTGGAATGCATAAAGGAAGGGAGTAAGGCACAGTCCTTCTTACCGTGCCTAAAACATATGTCCTATTATAGAATGAAAGTTTGCCATAGACACAGAATGGGATAACCCCTTTAGAAAAGGGTCACACTTTTGATTGATTTAAAGTACAACTTAAGCCCTTCAGAATGTAGGCTTCACATTGCAAATAATACTAAGATAAACAGTTTTAGTACATAGGTGATATTTCCATGCCTCTTATGATATATGTAGTACAACCGTATCACAATTTAGCAAATGAATCACATTTAAAGCCATTATAGTATTTAATTAATTTTACCCTTAGCACCAAGATGTCATGTCTCTTCACATATCTTTATATAGAAACATATATGCAGCATTAGTACTCCAAATATTATGATTTACTCAGTGCCACCAATTTTAAATGCTAGCTATAAATCAGGAAACAGGCAGCATACGTTTAGGTTATGGAAGCAAAAAAGGTTTGATTCGCTACTAGTCCCTGCTGCCTTGCATTATTTCCAGGTTACAATAATGTAGAGAGACAGGTGCGATGGGCTTCAAAACACTGTAATCGCACTTTAAATGGAAATGAAATGTGTGAATTAATCGTAAATTACAGTAGAATGGAAGGACAATCACTATTAGTTAAGGTCTGACACCTATTTTCCAGACCTGTTCCCGAATGTCACAACTTGTTCTGTTGCACATGTGACGAGTGGTTATAATTATATGGCAGCTGCCTTTGCAGTTGGTCTGATGATATTTACAATATCATTTATGAAAAAGACCCATGGGTTGTTCGTGTGTGTATATTTTAAACAGCTGTAGACGGATGTCAGCTCAAGTCAACACTAAAGGAAATAACCCGTCTTTCACACTGAGCTGGAAAGCATATTTTGCAGCAAGGTTCAGTAGTGGTAAAAGTAGAAATAATATGTATTGTCTTCCTTTAAGAAATGTTGCCAGGATCAATTCAGTAGAACAGTAGGTTTGTCAACTTCTTCTGAGGAGTATGGAGTATGTGAGTCATAACCCACAACAGTGTCTGCGGTAAGACAGAGCTTGCTGCACAGATCTGATGGGTTGTGAAACAAGAAATTCAGCCAAGTGCTTTTAACCACCTGGGAACTACAGAACAAGATCTATTACCACATACCCTGGAGTGGGTTATTGTGCTTATAAAATGTCTCATTTAGGCAGAAGAATTTCTGAAAGAGACATTTCAAATTTGACTGAGAGCCAGCCAAATCTTACCCCACTGTTAAATGATGTGGTTCAGCCAATCACGTGATGCATAACAACTTTTCTTTAGCAGTGACAACAAATAGAACTTTTCTTCTGGCTTGGATTCTTGTTGTAAAATATTTATTGTGTAAGACAGTGGTTTAGATGTGTGAGCCACTCTAGCTAGATAATCTGTACTGGGGACTCTAATTCTGATTCTGGCAATTTTTACAAAATTCTGGGAATCAAAGCAGGGAGCACAATAAAACAAAATGGTCTTTGCCAAGGTCCTAAGAATAAAATACACCTCAAGTGTCCCTTATTTTCAGGAACCCTTATAATTTTGATTCAAAACGTTCTTTGCTTCCTCCTAAATTTAGCATTTCTGTCTCAGGGCATAGGAATTTGAATAATAAAATAATTTCAAATACAAATCTTACAGTGTAGTTCTCTTCAAAAAATGCTATTCTTGCCAAGATAGATACTATATCAGCGGCTTGAACTGATATGATCATTTGATTGTATTTGTTCATAATTTTATCCAGTTCTCCATGATTTTTCTAAGCCATGTCCTGAATTTATGATGCAAGGGGTTGGGAGTATGAGAGGAATGTTTCTTTAAACAGAGTTACCCCATGAGGATAAAAGTGGAGAGCGATAAATTACAAATACCATTGTTGAAAGGCGAGCCCAAGCTAGCATTTGTGTTACTGGATATGCGTCTGTATTATCAAGGAGCAACTTTGAGAAAGTTTAAAAGCTGTACCAGCAGCAGGATATGTAATTGTGAACTTGTGATAGGGATTCATTTCATAACAAGGGAGTGGGGTAAATGTTGTGGGGCAAAACTCTCAATGAGAAGGATTCAATTCACAACAAGAGGGTGGGGTAAATGTGTGTGTGTGTGTGGAGGGAAACTATCTATGACAAATATAAATTAAAAATGATCATTTTAATAAAAGACTGAACATTTCTGTGTGCATGACCCTATATGTGCCAATAGTCACTGAAAAGTATCAGAATTTAAAATGTATTACTAGATTATATCATGTTTACAAAATCCAAATTTCTTTCTTTCTTTCTTTCTTTCTTTCTTTCTTTCTTTCTTTCTTTCTTTCTTTCTTTCTCTCTTTCTCTCTTTCTTTCTTTCCTTTTTTCTTTCTTTCTTGTTTTAGCAGGAAAGACACACTGAACTAGTGACAGCTCATTTCCACATGCATCTGAGGTGGGGGTGGGGGTGGGGAGGGAGAATCAGAGTAGAACAATGAAGTACAACAGTACAAATAATATACAAGTAATAGGTAAATAGGCATTAACAATTGAAAATTGTGCAAAGGCAATGATTCAGTGTAAGTGCCATAAGGACACTGCAATGCAATAAACTGCTAAGGAGAACAATTTAAAGTGTGCAATAGGCAATACGCATTAAACACATGATCCAGGATGCGGATCCAAAATGTGGCCATTTTGTAAAGGTAGACGTTTTAGTAATATAATTAACTAGAAAGGACTTCAGTAACTAAGCACTATATCAGAATTCAGGAACCCAGCACAGTATTCTAATTTTAAATGCTTGAGTGCATGAAATACTCCGTGATCATTTGTTCTTTGACTCAGCAAAGGAAATAAATACCAAATGTCACTTTCATAATATCATAAAATACTTTAGAGTACAATTTAGATGTTTTGTTCAGTGTATTGTAACCCCCCTACAAATGGGGATTCCTAAAAAGCCTTCTCGGAGCTTGTCTAAGTGCTCCCTGCCAATCGGGTATCCGGCGTAATGCCGCTTAAATGTGAGCACTGTGAGTGCTTTTAGAGCCTCAGGTACTGTCTCTTTAAGAGCTGCCTGCTCGCAGTCTAAATTAGTTTGAATGGGGGGACTGTGTATTTAATGCTCGAATCCTGCCCGAGCTGCTGTCTGATCACTCCGTTTCTGCAGTCACTAAAAGCGCAGAGGGAACCCACCTGTGAGATGTAACTGTTTGCCTGAAATCATTTAGAGCATTAGTAAAATTGCAGTTTGTCTAACCTGCCTTTATTGCAGCTGGGACTCTGTGTGTGTTGCGCCTCCATCTTGGACCTAAACTGCTGATCTGGGCCAATTGGGTTAGGGGAGCCCTAAAATGGAGACTGCTTGAGCTAACCAGAACTTGGACTCTCACCTGGAGCCTGCTAAGGGGGAATGTATGGCAGGTGCTTCTGGGAGCTGTAGTTTGGACCTTGGCACCTTTTTTCACCAACAGAGGGCGCCCTGCAGTGATTGACAGCCGAATCCACCAACCAAACTAGTTTGGAGCCCAAGGCAAATGCCCATAACTCTTCCTACAGGGCCAGATGCGAGTTGACAGTGAAAGGAGTAGGAGCTCTGTTCTGCTGCGGCATGTAGTTCACGTGGGAAGCGCGTGTAAGGTCCTGAAGTCAGCCTGTAGCCATTAACGAATGCTCATCGGACTGAATCCGAGTTCTGGAGAAAAGGAAGAAGTGTGCAGAACCAGGCTTGCCCGTAGAAGACAGAAGATTTGCAGGAGTGCGATCGGCCTGTCGGGGACTCTGATGCTGTGTGTGCTCTTGCGTATTGCAGTGTTTGCGATCGGGATCGAGAAGCAGCTGTCAGGTATAGTAATTTCCTTTACATATAAATGTGTCTAGTGCTTGTGGGGGATCACGCTTCTTTTTCCCTTTTTACTATGAGTTGTGAGCTGAAGCTGGAAGCTGAACTCAAATCCAATCGGACTGAATCCGCCTGCTATCCAAATCAGTTGGACCCTGTCATGATGGTCTTACAGTATCTCCATGCCCTGCTCATCCTGGCCATCCAGAGCAACCTCCTCAATTCAGCTCTTGACTTGGGGTTTGTGTGTACAAATCGGGGTAACTCCCTGCACCTTCATTTAATTAAAGTGTGTCAACTGATTGCTTTGTGTTCTTCTGTTTGTGGACTGAGCCACCGGCTCCGGATTACAATTTGTTTATGCATATATTTTCTTCCTACAAGGCCCCATCCAGCTGCACCAGCTGGCCAACCCCGGGCAACGGACCTGGCTAGCCCTTCCCCCATCCTGGGTACCCAGAGAGTGACTTTTTGGACCCTATAGGCATGTACAGTACTGTGACTTGAATTTTGCCAATCAACCTGATTCCCCCCTCCCGTGTTCCAGTCCCCTGAATAAACCAGATTTGTTGTTATTGAACTTTATACTGTCTGAGGTGTCAGTACATATAGTACCAGCATTGTATTGTGTGGTATATGTTGATTAACCTTGTTTTACAGGGAGTCCTCAGAGACATGCTGCAGAATCAATCTCAAGGGTAAGTGGTATCTCTATCTATAAACAGTGTGCATATGTAGGGTATTGGGACGGTAAGTCCCGTGTACTGTGTGGGCCACTAGTGAGAACAAGGGGGGGTCACAGTGTCCCAGAGGGCTGTGACCAAGTAGCTTAACCACTACCGACCCTGACCTCTGGGTGGAAGCACCTATCACTGGACCTAGGCCCCTCAACCTGTTACTGGCCATGCAGGCAGGGGTAGTAGCCCTTGGGATAGCGCCACCTAGGGGTTACATCTTGGAGGCACAACTGGGATTAGCATCCTCTAGTGGCCATGTGGGGGAATTACCCCATTATGTTCAGTTTAGGAGACAAAATGGAGGGGTATACTATGCCCAAGTTAAAAATTGCCTCCATAAGCTAATGGTACACAAATTGATGGGATGGAGTGAAGCTGAGGAGATGGATCCCCAAAAGGCTATTCTGTTGCTGGATGTCCTCTTGGGGACTAACAATGTTGACATTGTGTCCACTGTAGAACATGTTAAGTGTGTGGGCAAAGTTGAAGTAAGGGGATGATATGCTGACTTATTTGAACAAACACTGCAAGTGCTGCTCTCATGCACTTCCCCGATAGACCCTGAAAAGGTACCCACTATGATTTTCCCTGAAGGTGCCCAGAAGGGATGGAGGGTCATTCACCTACATAGTGGTCTGGCCACCCAGGTGGGTCCCCTAGTACCGATGGCTTTAAAAAGAAGTTGCTTAAGCTGTTAGCATCAGAAGGGAAAACTGCCCAAGAGTTGGCCATAGTGTTAGATCTATCAGAGGACCACATGCCCATGCACTCCCTGACCACATCCCCTGTGTCCCCCAAGAGCTCCCCAGTAGCTGCCTCCCCCATCACAATTCCCCCGATACACTTGGACTCCTATAGGAGGCTTAGACTTTTCTCTGGTACTGTCCCAGTGCCTTCGGGGAAGATGATTTGGAGACCTGGATAGACTATGCCACCCCTTTAGTACAAGAATGGCAATGTTCAGAGGGGGAAAAGAGGATGCGCTTGATGGAGAGCTTGAGAGGCCCTGCCCTGGAAGCCATTCGGTTCCTACATGCTACTAGTCCGGAGGCCACTGCAGCAGAATATCTCTCTGCCTTGGAGGGGGTGTTTGGCAGCACAGAATCAGTGGATGATTTATTGTGGAAATTCAAGTCAGCCAAACAGTGGAAAAATGAGAAACTGTCTGCCTTTATCACTAGGACAGAGTGGGCTTTGCAGAGGGCCCATCAAAAAGGAGGAGTGTCTGCCAAAGAGTTAAACTGGGTCAGATTAGACCATATATTGAAGTCAGCTAGATTTTTGAGTGTTGATATTGAAGCTCAAGTTGCAAGACAGGAGGGCAAGCCCTTCAGAGTACTGTCATTTGATGAAAGAAATCCGTGAGATTGACACTGATGAGGAGGGCTGGAAGCCCTGTGCTGGGGCCGTGAACATTTGCCAGAACCCCGAAAAGAGTGAGTTAGATGAGGCTCAACAGTTGAGAGACTTAATTAAGGAATTGACTGAGGCATACAGAGAGCCAGATCTGTACCAGGCCCCCCTCTGAGCCCAAGAGTGGCGTTGGAGTAAATGTTGTTTCCCCGGAGACTCGGATTGAGGGTAACCTGCTCGCAGAGTTGCGAGAATTGAGAGAGATGGTGGGGGAGCTGCAAAGGGTGGCCCTCACCCCAAACCATGGTGGAGATTCAGGAGCCAAAGGATGTAGGCCCCCGATCCAAGATAAGCCCCGCAGGGCCCCAGAGGTACCCCAACAGAAAAGAGACCCCCCCACCCGTCCAGGACACTAGAGACATTAAGTTCTGCTACCGTTGTGGGGAGGATGGGCATTTTCAGTCAGCTTGTCGCTTGCCAGAGAACTTGAGAAAAGTTACCAATGGATTAGTGGCCTGGCATTGCAGAACCTATGCCCGGCCACCAGGGGGGGAGCCACTCAGAAAAGTTATGCCACCAGGGCCAATGCCTGATCAACATCCAGGTCAGTGCCACCGTAATGGTCTGAAGTGGTGGGTCCCTCCATGGAGACCACTGTAAAAGTGAATGGAGTGCCTACAAGAGCTGTGTTAGACAGTGGCTCCCAAGTGACAATTATGTTCCAGGATTGGTATCAGAAGCACTTGTCTGATGTGCCCCTGCAACCATTGGAGGGACTGCATGTTTGGGGTTTAAGTGAAAAGACCTACCCCTACTCTGGATCCGAATTTGGTTGTCCTTTCCCACCTCTGTGGCTGGAGCGGCAGAGCAAGTGAAGACCCTGGCCCTAGTGTGTCCCCCCACTGGACTGTATTATGGGGTTCCTCTACTAATTGGGAATAATGCACATATGTTTGAATGGTTGGCACAGTTGTGTTATGAAAAACAGGGGTCCAGGACTGGTAGAGCTTTAAGAATTCTGGCCTTGATCAAGAAGGCCTACGATGCCCAGAGAGATGCTGGAAAAGTGGAACCAGAGGAACCGGTTGGAATTGTCTGGAAAAAGGATCCTGAGTCTCTGATCTTGGCGTCAAATTCCCAGTGTACCTTACAGGGAGAGGTCCATATCAGAAAGGATGTCAAGAATAAAACACTAATGCTGGATGCACCAGGTGATGGAAAATTGCCAGGAGGACTGTTGGTCAAGCCCAGTATCTTGCCTGCCAGAGCCCATGCTTATGCCAGAAGGGTAATGGTTCAAGTTCATAATGTGTCTGATAGAGAGATTCGGGTGAATAGAGGTTGCACCCTGGCTAATCTACATTGTGCAGACACTGTAGTGCTACCCAGTAACAAGAGTTTGGGGAAGAATGATGGAGTGACGCCCGACTTGTTTGATTTAGGTGACTCCCCGTTGCTAGCGGAATAGAAAGTGAGGATCAGTGAGAAGCTTGCTCAGAGAGACCAGGTGTTTTCTTTAAAGGAATGGGACGTAGGATGTGTGCAAGGAGCTGAACACCATATCCAGCTGCATGACGAAAGGCCATTTTGGGAGAGGTCCCAACGCCTGGCACCTGCTGAAATAGATGATGTGAGATGGCATCTGCAAGAGATGCTTGCTGCTGGTGTAATACAAGAATCCAGAAGCCCATATGCTTCACCTATCGTGGTAGTGAGAAAAAAGAATAGGACAGTAAGGATGTGTATGGATTATCGTACCTTGAACTGGACTATCCCTGACCAGTATACAATGCCCCGCATTCAGGATGCTCTAGATTGCCTGAACGGTAGCAAGTGGTTCTCTGTGCTGGATCTTTGCAGTGGGTACTACCAAATCCTGATGGCCCCAGAAGACCGTGAGAAGACAGGCTTTATCTGCCCACTTGGTTTCTATGAGTTCACGAGGATGCCTCAAGGGATTTCAGGTGCCCCAGCCACTTTTCAATGACTGATAGAGCATGCAGTGAAGGACATGAACTTATTAGAGTGCCTGGTGTACTGGGATGATGTTATTGTGTTTGGCAGCTCGCTGGAGGAACATGAGAGTAGATTGTTCAAGGTGTTGGACCGACTGGAAGACTTTGGCTTGAAACTGTCCATCGATAAATGTCAGTTCTTCCAAACCTCTGTAAAGTATGTGGGACACATATTCTCCACCGAGAGAATAGAGACAGACCTGAGTAAAGTTGAGGCCTTGACCACCTGGACACAGCACCACAATCTAAAAGAACTGCAAAGATTCCTGGGATTCTGTGGCTACTACCGCTGTTTCATCAAGGACTATTCCAGAGTGATTTGTCCTTTACTTAATCTTACTCAAGGTTACCCTCCTACTCACAAAAAATACAAGAGGTCAGCCTCCCCTGAGACTGAGAGAGTGTATTTCTGTCCCAATTAAGTTTTTGGGGCACGATGGACACCTGATTGTGAAGCTGCTTTTCATGAGATTATATATCAACTTACCCACACTCCTGTCCTGGCCTATGCAGATCCAGCAAAACCCTATGTCCTACCCACTGATGCTAGCTTGCAAGGGTTGGGGGCTGTGTTGTACCAGGAGCATGAGAATGGCCTGAGACCAGTGGCCTTTGCCAGCAGAAGCCTGACCCCATCTGAAAAGAACTATCCTGTACATAATTTAGAGTTCCTAGCTTTGAAGTGGGCCATTGTTGACCAATTCCACGAGTACTTGTATGGGGCTAAGATACTGGTAAAAACTGATAACAATCCTTTGACCTATGTGCAGACTTCAGCCAAGTTGGATGCTGCTGGCCATAGGTAGCTTTCTGCATTATCTACATACGACTATGCTGTTGAATACAGAGCAGGCCTGAACCACATAGATGCTGATGCTCTCTTTCAGAGGCCTGTTTCCCGAAATGACTGGGTCAGACTGTCAGAACCTGATATTTGAGCACTCTGCCAGAAGTTTGACAGAGAGGAACAAGTGGCCACAGACATAGTGGACTATCTGGTGGATTGTTTGGGGCCCTCTGAGAATTGTATACCTGCTGCTTATTGCCACTTCTCTGCATTAGACATTGGTGCTTTGCCTCAGCTAGACAATGACAGTCTTCAGTAGGCTGAATCCCAAGATCCTATGATTAAACCAACTTTAGAAACCCTCTAAGCAGGGAAAGATGTATCCAAGTTACGCTACACTGATTTAAGAACTGCACTGTTATACAAGGAAGGTCCTAAGTTGAAGCTGATTAATTGACTGTTATACTGAGAAACAGTAGACAGAGGGGGACAAATAGACAAACAACAGCTAGTTTTGCCCACTGCCTTTCGAGACTTGGTGCTGAGGTCCCTACACAACAACATGGGGCACTTGACTTGGTGAGATCCAGATTCTATTGGCCTAAGGTGGGGGCTGATGTTGAGCAACACATTCGAACTTGTAGTCGCTGTTTACAGAGGAAAGCTTTGCTCCAGAGGGCTGCCCCCCTTGTTAACATCATCACCAGTGCCCCCATGGAGCTGGTCTGTATTGACTTTCTGAGTTTGGAGCCAGATCAAAGAAATATTAGCAATGTGCTGGTGGTCACTGACCATTTTATGAGATATGCTCAAGCTTTCCCCACCAAGGACCAGAAGGCATCCACTGTGGCTAAAGTACTTGTAGAAAACTTTTTTGTTCATTATGGGGCTCCACAAAGAATCCATTCTGATCAAGGGAGATACTTTGAGAGTCGTTTGATCAAAGAGATGCTTTCTCTGTGGGGAGTGCAAAAGTCCAGAACCACTCCATACCACCCCAAGGGGGACCCACAGCCTGAACGTTTCAACTGCACTCTGTTAGATATGCTGGGCACCCTCCACCTGAAGAACAAGCCTAGATGGAGCCAAAAATTAACACCTTGGTAAATGCCTATAACTGCACCAAAAGTGATGCCACTGGGTTCTCCCCCTACCGCCTGATGTTTGGAAGAGAAGCCCGAATACCGGTAGATGTTTGTTTTGGAGTTTCTCCTGATGGGGTCTGAGCTGATAACTATTTACAGTATGAGCAAAAGTTAAAGGCCCAGCTAAATCATGCATACCAACTGGCTCAAACCATGGCTGCCAAAAGAAATCTGGCCAACAAAGAAAGGTATGATAAAAAGGTGAAAGCACAGGAACTCTAGGAGGGAGATCGGGTATTGCTAAGAAATCTGGGACTGCATGGCAAACACAAGATTGCCGACAGGTGGCACCATCTCCCTCACATTGTAGTGGGCAAACTAGATGATCTGCTTGTGTACAAAGTAATGCCTGAGAATAATTCAAAAGATGGTAAGACAATGCATAGAAATCATTTACTGCCCATCGGACAAATCTTGATTGAGTCTGAGCCCCCAGAAAGTGCTCCCTCTGGACCAGTGACCCAAGCTGTTGCTAAGCAAAAGCAAAGAAAGTCTGCACCTACAGATGCTGAGTTAAAGTGTTCTCCACAGCAAGTCCCAGTTGAAAATGACTGTCAGTCCATGTCAGAGGAAAGTGAGTGCAACTTTGGGTACTACCCTTCTTATGAACTGAGTCAATTGTTTCAAGGCAACCCCCTAGTCAATTATGGAGATGAAGCTGGGCCTTCTGGACTGTCTAAGCCCCCAGCTTTGTCCCTGGAGCCAATGCTCCCAGCAAGTGAGGTGCAGAGTATTAAGTTGGATGATACAGAATCACTGTGCATGGTAGAACTGTATGAGCTTTCGGAGGAGGATAATGATGAACTGGGACAGACTGGTGATATACCAGAACAAGAAGAGTATTTTGAGTGTCCTGATGGTTCATTGCCAGTGTCAGAAAACTCTCCATGTGAGTCAAATGCTGTGACTGCAGAAACTGCAAATCCTGGAACTGAAACTGCCCCAAGTTCTAGCCTCTCTACCCCAAAGGCCATTCCCATGGCTAGTATAAACACTGCAGCAAGTGGGGTTAAAAGCGTAGAGACTGTGACATTTCCCCCTAGAAGGACTGGTTGAGCTGTGAAATCTGTAGTGTGCTTAAGCTATGATTCTCCTGGAAGGCCTGTAGATTTGCCTCTCAGTGTGGTCCATAAGGGAGTGTATGTGTCCCCGAGCTCATTGCCCAAACTGAGCATAGGTGCTAACTTCAGATTACTTGTCTTGCCCTCTAAGTATGGTGCCCCTGCCCCATCCAGCCCTGAGGTAGCTGATAGGGAAGGGCCCCCTCTCTTCAGGTTTCATGTACAGGAAGTAATGACCTGATTTCAAAATGTTTGTATGTACAATGTTGCGTAACCAGTAGTAAACTGTGAATTACAGAATAAGTATATATATAGCTAAATGATTTAGTATGTTGACTGTTGTTTAAAAAGATGCAAACCTGAACTGTTGGTCATATGAGCAAATGTAATGATCTGCTTAAAGTGTTATAAGGGTACCTACTTGACGTGGACGGCAAGTTTTTTCAGGCTAGGAAGGGTGTAACCCCCCTACAAATGAGGGTTCCTAAAAGCCTTCTGGGAGCTCATCTAAGTGATCCCTGCCTAGCGGGTGTCCGGCGTAATGCCACTTAAATGTGGGGGCTCTGAGTGCTTTTAGAGCCTCTGGTACTGTCTCTTTAACAGCTGCCTGCTCTCAGGCTAAATTAGTTTGAATGGGGGACTGTGTATTTAATGCTCGAATCCCACCCGAGCTGCTGTCTGATAGCTCCGTTTCTGCAGTCACTAAAAGTGCAGAGGGAGCCCACCTGACAGATAGAAACATAGAAACATAGACTTTGATGGCAGATAAGGACCATTTGGCCCACCTAGTCTGCCCATTTCCCTACCTACAGGATAGGCCGCAGATCCTAGTTAACCAACAGCCTATTTCTTCCTACCCCCCACAAGAATTGCCTTATGTCTGTCCCATGCATTCTTGAATTCTCCCACAGTTTTAGACCCCACAACCTCCTCAGGAAGGCTGTTCCATGCATCCACTACCCTCTCTGTGAAAAAATACTTCCTCACATTGCCCCGGAACCACCCCCCATCTTTAAATTGTGTCCCCTTGTTCTGAAATCATTTAGAGCATTAGTAAAATTGCAGTTTGTCTAACCTGTCTTTATTGCAGCTGGGACTCTGTGTATGTTGCCCCTCCATTTTGGACTTAAACTGCTGATCTGGGCCAATTGGGTTAGGTTAGCCCTAAAATGGAGACTGCTTGAGCCAACCAGAACTTGGACTCTCACCTGGAGCCTGCAAAAGGGGGAATGTATGGCAAGTGTTTCTGGGATCTGTAGTTTGGACCTTGGTGCCTTTTTCCACCAACAGAGGGAGCTCTGCAGTGATTGACAGCAGAATCCACCAACCAAACTTGTGTGGAGCCTAAGGGAAATGCCCTGAACTCTTCCTACAGGGCCAGATGCGAGCTGACTGTGAAAGGGTAGGAGCTCTGTTCTGCTGCGGTGTGCAGTTCGCATGGGAAGTGCATGTAAGGTCCTGAAGTCGGCCTGTAGTCGTTAGCGAGTGCTCATCGGACTGAATCCAAGTTGTGGAGAAAAGGAAGAAGTGTGCAGAACCAGGCTTGCCCGTAGAAGACTGAAGATTTTCAGGAGTGCGATTGGCCTGTCAGGGACTCTGATGCTGTGTGTGCTCTCGGGTCTTGCAGTGTTTGCGATCAGGATAGAGAAACAGCTGCCTGGTATAGTAATTTCCTTTACATATAAATGTGTCTAGTGCTTGTGGGGGCTCGCGCTTCTTTTTCCCTTTTTACTGTGAGTTGTGAGCTGAAGCTGGAAGCTGAACTCAAATCCAATCGGACTGAATCCGCCTGCTATCCAAATCAGTTGGGCCCTGTCACGAGGCTCTTATCTCCATGCCCTGCTCATCCTGGCCATCCAGAGCAACCTCCTCAATTCAGTTCTCGACTTGGGGTTTGTGTGTACAAATCGGGGTAACTCCCTGCACCTTCATTTAATTAAAGTGTGTCAACTGATTGCTTTGTGTTCTTCTGTTTGTGGACTGAGCCACCAGCTCTGGATTACAATTTGTTTGTGCATATATTTTCTTCCTACAGGGTCCCATCCAGCTGCACCAGCCGGCCAACCCCGGGCAACGGACCTGGCTAGCCACCCCCCCCATCCTGGGTACCCAGAGTGTGACTTTTTGGACCCTATAGGCATGTACAGTACTGTGACTTGTATTTTGCCAATCAACCTGACTTCCCCCTCCCATGTTCCAGTCCCCTGAATAAACCAGATTTGTTGTTATTGAACTTTATACTGTCTAAGGTGTCAGTACATATAGAACCAGCATTGTATTGTGTGGTATATGTTGATTAACCTTGTTTTACAGCGAGTCCTCAGAGATGTGCTGCAGAATCAGTCTCAAGGGCAAGTGGTATCTCTATGTGTAAACAGTGTGCATATGTGGGGTACTGGTACAGTAACTCCCGTGTACTGTGTGGGCCACTAGTGGGAACAAAGGGGGGTCACAGCATCCCAGAGGGCTGTGACCAAGCTAGCTTAACCACTACTGACCCTGACCTCTGGGTGGAGGCACCTGTCATTGGACCTAGGCCCCTCAACCTGTTACTGGCCATACAGGTAGGGTAGTAGCCCTTGGGATAGCGCCACCTAGGGGTTACAATATCATCTTTGAAAATGAATAATTTCTCAACACTCATTTGGCTTCAGCTCCTGTTTGATGTAAATCAGCACTAGAAAGCTTGTAGATACTGTATCTTTACAGTTTAACTTGTATTGGCTGAATATCCCTTTCCTGTGTTTAGAAAATTAGTTCAGTTACTGTATATGGAACAATGGAAACTGGCCCATGTAGTCCCCGTCCACAAGGGTGGTTCAAGGGAGACTACCAACAATTACAGGTCCATCTCCCTGCTATCTAGCCTTAGTAAGATTCAAGAGAGACTAATTTATGGACAACTCCGGGACTACCTAGAGCTCCACCATTTACTTGCCCCCTCCCAGCACGGTTTCAGAACCAATCATGGGACTCACACTACGCTTATCAAGTTCTCCACTGATGTTCTCAGAGAACTGGACAAGGGATCTCCCACCGGGGCAGTCTTCATTGACCTTTCCAAGGCTTTTGATCTTGTAAACCACAACCTGCTCCTTACAAAACTGAGCCAGGTCGGGTTAGACAGCCACTCCCTATCGTGGTTCAACAGTTACCTCACAGGGAGGACACAGAGGGTAAAATGGAAAGACTCCCTGTCAGAGCCTCTCCCCCTAACGGATGGGGTGCCCCAAGTATCTATCCTTGGCCCCCTTCTCTTCTTTCTTTTCACAAATGATCTCAGTAAACACTGTGGGGGTAACTCAGTGGTATAATATGCGGATGACGTGGTCATATACCGCCCCTCCTCTAATCTGGGAGATCTCTGCTCCGGGCTACAGGAAGACCTGGGTTCCCTTGAGCAATGGCTTGTCACCAACAGAATGATCATTAACCCTAACAAGACCAAGGCCATGCTATTTGGCCCAAGAACCCTCGGCCGGGACAGAAGCCCACATCTCAGGCTGATGACCAAATCAGGAAAAAGACTTGAGGTGGTTGAATCGATAAAATACCTTGGCCTCACCCTGGATCAGTGCTTCTCCCTCAAGGATCATGTCGACCAGGTAACCAAAAATATTCATGCCAAACTCGGGACCTTGTATAGGCTGAAAGACCAGTTGATACCCGCGGCCAGGGCCTCCATCGCCACAAGCGTCCTCCTCCCTACCTCTCCTATGGCCCCGGTGATACAGGGAGCTGCCAAACAAGAGATGAACAGATTACAAGTTCTCTATCACAAGGTGGCTCGCTTCACCACCCTAGCCAGCTCCCGGGCTCACCACTGTGACACTCTGTCCCAACTAAACTGGCCCTTCTGGGAGGCCCGGCTCCAATACCCCCTACTCTGCCACACTCATAAACTACTCAGCCCATCCCCTCCTCCCAGCGTCTCTGGACTCATTGCCCAAAACAGAAACCATAGGCTCCTCAGAACAATAGATAGAACCCTCCTCGCAGTGCCAAGTGTTAAAACCAAGGCGGGGGGTAAGTATTTCGCCATCACAGCGCCCACCCTATGGAACTCCCTGCCCCCTGGTGTTCAGGATGCTACCTCTACCCACACCTTCTGCACAAGGCTGAAGGCTCATATGATGGTCATTTCCATATGCAACTGTTAAAGTGAGAGGCTCCTAAGTGGAAGCCCACCCCTCTCCCTCATATGGAAATATGACTATCACTGCACCCCATCTATATAGCACTGCACCCCATCTGTAGAGCTTACCCAGGAAATGTTAACTGCTAAAAAGCTACTATGTCTTACCTCTTAAATGTAACTGCTGAAAAACTACTATGTATTATGTTCCTCGCCGTCTAGTGTAATGTACCTGTGTTGTATGCTACCCCATGTATTATTTCATGTAATTCCCCGGGTCGCCTCTGAAAAAGGGACCTTCGGGGCCCAGCGGGCTTACCCGGTTATCAAAATTTTATAAATAAATATATTGTGTAACATAACTGATAAAGAGGCACTGAGCCTTGAAGACATGCATTTACTTTTTGTTAGCCTAATGAACGTATCATATAAATTTGTTCAAAAAAATGTTTTTCCTCTTTATGAAGCTCTTTACAAACACTGTTTTTTTTTCAGATACTGTTTTCAAAAGGGCATTGATGACATATCTAGCAGCCTTTGCATGTTCAGTTATATTCATATGCATTTGGGGGTAATTACCGGAGAAATTATTTTATTTTGAGATGGAAAGTTGGTCAGAACAATGGGGTATCCCTTACTGTTTTTAAAAAGTGTCACTATTTATTGCCCCATTATAGTTAGAGTTTTATTTATTTATTTGAACAGTATCAGAATTACAATCCTTTGAGTCAGAGACTCCTTTACAAAGGCTCCACATCAGAGTAATACAATGCTTTACAAAAAAACTATTGATAGAGAACATACATCATGTAGGGTACACATAAAAGACATAGTACAAAAATGGTGGACAAGGTACAGGTAGGCACATTAAAGTAGGCATTAGTTGCGAGCAATGGAGAGAACCACTTTGATATAGAAGTTGTCCAGTCCAAGCAGGTAGTTAGGTAGGACAAGAGTACATTGTCGGTGTAAAAGGTGGTTTAGTTGCGGGGAGGGAGGGTTGGGGGAGGTGTTTTTTTTTTGCCAGACTAGAGATAGTTACAGGTATGGGTGACAAGGAGATGGTCTCAGAGGAGGGATTTGAAATGTCCAAGTTTGGTTACCAGGGTGATAGAGCTGGGTAGGGAGTTCAGCCAGGTGGGGGCTCTATAAGAGAAGGAATGCTGTCCTAAGGCAGTCCTGACATGTGGTACTAGTAGGGTAGATTTGGATGAGCTGCAGGTGGCCACTGTCATGGGTGCCAATTGGATGAGAGTGGTTAGCAAGGGGGAAAGACCACTGGGTATCTTCCTAGCAAGGAGACAGGTCTGGTACGGGTCAAAATTAACATACCCAGCCTGTTCCCTGTGCAAGTAGGAACAGGCTGTTGCATGTAGTTTTGTCTCCTGCATGCACTGTAGTACATGTAGCCCATTTCTGTTTTTGCAGGCTGCAATACAAATGCTGCCACAAGGAGCACAGTGCCAGAGAGTAAAGATATGCTGAAGCTTTTTTTTTCCCTCTTGATGTCCTGTCGCACACACACACTGCCGTGAGGACTCGGGAGTGAGTAGCGGGACGACCATGGAGTGAGCACTGGCTGGGACTGAGAGTTGGCCCACGGGAGGAGGTGTGTCCAGGGAAGAGAAGGGGGGACCCGGCAGGATATCAGGAGGAGTTACAGTGTCAGTGAAGCAGGATCAATGCTATTCAGGTTCCAGGCTGTGGTGGTGAATAGTACTGAAAGGATTGGGGGTGGGCACTGGGCTGGAGTCGACTAGTGATACCAAATGGGGATGGGTGTTGAAAGCGGGGGGCTGGGGTGGTGGAAGTCACTGAGCTCAAAGTGGGTCCTGGTGGCAAGACTGGCATAGCGCATGTAATGTTAATCTTTACTGTATAACGTGTGCCTCTTTCTGTCACCCTCGTGGTACAGTAAGGGTCTGATAGGCATGCACATCATATTCTCTCTCTCCTAAGCTGGTCTCCGGGCTTCCTTACTCATGGGCTGTACCTCCTGATGCTGATAGGAAGGCAGGAATCAGACTTCTGCAGCAGGGAACATCCAGCCCTCCAGTTCTGGTCTCACTCAGTTTACTTCCTGCCTTCAGCGGAGCAGGTGTTCTGCAGCAGAGCCCTTCACATGTGGCAGGGCTGAAGAAGACTGTAAGTCATAAATTCCTTTTTTTCTACTTTTGGATACAGCATTACTGTTAGGAGCAATTTGGATATGCTTCATGGTGGAATCCAGTCTCAGCCTTGCAAGCTGCACAGACTGGCCCGACCTTGCAGTGGCTCATTATTTTTCCCACGATTTTGGCTTCCCCACAACGAATGTCTGGAAGCCTTTAAGGCTAAGGGAACTCCTCAATTAAGCACTGGAGTGCTTCTGGGGATGGGTGCCTTTTCATCTACGAATGGCTTTGGGGAAAATTATAGCTGCTTGTCGATGGTACAACTCGTCAGCGCAGATCTAAGCAAAGCACCAAGCCACTTTTCGACAATCGGCTCTCTTGTTGATGGGTGCTGAGGAAAATTAGCGCTGGAGCGCTGCTGAATAGTCTCATCGTTGAACGCTCCACTAGCATTGTAGTGCCCATACAGGAACGAGGAGAACAGCGCTGGTGGAACACCCCCCCCAACCAAAGCCAGGAGGCCTTATTCTAACATACTGACATAGTAAAATGCCAGCAGAATAGGTCTAACGCTCTCTTGAGTCTGCTCGATTTTCAGCATCCATGCTGAGGGCAGATTTTGGTGTCCCCCCTCCCCCTTGCGTTATACTGTCCCCAGTCCCAGATGTTCCACCTGTATGGGCCTGGTCAGATTTCCACATCCCCTGTACCTGTCCCATCCCTCTAAACCCGTCCACAGTCTCTGCCTCTACCAGCTCCTGGACAGTGCATTCCATGGCTCCACCACCCTTTCAGTGAAATAACATCCTCCTCCTCTCCCTCTAAGCCTGCCCTTCCAGCTTACACCGTGACCTCTTGTTGCCCCACCCTCCTTCCTTTGGAGCACCCTGACTGGGCCTCCTTTATTGATCCCTTTCATGTACTTAAAGACCTCTGTCATGTCCCCCCTTTTCCTCCTGTCCTCCAGGGTGTACATGTCAAGCTCCTTGAGCCTCTCCTCATAGGTCCTCTCCCCCAGGCCCCAGATCATTTTGGTTGCCCTCCTTTGGACCCTCTCTAGGAGTGTAATGTCCCTCTTTAAATGTGGTCTCCAAAACTGTACACAATACTCGAGGTATGGCCTAAACAAGCAGTTGTACAGTGGAAGGATCACTTCTGCCTTTCTGGAGGTAACCCCCCAGGTGATGCATCCCAGCATCCTATTTGCCCTTGCTGCTGCCCTCCTACAGGTCTCTGAGTTGTTCATTTTGACATCTACCACTACCCCCAGGTCCCTCTCACCCTCCGTGACTTGAATCATGTCTCCTCCCAGTGTATACTCCTGGCCTGGATTTCTGACTCCCAGGTGCAGAACCTTGCACTTCCCTGCACTGAATTTTAGTTTCCATTTTCCCGACCACCTTTCCAGAGCCTCCAGGTCCTCCTGCAAGGCCACCCTCCCCTCCTCCCCATCCACCACTGCACCCAGCTTTGAGTCATCTGCAAAGAGACTCATCTCACTCCTGATCCCCCTCCTGATGTCTGAGATATAGGCATTCTGTCTTAAGGGTCTCTCAGTGCTACACAGATTCTTAAAGGGTTAGCACCACAAACTAATGGCAGTCTAGGTTACGGCATGAAAAGGGTAATTCTTTTTTTAAAAAAAGTCAATGTTTACAGCAAAGCAAAGAAAAAGGAATTCAGTATTTTGCCCTTAAAGGGCCAGCAACAATCCAGGCAGCTTCAACAGCATTGCCAGGAAACCTCCAGAGGAAGGGGGTACACTGTAAAAAAGGGGAGTAGGACCATTTGGAGTATGGCCTCAGACAAACCTTCCAGGGCTGCACAGGGGGTTTGTCCCTGCTTCTAATCACTTTCACTGGGTCGCTTGACCTAATTTGTGAGAAGGCAGTGTCTGCGAATGTCGAGGGCTCGAAGGAGGCAGCCCCTTCCTCAACTCAGACAGATAGCCAACAGACGGACAAGTCTGAGTGAGCAGCATCCATCAAATATGAGAAAGCAGTGGCCACTGGGAGACCCAGCAGTTCACAGCCCTCTCTCTGGCCCCAGACCTCATCCAGACACAATAGGGCCTTTGCTCTGGACCTTGCATGCTTCATGTGCACCTCAGGGGTCACCAGATGGGAGACCTCACAAGAAGGCAGACGGAGGAGGACCCCATCCCCATCCTCATCTGAAGAAGGGCAGTTGTCCTCACATCATTATGGTCTCAAAGTAGATCTAGGAGCACTAATAAGAGAGAGTGTCACAGGGAGCATTCTCCGGACTCCTCAGAAGTAAATTCATCTCCCCCTTTAGAGGGGGCGCTAGGGGGCTCATCATCAGACTCAGATGACTCATTGTCCAGAATCTCTGACCTGGAGGGCCTATTTATTTATTTATTTATTTATTTATTTATTTATTCATTACTTATTGGGTTTACAACCTTTGAGTCAGAGACTCACTTACAAAGGCACCTCGTCGCAGGGGTGGCAGACATTAAGACAGTTATTACAGTGCACATTAAAACAGAGGATAACATTACAGGTGCAGTATAAGGAACATTTAACATAGATACACTTAGATTACATAATGTAGTAGTTTGTATGTTACTTAGGTTGCATAGTGTTACAAAATTGTGAGTTACACTCATGGATATATTAGGTCCTCAGAGAAGACAGTGGGTTACATCCCTATTTGGACCTAGTCAGTGACAGAGCTAGATGGGGGGCTGGTGGGGCAGTCGCCCCTCCTGACTACCCCAGTGTGAGTAGTGGTGCCCCACCACCATCTTTATTCAATGTTTAGTGCCCATTGTGGATCCTATGATTGACTGAATGGCCCCTCTTTGCTCCCAAATGCTCCCAAACCTGGCTCCGCCACTGGACTTAGTAGGGAAGGAGTAGGTCTGGGGGAGGGAGAGGCTGTCCAGTGGATGTTGTCGAGCCAGGGGGCAAGACGGGCGGGTACCACAGGTTACACAGGGGGTTAGTTGCACCTACAACAGCAGGTATTAAAGATATGGTTCTGAAGGGCTATTTTGAAGGAGCCAATTTTTTTGCAAGTTGGAGATGCAACTAGGAAGGGAGTTGAACCAGGTGGGGGCTCGGTAGAGGAAGGATCTCTGGACAAGAGAGGTTTTGGTTCTGTTCACCTTGAAAGTGGCCTTAATAGAGCTATGAGTGGTGATGGACGATGAAGACTGCTGTAGGGAGGTGGAGACCCCGGGGGGGGAATCCTAGCAGTGATTTCTTAGAGAGAAGGCAGGTCTGGTAGAGCAGTCACTCCTCAAAGTTGAGCAGATTGGTGGTAGTATAGAGAAGGCAGGTGTAAGTGAGGCTGGGGGCACCAGTCAGGAGCTTACAGGCCTTATTGATGGAGAGTTGTATTTTGGAGAGGGTAGTATTGTCAGCTGCGACGTAGATGGACAAGCCATAGTCCACCAGGAACAAGACAGAGGAGGTGATGGCCAGCCTAAGGGCAACCTGAGGCAGTCAGTCCCCATGCCAGTATAGCAGGCCAATCCAAGAGTTAATGGTGGCTAACAGGGCATTAATGTGGGTGTGGAAGGAGAGGGCAGTATCGAACGTGATGCCTAGGTACTTGTATGTTGTCACTTGTTCTAGTGGGTGCAGAGTGCGGGGGATAATCTAAGATGGGGTATTTTTAGCCTTATTTTGGTGGTGGGAGAAGAGCATTGATTTGGTTTTCTTTAGGTTAATGACCAGGCTGCAGTCGCCGAACCACCTTTTGGCTTGGTTGTAAACTTGCTGGAGGGATAATTGGAAGGAGGTGGTATTGGGATATGAGGCAATGAGGATTGCATCATTGGCATAGAGGAGCATTTTACCAGTACGTGAGCTGGGGAGGGTGTTGAGGTAGAGACTAAAAAGTATTGGACCCAGGATGGAGCCCTGAGGGACCCCGGAGCAAACAGGAAGAGTGCTGGAGAGGGAGCCACTGATCTTGACACACTGGAATCTAGCAGAGAGGTAGCTAGAGAACCAGGAAATGGGACCACCAGAGAAGCCAAGTTGGTGGAGAGAGTCGAGTAGAAGGGGATGACACACAGTGTCAAAGGCCTTGGAGAGGTCAATGAACACTGCTCCAGCAAGGCTGCCAGAGTCGAGAGCAGCATGCAGGTGTTGGGAGAATTCCAGGAGAGCCATGGTTGTACTGTGTCCTGGGCAGAAACCGTGCTGCTCTGGGCACATAATGTCGTACTTGGTTAGGTATTCAGAGAGCTGGATCAACATGACTTTTTCAAGGGCTTTAGAGAGTGGGGGGAGGATGCAGATCGACCAGTAATTGTTGCGGGTGGACAGGTCCCCACTCTTAGGTATGGGTGTGATTTCAGCAGTTTTCCAAGCACTTGAGAACTGACCCAGGCATAGAGACTGGTTTAGAAGGTCAGTCAGGGACACTAGGACTTTGTCCAAGACCATACGGAGGATTCTGGAGTTGAGGGGGCACTGCTCGGGTTATTGCTGCTTAAGGCTTTTAGCAGGTGCGGCCTGGCTTCTTGGGGGAATAGGGTGTGCAGGTAGAATGGTGGGTGATGCAGGACTGGAGGAAGAGAGGTGGGGATTGGGTCAAAGAAGCTGCTGGGGAGGACTGAGCTTAGGTCAGAGAAGGCAGTGTTAAGGCAATCGGCTATAAGGAGTGGATTTGTGGTGGGGGTGCCATTGATGGAGAGCTAAGATGGTGGGGGAGGGGGGAGCAGGACTTCCCATTTAGCTCTTTCGTATTATCCCAGAAGGTCCGGGCTGAACCCCAAGTGGAAGTGAGGGTGGTCTGGTAGTGCCCTGCCTTGGTCCGCCTAATGGCCCAAGTGCACTTATTGCATTCTGCATTGTAGGCCTGTCTATCAGACGCCTTTCCAGATTCTACAGCAATGTGCCAGAGATTATCTCTGTTTTTGAGTCTCTGGAGGAGGGGTGGGGTGATCCATGGGGCATTGCATTTTTTGGAGTAGATCCTGGTGAGGGGGAGAAAAGTTCACAAGCCTTACAGAAAGCATTTGTGAAGTGGTCAAGAGCTGAGTCAATGTCAGGGGCACGCTGGATAGGGGACCAGTCTAGCTGGGCTATGTATTGTTTTAATTTTCTGAGGCTGCCGGGGTGTAAACGACGGAGTAGAGTGGCCTGGGACACTGGCTTCAGAGTGGAGGATGACCAGAGACAGAGGACTGGGGAGTGATCGCAAAGAGAGTCTGGGAGGACAATGACATCCCTGATTTTCTAGGGGCGGTTAGATATAACAACATCTAGGAGAGTGCTGGTGCCAGTAGAGTGGTTGAATCTGGTGGGCTGGGTGACTAACTGGGACATATCCAGGGCAGCAAAGGAGTCCCTTATATGGGAGACAGTGGAGGCAAGCCCAGTTAACATTGAGATCACCTCGGTTGACTCACTCCACTTTGTGAGGGAGAGATGTGAGGTAGTCAATGAGGGACTGGACCACTTGGTTTTGATTCCTTAGAGGTATGTAGGAGACCGTGAGGAAGAGAGGGCCTCGGGAGGGGCCAGGTGTGATTTTTAAGGTGAGGGCTTCTGCTCCATAATCAAGTTTAGGAGCTGGGAGTGCCTGACCTATAAGGGATTCCCGTACGAGTAGTGTGCAACCACCACCACATTTGCCTACTCGGTCTTCCCTGTAGATGGTATATCCAGGGAGGGTGATAGCAGAGTCAGCGGTGGATTTGGAGAGCCAAGTCTCTACCAGTGCAATTATGTCAGGTTGATGTTGAACGACCCAGCACTGGAGGGCAGCAGATTTCTTTAGGAGACTGCAAATGTTTAAGGATGCAAAGCGGAGGCCAGTTGCAGTACAGGGTTTAGAAGGGCTGGAAGCCATAGGTCCTGGGTTTGGGTGTACATTACCAGATAATAATAATAGCAGTGTAATTATTCTGGTTAGTGGCTGGTGGCGATGGAGACCCTTGGGTCGACACCCAACTAAGGAATTTACAGTCAGGGTGCATGGGATAGATAAAGTGCGAAGGGTGGGAATGGCAGGGGAGAGCTGGGTCCAGGTCAGGACTTGGAGGGTGGAGGGAGTGGAGGTGTTGGCAGGCTGGGGGTGTGGGGGGGTCACGGGTGTTTCGAGGGTGGGGAAGGGCCGAGTTACTGTAGGGTAGTCTGGGGATGAGGTTCCTAGTGTGGAGAAAAGGTGCTCCGGTCAGTGTGAGGTCTGTACCAAGAGGGTGAAGGAGAACAGACTTAGTAATGAAGTGTAGGTACCCATAGCAGCTGAGCAGTAAAGAAAGAGTGTTCAGGAGTAGTAGCGAGTAAGGAGATGTAGAGCAGCTTTGGCACAGTTGGGGGAAAAACCCTCTAGTGGGCGAAGAGTATAAGCTGCAATTGGGAAAAATCAGTATCAAACAGTGGGGTGGGGGGGGCAAAGATTGGATAAGTGTGCTTATAACTGGGCCCACTAGTGGCTAAAAGATCTAATCGGCTAATGGAAAAATAAAAAAAAACAAAAAAAAAACGACAGGCAGGGAGGTTCTGAAATAAGTTTTTTGGGGGGCACTGCAGCAGCCTCAATGGGACACAAGGGCCTAGACTTTTTCATAACCCAGGTCATAGTCGAGATTTACCTCGGACCTTCCCCAGGGCTCCCACCCAGCCGAAACAGGCTTTTCACCTGGCAGCTGCCGCCAAACTGGCCACAGACTCCCTCTTCCTTCAGACATAGAGGATTTGTGATAGGAGGAATGGTAAGGTCCAGAATGCACTTATCCAGTGGCCTAACAGATCTCTAAGCTTCTCAAGTTTGACAAGGAGCAATCTGAAGAGTGGTTAGACAGCCCCACAATCGACCCCCTGATTTCAAACCTAACCAAGAAGATGGTTATCCCAGCTGAAGGAGGGGTGTCTCTCAGGGTTCCAGGGGATAGGAAAGTGGATGTCGATCCCAACTAGACCTTCCAAGCTTCAGCTATGTCTCAAGGCGGCAACCGCCAATCTTTTTTCAGCCAGAGCCGCTCTGTCCGGGGCCCCAGATTTGGCCTTTTCAGTTCACTTTGGACCTAGAGAAGAACATGCCAGTGTCTCATCAGCTGCAGTTAATGGCTTTGGCTTAGGATTATGCAGCAGTCATGTAGGAAAAGGAGGTCAGGTGTGCCACTCGGACCATGTTTTATCAAACCTTGGCTCGCTGCAACCTCCGGCTTCGGGCCTGGCAAGCAGTCGCCTCTGCGAAGAGCCATTTGGTTAACGCACCCTATAATGGTATTCTCCTGTTTGGTTCAGCCCTGGAGGGGGCAGCGAAGGAATCCAGGGAGATGGCAAAGGTGCACAGGCCACTATCAAGAGGCAGGGGCCAATCTTGGTCCTCAGGCCTAGATGCATTTGTTTGTTACCAAGGTTACAATAAGGGTCAAAACACTAACTACTCATGGAAAAAGAACATGCTATCCGGGCAATCCGGGCCCATCCTCGAGTAGGGGGCAAACATTTAAACATTTTCTTGAGGAAGGGGTCCAAACCAGGTCAGACAGAGGGGTCCTAGACATTATCAGCAAGGGTTACCTAATACAAGCCCCCATTACCTCATGTGGTGCCCTCCCCTATCTATGACAACCCATATAAAAGACAGGTTATTCTACAGGCCATTACTGACTTTCAGCAAGCAGAGGCTAATTTCCCCCACAGAGATCAATTGGGGAGGTGTCTCCCTATTATTCATCATGCCAAGTTGCACGGGGGGATTCAGGCCAGTCCTGGACCTCAAATTCCTGAACAGTTTTGTCCACAGCAGACCCTTCAAGGTAGAAATCTTGTCGTCAATCATCAGGGAGGTGCAAAAAGGGGATTTTCCAGCATCCATCAACCTGCAAGATGCCTATTTGCATATTCCAATTCAGGAACTACACAGGCACTATCTCAGGTTCAAAGTGGGGGAGCAGTACTTCCAATTAAAAACTCTACCATTCGGGTTTTCCTCAGACCCACGAAAATTATTAAAGGTGCTAGTAGTGGTCATAGTCCACATAGAGACCCCACAGCCCAACCCAGCAGTACAAGTAGTGGTGGAGGTAGTCTGGTGCCCATTGGCACATGGATTTCTCATCAACTGGAGAAAGAGTTCCCAAACTCCAAGCCACACCTTAATCTACCTGGGGGCAGACATTATGACACAAGCCAGCAAGGTCTTTTCCCCAGAAACAACATTTTTAGGGATCTGCTAAAGCTCATCAAGGAGTTTCACATAGCCCCTCAGCTGTCTGCATATTTTTTCATGCAGCTAATGGGGACAGATTAAACCCTCCCACCAGCGAGGGTCTCGGAGGACAGAGGACAGAGGTCATGAAGGGTCACAAGTTGGGCCATCCACACCAAATCTGAATCACGACCAATGCAAGCCTCAGGAGCTTGGGGGGGGGCTCACCTACATCAGCTGTCAACATAGGTCAGGTGGTCGCTGTTAGAAACAAGGTACAGCATAAATGTTCTTGAGATGAGAGCAGTATGCCTTGCCCTGAGGCCTCTGAACAGCAATTCCTCAATTGGGATGGACTGATTCCAACTGACAATGTTGGCATACATCAGAAATCAGGGTGGCACAAGAAGCTCAAAAAATGCTAAGGGAGTCCCTTCTTCTCTTCAGTGGTCTGAGCGCCACTGAGTGATGTATATTCCTGGACAGGAAAATGTCACAGCAGATGGTCTCAGTTACAAGGTTGTTCTACCAGGAGAATGGGAGCTGAAGGACAGTGCCTTTCACATCCTAACAAAACAGTGGAGCAATCCTCAGATAGATCTTTTCGCCTGCTGGTGGAACTCCAAGGTAAAGCAATTCTGCTCCCTGGCAAAGGAAGAACCAGCGGTGACTCAGTATGCCTTTTTCCCTAAACTGGGATCAGTTCAGTCTCCTGTATGCCTTTCCTCCTATACCGCTTCTAGCAAGAGTCCTCCACAAAGTGGCTTTGGACAGGGCAGTCATGATTCTAGTCTGTCCCTTATGTTCTTCCTCCCATGGTTCCCGATTTATCATTTATCTGTCTAGGCGACCACCTCTAACCTTCAAGTTCAGCCCGGACCTTCTCCATGAAGGTCCAGTTCTGCATCCCAATTTGAACAACTTGTCTATCTAGGCCTGGAGACTGAGCAGGAAAACTTTCAAGGAGCTAGGCTACACAGCTCCTGTTATTGAAATGATGGGGAACTCATGTCTCTCTTCTTCCTTAAAGTGTATTATGGCATCTTGAGGAAATTCCGGTTCTGGCTTCATTCCAACCACATACAGAACTATCCAATATAATCACCTGTGCTGCTGCAGTTCCTTTAAGATGAGTTGGACAAAGGACTGCAACCAGCCACCTTACAAGTTCAGGTTTCCATGCAGGGGGCACTGTTGTTGATGGATTCATGGGAATCATTGGGCTTACATCCCCATGTTTGGAGGTTTCTAAAGACAGCAACATTAAAACACCCTCCAATCAAGCCAATGGTACTACCTCAGAGTCTTAATCTGGTTCTCAAGGCTGTGACCAAGGTTCCTTTAGAGCCTCTCAAGGTGACATCCCTCATGCATCTCAAAATGAAGGTCACTTTTTTCTCATAGCTATTACGTCAGCCTGGAGAATCAGTAAACTAGGATCACTGTTCACCCAAGAGCCGTATACTGTCTTTCATCAAGCTCTGCGGTACTCCGAACAGATCCATGTTGTTTGCCAAAAGTTATGTCTCCATTACATTACAATCAAGGGTTCTTTCTTCCTTCTGCCCACTAACTAAAAGCAATAAGAAAAGGGAATTTCATCCACTAGATCCAAGAAGAGTGATGAAATGTATATTAAGAGAATGGAGGCTATTCACAAAACTTCAAGCTCGTTCATTTCAGCTACAGGCCAGAATTGTTGGTAACAAGGATTCAAAAGGCTCTATAGCCAGACAGATTCTATCCATCATCTCCACGGCTTATAATCAGGCTCGAGTAACTTTTCCTGGCCCAGTGAGAGCCCATTCCACCAGAGCTATGTCCCCTTCGTGGGCGAACTTCAGAGAAGCATTTCCAGCAGACTTATGCAGAGCAGCCACTTGGTCATCCAGTCACACATTTACAAAATTTTATCAGCTGGATGTGATGTCCTTGGCGCAGGCATCCTTGGGCGGTTGAGTGCTTCAGGCAGTGGGGGGACCCTTAAGGGCACTTGACATTCTTCCCACCCGGGACATCTGGGGATGTACTGCTTTTGTATATCCCATGAGTAAGGAAGCCCAGAGACCAGCTTAGGAGACAGAAATCAAAATTTAAATACCTGTAAATTTTCTTTCTCTGATGGCTGGTCTCCGGGCTTCGGATTCCCTCCCAGAATGCATATAGTTGGCTGGCCTCACGGCCATTCATGCCTTAAAATTATTGTTTTTTGTTTCCAAGGTCTAGTAGTATTGCCACATTTGGACTGCTTTAAGAAGAACTGAGGAAGACAGGAAATGGAGGACTGGATGTCCCCTGCTGCAGAGGTCTGATTCCTGCCTTCCTGTCAGCATCAGGAGGTACAGCCCATGAGTAAGGAAGCCTGGAGACCAGCCATCAGAGAAAGAAAATTTACAGGTATTTAAATTTCGATTTTCCATCTACGCAGTTTTGTGGAGAGGTTGAATTGTTCAGTCACTAGGAGGGAAGCTCCGTGTTTGCAATCAAGAATAAATCAACTCAGAGTCAAATCTTTGTTCCTTATGTGCAAATAATTTCATTACTAGCTGTATCTAGTCAGACAGAGAGTGTGTAAAATCTAAAGGCTTTTTTTTTTCAGGAAAAAAAGATGACGATTATAAAACTGACTAGCAGAAAGCAAGCAAAGTGAATTGAGGCTTCACCCCACCCCCAAGGGGATTTTCAGTCTTTGTTTGCCTCGGAGGGACAGTTACAAACAAGCATTTGTCAATGCCGAACGTTCGCTTGCAGGTATTTGCAGTGGTGTTTGGCATGTATGGTGCTTTACCCTAATGCCCTGTGCGATTGCTGGTATTTGCACAATAAATTGTCAGCAAGATCTTTTTGTTACCCCCATTGTGCGCTACATAGGTGGAAACACGTTTTGGGCAGGATGTGAAAAATGACAGCTGTACTGCTCATAAGGAAGTGTGGTAAAATGGCAATGTTGAAAATCTGGAGTGAAAATATTGGAAATTCGCAAACTTACGATCATGCGCAGGAACTGCACAAGACGCCAGAAACAGTTATTTGTAGGAATTTTTCACCAAATTTTCAACATAGCCATTTTAAGATCCCTGCTCATGAACAGTGACACTGTGATTTTCTTAATGTGTCCCATACACTGAGTTCGCACACCGACTGTGCCATTGTGCGCTACATGGGCGGAAACACGTTTTGGGCAAGATGTGAAAAATGACAGCTGCAGTGCTCATAAGGAGGTGTGGTAAAATGGCAATGTTGAAAATCTGGAGTGAAAATATTGAAAATTCGCAAACTTACGAGCATGCGTAGGAACTGCGCAACGCAGACTCATAAAACAGTCATTTTTAGGAATTTTTTCACCAAATTTTCAGCATAGCCATTTTAAGACCTCTGCTCATGATCAGTGTCACTGTGATTTTCCTAATGTGTCCCATACATTGAGTTTGCACACCGACTGCGCCATTGTGCGCTACATGGGCAGAAACACATTTTGGGCAGGATGTGAAAAATGACAGCTGTACTGCTCATGAGGAGGTATGGTAAAATGGCAATGTTGAAAATCTGGAGTGCAAATATTGAAAATTATTAACGCATTTAGCGCATGAGGAACTTTGCAACGACCAGAAACAGTCATTTTTAGGATTTTTTCACCAAATTTCAAACATAGCCATTTTAAGACCTCTGCTCATGAACAGTGTCACTGTGATTTTCTTAATGTGTTCCATATATTGATTTCTCACACCGACTGCGCCATTGTGCGCTACATGGGCGGAAACACATTTTGGGTGAGATGTGAAAAATGACAGCTGTACAACTCATAAGAAGGTGTTATAAAATGGCAATGTTGAAAATCTGGAGTGAAAATATTGAAAATTCGCAAACTTACGAGCGTACGAAGGAACTGCGCAACGCAGACTCATAAAACAGTCATTTTTAAGAATTTTTTCACCAAATTTTCAGCATAGCCATTTTAAGACCTCTGCTCATGATCAGTGTCACTGTGATTTTCCTACTGTGTCCCATACATTGAGTTTGCACACCGACTGCGCCATTGTGCGCTACATGGGCAGAAACACATTTTGGGCAGGATGTGAAAAATGGCAGCTGTACTGCTCATGAGGAGGTGTGGTAAAATGGCAATGTTGAAAATCTGGAGTGCAAATATTGAAAATTCACAAACGTACGAGTGTGCGTAGGAACTGCGCAACGCACGCTCGTAAAACAGTCATTTTTAGGATTTTTTTCACCAAATTTTCAACATAGCCATTTTAAGACCTCTGCTCATGAACAGTGTCACTGTGATTTTCTTAATGTGTTCCATACATTGATTTCGCACACCGACTGCGCCATTGTGCGCTACATGGGCGGAAACCGTTTGGGTGAGATGTGAAAAATGACAGCTGTACTGCTCATAAGAAGGTGTGATAAAATGGCAATGTTGAAAATCTGGAGTGAAAATATTGAAAATTCGTGAACTTACGAGCGTACGTAGGAACTGCGCAACGCACGCCAGAATTATTTTTGATTTTGCATTGGTGACCCCCCTTCATGAATACGTCACTGTCATGGTGTTGTCTTCGAGGCTGAAGAGTGATTTCGCGCAGTGACTGCGCAGTGCCTGTGAAATCACCCTTCGGGCCTGAATAACGCCATGACAGTGATATCACTCATGAGAAGGGGTCCCAAAAACCCCATGTTGAAAATTTGGTGCAAAAATTCCAAAAAATGACTGAGATATGCAATAAAGTTGAAACACCCCTATGTAGCCCATTATACAGCTTACCGGCATTTCCTCAGTTCGCGGTCGGCTTTGAAGAGTGCAGACGTGTTTCCGTCCACCAAGACGCCGTGCCAGAGTCCGGAGGTAGTGAGGGTGGGGTGGGGGAGGCTGGTGCGCAGTGGATGGGTGCGGGTTGTGGGGTTGGGAGACGCGCTGCTGGACCGCTTTTTGTTTTACAGGGAAAAAAGACGACCGTGACATTTGCCACGCTGAGGTGGGCTCTCAGCGTGGCAGAAGATGTGGAAGGCTAAGGAGCCGACGGAGGATTGGAAACCCCATCGCAAACTACGAGGCCGAGAGCCGACGGGGATTGGGCACCCAGTCGGCAAAACAACGAGCGGTTTGCCATGCTGGGGTGGGCTCCCAGGCGTGGCAGCAGGATGGCTTGGGGGCCGTCGGCAAAACAAACAACATTTGCCTCGCTGGGGTGGGCTCCCAGCGTGGCAGGAAAGCTTTGGGGGGGCGGCGTGACGCGCGGGGGGGAGTGCATGACGGAGGGGACGGCGGCAGTACTCAGTATGGCAGCAGTGTTTTCCTTTGAAGCAGAGGAACACCACTGTCATACTGAGCTCCTGCACCCATTGGTGCAGGACCGCCACGCCTGTTCAAGGGAGCAGTGCATTGGATGGGAGAGGCACACCTCCAAGTGTGCTACTTTCCCAAAACGTTCCTTGCGCATGCGCACAAGCGAACGTAAAAAGGGCAGTTGCTGTGAATTTTTTTATGCAAACTAAACAGGCTTCTTTGATATAAAGAAAGGACTTAACTGTCTGTCAGATGAACAACTGTGGTTTTACCACAAGCTTGCCACATTTTCAATTTCCCACTCATTTATTTTGTGGGGGGGGGGGGAGACATCATCTTGCAGACAAATGCTTTTCTTTTTTTAGTGAGGGCAGTTTTTAAAAAGCTAATTTATGCTGCATATTAGCAGTAGCATAGTCATTTTAATCCCTCACGTAGTCCCAGTCTATAACAGATGAAGAGAAGTACTAACAATTGTGTCTAAATGAGTTAGGGGAAAATAATCTTAACCTTAAAATAATTAAATAAATAACAGTGTGTGTTATAAATATCCCATTTAAAAAAAGGCAAGCCAGGGCAGTGTGAGATTTGCTGCAGCCCAGGCAGAGTGGCTAAGGTTTGTGTTGCTGTTTGTAGTCTGCTCACCCACCAGTGAGTCTGCTATAATTTTCTCTGCTGTACATCATACGCCCACCACACCCACCCTTGTGCCTGTGACTAGATTTACCCACCCTGACCTGTCCTTGCCTCGCCAAGCACAATTTTACCATACATTGGTTGATCGGTGGTGCATACCACCACTAGCACTGGGAATACTTTCTGGGTGGATCTTTTTTTTTTTTTGAACTTTGTTCCTCTCTCTCTCTTTCATGGACGGGACATCTCTCAGAGGTGCCCACTCGACAGACACCACTATTCCCCACTTGAAGCCTCTCTCTTCCCGGGACCCCCACCAGAACCGACCAGCCCCCCGAATCACCCCCCGGTGGAGGGTCTGCCCCACCTATCTGGCGGCCTTCCTGATATTAGAGGGTCAGTCTGGTGGAGAGTTGGGGGGGACCGGTAGAGAGATGGCCTGGCACTGTGGATGTGGGTGCTGTCCCTGGAGCCCTCATCCCCTCCTCAGTTCAGAGATGGTTTTTCTCTTGGTTTACAGCAGCGCGGACATGTAATGACATTCGCCCAACATCCACTGATGCTCCTACCCCTCAGCGTGGCACCACAAGTCCTTGTGCTGCTCCCCATCTCCACCAGGGGCTGCACAGAAGCAGCGCAAGTCCCGATTCCTCCCCAGGAAGGGAGAGTAGACCTTCGGACGCTCAATCCCTTCCCTCCCCTGCCAACCCCTGATGACCCGAGTCCATTTCCGAACCCGGGTCTCCAGCGTGGTGTGAGGTGTGGCATCCAGTGCCTCAACCCTCAGTGCCACTGGTCCGGCCCTTTCTGGGTGGATCTTAATTGGAGAAAGAAAATCTCTGTCTGACGGTGGTTAGTTGCCTTTTCTTAACTTGTGGGTGCAGTTTGTTATTAGTGTTTCTGGACTAAAATTCTGGGTTTTTTTTTCAATTTTTATCATTTTGTCCACCATTGCAAGTAATCTGACTCGGGTGCATGTAACTTTTGCAGCCACATGCACCTTGGTGCAAGTACCACAAAAAGTTAATTTCTACCCTGTCAGCCTGTCATCAGAATTGAGCCAGTTGGCCAGGTTGTAAAGTGTGCAGGTGTGGGTGAGTCTGGGACTACCCATGGCTAACCGGCATGCCTTGTTTAAGGAGACTTTAAGTCTATGGAGGTCAGTGTTATCAGCTGCCCCATAGACTAGTATCCCATAGTCAATAAGGGACAAGACAGAGGACAGGATTGCTAGCCAGAGGGCTTCTGGGAGGAGACAGCTCTTGTGGTGATAAAGCAGGCCAATTCTAGAGTTGACTGCAGTGCTGAGGAGGTGAATATGGTCATGGAAGGTGAACACGGAGTCAAGAGTGATCCTGAGGTATTTGAAGGTATTCACCTGCACAAGGGGAAGGAGAAGGTTGGTGTGAATTTGGAGTGGGGTTCCTTTGTGCTTGCTTTGGTGATGTGTAAAGAGCTTAACCTTGGTCTTTTTGTGATTTAGTACAAGCTTGTGGTTGACAGACCAGGATTCAGCCTCTCTAAAGAAGTTCTGGAGGGATAGTTAAATGGAGGTGGGGTCCATGTGGAAGGAGAAGACCGCATCATCCTGGTTGCAAAGGTGCTTCCATGCAAATCCCTAATTATTAACTGATTGTTGCATGGGCATTTCTTGATGAGCAGCCATAAAAGTTGCAAAACAATCATTTTAGGCCAGGATCCTAGTACCTGCCAGGTTTGACTAAAAACCAAAAAACAACTGTTATAGCTCTCCTCTCACCAGGCCACTATCTAAATAAATGAAAGCAAAGACTGTCTGTGCTTTCATTTCCCCTCAGATGGTGACCAGCCAGAAAGGGGAGAATAGAGTTTACCAGTTCCTGTCTGTTTTTTTTCAATTTATTGGTGACATGGGGCAGAGGGCTGTAATGGAGTATTACTGGGTAACAGGTTAGAACAATGCTTCCTAAATAGCGCTGTCTAAACTGTGCTGCAGGAACCACGTAAAACCTGAATAACGACAGGGGTAGAGTAGTGTATGTCAGTTACTGCTACCCCTGTAGCTATCCAGGCAATGAATGAGTAGGGGAGGAAGTGGAAAAATAGACTCAGGTGGTATGGCTCAGGGGACCTGGGTTCTGGTCCCGGTCTCCCGAATCTTGTAGCCGCACTTTGTCACCCACCCCAAGGGTGCTTTTTTTTTCTTGTATATGGCTGAATTTGGTCCCCCAAAACTTTCTCCCCATCCCCGAGTTCCAACCCCCCGTGGAGTTGATTATGTAAAAATTGGGGTGTGTAGGGGGGAAACACAAGTTGTGGTTTGTTTTACTCACACGGTAGTGGTCCTCCCTGTGTTTTGTAACTGCTACCATTGGTGATATTTTTGTAGTCGGCATATCGGCCAGGTGCTTTTCTTGCCCACGGTGTTTTGACAGCACAGTTCTTGACTGCGCAGTCTTTGGTGTCATGATTGTAACCTAGTGCCGTGTTACTGGACTGGGGGAAGGAGGTTATACTGGTGTGTGATGGAGCAGTGGAAGAAAGCGGGATAGGTGCTAGTGGGTGGAGGAAGGGATGTTACTTTTTACATTTTTTTAAATGTATGTATTATTTGTTTATTTAGTTTTTGTTGACCGGATAAGTACACTGGACAAATGCTGCCTATTTTCATGCATGGCCTGGGGAAGGGGGATACAGATGAATGCCAACTGACTTTGAACCATATTAAGCTGTTGGTGGTATTTTTAGTAAATTGGGAAGGGGGGAAATTGACCAGGGCACCGGGGAAATTCCCCTGCTCTTTTTGAGACGTGCCATGGGATCTTTAACATCCATCTGAACTACCACCAGAACAGGCAGATGGGACCTTGGTTTAATGTCTCATCTGAAAGATGGCACCTCTGGAGGGAAGCACCCCCCTCATGCTGCACTACAGTGTCAGTACTGTGATTTAACCCAAGTGCCTCATGTGGGGATAGAACCCACAGCCTTCTGATCTCCCAGCCTCAGAGGTGAGTGTGCTACCTGCTGAGCCACTGACACTACACATGTATTCATTCTATTTGGCTTCTGGGTATGGCACCTAGGGTCAGAATTAGAGGAGGGCCATGATGTGAGCAAGGGGAATCACTGGATGACAGAGATACTCTGACATGGAACATGGTGTGGAAGCAGGTGCTTCTGGGCACCAAGGATACTTGGACATGGTGCAAGGTGTGGAAGGGGGCTGCCACTGGATGTCAGGAATATCTATAATGGGCAGGTTGCATGTGTGTGTGTGTGTGTGTGTATGTATGTGTGTTTTTGCACACTGCAGCAGTACCAGCAGGAATAACTGCTGGTGCAGCTAGTTAAGGAACCCACAAGGCAGGCACCTCTTCTCGATGTGGTGCTCATCAGTTCAGAACTGGTAGAAGGAATGTGGGTTAGGGAGCTACTAGAGTCCAGTAACCATAACACCATATGGCTCAAGTTGGTCATTGGGATCAACTAGCTGTCATCAAAGGCTGAAGTTCTGGATTTCAGAAGAGCGGACTGCAACTGGATTATGGAATTACTCAAGGATGGCTTGGTTGGAGTGGACACAGTCAGGGGAGTGGAGGAAAGATGAGAAGAAATTAAGGGGGCCATACTCAAGGCAACAAAGTCATGCATGAGAATTGTATCTAAAAGAAACAGGTGCAATTGACCAATATGGTTCTCTGAAAAAGTTAAACAGGCAGTTGTGGTGAGCTACTCCACTGCTAGTCCTTATTGGTACACACAATTCTATTGTATACTGTATATGTTTTTTTCATGTAATTCTATGTACATGCACATGCCACAGAATGCCAGTGTTAATACAAAGACACATAGAGAAAAGACTGGATGTTTAAAAAAAGGTTTTGACCTTCCTTTGGCCTGGAAGGCCAGCTTGCTTAACACAGAAACATAGACTTTGATGGCAGATAAGGATCACTTGACCCACCTAGTCTGCTCATTTCCCTACCCATTGAATAAGCTGCAGTTCCTAGTTAACCAACAGCCTACTTCTTCCTTGCTTACTTGCTTGCCAGGAATCTGGCAAGTTATTGTCAAATGCTTTGGGGATAACTGATCAAAGGGGTATTTCCAATAACTAACTGACCAAGGGAAACAGAGCTAATAAAGTGTTCAGGACATAGCCCTTTTAACTTCAAAAAACAGGATACTGTGTTCCATGGTATTGCCTTTGATGAGATGAAAGGAAAAAAAAACAGAAAACTTCCTTCTAACAGACCTGTGTGAGATTGTAATGTCAGATGTCATAAATGTAGGCTGGGTAACATCACCAGCTGGCAGAACAGTGTGTTGGGGAAGCATAAGAGTGACACCCGGTGGCCTAAAATGGAAGGGCTGGCCTCTATCCACAAACAGGGGTATAAATAGTTACAGCTCAGGGCATTTGGACACACTTTTCATTGGGACTCCACCTGACACACACAAGAAGCCAAACTGTTGAGACTCAGTGGCTGCCAACACAGACTTTCTCATCTGGACTCCACCTGACACACACGAGAAGCCCAATTGCTGAAACCCAGTGCGGCTACAAGGAATAAGGAACTGAAAGCTTTCATCTAGTATTCTGGATTTCAATTCACTGCATTCATAAGGTAGACTCAGCTAAGAGTTTTAGTGCATTTCTCTGAATATTTTCCCATTTTGTTTCTGCATACTGTAACCCAAATTAGTATTCTTTTTTAGTTGTAACTGTATTTATTTAAGTATTTTAGTAAAACATTTGTTTTCCTAAAGAATTCTGCCTGCGCAAGATTTCTATATTTGTGTGTGAATGTAGAAGGTTTATTAATAATCTGTGACAACTGTTAATTGTTTAGAGAGGTCACCAATAGCAACCGATGAGGGTATCCATGCCCCCTCCTATCATGGATTGCACTTAATGGTGGCCACTGTGAGCTCAGTGGACCTGACCCCCAGGAGTGGGTCCATGAGAGATCTGGTGTGCAGCAGTAGGACCCGAGAGATATGGTTGCATAGTGTTGCAATTAGAGAGATATTAGTGCCATAGGCATAACAGTTGGGTTCAAGCCCGATGTAGCAGATTGATAAACTGAAAATAGTCCACATACAATCAAGGCAGAGATTTAAATAAAAAAATATATATATACATATATATATATATAAATATATAAATAATCAGATGAAAATAATTAATGTAATGTTATCTGTTTCTCTTTGTCATCACTGATAAAGACTGTGCCTGGCTGTATACTGTTCAAATGTTTGTTCTCACCTCATGCTGTATCATGAAATACTCTTTAATGTTGACTCTGGTCTCCCTTGTCTGTACTCTCCCGGGTCATGCCTAAATATAGGCAACATTGTTGTCTAGTGTTCTTACCCGGTAAACAAAAACCAAATATATATATATTATATATATATATATATATATATATATCTATAATTTGTTTACAGTTTAAAGTTCCCTACCTGTTTTTATTTTTTTCTCAGGTGTAAAGTTAGTGTAGCAGTAGTTAGGGAAGAAGATGGCTTCCATCTACAGCGAATTCACTGCAGACTACCTAAAGCAGTTGTGTCAGTAAAAAGGGGTCCAACGCAAGGGGCGAACCAAAAAGCACCTTGAGGAGGATCTTGTGGCAGTTGATGACCAAGCAACTGCCCAGGACCTCAAGTCACTGCTGGTGACTGAGAAGGATCAGACCTTGGGCATGGGGGTGCCACAGGACATCACAGTGTCCAGTCCCATGGAGGAGGACAGTGAGACCAGAGGGAACTCAGAGCCACAGCACTAAGGTAAAGTCACCACAGAGCTGGAGCTGGAAGGGATCAGGATACAGTTTGAGGTGGGGAAACTGGAGTTTGAGCAGAGAAAGTTTGAAGCCCAGCAGCAGAGGGAATTCGAGCAGAGGAAGTTTGAGATGGAGTTGCAGGAAAAGCAGCAGCAGTGAGAGGACAAGGAAAGAGAAAGACAGCTTCAGAGAAAGGCTGAGGAAAGAGAAAAACAGTGGCAGAGGGAGTTTGATCCGGAAGAGCTATGACTCCAATGACCAATGCCAGAGGAGGTAAGTGGCAGGGGTGAACCTGATTCTCCAGGGCTGGTGTATAAATTATATTCCAAATTAATAGCTGAATTTAAAGAGGAGGAGGGTATGGATGCATTTTTAAATTCATTTGAAAAGGTCTGTATCCAGGCTAAAAGTACCCAGGGAGTTCTGGAGCTTTCAGCTATCCCTGCTGCTTACTGCTAAAGGGCCTGAGGCACCAGGCCAAATAGACAATCAGGACAGTAGTAACTACGAGAAACTTAAAGCTGCATTGCTCACAAAGTATGAATTAATGCCTGAAGCAAACAGGGGTAAGTTCTATAAGCTCAGAAGAAGCCCTGACATGAGCTATGAGGAACTCACTACAAAGCAATGTCGGTTTTGAAATGTGGGAGGGAGTGGAAGAAAACTCTGTGGAGAAAATTGAGAAAGCTGTACTCTTGGTGTACTTCTTTTGGGCTTGCCCAGCAGAGATAAAAACCTGGTTGGAGGACCGAAACCCCAAAACAGTGCAGCAGGCTGCTGAGCTCATGGATCACTATGCTAGGAGCAGGCCTGCTCTGAAGGGAAGTGGAGCGGGTGTGGCAGAGCAGAAAGGGAAATGTGTACCTTTAGGGCAGCTAAAATCCTCACTATCTCCACAAAAAGTGTAAACCCCAAGTTACAAAAAAGTGATTTCTCAAATAAAAGAAATGACGACTGTTGGTTTTGTACACAGCCAGGACATCTTGCTAGACAGTATCCTAAAAATGCACTGGGCAGGCAAGGTGGTACTCGAACAGAGTTCGGTAAACTGTGTATCCCTGAAAGCATGTCTATAAACATGAGGGAGCACATACATCCAGTTCCTGTAAATGGGGTACAGACCCATGGGTTAAGGGACATGAGGGTGTCTCTTACCTTAGTAAAAGGGAATTTTGTTGGACCTGAACAGTTTATACCTAATCAGCTTGTAACAGTGAAGGGATACACTGGGGAGAAAAAACTCTGCCACTTGCTAGCATTCTCTTGGACCGGGGTGAGACAGGAGGGACGGTGCAAAAAATGGCAGTGGCAAACAATGTCGCCCTGGATGTAATAACAGAGAACAATCTCCAGAAGGGGGTGGTGTGTGATGTTACCCACTGTCAGACAGCAAAAGCCGATTTTAGTTCCCTGAACACCATAGAAGCCCCTGTGGAAAACAATGGGATGCTGGTTCTCCAGCCTGTGTCTCCTGACATGGATAGTAGTGAAAGGGAGGTAGGACTTCCCCAAGTAGCAGTTCACAAAACAGTTACAGAAGGTTGCTCTGAGGAGGGAGAGGTAGCCAATGGTCAGAAAGTTAGGGATGGCAGTGACCCTGAATGCCCTGATGCTAGAGCTACGAACCCCAGTTTAGGAACTGAAGAGGACATGTCCCATGCCTTGGGAAAGTGTGAAGAATTTGCAGCTGCTCAGAGGACTGATCCTAGTTTGGAGAGGCTGAGGACTTGTGCAGAATCTGATGGAACATAGGGAGGTGACATGAGACATAGGGTATTTTGGGACAATGGACTGTTGTATATACCAGATGTACGAAATGAGGGAGGGGTGATGGGCAGGCAGCTTGTCATTCCCCAGGGGTACTGTGAGGGGTTGCTCAAGATTGCTTATGATATCCACATGTCTGGACATCTGGGAATCGCATGCACCATGCAGTGATTGGCCAAGAATTTCTATTGGCCTAACTTCACCCAGCAGGTGAAGGAATATAGCAGGTCTTGTCACTGGTGCCAACGAATAGGGAAAGCAGGTAGTAAAACCAAATCTGCCTTAATTCCCTTGCCCATTGTGGAGGAGCCATTCCAGAGGGTAGGAATGGACATTGTGGGATGCTTGAGTACCCCAAGTTCCTCCAGGAAGAGGTTTATCCTGACTATGGTAGATTATGCCACCCTATACCCTGAAGCGGTTGCCCTCTCCTCACTTAGGACAGACAAAGTGGCAGACACCTTGCTAGGGATTTTATCCTGTGTCAGGTTTCTTCAGAATGTTATCACTGATCGAGGGTGGTACCTTCATGTCGAATCTGATGAAGTTTTTGTGGGAGAAGTGTGGGGTGGTGCAGACACATGACAGCTTATCACCCACTAGCCAATGAGCTGGTGGAATGATTTAATGGTACACTAAAATCAATGTTCCAAACATTTGCTGAACAGCATGGGAGAGACTGGGAGAAATACCTTCCCCACCTGTTGTTCGCATACAGCGATGTGCCCCAAGAGTTGACAGAGTTTTCCCCCTTCGAACTCTTATATGGACGTAGGGTGCGTGGGCCCCTAGACTTGATCAGGGAAGACTGGGAAGGCAAGCATGCCACCCAGGGAACTCCCATAGTGGAGTATGTCCTTAAGTTTAGGGAGAAGCTGAAGGAGCTTATGGGAGTGGCCCAAAGCAACCTGTCAGCTGCCCAACAGAAGCAAAAGATCTGGTTTGACTGCAGAACCAGAGCTCACTCATACAGTGTATGTCAGGAAGTCATGGTCCTAATCCCAATCCAGATGGGCAAGCTGCAGGCGAGTGGGTGGGACCATGTAGGTAATCCAACAGGTAAATGATGCCAATTATATTGTGGAACTGCCTGACAGGAGACATAACCATAGGATGTACCATGTCAACATGATGAAGCCATATGCAAATAGGTCTGAAACGGTATTTACAATGTAAAATCCTGGGGAGGGGACTAACGAAGAGGACCCCCTACTGGGCTTGCTTGAGGAAAGCAAGCAGGAAACATCTGAGGAGGTAATCAAACTGTTGCCACAGTGCACTGCGCAACAGTCCCAGGAAATGAGGGAGGTTTTAGAGGACTTTACCCCTTTGTTTATGGCCAAGCTGGGACGTACTCCCTTTGCGACACATGACATAGATACAGGAATGCAAGCACCCATCCGATGGACAGCCTACTGGGTGTCTGAGGATGTCCTAAAGGACATTAGGAGGGAGGTGGAAGAAATTCTGGATTTAGGGGTAGTCCAGAAATCCCACAGTCCCTGGGCCTCACCCATAGTCCTTTTACACAAGCCAGGTGGCTCTACTTGCTTCTGTGTAGACTATCATGGACTCACACAGTCATGAAGTCTGACACCCACCCAATGCCATGGATGGACAAACTACTGGACAAGCCGGGAGGGGTAACATACCTTACCACAATTGACTTGACAAAAGGGTATTGGCAGGTGGAGTTAACTTCCAGAGCTAATGATAGGTCAGCCTTCATCACTCCAATATGATTATTTGAGTTCAAGGTAATGCCTTTTGAAATGAAGAACACCCCTACCACCTTCCAAAGGTTGGTCAACCAGGTGTTACATGGTGCTGAAGAGTATGCAGTGACATATCTGGATGACATTGCCATCTTCAGTACCAGTTTTAAGGAACACCTGTCCCACCTGAAGGAAGTGTTGGGCAGGATACAGAGGGCAGGGCTCACTGTCAAGGTTGAAAAGTGCCAGGTGGCCATGGAGGAGGTGGCATATCTAGGACATGTAGTAGGGTGGCAGCAGCTCTGTCCCAATTGAGTCAAGATTGAGGAAACAGAGACTTGGCCCAGGCTTGAAACCCAGAAGCAGGTATGGAGTTTCCTAGGAACCACCGGGTACTGTCAAAAGCTTGTACCAAATTACAGTACCCTGGCAGCTCCCCTCTCTGGCCTGCTAAAGAAAAGAATGCCTAAACAGGTAAAATGGGAGCCAGTCTGTGAATGAGCCTTCACCCAGCTGAAGAAGGCACTGTGCAGTGCCCCTGTGTTGGCCAGTCCAGATTACAGTAAGTCATTTGTAGTCTAGACAGATGCCTCAGATGTGGGAATTGGAGCAGTACTCAGTCAGACCTCTAACCAAAGGAAACATCACCCAATAGTGTACCCTAGCAAAATGTTGCTTCCTTGGGAACAGGCATATTCTACAGTTGAAAAGGAATGCCTTGCGCTGGTATGGGCCTTGAAGAAATTAGAGCCATACCTCTAAAGGAGGCACCTCGAGGTACAGACTGATCATAACCCCCCTGGTGTGGCTGACACAGATATATATTAGAGGCAAAAAACTCTGTTTAATGCATTAGTTAGGGTTGTTCCACAGCGACAAAAGTGAGGAAATTCACTGTTAGGGTTGAAAACCCCCCTTGGACCCCTGCCCACCCCCAACTGGCATTGGGGTGTGCATTGGGGGTCGTCAGCTAACTCTCACCCCATCCTCCGGGGTGAGAGTTGGGACCAACGACCCAATGCACCCCAATGCCGGTGAGGGGTGGCAAGGTCAAGAGATTTCAACAACAGTGAATTCCTCACGTTTGCTGTGAGAACAACCTAATAATGATGACAATTTTAGCCTCTAATTTCCCTTCTTTTTAAGAATGATAACAAGAAATAGTGAATGTAACGCAACGGCGGGAGCGCAGGGCCCTCCGGACCCCATGCTCCCACCACGTAATGCGGCTCTCCGTCCACGTGATGTCTTGAGGCATAGTAACAGGAACAGCAATGCAAACAGAAGTGCTAACAGTGGCGCACATGGTAACGCAAGCGAGAATGAGAACAGAAAGGGTAACGCACACAGTGGCGTAGACGGGAACGGTCTGCCACGTGATGTGTTGTCACATAGTAACATGGTGCCTGCAAACGGAAATTTCAATGGGCATGGTGATGCAAGCTAAAACAGAAAGAGAAACAGTACAGTAGACACAAATGGCAAAAAATAACAGAAACGCAACCTAAAATGAAAACGCCAAGGATAACGCACATGGTGGCGCAGAAGTCAGCAGTAAGTGAAACAGGTACGGGACCGCAAGCAGAAAGGGCAACAGTAACAGTAATGTAAGTGCACAGGCTGGTTTTCCCCAAAAGCTGCATAGAGAAAGACAGTGAGTACAAAGAATATATGCATAATGATGGATATCAGAGCAGAAAATGAGGACTTGGAATACTAAATTGGTTATATCTCAGGAACCGTATGACATAGAAAAAACATTTGAAACTCATATTATTTACAACTGTCCTAGCTACTTTTGTACTTACCCCCCCATTAGGGGGCTAAGCATTTTTCCGACGAAAAGTCCGTATCTCACACGGTTTCCAAGATACGGGCCCTGAAAGGCGCGGCGAACGCCGTAATGTTATCCTATGGGAAAAAAAGAGAAGTTCGGAGTGCCATAATTTTGCCTCCCTGTAAAATTTTTTCACCAAACCACTGAAAGGCACATCTGTGGGCTGTTGGCTGTCTTCCCTCCAAATTTCAGGAAAAAAGACCAAACCATTATTTTGCAGCAGGGTGCCAAAGGATTCCTGTAATGCGTCGGGCGCCGTAATGTTATCCTATGGGAAAAAATGTCAACTTTGGAGTGCCGTAACTTTGCCATCGTCTAATATTTTTTCAATACAACACTGAAAGGCACATCTGTGAGATATCGGCTGTGTTCCCTCCAAATTTCAGCCCAAAACTCCCAACCGTTCTTTTGCAGCACAGTGCCAAAGAATCGCTGTCACTTTCCCACAGGTAGAAAACTGCTGTTGCAATTTGCTAAAGCTGCAAAAGTTCGACACTTTTCGTGAGCACGAAAGTATCCTGATAGCATTTTTCCAGAAATTTGAAAAACATATTTCTGGGGTGTTTTACCACAAAATAAAGACATGGCAAGCATCCTGAGGTCCGACTAAGTGAATACAAAAAGAATTAGGTTGCTAGAGGGTCCCAAATTTAAATGCCAACCATTTTCTGACCACCAACTGAAAACAAAATGGCTGATTTGCGAAAATAACAGCCCATTGCAAAGTAAAATGCATTTGCGACACTGTCGAACTTTTTGTTAACTTTTCCCATTGACTTATAATGGGAAATTGTTTTTTGAATAACTTTTGAACCGTTTAATATTTTTTCACCAAATCTTCAAAAGGCACATTGGGGACCCTGGCCACATGCTCCCTGAAGATTTTGGGCCAGTAGCACAAACTGTGTGACCTGTACGAGCGACCGTAGAATTCCAGAAAAAGCGTAAATGTGTGTGCAAATCATGCTTAATAACTCCACAGCTTTGTATCCAACTGGTACAAAACTTGGCAGATGCCAAGGCCTATGGTTCTTGATCGTGTATTCCAAATTTCAGCCAAATCCATCAAACGGTTGCAAAGTTATTAAGGTGCAAAGTTTTGGGGTTTAACATAGAAATGGCTCCTCAGCCCTAACTATGGTAGAACTACCATGCTACCATAATATATATATATATATATATATATATATATATATATATATATTTATGTAATTCTATGTATATGCACATGCCACAATATGCCAGTGTTAATGAAAAGGCACATTGAGAAAACACTGGATTAAAAAAAAAAGGTTTTGACCTGTCTTTGACCTGGAATGCCAATTTGTTTGGCAGAAATCTGACAAGTTATTGACAAATGCTTTGGGGATAACTGATCAAAGGGGTATTTCCAATAGTTAACTGAACAAAGGATACAGAAGTGAATAAAGTGTTCAGGAGATAGCCCTTTTAATTTCAAAAAGCAGGATAATGTATTCCATGGTATTGCCTTTGATGAGATGAAAGGAAAAAAAAACAGGAAACTTCCTTCTAACAGACCTGTGTGAGATTGTAATGTCAGATGTCATAAATGTAGGCTGGGTATCTTCACCAGGTGGCAGAACATTGTGTTGGGGAAGCGTAAGAGTGACACCCGGTGGCCTAAAATGGAATGGCCAGCATCTATCCACAAACAGGGGTATAAATAGCTCCTGCTCAGGGTATTTGGACACACTTTTCATTGGTACACCACCTGACACACACAAGAAGCCAAACTGCTAAGACTCAGTGGCTACCAACACACACTTTCTCATCTGGACTCCACCTGACTCACATGAGAAGCCCAACTTCTGAAACCCAGTGTGGCTACAAGTATTAAAGGAACTGAAAATGTTCATCTACTTTTCTGGATTTAAATTCACTGCAGTCATAAGGTAGACTCACCTAAGCGTTTTAATGTGTTTCTCTGTGTATTTTCCCATTTTGTTTCTGTATACTGTTATCCAGATTAGTATTCTCTTTTAGTTGTAACTGTATTTATTTAGGTATTTTAGTAAAACATTTGTTTTCCTAAATAATTCTGCCTGCATGAAATTTCTGTATTTGTCTGTGACTGTAGAAGATTTATTATTAATTTGTGATAACTGTTAATTGCTTAGAGGGGTCACCAATAGTAACCAAATTAAGAAAAGGGTCTGTAAGGGATCTGAAAGGATAGGGAGAATACCAGAGTCTGCAACAATTTTGAGCCAAGATGTTGCATGTCCTGTATGGAGGAGGCCAGATCAGGTGTTATGCTGCTACCCCAGAAGAGAGTGTGATGCCTGGGTCTTCCTCCTTTGTGTAATAGCCAAGGAAGGCTTTGTATTTGGCCACAAGACTCAAGACTGGTATTGTGCACTTATCCAGAGTTAGAGGGATGCCCTGGGTCCTCATGGCAGAGGTGCAGTAGTTACCTTGGCAAGCATTCTAAAAGGACATGGAGGATATCCCTGTTCCCTCCCATCATGGATTGCACTGAAGTGTGGTAACTGTGAGCTCACTGGACCTGACCCCCAGGAATGGATTCATGACAGTGGTGAGGGCCAAAAAAAAGGCTGCCACTAGGTACAATGAAGAAAAAGGGGAGGAAGAATGGGGGACTACCAAGTGAGAACTAGGAAAGACAATAGATTAGTCACAGATACAAAAGCAGGCACAGATCTATGTATTATAGAGGAGGTTAAAGGTGGGGAAAACAGTACTTCAGATAAATTAGAGAAAAAAGAAAGGGATGGGGAATAGTTATGCAAACAGAGGGAGGTAAAGTACTAGGCAAGAATGAGCAAAAGTCAGCTGTTTTTAAAGTCTACTTCTGTTCTGTATTCACAATGGAGGACAGTGGACCTCTGCCAGAAAATGGTATAAAGGTGGTGAATTGGCAGATCCAGGTGATGAGACAGCAGGTATTTACTAGTGAAAGGGTCCAAAAAGGGCTGGCAGCCCTAAAGATAGATAAAGCCCCAGGCTGGATGGGATGTATCTGAGGGTGCTCAAGAAATTGGCATCACAATAGTCAGACATCTAGTGGGGCTATTCAGTAGCTCAATTCAGACAGAGGTTGTAGTTCCTCTTCAAAGGTGGGGGACGCAAAGAGCAACCAGGTAACTACAGACCTATCAGTGTCACCTTCATTGTGGGTAAACTGATGGAGATGCTAGTCAAAGAGGACCTAGCAAACTACCTAGAAAGAAATGGACTACAGGATAGTAAGCAGCATGGGTTTATGGCAGGTGGTCTTATCAAGCCAACCTGATAGTGTTCTTTGGCTGGGTAATGAGAGAAAGGGATAAGGATCACATTGTGGATTTACTCTCTTCAGTTTCAGGAAGGCTTTTGACTTGGTGCCTCACAGGAGGTTGCTGAAGAATCTAGAGGATCTGGGTACAGCAAGGGACACAGTTATAGTCAGAAGTTGGATGAAAGGAAGACAGCAGAGGTTTGTGGTAAATGAAGTCAAATCAGAGGAGAGATAGGTCACTAATGAGGTGTCTCAGGGATTGATGCTTGGTCCAGTCCTTTTCAATATGTTCAACAGCAACATAGGAGAGGGAATTTAGGTCAAGGTGTGCCTCTTTGTAGATGACACTTAGTTATGTGGTAGAGAAGATGGGGAGTAGGGAAATGCAGAGGAACATACAAAGCCTAGAGGTGGTCCAAGGTTTGGCAGCTGAAATTCAGTGCAAAAAAAAAAAGTGTAGGGTAGTGCACATAGGGAACAAGAACCCCAGGACAGAGTATTGGATGGGAGAGATTAAGCTGGGCACTGCTTCAGAGAGGAGAAACCTAGAAGTCATCAGAAGGGACTCCTTCAAACAATCTAGCCAATGAAGCAAGGCCTACAGTAAGGAAAACAAGATGCTGGGCTGTATAGGAGGGGGGTATTGCCAGCAGAATAAAAGAGGTAATAATACCTCTATATATATATCACTGATAAGGACCCACCTGGAGTACTGTGCCCAGTTCTGGAGTTCTCACCTAATGAAAGAAAAGGAGAGGCTAGAGACACAGCAATGTAGTGTGACCACAGAGTCTCAGGGTCAGCCCAGCAGATTTTATGAGGATTGGCTTAGGGCATGGTATATGTACTTGATGAAGGTCAAACAGGAGAGGGGAGCTATCATGAAATCTTCATGATCCTGAAAGGAAAGAACAAGGTGAACTGCAAAGAACTATTCAGGAGGAAGAGGAAATTAAGGACATGAGAACACAAGTGAAAATTGATCTTGGGGTGGGGGGGTGGAGGTTCAGGAGGGATGTGAGAAAGTTCTATTTTACAGAGAGGGTGGTTGAGCTGTGGAACAGTCTGCCAGCTGATGTGGTGGACACCAAAACCATTAATGGTTTTTAAGAATGACTGAGATAGAGTGAGGGTTTAGTTGGTACCCAGGGCAGCAGCAGTAAAATGGGGATCATGGTGATGGATAGTGTGGGATAAAACCCTGTATAGGCATACGGTTTCATGGTATGATACGGTGTATGGGCAGACCGGATGGGCTAATGGTAATTTTCTGTCATTTCTGTATATATTTCTATATGTGTGTAGGAGTCCCACTGGGCATCAGGGATGATTGGAATGGGGCAGGATAAGGGATGGGACACAACTGGATGCCAGGGATGGCTGGTACAGGTGGGTGAGGTAAGGATTTACCAGTCGATACCATGGACTGATTGGTACAGGGGGTAGGGGATGGTGGGGGTGCCACTGCATAAACAGAATTGTTTAGAATGGAGTAAGTTAAGGGTGGAAGGGGTACTGTGATTAGGTACGGCTTGCCATTAAATGTATTGAGAATTCTGACCATTGACCAGCATTGTCAGTACAAAGTAGTTTGCATCTATTTAAAAAGTAAGGAAGTTCTTTGCAAAAAAACTACATTTAGGCATCAGTCAGAATTAAACTTTAATGCTACAAAAGTAAAGAAATGCTACAGGTTAAAAAATTCCCCCTGAGCTCTAGTGATTGTGTGCCACGGTGTTTCTAGTGATTTACATATACAGTATACAACTGGTAGCAGATAAGAACCAACATGGTCCACCAAGTCTTCCCAATGATACCCATTCTCTAATGTGCATCCCCTTCCCCCCCACCGATACTTGCCTGATTTCCCTATGACCCCCCCCCCAGTTAAGTCACCCTCACCCTCAGGATCCCCTTGTACCTGTCCCAAGCATGCTTAAAACCAGAGTCAGTTTCATCCTTTACCACCTCTTCTGGCAGCCATTCCAGGCATCAACCACCCTCTCTGTGAAAAGTACTTCCCTTATATTCCCCTAATTTTCCCCCTCCAGCTTCATGTTGTGTCCTCTGGTTGTAGAGCTCTTTCTACTCTGAAATAAAAAGCAACCCCCCGCCCGTACCCTATTGAACCCATTTAGATATTTGTAAGTACCAATCATGTCCCTCCTCTCCCTGCTTTCTTCCAGGGTATTTAGTAATGCTGTGTGGAATGCGGAATTCCGCCGGCAGAATTAGTGTGGAATGACCATTCCGCCGGTGGAATGTCTTCCGGAATTTTGCTTGTTTGCCTGCGGAATTCTGCCTACTGTGATCTGCAGAATAATATTCTATAGAACAGTAATTTTTCCGTGGAAAATTATTCCACAACAATTTCCGAGGAAAATAATGAGGTCTGCAGAATACTATTCTGTGGGACAGTGATTTTTCCATGGAAAATCATTCTCCAACTATTTTATGCTGTGTAATTCTGCCATTCCATTTCCGGCAGAATTCGGTGGAATTTAGGCAGAATTTTGAATATTCCGTGGAATTTCATTCTGCCGTAATTTGAAAATTCCACAGAGCACTAATATTTAGATCACTCAGTCTGTTCTCTTACGTCCTCCCCTACAGCCCATGAATCATTCTGGTGGCCCTCCTTTGGACAACTTCCATCCTCCTGACATCCTTTTTCAGATATGGCCTCCAGAACTGCACAGTGTACTCGATTTAAACTATCATGTGACGCAGCATTAGCATTCCCTTACCTTAGGCACCCTCTTTCCAAGCATTGGTGTGTGAGCATTTTTCTGGTCCTGGAAAGAAAGTGCTGCAGTTAGCAGGCTACACCAACGTTGCCTCACGTACTCATTCAAACTGCGAGAAACAACACAGCACAGATTCATCAAGGTTCAGATCAATTTCTTATGCCATAACATTGTATTTCTTTACTTTCGTGGCATTAATGTTCAACCCTAACTGATGCCTAAATGTACTGTAGGTGTTTGTAATGAATTAAATAGAGGTTTGAAATAATTGGGTAATACAGTTTAAGAAATGCATAAGCTTTTATATAATTACTGGGTAGCGCTTTTTCCCATAGGGAAACCAGATTATAATTTTCCGCTATAACCAGCTTGGCTGGTTATAATGACAAACACGTGCCAGGTTTCCCTTGGAACAGCCATCCTTCAGTCACTGTTCTCTGACGTTCACGTTCCATGAAGCAGTCCCATGGTGCAGCACACTTCATGGTCCCTCATATTCGGCGGTAATGTACTTTTTTATAAAAAAAAAAAAAAGAACTCTTTTTCTGAACTAAATCACTTGATAACAGAAGCAAAATAAAAGAAAAAGCTGCACCATGTTTTCCCGTCAGCCTGACATCGCAGCCGAGTCCATGCCACAGACTGCCCCTGCCTCTCGAAACTCGGAAGGATGCTGCAACTGCCACTCTACGGTAAGTTTATATTCAAACAAAAATCAAAAATTCTACACATTTTTTAATAAAATATCCTCTTCCTTTTCCTCCAACAAGTGCAGCAGTATAACTAGGAAGACCGCAGACCATGCAAAATCCAGACTGGTCCGCAGCTTCCTGAACACTAATCTGTTAGTTTATTTTATTTTTTATAATTGCTGATGCGAAAAAGCACACTCCTGCAATTATAAAAAATAAAATATGGGGTGGTGTGTTTAAAACTCGATTTTACACACACCCTAATTGTGGGATGCTTTTTATAAACCCCTCGGGCTTCACCCTCGGGTTTTATGTGGCATCCCACAACTTGGGTGCGTGTAAAATCTCGTTAAATTCACCACCCCATATATTATTCTCTATTTAAAATCCTTAAGATATATGTTTCATTTACCTGCAATGGTAGCCAGTGCCATGAAGCACACTATCCAGATATATCATGATATAGCACAAGAAATCCTCATTCATTTGATTTTGGTTTCTGTGATATTTCTCCATACATCTAGATATATATTGCATCTTGTCGGGTCAATGAATATAAAATGCTGTTTTTTTTTGTTTTTTTTTGCAGGGGCTCAATAGAAGTAAAATAGAGAGCCCCTGCATAGGCAAAACTGTACAAGGAAAATGGGTGTTAGTTCATCACACCATAAGGCATTCAGAAAATGCTTTCTTTCTCAAAACTCCTGTTTTTTTTCCTTTCAACACATTTTGTTGTAATCCGTGTGGAAGCCTTCACACTGCTCCTTACTGTGGTCAAGTCACCTACTGAGCCACCCACCTATCTGGTTTTATGCTCCTTGTGGTGAGCTTTTATACTGAGCCTGGGGATGACCTCATCATCAAGTGACCCCTCGTTATCACATATATCCTTTTATGTCAGCCCTAGCCCACAGAGGATTATTAAACAGGCTGCCCCATTATGCAGAATACCTAGTACAACAATAATCTGCCTCTATTCATCAGGCATCTTAGCTATAAGCCCCTGTTTTAGCAATCATTAACTGTGGCATGGCTAATGAGGACTAAGCTCCTCCCAACTGAGGAGTGACATCATAGTAAGAGAACCATATAAGCAGCCATTATGAGAGCTGCCAGTCCTATAGTAGGACCTTCTGAAAATCCAGGCTCCACATGGTAATTACATTTTTATCCACATTGTATTAACCCTTCTTTTGTTACAGGCATCTCTGAGTTGGTTAGGAGAAGAGAAACTTAAGGGTGCACTCCTAAAGCTCCTTTCTCCTACAAGCTCATGAGACCTGCATATTATTGTTTTATTATATGCCTCAGCATTATCTTCTGTTACCATACACCCTTGATTTTCGGGGCTCTCTAACTTATAGCCTATTGTTAGATGTACTGTGTTGCCTATGCAGGTGCTCTCTATTTTACTTCTACTGAGCCCCTGCAAAAAAACAGCATTTTATTTCCATTGACCCAATGGCTGAAATGTCAGCCGTCGGGCTCACATTTCATTTGCGCCCTTTTTATTCTTCAAGCAGCCCCAGTTACAACATTTCTGGGGCTCCATCATCACTCACTTCCCTCTTGGTTTATTCTGGGACACTGTGGGGCTCATCTGTATATATGCCCGTAGTGTCTCACAGACCGGTAATGATTTTCTTATTTTCGCTGCTTTGTGCAGCACTTCTCCAGTGATTGGAGTATCATTCTGCTCCGATCATTTCTCAATCTCCATGCAGTGCTTCAGAGTGCTTTGGGGCATCATTCAGCTCCAAAGCAACTCACGGCGTCAATTCTGACCAGATGCAGGATTCTGAGCCGCATCTTTTGACACAAGCATCTCCTGGCTTTCACCTTGTGGTGCCTCTTTACTTTAGACTTACTTTTTGCAAAAAAAACATACAGAGTTACAGCATGACATGTGCTAATAACTATCTCGCAGTCAGGAGCTTACCGCTATGTGCTTTTTAAGTACTGACTTCTTTAAGTGCATAAGGGGGGGTCTTAAAAATAAGAACAAGAAAAGAAATAGGAACAAAGAAAAAGAATAGGATAGAGAGAGGTTTGTCAGGTTGGCCACCCTGACAAGAAAAGAGAAAAGACAAAGAAAGAAAGAAGAGAAGCAAAAATATAGAGAAACGGGGATGGTGGGGGATTTACATATTTATTATACTTTTTCCTGTTAAACATTTATCATAACAGGTAATCCTATTACACCCCACACCCACCCCACCACACACCCTGTGTACTCACCTGCAAAAATTGCAATCTCTTGGATGAGGACAATTAGGGATACCCTATATCCCAGCCAGATTTGTCATTGTACTGTACATGTGGAGCTGTCAATTAAGACTAGACATTTTTTTTATTTTGTACAAAAAAACATGAAACCCTGTCTTTACATCATGGGTATTTTGGTGAATGTTGGAAGGATTTAATCACTTTTATGCAATAAAACTGTGTATTTCAAGGTGAAATCTGTTTTTACACACACATAGCATCCCTTTTATTTTTTTTAATGCATTAAGGGAAACAATGTAAGCAGATCAAGAGATTTGGTAATGCCTCTGTATTGATCACTGATCAGACCCAATCTTGAGTATAGTGCACAGTTCTGGATCCTATATCTGAGGAAAGATATTAACAGGATTAAGAAGATTGCAAGAACAGTGACCAAGATGATTGAAGGCTTGAAAAACATGCGCTATGAAGACAGATTGGCAGACCTGAGGTGATGGGGTCCTCCGTAAGAAAAGAAGGGATACAGGAGTGACATGATAATAGTATTTAGACATCTGAATGGAATAACAGCATAAGTCCAACTGCAGATCTTCAGGATGTAGAGGTCTGCAGATGGCTCTGCCAGGTTAATGTCAGGGTACAACCGCCTGCATGGGTTCTGAACTGAGCAATTAGCTAGCCACCCCTCTGGCAGCACTATTCAGCACCTCACTGGAGATGGGGGTAGTTCCAGAGAAATGGAGGAGAGCTGAAGTGGTCCCTCTGCACAAAAGCAACAGCAGGGAGGAGGTTAGCAACTGCAGGCCAGACAGTCTCACATTAGTGGTAGGGAAGGTTGTGCTTTGAGGAAAGAGTAAGATGCCCCTGGGTGGCCCAGGTTCCAGTTGCCTTTGTGGCACAGCTGTTGGCACAACTAAAACGGTATTCCGTGTGGCCTGGGTTCAAGTCCCAGCTGAGGCACTTACAGTTTTTCTTTCTCTCTTCTATTTGTGTTCCATAAATGTGCATACCACATTCTTGTGATTGAAAATGTAATTATATGTACAGCACCACTTCGTGCACTGGAGAAAAATTAAAATGCTCCTGGACAGCTCAAGTTCTAATAGCCATGGTGGTACAATTGGTAGTGCAACTGGAATGGTATTCCATACTCTCTGGGTTCAAGTCCCAGCCAAGGCACTTATATCTTTCTCTCATGTTTGTATGTGTTATATAAAAATGCACACCATGATCTTGTGATTGAAATGAATGGAGGCTCTGCTGAAGTTGAGAGTGATGGAGTGCCTGGAGGCATATGGACTGCAGAACCACTGGCAGCTCAGTTTCACAGTTGGGACGCCATGCCACACAAATCTCATAGATTTCTCTCACCAAGTGAATAGGGAGAGGGATCAGGGAGGGCAGTGGATGTGGCCTATCAGACTTCAGCAAGGCATTCAACATTGTGCCACAAAAGAGGATAGTAAAGAAACTAAGCATCCTGGGGGTTGGGGAGAAAGTAGTAAGCTGGGTATCAATCTGGTTGAAGCATAAGAGGCAGAGGGTGCTGGTAAACAGCAGACACTTGGGGGACAGGCGAGTGGCTAGAGGGGTGCCACAGGGATCAGTAGTGGAGCCAGCCTCTTCAATGTATTCATAAGTGACTTTGCTGAGGAACTGGAGGAAGGTGTGTTTCTTTGTGGATGACACAAAAATAGTCTGCAATAGGGTGGACAAGCAGGAAAGTGTGGAGGGAATGCAAAGGGATCTGGGAAGACTAGCAGAGTGGTCTAAGGCATGGGAGCTTGGTTTCCATTTCAAAAATTAAAAGTCATGCTCTGGGGTCTGGAAACCTGGGAGCTGTGTACAAGACATTGTGGGGGTTACCGGCAGTCACGCAAGCAAGAAATGCTCCTCGGCGTAATCATATATGATGATCTCAAGGTGGCAGGACAATGTGACAAGACAGTAGGCAAGCCTAGTGGGATGCAGGGGTGCATAGGGAGGGAGATTTCTAGCAGGAGGAGGGAGGTGGGGTTGCAACTCTATTGCTCACTAGTGAGGCCCCACCTACAGCACTGTGTCCAGTTCTAGAGGCCACACCTCTGCAAGGACATTGGTAGAATGGAAGTGGTCCAGAGGAAGGCTACCAGAATAGGGCAAAGGTTGCATGAGAAGCCATATAAGGAGAGGTTGCTGGATCTCAACATGTGCTCCCTGGAGGAGAGGAGAGTGAGAGGGGGGCATGATTGGGCCCTATTAGTAACTCAGAGGGGTGAACAATATACAGGAGTGGAGTCTCTTTCAGAGGAGAAGCACCAGAACATGGGGGTATGCAATGAAGCTGGGAGGGGGGGAGTTCAAGAGGGATGTGAAGAAATATTTCTCCACAGAAAGGGTGGGGGATGCCTTGAACAGCCTACCAGAGGAGGAAGGGGAAGCGAAAAAAGTGGAAAGCTCCAAGCATCCATGGGATAGGCACACAGGTATAATAAGTAGAGAAAAGAGAGGAGGAAGGGGCACTGGTGACCAAATATGGTGTGGGGAGTCGGTATAGGCAGGAAACATTCGGTAGGCTTAATGGGCTACATGTCCTTTTCTGTGGACAAATTCTTTTTTTTAATAACCATCTTTATTGAATTTTCTTTTTTTTTTGAAAAAAAAGAAAACAAAAACAGAAACATACAAACAGACATACAACGACCCCCCGGGTTCCCGGGGTACCCACCCCAAAACTGGGTAGGACAACTATGTACAATGACTATGTACAATCACAGCTGGAGAATGCACCTTCCCCCATATCTAGACATTTGCTCTGTCATAACAACACTCGGATTGAAATCTACCCATTCTAAAACGAAACAGAGACCACTAGTCATAAGAGATGAACTTAAGTCAAAGGACCTATCATACCCAAAACCCTACAAACCATATGGGGTTGGTCCTGCAGCTGCGTCCCGAGGAAGAGAGAGAGCCTAAAGAGACTTTGTTTGGCAGTCCAGTACCTATCCACTCTGAAATACACATATAAACGAACCTGATACACAAAACCTTCCAAAAATGAAAGTAAACAAAAGCATCCCAAGTAGGCCAAATGCGGATATTAAAAATTATTGGTTTGTTTACCCATCACCTCAGTTAACTACACTTAGACAGACAGACCGATGAGTGGGAAGGCTAGATTGAAGTGCATATATTACCTCTAAAGTTCTCCACCTCTTAATATATGTTTCTTTTCTGCCATCCTGGTACATTTGCCGCTTGAGCCTGCCTAATGTCCTCATAAGGTCCGCTAACCATTGGTCATATGTGTAAATACAATCGCTTCTTCCAATGCCTCAAGACGAAAGCTTTAATTAGAGCAGACATCAATGCTTATATGGTATCTAATCTGCAACCGTGAGATTTGGGCCATATCCCCCAAAATACAAATCTTAGGCAAAATAAACTCTGCATAGTTTAGAAGGGTCCATATTCTGCTTAACCTGAACCCAAAGCGTATATATCCTGGGACAATCCCAAAATATATGCAACGTATCTCCCAGACTCAATCCACACCTGAAACATTGGTCTGTCTGTCTAAGCATCTAGCACAGAGTTTAGCGGGGTATAGTACAAATTAGAAAATATAAAGAATTGCATGGTCCTATACTTGGGAATAGGAATGTAGACCACGCTTTCCAAATTACTTCCCAGTCCAGTCTCAGAAGGGTATCCTTTTACCCCAGTAGCGACCCTCATGAGACCTCCTTACTTAAGAAGTCCAAGAGCACACTGTACGCCACTGACAGGGTCTATGTGCACCCTTAAGATCTTTAAGGTTATCCCAGGTAAATGGAGTTCCTGGAGGAATAAGTTTCCCTCTGCAGTTTCTGTAACATTTTGGCAACCTGAATCTTCTTAAGAAATTAATACCATTACACTGAGGAAACACCACTTTGCCATCTAAAATAAAATCTGCCCAGACAAGGTTGAAAGCTACGAGCCAGTGACTCCTGATTACCCGGCCATAATCGTCATATTAGGATTACCTAAAATAGGTTGATCTCTACAGCCCTTCTGGAGCTTTTTACAAGCTGGGGATAAAAGGAACCACCAAGCCAGAACTGTCTTAAATATTGGGAAATCTTTACCTATTTCTGGCAAAAATACCGGGTTAGTAAAGAGCAGTGAATCAGGGGAAATACCCTTATCCCTCAATATTTGCCTTTCACTATGCAACCAGGTTGGAATATAACCCTCTCCTTCAGAGGAACTATTCCACCTGTTCATTATAGATAATTGCCCGGCTACATAGTACAAGCGAAGGTCTGGGATTTTAAGACCCCCCAAACTAAAAGGAAGCCACAAAACCGAATGCTTCCTCCTTGGAAGTTTGAAATTCCATAAGAAGTCAGAAAATAATTTTTGTATTCTAATGAACCAAGTTTTAGGGATATCATAGGGGGACAAATATATGGGGTACAGAAACCTAGGGAGTAGGTTCATTTTGATTAACCCCATTCTAGCTGTCAGATTTAGGGGGAGCTTGTTCCACCTGCCCAAGTCTGCTCTAGCTGCTACCAACACATTATTCAAATTTACCTCTACTCCCTGCTGCAGGTTAGGAGTGACCCAGATACCAAGATATTTAATACCATCTGGAGCCCATTTCAGCTGCAGCGACTCCAGGTCTGCCTTGTACACATGCGGGGTAAGGGGGAGAACCTGAATCTTGTTCAGGTTCAATTTATAATCGAGATCACCAAAATCTATTTATAACCTCAAGAACCCTTCCAAAACTCATCACTGGGTCTCGAAGGTGCAAGAGAATGTCGTCTGCAAAACCGAGAGCTTCAGCTCCCTCCCTTGATCACAATCCCCGTGTTGGGTCAGACTGAATAAGCCCTCAGCAAGGGCTCCAAGTAGATATTGAATAAAATTGGGGAGGGACATCCCTGTCTGGTCCCATTATCGAGCGAAATTCTTTTGACAAAAGCCGTTGCAAGGACTCTGGCCGTGGGCAGCATAAAGATTCCTAATGCCCCTGAGAAGGGCCCTCCGGAAGCCCATCTTCTCCATAGTAGCAAATAGAAAGGGTGGAGACCCTATCGAAGCCTCTCAGCATCCAGAAAAAAGCGCCATATCTGAGGAGGAGCCAGCGGCCTCCAAAAGCACATGATGGAGCTTCCGCAAGGCATCATGAGGCCCCCTACCTGGCATAAAGCCAACCTGATCCTGGCTAATAATTAAAGGAGCAATCTTTAATATTCTATTAGCTAGTATCTTAGATAGTAATTTAATGTCTTGATTCAGGAGGGCAATGGGCCTATAGCTCCCTAGTAATTCTCCGGGTTTATCTGGCTTGAGGATAAGTGTAATGTAAGCCTGGTATAACGGTAAATGTGGAACCCCATCTGACATGATGTTAGAAAAAAACTCCAGGAGCAGAGGGATGAGAGTTTGTGAATGAGTTTTATAAAACAGAGCAGAGAGACCATCTGGTCCCGGAGTTTTACCCTTGGGCAACGTATTGATCGCATCCCTTATTTCAGCCTCTGTTATAGGGACCGCTAATGCCTGAGCTTGCGCCGGATCTAGTCTTGGCAGACTTATATCATCCAAAAACCTCCACACTCTTTCCTCAGTGGCACCTGATGCCCCTTGATATAATTCTACAAAATAGTCCGCAAAAGCATCCGCCATAGCCTGTGGATCTGTAATCACCTCCCCCTGATGTTCTAAAAAGGAGATTGTACGAACAGCCTCCCATTCTTTTACTCTAGTTGCAAGAAGTTTACTGGGCAAATCCCCTTGTAAAAGATATTTAGCTTGGATCTTTTCGGACAGGCCTCCAGTTTACTGTACAAAATACCTGTCATCTAGTCTCTCAAATCCTGAAGTTCCGGTCCATCTCCCTGCTAGATCCCTCCAGGGGAGTGAGAGAATTAATAGCGCCCCAGATAAATTCCTCCCTAGCTTTCCTCAACCTATTCCTCCAAATAGTGCGGCTCTGAGCTACACTAGTATATAGTACTTTACAAGTAGGCTAAGCTAAGATCTTATTATCGAGTGTGGGAATCTGAGTTAGAACAATATCCTTAAGGGCTTCCTCTAAACAAGATAACATATTGTCATCCAAAAAAAGAGATTCATCCAGCCTCCATCTGAAGGGCTTTGTCTGGACAGACTCCACTACCCAAGACAGATGAACTGGAGAGTGGTCAGATAGAATTCTACTATAGACGAGCAGATTCTTAACCCCTCGGAGGGCCTCCTGATTTACCAAGAAAAAATCAATGCGTGTTTGAATTTTATGTGCCCCGAATAAAAGGTCATATTACAATCCCTTGCTAACCGCCAAAAGGGTCTGTCACATAGCGACCTCGAGGAATCTAGCCAAAGCTATCTGCGCTTTGGAGGTGGCTTTCTAGAAGGGTATCCTATCCAGAAAGTTGTTAAAGCAAAGGTTCCAGTCCCCTGCTATAATTAAAGGGTGGGATGAAAAACTAGCTAAATCCAGTTCCAACGAAGTGAAAAAATCAGGGTTAGGAGGAGTAGGCCCATATACAGAGGCAATTGTTATTAACCTCCCCAGAATAGTGCCCGTAACAAAGATTCCCCACGCGTCCTCCCGTGCCTGATATCGCAGGGGGGCGAACGGGCAGCCCTTCGCAATCAGAATCGCTGCACCCCCTGAGGCTTTGGCATTCCCTCCTAAAACTTGACCCACCCAGAGCTTTTTCAACAACATTAACTCTTCCTTTAACAAATGAGTTTCCTGCAGGAAAGCTATTTGAGCCCCAGCTGTGAAATATGCTTTAAGACCACTAGTCTCTTCTTCCTCCCTCTGAGACCCTTAACATTCCAGGATACTATTAATCATAAACATCTAGGCATACTATGCCCGCCCTGCCTCCAGCCGGACTGCCAATATAGTAGAGTATGCACTTTGGAATCTCTCCTCCCCATCCCCAAATCCTAACCCACTTAAACAACCCCGATCCTCCGATCGCCCTCCTATCCAGCGTCAGCAGATGAGCCAGCCACGAGGGCGTACCCTAGGCCCCTCAAACCTCTAGTGAACTTGAACCTAGTTTCTTGTCCCTACAAAAAAAACAAAAGCGATATTTGGAGTATTTTATTCCCTTCTCCTCCCTTTCTTTGCAACCCCAACACCTCCCCTCCACATAAAAACCTTGAATCCAAGAAAGCAGGAGTCCTCAGGAGGGTTACACAGGCACTCTATCGCGATGGTCTTATAACAAAATGTTATTTATAAACAAAACAGTTCAGTTCTCAGCTGTATCCAGCAACATCTTCTGTATTAGAGGTTCGAGTTGTCGCCCTAAATAAGTCCGGAAATTCAGCTTTCAAACCCTCTGCAGCATCCCTCGCTGTCAAGAATCTCCGGTCTCCTATCTGAAGCTTGACCACCAAGGTAGCTGGATATTGCATACGAAACTTCACACCCGCAAGATAAAGCCTTTTCTTAATATCTATATATACTTTCTGCTTCTCCGGAATAGCCGGTGTCTGATCCTGGAAGAACCAGATTGCAGCTCCATTCCAATGCAGGTTTTTGAGGGCTCTTGCTCTCATAAGAACATGGGCCTTCTCTCTGTGATTCAGGAACCGCATTATGATGACCCTGGGGCGAGCCCCTGGAGGGGGAATCTCTCTTAAGGATCGGTGTGCCCTCTCAATATTATACGCCTCCCCGTAGGGCGTTGGGCCCAAGACCTTTAATAACAGCCCCCTGGATAAAGGTGACACAATCTGAGCCTTCCGACCGCTCAGGCAAGCCTGACAAAATTAGATTGTTTCTTCGGCTGCGGGATTCTTGGTCGTCTACCCTCTCCTCCAGCTTTTTCACTTGCCTCCTCAGGCCACCAGCTCCTGCTCATGGGCTGGCGTTTTCCTCTCTTGCGAAGTGGCTCTGACCTCTAAATCCCTATTCTTATTGCCAGGGCATTCAAGGTTGGTTTAATTGTAGCAAGTCGGCAACCAGCCCTCGGAGGAGTGATTTAATCTCAACTAGGTCATCCGGAGGAGTCTGGCCTTTCTCCTCCCCAGCCGTCGGCTCCTGCTCCTCTGGCACTGGCGGGGTTTAGGCAGCTTAGAAACCCGAGCGCCCATTATTGGAAAGTTCGGGGCTTCCACACTCCATTATGAACGGCGCACCGTGAGGAAGTTCACTCGCGTTGCAGGAACGAGTATCCACTCTCACTAGCTCACCGGGAGACAGAGCACTAAAGCGCCGGTCCAAATAACGTTTATCGACCCCCTCACGGCAATTGGGGATGTTTAAAAAGCTTGTTTAGGTAGGGCAGGCCCAGGAGTAGCGCTCAGCACGTCTACACTCATCTAGCTCATCACGTGATCTCCTTCTGTGGACAAATTCTATGTTTCTGTGTTTTTATGGTTCAAAACCCAAGCCAGTCTGAAAAAGGGTAAGCAGCCAGTAAGGTAAGACCACTTCACTGATCACTGATACAACAGGGCAAAGTAGCGTTTTTAATGAGGGTAGCCTAATCCTTATCTGAGGTGAACCTTTGTTGCTGTCTGTGCAGGGCACTGAAATTTAACTTTAACTGTAACTATGAATGGCTGAGGGTGGCCAATATATCAGTGCCCCTTCCCTAAGGTACACATTCTCTTTGCCCTGGCTTACCCCTAAGGGCAGGGCCACAGAAGTGGGACTCCCTGATGGACATTAGTCACAGCGAGAGTGATGGCGGAGGTGGGAGCATCATGAATAGGGACAGAACGTTTTCTATTTTTGGAGATTACTGGGGGCGGGGATGTGCAATGATGCCAGCGTCCGCCCCACCCCCTTGTGTGAGGATGGTGGTACCCCCAGCCTACGCCAGAGGTCTGCAATGTGCTGGACTCTCATCCCCCCCAGAGACGGAGAAGAAGAAGGAGAGCAGTCCCCAGGATGCTCAATCCTTCTCCCCCTCAGCTGACCCTCTGACTCCCGAGTCCTGCCTCCCACCCGGGATGTCGGCTCCACAAGTTTATTGCCTTGTCACAAGGCCATGAAGCTCGTGGTCCATGGAAAAAGATTTTTATGGGACTATTCCATGTACACCTGTATAACTATTATTTCTCATTCCTTAAGTGGAAGGGGCTTGTTTTCCCCTCCACTAGACTACATGCACCACGGCAGTCTATTATTGGAAGCTTGTCTGTTTGCGCCACTTTCTGTACACTCCTATGAGCAGGATTTACTGTATGCTCAGCTGTAATGGCTGTACCTTACTTCCTCCTGTGATTTACATGTGCATGTGATACATTTTTATGCAATCCATTCAGTGTTGTACAGTATATGAAATTTCTTTTTTATCATGTAAAATTTTATTGATTTTTCAACCTTTGCACAACATCGGTAGGATACACACAGCAGTACTATCCATATCAATATCAACAGTTCCAGTTTCGAGCGTACATAGACCAGACATCAGATATAGCATCAATTGACAGGGAGACATGACTTAAGAAAGAAGCAACTTATCTTAGCACATCTGAGAGTCCAAAATCGATTCCAAAACACCTATAACATGCATTATCTGGCTATATCATACTGCAAGCAGCCACAGACACACATTTGTGGTAATATGGAAAGAAAAGCCAGTTAGAATGGGCCAGACAAGACTTTTTACAGGTGGAGTCAGGCAGAGAGATAACAACCAGGTCAGAGAGTATTAGAGGAGTAAAAAGAAAGGTAGGGGGTGAGTAAAAGACACAGAACAAAAGTATGAACTGCATTGGGGGGACCCCTTCTGTTGTCGCAATCTATATTTAGGTAACAGGGGGATTTTGCAATGGGGGGGGGTGCTACCATACAGATATGAGAGTGCAGATATGCATCCCATTTAAGATGGTAGACAACCAGTTTACCCTTAGCTACTGCTGTGAGTCTCTCAAAAACGGCCAGTCTAGCCATAGCCACTCACCAGTGCGAAATTGTAGAAGGTGAAGAGTGCCTCCATTTCAACAGAAGAGCTCTTTTCGCTTCCATAACTGCAACAAGGACCCACGCTTTACTATAATAGGAAAGTGTATTCAATGGGGAGGCATCCCCCAGTAATAGGGGGTAGTGCTGAAGGGAAATTTGTGTGCCTACTATGGTGGAGCAGTCCTTCAGGACTTGCATCCTGAAAGTATGTATTGATGGGCAAGTCCAAAGTATGTGAAGCAAGTGGGCTGGGGAGGAGTGACATCTCCAACATCTGTCTTGTGCTATTAGCTGACGACTGAAAAGGGTCTCGGGGGTCCTATGCCATCTAAGGAGAATTTTAAGTTGAAATAGCTGGCTCATAGAGTCTTCATAAGCTGTATGGGTCACCCTGAGACATTCTGACCATTGCTGATGGGATATAGGGTGTGGGAGGTCTCGATCCCATGCGATTTTGCTAGAGAGAGAGGCATTTGGCTGGGTATCTCTAAGAGTTCTATACAGGAAGCCTACAAGGCCCTTGCCACTGTTGGGTTGGTGAAGGTTATCTAGGCAGCTCCATTTGGATTGGGGTGACGCAGACTTGAAAAGAGGAGTTAAGGCACTCCTTAATTGAAGAAATTTCCAAAAATCTTGGGATGGCAGGCCATATTTGTTCCTGAGCTGTTCAAAAGACATTAGTGTGTGTGTGTTCAGAAGGAGAAGATCCGCTACTGTACTGATGTGCTTAGAGGCCCAGAGTTTCCAAAGGATCGGCTTGTGATCCACTCTGATAAGGGGGTTATTCCAGATTGGGGCGTAACGAAGAGGAGGGGAGTAGTCTACTTTCAGAACCCCAGTTAGAGCCATCGCCCTGCACCAGGATCTGCATGTCTCTTTCATAAGATGCATCAGGTGTTGCCCCAAGGGTTGCCTGCTGGACAGGAGAGAAAAAAGAGAAACCCTTTGCGACAAGGAAGTTTTTAGCTGAATCCACGGGGGAGAGGGGGAAGAGCGAGGGGTGAACCAGGCCATGGCCTGGGCCATCCGAAAGGCAAGCTGATAACCCATGAACCAGGGGAGGTTCAGACCCCCCTGGTACAGTGGGCATGCATCTTCGCACGTCCCCATCTAGGGACCTTGCCCTCCCAGAGGAAAAGTGCCACTAGCCTAGCTAAGGCCTGAAATGGCTTCTGAAGAGGAAGAGGAAGAGGAATAAACAGATTGGAGAGTAAGTGGGAGACCCTAGAGAAAATAAACATTCGAATTGCTTCAACCTTCCCTTTCAAGGTGAGACGCAGCTTCCTCCACCGATATATCTCGGCCGCTAGAGATGCCAGAATGGGGGAGAAATTAACTAATTCTAAATCTTTCCAGGCTGTTGTAATAGTGATGCTCAGATAGGCGAAACCTTGCGGGGCCCAGGCAATATCCGTGCCAACAAGACAGTGCCTACTACATTTCTTGTTTAATGGAGAAAGTGTAGTTTTCTTTTGGTTCACCAGGAGTCCTGATAATGAAGCGAACTCTTGCAAGATGGACAAAACCGAGGGTAGGGAGGCTTGCGGATTAGAAAGTGTAAGCAGCATATCGTCTGCATAAGCATTGACTAAATATTGAGGAATCACCCACTGGGATACTGGTGATATTCGGGGTAGTGGTAAGCTTCCTTATCAGTGGATCAAAAGCCACAAGGAAGAGCAGAGGGGAAAGGGGACAGCCCTGCCTGGTCCCTCGGTGCAGGGAGAAAGGGAGGGAGATGTCCTTATTGGTACAGATTCTCACCATGGGTAGACTACAGAGTGAATACCCAGGAGCAAAAGTGAGGTCCAAATCCATACAATCGTAGAACCTGGTGGAGGCATGCCCATTCCAGAGAATTGAATGCCTTGGCAAAATCAATCGCCAAGGCAGCCATGGGAGTATCGGACTGTAGAGCTAACCATTTGAGGTTTAGTATAAGACGCAGGTTGTCTGCACTGGACTTCTCCGCTGAGAACCCCGTCTGCGAGGGATGGACCAGTTCTGACAGTACTGGGGACAATCTGGCTGCCAATACTTTGGCCAGTAGCTTGGTGTCCACTGGGAGCAGTGATATAGGCCTGTAGTTCGCACAAAGTAAGCCGTCCAATGATTTTTTTAGGGATTAGCATGATGAGGGTCTCACACATAGTAGAGGGGAATAAAGTATCTTTCTGGGCTTCCTGAAGAGCACTTAAAGGGGGTGGTGATCTCATTCTGCAACAATTGATATAGCTCGATGGACATCCCATCCGGACCCGGGGCCTTCCCTTTAGCCATGTGGGATAAGGCCAGACGTAATTCATCCTGGGTAATTGGGGCATCCAGTGCATGGGCTTGCTTGACAGAAAGCAGTGGAAGGTGGGCTCCTTAGCAGAACTCTTGCAGGTGCCGGGATAACTCGGCATCGGACAAAGTGTTTTGGGACCGATAAAGTTCTTGATAAAAATGATTCATGGCTGCATTGATAGCTTTGGGTGTAGTCGCTACCGTCCCCTGCTTGGTCTTTAAAGCGAGGATCCTAGAGGACGCCTGCTGTTTCCGGAGGTAATAGGCTAGTAGTTTTCTCCCCTTGTCCCCTCCCTCCCAGGAACGATGTTTGGCCCAAGTTAGCTGCCAGTCCACCTTTCTGTTTAGCAATACATTAATTTTGTATTTTAAGCCAGTGATGTCAGCCAGAAGAGGAGAGTTAAGTGGATGAGCAGTGGATATCTTAAAACGTCTTTTCTAGGCATGCAAGTTCAGCTTGCAGCTCAGTTATCTGTTACGTCCTTTGTTTGTTTTTAACAGCGGAGTAGGAAATAATTCTTCCCCTTCTAAATGCCTTGAAGGCTTTCCAAACTATAGTTGCACTGGTTTCCCTTGGGGTGTTGAGGGTAAAGTAGGAGTGAGACTCTTCCTTCAAGAAGTCTCGAAATGCTGCATCTTGCAGCAAAAGTGGGTTACACCTCCATCTTGTGGAAGGCGGTCCCTGCCCTGGGGGCAAAAAGTGATTGTCACCGGGCATGGTTCGATATACGTATGCTGCCGATGGTGGAGGACACTGTCCCGGGAAGGGCAGCATAGTTGGCCAACCAGAAATCAAGTCTGCTATGTGTCCCATGTATGTTAGAGAAGAAGGTATAGTCTTGCCCGGTCAGGTGATGAAGTCTACAAGGGTCCCCCAACCCCCATTCTGATATTAGAGTGTTTAGGGATTCCAAGACCCTTGGATGGGACTGTGGTGTGGGGAGAGATTTATCTAAAAAGATATCTTGCACCAAGTTATGGTCCCCTCCCGGCAAAATTGGGATGTCGAGTTCTTCAGCAGAGAGCTCAGCCAAGGCCTGGCCGAGATCAGGGTAGACGTCTCCTGTGTCGGTGTTATAGCCGTAGACATTAGCTACTATGGCTTTGCCACCTGGATATGACAGCTTGGCTGTTACCCATCTGCCCTGTGAGTCCCGGCGTTGGGCTTCCACTGTCCAGGGGGTCAAATTCCGTAGTAGAATAACAACCCCCTTGGATTTTGTGGAGGTACAGCTGGCCAGCACTGTGTCCATCCAAAGCTTCTTTAGCCACTGGACCGTGCGGGTGGTAAGATGTGTCTCCTGGAGTAAAGCTATGTCCGCCCTCATTGAGTTTAAAAATTGCAAAACCTTAGTGCGCTTTACTGGATGATTCAACCTGCGCACATTCCAAGAGACGCACTCCCAACCACGTGGTCCAATTGGGGTCTGAGTCATTTTTAGTACACCACCAAGTAAATAGTGGAGAAAAAGGGTACTCACCTATTCAGTAGCAGCAGAGGAGACAAATGAGTGAGAAGGAAGGTGGGAGGAGTACCTGGGCATTGACTTGTGCTGAAACATGTGTCACAAGTAACCCCAAAGAGCAAGAGCTGAGAAAGAAGGAGTGATAGCAGTGGAAAGTGTTCCATCTGTGAAATGCAGAAGAAATCTAAGCAAAACAGAAAAATATAAAATATCAATTATATAACTTGAGGAACTGTAAATGTAGCAAACAGCTATTCCAACAACAATTTAAATGTAACACTGTATAAACTTTCTATACAAACAGAAACTCAGTTATGGCGCCGAGGTGTACGTGTGAGAAGGGTGGTTGGTACACCCAACAGCCACACTGCTTCAGACACCAAATATATAAAGGGGGGAGGTCACACCAGATATGGGTTATCTGTCCCAGCCCAGCTCTGCCAGATTGCTCCTGAGACCCGCCTTCTGGAATCAGAAAAGGCCCAACTATCCTGACCATCCTGAGCCAGGTGGGACACCCTCAGCCAGTGAGTAGCAGGATACTTCCGCCTGCTTGGGAAATGGGATGGGAAGGGGGTCTATTGGTCACATAATTACAGTTACAGGTCAGGTGTCAGGAATAAACATCAGGTTATGCGGGAGTCAAAAAGGAGATAAGGGTGGGGTGGAGGCCACTTGGAAAAGGCAGATCAGGACATCCACAGGGAGGGCGAAACCATATTGTGGTAGCACTAAACTAAACATTCTTTGACCAACTAGGTATATGGGCCCTTTCCATATAACAAAATTGCCCATGCACAGCACTCAGTGGACAGGGAGGGAGGGGGCAGCATGAGATGTACAAGAAGTACAGAGCAACACCATGCAGTGGAGGCATGCAGCAACTCAGGAGGATAGTTGCGTGTGCACAGCTGGAAAAAACAGAGGCCCAAAGGTCGTGGATCGAGTCTCGGCCAGGGCAGAGACAGAGAGGGAGGAAAAGGAAACAGGGAGGTCCCTCTACTCTTGGCATCGACCCTTAGGGAATGCGGCAGCCTAAGCCATCCAATGGAGAGAGATGCATATCTACTATACCCTTAGTGTATCACGTGTTCTTAAATGACTCTCCCTTGTTAGGTGTTGTAAGAGCTTCAGCGAAAGTTTTAAGTCCAGGTTTAAGGAGGCCTGTGGTCACTGCCACGTCATCTTCAGCCTCTTCCATCGCTTCCGCCCAATCCAACAGGATTGGGTCTTCTGAGTGACCCACCGATCGGTTCTCCGCAGGACCCAGTTGCTTTCCCGTATCCAAGGTTGACCTATCCGCCTGGAGGAGTTTTGCCGGAGGGGACGCAGCAAGGTTGCCTGATGCTGAGGAGCGGGGGCTTCTAGCCCGCTGAGACTGCTTCATTGAGAGAGAGGAGTTGGGTGAGTCCATTAATTTGGCTGTCGCATCCTCACTAGGTAAATCAGGGTTAGACTGAGTGGCCTCTCCAGTTGCTGGGGCCCAGAACTGCCGTTGTGTGCTGGGATCCTTATTGAAGGGACCCGTCCATCTGCGATCAATGTCCCTGCGAACGGCATTACCCTTTCCACCTGTTCCGTGATCCATGCGGTCCCGTGGTTCCCAGAGGCATCTGAGGGATGTAGTCCCCGATAACAGGCCAGGCCAGTGACTACGAATCAAGGCCTCAGCATCTTGAGGGGACTCAGCCAGAAAAGACTGGCCATTCTTCGACAGCTGCAAGGCGGTAAGGTTCTTGAAGTGATATTGTATGGCATTTGCACTCAATACCTTTTTCAACTGGTTATAAGCTTTGCATTTATTTGCAACCTCCTGGGAAAAGTCTCTATAGAAGGAAATGGTATGCCCCTCTCCAGGTCAACTCCCCAGCTTCCCTAGTGGCCCTGAATAGTTTCTCTTTAATAGAAAAATGCACTATGTAGGCAATTATGGTCTGGGGACTCTTAGTGTTATTTGGACTACTAGCCAGGTTTTGGATTGGAGCGCGTTCCACCCCAACAGGCTCTTTCCATCATTCACAGAGGAGCTGGGGGATCCATTCATTTGGGAACCTCTCCATATTTGGGCCTTCCGTCCCCTCTGGCACCCCGAGGATCCTAATGTTGTTTCACCTACTCCGGTTTTCCTTGTCCTCCGCACTGTGCCATAATTGAGCCAGTTTAGCTTCGTGGTCTCTAAGGCTGTGAAGGGCATTTAAATGTTGGGTTTCCAGCTCTTCCACATGCTGCTCAAGAACATTGTGCTGGTCTTGGAAGCGGCAAACATCCGCAACATTACCCACAAGGGAGGCACCAATTGTGTCCACTCTGCTAAGCAGTGCCTCCAGCATTTTCGTATTTGCCAAGGCTTCCCCCACCTGTGTGTGATCCATTGAACTGAGGGCTACCCAAGACTCAGTGCCCTCACTAGAGCTGCCGGCCTGTTCCATCTGAATAGGAGAGGCTCGCAACCTATAAATAGCTGCAGTGTTACTGGTCTGCGGCCGCACTAATACCAGTCCTACTAGGACGTGTAATGCCCACGAAATGCTGCCCAATGGGAAGTGGGGGGGAGGGAGAGAGCTAGATGCCACTGATCTGACTAAAGCCGCGCTTGGGCCTTTACAGCCAAATAGACTGTGCTGGGACCGAAATCTACACGGCATGTAAAAGTTACCTGAGCGTGACCATCCCCAAGAGAAAGTCAGGAGTAGGTGACAGTAGTATGTCAGGGAAAAACCATCAGGAAGGAAAGGTCTTCAGTCCAGCATAATGACCAGATACAAACAGATTTTCGCCGGGCTGGGGCAGAGCGAAGGAATCAAGCAACCATCTTCTCCAGGTCCAGGCCACGCCCCCCAGTATATGAAATTTCAATCAAGAAACTAACAACAGAAAGATGATAAATCAACAGGTCCAGATGGGATGTACTTGAGGGTGTTGAGGATGATGGGGCAGGTCCTGGTAGGACTGCTGATAGATTTAACAGCTTTTTGGATATGGGAAGATGCCAGGGATTTGAGGACAGCAAATCAGGTCCTCCTACACAAAAGTGGGAGATGAGATGAGATGGGCAATTGTAGACCAGTGTAAAGCCAATTGTGGGGAAAGTATTGGAATTAGTAATAAAAGAGATGCTGGTAGGGATTTTGAAGGGAAATGGTTTTCAAGATGCCAGGCAACATAGGGTTACCAATGGGAGGTCATGCCAAGTGAACCTGAATGAATTCTTTGTTTAGGTGACAAGGGCTGTGGATGAGGGCACACAGAATAGAATTGCACTCCAGCACTCCACACACCGGGGCAAAATAGGACAGGTAGAGGCTCTGAAAATGTCTCAGGTTTTACTTGCCAAAACGGCTCAGTGCTCAGTACAGATACAAACAAAGTGCATCAGAAGATCCAAAACACAAGTTGCATCATTAGTCATAATGTCAGAGTCTCTCAAGTCCCATAATTGAATAATGTCCAGCATACATGCTGTGTAACAAAAGATCCAAGGTATACAAGAATCAAATATCTGAAATGTCAAGAGTTAAGCTGGCTACACTAGTCCCAGCGCTTCTCTCCAAGAGCTTTCTCAGGGGACTTGGCACATACTGATGCATTTTCAGAGCCTCTGGCTGTATTATTTTGCCCAAGCGTGTGGAGCACTGGAACGATTTTGTATTCTGTGTGCTTGAGTATGATGAGGAAAGTCACCCTCTTTAGAAATGCCCCCTCAGAGCTATCAGGCTACAAAACCCAGTACTCATCCTCATTCTGTGTTGTGCTGTGGATAAGAGTCAGGCAGTGGGTGACCTGTACTTAGATTTCAGCAAGGCCTTTGGCTCTATCCCACTTGAATGGTTGGTTAGGAAAATGTGTCACCTAGGAGTGGAACATAAGGTAATTGGTAAGGTGAATACTCCATGGTACATTACCTGAGGTGAGATCAAAGGGGGTGCAGGGTGGCTATCTGCTTAGATCCACTCTGGGGCTTGTGGTGTACTCCACGAGAGTTTCCAGGTCTTTTGAGTGTGTGGTGATTAATGGGGGGTCAGGTGTAGACTTGTACGACCATCCTCATATACTGGCCTGCAGGGTTTGGGGATGATTATTTTCAGGAACTGGCAGATTTCATGCTGGACCAGGTTTTGGATACCCCCAGATTACTGGTACTGAAGAACTTCAATGCCTTGGTCAATGATGAAACCCCACCATTTGGTCAACAGCTCCTCCAGTTGATGACCTCACTGGGCCTTATACAGACAGCTGTCTCTGGTACCCACTTACATGAGCACACATTGGACCTGGTATTCTCATTGAGGTTTGATGCAAGTACATTCCAGGCTGATCCAGCTGTTTGGTGAGATCATCACATTATGTCTTTCCTTTGTGGGGCCCCTTGTTTAAATTCACCTCCTATGGAGATGGTTCAGTATCATCCAAAACATAATTCGGAGCCTCCTAAATTCCGGGTAATGATGGATATCTTTGATATGATGGCATGTGCTAAGGGAACCAAGAACGCCATGGAGCACTATAATATAGTCCCTGTGGCTATCTCAGATTCCCTGCCACATTACTGTGTCAATCTCTTGACCTCCTGCTGCAGCTCTCCATGGTATTGTGAGGAACTGAGGTGGTTAAAGACTAAGGGATGGAAGTTGGAGCATTCTTGGTAGAGATCTCACTCCTAGGAGGTCAAATTGGCTCTTCAAACTTGCCATGGTAAATATCAAAGAGCAACCATTCTGAAAAAGAAAGAGCTCCTTTCAAGAATGAATGCTTCAAGGAAAAACTGACCAGCTCAGCTCTTCTGCACCATGGACAGACTGATAAATCCTTCTTGTCTATGATATGTGCTGTTTATATGTATCATTGTGTGGTTTTTGTATTGTACAGCGCCCAGAGTCCCCGGAGAGGGGCGGTTTATAAATAAAATATCTATCTATCTATCTATCTATCTATCTATCTATCTATCTATCTATCTATCTATCTATCCACCCATCCATCCATCTATCCGATCAAACTTTTTGAGCAAAGAAGTACAAAGAGTTTTGTTGTTTTTTGCTTGACGAGGTGTCCTGCACTTAGACTGGGATCACCTCATGTGGTCTGTCATGGAGTGGCAGAATCCACAAAGAAAGGAGCAGTGGTTATCTTTCCTCCTGGTGGGAGTTCCTTCCAGTTGTTGAAGAGGAGGTGGGCCAGGTGAACTTGGGCTTGTGCCCTACTTACTGTACACTGGACCCTGGACATACTTGGCTGTTTTGTGGCAGCTTTGAATCTCTGGGGCTAGTATTCATCGAGATTTCCAGGTGTTCCTTGCATGAGGGAGTTTTTCCATCAGCTCTGAAAGGGTGTTGGTGAAATGAAACCCCTCTTGAAAAAAACTTATTTGGACCCAGACTCTCTGGTGAATTACAGGCCTGTCTTTGACCTTCCCTTTTTGGGGAAGGTTACCTAGAAAGTAGTTGCAGCACAGCTTGTGGCCAACCTGGAACTATTTAACATCTATGAGATTCTCCCATTGGGATTTAGGCCCCATCACAGTACTGAAACTGCTCTAATCGGAGTGTTCCATTTCTTCTTCTTGGCAGGAGACCAGGGACATTGTACCATCATGATTCTTTTAGATCTCTTGTCAGCACTTGACATGGTTGACCATGGCTTTCTGATTGATTTCCTGAGGAACTATGTGGGACTCAATGGCACTGTCTTATGTGGGTTTGAGTTCTACATTACCATCAAATCACAGCAGGTGGCTCTAGGAGATTTCATCTGTGGAGCAGCTGTGGTCATCTGTGGGGATCCCAATGCTCGATCTTGGCATCTGTATTGTTTGCCATGTATATGCTGCCATTTGGTGAGATCATCAGACAGTTTTCATTGTTATGCAGATGATACTCAGCTCTATCTGTCTTGCAGTCCTGATGAGTCAAATGTGGTGACGGTGCTTGGGTGGTGTCTAAAAGAAATGAAAAGTTGGATGGCCTCCAACTGGTTGTGTCTCAACCCAGGGAAGACAGAAGTGATGATTGTCGATCTAGGCCAGCATGGGTTGGCAATGAGAAGTAGGGACTATCTGTTGCCATCTGTGAACAGTCAGACACTTAGAGCCATGAATGTTGTAAAGGATCTGGGGTCATTTTGGACTGCAGGCTGTCTGTAGAACAGCAGATGGCAGTGGTATTTCAAAATGTTTTTTTTACCATCTTTGTCATATTGCTTGGATAAAGCCACATCTTGTTCCAGCTATCCTGGAGATGACAGTCCATGCGTTTTTCACCTCTAGACTGGATTACGGCAATGCTTTTTAATTAGAGTTATCTGGAGGCTTGATGTACCTTGTGCAGTTGGTCCAGAACACTGCAACCCAGCTGTTGGCAGAAACATCTTGGAGAGACCTCATCATGCTGATGTTGCATGCTCTGCACTGGCCGCCAGCTATATGACAGCACCTTGAGTAATGTGTGCAGTTTTTGAGCCCACACTTGGAGAAGGACAGCCAGAATGTTCCAAGGACAGCAGAAAAAGTCATACAGGGAATTGCTGGAGGACCTCAATATATGCATGTTGAAGGATAGGCGGAAGACAGGAGGACATGATAGAGTTATTCAAGTACCTTCACAGGATAAAGAAGATAAACAGCAAGAGTTGTTTGTATGGAGTAGAAGCACAGGAACCAGGGGAAGTTTCCTTGAAGCTGACCTGGGAGGGGTCAGATAAAATAACAGGAAGCACTTCTTTATGGAAGGTGTAGAAGAAAAATGGACAGTGCTCCCAGAGGAGGTTATCTGTACTGAAACAGTGGTGAGCGGGTCAAAAGAGGGCAAAAAAGGCACATGGGAAAGGAGCAGGTAGGACAGAAGGTGGGAGAGAGGGGAAACATAGAAACAGAATTTGACAGCAGATAGGGACCGCTTGGCCCACCTAGTCTGCCCACGTTCCCTACTTACTGTCACACCATAGACCCTTCCTGATCTTAGGCTTTACCCCCCCTTTCCTTTCTTCTAAGGTTCCCTTATACCTATCCCATGCCTTCTTAAATCCCATTACAGTTTTCGCCTGCTAATGACTGCTAGGACATTCCCCAATACTAGGTTATTTTTGGGGAGACTGGATGGGCCGTAAGCCTTTATCTACTGACACTATTCCTGTTTCTGTGTTTCTATGTACATGTACAGGAGGAAAGAGAGGCACTCAATGTCACTGAAGGGATTACATTCAAGCAAAATAACAGGAAAAACTACTTCACAAAATGTGGACACTTGGAACAGACTTTCAGAACAAGTGGTTTCAGCTGATGTTTATAACTTCATGCATAAACTAGATTAGCACCTAGTAAAAAGTAAAAGAGGTGACAGGGTATTCCAGCAAAGACATTTCGGGGGAAAGAACTTGATGGACCAGTGGTCTACATTCTTGGTAAAATTTCTATGTTCAATAAAAAAAAAAATTACATGAAAAATGGGACTTCTCCAATATTTTTTTCTACAAAAAGTGTTGATATGTTTTGCAAAATATTTAACATTTCTTGAAAACTTATTCATGACCTGGTAGTAGTTGTGAAACAGATTTGTATAAATTGTACAAATGGTTTTAAATATAGTAAGGTCATTAATACTGTAGAATGTGGGCAAAGTCGTGATGGCAAAGATAGACATCCAAATTCTGGAAAGTGGTACACACTTTTTTGACCCCATTCCACTCTCTTAGCACCTTACTGAGAGTTGCTGACAACCTCTTCTGTACTTCATTGGACATTTCAAATATAGTACTTAAAACAAATATTACTAGTTGTGCAGAGTTCTCCTTTTTGACCTTCTAGCCACACAGCCATCACTCTTCCCCTCCCTTGCATCTTACATCCCCTTTAATTTTCTCCACAAACCTCCCTCTGCCACTGTCAAAACTCTCTTTGCCTGGCACGAGTTCATAGCGCCGTATGTCAAAACCACGTGGCTGAAAATATCGCAGCAAAACAGTACCACACAAAAACAGTCAGGCAAAACATCAACCTATTCTGTGCACTGCACCCATTGACAGCAATTTGTCTTAATGTTTTTTTGCAGGGGGCTTTGGCCACCATACCCCACTGTAACTTAAGTAACAAACTTGGGGGGGGGGGGACTTCAAGGATGTGGGAGAAACTTGGGATGGGGGAAGTTTGATTTAAAAAAAAACACACACACAGGCAAAAGCTGCAGCAGGGGAGATCTAGGGGCAACAGAACCATGGTCCCTGGTCTCCCAACTGTGCCATGTGCTGGTACCCTAGCCACTCCACCAGGGGAGCGGCTTGACCAGGAACCCAGCACACAACTCCCTCTCCTCACCTTACATCACTCAACAGTGACAAGGGTAGCAGTAAATCCCTACTGCTGTTCTACCCGTCGCTGTGATTTCAAGCACTGCATGTACAGTGTGGTTAATACTGCGTTGTCTTACATGCACGGTATTGACCCGGAACACTTTGCTCCTGTGTCTTCTAAATGGAGACTCTCCAATAGCTCAGACAGGCACTTTTATTCCTTGCCACCCCAGCCACTGCTAAATCTATCTCTGTCCTGAGCCATTCAGTTCTCTCCTCCATAGTGCTCTTTGCCTGGAGGATAGCTAATGTGCTCCATTCCACAAAACTGTTGACACCTTGATCTCAGGAAATTACTGGCCTCTTTCTCCCCTCCCCCGTTCTTTTAACATTCAGGAGCATTTTGTCTACTCCCAGCATATTACTTTTTAGCCTAACTTGTCTATCCCTCAGCCTTTTCCAGCCTGGCTTCTGGCCTATCAGTTCAGTATCAGTTCCCTCCTTTGGCTCACTGACTCCAGTATTATTGGGATGGAGCAGAGATTAATCACACTGGCATATCCATTAATATCTCCAAAGTTTTTGACATGGCCTCCCACCCTTGATCCTCAGCAATCTAGCCAGTGGTGGTTGTCAGATCAGGCTACCTCCTGATTCATCTCCTACCTGTTTGACCAAGTTCAGTCTGTTCACATAGGTGGGTCCATCTTCCCCCATCCCCTCTGATAGACAAGGCTGTGGCACCATATGATTCTCCATTTCTGTCTAAATTACCTGCCTTCAGCCTGTATGAAACAGCTTTTCTACAGTAAAAGACAAAGAACCTCTGTGCGCAAGCACTGAGGCAATGGTTACCCCAAAGGGCATTTGGCTGGAAAGCCAAGTTTCAAAGAAATGCAAAATCACACATACCACCACAATGCAAAGCATCATGGGCTGCATATGCAAATCACCACAGAATATTATGCTGGTTCAACTTTAAGCAGAAATGCATGGTGCCGAAAGGTACTCACACAGTTTGCAAAGGGTGCCAACAGAAGACATAGACACGCGTTTTGTCCTACCAGGATTCATCAGTATGCCTCATCCATTTGACACCCCAGTGGAATGAACCAACTGCCCTAAGATGGTCTATCTGGGTTATGTTGTGGTGAACTCAATTAAAACAAAAAACAATTTAAAAGACAAAGAACCTCTGTGTGCAAGCACTGAGGCAATGGATACCCCAAAGGGCATTTGGCCGGGAAGCCAAGCTTCAAAGAAATGCAAAATCACACATGCCACAATAATGCAAAGCATCAAGGGCTGCATATGCAAATCACCACAGTAGATCTACATCTACAATAGATGTGCACGCCTGCTCCCTTTAAATCAGTCATGAGCTGGCCATGGTGGTGTGTTGAGGGGTTGTGCAGGTCACGAACCTACTGGACCTGACAGCAGCTATGGCCATCATTATTATGGGTGAGTTGGGGGCCGATGGGGGGGGTGGAGCTGGTGGGTGCTCAGTGTGTGGGCCGGGTGAGGTGTGGGTATATATTGAGGTCTGCTAGTGATGGGGGAGGTGCACTAGACTGACAGAGAATATATTTGTCACATTATCAGTACAGTACAGTGATTGGAGGGGTCCACTAGACTAGCAGAGAAGTATTTGTGCATACATAAAATGATAATTGGGGGCAGTAGTAATCACTAGACTACACTGAAGTGTTTGTGCAGAGACATTGCACCACTAGAATACAAAGACAGTCTTCGTGCATACCTGGAATAGTGATCAGGGGGTACGGAGACCATAGACTACCAGGGAAGCATTTATGTAGACTCAGGCCAGCAACTGTGACATGAGGGACCACTAGATTGCTAGGGAAGTGTTTGTGCATATGCAGTGTGGTGATCAGGGGTTGGGGGACCACTAGGTGATCAGTGGGTGTGTGTTTGCTGGGCACAACCTCTGTTTTCCCTGACCTATAATGAGTTCATAACAAGATTCAAATGTCTGCACTGCAGCTTGCCTGTGCTACAGGGTCATTTGCATGGGGAAGGTTGGATATGGCTGAGTGCTACACTGGAGCAATCACCATTTGTGAGGCTTAACAGCTCATTTGCTCCTGTTATCCCTATAGTTCCCTATTGACCACATACCTCATGTGGCTTGTAGGTGGTCATGGTTTGTGAGAAGCACAAGGGCTAGTGCCTGCCTTCTTCAGCTGGTATATTATAGCATGCTTTTGGCATTTGTATTGTGCTTCAGGCTTACAGTATACATGTAATGCTCCTGGCACCACTTTGTTCCCTGAGCACAAACCAATGGCTTTGAATATTCTGGTCACAGCAGTCACAACTTTCTATAGAAGCAGAATTGATGCAGTGCCTTAAGTTTCTCAAATTACTGTGTCCCATGGTTTCCATGCTGAAAAGACTGGAAACTGTATTTTTAAAAGCAGCCTTTTCATGTTTAATTTAATACTACACATATTTGTAGAACAATAATACTGTGTAACATTTCTCCTGTAATTTTCTGTTAAACTAATGACTGTCCATTCCATCAAAATGTTGTTATAAATGGCCATAATTAATAATGGGATACTTCAACTTAATCATGCTGTTTTACTGCCTAGAGGGAGCATATATTATTTACCTTTGCAATATTTTACAACTTCATTAATACAAGGTTTTAATTTCTGTTTGATGCTTTGGTGAATTGGCACAGTAGTAAGTTTTCTGTGGGACTTCATTAGAACAGTCCAAAGTTTTACTGATTAAAACTACAGTCATCCTATTTTTCAAACCTCCTAACAAAGTAAGGAAAAAAATGGTGCCATCTGGTTAGTCCTTGTTTACTGCACACCCTGCCAGTTTGAGCTTATTAATCATACTTACCCGAGTATCTTAATTACTCCCCGTCTAGCTGCTCGCCTTGCACTCAGCTGTTGACCTCTCTTTTGTATTTCTTTGTATCATTAATCATACAAGTGGAGCATGCAGAGGAATTCTGCAGAGCGAGGCGGCTTAGATTTCACTGGCACTGCCACCACTCCCACAGAGGAGCGGCTAAAGTTCACTGCTGGTTCCTGACAAAGTTCCTAATTAATCTCATGTAGATCAGAGCAGGACTAATAGGAGATGAATAGCATACACTCTGATCACTCCTTCCCCTTCCCCCCACTACCCACACACCTTTTATAGCCATAACTGCTGGATTTTTCACATAGAAACTTACTATACATAAGTTTCCATGCTGCACACATTTGAAATTTAGAAGATGACTTCCTCTTCACAGGGTGTTATTTTTAAGCTTCTAAAATGTTTTTTTTACCTTTTTTTTCTGCGTCAGTTTTCATTTAGAGCTGAGCACACAACTTCAAGCTTGACTTTTGGAACTCTTCACATCTGAACCTGGAAAAATTTGATTAGTTTGATGCAAGATGCTCATTTTAATTAGGTCTGTTTATAGGCTTGCCATAAGAAACAAGAGTTGGCTACAGTCAAAAACAACTGCTTGAGCTTGGCATTAGCTTGATGATTAAGGTAGTATGGCATTTGTGGTTTGCTGTAATACGATACAGCCTTAGACATTAAGATAATATAGAAACAGCTGTAGTCCTCTCTCACTGGTTCAAGTGGTGTCAGCAGACCTACATACCGTGAGGTCCCTTACACACACACACACACACACCATTTGGTAATTATTCCACTAGTACCATTGCATGCCCTCAATGGAAGATAGCACAGTTGCCTGGCCAAGCTATTGCTGCTTGCATACAAAGCCCTCTGTGCCCGGCAGCAGTTCCTGAAAGACCATCAGTGGGCATGGCTGTGGGGTGGTCTGATGGGAGCTGTGTGTAGGGGGTAGATTTGTTTGTGCGTGTGTGTATGTGTGTGTGTGTGTGTGTGTGTGCGCGTGTGTGTGTGCATGTGTGTGTGTGTGTGTGTGTGTGTGTGTAATGTATGAGTTGGGGTTATCCCTTCTTGTTCCTGGCCCTACTGTCATATCTTAGTCTGATGGACATGGTCCTATAAACTACTACAGTCGGTCTGACTAAGCTGGCTCTGCTTTCACACAAAGCTCTATCTTCTCAGTGGTTGCTTGTGTGGGAACTGAAATCAGGTCTGCTGGTGGGTGGTGCTGTCAGTGTGTGCATGGGATGGGGTGGATGGGTTGTACTATGACTTTGTGAGAGGGAGGCAGGTAGCTCTCTGTGTGGCATAAGTGGGTGTTACCCCTTCCTTGTTGGGCCCCACCCCCATGATTCACCCTGGTAACCACAGCCTTGTCCTGGGAACAACTATAGTTATCCTGGTCTGCACTGGCACCTGTGGGACAAACAGCATGACTTCCAATTGGTGGTGATGTGGTGAGATCTGTGTGTGTGTGTGTGTGTGTGCGTGCGTGCGTGGTGTGTGTGTGTGTGTGACTGAGGCAGGTGAGTGTGTGTGGCTGTGCAAGATTTGGAGGTTTGCATGTGTGTGTCTAAAGAAAGTGAGAGTTACTATATCGATTCCTGTGTCAGACCCCACTCTCCTCTGTCTGTGTCACCCCCCAAAAAAATGTGACATACGCAGGCCCTCTCTACAGGGACAAGTAGCAATAATCATACTAATAGTAGATTTTATTTCACAGGGCACCCTTCTCCAGTGGCTCAGGGTGCTGTACAAAAAGTTAAAGATACAAAGTAACATCCAATAACTTTAACATCATAAAGTGTAGTATAAAATAACTGACAGCAAATACCAGTAATACATGTACTTAGCAGGACATTCTTCAAGTGTTGTCAAAGGCTTCTTGAGACAAATAATATTTAAAGCCCCCTTTTAAGGCTTCCACCAATGGGTCCTCTTTCAGAGCTCTTGGGAGTGCATTACAAAGCACTGGGACCACCACCTCAAAGGTCCATTCACCTGAGGATTTTCAAATGAGCCCTAGCTATCTTCAGAAGGCCCCTGCTGGCAGAGAAGAGAGGGAGACAATGAGAGTAGAGGGACAGGAAGTTTTACCAGGTAGCCAGGATCCATATCATGTAAGACTTTACAGGTTGGCAAACCTATCTTGAAGGTTATACACCTCCTCACTTGCAGCCAATGCAGCTCATGCAGCACAGGGGTCACATGACACAACCTAGGTAGGCTGTCAGTAACTGAGATGCCACATTATGCACGTGCTAAAGGCAATGTATAAGATCTCCATTTACTCTGAGGTATAGCGCATTGCAGTAATCAAGACTGTATGTCATGAAAGGATGCACCAACATCTTCTGGTCCTCAGAGACAGGATAATGGCTTTAATCCAGCTGAGTACCTCAGAAGGTAAAAATTACTCGGAACAACCATGAACACCTGAGCTTCAAATGTCAGCTTAGGATCCCAGCCTCAGCCCCATAGCCTTTTTTTGATGCCTCAGCTCCCCTCATCAGGCCTGAATTCATCACCAGATCCGTCATCTTGTCTGGGTTAAGTCTCAGCCAACTTAATGCCATCCAGTCCTGGATATTACCCAGGCAGTTATTAAACACTGATACTGCATCCAGTGTTGCTGGTACAAATGATAAGTGCAGCTGGGTGGTGTCTGAATAGCAGTGGGAACCCTTATTATACTGTCTAGTAATTCCTTCCTAGGGGCACCATATATACTGTCAACACCATGTGGACAGGGCCAGTGCATGGGGAACCCCCACAGGACACAAAGAGAAATTCCACGCCATAACTCTCTGCATCCTATCCTGAGGATAGACTTGAAACAGCATATGACATTTCCATTGAGCCCTCTGTACTCCCTCAGTCAGTCCAATGATAACCCATTGTCCACAGTATCAAAAGCTGAGGAGAGATCAAGGAGAATGTGAATTGACAGCTCACCTCTATCTCAGGTCCTTGTGTGCCCTGAGTAATATGGCTTCAGTGTTATGACTGGACCTAATGCCAGATTGGAGGGGCTCAACAGTATCAAGGGCCATGAGGTGCACCTCAAGCTGCAAAGCCATGATTTTCTCAATAACTTTTCCCAAAAAGGGCAGGTAACAGACAGGACTATAATTTGCCAGGACCTCCAGGTCTAAAGATGTTTTTTTTTTTTCAGAGGGGTCTTACTGACACATTTTTTCAATGCAGTCAAAAAGACAGCCTCCCACCAGAAACACTGAATGATCCTGGCAAACATCGTATTTAGTTGCCCCACCCAGTTCTACTGTAGCCTCACTAGGCCTGGGTCCAGCTCACAAAACATGGTTCCCAACTCAGAAATCACTACACATATCTCTTCCACCATAAATTATCTAAATTGTCCCAAGATAAGGTAGATGCTCCAGAGATAACCAGGCAACACTACTGCGCTACCACAGCCCACTTGAAGAAATAATGGCTTAAAGTCAGAACACTAGATTTTGAACCTTATTATCCACTGGGGGGAGGGGGGGTGATGCAGGAAATATTCTGAATTGCATATGTTTTTTTAAGTAATTTACCAGGTGTTGGTGCCTCCATTATCATCTATTTATTTGAATTTTGTAGTTCTGAGAACTGCGGTATTTCAATACTGAGTCCTGTCTAACATATTTTGGATGGGTCTGCATAGAAACATAGAATCTGATGGCAAATAAGGACTGCTTGGCCCACCTAGTCTTCCCATTTCCCTACCTAATGGATAAGTTGCAGATCCTAGTTAACCAACAGCCTACTTCCTCCTACCCCCCCACTAGAATTGCCTTATAGTTGTCCCATGCATTCTTGAATTCCCCCACTATTTTTGACTCTGCGACCTCCTCAGGAAGGCTGTTCCATGCATTTACAACTCTCTCTGTGAAGAAATACTTCCTCACATTACCTCTGAGCCATTCCCCCCCATCTTCAAATTGTGCCCCCTTGTTCTTGCACATCTCTTTTTCTGAAATATGCTACCCTCTTGAACTTTGTTGATTCACTTGAGGTATTTGAAAGTTTCTATCATGTCCCCCCACCTCCTTTTCTTGAGGTTATACATCTTAAGCTCCTTTAGTCTTTCTTTATATGTCTTCTGGTGCAGACCCTGCACCATTTTCATTACCCTTCTCTGGGCAGCCTCCACCCTGTCTATGTCTTTGCGGAGATGGGATCTCCAGAACTGTACACAGTACTCCAGATGTGGTCTTACCAACTGTCTGTACAGAGGGACAACAACCTCCTGTTTTCTATTGGTGATGCCTCTCCCTATGCATCCCAGTATCCCCCCAGCCCTCCTTACTGCCTTCTCACATTGCTGGCCCACCTTTAGGTCACCTGATATAACTATCCCCAGGTCCCTTTCCATTTTTGTTGTTGTCAGTATCTCACCCCCATTGTGTACTCTTTCCCGGGGTTTTTGTTTCCCAGGTGCATTACTTTGCACTTCTTTGCATTGAATCTAAGCTGCACAACTGTGGTTTGTTTTAGAATAATTTTGCATATAGGATTTGTAATAAAATAAATAACTTGGATCACAACACTTGCAGCAGGATAGATTGTGACAGGTGTTGTCACAGTTTCTATGTATTGGATGTTTGTAATGCAGGCATACTAAGGCCAATTTTGACATTTTTTAAATGTGTCACATGATATGCTCTGATTGGTTAATTGCACAATGGTATCATGTAAGCACACTATTTATTGATGGTTGTCTTTAGTGGTCTTTAAGTCTGAGGAAGCTTGAAGTATTCAGGCGAAAATGTCAGTTTTTGGTGACCATTCATTGATTTCCCCAGCTCAGGTCCAATGGTTTTTTAGCCATCTCTAGCATTGTCCTGGTATGTGTCTGCACTTTTGTATAATTAACAGTTTTTGTACTATACCATTGAAGTGTGTTCTCTTTTGTTATGGGTTCTGTTCTCTCTCTGCGAGAATCCAGAAAAGCCAGATGTAAACAAGCATTTGTCAATGTCGAATGTTTACTTGCTGGCATTGGCATCGGTAGTGCAGGAGTTAGAGAGATGCATAATAGGAATGGCAGCGAAGTATTGGACTAATGCCAACCCCCACCCTGTAGACACTGAAAGGTGTTGGAATGTGCCTTTGGGTAGTCGACTGTAACGCTTATGCCATTCCGCCTCACCCCACCCTGTAGACACCAACAAGTGTGGCCGTGCACTTTGGGGTCTTTGGCCCTTATGCTCAACCCATTTCATAAGGAAATAAGCTGAGATGGGTGCAGCACAGGTGAATGGGATAAACTTTAGGGCCAAAGACCCGAAGGCAAACCTTGATGCCTATCAATGGCTGTAGGGTGGGGGTAGAATGCAGTGAGCATTACGGCTGATGAACCCAAGTCACACCCCTGATGCCTGTCAGTCTCTACAGGGTGGGTGTTACAGCTGGAAACCTTAACTCCCTGGGTGTTTGTTGGTATTTTCACTCCAAATTTTCAAAAATGGGCTTATTGAAACACCACCTCATGAACAGTGGCACTATCATTTTGTTACTCAATCCTGAAAGGCGATTTTGCACAGCAACTATGCTTTTCAGTGCCACAGGAGAGGAAACACATTTCAGGCAAGATGTGAAAAATGACAGCTATACTGTTTATGAGGAGGTGTGAAAAAATGACAATGTTGAAAATCTGGAGTGAAAATATGAAAAATTTGCGAAGTTACGAGCATGTGTAGAAACTGCGCAATACATGCCTGTAATGTGGAAATTGTTTGGAATTTTTTCACCAGATTTTTAACATGGGTTTTTTGGGACCTCCCCTCATGAAGAGTGGCACTGTGATTTTGTTAATCTATCCCAAAAGTTGATTTTGCACAGCAACCGAGTCATTTTGCGCCACAGGAGTGAAAACACATTTTGGGCAGGATGTGAAAAATGACAGCTATACTGTTCATAAGGAGGTGTTACAAAATGGCAATGTTGAAAATCTGGAGTAAAAATATTGAAAATTGGCAAAGTTATTAGTGTGCATAGAAAATGTGCAATGCACGCCCCGTAATGCGGTCATTTTTGGGAAATTTTTCACCAGATTTTCAACATGGGCTTTTTGGGACCCCACCTCATGAACAGTGGTACTGTTGTTTTGCTAATTGGTCCCAAAAGGTCATTCCATGTAGTGACCACAAAATCACCTTTTGGGACTGAGAAACGAAACAACAGTGACGTGCATGAGGTGGGGTCCCAAGAACCCCATGTTGAATATTTGGGGCCAAAATTCCCAAAAATGGCTGACATATCAACCTAAGTAGAAACCCCCCTTTGACTCCCATTATACAGTGCTTGCTCGTTTCCTGAGTTCGTAGTTCGGCTTTGAAGAGTGCAGATGTGTCCCAGTCCATAGAATATCACTGCTCCCGACCTCCAGAGGGTAAGTATGGGTGAGGGGGTGTGGGGAGGTGGGTGCACAGAGGAAAGGTTGGGGTGGAGGGAGGGGGAACTGGGGAGATGACACTGGATGATTTTCTTTTTTACAGTTTAACAAACCCCCGCAAAAAAGACTCTGGGGGGCTGTTTTCTTTATTTATAGGTTAAAAAAAAGAAAAAAAACTTTTGGGCTCACTGGGGTGGGCTCCCAGTGTGCCACATGAGTTTGGGGGGGGCATTATGCGAATGGGATTGGGCACCCCCATTGGCAAGCTTGTTGGTAAGGGAAACATGATGTTGATGGGAATTTGGCACCCCATCGGCAAAGAAATTGAGCTTGGGGGGTGGGGGGGCAATACAACACCGGGAGTGTGCATCATGATGTCAGAAAATTAAAAAAGATGTCTGGGCACACTGGGGTGGACTTCCAGTGTGCCACAATGTAGCTGTTGGGGGCATACATGCCAACATGGTATTAGGCACCCCCGATGTTGGCTTTGCGGGAGTGTGTGGCTGGCGGCAGGAGCCACCATTGTGGAAAGGCACACCGCGGCTGTTTTATTTATTGAAATGTTTCACCAGGAACAGCAAACCGAGCAACTGCTCATAACTCGGGCCATGTGCATTACTGTGCACTGTAATGAGCATGGCCAGAGTCTTCTCATCTGCCGCTGCAATGAAGAAACTGCACCTGACTGCACCTGCAGATTTGTTTCAACTCTTTGGCTCTCTTTGAAGTTTGCTGTCATTGCTAGCATGTTCACTGATTGGTGGCCGAGGGACACACCCACTAAATCATCCCCGCATTGGCCACAACACTGACACACCTCCAAAATGTGCTACTACCACAAGATGTTTCTTCCACACGTGTGCAAGCAAACATAAAAAAAAGTATCATTACTCTATCTTTTTATACAAAGGATAATATGGACCTGTTAAAAAGCTAGAGGCCATTAGGTGGCATAGAAGTTTCTTGTTCTTTGGCATCGATGTTGAAGCACTATGCACATTTATTAAACATAGTCCAGGGATTAGCAGCTGGGAATATTTTCTCAGGAAAAACCTTTGTGTGACAGTATGCCAATAGATTTTATTCTAGAGGCACCCTCATTTATACTCAAATTTAACAATTACTACCTGCAGGTATGTGGAACTGCTATGATGGCCTCTGTGGCTCTATCCTTTGCTAATTTATTCCTGAGCCATTTGGAGGAGAAAGTGGTGTTCAATGCAGGGCTCAATCCCCAAACAGACCACATAAAACACTGGTTTTGTCACACTGATGATGTGGTCCGTGTGGGGGATGGTTCAGAGTTGGAAGTCATGGAGTTTCTTACCTGGCTTAGCTGCAAACAACTGACTCTGAGACTTACACAGACTATCAGTACACACAAACTCAGCTTCTTGGATGTGATTTTGAGCATTGGCAGCAACAACAAGGTTAGTATCAGAAATTCCAGAAAGCCAACTGCCACTAATACCCTTCTACAGTTTGATAGTGGGCATCTCTGTAAGTTGTTTTCATCTGTTTCCTTTGGTCAGTTTCTCAGACTTAGTTGCAATTGTTCAATAAATGTAGAGTTTGAGGCTGAGGCCTCAGATTTATGCCATAGTTTTGTGGAGAGGGGGCACACCAAAAAAGTCATAGATGCAGCACTGAATAAGACCCGAAAGCTGGAGAGGAAAGTTCTTCTCACACTGAAACCTAAATTGAACATAAAACCCACAACACAGCCAGTGTGTTTTGTCACTAACTTCAGCTCTATTAGTAGTGAAGTAGGCTCAATGATCAGAAAATATTAGCCTATTGTTCAAAATGACTCTAATTTGTCCACAGGTTTTGGTCAGTTTCCTAGGATTTCCTTTCATTGGAGCAGGAACTTATGTGACAAGCTAGTTCATAGCCAATTCAGAAAACCACCAACTACTCCTGCCCATCTCAATTGGTTGTCCCCCTATCCCAAAGGCATGTTCTGCTCTGGGAACTGCAATATCTGTCAATATTACCACCAATCTGCCATCTTTGACCTCCTGCATATCCCCCTAAAGAGTTGAGATTCACGAATTTCTTAACTGCAACTCAAAACTCATAGTCTATGTTATTTGGTGTGGGTACAGTGTAAAGTTTAGGTATCCATTGATAATAACGACTGCAAATGAGTGACTCATTTGCACTGCTGCATGTATGGGCTACCCTGTACGGACAGCGACAGTATGGGACAGCGAGGTTAGAGATGAGTGAGGGAGGGTTATGATGGCTGTCGGAAGGGGAAGGATAGGGAAGAGGGTTTGTGTGGGGTAGTGTGGCCTGCTGCTGCCAAGCTAGCCATATGGTGTGGTGGTGGTGAGGGTGGCTAGCTTTGGTGGAGCAGGCATTGAGTTTGGGGCTGGGGACTGGGAACATTTATTAGTCGGAAGCTGTAATTTTTGTTTTTTTTGGGACTTTCTCCCCTTCCCTGACATGCACCCCTCTGGAGTTAGTAATTTTAATTCAGGGGGTGAAGGGGTGAAGTCCTCCCCGCATAAATGTATTTTAAGTCGCTGGATATGGTGTCGCCCACTACTGTACATTGCCATTTTGCTTTTCAGTGATGTACAGTTGCTGTAACAGCGATTGCTGTTTTGCAATCGCCGTTATGACACGGAACCTAAAGTTTATGTTGAAAGGATGATCCACTCATTGCATGAGAGAGTCCAGGAGCATATTACAAGTATAAAGAACACCTTGTATAATACTTCTGTTAGTAACCACTTCAAAGAACATCACAATGAGAAACTCAGCACTTTTGCTTTTATCGCCCTAGAATGTGTATGCATTAGCAGGAGGGGTGGGAATAAGCTTCAGTGAGTTCTACTGTGGGGACATTTTTTGGATCGTTTCATTAAAAACACTTAACACACATGGCTTAAATTAAAATTGGGATTTAAAAGCCCTTCTGTGTTGGAGTTTCCCAGGTACAGGTATGGTAACTTGCCAATAGCAAACACATAGTAGCCACAGTATCTAACTTAAATCAAAGGTAACAAAGAGCCACTCAGGAGAGTAGGTGCCAGTGACAAACATCAGTTTAGTACAGGCAAAGTCATGGCACTCAAATCCCCAGTTTTCACTTGAAAGTGAAAAAATGAAAGTAAGCAGGCATACGTTTAAAGTATTTATTGCAGTCCTTAGAAGAAAGCACCAACACAGTGGCTCCGGCAATCATAACGTTTTACCAGTTAGGCTTTGTCAAATGAATAGTGCCCCCTGGTGCACAGCACACATTTATACTGTTAAAGACAGGTGTGTAGTATTAACGATTCCTGCTTCACATAATCAGTGCCATAAAATAAAACAGTACAGTGCTACCAGATTTAACCATTCAAATGTGCTAGTTTTGTAATCATATACAGACACACACATTTAAAAATCCTCTTATAGTAGCTTTGTGCTTCACTTAATATATGTGTGCTTACTTATTGTTTTAGTGCCAACATTTTACAGCATTTATTCACTTAAGTAAAAATGCTGTAAAATTTAATAAAATGGAACTGAAAAAGTGTATACTAGCTCCTGTTTTTGATTCTCTGGATGGAAGCTACTTATAGTTCCTGTAGCACTGTTATGTTTTTACTTTGTATTTCAAGCTTTCAGACACATTTTATTTCTCTCATTCCTCTAGGAGACTTGGAACTTTAGGAGTCTGTGATGGATCCTCAACCTCTGGCAAAGCCGTTACTTTGGGACATCATTACAGCTCTCAACCAGTTTTTCTGGAAATAATCTTCTAATGGTCACTAGTCAGAAATGTCATAATTATTCCCTTGTTTTTGTTTTATTTAGCATTTTGTGTTCCCTCTTTACAGATTCTCTTAATTTCTTATCTAGGTTTTGAACCCCCTCCCCCTTTTTTTGGTACAAGACAAGACTGTAATATTTACAGTATGTCTGTTTATTCACAGTCTCTGATGTGTGATATACCTTGTATATATGTTATATCACTATTCTCTTCTAGCTGCACTTATATTTTAGTAATGTACTTTGTCTGAAACTTTAAATTATGTCATTAGCCAGCTGACTATGATGTTTATATGTACCAATGTATAAAAGTGCTGCTGCCTCCTGAAGAAGCTTACAGAGCGAAGTGCCAAAGCAGTTACTGATAGCTACTATGTGTTCTATTAGTTTTTGTCACTGGAAAATACATTTTGGAAATAATTTTTTTGTGGCAAATTGCCCCCCAAATGTTATTATTTTCTCTTTTGAGTGTGCTGATTTTCTTGCTATTCTTAAGCCAGATGTAAAAGCTTGTCCACCATCCCAAAGAGCTGAGATGGTCAATTCTTCCCAGTAGCCATTTCTCCAGACAAAAAAAAAACATCTTTCTTCTGGGCAACTGCCCTTAGATATTCCTCATTATGAATCATCAGAGCCGGTTTGTCTTCTAGAGGCTTGCACTTCTTGCAACAATTCTCTGTCCTGCCTTTGGCCTTCATATGCCTTACCTCATCATCAAACCATGGCGAGCTATGATGAGACATCAGGGGATTTACAGGGTACATTGTGATGTTGTCGAATGAGGTACTAAAGGCAATGTATATGCCCCCACTGCCTCATCCACCCCATCTCACAGGCCACCATCACACCCAAGACATCTAGCACTGTGCAGAATCTTTCAGGCTCCAGTTCTCTTAAGAGCAGTACTGAACTGTCTCCACTGGGAGTAGACCCAAAGGGAATCTCAAAGAAGAACTTCACTCTGCAATGATCCAACCATATGGCCAGATCAATATTGAGGTTACTAAACTGTATTTCACAAAGCAAGGTTTCCTCACTTTGTACATCACTACCTCTATTATGTCATTATCCACCTAGGTACTAATGACCTGGCAAATGGGGAGCCAAAGGAAGTTCAGGAAGAGTTTAGGAAATTGGGAAGGGGTCTCAAGCAAGTAGCTACTTCTGTCACCTTCTCGGAAGTACTACCTGTGAGAGGCATGGGAGAGCATAGGGGTGTATGCACCAGGAACTTTAACTCATGGTTGAAGAACTTGTGCTGTGAGGAAGGGTTTGGATTCATTGGTGACTGGGACCTACCTGGAAGGATGGGCTTGTTCAAGCCTGATGGCCTGCATCCATCCTGGAGGGAATCAAAGCACGCAATGATAAGTTTAAATGCTACATTGACAAGCATTTAAACTAGCCAAGGGGGGTGGCAGGCCAGCAAGGAGGGCACCTAATTGCCCACCCCCCACAGCTAGCAGTGGAACCAGTGAACTGGAGGAGTGGATATCTCTACAAAGCAGTGTGCAAAAGATGGAGATAAGTGCCCAAGAGGTGGATAGGCAAAAAAGGGGCAAAATTCAACAGAAGGGCAGACAGCAAGGAGAATCAGGGATAAAAGACAATCAGGGAAGGGGCTGGAGTAGAACCGCTAAGCAGTCTAGGGAGGACAAATCATGGAAAGCCATGTGTGCCAATGCCAGGAGCCTTAGCAACAAGATGGAGGATCTGGAGGCTGTCATGGTGCAGTCAGACCTGGACATTGTGGCTATCACAGAAACCTGGTGTAATGATAACCATGACTGGGAGATGGCCATACCTGGCTACAACATATTCAGAAAGACAGGGCAGGTAGGAAGGGAGGAGGAGTGGCACTGTATGTGAAAAATGACATAAGGGCCACAGAGATCCAGAAGGAACAAAATGGGTGAGAAATACTGTGGGTTAAGCTGGAAAGGAAAATGGGGCCAGTCATCCACATAGGTGTGGTCTATAAACCACCAGCCCAGGAGGAAGAAACAGATAGGGAGCTGATGCTAGCCATCCAAAGGATGGCAGACAAGGGTGAGGTAGTGCTAGTTGGAGACCTCAATATTCCAGATGTGGACTGGAGCATTCCAGCAGCAGCATCATCTAGGAGCAGATTTATCTTAGTCTCCCTTCAGGGTGCCTTCCTCAAGCAACTGGTCATGGAACTAACTCAGCAGAAAGCAATACTCAACCTTGTGCTCACAAACAGGGACAGTGTGATGGGAGTAACAGTGGGGGAGCACCTGGGCAACAGTGACCACCAGTCATTGTGGTTTGAAATCACAGAAGGAGCAGAAACAAACCACACAAAAACACGTATCCTGGATTTTAGGGGGACATACTTTGGGAAAATGGGGAGATGCTTGAAAGAGGCATTAAGGGGAATGGGGCAGGAATCAGGGGTTGAAGAACAGTGGGCAGTATTTAAAATGGGGATTACAAGAACAACAGAATTATGCATTAAGCAGGTTAGCAAGGGGAAAAGGAAGAGGAGGCCATTATGGTTTTCCAAGGAGGTATCGGAGAAAGTGAAAGCCAAAAAGATTGCATTCAGGCAATACAAAAAGACACAGGCAGAAGGGGATAGGGAGAAGTACCAGGAGAAGCAAAGGAAGGCAGGGAGGTCAGTAAGGGGAGCCAAAGCTCAGACAGAAAAGCACATTGCAAAATCAGTGGGTAGAGGGGACAAAACCTTTTACAGGTACATAAGTGAAAAAGAAAGGCAAAGGAGAGATAGTGAGACTGAAGGGGAGGATAGAGGCCGATGGAGGAAGACAACAGTAAAGCTGACATATTGAACAGGTATTTCTGCTCAGTCTTTACTGAGGAAGAGGAGGTAATGGGTCTGAAGGAGTACAAGGTGGGAATGGTGCAGAATTGGACACAAGTCCCTTTACATGAGAAAGGGTCCTGAAGGAACTGGAAGTAATAAGAGTTGATAAAGCAATGGGGCCAGAGGAGGTGCACCCCAGGGTCCTTAAAGAACTAAGAGAGGTGCTGGCTGAACTCAGACAATCCTGTTTAGCCAATCACTGGAAACAGGGGAGGTACCCAAAGACTGATGGGCAGCAGATGTAGTCCCCTTATACAAAAGTGGGAACAAAGAGGAAGCGGGGAACTACAGACCAGTCAGCCTCAGCTTGGTAGTGGGGAAGATCATGGAAGCACTACTGAAGGAGAGATTGGTGGAACATCTGGTTGTCAATGGACTACAGGACCCAAGGCAGCATGGTTTCACCAGGGGGAGGTCATGTCAGACCAACCTCATTGAATTTTTTGACTGGTTGACTAGGGAGGTGAATCAGGGGAGGGCAGTGGATATGGCCTATCTGGACTTCAGCAAGGCCTTTAACATTGTGCCACATAGAAGATTATTACACAAACTGGGGAATATCGGTGTGGGCAGGACAGTAGTGCAGTGGGTAGGTAACTGGCTGGGTGGCAGGACACAGAGGGTGATGGTAAATGGCTGTCATTCCACAGAGGGAAGAGTGACCAGTGGGGCACCGGAGGGATCAGTGCTGGGACCAGTCCTATTCAACATCTTCATCAGTGACATTGTGCAGGACCTAGAAGGCAGAATTTCCCTGTTTGCTGATAACACAAAGCTCTGTAACAGAGTAGACACACCAGAGGGTGTAGACAGAATGAGAAGGGACCTGCAGAAACATGAAGAATGGTCAGGGGTTTGGCAGTTGAAATTCAATGTAAAGAAGTGCAAGATAATGCATATGGGGCACAAAACCCGGCACAATATATCAGTTGGGGGTGAGGATATATAACATGCACCAAGCAGGAAAGGGATCTTGGGATATCATCTCTGATTACCTCAAGGTAGGGAAACAGTGTGACAAAGCAGCAGGTAAAGCAAATAGGATGCTGGGATGCATAGACAGGGGCATCACCAGCAGGAAAAGGGAGGTCATAATTCCACTATACAAGACACTAGTGAGGCCCTACCTGGAGTACAGTGTACAGTTCTGGAGACCATACCTACGTAAGGACATAGACAGGGTAGAGAAGTTTCAGAGGAGGGCAACAAAGATGGTACATGGATTGCATCACAAGTCCTATGTGGACAGGTTGAAGGAATTGAATATGTACTCCCTGGAGGAGAGGAGGGAGAGAGGGGATATGATAGAGACATACAAGTATCTTACAGGGAGGAACAGGGTGCAGGAATACACGTTTTTTAAGCGAAAAAGATGTTCCAGGACTAGAGGGCATGGGATGAAGTTGGAGGGAGGATGATTCAGAGGAAATGTGAGGAAGAATTTCTTCACAGAATGGGTGGTGAACAATTGGAACACCCTGCCAGAAGAAGTGGTGGGGGCTGAAACTATCACAGGATTTAAGAATGCATGGGATAGACATAAAGGAATTCTGGAGGTCAGGGTTAAGGGGTAACAGACTTCTAGGAAAATATAAAGTAAACTTACAAGCTCAAATGGGCAGACTGGGTGGGCCGTAGGCCCTTATCTGTCGACACTGTCTATGTATCTATGTATACTTCACCAGGAGGAGGTCCAACAACTTAATGGGCATGATCTCTGTGTTGTGCTGAGGGCCGAAACCAGATTGGAATCATGGTTCAGAGATATCACATTTGTTGAGGTGAGGCTGAATGAGCTGGAAGCAGTATGCACTCATAATATAAACATTTGATTGCTATGAGTGCCTGCTTCCTCCCATTTGTCAGATGTTGGTGTCTAAATAGGTGAGAAGATGATCTATGCCACTTGCCCTCCCTTTCTTCAGAGATACATCTTTTTTCTTCATATGGCACGGGGAGGGGGCAGGTGAATAAGTGTTATGCTTGGTGAGTAGGAGATTGTTGTCTCTAATGTGGCTTCAGTGGCTGGGGGAGGAAGAAGTTGGACTAGGTGTTGTGAGTGGCTGTGAGCGGCTGGGTGAAAGGTTCTTTCATGCTGGGACTGGAGGTGAGGATGATGGTGGTGTGTATGCTGCCAGTTGGTGGGGGAAGGGGGTTATTTTTCAACCAGATGGCATTGGTGTGGACAGTATATGGATACTGAAGTGTGTGAGTGGTGGGATGCCTATAATGTGGCCATGGTGGATGGGGGAATGAGGTTGAGATTGAGTGTTTTGAGTAGGGTGGGGTAAGGGTTCTTTTTTGCCAAGGCTGGAGAGGGGAGGAGGCAGGGCATGACAATTTTATTTATATTGTGCCTTATCTCTATGGCTCAGAGCACTTCACATGGATCAGTGCACACAAAAGAAATCAAATATACATAGCAGAATTAACTAAACAAACAAAGATAAAAAATTTACTCGTTAACAGAAATACTTGTCAGAAGCTCAGTAAAAAACAGGAGCTCGATTTTAAAAGTCCTGTGAATGCTGCGAGCCCCTGGTGAACTGATCATTTGGTGCACAGGGCCTGCGGCATTCTCCTGGTTGGTGATTGGGATTTTCAATCCCAAGCACCAAATGCCATAATTTCACCCAACTTTTCTCTGGTCTAACTTGTGCCATTTGGGCGACCCTTTTCACAGGACTTGTTCCAAAGCTTTCTCCCAAGCCACGATAAACTGAAGAAATTGTTGCAACTGTGTCCGATGTACTAGAATTGGCTGCAGTTGCATCAAAGAAGTTTGAAGTGGCTGTGCCAAAAATTGGGTGTGATGCAGGACTTGATGCAAGTCCTGTGTCACCCTTTGAAAATCAAGCCCAATGTTCCCAAAAAATCTGATGATATTTGTTCTCTTGGCACCAAATGTTTGTTCAAAAAGAAAGGTCCCAAGGCCCTTTTTAAACACCTCTACTGAGGGTGATCTCATTAGATGTTATGAAGAGTGTTCTAAATATTTGGGGCTGCACAGAGACAGGCCATCTGTCTAGAATATTTATGGTGGGAGCTACAGATGGACAAAAAAAATCCCCACAGTGAAGCAGACGGGGTGGCCACCAAGAAATGTTGAAGATAGCCAGGGCCCAGTACATATAGGCCTTTGTAAGTTAACAAAGCTGTCTTGAAAGGGTGTACCACCTACTGGGTAACCAGTGAAGACTTCGGAGCACCAGTGAGATATGATCCCTGAATATAAACCTATGATCAGTCAGGCTACAGCATTCTTCCCTAGGCTGCAGGCGACATACCAAATTTCCAGACAGCCCTATGTGTAGAGAATTATAGTAACTGAGTCTTGTGGTGACAAAGTATGTACGGTGGTCATTAGGTCCTCGTGTCCTCATGCACAAATAGGGTTTAATCTGGGAGCTATTTCATAGCTGGTAAAAGCACTGCAGACTACTGATCCTGTCACACGATGCTCCAGGGTCAGTTTTCAGTCTACAGTGACCACAAGATTCTTTAATCTATCCACGGTAGACAGATTGTTACCATTCAAAGATGGTAAAATTGGCATACAACTCATCCTAGAAGGCACAAAAGAATCTGACTGCACCAGCAACAACTCTGTTTTGCCCAGATTAAAGTGTAACCTGCTAGAGGCCATTTAGACAGAAATTTGGACATTGGCTCAGCCTAGAGATTGCCTCTCATATATTTGGTATGAATGACAGGTACAACTGAGTATTACCTGTATAGCAGTGCTAACTCACACTGCACCATCAAGTGACCCATCCTGAAGGTGGTATGTATACCCCACAGCTGACCACAGCAGGATGGTATGAGAAAGCTACCAGTTTGCTTCACCTCCTGGGTCTGTGTGGGTGGCTGTTTGTGCTTGTCTGTGTCTATAGCTTAGTTTTTGTGGATTTACAGTGTTTTTCTGCTTGGAGTAACTACACTATTCTTGTTCACTACGTCTGTAAAAGTGCCCTGGACTGGATTTCTGCAGAACATCACCACCAGGTATCTACATTTTAATTTTAAAATAAACTTTTTGGATGCTATCCCAAGCAAACCATTAGTCAAGCAACTAAGTGTGACAAACTCAGTGACTCTGGGTCGTGCTCTGAATCCACATTTTCGACAGACCTGCTCCTTTAGGATCTGTGTGTGGGCTTTTCATCAACCTCTTCGAATAACAAAGGAACCATACAGACAAAAGGATTTCACATCCTGCATTTGCACAGGCACAGTTCATCACCTTCAGGAATTCTAACACATTCTATGACTCTGGACCTCAGCATTTGATCATTTCTTTTGGCTTTTGACTAACCACCAGGTATCAACATTTTCTATTTTTATCTACTTATACAAAGGTCTACACTGCCCTTACCTACCTTGAAAATGCTCACAAACCCATTCTTAACTATCCTCATTAGTCTCCTGACCTATGGGCTAGTTAATCCCCCTTGGAATCCCCAATACTTTCGATCCACAATACACCTGGATAGATGCAGGTGTATTTCTGAGGATAAGAGCGGATCCCTGGAGCGGATACATTATCTATGGGCTACCACCCTGTGGCAGTTATACCCCTTGAGCTGTTAGTGGTGGTAAAACATGGAATGATCCTTGACTACAATATACTGTGCCTCCTGCCCCTTCCCTCAAGCTGCAAGCTGCCCAACCAAGTTAAACTTAAGCTCGTAAAAAGGAAAAACTACCACCACTGTCCGTTTCTCAACTCGGAAAGCCATCCTGATCATGCTCCTACTATCCAGCAATGTGCATCCAAATCCAGGCCCACAAAACGCCAATGGAACTGATAACAGCAAATCTAAAGGCCTTAAAATAGCAGCAATGGACATCTGCAGCCTTCTTGCCAAGCTAACACAACTCCAGGCATGGGCTGCCCTGCACAGTCCGGACATCTTATGTCTCACGGAGATCTGGCTGATGGGCAAAACAAAGAACTCAGAAGTCGCACTACCAGGTTATCAAACCTTCCGAATTGACAGACTAGGCAAAAGGGGTGGTGGATGCCTCATCTTCATTAGAGACTCGCTCAATGGGAATGTGCTCCCTATTACTAACAGGGATGATGACCATGAGATACTAGCAGTTAAAATCCAATGTGCCAGAACAGTAAATCACTGGTAATCACCTCCGTCTATTTACCCCCAAAAAAGGCCAGTGGGGTCCTTACCAAAGTGCTGAATGCCCTGACTCCCCCTTAGCAAGGTTCATAAACTCATCATCACTGAAGACTTTAATATTAACTGGCTCAGTAATGAGGCAACCCACCTGAAGGATGCCGTGGCTAATTTGTATCTCTTGCAACTAGTCACGGAACTCACCAGGAGGAACTACAAGACAGGCAATTGTACCCTCATAGACTAGATACTCTCTAACTCCAATGCCAGAATAACCCAGGTTACAGTGCAGCCAGATACATTGAGTGATCACTTCCCAGTTACTCTTAAGTGGTCAACACCCTAAGGAAACCTTCACCCATCACAGTTGAAAGCAGGGTCCTAAAGAGAGGACAACTGGGATCTTTCAAGGCTGCCCTAGCGTACTTTGACTGGTCACCCATACATGCACTGCCTGATCTGGACCTAGCCCTGAACTACTTTGTTGTCAGCTTCAATAATGTCTGTAACAGACTCGTCCCACTCAAAAAAAGAAAATTGAGAGGAGACACCAACAGGTGGATCATCAAAGAACTTCTTACCCTCATGAGGGAGAGATATAACTTCTGGGCCAAGGCCAGGTCATCCAGGAAAATAAATGACCATCAGGCCTACATGGTCACCAGAAACAGATGTACATCTCTCACCAGGCAAGCAAAGGCAAGCCACCACAAGGACCAGCTGCAAAATATCTGGGGAGACGGGAAGAAGTTTTGGGAGAATGTAAATAACCTCCTTGCGAAGGAAGAAGGAAAAAAGCACCCCCAACTGCTCAGCCTAAATGACCTGCCCACTATGGACCCACACACTATAGCTGAGGCTTTCAATGCCTCTTTCACAGACCTTAGCTCCGTTCTACCGCCCAACTATCTGAAGTGAGAGAGAGAGTCCAACTAGTAGCGAGCCAACAATGCAAAACCACCCTAATTTCTTTTTCAAATGGGTGTCCACCAAGGTCTTAAGGTCCTACGTATTGAAAGTGCTGGGCAAGACTAGGATGGGAAGCGATGGGATCGATATGAAGCTGGTAGCACTTGCCCTCAATGAACTCATAGTCCCTATTACAAAACTTTTTAACAAATCACTCACACTAGTCAAATTCCCTACAGTTTGGAAACAAGCTCTGGTAACCCCTGTTTATAAGAGTGAGGATAGGTCCAACATTGCTAACTGTAGGCCAATATCAATCCTCTCCCCACTATCTAAAGCACTGGAAAGGACTGTGGCAGACCAAATAACCGATACCTACGTAAGTACCAGCTGCAATTTCCCCAGCAGCATAGCTTCTGAAAGAATCACAGCACAGCCACCACTCTGGCTGATTACACCAACTCTGTGCACCAAGCACTTGATGAAGGCAGCTAACTGGGTCAGTCTTTATCAACTTAACAAAGGCGTTTGACACAGTCAATCACCCCCCTCCTCTTGGATCAACTAAAATACACAGGAATGGTCCCAAATGCTGTGGACTGGTTCGATGACTACCTGTTCCACAGATCCCCAAAAGTCAGAATTGACAAAGTCATATCGGGATCCAAAGAGGTGTTCATAAGCATTCCCCAAGGATTAATTCTGGGACCACGCCTATTTAGCTTGTTTTTGAATGATCTTCCCAAGGCTTATAACAGCAAAATCATTCTGTATGCAGATGACGCTGTTCTCCTCAGTAGTAACCCCCACATTGAACATCTTGAACAGGAACTCTAGACCTCCTTCCATAAGACTGAGGATTGGTTCAGTGCACATAAGCTACTCATCAATTATAAAAAAAACAAAAAAAAAACACTGCTCCTATCCAGCACACAGCTAAAGAAGAGATTCCCTGTTCAATCCATCAAAAACAAAGCCAATGCACTGCTCGAACAGGTTCACTCATTTAAGTACCTGGGTGTCACCATTGACGATACCCTATCTTATGTTCAGCATATAGATATGGTGGTCAAAGCTGTTAACTCCATGCTCAGAGTCTTATATAGACATTGGAGAAACCTCACTCCAAATGCCCTCCATCTATTTATCACTAGCTTGATCTTATCCATCATTGACTATGGGCTGGTGGCTTATGGATCAGCCACGAATACTGCTTTACAGTGGGTGGCAGCAGCACTAAACAAGGCATGTAGACTTGCCACTGGTGCTGACCAACTCACCCACACCTGCTCTCTGTACTCTCAGGAAAACTAGCTGTCACTGGAGCATAGAATAAAATTCCAAACCTGCCCACTCAGCAAGAAGGCACTTATGGGCTCCCCGCATCTCTGACCTCCTCTACCAAGCTGACCCAAAGTACGGAACCAGGAGTAAAGCATTAGGTGCGTTTGCTGTCCCTTTCTGCAGACCTGCACATGGGCAATGGGCCTTCATGTATAGAGCCCCTCTGTGGCTCAATGAGTGCCTGGAAGTCTCACAAGGAACTACAAGCTTGCTAGCTTTTAAGTCTGAACTTAAACAACAACTCCTCTCCAGGAATGCCTGTGACTGTCCTAGTGGCACCTAAGATGGCTGTTGTCCCATTAACACTCCTCAAAGATGTCTCTGCACTTGCCTACATTGTCCACCCCTCAATTTTCACTTGAAGCAGCCTATATAATCCACCTCTCAACCTCACCTCCCTCTGCACACCCACCACAGTCCTCCACCTCCTTACCTATCCTCGCAGACCACATCTCATACCTTCCAGACCTCCTCCTCTCCCTCCCTTCCTCCCTTAACTTCTTGTAATCACCCACCACTTTTGGCCCCCTCCCACTTCTGTTGTCACCTACCCTCAGGCTTTCTCCAACCTTTCTTACTGTTTCCGCTTCCACCCCCCACTTTTCTGTTCTGACAAAGTCTTTCTATCAGACTGCTAACCTTTACCCTCACCTCTACCCCTCTCCTCCTAGCAGACCACATCTCATACCCCCTCTTCTTCCTCCCTCCCAACTTCTTGTAATCACCCATAACCATTGGCCCCTTTCTGTTGCCACCTACCCTCATGCTTTCTCCAACCTTCTTCACTGTTTCACATCCCACCCCACTTTCTTTTTTGACAGTTTTCTACCAGACTGCTAACCTTTCTCCTCACCTCTACCCCTCTCCTCCCACCTGCAGCTGGTTCTCCCTTAAACCCATCTACTCTCCCCACTGCCAAGGATCAATGTCACCTTAACTATCTCCCTATGTTAATTGTTATTGCTGCACCTCAGTGAACTGTGTATTATCACATGCTGTATATTATGTATTTTCAACTATTTGTTTTTATCCTCTGATCTGGAACCTTTGTAAAAGAGCTTCTGCTCAAAGGTTGTTTCTGAATAATTAATAAATAAATAAATGATGGCCTGCTGTGACCCACCAGACAGAAATGACTCAAGCAGATTCAAGGCTGTTCTGGTGAATCCTCCATATTTCTCCAGGTTACCAATCAAAATCCCATAATCCACAGTAAGAAATGCTAATGAGAGACTGAGGAGAACAATCTCACATTGACCTATGTCCCTCATCAGGGGCAGGTCATTATACACCTTAATGAGTAGGGCATTCTTTCTGTGTTGATGGAAACCAGACTGGAATCATGGTTCAGAGATGTCAAATGTCTTCAGGAGAGCCCTGAGCTGCATCAACACTACCTTCTCAATAATCTTTCCCGAAAGGGAACATTTGAAACCATCCTGTAGTGCAACAACAGGGTTGTATCCAACAAGGGTTTCCTTAGGATAGGCATCATCATGGCTCTCTTCAAAGCTGCTGGGAAACACCACTTCAAAAGGGAACACCAGACAATGATGGAAAACACAATACTCAAGGAGTTCTGACAATCCACCAACAGCCACGTTGCCATGGATAAGAATCACCAGAGAAAAGATGAGGTCCAAGGTGTGGTTCATGGGTCACAGGTGTCCTGAGTTACCTGTGTGAGGCCCTGTGAAATCATTAACTGGAGGAACTGCTGAGCAAATTGAGGTTTCATAATCAACCCATGCATTGAAGTCCCCAACACTATTAAGCTGCAGGAGTCCAATTCCAGGGGTTGACAACATCTGCTAATTTCTATATGAACTCTGATATCAACCCTGGTAGACAATAAACTAGGAGAATCCTACACCTCACTATTGCATTCACTTTAAAGGCCACACATTCAAACAACCTTGTCTTATTTAGTTGGAGTAGTTGGTGGGGGTGCTACCAGTGGGTGGGGTGAAGGAGAGCTGTTATATTCAAACTGGAAAGGGTTGGGTGGGGGAGAAGGGTACTATGAGGTGCTTCAAGAGGGTGGGGGGAAGGAAACCTTTGTAAAGGAAAAAAAATATTTAAAACAAACAAAGGAATTTTACACTGCAAATTGCTTGTGATGTGTAAACTTCTCCACAGAGATGCATAGCATGAAGTTTTCCAATTTTCCAACAATTCCTCAGTGAAGTAAAACTTGCCAAACAGCACTTCTACATGTGATCATTTTGAGGAGATCCTTGGGAGGAACGTGATGGCTGAGGCACACTCAAATGTAGTTCATCATTCACTGTGAAATTTTCTTTCTTCCTTCTGGCAGCCCTACTCTTGTTGTGTGCCCGCAAGACATTTGCTAACTATGCCAAGCAGCCTTAAAAAGTGCAACAACCCCCCCCAAAAACAGACCCTCACCCACATGCCCATCAATCACCATACAATTAAAATAGTTTGGGCTTCTTGGTCCTCTGAAACTAGTGGAACCGTCTGTTGCCTTCTGTCTTGGGTTTGATGCATGGGGGGGGCATGTTGTTTTCCCACCCAGTTCCTTTTTGGTGCCCTATCAGTGCTTGACCTGGAAGGGCTTTACATTTACATTGGGGAGACTTTTCAGTAACCCATGAGTACTGCTCAGACCTCTCTCTGTCTGTTACTGCAGGCTTATGTCCTAGCTACTATTGCTGCCAAGACTGATACTTGCTTCAACCCTCTCCTTATGCCCTAGTTGCCGAGACACTAAAAGTTACAATCCATGGCTTCTGCTCCTCCAACCAACATGACTCAGAATGTCTCCCACTTAGCTGCTGACATCTTGGATTAACCAACTCTCAGTGGCAGTCACAGTTCTCAAGTCCCTGATCACTGCAATAACTCTGGTTGCACTCCTCGGTAGCACCAAACTACGTATATGCCCTCAGACATACTGAGCTATATAAAGTGACTTGCAGATTTCATTACAACCAAGCCATGAGATAGGGTGGATGCATTGGTCATTGTTTCTGAAGAGCCTAAACAGAGTTGAAGCAGAGACAGAAGACTGGGGAACTGCGACTGTCCATTAGTGAATGTTTATTCCAGGTGTCAACAGCGGATTAGAGTTCTGGTGGTTAGCTGGGAGACAAGAAGTCAGAGCCTCAACCAGCAGTCTGCAGAGCTGGTGGATTGGAAGGGGTTTCAGCAGACTTTGAAGATGACATGGACCCCCCCATCAGGATAGACTGGAATAGGGGTGGAGTAGCTGGACTGAATGAAGATGAAGATGTGGCTGTGACATCAGAAGGCTTGTTCACAAGGCTCCACAGAAGCAAGACCAACCATGGGTGCACTGACTGTTTATGCACCCTGCAGGCCCTTGGGGGGGGGTTGTGGTGAGATGTGTGCACCATGGTGTCTGGATACACAACCCACAATCTGTCCACTGGATCGGCATTCCTGCAGCACATGGAGGGCACCCCAGTCATGGCCTAGCAATTTAGACACATTCTTGGATTGGCCGTACAAAGGACAGGTCTGAACCCAAAAAAGTTCAATACCCATTTGTTCTGGATAGGGGCAGCCACAATGGCTAGGGCTCAAGGGCTTACTGATGAGCTGATTCAGGCCCTGGGCAGGTGGAGATCCAATATATTTTTACGACATGTGAGGCCACATATGCTCTAGCAGTGTTTTTTCAGTTTTCCAGATTCCCATAAGGGTTCCAAGTGGGTCTAGATCTGTGGACACTCCTTCAAGCAGTGGGTGGTGGAGAGAGCAGGGTGATGGCCTGGATAGAGGAACCTGGTGTTTCCACTGAACAAAGTACAGGTTTGATGGTTGGGTCAGAGGCACATGTGCTGAGGGGAACTTCTCCCTACTCTGAAACTGAGGCTCACCAAGGAAGTTTGCCAAATATATTGTTGGTTAATCAGGACAGGAATGACCTGGGACTCCAAAAGGCAATCAATGTGCTGCTCAGAGTGCAGGGGTACCTACAATCCATTCATGGGATGTGGCCTGAGACCAAAATCCTTTGGTCTCATATCATCCAAAGATATCATTGGCATTATGCAGAGACTCATCAGGCCATCGACAAAGTGCATATATTAATTACCAGGGGATGTGGATTTTTTTGGAATCCATTGGGAGATCTGAAGTGCAGCACAACAACATCATCACATCTTTCCTGGGACTTTATATTAAGGATGGAGTTAATTTGAAGAACAATGATTGAGGCTTGTTTATAGACTTTATACACCAGATTTTGGAAGACTTATTTGGAGCAAGATTCTGGTGGGTCAGACTTCATCCACCCTGTGGCAGCTTGTAAGTCTCTCAGGATGATGGCACAAGGGGAACAAGGAAGGAGTAACTTTCCTCCTATGGGGTCTTCTTCCCAGTCTGCATGAAGTGGGGAACTGGAGCACCTGGTTCCCAGTTTGGGACCTCATAGTCAACCTCACTGGATTTGCCTGCGAGTGCAGCACCTTCAGACAGGGATGGTCATGTGCCACCCAGCCACCTGGCCTCCCTACTCACTGAGGTTTGGGCTCCAACTCAGAGAGGTAAATCTTTCCCTCGGTCCACACATGGATATGGCCCTTCATGGGAAGGGATGCAGAGGTTTTGAGGTTGACTTGGTGAGACTCCCAAGCTGTGCACATCACTCCAATATATATGTATGTACTACTGTAAGTTGGTGTAATATATATATGGCTGTGACCATTCCTTCCAAAACTTGTGTGATGTGTGTTTGTCCTGGGTACTGGTTATGGGGCCAATCAAGACAATTCTAAAGCAGCCACTGACCAACTACAGTGTAGTTACCAACATTACGCTATTAGTAACAATACAGCTTCTTAACAGGCACAGTAGAATAGCACCACAAATGACATCAGCAGTCTGGAGACATGATGATGCATCATCCAGCAAGCTTGGAGAAATGGACAATGCCAAAAGGGCACTGGAAAAGTATGGAACTGATATTTTCTGCTACAAAACATGGAACCCACATTGTTTTTTAGCAACGTATACCGAGTTGTGCTGGCTGTACTAGTTTTGAAATCCACTGCACATGCAGTCTGTGCTATGTTTTACCTGTTCCTTTAAGCAAAACTGCCACAGAAAAGTACTCTCTCCTACCATGATTCTCTTTATACTCTTCTTTTGCATTTATTTTGGTTCATTACCAGCTTTTTTCTGTGCTGTTTACGTTCATTAACTGAGACTGCCAACAGCAATGGTGGGGAAAGCTATCCTAAATCCCGGGTCGTACCTGAAAATAGGCACACTGCTGTCTAGCGTACTTACCCAGTTAACAACAAGCATTTGTCAATGCCGAATGTTTGGTTGCTGTCATTGGCATTGGTAGTGTAGGAGTAAGAGAGCTGCATGATAGGAATGACAGTGAAGTATTGAACTGAAGCCAACCGCACCACCACCCTGCAGAGACTGACAGGCATTGGGGTGTGCCTTTGGGTCATCAGGCATAATGGTCATGCCATTTCACCACACCCTACCCTGCAGACACTGACAAGTGTCACAGCGTGCCTTTGGGTCTTTGGCCCTTGTGCTCACCCCATTCCATCAGGAAATATGGTGAGATGGGTGCTGTATAGGAGAATGGGGTGAACTTTGGGGCAGAAGAGTCCAAGGCACACCTCAATGCCTCTCACTGGCTGCAGAGTGTGGAATGGTATGAGCATTACAGGCGAGAATCCCAAGTCACACCCCTGATGCCTGTCAATCTCTACAGGGTGGGGCGTTATGGTCGGAAACCCTAACGCCTCAGGCGTTCGTTGGCATTTTCACTCAAATTTTCAACATGGTTTTTGAGCCCCACCTTATGAACAGTGGCAATTTCAGTTTGTTAGCGGAAAGCTGATTTTGGGCAGCGACTACGCCATTTGGCACCACAGGTGTGAAAACACATTTCAAACAGGATGTGAAAAATGACAGCTGTACTGTTCATGGGGAGGTGCAAAAAATGGCAATGTTGAAAATCTGCACTGAAAATATTTAAAAAACTGGTGGTCATAAGCGTGCATAGAAACTGCGCAACGCACACCCATAATGCAATTAGTTTGGGAATTTTTTTACAGCAGATTGTCAACACAGGCATTTTGGAACCTCCGCTCATGAACAGTGTAACTGATTTTCTTAATCTGTCCCAAAGAGTAATTTCCCACAGCGACCACGCATTTCTGTGTTGGAAGTGCGAAAACACATTTCGGTCATGGTGTGAAAAATGACAGCTGTACTGTTCATAAGGAAGTGTGGAAAAATGCCAGTGGTGAAAATCTGGACTGAAAATATTAGAAATGCATGAACTTACGAGGGTGCGTGGAAACTGCGCAATGATCGCTCATAACACAGTCATTTTATGGACTTTTTTCACCAAATTTTTTAACATAGCCATTTTAACACTTCTGCTCATGAACAGTGTCACTGTGATTTTCTTAATCTGTCTCGAACATTGATTTCTCACACCGACTGCGCCATTGTGCGCTACATGCGCAGAAACACATTTTGGGCAAGATGTGAAAAATGACAGCTGTACTGCTCATAAGGAGGTGTGGTAAAATGGTAATGTTGAAAATCTGGAGTGAAAATATTGAAAATTTGTGATCTTACGAGCGTGTGTAGGAACAGCGCAATGCGTGCTTATAAAACAGTCATTTTTGGAAATTTTTTCCCCACATTTTCAACATAGGGTTTTTGGGGACCAACCTCATGAACTGTGACACTGTTGTTTCATAAATCAGTCCCAAAAGGTGGTTATGCGCAGTGACCATGAAATCACCTTTTGGGGCAGATTAACAAAATGACAGTGCCAGAAATCATGAGGTGGGGTCCCAAAAACCCCATGTTGAAAATTTGGTGGAAAAAAATCCCCAAAATACCTGAGATAGGCATCAAAGTTTAAAAAAACCTATTTATTCCATTATACAGCTTACTGGCATTTCCTCACTTCGCGGTCAGCTTTGAAGAGTGCAGACATGTTCCCGGTCACCAAAGATCGTCACACCAGACTCCGGAGGTAAGTATGGGATAAGGTGGGGGTGTGGGAGGCATGGTGCACAGAGGAGTGAGCATGGGTGGGGGGTCACGACAGTCAGCGAGAAACGTTTTCTTGCAGGTTATTTTCCGTAAAGCGACGCAAGACTTTAGCACGCTGGGGTGGGCTCCCAGCGTGGCAGATGGAAGGCTGTTTGGGGGGGGAGGTGGAGCTGATGGGGGATTGGGCACCCCTGTCGGCCATACAGACTGTTGCCACGCTGGGGTGGGCTTCCAGCATGTCACCCGGTAGTCTGTTGGGGGGGACAGTGGAGCCGATGGGGATTGGGCACTCCCGTCAGCCTTATCGACCTTTGCCATGCTGGGATCCCAGCATGGCACCTGAAACTCTGTTGGGGGGGAGAATGCAGCAGAGCCAACAGGGGATTGGGCACTCTCGTCGGCCATACAGTGTGTGTGTGTGTGTGTGTGTGTGTGTGTGTGTGTGTGTGTGTGTGGTGGGGGGGAGTGCATGAGCATGCAGTATGCTAATCAGCACTATCTTATCACAGCTCACTGAAGCGGAGCTCTCCCTTTCAACTGTACGGCACTGCAGTTTCAACTGCTGTCATAGACAACTGCAGCATTCATTGGTGAACTGTGACCGTGCCTGCAAACCCACTGACAGAATTGGAAGACAGGGTACCACACCTACCAAAACTTGGATGATGGCACTATGTTTCTTGCACATGCGTGCAAGCAAACATAAAAATCAAATAAATAAATGAGTTAACCCCCAGAGGAAGTGACGTAGGTTTGAGTGGTGGAGTACTAGAGGAAGGGGATAGCAGCTCACACCAGCAAAGTACTGTGCAGCCTGCTAGGATGCAATGCCTTGTCACAGATTTCTGCACGATAAAAGAGATTAACTGCCATTACAATGATCTTGTTTCCTGCAGTAACTCTACCACAAAATTCTGCAGTATTGCATTGCATCCTGGTGTTCTCCACTGTAGGTTAGTGGGAGTGAAGTAGAAAAGGAGGGGAAGACTTGATGGACCTTTTGTATTCCCCACCCCCCCGGCTCCCTTTCTCTCTTTGTGTCTTACTTTGCTAAGTTATATCTCCTCACCTTTCCCTTTGGGTGCATTCATTCACACCACACTAAGCACCCTTGGGAATGCTAATGTCAATGGAAATGAAAATCATCAAAAGAAACATGAGAGAGAGGGAGAGAGAGTGAGAGTGTGGGGGATGAAAGCACTTTAAAGCTTTTCTGTGATTTACAGTACCTTAACTTTAAAGCTTTTGTGTGACTCAGATTACCATAAGGGAATAGACAGCAATCTACTTTCAATTCATTGTCTGCTTCCTGAAGACACAGTACTAACCCAAAATTCATCACACTAATGAATGGGGTCATTGTCTGAAAGCAAACAGTAATTTTTAGATGCCCACCTTCTATGGACAAGTAGAACCTATAATCAGGGATGGTCATTTCAGCAGCCCTGAAAGTGCTGGCTCAGCATGAGCAAGTGCACATGAGGGCAAAGGTGAGAGACAAAAAAGCAAAGAAATGAAAGTAAAAGAAAGAGTGTTTGAGAGAAAAAGAGAGAAGAGAGGAGAGAGACAGAGGAGAGAGAGAGGAGAGAGGAGATAGGAGATAGAGAGAGAGAGAGCAGAGAGGAGAAAGAGAAAGAGAGAGAGAGAGACAGAGAGAGAGAGAGAGAGAGAGAGAGAGAGAAAGAGATAAGAAAGTAAGCAGAACACAGAAGGAAGGGGAAAGAACCAGAATAAATGGAGATTAATTCATAAAGAGAGTCATGGGGTTAGAGACAGAAAGGAAGGTACTTTAATACCTGTGAGATTATTGAGGATAGAGGAGGAAAGGTGGGTACTTTAAAACCTGTGACACAATTTTGCTTAAATGAACTGATAACACTACACTGACAGCTCCTTCTCTGCTTCCTGGAGACATGATACAGTATCAAGAACGCCTTACACACTAGCACAAGGACTCTGAGTGTATGTAGCAATAGGTTATTCCTGTATTTCCAACTAATACTGACAAGTGGAAACTGCAACGTGACACAGCAGAGAGAGAAAGAAAATAAGCATTTGTCAATGCCGAATGTTTGCGTGCTGGTATTAGCATTGGAAATGCAAGAGTTAGACAGATGCAGAGTAGGAATGGCAGTGAAGTATTGAACTTCATGCCAACCCCACCTCCACACTGCAGAGATGGGCAAGCATTGGGGCATGCGTTTGGGTTGTCGCCTATAATGTTCATGCCATTTCACCTCACCCCCTATCCTGCAGACACTGACAAGTGTTGAGGTGTGCCTTGGGGTGCTCAGCTTTACAGTCACCCCACTCCATAAGGACATAAGCTGAAATGGGTGCAATATAGAATGGGGTGAACTCTGGAGCCAAAGAGTCCAAGGCATAGCTCGATGCCTGTCAGTGGCTGCAGGGTGGAGGGGGGTTGGAATGGCATGAGCATTACAGTCAGCAATCCAAAGGCACACCCCTGATGCCTGTCAGTCTGTACAGGGTGGGACATTATCGTTAGAAACCGTAACGCCCTGGGCATTTGTTGGTATTTGCAGTACAAATTTTCAACATGGCCATTTTGTGGCTCCCCACCTCATGAAAGCATTTAGGACCTCTTCTCATGAACAGTGGCACTGTGATTTTGTCAATGTGTCCTGAAATTTGAGTTTCCACAGCGACCATACCATTGTGCACCAGATGTATGAAAACACAGATCAGGCAGGATGTGAAGAATGACAGCTGCACCATTCATAGGGAGATATGAAGAGATGGCAATGTTGAAAATCTGTAGTGAAAATATTAAAAATGCTCTAACTTCTAAGCGTACCTTGAAACTGCACAATGCATGCGCGTAACACAGTCATTTAGTGGAATTATTTTGCCAAATTTTCAACATAGGCATTTTGTGACCTCTGCTCATGAACACTGTCACTATGATTTTCTTAATCTATCCCAAACATTGATTTCCCAAAGCAAACACGGTATTGTGAGCCTGATGTGTAAATGCAACTTAACTTAGAGAAGTAAACAGAACAAATAAATAAGCATTATTATAGCAATCATAACAGTATAGCTCACTACTTAGCTCAGAGAAATAAACAGAACAACTAAATCTGTATTATTACAGCACTCCTAAAAGTATCCAATCATTGCTTTGTCTCCATCCCAGAGACCCTGCTGTAATATAGGACCACAGAGGACACTGGGCGGGAGGGTGGGCAACTCTAATGTCCCGGCAGAGCTCTGTTGAGCTCGATCACTCCCCCTCTCCCACTCGCTCATTCTATTTCTCCCAGCTCTGCAGGCTGCCCTTTGGTACTGGGCTCATGCCTGCATTGGTGCCTTTTTCTGCCCACAAAGAAATCTGCAGCATTTCTGGCAGAGCTCCATTGAGCTAGCTCACTCCCTCTCTCTTACTTGCTTATTCTGTTTTTCCCGGCGCTTCAAGCTGCCCTTTTGTACTGGGCTCCTGCCTGTGTTGGCGCCTTTTTCTGCCCACAAAGAAGTTCACAGCTGTCCTGACAGAGCTCTGTTGAGCTCGCTCACTCCCTCCCCCCCCCTTCACGCACTCATTCTGTTTCTCCCATTGCTGCAGGCTGCCCTTTTGTACTGGGCTCCTGCCTACGTTGTTGCCTTTTTCTGACCACAAAAAAATCCGCAGCAGTCCCGACAGAGCTCCGATGAGCTCGCTCACTCCCCCTCTCTCACTCACTCATTCTGTTTCTCCCAGCGCTGCAGGCTTCCTTTTTGTACTGGGCTCCTGCCTATGTTGTTGCCTTTTTCTGCCCACAAAGAAATCCACAGCAGTCCTGACAGAGCTCAGTTGAGCTCGCTCACTCCCCCTCTTTCAACTCACTCGATCTTAATCTGTCCCAAATTCTGATTTCCCACAGCAACTGTGCTATTCTGCGCCGGAAGTGTGAAAACACATTTCAGCCAGGATGTGAAAAATGACAGCTGTACTGTTCATAAGGAGGTGTGAAAAAATGCCAGTGTTGAAAATCAGACGTGAAAATATTACAAATTTGCGAAGTTACAAGGGTGCGTGGAAACTGTGCAACACACACTTGTAACACAGTCATTTTATGGACTTTCGTCACCAAATTTTCAATATAGGCATTTTAGAACCTCTGCTCATGAACAGTGTCACTGTCATTTTCTCAGTCAAACCCAAAAACTGATTTCCCACAGCGACCCATTTTAGTCTGTGCGGAAGTGCAGCTTACATTTTGGCCAAGATGTGTAAAATGACAGCTGTACTGTTCATAAGGAGGAGTGGAAAAATGCCAATGTTGAAAATTTGGAGTAACAATATTACAAATTCTCGAAGGTATGAGCCTGTGTGGAAACTGCGCAACACACACTCATAAAACAGTCATTTTTTGGATTTTTTTCACCAGATTAGCAACACAGGCTTTTTGAGAGCCCGCCTCATGAACAGTGGCACTGTCGTTTTGTTAATCAGTCCTGAAAGGTGATTCCACACAGTGACCATGAAATCATCTTTTGGGACCAAGTAACACCATAACAGTGACTGGATTCATGAGGAGGGGTCCCAATAACCCCATGTTGACAATTTGGTGCCAAAATTCCTGAGATATGTACCAAAGTTGAAAAAACATTATTTATGCCATTTTACAGCTTACCAGCATTTCTTCAGTTCGATGTTGGCTTTGAAGAGTGCAGACGTGTTCCCGGTACACTGAAGATCATCATGTTGGCTCCGGAGGTAAGTATGGGCTGAAGGGGGTGTGGGGAGGCAGGGTGCACAGAGAGTGGGCGCAGATTGGGGGAGGGGCCACCGGACTCAACGAGGGACAGTTTTTTGTTTTACAGGTTTAAAAAGGGAAAAAATGAAAACATTGTGGGAAGGTTTTTTTTTTACAGGGACATTTGGCACTCTGGGTGGGCTCCCAGCATTCCACCTGAGTGTTTTGGCAGGGGCTGTGGCCGATGGGGGATTGGGCACCTCCATTGGTACACAACAAATTGGGGGGCATGATGCCGATGGGGAGTGGGATCCCGTCGACAAATTGAACTGGGAAGGGGGGGGGACTGAAGCCAATGGGGATTGGGCCCCCATCAGCAAAGAAAGACTGTTGGGGGGTGCATGATGCTGAGGGGGATTGGGCACCCCCCCTCAGCACACAACAAATGGGGGGACATTATGCTGATGGAGAGTGGGCTCCCCCGTTGGCAAATGAACTCGCTTACCCTGTTAGACACCAGGACTGAGGAACAGGAAATACATTTTTTACACATGCACTGGTCTCTGTTGTGATCACCCATACAAAAGCACTGGTGATGGGGCATAAATTGAGCATAAACTGTTCACGGCTATTGAAATGGGTATAAATGCATACTGTCAGAAGAGCAACACTGTGCCACATCAAGCAGGGCCGCTCCACCATCGCAGCCTCAGCTTTTGTCGACAAACTGCATATGGCAAGATGTCCACTTCTCTTTCCATGCACAGTGTTCAGGCCAAAATGACAGGCTGCTGCTGCTATGATAAGGCACTCCCGGACTGGTGCAGCTATTTTCTATCAAGGTGGTGGCACACTTTAAAACTAGTGTCACGAGCAGTGTCATCCTTTATTGGTGCCCAACACCTAAGCCACAAAATGCAGGAGTGGCATTGGCCACAACAGTGCCGCACCTCCACAACTGGCTTCTGCAGCAAGCTGCTGCAACATGTTTCTTGTGCATGTGCACAAGCAAACATAAAAAAGAACACAAATACTTGGGAAAGTAAAGAGAGCAACATAAGGTAAGAGATCAAGGTAAACCATATAGCAAAACAAATGGAACTGAAACATACACAAGAATACGAATATGAAGGAAGGAAAGAGAAGAGATAGGCAACAAAAAGAGCCAAGACTATTTAGAAACAACAGTTGGCTGGTGCTAATGGTAACTGGCAATCTGCATGAGGAAAGGTCAAATAAAGTTTATATACATATATATATATATATATATATACATATAAATATATGTATATATATATATATTATCAGTGTGCAGCCGCTCCCCTATAGTTACGGTTGAGTAGGCAGTTTAATGTTAAACCCCAAATTTTGCACATTAATAACTTTGCAACCGTTAAATGGATTTGCACGAAATTCAGAATATGCGGTCTAGGGTAGTAGATCTCTTGACATGCCAAGTTGTGTTTTGATCGGATTTGCATTTTCCGTGCATCAATAAACGCATTTTTCACCTTTTTTTTTGCAAATGTCAGGGTCATTTTTCGACATCACATTGCGCCCACACCATTTGGCATTTTGGCCTGGCATGTTAAGGGTAGAAAGAGGATATCGTAAGGAACAATCCAGCATTGGTTCTATGAAAAAATATTAATCTGTTCCAAAGTTATTAAATTTTGAAATTTCAGGTTCTGAGCATGCTCAGTTCAGTATTGGGGCTAGCTGCACAATTTTGATGAAGGATCCCTGGTTGTGGGCCAGTCATGAACAGGGATTGTGAAAAGGGATTTGGAAAGCTTACCAAATCCCTTTTCCCAAGGCTAATTGGTTTTGTTTGGCATCCATTTTGTTTTCTCACTTAGCAAGGAGAGAAAACAAAATGTCTAGTGGCCCCCCCACCCTCTGATGTCTCTAAAAAAAAGAAAGCAATACCCAATGTCTTTTTTTTGATGCAGAATCCTGCATCAAAATTTTTGATGCAGGATCCTGCATCGAACTGCTCCACCAGATTTTTTTGTCAACATCGGGGTGCCCAATCCCTGTGTCGGCATGTATCCCTCCTCCCATTACTGTGGCACACTGGTAGCCCATCCCAGTGTGCCAAAATGTACCTATATTGAAAAAATAAACCTGTGAAAAAGAAAACCATCCCCTGACATCTTTTCTTCGATGCAGGATCCTGCATCAAACTAGTTTGCCCCCCACATAATCTTTTTGCCAACATTGGGGTGCCCAATCCCCATGTTGGCATGTATTACTCCACCCCCTACTAATGTGGCACACTTGGAGCCCACCCTAGTGTGCTGAAATAATTATTTTAAATACATTTTTCTAACACTGGGGTGCTCACTCCCAGTGTCGGATGCCCCCAGCCCCTATACTCCTATTGCCGACATCAGGATGCCCAATTCCTGTGTCAGCATGTATCACCCCCACTATTGTGGAACACTGGGAGCCCACTCCAGTGTGCCCAAATGTATGTTTTTCTTATTCAACCTGCAAAATAAAGAAAACCATCCCCAACGTCTCTTTTTTTTACCTGTAAAAAAGAAAATGGTCCCATGTCGTCTCCCCAGTCCCCCATATCCACCCTCCCACTAAGTACCCACCTCCCCGCACCCCCCTTACCCCATACTTACCTCCAGAGGTCAGTGCTGTCATCTTCTCTGGACCGAGACACGTCTGCACTCTTCAAAGCTGAACCACAAACGGAAGAATCAAAGATAAGCACCGTATAATGGCAGTCAGTGGGGTTTTCAATTTATTTATTTTATTTATTCATTTAATAGAATTGGAATTGCAAACCTTTGAGTCAAGGAATCATTTACAAAGGCTCCTCATCAGCGAAACAAAGATAGTTTATACATATACAGTCATAGTTACATAGTTACAGATTGACATAAAGATTCTATAAATGTATGTATATACTGTATATATAGAAGACAAAGAACCTCTGTGCGTAAACACTGAGGCAAGGGTTACCCCAAAGGGCATTTGGCTGGGAAGCCAAGTTTCAAGAAAATACAAAATCACACATGCCCCCACAATGCAAAGCCTCATGGGCTGCATATGCAAATCACCACAGAATGTTATGCTGGTCCAACTTTAAGCAGAATTGCATGGTGCCGAAAGGCCTCTCACACAGTTTGCAAAGGGTGCTAACAGAAGACATAGACCCGTGTTTCATCCTACCAGGACTCATCAGTATGCCTCGTCTGTTTGACACCCCAGTGGAATGGACCAGCTACCCCTAAGGCAGTGTGCCTGGGATATATTGTGGTGAACCCATTAAAATAAAAAACTATTTAAAAGACAAAGAACCTCTGTGCGTAGACACTGAGGCAAGGATTACCCCGAAGGGCATTTGGCTGGGAAGCCAAGTTTCAAGAAAATACAAAATCACACATGCCCCCACAATGCAAAGCCTCATGGGCTGCATATGCAAATCACCACAGAATGTTATGCTGGTCCAACTTTAAGCAGAATTGCATGGTGCCGAAAGGCCTCTCACACAGTTTGCAAAGGGTGCTAACAGAAGACATAGACCCGTGTTTCATCCTACCAGGACTCATCAGTATGCCTCGTCTGTTTGACACCCCAGTGGAATGGACCAGCTACCCCTAAGGCAGTGTGCCTGGGATATATTGTGGTGAACCCATTAAAATAAAAAAATATTTAAAAGACAAAGAACCTCTGTGCGTAAACACTGAGGCAAGGGTTACCCCAAAGGGCATTTGGTATATATATACATATATACTGTATATACATACATATATATATACTGTATATATCTGGATTAAGTCATAGGAGAGTGAAACTATGTACATGTCCTATACAGTGAAGTAGGTAATCACCTAGTGCATAAAAACAGCAACTTAGACTCAGTTATAATTATTTAGGTAGTAACTTAAAGCAAAGGTGGAGACACTTATGCAGCTACATATTCTGCAAGGATGTGGGGCGGGGGGGGGTCCCCAGTGAGGTGGGGATGCAACAGCTATGTGCAGTTACAACTACAGGCGGTGATTAGGTGTTGCCTAAGGGCCAATTTGCAAGGCCCTATTCTTAGTTGAGAGGCAATATCAGGGGGAGAGGTGTTGCTCCAGGTTGGGGCCCAGTAGTGGAATTATCTTTGGGCCAGGGATGTCTTGATTCTGGTCACTTAAAGTGCCCATTTGTGAGCATTCTGGGTAGAGATAGTAGGGACTGAGGAGGTGAGGATAGTAGCTAGGCCTGGAGATGCTAGGCCAGCAACTATTTTCTTGGTGATGAGGCAGGTTTGGTAGCACAACCTCTCCTCAAGGCTGAGAATATCAGCAAGGTCATATAAAGTACATGTGTGGGTGAGTCTGCTAGAGCCAGTAAGTAGGCGGCAGGCCTTGTTTAGAGACATTTTGATTTTATTGAGTGCAGTTTTGTCTTCTGCACCATACACTAGAATCCCATAGTCCACTAGGGATAACAATGAGGAGGTGATAGCCAGCCTCAGGGATGCAGGTGGCAGGCAGAGCTTGTGGCAGTACAGTAGGCTAACATGTGAGTTTATGGCTGTTGCAAGGATGCATGTGGTCATGAAATGAGAGAGCAGAGACAAAGGTAATGCGCAGGTATTTATAGGTTTTAACCATCTTAAGGGGAAGGAGGGTACTAAACAGGACAGTGAGAGGGTCGTCCTTGAGTTTGCTTTGTGTGCACGAGAATAGCATGCGCTTTATCTTTTTTAGGTTAATTACAAGTCGTTGGTCCAGGTACCAGGATTCCACCTGGTTAAAGGAACGTTGAAGGGCACTTTGGAGATGGGTGGGGACCTGGTGGGATGTGAAAAGGACTGTATCGTCCACGCAATGGGTGATAAGTCCTAACTTTCACCCCATTCCATGTGTAAACATGCTTACATGCTGCAGTATAGGACAATAGGGTGAGAGTTAGGCCTTATGACCCCATGGCACACCCTGATGCCTGTTGGTGCGTGGAGGGTGGGGGGATGGGGTAGGGTGTTAGGGGTAGGAACCCTGGGGGTGAAGCATTATGGTTGGAAACCCTAATGATTCATTTCTCTGCTTTTATCACTGTGGTATCCACCCTAACTGATGCATTAATGAAGTTTTTTGCAAGGAATTTCCCTTCTTTTTCAGATAGTATAACTGTATCCTCATTTTACTCCCTCTATCCAGATATTACAAAAGTGTCCACATTCATGATGGGGAGCGCAGGGTCCCTCCATCAAGATAGTACAACAGTATCCATATGTCATGGTGGGAGTACAGTGTCCAAGGAGCACAGGGTCTTTCTAACCCTGTGCTCCCATTCCTCCAGCCAGATAGTACAACAGTGTGAAAAATGGGAAACACTGGCAAAGTTACGTGCATGCGTAGAAACTGCACAATGCACGCTCGCAACACACTCATTTTTTTGAACATGGGCCCAGTTGTGCAAAATAATGTTTTGGCCAATATACTATGAATGACACATGTCATGTTTATAAGGGGACTCATAAAATGACTATCTTGAAAATTTGAGGACAAAATTAAAAACAAACATAATTATTAAAACAATATTGTGTGTAGTGCCAGACTTTACCCAACAGGTATTGCTTTGTGATTCCATGTCAGTGAGCTGAGTCTGAGGGAGAGTTCAGTGAGCCAGCTTCATGGGGCAAGAATTGAGGATAGCACTGTTATGTGAACCCACCCCCAGCCAGGGAAGGAAAGGTGCAGGGTTGCCCACATGGGCCCAGGTACCGTACAGTGATGAAAACACATCACTTGGCATAAGGCCATGCACCTCTACACCCATGGGAGACAGAGGGCCCTGTGCTTTGGTAGACAAATTGATTATTTGCCCTATGTGTCTATATCTGTGACCACATGAATGCACATGGAATTGAGTATTCAAAAAAAGATGATTTGATACCTTGTATTGGACCAACATAGATGTCACAAAAGAAAACAGGTGCTTTAGCTTTCGGACTATACCCAGTTCTTCATCAGAAACTAATGCCAGTTGTTTTGGAAGAATACATTTATTAACACCCAGATCATACATAAAAAACAGACAAGAAAAATTCCAAAAAATCCCATTGGCTTAAACTCCCTTCAGAAAGCAACTGAGAACCATATGGAAAGCACACATTCTGACTGTTATCCTGGAGAGTCATTTCAAGGTCAAATGTCATCAGAACAGATAACACCATTCCTGAAAGAACACAGTGTAAGACAAACAACGTATAACTGTTTCCAGATGACACAAATGCAGTAGCATTGATATGTTACCTTTGTGGATTTGTATCTATGGGGCCATAGATACAAATCTTTGAGGGCATACCCTCTTCTTTGATGCTCCCTGAAGTAAGAGGGTACATCCTCAAAGCACCGGAGTTTACACGGGTTGATAAGTCCCAGGTATGTCCGCTCCACTTTGCACCTATTTCGTATTTTTGCCGTTTTTACACTTGATATAGTAGATGCATGTATTTTTGTGAATTTAAATAAAAAATCGGTCTATTTTTATGGATGAGAGTGCAAGTCTCTGTGTTTCTACTATGTTTCCTATCCTTTCTGTCTAGTAACACATTTTCTTCATGCTGCCATTGTGCCCCCTCTGCACATATTGGCACATGATTTCTGCTGTACAACTATCCTTTATTTCAAATTCCACCTTTGCAATCCTTCTATACCATTTTGTTTAAGAACTGCTAAAATAATAATATTTTAGTAATAAAATATTAAAGTAGTAATAAAAATAATGATCAAAACATTACAATCATCATCCAATGTGCATAGAAATGTATTTATTTATTTCTTGTATTAATACCTATGAGTCAGAGACTCTTTTACACAGATTCCACGTCAAATTCAAGAACACAAAAGCAAAATGCATAAGATGTAAAGAGTTCAGGTAACATTATTCACAAATTTACATGTTGCAGTTGGAGGGTTAACCATCAGCAAAACAGGTAGCTTCAACTTAAAACTTAATATGAGCTAATACAGTGGTGATACTGTACTAGCTGGATTGTTGGTCTGGGCAGGCAGCCAGAGGTTGGCTTTGTCAGTAAGGCAAAAGGCAGCCAGAGGAAGGCTTAGTCAAGAAATAGGGCAGTCTTTTGTACTTGAGAAAGGGGGCAAATTGCAGGCCAGGGAGCGAATACAGGAGTGGGAAGACAGTGGATAGGGTAGGTGAGGGAAAGGAGGAGGAACAGAAAAGGTTATCTGGGGAGCAATGCAGGGCAGTCACAGCTGCTGTGCACAGTAAGGTGCTGTCTAAGGAGATCCTTGAAAGGACAACGCTTGGATACATCAAGCAATAAATATGGATACCATAAGAGTAACATTTCACTTTCTCAAAAAGAAGAGAAATATGCAACTTTGTTTTCATTGATTGACACTCGTTCGAAATATTAAATGGAACACATTCTCCCCGAATGATCAGACAAAGATTAATACAAAGACACTATTTGAATGTTATCAGCAGATGGTGTCTAAAAGTCATTGTCCCCAGAACCCCTCCAAATAAAGACACAAACAACTTAAGTGTGGTTGCTCAGTTTGGCAATAAATTTACTCATTTGTCAAAATCATTATTCATAATACATTGTCATCAACTGATAACGTTTTCCACATTTCCAGTTTCTCATCTCTTCCCATTATATTTATATACAGTATATACATCTATATTTCTTTTCGACTGATAAATTCTATCATTTTCTTCTTTTCTTCTTCTGCCCCCCAGACGTACATCCTGGGGGGGCTCTGCCTCTTCCTCTTATGCTGTCAAGGGGTACAAGCGTATACACCGTACCCCTGCCTCTTGGTTCTCAATGCGGTGTCTTTTGATTGTTTTCCCTTTTCCATCCCTTTCTTTCCTGTCCTCCTCCCCCTTTTTCCACTAATCCACCTCCAGCTTGTGATGGATGGTGGACCCCCCAATCTGTCCCCCCCTTCTACAGGCCTTTCGCCTTCTCCCTAGATCCCTTCGCCTCTCTGCTGCAGCCAACACTCAATGGAGTTCCTATCTCTGTGTTAAATAATGCCAATCCTAAACCTGAGAGGTGTATCCCATCTCCCCTATAAAATTCATCCACCCATTCTAAAATATTATGTCGGATGACTATTTCCCCCATGCCCTCAATTAATCTGCCCACACACGCATTTATGTGCTTCCTGGCGCTGTCCATTCCCTTGAGGCTCTCTGCCAGCTGCCACACCCTTCAGGGTGTGATCTCAGACCAGGCCAATGTGACCTCCAGTCATCACTCTTTTATTTTCCCTGTATCATGTTTTATTTGGTAAACTATGTCCAGCCACGGCCTTGTGCCCAGGTCATTGCCTCCCAGATGTATCACCATTAAATCTGACCACTTATGCTCCTTCCTGAGTCCCCTGAGTTCTGGTAACAGTTGAGCCCACTTCATTCTCCTTCAACCTTTCCAAACCAGCTGGATGGTGTCATTGTCCAGACACAACTGCTTTCCCCCTTGTCTCCTGGCAGCCCATTTCTCTGCTCAGTGTATAAATGAATGCTCTCAGATCCATGCCTCAAGCCTCTGGGACCTCTCTGTATAATCCAAAATACAAAATGATTAGTCTTCCATATCTTCCATACCCCCATTCCCCCTCCCCCCATCCCCTTATGCCTGCTAAGGGAGAGAAGAAAAACATTGTTATTGTGGTAATTTCCATATGTATTTCTTATAGCCTTGGAAGGGAGCAATCTTAGACTTGGTACTATCAAATGGGGAAGAAGAAAGGATCTCAGATTTAGAAGTGGGTAGCTATCTGGGAACAAGTGACCACCAAACAGTGTGGTTCACAACTAACACAGCCATAGAGTCAAGCCATACAAAAACAGGATTATTGTACTTTAGAAAAGCTGACTTTGGGAAAATGAGAGAGTGCCTCAGAAAAGCACTAGCAAATGGGCAAGAAGGAGGGGTGGAGGAACAATGGGGAATAATCAAAACAGCCATCGCAGAGGCAAGAAGCCTTTATGTGAAGTAAATCAACAAAACAAAACAAAGGAAAAAAACACTATGGTTCTCAAAAGAGGTGGCAGGGATGGTTAAGAAGAAAAGGATAGTATTCAGGAAATATAAGGAAACACAGAAGAAGCAGGACAGAGAACTTTATCAGTTAAAGCAGAAGGAGGCAGGGAAGGCAGTCAGAATAGCATAGGCACAAACTGAGGAAAAGATAGCCAACTCTGTTAAGAAGGGGGATAAAACCTTTTATAGGTACATTAGGGAGCTAAGAAAGATCAAGGAAGGGATACAGAGACGTAATAAAGGGGAGGGAATATGGGTAGAGGGTGACAGTGAAAAAGCAGGGACACTGAATGAATATTTCTGCTCAGTATTCACAGCGGAAGAGGAGGAGGAGGAGGAGGTACCTAAACCAAACAAGGGAGAAACACTGAATGTGGGGGTTGATACCAGTCCATTCACAGAAGAAAGGGTTTTGAAAGAACTTTTGAAACTGAGGGTGGACAAAGAAAAGGGGCCTGATGGGATTCACCCAAGAATTCTAAAAGAACTAAGGGTAAAACTAGTAACACCGCTGACTACTCTCTTTAACAAATCATGGGAGGATGGGGTGGTACCTGAGGACTGGAGGAGGACAAATGTGATTCCACTTCACAAAAGTGGGAGCAGGGCAGAAGCAGGAAGCTACAGACCAGTTAGTTTGACTTCAGTGGTAGGGAAAATGATGGGATCACTTCTGAAGGAAAGAACTGTTGAGTACCTAGAGGCCAGTGGGGCACAGGACCCACAGCAGCATGGTTTCACAGCAGGAAGGTCATGTCAGATGAACCTAATAGATTTCTTTGACTGGGTGACCAAAGTAGTGGACCAGGGAGGGGCTGTGGATATGGCCTACATAGATTTTAGCAAGGCATTTGCCACAGTCTCACACAAAAGATTAATATACAAGTTAGCCAGCCTTGGAGTGGGTCCCAAGGTGGTAGCCTGGATAAAAATGGCTGGACAACAGGACGCAAAGGGTAATAGTAAACTGAGTCCACAGTGAAGAAAGAAAGGTAACTAGCGGGGTACCACATGGTTCAGTACTGGGACCGGTCCTCTTTAATGTCTTTAAAAGTGACATTGGAGAGCACCTGGAAGGAAAGGTATGTCTCTTTGCAGATGACACAAAGATCTGCAACAGGGCTGATACACAAGGTGGAGTGGAAAGAATGAAAAGGGACTTGGCAAGGTTGGAGGAATGGTCAAATATGTGGCAGCTCAGATTCAATGCAAAGAAGTGCAAGGTAATGCACCTGGGAAACAAAAACCCAGGAGAAGAGTACACAATGGGGAGTGAGTTAATAACAACAACAAAAATCGAAAGAGACCTAGGAGTAATTATATTAGATGACCTAAAGGTGGGCAAGCAATGTGAGAAGGCAGGGCTGGGGGGATACTGGGATGCATAGGGAGAGGCATCAACAGTAGAAAACAGGAAGTTGTTATCCCTCTCTACAGACAGTTAGTGAGACCCCATCTGGAGTACTGCATGCAATTCTGGATACCCCATCTCCACAAAGATATAGACAGAGTAGAGGCTGTTCAGAGGAGGGCAATCAAAATGGTGCAGGGTCTGCACCAGAAGACATATGAGGATAGTCTAAAGCAGCTTAATATGTATACCCCTGAGGAAAGGAGGGAGAGGCGGGACATGATAGAAACTTTCAAGTATCTCAAGGGATTTATCAAAGTACAAGAGGGTAGTATCTTTCAGAAGAAGAGATGTGCAAGAACAAGGCGGCATAATTTGAAGATAGAGGGGGGACGGCTCAGAGGTAATGTTAGAAAGTATTTTTTTCACAGAGAGGGTTGTGGATGCATGGTACAGCCTTCCTGTGGAGGTTGTGGAGTCAGGAACAGTGGGAGAATTCAAGAATGCATGGGACAGGCATAAGGCAATTCTAGTAGGGGTAGGAGGAAGTAAGCTGTTGATTAACTAGAATCTGCAGCTTATCCATCAGGTAGGGAAGTGGGTAGACTAGGTGGGCCAAGCGGTCCTTATCTGCTGTCAAATTCTATGTTTCTATGTTATAACAATGAGACGTCCACCTACCCTTCTCCTTGACCTCTTCAGGCCTGCTGCTCTGTGCTGCCATGGTAGAGGCTGATCCAATCCTAAATGAGTGGGAGGAGTATCCTTCCCCTGATTCTCCAAGGAATCTGAGGCCTTTGTGCAGCACTGCTGTCACCAGGTACCCCAACACCCCGACACCGGCCTGCCATCTCCATGTATGAACAGCGTCGTGCCTCCCACCTTCGGGTGCTCTGCCACATACACATGCAGAGCCCCTACCAGGCAAATGCTTGCATTAGGATGTTTCCTTAACCACACCCTACTGTCTTGCCACTGCTGATCTGTCTTCGATCTCCTTAATAAAATGGCAATTACCTCCCCAGTCCACTCCAAATCCTCCCATTGTGACCCCCTTCCCTCTTGCCATGTTCCACCACTTTGCTCACTCTGAAAGCCCAACCATACATGGTGGTGTACAGGGCTTTGAACAGCACCACTTCACCCCCAGAGCTTCTGACCTGGGGTAATATTCCCATCAAACATCCCATCAAAGTCTCTGATATCAGCTTTCTGACATCCTGCCCCCTATCTTGCCCTCGCATCCATCCCTGAATCATTCTCTGGATCAGGTTGCTTTTTGTTGGGTCCTCCCATCCCCTCAAGGTACAAATCTATCCTATAGCTGCCAGGTGCACCTATTGCTAGACTTGCTTGTAGAGCAGAAAGCAGCTAACTAAATGAAGCTACATTTTCTTATTAATTTAACACTTATATCTCAGCAGGAGTCAGTGACTCTGAGATTAAGCAGACATATACTTTATTAGAAGTAGAAGGGGTCTTATTTAGGGTTAAAAAAAGAAAGAAAGAAAAGAAAGAAAGTCAGTGTATGTTCTGTGCTAGAAAGGGTACTGTATCAACTTACTTTGCTAAACCAGTAGGAGGAGATAGAGCTTAATTGGGGGTGTGGCTTAGACACTATAAAAGCAGGTGACTCAAATTACAGCTTGTAGAGCAGAAAGCAGCTAACTAAAATAAGCTACATGTTCTTATTAATTTAACACTTATATCTCAGCAGGAGTCAGTGACTCTGAGATTAAGCAGACAGATACTTTATTAGAAATAGAAGGGGTCTTATTTAGGGTTAAAGAAAGAAAGAAAAGAAGGAAAGTCAGTGTGTGTTCTGTGCTGGAAAGAGTACTGTATCAACTTACTTTGCTAAACCAGTAGGAGGAAAGAGAGCTTAATTGGGGGTGTGGCTTAGACACTATAAAAGCAGGTGACTCAAATTACAACTTCCTGTTGCTAGCCTTGCTTGTAGAGCAGAAAGCAGCTAACTAAAAGAAGTTTCATTTTCTTATTAATTTAACACTTATATCTCAGCAGAAGTCAGTGTCTGTGAGATTAAGCAGACAGATACTTTATTAGAAGTAGAAGGGGTCTTATTTAGGGTTAAAAAAAAGAAAGAAAGAAAGTCAGTGTATGTTCTGTGCCAGAAAGGGTACTGTATCAACTTACTTTGCTAAACCAGTAGGAGGAGAAAGAGCTTAATTGGGGATGTGGCTTAGACACTATAAAAGCAGGTGACTCAAATTACAACTTCCTGTTGCTAGCCTTTTTTCTTACTAATTGCCCTCCATCCCACCCCTCCTCCTACCCACCCTAAGCCTGTTCTACTTTTATAGCCACTGGATTTGACTGTCAACAGGAACTTCCTGTTTGGCAGTAGGAAGGGAAGGATCATAGAGAAACATTGGTTTTGTCAACCCTAAAGGAAAAAAGTAGCTCACTCTCCTCCCCAACTGCTGGTGGTCTGACACTGAACAAGGAAGAAGGATGCTACTGAAGAATATAGGAAGTTGCTGTCCCAGAACAGGAAGGGTGAGAGTTGTAAGGAGAGGAGAGAGTAAGCATACAGAGAAACAGGAGAGGGGACACAAAATAAGACATGATAGGAGTGGTGCAGTGCAATGGCTGTGGAGCGGCAGTGTTCTGGGAGGCATTCTGGAGGCTGCGATGCTGCCCTATTTGTAGGCACCTCTCTGGTCTGAGGGAGGAGGTTGCCCATCTCCAGGCTGACCTGGCTAGGATCTGTGAAACCTCCTCCCCCACCCAGGGACCCAGGGACCACCAGGGCCAATGCCACTACCTCAGAGGTTGCCAAGAAAGAGGAGAGGCTGGACCAGGGTGGGCTCAGGGAGGGAGAGGGTGGTGGAACAGAGTTGCATCCCTCCAGCTGTACCTCTCCACACTTCATTCGCTGTTCTGGTGGATAGTAGTTCCTCTATGGAGGCACCTGCAGTGGAGACCAAGGAGGATGCTGGGAACCTTCACAAAGGAGACCCACAGGAGGGTGGCATGGGACCCCACAGGGGAAGGAAACAACTCCTGGTGGGGGACTCAATCATTAGGGTGGTAGAAATGGGGGAGGAAGGGAAGAGGGAGGTAAGGTGCCTGCCTGGCACCACGGCTTGGAGGGACAGGAAGAGAATCCTCAGGATCGTGGGAGCAGCTGCATGAGGGAGGGAGCTGGACGTCATTGTCCACCTAGGGACAAATGACCTGGCTAGGAATGGGATTAGAGCAGTGCAAGAGGAGTTTGTAGAGTTGGGGAGGGGCCTTAGACAAGTAGCACATATGGTAACCTTCTCGGAGGTGCTGCTCTGTCTATGTCAAGGGTGATGCTAGGGTACTCCTTACCAGGGAATTCAATGAATGGTTGAAAAACTGGCATGGATCTCAGGGTTTTGGCTTCACTGGGGACTGGGGAGCCACCTGGATGGATGCAGACCTATACTGGTGTGATGGTCTGCATCTGTCCAGGGGGGACCAGGATCCTAGGTGAGAAGTTTAAATGCTTCATTGGCAAGCATTTAAACTAGCCAAGGAGGGAGGCACTGAAAAGGAGCAGGGGAATCCCAGCCTCCACCCACAAAATATGGTAATTAATGAGGTAAACACCAAGGTAGAGAAGTCGTTAGGGAGCAGGACAGAGGTAAATGTAAAAAAAGGCAAAGGCAGTAAGGACAGGAATGGGGCTCAAAGTGGTAAGGCCATCAAAAAGTGGAGGATGATGAGTACCAATGTCTGTAGTCTGTGTAACAAGCTTCCTGAACTAGTGGCCTTGATGGAAGAGGGTTACCTGGATATTGTGGCAGTCACAGAAACATGGTGCACAGAGAACCATGACTGGGATGTCAACATACCAGGATACACAATCTACAGGATGGACAGGGAGGGTAAAAGAGGAGGAGGAGGAGGAGTAGCTCTCTATGTAAAAGAAGGGATCAAAGCAACAGAACTAAAGAGTAAACAGGGAGCAGATGAGACACTCTGGGTCACCCTGGAGACAGGAAATGGCACCACAATCCGCATGGGTGTTGTATACAGACCCCCATCTCAGGGGGAGGGACTGGACAAGGAAATGATAGTTGGCTTCCTTAGAATGGCAGAAAAAGGGGAGATATTGTTGATGGGGGACCTGAATATGCCAGATGTTAACTGGAGCATCTTTGCTGCAGGCACATCCAAGAGCAGGGTCATTCTTGATACCCTACAGGGGGCATGCCTCAGACAGCTAGTACTGGAACCCACTTGGGAGGGAGCAATCTTAGACCTGGTACTCTCAAATGGGGATGGAGAAAGAATCTCAGATTTAGAAGTGGGTAGCCATCTGGGAAAAAGCAACCACCAAACAGTGCGGTTCACGATAAACAGAGCCATACAATCAAGCCATACAAAAGCAAGAGTATTGGACTTTAGGAGGGCTGACTTTGGGAAAATGAGAGAGTGCCTCAGAAAAGCACTAGCAAACAGGCAAGAAGGAGGGGTGGAGGAAGAATGAGGAGTAATCAAAACAGCCATCACAGAGGCAACAAGCCTTTGTGTAAAGCAAATCAACAAAACACAAAGAAGGAAAAAAATGCTATGGTTCTCAAAAGAGGTGGCAGGGAAAGTTAAGGAGAAAAGGATAGCATTCAGGAAATATAAGGAAACACAGAAGGAGCAGGACAGAGAACTTTATCAGTTAAAGCAGAAGTAGGCAGGGAAGTCAGTCAGAATAGCAAAGGCACAAACTGAGAAAAAAGATAGCCAACTCTGTTAAGAAGGGGGATAAGACCTTTTATAGGTATATTAGGGAGCGATGAAAGACCAAAGGAGGGATACTGAGGCTTAATAAAGGGGAGGGAATGTGGGTAGAGGGTGACAGTGGAAAAGCAGGGATACTGAACGAATATTTCTGCTCAGTATTCACAAAGGAAGAGGAGGGGGAGGTACCTAAACCAAACAAGAGAAACACTCTGAAGATGGGGTTGATACCAGTCCATTTACAGAAGAAAGGGTTCTGAAAGAACTAATAAAATTGAAGGTGGACAAAGCAATGGGGCCTGATGGGATTCACCCAAGAATTCTAAAAGAACTAATGGTAGAACTAGTGACACCGCTGACTACTTTCTTTAACAAATCATGGGAGGATGGGGTGGTACTTGAGGACTGGAGGAGGGCGGATGTGATTCCTCTTCACAAAAGTGGGAGCAGGACAGAGGCAGGAAACTACAGACCAGTTAGTTTGACCTCAGTGGTAGGGAAAATGATGGAATCACTTCTGACGGAAATAATTGTTGAGTACCTAGAGGCCAGTGGGGCACAGGACCCAAGGCAGCATGGATTCACGATGTGAAGGTCATGTCAGACGAATATAATAGATTTCTTTGACTGGGTGACCAAAGTAGTAGACCAGGGAGGGGCTGTGGACATGGCCTACCTAGAGTTTTGCAAGGCATTTGATACAGTCCCACACAAAAGAATACTACACAAGTTAGCCAGCTTTGGAGTGGGTCCCAAGGTGGTAGCCTGGATAAAAAAAATTGGCTAGACAACAAGGACGCAAAGGGTAGTAGTAAATGGAGTCCACAGTGAAGAAAGGAGGGTTGCTAGCAGTGTACCACAGGGTTCAGTACTGGGACCAGTACTTTTTAATGTTTTTATAAGTGACATTGCAGAGGAACTGGAAGGAAAAGTATGTCTCACTCTCTTTGCAGACGACACAAAGATCTGCAACAGGGTTGATACACAAGATGAAGTGGAAAGGATAAGAAGGGACTTGGCAAGGTTGGAAGAATGGTCAAATGTATGGCAGCTCAGATTCAATGCAAAGAAGTGCAAGGTAATGCACCTGGGAAACAAAAACCCAGGGGAAGAGTATGCAATGAGAGGTGAGATACTGACAACAGTAAAAATGGAAAGGGACCTGGGGGTAATGATATCAGATGACCTTAAGGTGGGCAAGCAATGTGAGAAGGCAGTAAGGAAGGCTGGGGGGATATTGGGATGCATAGGGAGAGGCATCAATAGTAGAAAACAGGAAGTTGTTATCCCTCTGTACAGACAGTTGGTGAGACCCCATCTGGAGTACTGTGTGCAGTTCTGGAGACCCCATCTCTGCAAAGACATAGATAGAGTGGAGGCTGTCCAGAGGAGGGCAATCAAAATGGTGCAGGGTCTGCACCAGAAGACATACGAAGAAAGACTAAAGGAGCTTATATGTATACCCTTAAGGAAAGAAGGGAGAGAGGGGACATGATAGAAACTTTTACTACCTCAAGGGAATCAACAAAGTCCAAGAGGGTGGCATCTTTCAGAAAAAGAGATGTGCAAGAACAAGGGGGCACAATTTGAAGATAGAGGGGGGACGGCTCAGAGGTAATGTCAGGAAGTATTTTTTCACAGAGAGGGTTGTGGATGCATGGAACAGCCTCCCTGAGGAGGTCGTGGAGTCAAGAACAGTGGGGGAATTCAAGAATGCATGGGACAGACATAAGGCAGTCCAGGTGGGGGATAAGAGGAAGTAAGCTGTTGGTTAACTAGGATCTGCAGCTTATCTGTTAGGTAGAAAAATGGGCAGACTAGGTGGGCCAAGCGGTCCTTATCTGCTGTCAAATTCTATGTTTCTATGTTTCTATGGTTGCATGTGCCATGTGCTGATGCCAGCTTGCCACTATGAATCGGGCTACCTGCACCCTCGTTACTACCCCACTTACCTGCCCGCCATATTGTTCCCTGAATTTTTGAAATGCCCCCCCAAGAGTTTTCATAAGCTCTATGGGTTCTGGGGGCCCAGGAGTTGTGGAATAGTGCTTCGGCTCCCCCAGTCCAATCGTCCATATGTACATCGGGATGGTGGTCCCCCTGATATCTGCTCCGGGTGCAACGGTCTGGAATTTGTCCATCTGCAATCGGAGGAGGCAATCAGCAATCACATTGTCCACACCTTCAATATGCTTGACTCTGAACGACATGTTCATGGTCAGGCCCAAACATACCATCCTGTTTAAAACCCTCATGACCCTATCTGTCTTTGTCCTCTTTTTATTCAGCACTTCCACCACTGCCTTATTATCACTCCAGAAGGTTACTTTCTTGTTCCTTATCTGATTTCCCTATACCAGCATCGCCACCCATATGGGAAGAGTTCCAGGAAAGTGATGTCTTTCATCACACCTTCCCTTACCCACTCGTCCAGCCATGCTGCCGCAAACCACTTCCCTTGAAAATAGCCCCCCATGGCTAATCCGCCTGTAGCATCTGTATACAGCTGGAGATCGGTATTATATAACCAGTCATCCTGCCAAAACATCTTCCCGTTGTACTTCTGCAGGAAATGCTCCCATATCACCATATCCTCCCTGGTCCCCTTATTAAGATCTACCCAATGGTGGGGTTGTGTCACACCCCACGTTGCCCATGCCAGTTGCTGCGTAAATGTGCATCTTGGAGCAATGTCCCTACATGCGAAATTTAGGTGTCCCAACAGCTGTTGTGCCTGCTGTAGCTGCACCCTCCTGCGGCCTCCCATCTTCCCCAACAATTCCCATAATTTCTCCACCTTCTTCCTTGGTAAATGGTACAGCTGCTGTGTCATGTCCAACTCCAGCCCTAGAAACTCTATGGTTCAACTAGGACCTTCCATTTTGTCCTCTGCTAGGGGAACCCCCCAAGTCTTAGCACAGTGCTTTGAAGTCCTGCAGCATGGCTTTGGTCTCTTTTTCCCCTTTCCCTATAAACAGAAAGTCGTCCAAGTAGTGCACCACTGTCTGGTACCTGTACCGTGTCTAGAATGCCCATTGTAGCCATGTACTGAACATTTCAAAAGTGGTGCATGCTATGGAGCATACCATCGGCATGGCCTTATCGAAATAATACTGCCCCCCCACCTGAAACCCCAGCAGGTCCCAGTCCCCTGGCCTAACTGGCAGCAACCAGAAGGCAGACTCTATGTCCATTTTTGCCAACCAGGCATTATGCTTAGCCCTGATAAGTCACGCCGTGTCCTCCAAGGTGGCGTATGTGACACTACTGTCCTCTTCGCCTATTGCATCATTGATTGACTTCCCTTCAGGGTAGGATAGGTGATGTATCACCCAATACACCCCTGCCTGTTTCTTGGGCACTAAACCCAAAGGGGAAATCCTTAGGTTTGGCAACGGAGGGGAGGCGAATGGCCCCTCCACCCTGTCCACTGCCACCTCTTTTTGAATTTTCTGTGTCAATGTGGCCTCCATATCGCGTGTGCATTTGAGGTTCCTTGCCACCCTTGACTCCGGCTTTCTCTGAAACTGTAAACTAAAACCTGAAATGAAACCTTCCCGCAATTTCCTGGCTGCCTCCCTATCTGGGTAAACCCCCAAACATCTTTCCATTGTCTCCAATCTTATGGGTGTCCAGGCCAGCCAGAAAACCCCTCTCGCTGGTCCCTCAATTGTCCTGGTGTCGGGTTTGATAGCTGTGACCCCCCCTCCCACTGCCCTCCCCCTGTTGCCCCTCCCCCATTGCTGACCCCTAAAGGAACTGGGATTGGACCGAAACGGCTGCTGATACAAGCTCTCCAGATTACAGGTCCCTTTTAACCAACTGTACCTGCACTTGGATTCCGGGTGATGTCCGCTGCACTTAGAACAGATATGCCAAAATCGCAGTTGGGCCACATGCAAAATGCTCTGCTGTATCCCCAGCAAGCCTTTGCCCTGGCCCCTCCTTGTCTGTCTCCCTCTATCTCCTTCTCTGTTGGCCCAGTGTATATTTCCAGCCACAGGTCTATCTGCTTGGCATCCCGCTTTACGTCCCCGAAATGTGCCATTCTCTTCCTAAATTTCTCATCGTAACTCAACCAGCTGTGACCCCCCCCTTTTTATACGTGTTTTTATTTATGAGTGAATAGGTGAGGAGCGGGGTAGCTAATTCCAGCTGCTTTTCAATGACTATGGCCATAAACTAAGTAAATCCCATGGACCAATTGTCCCATGTTTTACCTTTCCCAGCTTTATCTTCTTCCCCTTTTCCTAATAAAACAATTGCCGCTGCCATATCCTTCTTCTCGAAGCTATCCTTCTCCTCATACTTATCCATAGCATCAACATTCACAAGGGCGAATATGTCCACATACTCTCCCTTCCAAATTTCTTCTTTCACCACCGCAGAGATACAATCCGCTAGCTGGACCCCCGGAGCCCCTATCTCCCATTCTGACATGGGTTTCGCAGTTGGCATCCCTGTCCCCCCAACCACCCCTTCCCCTTAATTTCACCTAAAGCCTTCTCCAATTGCCCCAATCCATTCTCTCCCATATTCTTTAGCATTTGCTCCACATATTCTTTCACACTGCTTTCCATTGTCACCATCTGATTAACTGTTGTGCCTGGCATGTCGGTCCCCAGTTGGGGTACTCACAATAGGTCAGGTGTGAGTGTTGCCACCTGTGTCGGCCGCTCCGGCTTTGGCAGGGGCAGCGGTGCCACAGCGTGGGGTGTTCCGGCACTGGTACTGGTTCTGGCTCCAAGTTTGGCTCAGGAATCGAGTCACGGGGAGGCTGACCCCGTGGGGCTGGTGCTGGTGTCTCTTTCCTCAGTCCCGGCATCCCTTGCTTTCTAGGCACCCTCTTACTCCTATCCTGTTCCTTCCCTTGCCTCCCCTTCTGTTTAGTGCCTCTCTCCCCCTCATCAGGCTCCACCACCTCCAGCAGCTGGTTTGCTTTCTCTACCAAGTCCATCACCACCCGGTAGCATTACTTTTTGTTGGGCTTGACTCTCTTTGGCACCATCCTGTTACCTCCGTGGTACCTGTCGAAAACAAGAAACAATTTTTTTAAAATTTTTTTTAACCGTTAGCTTTTTTGCCCATTCATCTAGGCCTGAAGCCTTCCCTTCTCCTGCTTGGGCCCTAGACCCCATGGGGCTTGATGACCCTCCCTTATTATCAATCCATCAATCAAACAATCAACATCCTTATTTATCCAACCAAACCTTATGTTATGGCGTCCACTTCCTGTGCTTGGTCCTCCCTTGACTGCCCCATGGGCTCCCCGTGCCTGTTAGCACACTGACCCCCCCCACTGTGTGACCGTGAACCCCCCACTGTAGGAGGGGGGGAAGAAGCCCCTGTACATAGATACATAGATACATAGACAGTGTCGGCAGATAAGGGCCTATGGCCCACCCAGTCTGCCCATCTGAGCTTGTAAGTTCAGTTTATGTTTTCCTAGAAGTCTGTTGCCCCTTACCCCTGACCTCCAGAATTCCTTTATGTCTATCCCATGCATTCTTAAATCTCGTGATTGTTTCAGCCCACACCACTTCCTCTGGCAGGGTGTTCCACTTGTCCACCACCCGTTCTGTGAAGAAATTCTTCCTCATGTTTCCTCTGAATCGCCCTCCCTCTAACTTCATCCCATGCCCTAGTCCTGGAACATCTTTTTCACTTAAAAATAGTGTATTCCTGCACCCTGTTCCTCCCTGTAAGATACTTGTATGTCTCTATCATATACCCTCTCTCCCTCCTCTCCTCCAGGGAGTATATGTTCAGTTCCTTCAACCTGTCTTCATAGGACTTGTGATGCAATCCATGCACCATCTTGTTGCCCTCCTCTGAACCTTTTCTATCCTGTCTATGTCCTTCATAGGTATGGTCTCCAGAACTGTACACTGTACTCCAGGTGGGCCTCACTAGTGTCTTGTATAGCGGAATTATGACCTCCTTTTCCTGCTGGTGATGCCCTGCATATACATCCCAGCATCCTATTTGCTTTACCTGTTGCCTTGTCACACTGTTTCCCTACCTTGAGGTCATCAGAGATGATAACCCCAAGATCCCTTTCCTGCTTGGTGCATGCTATATCCTCAACCCCCAACTGATATATTGTGCCAGGGTTTTTGTGCCCCATATGCATTATCTTGCACTTCCTTGCATTGAATTTCAACTGCCAAACCCCTGACCATTGTTCAAGTTTCTGCAGGTTCCTTCTCATTCTGTCTACACCCTCTAGTGTGTCTACTCTGTTACAGAGCTTTGTGTCATCAGTGAACAGTGAAATTCTGCCTTCTAGGTCCTGCGCAATGTCACTGATGAAGATGTTGAATAGGACCTGTCCCAGCACTGATCCCTGTGGTACCCCACTGGTCACTCTTCCCTCTGTGGAGTGACAGCCATTTACCACCACCCTCTGTGTCCTGCCACCCAGCCAGTTACCTACCCACCACACTACTGTCCTGCCCACACCCATATTCCCCAGTTTGTGTAATATTCTTCTATGTGGCACAGTGTCAAAGGCCTTGCTGAAGTCCAGATAGGCCATGTCCACTGCCCTCCCCTGATCCACCTCCCTAGTCACCCAGTCAAAAAACTCAACGAGGTTGGTCTGACATGACCTCCCCCTGGTGAAACCATGCTGCCTTGGGTCCTGTAGTCCATTGACAACCAGATGTTCCACCAATCTCTCCTTCAGTAGTGCTGTACTTCTACCCCCTGGCTTCATTTGCCACGAGTGCTGCTGACTGGCCTCTCGTTCCTCCCAACCCTCTTCCACGTGGGAGGGTGTCACTGAGGTTACCAACAGCCGAGCCACCTGGCCTGCCCTGCCTGCTTTTGTGAAAGGACATCCCCCCGTTTGCTCACTGACCTGCTCCCCTATCCTTGTACCATGTGGTGATGATGTCAGATGCCATCCCACATGGTAGGCCCGGTCTTCTCGGTGATCCTGTCTGGGTGCTCGCTCACCCACTTCAACTGCCGCCTGTCACCATGCAAATGCTTCTTCTCTTGCAAATATGGCTTCTTATTTCATTAAATTCCCCCCAACCCCTTTGTTCCCCTTGGCGTGGTCCTCCTTTGCTTTCCTGGGCCCTGTACCATGTGGTGATGACATCAGATGCCATCCCACGCAGTAGGCCCCGGCTCTGCCACTCCTGGCTGAACAGATCCGGCTTGCTCACTCCATACCCTGCTACTTACCCTTCAAAAGATTCGCTTCACTGTAAAAAACAGGCTCCTTTTGATTCTATCCCCTATCCCCTTGTTTCCCTTTGCATGGTCCTGCCTCATACCCCAGGCCCTGTACCGCGTGGTGATGATGTCAGATGCCATCCCACGCAGTAGGTCCAGCATTTTACCACTCCAGGCTATGCACCTCGGTATACTCGCTCTCTTCCAATGCTGTGTGCCCCCACAAAACTCGCTTTAATGCGAGAAACACTCCTGCATTTTAAAAATCCTCTGCTTGTCCACAGCCCTTTTATCCATATCTCCCCCCAAACACCCTGAGCCCTCGGCTCACTTTTCTTTGCCATATCCCTGCTCATGGGCAGATCCTCAGCCTCAGCCAATGCTGGCAAAGAAACCCACACAGCCAGAAAACCCACTCCCCATGCTGGAGCACTGCAACCCTCAAGCGCTTTCCTCGCAGCACTCTCCAACAATGCCAGTTCCTGGTGCCTTCCTCACCCCATGGCTGTGCTACTTTACATAGCTGGCTGGAGCCTCCACACCCTATCAATCCCACTTGCCCACCTTCTTCCTAGCAGTTTTTAAAATCAGCATTGCTATTCTCTTTACGATCTGATTCACAAACCCCACACCTCACGGTGTCCCCTTTTCTTATCCTGCCCAGACAACCTTGTGGTGTCCACATTTCTTATACAGGCCTCCTCTTCTGTCCCCACAGTCCAGGCTGAAACAACATACAGTGGTTACTAAGATTGCTGAAATTGTAAACTAAACTTGCTGCTTGCTCACCCTGCATTGCATATCCTAGGCAGTGCTATCTTACAGTGAATTAAATCAGGGACCTTACCTTGTTTCCAGCGATTTGCCTGTTTACTCACTTACGAGAAGGCCTCCAAATTCTCTCGGTTGTCCTCTTTATTTTTTTTACTTTTAATTTTTTTTTCATGTAATATATTACTTCTACTGGTATCTTTTATATCCTTTTAACTCAGAATACTCTACTCCCATATGCCAACTGGCTCAAACTTTTCTGCCAAACTGATGTGCTTCCAAAGTAAAAAATTCTTGGAGCAACTTTGTGAGCTCCCCTTGCTGTGCAGCCCCGCAGCCCCTTATAAGTGGCCCCCTTTGTGCCTACCCCTAGCTCCCTGGGCCACTCTCTTGCTGCCACCTCACTGTCCCCACCACTCCCCTTTCTCTGCCCTTTTTGTGACCTCATTTGGTCCTCCCCTTCTGAGGCCTGATGGCTTTCCTGGGTCCCACTCCTCCCTCTGCCCCCCCCCCCTCCGCTTTCTGAGCTTCCCACACTTATTTGCTGAGGCCTTGGGACAATGGGGTCTACCCTTTTACATGAGTAACCCTCTATATATAAATTTAAGAGTAGAGTAGAGTAGAACAGAGGGCCAGCCTGACAGAGCAGTGGTTGAGGAAATACTTTATATTTTGGTAAGCTAAGGTGTTATGAAATGGCTAGTATCAAGCAATCAATCTGGTCACATTACCATACATTAATTTTACATTACCACATGGTTCAGATTTTGCTTTCTTTTTTTATATAAAAGCATTTTGTTTTAGCATTATCATGTATTCTTGCTTACATATCCCACACCTGGAATAACACTGTGGGCTGGCAGGAGGAGGAGCAAGCTGCCAACCTTTCTGATAAAATAAAATAATGTTTGCCTCATAAATGTATGAATAGGTTAATAAGGCCAAAATAGCACTGTAGCTGTTTTAAAGCTATGGATCATATATATATATATATATATATATATATATATATATATATATATATATATATATATATATATATATATATATATATATATATATATATATATATATATATATATATATATATGTATATATATATATATATATATATATATATATATATATATATTCATTACAAAAACTTCATTAATGCATCAGTTAGGGTTGACAGCACAGCGACAAAAGTATGGAAATGTGATGCTAGGGTTACCACCCAACCCCCACTCTCCCACCCTCCACTCACCGATAGATGTCAGGGTGTGCCATGGGGTTTTCAGGCCCAACTCTCACCCCATTCCATGTGTAAGCAAGCTGACATGCTACAGTATAGGAGAATGGGGTGAGAGTTAGGCCTGATGACCCCATGGCACACCCTATCTGTTGGTGAGTGGAGGGTGGGGGGTGGAGGTGAGGTGGTAGAGGGGTAACCCTAACATCACATTTCCATACTTTTGTCACTGTGCTATCAACCCTAACTGATGCATTAATGGAGTTTTTTGCAATGAATTTCCTTTCTTTTTGAGAAAGTGTAATCCAACTAGTAACTGGAATGTGGTAGTGGGAGCGCGGGCCCCTTCAGGCCCTGTGCTCCCCTCATGCTGCTCATTTTTTCTTAATGGTATGCATATGTGGGAGCATGGGCCCCCTAGGCCCTGTGCCCCCACTTACACATATGTACGGAGCCATATAGTAGCCCCATAGTACTCAAAAGGAACCCTTGTAACACGTATTTGGCAGTATCTCTATAACTGTAGCAACTATAAAAAAAATTCCACTGCAGTAGTATTCATGACTTCAAAACCTCCACATGTGCTTAAGCTGCAGTGAATGAAAAATCCATATCTTGCACTGTTTCCGAGATACAGGTGCAGAAAGTTGCCATGGGCGCCACAGTGTTAGCCTAAGGGAAATTTCTCAACTTTGGAGCTCTGTAATTATGGCCCCATTGAATGTTTTAGGACAAAACCACCAAAAGGTACATCTGGGGGATGAGGGTTTGCCACCCTGCAAATTTCAGGCCAAAAGCCCCAACCGTTTTGGTGTAGTGGGATGGCAAAGAATTGTTTTTTGGGGCCAAAACACTGTCGCAATTTCACAAAAATAGGCATAACACTTTCATGATTCGTGAAGTGTCACAGTCATTTCTGTCACAATTTGTAACACTATGGAGGGGTCTGATCTTTAAAAGGCATTTCTGGGAGGGTCCCCCCCAAAAAATAGTGCCATGATCCTCAGGATCTGACTAGGTAAACACGACAGTCAGTGTTTACCTAGGGGGTCCCAAATTTAAACACCAGGGCCCAGATATTCAAACTGCGCCCAAAAAGTGTGCAACAGCAGGAGCAAGCTCAAGTCCATTGTGCCCATGTGCAAGAGGTGTGATATTCAAAGACTGCACTGGCCAAGATGCGTCTACAGCCGATGACTGAATATCGCACCACCTGCTCCATAGCGCAACTAGGGAGGGGAAGCTGAGCATATCTGGTGCGCCATAGCGCAACAAGGGATGTTCAGCTGAGCAGTCCAGATGCGCCATAGAGCAACCAGGGATACCCCCCAGCAGCAGGGCAGCAATGCAACAGCACAACCAGGGATGCAGGGGCCCACCACCCATGCCACAGATGGGCAGAGGAACACACTGCAGAACAGACATCGTCCCCCCACACCCCATGCACTGCACAACTGGGGGAGGGCTAGAATAACCACTGGCCCATGGAGACAAGCAAACAACCCACAGCTGGGCCATGGTGCCCCATTACACCCCCTGGCAAGCTGTGACCGGCACACAAGGAGGGCCGACCACCCCGTGCCACACCATCCCACCAATGCAGAGCACACCCTGCACCGTGACCCCCAGACACCCGGCCCAGGAGCAGCATCCACCAGTGCAGGATACCCTATGCATGCCACCACCCCCACTGTGACAATGCAACCTTGTGCACCACTGAACCATGCAAGGCAGCCCCACCACGAGCACCCATCAGCGGGTGGCAGCACACAGCAATGCAACAATGGCATACACAGTGCCACCACGCACAGCCCCCCCAAGGTACAGCTGAGAGACCGACCATGCGTCAGCACACTATGTACCCCACACATGACAGGGCATGCCCCTGATCCCACCACCAGTAGTACAGCACCCTGCACACCCTCCCAAGGACACACCCCGACCCAGTACTGGCCACAACAGACCAAGCGCAGACACCCACAGTGATGCATGGAAGCATGCATCACACCGGATACAACACAGTGCATGGACAAACACCCACCCATACCCAAGGGCACACCAACACAGGGATGCAGTAGCGGGGCAACCAAGCCCCCAGCTTGGGTCCATGGAAACCGTGGACACACGGCCAGGAGTCCTCCGTGGAACAGGAGTGCCAGCCACCCTGCGCAGGCACTGTGGAGCTGTACACCACCAGCATTTGCCCAGAGCACAAGTTACAGACAGTGGTGCACATCCTCTGCAACACACACAAGCCACAGCATGGAGGTGGGACAACAACAGCGGAGGCCACAGTGTCACACGAGGCAGACATGCACCACACCAGTGACAGGAGGCAACCCAGCATTGTGATGGGTACAGTGGCTGTCCTGCATGGACAGCCACCACTGACATGCCAGTGGACTGTGCAGGTCACAGACATGCAAGGGTGTCAGCTGCACAGGCCATGGACGGGCTGACAGGTGAGCCAAGGACACAGAGCATGCACCATGGACCACTGCACACAGTCATCCAGTGTACAGGGAACAACACACACACACCACAGACAGTGACTGATAGCTACTCCAACACCATAGTCACTTCCCCCACCGACACACACACATGCCCATGACTGCACCACCCCTGATGCCATGCACACCACTGCAGCTGAGCACCTATAGCCCACTGCAAATCAGAGACCACCACAGTAGTCATATCAAAAGAAATGAATTTAAAAACATCAAACAAAACTATGTACAATTATTTACAAATGTGTGGGGGGAGGGCCACAAACAAGATGGGGGTGGGTAAGGGGCAGTGGTGAACAAATGGTACAGGGAAGGAGGGGTGTGAGGGTGGGTCCAGGGGGTAGGGGAAATCAGGGGCATTGTGAAGCTCAGTGGGAGCCCTGCTCCCCGCTTTGGCTGCTCCTCCTACCATGATGCTGCCTGACCCCCCAGACTCTCGATCCTCTGCAGGATGTCCAGTGACGCCCTGGCAACAATCAGTATTTCCTGCAGTGCCTCCCGGATCATGTGCAGCTGCTGTCCACCTAGGACAAGGGAGCAGAGTCAATAGGTGTGAATGCACAGCCCCATATAGCCCACCCACTGTGCATGACATACGGCCGTGGGACATGCCTCTGTGATGGTGTGTGGCCACCCACATTGATCGTGTCCACAAGACCTGCCCACCCAGGCGCACACAGCCATGTGGACTGCTGCACACACCCACCGGCCAAGTTCTGCACAGCACCACCACGACTGTTTAGTGACATGGCTATGTGGTGCGAAGGCAGTGGCACAGCCATGTACCTGGTGCATGCATGGACCACCATTGACGCACTCCCAGACATGCAGTGCCACTGGACACTGCTGAATGTAACAAGTTGCGTGCATGGCAGTGGTGTCAATGGATGGTGGCCATGCCCCACTGCCCGCCCTGTTACACAGCATGCAATAGTAATCATGGATGTAATGCACTCACCATCATCAGGCTGGTCCCTCTGCCTCTGTGGACCTTTGCCCCTCCTGGTGTACCGGTCTTCCAGCTGATGCCTCCTCTCCATCGCCAGCCATCTCTCTTCTGGGCCTAAGGTGCAAACATGGAGAGAGGAACATCAGTACAATCCTGTAGCAAAGTCCCCCTGCCCCCATGTGTGTGCAATCCCACACAGCCAGACCCATCCACCCCATACCCTGATAACACCACCACAGCCAACACTGGATGGCCCACCCCCATGTTCCAGGCACATGCAACTGTGATACCCATATGGAAGATAAAAGTGTATGGACGTTACACCTACCTGGCCGTGGCACCGTGCCCCTGCTGGCATGTGCCCGCAGGTGGTCAAGCAGGTCTGGGTCCCTCCGCCTCAGGTCCCCATATCTGTGGCGGCACTGCTCCACAGTCCACCCCATTCCTGTGGCCTCCTCCATGGTGTCGGCCACCTCCTGCCACACCTGACTCCTGGACCTGTCCAGGGGTGCCTCACCAAACAGTGGGCCAACAAGTGGCTCCACAATGGCAACCAGGTTTGCCATTTCAATCTGGCTCCACTGGGCAGCTCTCCTCCGCGCCATCTCTCTTGCTCGGTAGGGTCAAAATGGTGCTCTGCAGCGTGGGTCTGCCACGTGCAGATGCTGCACAGTACAGCACTGCCATTCCCTATCTCGCTGTCACCGAACAGCGTGATAGTGGTGCACCCATGCCTGACGAATGGCACCTAGGGGGCAAAGGTCGGGCACAGGGTCAAGGGTCTCTGGCACACGGACAGCTACAGCGTGATTGGAACCCAATGCATGTAGCGCGATTGGGTGCCTGTGTGCCACCTCCAGTAGCGGCCTACCGCGCTGTTCCCCAGTGCGCCTACGATGCCCCAGTGCCACAGCGCCATATAGGTGAACATCACTGTAGCGCCACTGGCACAATGGTGGCCATGCCCTGCATTGCATCCCACGCACAGCACATCAGCAGCGCGGCAGGCGCCTGCGTCATCAACCTGGGCATGCGCAGTTAGGTGTGTACTGCGCATGTCACAGAACTGCTCCCTTCTCTCAGCATGTTCAACACAATTGCGCAAAGTGCAAAAGCGCGATATTCAGCCATCATATGCAAATCAGCTAATCAGCCATTCAATGGTGCAGCACTGCAGTTTGTATCCACTTAAAGTTGCACCTCACCTCATTTGCACGGGTTGCGCTATAAAAGTGCGACATTGGGCTGCAATGGCCATAGTCGGTTACTGCAGTCTATTGGTGAGTTGCATGCTGTTCGGGAGCGTGGACTGTGGATTTTGGGACATGCATGGGACTGCACAGTCACAGGTAACAACTGACATTCTCACAGGCTGAATCATGACTGAGCGAGTTGTGGGAGAAGAGGAACAGAGTTGTGGAAGCAGTAGGTGGCCAAATTTCACCAAGGCCGAGACGGATGCCCTGTTTGAGGCCTACCTGGACCAGGAGCCGCTTCTCAGCAGATGCCAGGGAACACCACAGGCCCGTGCTGCTGCATGGGAGGAAGTGGCGCATGCTGTGAACCTGCATGGCAGCCACCAGCACTCCGTGCAGGAGTGCAAGAAGAAGATGGGCACAGACAGGAGGAAGATTGAGGAGAAGGTGGCTGCCATCAGGGCAGCATGATCTGCGACAGGTGGGGGACAGCTGGAGGTGCTATGCCTGACTCCACAGGAGGAGAGGGTTGCTGGCAGCATGCAGCATTGTGCCATTGGGGGGTGTTCCAGGTGGTGGATTCCAGACGGGTGGTAGCCCGTCACTGCATGGTAGGTCATGGTCTGTCTATTGGGGGGGACAGGGTAGGTCACATGCAGTAACGCAACTTTGTTTTCCCTTACAGCTCCTGAGCATCTGCATGGGTCAGCAGTGGTGGGCCTCTCCACTGATGCCAGTCAGATGGAGATGAGGAGGGCCCATCCACCTCCACAGGAATACATGGCTCAGTGCGACATTGGGCCCTCCTGGCTGTCCAGACTGATGTTGTTGGAACAGGTGTGGAGGAGGCCCTGCCCGTGTCCCAGCATGCCGGCATCCATGGATGCCAGCATGCTGTGACTTGGGCTGGCGCCGGGTCTGTCACCGATGATGATGTCGCCAACATGATGGGCAGTGACACGTGTGTGCCACAGGATGGCCATACAGCAGGTAACATCGTGGCCATGGCTGTGGGTGGTGCCTCCGTGGAGGCCTGAGTGTCATCACAGTCCCAGCCTGTGCCTGTCAGCACCGGTGGGGCAGCACTGGTGTGTGTACAGGACAGTGGGACTGTTGCGACCACCGCAGTGGCACCAGTGAGCCCCGGGGAGTGGCAGCCGGAGGGGCAGCATCAGCAGTCAGCCAATGGGCTTGGGGGTACAGTGTCAGGGGGCGGCGTCAGTGCACCACCTGTGGACATGCCCAGGCCTGGTCCTGGTGTGCAGCGCCCACCCTCAAGGGGTGCTGAGCATCAGGGCCGTGCACATCCTGAGGGACAGGATGCCAATCAGGCAGATGACCTCTTGGATGAGCACACCCACATACTGGAAGCATCACTCAATCAGCAGATGCGGCTTGCGATGGCGGTGGATGCACTGCATGCGGCTCTGGAATGGGCAGAGGAGCGTCGCAGCAGAGACACCACTCTGCTCCTGGCAGGGATGGACCAGTTGCGGGAGGATGTGACCACTGCCATTGACAGGCAGACACAGGCATTCACTGCTGTCATGGCCACAATGGGCACACAGTTATTTGCTCATGCGTCGCAAGACACCATGCAGTGCACTGTCCACCGCCCCATTCCCGGCGTCGTGCGACACCATCCTTGTCGACACCGGGTTCAGCTGTGGGCATCCCGAGCACGCCTGGCGCAGGCATGTTCAGTGTGCTGCAGACCTCTGTGTGAGCACGGTCACGTTCACGCAGTGGAACCCCTGGGGGACCATCGGTGCCACCCCATGATGCCAGTGGTCAGCCTGTCAGTGCTTGCGGGTCTAGGCAGGGCTGCCCATGCATCCATGGTGGCCGGAGCACTGTGGCACATGACTGACCTGTCTCCCAACCCGGCTACTGTCTGATGCTGCCCTGTGTGCACTGTGTCATTCAGCGGGCAATGCACGGGTGGGTACCCGGTCCTGCACGCAGACACACAGTCCATCTGCACACCCTCCCAGCTGCTGTCCGCAGTTGCATGTGCATGATGATGCCTGCATTGCGCTGTACACCAATGTGCAATGGTGCTCACCATCTGACACACGCACAGTGACAAGCAGTGGGCGTGGGGGTCTGTGGGCATGTGTGTGGCGAGGGGTGGCATTCTGGGTCGGTGTGCCTCCTACCCTTTGTGCATGTCTGGTGCATTTTGTGTGTGTGTGTCTGTCCACTTGCCATGTGAGACCTCACCAACCCCTGGTGATGTGTATGGTTCCATGCCCGGCCAGTTCCCTTGACGGCATACACCCCTCGTGTGTGTCCATGTGTGTTTGTGGGTTGTGTCTTAGCCACTGGTGGTTGCACATGGCCCCATGACTTACCTGTGTTGGCTGAAGTGCTCCTCTGTGATGGTGTCCCAGTGCAGCTGTGCCAGCCGGAGCAGTCGGGGGTCCCCTTGCCCAAGGGAGGGCTGCCCATCACCATTGTCACCAGTGTCCTCATCGTCCCCATTGCTGTCCCCCTCTTTGACCTGTACGGCTATCCCACATTCGTTGACCATGTTGTGCAGGATGCAACAGGCCAGGAATAGCCCACAGGCCTTTGAGTGGCTATACTGTAGGGCACCGCCGGAGGTGTCCAGGCAACGGAAACGTGCCTTCAGCATCCTGAACACCCGCCCAATGACATTATGTGTGGTGGCATGTGCCTCATTGTAGCATTGCTGCGATGGAGTCATGGGCCGCCGGTATGGTGTGAGCAGCCAGGGACAGAGTGGGTATCCACTGTCACCTTTGTGTAGAGGGTGGAGGTTAGTTTGGTGATCAGCATCGCCCTGCCCTGGGCCATGTAGGCCACTACCATGTCACCTCTGACCACGCCCCCCCAGGCCCTATGATTGTCCATGTGGTTTGCGTACTCGCCCACTAGGTGACCAGTGGGGATAGCCCCACTCTTGAATCTGTGGCACAGTGCCAACTGGTGCCAGATGAAGGCATCATGTGCTCCCCCAGGGTGCGTGGCATCGCACACCACCTGGCAGTTGATGCTAACATAGCCCTTCCGATTTATATATGCGGCTCCCTCGGGGCCAGGTGGTGTGCGGATGGCCACATGGGTGCAGTCTATTGCCCCTAGCATGCCAGGCATACGTGCTACCCTGTGGAACTCCTGTATGTTTGCTGTGTACTCCGCCAGTGTGCTGGGGAAATGGATGTACTCCACAGCATGTGGCAGTAGTGCGTTGAAGAATTGGGTGAGGTGGCGTGACGCAGCGGACTGGGTTATGCCTCTGGTGTCCCCAGTTGGTCTCTGGAAGGTACCCGTGGTGAGCAAGCACATGCAAGCTGTCACTTTCATCTCCACTGACAGAGCATGGCTCTGTCGTGTGGGTGCCTGCATCACATCACTGCACAGCTCACAGAGCCGCCTCAGAATTGCCTGATTCAGGCGGTACTGGCTCATGATCTCCATATCACTATACAGCTCGAAGCTGGTGCATTCTTGGTGCTGCCTGTTGGGGGCATACCGCTGAAGGGCCCTTCCACGGCCACACACCCCTGCTGCCCGCCTTCTCACCCCCCCTCATTACTGCCTCCATCTGGATGGTGGCACTGGCCATGTCCCTGGCTTGTGTTCACCCCCCCGGCAGCTGTTTCTGTGTTCCCCCGCTGTCCTGGCTGCTACTTCCCTGCACTGGGAACACCTGACTGTGCTGGCCTCACTGCTGCGTAGCAAGTACTCCCCCCCCCTCTGCACTGTGGCTCCCCACACCTTCCCCTGAGCCAGTGGGTTCCAGGTGCCCTTTCACTGTCCTGCCCTGTGTGTATGAGTGTTGCCTGTGTGGCTGGCTATAGTTCCACAACTTGAGGCTTCCCTGTAGTGTTCTTGTGCCTCTCCCTTGCTCCTTTTTATTTTGGCTCATTTCTGCTATGGCGCAACTTCCGCTGGTTCCCCTATTGCGCATGGCACATGTTGTTGAATATTGCACTGCACCATTTATGCATGGTTCCTCACCCTTCAGTTGTGCATACATTCATTATCATTGAGCTGTTGCTCAGCGTGATTTGGGGGGCGCAATTGCCTCCCACTGAATATCGCAGAATGGTGCATTTTCAGACTTGCACTGACGCAACCCTATTGCGCATGTTGCAATTCTTTTGAATATCTGGGCCCAGGTATTTTTCTCTCTCACTAACTGAAAACAAGATGGCTGCCACATGACAGCAAAAGGGCCATTTGCGAGAGTAAAATACAGTGGCGGCAACTTTCGAGAGACACATATATTTTTTTCCCAATGACTACAATGGAAAACTTTTGAACAGTTTAATATTTTTTCACCAAATCTTTTAAAGGCACATCAGTGACCTAGACTACATCTTCCCTGAAGATTTCAGACCAAATGGACAAATCATGCGGGCTACAGCCACAAGCAAAGAAACATGCAAAAACCCAATTTTTGTTTTGGTGTTGGGCACTCTGCAGTTCCACAACCACTCATCTGACCATAAAGCAACTTACCAGATCCAGAGATCTATGGTACCAGACCATGCATGCAAACTTTCAGGCAAATCTGTCATATGGTGCCAAAGTTATTAAAGTGCAAAATTTGGGGTTTAACATAGAAGTGGCCACTATAGTTAGGGTTGAGTACCTCATTTAAGGTTAAATCTGAAATTTTGCATTTTAATAACTTTGCCACCATACCACAGATTTGCCTGAAATTTGGATTGCAAGGTCTCTGCACCTACCAAGTTTCGTTATGATCAGATGTACGGTTGTGAAGCTACAGAGTGCCAAACAATGCATAAATTATGTTTTTTTTCATGTTTCTTTGCTCATGTCTACAGCCCGCACAGTTTGCACAATCAGTCTGAGAACTTCAGGGACCATGCAGCTGGGGTCCCCGATGTGCCTTTCAAATATTTCATGAAAAAATATTAAACAGTTCAAAAGTTATTCAAAAAACACTGAATCCCATTATAGTCTGTGGGACAATTTAACAAACTATGCAAAAGTGTCGCAAATGACCGTTTTACTTTCATGATTCAGCCATTTTTACGTTCACTTGCGCGCATGCACAAGGAACGCCTTGGGAGAATGGGACACTTTGGAGGTGTGCCCCTCCCCTGCAATCCCCTGCTCCATTGAGCAGGTGTGGCAGTCCTGCACCAATCGGATGTGGTGCTGTGTACGACAGTGGTGGTCTTCTCTTCAAAGAAAACCACCGCTGTCATACACAGCACCACGTCACGCCGCCCCCCCAAAACTTTGCTGCCATGCTGGGAGCCCACCCCAGCGTGGCAAGCGTCCGCATCGTCTGCGATGGGTGCCCAATCCGTCGGCTCCTGCCCCCCCAGCCATCCTTCTGCCATGCTGGGGCCCACTCCAGCGTGGCAAGCGTCCTCGTTGTCTGCTGGCCACGGGTGCCCAATCCCTACTGGCTCCACGGCCCCCCCAGCCATCCTTCTGCTACGCTGGGAGCCCACCCCAGCGTGGCAAACGTCCCACATCATCTTTTTTTTTTATATACAAATCTGTAAATTGAAAACGGTCCCACGGCGCTTCTCCCAGCCCCCCTCCCACAACCCGCACCCACCCACTGCGCTCCCTGCCTCCCCACACCCCCCTCACCCCATACTTACCTCTGGAGCTCGGCGCGACGATCATCGGTGGACCGGGAACATGCCTGCACTCTTCAAAGCCGACCGCGAACTGAGGAAATGCCGGTAAGCTGTATAATGGGCTAGATAGGGGGTTTTCAACTTTATTGCATATCTCAGGCATTTTTTGGAATTTTTGCATCAAATTTTCAACATGGGGCTTTTGGGAACCCTTCTCATGAATGATGTCACTGTCATGGTATTATTCGGGCCCAAAGGGTGATTTCGCAGTCATTGCGCAGTCACTGCGTGAAATCACCCTTCAGGCCTGAATAACACCATGACAGTGACATCATTCATGAGAAGGGGTCCCAAAAACCCCATGTTGAAAATTTGGTGCAAAAATTCCAAAAAATGACTGTTTCACGAAGCCGCATTAAGTAGCAGTTCCTATGCAGGCTTGTAAGTTCGCTGGGTTTCAATATTTTCATTCCAGATTTTCAACATTGCCATTTTACCACACCTCCTTATGAGCAGTACAGCTGTCATTTTTCACATCCTGCCCAAACGTGTAGCCTGGCCTTCATGTAGCGCATAATGGCGCAGGGTTATGTGGAAATCAACAAGGACACATTAAGAAAATCACAGTGACACTGTTCATGAGCAGAGCTCTTAAAATGGCTATGTTGAAAATTTGGTGAAAAAATTCCAAAATGACTGTTTACAAAGCGTATGCTACAGTTCCTACACACACTCGTAAGTTCGCGATTTTTCAATATTTGCACTCCAATGACTTCCAAATACCTAAACAGCACATAGAAGCAAGCAACATTCGGCATTGACAAATGCTTGTACTTCTTTGTCGCTGATTTTTTTAAGCCATGTCCAAGTGCCAAATACCACTGCAAATACCTGCAAGCGAACGTTCGGCATTGACAAATGCTTGTTTTTTCAGTTGGTCAGAAAAATGCTTGGCATTTAAATTTGGGACCCTCTAGGGACACAATTCTTGTTGTATTCACCTAGTCGAACCCTGAAGATGATAGGCGTGTCTTTTTTTTTTTAACTATGTATTTATGCTCCTACTTGCCTCCCTTCTCCACTCTCTCCGGCATCCTACTACCCGCAGGCCCCACTCTCCATTGAGATCTGCCCCTACAGCACCTGACGCCACACACAATCTTACCTCCGGTATACCCCCCCGCGGATAGGGGTGAGGAGGAACACCCCTTACCTCCTCAAACCAGCACACTGAAGCTTGTGAGGTCAGTGCAGCTGAGTCTGTTCAATGAGCCTGGAGACCTGCCAGCGAGGTGCCATCGCCTAGGAGAAGCCAAGGTGTTTTTTCTGGTTTCTTTCCTCCCTCCTCCCGATGCTAGTGTGCAATGAGGGGCTATGAGCTAGGAGGCATGCTGAGACGTACCTCTTTGCTCCGCCCTTCTGCCAACATCACCCAATCCACTTGCAGCTGCTCCACCTACTGCGCTATCCACTCAGACTCCCCTAGGTGGTAGCATTGCAGTGGGAGCCTGCAATGCCCCCCCCAGAGAAGGAGAGCTGCCATCAGGTGCTCTATCCTTCTCCGCCCTGGCTGACCCCCGGCAACCCGAGCTTGCTCCCGAACCCGGGTTGCTGGTGTGGTGTCTAGCATCTCAACCCTCAGCGTCACCGGGCCAGCACTAGTTGTGTCTTTTTTGTGGGGTAAAAGACCCCAGAAATATGCTTTTAAAATTATTGTAAAAAGTAGTGTCACAAAGTACTTTCGCAAATACGACACTTTCATGATTTTTTTTTTGCGAAAGTGTTGTGATTTGCAAATGTAATTTGTGACACTATGCCCGAAACAATAGGAAATCTTTGCCACTCTGCTGCAAAGCAACAGTTTGGTCTTTTGGGTTTAAATTTGCAGAGAAGAAAGCCAACATCCCACAGATGTGCCTTTTGGTGGTTTGGTGCCAAAATATTACTGGGCTGCAAAGTTACAGCACTCCGAAGTTGACAATTTTTCCCATAGGATAACATTATGGCGTCCGCGACGCATTTCGGGTCTCATATCTCAAAAACAGTTCGAGATACTTACTTTTCGTCACAAAAATTCTTAGTCCCCTGGGGGCTAAGTGCAAAACTAGCCTGGAAAATCATAAATAATATGAGATTTAAAAATTTTTTCTACATCGTACAGTTCCTGAGATATAAGCAATTTAGTATTCCAAGTGCTAATTTTCTGGCTGGAGGGCCATTATTATGCCCACATTCTTTGTATTCACTGTGCTTCGGAATGCACCTTTTCGGGACACAAAGCATGTGCGTTTGTATTACTGTTACCGTTAGCATTTCCGTTTATGTTTCCGCTTGCTTTACCGTTACTGTTTGCGTTACCATTTCTGTTTGTGTCAACGTGTGCATTACCATTTGTGGTTGCATTTGCAGTTGCATTTGCATTTGCATTACTGTTTCCTTTTGCATCATTGTTGGCGTTACCGTTACCATTTGCATTTGTGTTTGCATTTCTGCTACTGGTTCTGTTACCGTTTGCGTTTACATTACCGTTTGTGTTACCATTTGCATTTGAGTTTCTGTTATCATTAGTGTTTGCATTTGTGCTTGTGTTTCCTTTATCATACGTGTTACAGTTTCCTTCTGCATCACTGTTGGCATTACCGTTACCATTTGCGTTTTCATTACCGTTTGCATTTTCGTTAATGTTTGTGTTACCATTTGTGTTTTCATTTATGTTTGCGCTTGTGTGTACGTTACTGTTTGTGTTACTGTTTCCTTTTGCGTTTCCACTTGCGTTTGTGTTACCATTTGCGTTACTGTTTCCTTTTGCGTCACTGTTTGCATTACCATTACCGTTTGCATTTCTGCTTGCATTACCATAACCGTTTGCATTTTATTACTGTTTGCGTAACCATTTGTGTTGGTGTTTACTTTTGCACTTGTGTTTACATAACTAGTTGCATAACCATTTTTGCTTGCATTTGCACTTGCATTTCCATTACCGTTTGCGTTAGCATTTCATTTTGCATCACCGTTGGTGTTAGCATTTACGTTTCTGTTTCTGTTACCATTTGCTTTCCCATTACCGTTTCTGTTACCGTTACCATTACCATTACTGTTTGCATTAAGGTTTGACCTTGTGTTTCCGTTAACGCTTGTCTTACTGTTTCTGCTTGTGTCACCATTACCATTACCATTTGCGTTTGTGCTTCCATTTGCATTATGCTTTTTCGTTACCTTTTGCATTTTTGTTTGAGTTTCTGTTACCATTTGCGTTATTGTTTGCATTTGCTTCACCGTTGGCGTTACTGTTTGCGTTTGCGCTTAAACATTACATTCTTTGTGTGATTATAACTTTACAACTGTTAAACGGATTTGTGTAATATTTGTAATACTTGGTCTACTATGGTACTTCTGTGCATTTACCAATCTTTATTTGACATATTCATAAGCACGTAGAAAGCCCTTTGTTCAAGGAAGATGCCAGCTTTTGTTTGGTGAAAAAATGTTGTTCTGTTCCAGAGTTATAAGCATTTGAAGTTGGCCCCCATTCGTGGTCAGAGATTTTTCAGCTGGTAGTTCCACCATTTTACCACATTTTCAACTGGGAGTTCTGCCATTTTGTGGTGGAAGACTTCTTAAAGGTGCACAAACTTTAAAATTGAATATCTCTGGAACAGTTTGGTCTTTTAAAATGAAATTTGGAGGGTGTTGAGTGGATGTCATGGAAATGTGAATTATGCTGTTTATATGTTGGGAAAATAATTTGCTGCAGAGATACTGTGTGACGCAGTTAATATTTTAGGTTAGAGGAATGGTCAAATGTATGGCAGCTTAGATTCAATGCTAAGAAGTGTAAGGTAATGCACCTGGGAAACAAAAACCCAGGGGAAGAGTACACAATGGGGGGTGAGATACTAACAACAACAAAAATGGAAAGGGACCTGGGGTAGTCATATTAGATGACCTAAAGGTGGGCAAGCAATGTGAGAGGGCAGCAAGGAGGGCTGGGGGGATACTGGGATGCATAGGGAGAGGCATCACCAGTAGAAAACAAGAAGTTATTATCCCTCTGTACAGACAGCTGGTGAGACCACATCTGGAGTACTGCATGCAGTTCTGGACACCCAATCTCTGCAAAGACATAGACAGGATGGAAGCTGTCCAGAGGAGGGCAACTAAAATGGTGCAGGTCTGCACCGGAAGACATATGAAGAGAGACTTATGAGCTTAATATGTATAGCCTCGAGGAAAAGGAGGAGAGGGGGACATGATAGAAACTTTCAAGTACCTCAAGGAATCAACAAAGTCCAAGAGGGTAGCATCTTTCAAAAAAGAGGTGTGCAAGAACAAGGGGCACAATTTGAACATAGAAGGGCGGTTCAGAGGTAATTTAAGGAAGTATTTTTCACAGAGGGGTTGTGGATGTATGGAATGGCCTTCCAGAGGAGGTTGTGGAGTCAAAAACGGTGGTGGAATTCAAGCATGCATGGGACAGTCAAAAGGCAATTCTAGGGGAAGGGGGTAGGAAGAAGTAGGCTGCTGGTTAACTAGGATCTGCAGCTTATCCATCAGGTAGGGAAATGGGCAGACTGGGTGGGCCAAGCGGTCCTTATCTGCCGTCAAATTCTATGTTTCTATGTGTTACGGTTTGCACTTGCGTTTCCATTACCGTTTCTGTTACTATTTATGTTTATGTCACTGTTACTGTTACCATTTGTAGTTACATTATCGTTACCATTACCGTTGTGTTTTGCATTTTCATTTGCATCACTGTTACCATTACTGTAACAGTTAGTGCTTGTGTTTGCATTCACATTTATGTTGGTGTTACAGTTACCATTAGCAGCTGCATTTCACTCACCATTACCGTTACTGTTAGCGTTACTGTTATGGTTCTTACACAGACATGGGCAGCATGGTTTCTGGCCCAGCGTTCCCACCACCACATTCCATTCACTATTTATATTGCACATTCACAAAAAGAAGGGAAATTCATGACAAAAAAACTCTGTTTAATGCATCAGTTAGGGCTGTTCCACAGTGACAAAAGTGAGGCAATTCGGTATTAGGTTTGCCACCCCTTGCACCTCACGCCCACCCTGCCCCACCAACAGGCATTGGGGTGCGTGTTGGGGTCATCAGGCCTAACTCTCACCCTATTCTCCTATACTGCACCACCTCAGCTTATTTACACAGGGAATGGGGTGAGAGCTAGGTCTGACAACCCCAATGCACACCCCGATGCCTGTTGGTGGGGGCATGGTGTGCAAGTGGTGGTAACCCTAACACCAAATTTCCTCACTTTTGTCACTGTGGAACAACCCTAACTGATGCATTAAATGGAGTTTTTTGCCATTAATATAGATATATATATATATAATATTATATATATATATATATATATATATATATATATATATACACACACATATACACATACACACACACACATATATATATATACATACATATGATAGGTTTAATATATTTTTTATAGAATCAGGACATTTTTTTGGTGCCACCAATGGGTCCCTGTCTGATTCCTAGAGTACAAATCTTGGTGATGGGCATCAATTTGTATTGAAAGAAATAGTAGGACATGAGGTTTTGGAACTTCTTCAGGGGTTAAAGTTGAGTAGCAGCAGTGACCCAGATGGACTGTCCACCACAATGTTGAGATATGTGACAACTCACATAGCTGAACCCTTGATATATCTGTTCAATTGGTCTATTACTTTGGGACATGTCCCTGAGGGTTGGAAGTCAGTTAAGGTGGTCCCCATTCATAAGTTGAGGGACCCTGGCCATCTGTCCAACTATAGGCCAATATCTCTGTTGCTGGTGGTCAGTAAAATGTTTGAAAAGTTGTTCTCTAGGCAGGTTATGGACCATCTGGAAGGAAATGGGCTACTGGACCAGTATCAATCTGGTTTCCAAAAATTTCATGGGACCTTGGCAGCCATGTCAGAGGTCTTGGATGAGATCAGTGTAGCTAAGGATGCCCAGCATTTTACAGGGGTAATTCTGACAGATCTCTCCAAGGCCTTCAACACGGTCGACCATCAACTGTTGCTGAAAGGCCTATGTGAGGTTGGGTTGTCCAGGGAGACTATAAAATGGTTTTGCTTGTACCTTTGCAATAGATGGCAGGTCACAAAGGTTAATGGTTCAGAGTTGGCCCCACTTCTTGTCCAAAGAGGGGTTCCCCAGGGCTCTGTCCTGGGTTCCCTACTTCCCTAAGTGGGTGCCGCTCTGTACCATTGATTTGCCAATGACACTATCATCTGCTTTTCTCATTCTTCAATGTTAAATGTCCAAAACACACTTCAGGTGGGGTGTAATACTTTACAAACTTATTTTGCTAATTCTAGATTAAAATAAAATTCTTCAGAAACTAAATGTATGATCTTTGGGACTGCCTTAAAATTAAGAGGGAACCCGAAATTGAAACTTGTTGATGGGACAGGTACTACTTTGGAATGTGTGGATTGTTATAAGTATTTAGGGTTTTGGTTGAACAGCTTGGGTTCAGGGAACATTCACGTAGATAGGCTCATAATCCAGTTATGAAAGAGGGTGGGCTTTCTTTACAGACACAAAAATTGCTTTGATCCAGAAACATTGCATTTAATTATAAAAGTCCAAATTTTCCCTTTAATAGATTATGGAGCTACCCTGTATGACAGTGCTACCAGTGGTAGGTTGTTTAGCTTGGATGTGTTAGTAAATAGGTTAGCCAGATTGGTGTTGAATTGCTCAAAATGTATGCATCACTGAAATGTATAACAAATTGGGATGAATACCTTTATGTGATAGAAGGGTTCTCCATAAGCAGGTATTTGCTTATAAATGTGGATTAGGACATATCCTTTTATATCTGAGTAAAATGTTAAATTTTAGAAATATTGATCCCTCACTGAGTAACTCTAGTGCAAGAGAAATGTTGATTCCTTTGTACAAATCTAAATGTTCTCAATCCTGTTTTAGTTATTATGTTCCAGTTTTCTGGAATAGTCTTTCCTATGAATTTAGGACTTATATCGGGAAACCTCCTGCAGTTTCTACATTGAAAACGTTTTTATGGTCATTGGATAAGCCTTGTAAATGTTTTAACTAATTGTGTATGTTTATTTTTGAATGCTTGTGTAAAGTATGTATGAAAGGTCACCATTGTAAATAAGTTTATGCTGTATGGTTTAAACCTTGAAATAAACAAATGAACAAATATATATTCATCGCAAAAAAAACTCAGTTAATGCATGAGTTAGGGTTGATTCCACACCAACAAAATCTTGGAAATTCACCCCCACACCCTACACAGACCAACAGGTGTCAGGGTGTGCCTTGGGGTCATCGGCCTTAACTTTCACCCCATTCCATTAGTAAGGAAGCTGAGATGGCACAGTATAAGAGAATGGGGTGAGAGTTAGGCCTGATGACCCCAAGGCACACCCGATGCCTGTTGGTCTATGTAGGGTATGAGGGGTGTGGGGGAAGGGTTGATAACCCTAACATCAAATTTCCAGGCTTTTGTTGGTGTGGAATCAACCCTAACTCCTGCATTAACAGTTCTTTGCAATGAATGTCCCTTCTTTTTTTGAGAAAGTGAAATGCTACTCCTATGGTATCCATAAGTGGGAGCGTGGGCCCTCCCGGTCCTGCACTCTCACCCACCTATCAGTGTAGAGGCATACTGCAGGAGGGCCTAAAGCTCCCAGTTTAGGATTAATATTATGCATAGGTGGGAGTGCAGGCCCTCTGGGCCCCACACTCCTGCCTATCCATAAGTACAGACACATAGCACAGGCCTAGAGGCATTCCAAGTAATCCTTGTAATGCTTATTTGTCAATATCTCAGTAACCATAGCAAGTGCAGAAAAAATGTTTTTGCAGTTGTATTCATCACCTAGCCACCTCCATGCATGCTTAGTATACCTAAGCTGTGCTTTGCAAAAAATCCATATCTCAAACCGTTTTCAAGATATAGGTGCTGAAAGGCACCACAGCCACCTCAGTGTTATCCTATGGGAAAATTAACAGTTTCAGAGTGCTGTAACTCTGGAACCGGTGTAACATTTTGAACCAAACCAGCAAAAGGCACATCTGGGGCAGGCCCTTTCTACCCTGTAAATTTCAGCCCCAAAGTCCAAACCATTTAGTTGCAGTGAGGTGACAAAGAAATGGTTGATTTGGGGGCAGTAGTGTTGCAAATTGCCACACCTTCACAAAGTTTGTGAAAGAACGGTGTGAAACTTTCTCAAATTTTGTGAAAGTGTTGTACAGTACCATTCTATCACAAATTGTAAAGGTATGGGGGAGGCGATCATAAAAAAACATATTTCCTAGGGTTATAGTGACAAACTAATGCCAGCACTGTGTTCCTTAGGCCCCGATTAGGTAAACACAAATGTCAGTGTTTACCAAGGCTCAGTAAAATTTGAATTATAGCAGTTTTTCTCCACCACTAACTGAAAACAAGATGGTAGTACCACAACACTACTGAGGGCATTTGCAACAGTAAAACATTCTTTTGCGAAATTACCAGGTGCTTTTGAGAGGCACAGCTATTTTTTCCCATTGTCTACAATGGGAAACTTTAAATTTCAATAACATTTGAATGAATTAATATTTTTTCACCAAATCTTCAATAGGCACATCAGTGACCCAGACTACACACTTGCTGATAGTTTCAGATCTGACAGTCAAACCATTTGGGTTGTAGCCCCAAGCAAATAAATAGCCAAAAAAGTGTTTTTTTATACTTTTTTGGCACTTCGCAGCTCCACAACTGCACATCTGACCAGAACAAAACTTGCAAAATCCAGAGATCTATGGTACCTGACCATGCATGCACAATTTCAGGAAAATCTGTTGTATGGTTGCAAAGTTATTAAAGTGCAAAATTTTGGGTTTGACATAGAAGTGGCCGGGCAACCCTAACTATACTGGCATTACCATGCCAGTATAATATATGTTTGTGTATGTATATGTGTATGTGTTGTATATATATATATATATATATATATATATATATATATTCAACTTGTCAAGGAATCGAGTAGCTAAAGAGGCCATAGTCCAAACTCTGGGTTGTGACATGCACAGATATGTCTTGGTTTGTGTTACCCCCTTTACTAGTGGGAAGTGGTGTTATGATTTACCATTCAGCATAACCTAGGAACTGAACATTTGACAAATGATACACACTGCATTGGTAATTTGTTGATCCAGCCCTTACTACAGTTTCAGTGCCGAGTGGCATCATTTGCTTTATGACCTCGTAAAGTCACTGTCAAAAGACTGATCTGGAAGACACACTACCTTACGCTGACAGATAATTAGATGCAAGGGGCATATTTATCTTTGCATACAAATGCACTCCAAGTAGATTGGTTCACCCAAAGTTTAGACTGAGCAAATGACAGACACTGGCAACCCAGAATGAGAGAAAATGTATTTGCAGATTGACTTTCAATAGTATAATACACAGTATACCTCAGATTTAAGTTTATAGGGGAACCAGCAATGCCTTTTAGATTTTAAAAAGCCTATTTGTCACATAGAGATATGAACAGTCATTAAACATAAATGTATTTTTGTTTGGTCTGCTAAGAAAATAAGTTTTTAAGTAAGGATATTTTTTAATAAAAACATTGATTTATCAGTGAGTTGCACCCCTGTTTGGAATTATAGTGTGGCCGCTCAATCATGCTGTATTCATGTTTCCTATTCTGTGAACCTTTGCATGAAAATTACGTTTTTGCAAAACAACAGTAAAAATGCGCTGACCCCAGTATTCAGAATGTTGTCAGTTATATTTGAATTGCTCCCTCTTGGAGCCAGGCTCTCATTCTACCCAATTCACACAAAAAAATACTACCAACAGCTTAATCTGGTTCAAGGTCAGTTGGCATTCATCTGTACCCCTTCCCCCGGGTTGTGCCTAAAAATAGGCAGGATTTGTCTAGTGCACTTACCCAGTCAACAAAAACTAAATAAAATAAATTAAAATCCACAAGCCTCACTCCATGACTCTGAACTGGACACTACTGGATTGAACTACTCACTGACTCCGCATGACCTGTACTTTCAACTCGTAGTGAAGCTGTCCAGCTGGCAAGTTCAGGAGACTGAAAACTTTTGAGGTACAGTATCTGGGAGCCCATATAGAGTGTATGTGTGTGTGTGTATGCATGTATGTGATGTGTGTATGTGTGTGTGTGTGTATGTGATAGTGTATGTGATGTGTGTGTGTATGTGATGTGTGTGTGTGTGTGTGTGATGTGTGTATGTATGTGATGTGTGTGTGTGTGTGTGATGTGTGTATGTAATGTGTGTGTGTATGTGATGTGTGTCTGTGTGTGTGTGTATGTAATATGTGTGTGTGTGTGTGAGGGTGTGTGTGTGTGTGTGTGTATGTGATGTGTGTATGTGTGTGTGTATGTGATATGTGTGTGTGTGTGTGTGTGTGTGGGTGTGTGTATGTGGTGTGTGTTTATGTGATGTGTGTGTGTATGTGATGTGTGGTGTGTGTGTGTGTGTGTGTGTGTGTATATGAGTCGTGGGGGGTGAGGCAGTGTCATCCACAAGTTTCATAGGTCTCATAGGTCATTTTCAAGTATTGTTTGGCAATTTTCCCATTTATTGCTTGTCTCTTGTCTCAAAGGTACTATCCCTTTATTATGTTCTTTTTACAGTATCTGTCCAGTCTGATATTGAAGTCTTCCATGCTCTTACTATCCACCACCTCCAGAGGAAGGCTGTTCCACAAGGACACCGCTATTTGAGAAAACCACATTGCCCTCTTTTTAGAGTGGTTTAATTCCCCCTTCAGTTATAGTATATGGAATCTAGTATTATGTTGTAAGTTTCTTGTTTTCAACAGTCCCATATGTCGTGGTTAATACATGCTCCATAAACTAGACATAAATCTCCTCTCAACCTGTGATACTCCAGTGTGCGCAGCCCTAGTGTATCAGGTCTCTTTTCCTACTCCAGGTTCTTCATTCCTGCTAACATTCTGATTGCCCTACAGTGAAACCCCTCCATGGTTTGTATCTCAGTTTTCGTACATGATGCCCAGAACTGGGCACAATAATCCAAGTGTGACTTCACCAGTGAGGTGTACAATAGGAGGATCATTATTTTATCTCTACTATTTGTATGTCTTCTAATGCAGCCCAAAATACAATAAGATTTTTTTGCAGCTAACTGACAATGGTTTTTAAAGTTCAAATCATCAGGGTAATTTTCAGGTCCCTTTTTTCCATTGTTACTTTTAATACCTGTCCTTTTAATAAATATGATGGTTTCTTATTATTTGTCCCCAGGTTTATCACTAAACATTTTTCCATGCTAAACTCTAATTTATGCACCAGTGCCCACTGTTTGAGTTTAGTAAGTTCCCTCTGAAGATTTTCAATTTCAGAGGTATTATGGACCACCGAACCAATCCTGGTATAGTCAGCAAATTGTGACAACCAAACTCCCTCATAACAAGTCATTGATATTACATAAATGTTAAACAAACATGGTCCCAGCATTGATTCCTGTGGCACCCCACTGGTAACTGGTGACCAATTGCAGCTTTCCCCTTGTAATATCACCTGTTGTTCTCTGTTGGTCAGCCAGGACTTAATCCATGCCACCAGTCTTATATTTAATCCCAAGTTTCTTCATTTCTTTATGAGATCAGTATGTGGTACCATGTCGAAGGCCTTGCTGTAATCCACGAATATCACACCCACTGGGCTCCCCACCTCCAAGGCCTTACTGACTTTATCAAAATTTTATCAGATTGCTCTGGCATTATCTCCCCCTCAGAAAGCCATCTTGTATGGTATCTGTCATGTTATTTGTGATAAGGTAATTCTTGATTTTTTTTCTTTCACTATTTTTTCTAACACTTTTCACAAAACTGAGGTCAGGTTCACAGGTCTATAGTATTTACAATCTGTCTTTCCCCTTTTTTATGTAACCCCCCCCTTTGGTGTATGTATATTAAATGGGAAAAGTGTTAGGAGTTGCGTTATCAATTAAGGGCTTAAATTGCGTTTTGTTGCCCTGGTGTGAGCTCTGTGGGTCGGAGGTCACCTCTGGTGTACAAGGTAATCAATTGGGATTCTTTGACAGCATAGGGGATCAAGAGAGGAGAGTGGGCACGGGAGTGTGGGGTAAGTGGCAGGAGAAGATGCAGAGCGGTGGTATACGAGAGCAGGGCCATTTGCCTGCTCTCAGGGCCAGCAGTTCAAGTACAGAGTGTCCAAAAATCAGTCTGGCAGTTGACATGGTGGTGGACACTGTTTTTAACCATTGGGGATCCTTGTTTAAAGCCACCTAGGTGAGATAAATGTGTGGAGGCTTTATTTAGAGTGCTGCATTGGCTCCCATGATTGCTCCACTGTTTCCAGGAGTGAGAGAACGAGAGAATTGTGGGAAGGATTGGAGCCAGAGAGAGAGAGAGTCTTTGCCTGGTGCATTATTTATTTTCCATTTATTTTCCAATTGTTTAACCAGGAGTAGCACATTAAGCTGAAAGCTTATTTACAGGTGCGACCAGGGAGCACAGGGAAGTTAAGTGACTTGCTCAGGGTCACACAGTATGCAAATGGGGGCTGTGGGATTCAAACCTAGGTCTCCAGATTCTTCAGGTCTCCAGATTGCAGCTCAGAGCCTTAAACCACTGTACTATACTGCCTCTATTATGCCAACCCAGTTGTGGCAACTCCAGTGGGCAACAAGAAGTATGGGTTACAGCCGTACCGTGTGTCTGTGGGAGCCAGTTCCAGGGTGCAAGAAGCCAGTTTAGCCTAGGGGTCTCGTGAAAGCCTGAGCTGAAAGCCAAAGCCCGGAATCCAGTATGTCCTCCCAGAGGGTGCAGGTCAGTGGGGACATCTGCCTGTTGTGCATGGGTGAAGTCACTTGCTGTGCTAAATAATTTAGAGATCCATTGGTTGGGAAATTGAAGATGTTTTGTCCCAGCTTGCACAGAGAGAGAGAGAGAGAGATCAATTTTAGGGGTCAGAATGTGAGGGAGAGATATAGCCTGCTGCAGCCCTAGGGCCTTTTGGCCCTGAGAATTGCTGCCCAGAAGGAAGCTGCCTATGGATTAGTGGGATCATCTTGGTCACAAAATGTATCTACTAAACTCCATGTTAGGAAACCGCAGTCCCGATATACAGTCAAGTTGTTTAATTGGCACCATGAAGCTTGTTTATTAAATGGGATTCCCCCCTGTTACTATTTGAGCTTGTGTGGACTTCAGTTATTTTAAGGGGACTGTTTATGTCTGTTAATATGAGTTACCTTACTGCCCAGCACCAGAAGATGGTTCCTTTCCAGTGTGAACCCTCCAATGCCAGCCATTCCAGTAAGGTACATCTAATTTTGTTTCTGCTGCTGTGAGTGCCCCTTCCCCATGGAATAAGTACCACCACATAACCCTAGACAACAGGGAGTGGGGCTTACATTTATATACAGTATAAGGATAATTGTAGCTTTTCTCCAACTGGTTACTATGTCACCATTTTCCAATGAGGATTGAAAGATTTTAGTTACTGGACCCTCTATTTCATTGGCTAGTTCATTAATAATTCTGGGGTGCAGTCCATCAGGGCTGGGTGCCTTGTCTGGGTTAATCTAGTTTTAATATTGTCCTTTTGATCCATATTGATTTTTGTACCCCCACCCCCAAGTAAGAGATGACCTGTACAGGGAATCTTCAGGCTTACTGGATGTAGGTTGGGACAAAGACCATCCAATAATCGTCACCCTTTGCCAATCTAGGATTTGATGTTGTGATGCAAATGTGTTAGTCATCAATGCCCTGTGTCATCATGGCAGGAGCCCTGGATGCTGCTGTGGGCAGTAGAATCCTATTCTTTACACTGCCCTCTTCTTGGTTCACCAGGGGTCAGTTGTATGTGGCAGGAGTTACCCACCTTGTCCAAAGTAGGGTCTTGCAGTTAAAACTGATGGTAGCTCAAACATCTTGCACCCATTTAGCATCCCAGGTTCAGTATGTGAACCCAGGTCATTGACATGGTAAGCAAACTCATTTACTACCAGGCCATCAGGTAGCCCACTTTACACGAGAACAAGCAGCTTTGTTGCTAGTGTAAATAAAGCTTGCATAAGCAACTCAGAATTAAAATGGGCTGTGCCTGTCCTTCTGACATGAGGAATATGTGGTGCTCTCACTACAGCAAAGGGAGCAGGGTCTCTGAATTGGAAGGGAATGTTCATAGTGACTACATCTCCATGGTATTCCAAGCACAGGAAGCCTCTACACGTTCCTGTGCAACCACTAGACAACAAGGGAAAGTTTAGTTCAGGAAAGTAGATGCTGACTGTAAGGGAAATTGAAGGTTATCTTATTGAAACAAAGAGGGAAATGGTATGAATTTTATGGGTCTAGTGATTCTTGCCAAGGCATTTTTTTTTGCAAGTTCTTTTTTATTCCCCCACCACCCAGCAGCCCACTCCTTCGAGCAGCCAACTACTCCAACTGCTCTCCTGCTCTCCTGCTCTCCAGTTCTCCTGTTCTCCCCATCCACTGCACTCATTGCCTGACTGACCCAACATATTCCTTTGTCAGTGGGGCTCCCCCTAACCCATCCAGGGCTACGGAAGGGGAGATCAAAGTGCCTGAGGGCACTTCCTCACTTCTACACCTGGCATGAGTGAGGCTAGGGGGCTGTCCTGGCCTTATGGTGGGGAGGCAGGGCTGCCATCATTTGACTGGCTTGGTTGGTTATTTTTCTAGTACTTCCCACCCACATCCACCCTGATTGGACCTGCTGTGAATGGTGACCTGAGGTGGGGACGTGCGGGGAAGGGGGCGTGTAGAGGCTGCATGTTCCCTAGTGCATCTCCCAATCTGCCTTCATGTGCTGAGGCCCATCCCCCCATGGAGGGAAGCATCCAATGGATGCTCTGGAATTCCACCCAGCCAGTCTCCACTTCTGACACTCGGGTTAGAGGAGCGAACCTGAGCCACCAGTTTGCCGAGCAAACCCTTTTGATCAGCACCACAGACCCTGCTATTTTGTTTTATCCATTTTCATGCACAAAAGCCAAGCCATGACTGTCAATAGTCTCCTTACATATCCTGAAGTGGAATGAGACTAGTTCATTTGTAAAATGTTTTGGATAAAGTTTGTATGAAAGACTCTATAAAACAGTACTGTTTTCTTTCTTTCTATTTCTGCCCTTAACATTTATTTTTAAAAAGGAACATACATAAGAACATATGAAGAAGCCAGCAGAAGAAGTCCATTTGGTCTATCAAGTCTTCTCATATTGCAAGGTCCACAGCTTGAGCTAATGTCCCTTGCCTCCCTCCCCTCTCCTCCCATCCCCTCTACCCATGATCCTTACCTGCCCCCTATGCCTATCCCAGCCTCTCTTAAAGCTGTCCACTGTCTTCAACGCGATGACTTCTTCTAGCAACGCATTCCAAGTGTCCACCACCATCTCTGTGAAGAAGTGCTTCCTGACCTCCCTCCTAACTCTCCCACTCTCCAACTTAAGACTGTGCCCCTCATGTTATGGTTGCCACTCAGCTTAAAGAGACTCTCCTTATCAACCTTATTTATTCCTTTCATGTACTTGAAGGTCCCAATCATGTACCGTCTCTCTCTCTCCTGTCTTCCAGGGAGTACATGTTCAGTGCCCTCAATCTCTCCTCATAAGCCTTACCCTGCTGATTTGCTATCATCTTTGTAGCCCTCCTCTGGACCTTCTCTAGCAGGTTAATGTCCTTTTTGAGGTGTGAGCACCAGTACTGAACTTCATACTCTAGATGCAGCCTTACCAGTGACCTGTACAAGGGTAGAATAACCTCATCTCTCCTAATACTGATCCCCCTAGATATGCATCCCAGCATCTTGTTTGCCTTTGCTGCTGCTTTCTTGAACTACGTGGTGTGCTTCAGGTCACTAGTGATCATCACTCCCAGGTTCTTCTCCTCCTCTGATGCAGATACTTGGACTCCACCCAGGTAGTACTCTGTCCTGGGATTCTTGGCTCCAATATGCATAACTTTGTGTTTCTTGGCATTGAAGACAAGCTGCCAGATCCTGGACCACTTCCCCAACTTTTCCAAATCTTTCTGTAGGTCCTGTATCCCTTCAGCTGAGTCCACTCTCCCACAGAGCTTGGTGTTATTCGCAAATAGCTGCATTTTGCCCTTAATGCCATCTCCAATGTCATTGATGAAGACATTGAACAACACTGGCCCCAGCACTGAGCCCTGCGGGACCCCATTGCTTACCTCTCAAGTGCCAGATAACTCTTCCTCTACAATCACCCTCTAGGTTCTGTCCCTCAGCCGGTTTTCCACCCATCTGGCCATCTTTTCACCAACCCCAAGATCCACCAACTTGCTGATCAACCTTTTGTGGGGCACAGAGTCAAAGGCCTTGCTGAAATCAAGATAGAGGATGTCTACTTCTTGGCCCCTGTCTACTGTCTTAATGACACAGTCAAAGAAATCAATCAGATTTGTTTGACACGATCTCCCATGAATCCATGCTGCCTCACATCCTGAAGACCATGCTTCTCTAGATATTCCACCAACCTTTCCTTTGGTATGGTCTCCATGAGCTTGCCCACAGTGGAGGTCAGACTGACTGGTCTGTAATTCCCTGGGTCATCCTTGGGACCGCTTTTTTGGATGGGCACTACATGTGCTGTTCACCAGTCCTGCAGTACCACTCCTGACTCTAGTGAACTATTAAATAGGTCTGCCAGTGGCCTTGCCAGCTCCTCAGCCAGTTCCTTTTAGTACCCTTGGATGTACTCTGTCCAGGCCTGGTGATTTGTCCACTGTCAATGCCAGCAGCCCCTCCCTCACTCTATCCTCCTCTATCACTACATCTGTGTTCCCCTTCCCCCACTCCTCTTTTCGTTCCTGAAGGCACTGGTCCTTCCTTCTCCCTGGTGAAGACAGACCAGAAGTATTCATTTAGTGTGTCTGCTTTTCCCCCATTATCCTCCACCCACTCCACCCCTTTCTTAAGCCCAACAATCCTTTCCTTCTTGTCCCTCTTATCACTTCTACTGTATATTGAAAGAAAGTCTTCTCCCCCTTCTTAATTCCTTCAGCTATCTGCAGCTGCTTCTGTGCCTTTGCTCTCTGGACTTCCTTACTTAACTCGCTAGCCAACCTTGGGTAATTTTCCCTATCCACCTCTCTATTGGTCTTCCTGAATGTTCTATATGCCAATCTGTTTTCCCTTACTGCCTGGGTAACCCCAGAACTGAACCAGCTGGGCACTTTGTCCCTTGTGTTCTTCCTCCTGAGCCTAATGCACTCATCTGTGGCAACCAGTATTCCTTCCTTAATGATGGACCACCTTTGGTCCACCCCCATATCTGCTCTGATGCCCACCAGATGGCTCCTTAGCACTTCACCCATTTTCCTGAAGTCCACTCTCCTGAAATCCAAGATTTGGGTCTTAGCCAGGATGCTTGCCCTGCCCATATCCAACTGGAATCATACTGTGCAATGGTCACTTCCACCCAGTGGCTCCCTGACCATTATTTTCTGTACATACTCCCCATTTGTGACCACCAGATCAAGAATTGCCTCAGCTCTTGTTGGTTCAGTGATGCTGTGAGTCAGGAACCCACTCAGCAGTCCTTCTCAGATTATCTGACTCCTAGCACATGTTGTGGATGGTATGCTCCAGTCCACCTTGTGTAGGTTGAAGTCCCCTACAATTACCTCCTTTTCTTTCCCTGCAGCTTCCAATATTTGTGAGTTCAGTTCCCTGTCCCTCTCTTCATCCCGACTGGGTGGTCTGCAAACCACCCTCAACCTCACCTTTCTCTCTCTATTGGACCTTAACTGAACCCATAATGCCTCCACCTCCCCTTCCTCTGACTCCTCCCTCATGCAAGTTATTCCATCCCTGATATAAACTGTCACCCTTCCCCCCTTCCTGCCTACTCTGTCCCTCCTGTATAGTTTATATCCAGGGGTCACAAGGTCAAAGTCATGGTGTGATGTTGCCCAAGTCTAGATTACTGCAGCTATGTCCACCCTCCTGTCTGCTAATAGTTCCTGCAGGTCATCCATCTTATTTGCAAGACTCTGCGCATTCAGAGATGCCACCCTCCACCTAGAATATGGCCTTACTTCTCTTCCCTCTATTCTTCTACTCACATTTATCCCCTCTGTGTGCACCCCTCCATGTACCCTTGTTATGTGTTCCTCACATCCTCCACCCTTTGCTAACTGTGTTCTTGTCCCTTCCACCTCCTCCCTCCAGACCTATTCCATCACTGTGGTGGGGGGGGTTCACTGACCTCCTCCTCTCATAGTCTGTGGGCCTGCATGCCCACTGCCCCCCCCCAGTAGTTTAAATTAAGTGCAGTGGTTATTTATTCCCCCAGTTTGTCCCTGACTACCCTCAAACCCTCCCTACTGAGGTGTAGCCTGTCTGGTGAAAAGAGTGCTTTGTTTCACCAGGTCTCCTTCCAGTCCCCAATACAGACAAACATCTCCTCCCTGCACCATTTCCTCAGCCAGTCATTAAATCTTCTATTGCCTTTTCCTGGCTGTGCTGTGAAAGGGGAAATTGTTTAACCAGAAAAGGCACACTAAGCCAGAGCCTGTTTCCTGGTGTGACCTGGGAGCACAAGGAAGTTAAGTGACTTGCTCAGGGTTACACAGTATGCAAGTGGGGGCTGATGGGATTCAAACCCAGGTCTCCAGGTTTGCAGCTTAGTGCCTTTAACCACTACGCTATACTGATCATTTTAATAATTTCCACAGTATGTGTTTTGCAGGAGAAGAAATGGATGGGGCCAATTTGCTTGCTAAAATGAGCGACAAAAAATTCTTTAGGGTGTAGTACAGTATGACTCTATGTGCACCTTGCCTGAGGCTTACACACTCCCTTCACCTCAAATGCATCTTATACACACCTCAGAATTACTGTGCACCTCAACTGCTCCTCAAAAACTGTACCTTTTACTGATGTATGCCTCAACTGCGCTTTACAAACTTTACATTTAGCAGTGTACACCTCAGCTTCACCTCATAAACATGACCATTAGCTGCATACACCTCAACCATACCTCAGTGTCTGCCTTGTGTTAGAGATGTTTTTGGCCCAGTATGGACACCATTGGCAGTTTTGATTGTTGAACTCCTTTGCAGTACTTCCTGGTTACTGGCATTTTGACCTCAGGCAGCTGTTGGAGCTGTTTGTTTAACTGAGCAGAGCTTAGAAAATAACTAAACTAGTTTTGGAGTAAGACAATTCCTTGTTTATAATAACAGTTTGTTCATGTTGCTGAAAGTGGCCAAATCTTACTAGGCTCTGCAAGTTTACATGTGTATATTAAATGGGGGGGGGGTGATAAAGGGCCTGTACCATCATAATACTTTTCCTGTGTCTTTTGTAAGGTTCATTAATGTATCCCTAATGATACATGTATAAAAGAAATATGGATGCTGTTCCTGCAGACATTGTTACATTTATCTATTTAATGTTAGAATTTCTCCTAGATGTTGTGTTTATTAGTGCAGTGAGGCTGGGATGGTGAAGAGGTAGGGAACTTCCCCACAACCCTTGTTAATACCTTTTGAAGTTCAGCTCAGCGTTAATTAACCAAACAATATTTGCTTTTCCTTTTGGACAAAATCTCTGCCCTGTATTTAGAATTTATTTTTTAAAGCTGCACTGGCTATAGTATCGTGTGTAACTCCACAACACCTCTTGACTACACCTCTGGTCAAACTTCACTGGGATACACCTAATTAACAGTTTTTTGATGCACATAAACTCCTCCTCCTGACTACACCTCAACTCAAGGTGTACTTGTCACTAAGGTGTATCTAATTAACATTTTTTAGCTGCATGTAAGCTATGCTTCCTGACTATATTCAAGTCAAGGTGTACACCTCACTGATGTGCACCTAATTAACATTTTTTAGGTGCACATAAACTACATCTCCTGGCTACGGAACAAGAAACAAAGAACCTGCACCTGCTCTAAAACTGCAAACAATGTTTGTGCTCCAAAATTACACCAGCCAGAGAAGCTCATATATAATGAATCAAGCTTTATTCCGTATAAACAGTGTCAAAAAAGGACTCACATAATGAATAATGTCCCAGAATCCAAGTTCATGATCCAGCAGAGTCCATATAATCCATTAAATCCATAAATAACAAGACAACAGTAAAATGGCTGGTTAGTGTCCGAACAAGAGCAAGAGCTGAGGGTCGCTCCCACGTGACGTCACCTGACATGTTTCGCATGTAGCTTTTTCAAAGGCTGACATCCAAAGTAGATGCATATGCATTTAAACAAGTGCCTTAAAGTAACATTACCCATTATTACAATATATATAAAAAAAAACAAGAAAAAAAGATAGAAACTGTGCTCAGTATACTTAATACAGCACCAGTATAGAGTTGCACAACTTACTGTTGGAAATATTCTGCAATCACCTTATGATACCTGACTTATCCAGTAGATCAAAGTGAAATCTGTGCACTGCTGAAAGAAAAAACCAAAAAAAGATAGAAAAAAAGAAAGAGATATTAAGATAGAAAAAAAACACAATTTTAAAAACACATTACTTTTTATACTTTAAAAAATGTTTGATCTCAATCCTGTCATTCAATCCTGGTATATGCATTGCTTTCATAGCAAATATCCAACACTGCTCCCTGTGTAAAAGAAGGTTATCATAATCCCCTCCTCTTTTTGTTAAAACAGGTTTTTCTATTGCTGTAAACACAAATTTATGTTCACCCTTATTTTTAGCCCTTAACATATGAAGGGCTAAAGCATTAGTTACATCACCATTCAAAATGGTCCTGGCATGTTCACCTATACGTACTTTAAAGGGGCGTTTTGTTTTACCAATATAAGAGCTGTTGCAAACACATTCAGAAATATATATAACCCCTGAAGTATTACAAGTTACAAAGCCCCTAATCTTTACATCTGATCCTGTGGCATGATTTTTGAAACTTTTTGTAGTTTTAACCCATGAACAGTATTTACAATTACCACATTTATTACAACCATCTATTTGTTTAGTAAGCCAATTTCTAGGTTTTTCTAGTGTTGGTTGGACAGAATGCACTATAAAGTCCTTAATATTTTTTCCTCTACGGTGTATAATACGTGGGTCCCCAACATCAGTATTTTGCAAATTTGGATCTAACTGAATGAAATGCCAATGTTTTATAACAATTGTAGCTAGTTCATCTGATTGGGGACTATAGGTAGTAACAAAAGTGGTCTGTGGGTCATAGTCTTTATTTTGTGGCTTATTAGTCAACAACATAAACTCCTCCTCCTCCTGACTACACCTCAAGTCAAAGTGTACTTGTCACTAAGGTGCACCTAATTAACATTTTTTAGCTGCATGTAAACTATACTTCCTGACTATACTCAAGTCAAGATGTACACCTCACTGATGTGTACCTAATTAACATTTTTTAGATGCACATAAACTACATCTCATGGCTACACCTCAGGTTGAGGTGTTCACCTCTTTGAGGTGTACCTATAGTAATTAGCATTTTTTACAGGTGTACCTAATTAACATTTTTTAGATGCAAATAAACTACATCTCCTGGCTACACCTCATTGAGGTGCACCTACAGTAATTAACACTTTTTACAGGTGTACTTAATTAGCATTTTTAGATGCACATAAACTACATCACCTTGCTGCACCACAGATTGAGGTGTACACATCACTGAGGTGTACCTAATTAACATGTTTTAGATGCACATAAACTACATCTCCTGGCTTCAACTCAGGTCGAGGTGCACCTAATTAGCATTTTTTAGATGCACATAAACTACTCCTCCTGACCACACCTCAAGTTGAGGTGTACACATCACTAAGGCGTACCTAATTAACATTTTTAGACACATATAAACTACATCTCCTGGCTATGCTTCAGGTCGAGGTGTACACCTCACTGATGTGTACCTAATTAACATTTTTAGATGCACATAAACTACATCTCCTGGTTACACCTAAGTTAAGATGCACACCTTACTGAGGTGTACTTAATTAACATTTTTAGATGCACATAAACTGTATCTCTTGGCTACACCTCAGGTTGAGGTGTACACCGAATTGAGGTGTACCTACAGTAATTTGTATTTTTTACAGGTGTACCTAATTAGCATTTTTAGATGCACATAAACTACATCTCCTGGTTACACCTCAAGTCAAGGCACACACCTTACTGAGGTGTAGCTAATTATTTTGGATGCTGAAGCTAAATCTCTGCTTTACACCTCCAGGTTGCGTTGTACACTGAATTGAGGTGTACCTACAGTAATTAGCTTTTTTTACAGGTGTACCTAATTAACATTTTTTAGATAGGCAAAGACCTCTGTCCAAGAGATCCAACAGATATCCATCCAAAAAGTGAAAGTCAGACGCCAGCGATATTCATAAAAATGTGTTCTTTATTAAATCCAAGGATGCAAAAGCAGGAAATAAAAACACTCGCTAAGGATACCACCAGAACTGGTAGCTGACTTGAAAGTGCTTGGTAGTGCAAAAACGTTTGACTCAGAGCAAGACTCTTTTGGTTGGGAAGGGGTCAGCTACCAGTTCAGGTGGCATCCTCTGCAAGTGTTTTTATTTCCTGCTTTTGCATCCTTGGATTTAATAAAGAATTACTTTTTGTGGATACCGCTGGCATCTGACTTTCACTGTTTGGATGGATATCTGTTCGGATCTGTTAAATGGAGGTCTTTGCTGACTGTTTTTTGTGAGTACTGTTGCTTCTTTTGCTGGCATTTTCCTTGCTGTGTGCTAGCCACCTGTTGCCAGCATTTTTTAGATGCACATTAACTACATCATCTGGTTACACCTCAGGTTGAGGTGTGCCTAATTAACATTTTTTAGATGCACATAAACTACTCCTCCTGACTACACCTCAAGTCGAGGTGTACACATCACTGAGGTGTACCTAATTAAAATTTTTTAGATGTATATAAACTACATCTTCTGGCTACACTTCAGGTCAAGGTGTACACCTCACTGAGGTATACCTAATTACCACGTTTTACAGGTGCACCTAATTAGCATTTTTTAGATGCACATAAACTACATCTCCTGGCTACACTTCAAGTCGAGGTGTACAATGCAATGATGTGTACCTAATTAGCATTTTTAGATGCATATAAACTATATCTCCTGGCTACACCTCAAGTCAAGGCACGCACCTTATTGAGGTGTACCTAATGAGCATTTTTTAGATGCACATAAACTACATCTCCTGGCTACACTTCAAGTCAAGGTGTACAACGCAATGATGTGTATCTAATTAGCATTTTTAGATGCACATAAACCACATCTCCTGGCTACACCTCAAGTCAAGGCATACACCTTATTGAGGTGTACCTAATGAGCATTTGTTAGATGCACATAAACTACATCTCCTGGCTACACCTCAAGTCAAGGTGTACACTTTACTGAGGTGTATCTAATGAGCATTTTTTAGATGCACATAAACCAGATATCCTGGCTATACTTCAGGTCAAGGTGATTCCTTACTGAGGTATACATAATTAACATTTTTAGATGCACATCAAGCATAACTAAATTACACTGTAAGTCCACTGCTGTTGAACCTCATATATACCTCTCCAACAGTTGTGCAGTTGAGGTGCACACCTCAAGTTGTATACAGGATTCACCTAATTTAAACCATATTTGCACATCAAATACACCTCAGTTGGATAATCATCACAGACAATTACATTCATTTGGGGTCAACATTGAAATATATGGGCCTTTGTATTCAAAGTGGTTTCCAAGTCATGTTGTGTTTACCAATATCTATTCAAGGCCTAGTGTCCCTTTAATTTAGTGAAATAATCCCAAGCAGGAGGACTGTCAGTTACTTTGCTAATATTTCCAAAAGTTCCAGTCTTTCCACCACAGGTGAACAACAAGTACAAATTTGGAGACGGCTTAGTATCCAAGACAGAACAGAATCTGGTTGTCTATATCTATATCTATATCTATATCTATATCTATATCTATATCTATATCTATATCTATATATATGAACATAGAAATTGATCACAGATAAGGACCGCTAGGCCAACCCAGTCTACCCATTTTTTATACCTGCTGCAGAAAACACAGATACTACTTAGTGTTTGGCTTTGATCTCTTTCTTATCACTAGGGTATATATGCACACAAAACTACATCTCCAGTGAGGTGTACACCTCAACCTGAGGTGTAGCCAGGAGATGTAATTTATATGCATCTAAAAAATGCTAATTAGGTACATCTCAATGAGGTGCACACCTTGACTTGAGGTGTAGTCAGGAGGTGTAGTTTATGTGCATGTCTGGTGCCTGCTATTTACAAAGTGTCTCAAAGTGCATTCAAGGACAATTAGATAGATACTGGTAGTTAAACAAATGTGCATGCTATGATAAACATCTTGCACCTACAGTATACCTTTTATTGTATTTTATGAAATGGGTAGAGAGTTTGATGCATCCTGATTGATTGAAAGGTATTGTGGCTTTTGTCCTTATGGAGCCATACAGTGCATGTCAAGGTCTTTTGTGGAAACTAGTACGCAATGCACCCATGTATCCATGCCTACCAGAAAGTTTAAAAACATTTCTGGCAGTTATGTTAGAAAAGGAAACAAGGAACCACATGCCAGTCTATTACTTATTTTCTGGGAATGTCCAAAGATTTTTAAGGCCTGGCAGGAAATTCACAAGATGTGAATTTGTCAGCAGTAATAACATCCCAATTTCTCCATCTCTGTTCTTACTTGGTACTACTTCTCCAATTTTAAACTTTAAAAAACATCAGATGAACTGGATCCTATCAGCCTCATTAGCTGCTAACTGGAACTCTCCTATTGTATCACTATGTAAAGACCGGTACAAAAATCTAAGCCTGGTAGCAAACAATGAAAGAATCTCACACATGTCAGTCGATAAATCAGATCTCTTTATTTAGACTTGGGGCCCATGTCTAACTCTTCAGTTTGATGCACAAAATAATTTCATTTTGATGATTTTAAACAGTTTGAAACCTGGATGTACCTGTGTACTTTACTAATCTTTGCAATGTTTAGAATTAACTGTTGTAACTTTAATTTTTATGTTGGCTCGTGCTTGCGCACGAGTCAAAATATTGCAGTAGTAGCAGATTTGGAGGTGCGGTCACTGTGGGCGAATGTAGGGGATGCATCAGTAGGTGTGTCCCTCATTCTCCAATCAGCCAGCATGCAGGCGCCACACCAGCAATTCAGAATGTGGCCACCAGATCTGAAAAAAGGTCCTCTGCAATGAGAAGCAAGCTTCTCATTGCAGTGGCACAATAACATGCCTCCCGACACAAACATGGCAGTACTGACTGACGTCACCTGACTTCAGGGGTGCCCAATCCCCCTGTCGCATGCCTCAACCTACTTCATTTGTAAATGGGGGAGCCCACTCCCCGTCGGCATAATGGCCCCCCCCAGGTGTATACCAAAGGAGTACCCAATCCCCCCTCTACATCATGTGCTCCCCACACTAGTCTTTCTTTGCCGATGGGGAGCTCAATCCCCATTGGTTACAGTCCCCCCTTCCCTGTTTTTTTTGCTGATGGGGGAGCCCACTCCCTGTCAGCATAATGTCCCCCCCCATCTGTTGTGTGCCAAGAGGGGTGCCCAATCTCCCTTGGCTCTTGCCCTCCCTTTCGTATGTGCCGACGGGGGTGCCCAATCCCCCGTTGGCTACAGCCCCTCCCCTAAACAATCAGGTGGCACACTGAGTCCCCACCCCAGCATGCTAAATGTCCCTGAAAAAAAAAACTGTCTCGCAATGTCCTCTTTTTTTCCCACCGTAAAACAGAAAATGGTCCATCACGATCTCTCTGCCCAAACCCGCACCCACCCTCTTCGCACCCTGCCTCCCCACACCCCCTCACCCCATACTTACCTCTGGAGTCTGGCACGATGATCTTCGGTGGACCGGGAACATGTCTGCACTCTTCAAAGCCGACTGCAAACTGAAGAAATGCCGATAAGCTGTATAATGGCATAAATAGGGTTTTTTCAACTTTGGTGCATATCTAGGGCATTTTTGGGAATTTTGACACCAAATTTTCAACATGGGGTTATTGGGACCCCTCCTCATGAATTCCATCACTGTCATTTCATTATTCGGTCCAGAAAGGTGATTTCGCAGTCACTGCACGGAATCACCTTTCAGGACTAAGTAATGAAATGACAGTGCCACTGTTCATGAGGGGGGCTCTCAAAAAGCCTATGTTGCAAATTTAGTGAAAAAATACAAAAATTGGCTGTTTTACGAGTGTGCATAGCGCAGTTTCCATGCATGCTTATAACTTCATGAATTTGTAATATTTTCACTCCAGATTTTCAACATTGGCATTTTTCCACACCTCCTTATGAACAGTACAGCTGTCATTTTACGTATCCTGGCTGAAATGTGTTTTCACATGTGTGGCACAGAATAGTGCGGTCGCTGCCCAAAATCAGTTTTCAGGACAGTTTGAGGAAATGACGGTGACACTGTTCATGAGCAGAGGTCCTAAAATGCCTATGTTGAAAATTTGGAGATGGAAGTCTACAAAATGACTGTGTTACAAGTGTGCATTGTGCAGTTCCCACGCATCCTTGTAACTTTGCAAATTTGCAATATTTTCATGCCAAATTTTCAACACTGCCATTTTTTCACACTTCCTTATGAACAGTACACCTGTCATTTATCACATCCTGCTCTAAATATGTTTTGGCACACAATGGCATGGTCACTGTGGGAAATCGACTTTTGGGACAAATTAACAAAATCACAGTGCCACTGTTCATGAGGGGAGGTCCCAAAATGCCTATGTTGAAAATGTGGTTAAAAAACTCCCAAAAATAATTGGGTTATGGACAAGAGTTGCACAGTTTCTATGCATGCTCATGACTTCGCAAATTTTTATAGTTTTACTCCAGATTTTCAATGCTGCCATTTTTTTCACCTCCTCATGAACAATACAGTTCTCATTTTTTACATACTGACCAAAATGTGTTTTTGGAACTGTGTCGCCAAATGGCATAGCCACTGTGCAAAACAACCTTTCAGTTAACAAACTGATAGTGCCGCTCTTCATGAGGTGGGGTCACAAAAAGCCCATGTTGAAAATTTGGAGTGAAAATACCAACACACACCTACAGCGTTAGGGTTTTCAACTGTTACACTCCACCCTGTGCAGACTGACAGGCGTCAGGGGTGTGACTTGGGATCATTGGCTGTAATGCTCCCTGTTCCACCCCCACTCTACAGCCAGTGACATACATCGTGGTGTGCCTTGCAGTGTTCGGCCACAAAGCTCACCCTATTCTCCTATACTGCACTCACCTCAGCGTATTTCCTTATGAAATGGGATAAGTATAACACCCAAAGAAAAGACCCAAAGCACACCATGACACTTGTCAGTGTCTACAGGGTAGGGTGAGGTAAAAATGGCATGAGCATTATAGCTGATGACCCAAAGGCACACCCCAATGCCTGTCAGTCTCTGCAGGGTGGGGGTGGTGTAACTTCAATACTTCACTGCCATTCCTATTATGCACCTCTAACTCTGGCACAACCAATGCCAATGCCAGCGAGACAACATTCGGCATTGACAAATGCTTGTTTTTACTGTGATTAATGTTTTACTGATGTAGATGTTGTACTTTCTTAAATAAATAAACTTTTTAATGGAAAACAAAAAGAAACGTAAACAACCTTAACACCCACTACTTGCCCTAACCCATTACCAAACATGTTCATCCATCTTAATAAATACCCATCTCCATACTTCACCTAATAAACACATCACATATTTATTTAAAAAATACAGCATAAGCTAACCTCTTTTTACATTTACTTTTCCATTTATTTCTTTATGTGCCTGTAATCCTCAGACACCCAGTTGCTGTGCTCACACCAGCTGTTGCTTTCCACTCTGTACTCATCTCTCACCTGACACCCCCACAAAATGTCCAGCCACAGTACAAATTAGCCACCTATCTGTAGCAAATGACAGCAAGCAATTTTTGTTAAATAATACATATTCACAGCAAAATTGATTTTTTTAATAGTCAGTTGGACTTACTGCCATGCATGCATGCATAGCCAGTTGTTAGGTGTGGGCAACCTTTTTTAAGGAATATGGACCCGTTCTGTCACCAACTTTCAGCTCCACACCTCAAAGCACTGTGACCACTGGCATTAGGCTCCAAAAAGTCCTGGCAAACACAATTACTGACCTTTATTCCTTTATGTCCACAAACTAGCTTATGGGGGGGGGGGATAAAGAAGTGCACAGGTGATTAGAGCCATGCCAGTTATGACAGTACAAAGCACCCTCTACTGGGACCCATAGCTTATATACTAGACTGCAGCTGCAGATTAAGAACTTCTTTGTTGCAAAAGTACAATAAGCATTTCTTCTTAAAATATTATTATGTTTTTTTTAATTTGTTAAGTTTTTGTGTGATTTAAATTATTGTTATTGTTTAACCCATATTATAAGCGCAATAATACTCTCTGGGGATGTGGGTAGTTGTGTGATAAATGCACTTCTTAGGTGCCTCATGCCTTACTACGAACCTGGGATATACATGTATCACACAACTACCCACACTCCACTATGTCTTAGTACTTATTACGGAGAGTACCTTGTTTCTTCTGTCTTGTAAGATGCCCGTTTCCCCATGTTCAATCTGCTTCAGCATTTATTTGGATTCGAAATAGAAGTGGAGCCTTTGTTTTGGGGTTTGCAGTTAACCTCGATGTCCTCAGTGTTCCTTAAGGTTGGATAGTAATGTTTGTTATATGCCTGTTCATCTTAGCAGCAAGAACTATGATATTAGACAATGTGCATTTACAAACAGCTAGGAAGACTGAGAAGCATCATATTTAAAAGAGAAATGCTCCTTTTTCTGTGTGTTGCATGTTTGCCATCAGCAGTTGTGCTCATGTGGCCCTGAGCCTCAAATCAGGAGGTAGGACTGTTCTGTGGGCAAGGATTATGTATAGTGGTGTTGCAAAAATAAACTTCGTCAGCAAAGTGGCCATGAATTGGTCAAAGTTCATCATCACAAAGCTTCATGAAGTTTCTGAAGACCCTAACAACTTCCAGTTTGGTGAAATTGTGATGTGTTTACCCTGAAGTGGTCATTTTGTTCTGGCTAAGTGGCCACTTCACAAGTGAGTTTGGGGGCAATTTACCCCAAAATGGCAACTTTGCCAGGTAAAACTTTGCAGATTAATTAAATTTGCACATAGTGAATTTGATAAAATTCATCAATGTCAGCCACTTCACCCACCCTTACTTATGTACCCTTCTTCAGAGCATTAATTGCAAGTGGTCATCTCCACTGTAGGCCAGAGCATGAGGGCAGAAGCATACAGGCATCACACTGGGGGGGCATCAGTGAGTGGCAGCAGTCAGCAGGACATGCTACGCCCAAGATGTGGCAGAAGTACTAAACAAAGTAGGTAGAACAAATGTAATGGAGTATACCAGATAAAAGCCTAATTGTTTAGTGTGAAATATAAGTAAGGCAATAAGACACACCAGGATGTGTAATTATGGGGGAATAATTGCACAGCTCGAGGGCATTGTTAGGCCCAAGGAGCTTGAGCCAAGTGCCAATTAACACCTGAGATCAAAGTGCAGTTATTCCCCCTCAATTATGCATTCCTAAAGTGTCTTATCACACTTATAACAGGATGAGAAAAATGTCTTTCTAATTTTCTGAGAAAAACATGATACACTCTGTTAATGCAAGTAAAACAGAAAATAACTGCAAGATTGATAAAGCAGTCATTTTTAACAATAAGGGGATTCCAGAATGATAAATAATGGCTGACAGTCTGACTGGCACTTTAGGTCCTGCAGAGTGTAGTGCTTTGGTGTGATACACAGGCTCTTGGTCTGAAAGTAGTATAAGAGTGTAATTATTGCCTTACAATTACACTCCTTTACTGGTCTCTTGGCCAATCAGAATGCTTAGATTTTTCTCACCATATTATAATAATATATAATCGTTTAGGTGTGTTTAAGAGTTGAGAAAATAAAGTTAGCTAGATATTGTTAAGTTTACACTTTCCATAAACAAACATTATACTTATACTAAGAATCCTTTCTGTGTTAGAAAAACATAGTCAGGGCCACTGAATGGCTGGACAGAAGTGTCATGTACTTCTCTGGTGATGACCCAAGTTTAGAAGTGGACCTTGGATGTCAGTCAGTCAGCAAAAGTGCTGAGGAAGTGCTGCTGCACAATAGCACATCCAGTCAGGGAAGGGAGGCACCCTGGTTCAGGTGCCATAGTGACCACTGTAATGGGCTGAAGGAGCATGTCTTCCCTGCAAGACTTCACTATGTGTGACTGTGGTGACATGCATGGGGACACATTCCCTGCCCCAGGGTATAGGGGAAAGGGATAGTTGGGGAGAGAACCAGAAAAGCTAATGTGCATCATTACGGTTGTACCCTCTCTGCGAAGAGAGAGCAGAGAGAGTGGCTTTTGTGACTGAGGTGTGTTAGCAAAGCCTGAAGTAGGCATGTGGAGGCCAACACTGGGCAAAAAGCTACACATTCAAAAAAAAAAAAGAAAGAAAAACGTAGTTATTTTAGGCAAGGATCAAATTACCTGACTCACTCAACATTATATAACAAATTATAGTTAAGCAAAAATTTACAATTTGGGTAGAATTGTAAAAGGGCAACATACCTACTGAGTCAATGTACTATGAGCAATCACATTTGTAAAACATCCAAATTACCTAAAATGATGAGAGTTAAGAAGCAAAGGCCAACAGGTCTTAAATGACTAAGTGAGTTAAGTAGCAAAATGTATTTGTTAAAAGGGCACAGCAGTCTAACTTGATTATTACAGCACTGCATAGTTGAAAGGGGCATAATCTACTAAACTGGGACAAGACAATATTACGAAGAACAGGAGGTGATTGAGATAACCCATACCTGTAGTTAGCACCATTTTATTTTCTCTTTAATCTTTATTAGGTTGCTAGGTCAAGAAGTGTTTGCACTTAATTTTTTCTGTTATTGGGACAGAGAAGAGGGAGGTTGCATTTTAAATTAAACACCCTATCTAGGTAGTATAAAACAGCAAGTAGAGAAGAGGTTTTGAAGTACTGTGTAGATAGTGATTATAAGTAGTGTGAAATAGTTAAGGGATATTTCTAGAATGGAGAATAGATATGATTGGGAGCTGGTTAGCTGTAAGGACTGTGTGAGGTGACTATCTATGGTGCTCTGCAGAATAGGTTGCTACCCCAACTGCAGAGTTGCTGAATTCCATTCATATCTGGTAGCAGCATGGGGTGAAATATGACTACTGAGGAGAGTGGCCAGATGCCTACCAGGGGCCTTGGCAGGAGGAGATGCAATTAGAATCAAGGGGAGAGTAAGTTGTATAGTGGCGGGAGACCAAAGGTGCTGGTGATGTTAGGTACAAACGATCTGTTCTATCAGCAGCAGGAGATAATTAAATTACACTTCTAGAAGCTATGGGGTAGGTTGAGTGGAAAGGCAATGAAAGGCAGCTGCACTGGCCTTTCCCGAGGTCCTACCAGTGTGGGACAAAGCCAAGAGATGGGCAAGAAGGGAGAAAATATTGGCTTTTAAGGAATGGTTGAAATAGTGGTGTCAAGCTAGATGAGGGATTTAGTCTTTTTTGGTGACTGGGGTAACTAGTTGGATAGAAGACTCATTAAGGGAGATAGTCTTCATCTCACAGAGGAGGGAAAAACTGCATGTTCACAGACATTTGACGTTTACATAACTAGGCATATGAATTGAGAGAACTAGATGTAGGGAGCCCTTGAAAGTGGGGTGGATTAGAGGGGGGGTCTAGCTAGTACTCCCCAGAAATGGTGAGGAGACACATGGGTAGAAGGAACAACAAAGGGAAATAAAAGCAGACTGGATTAGAAAATGGGGGTTAAGGATTGGGAGGTCTTGAGACACCATTAAAGGAAATGGGCAACAGAAGGTGTAGGAAGAGAGGTGAGGACAAAGGACATGGCATAGGATCTGAAAAGGGCCAATGAAGGGAAGATGGAAGGCCATCAACCTGAATGCCAGAAGCTTGGGCAGCAAAATTAGTGAACTCCATAGAAAGGTGGAAGATGCTGAACTAGACATAGTGGCCATAACTGAGACATGGGCAATGGGAAGAATAACAGTTGGCATCTATTCCAGATTATATAGTAAGTAAATATGTCAGTAAAATTTTAATTTATTGTGGCATTCAATCCCAGAGGCTCTGAGTGCCATTACAGTTCAAGCAGGGTAAAATAATGTAAGAATAGACATCAGGTATCAGCATACACATTCTCCAATAAAACAAATTAAAATCAAGATTTTAAAATTAGATTAAATTAAAAACTGTCCTGGAAAGCTTGTTTAAACAGATAGGTTATTAGGCCGTCCATGAATGCCTCCACCATTGAGGCCTCCCTTACAGATCTTGGCAGTGAATTCCAAAGGACTGGGCCGGCAACCTCAAAGGAACAACTCCCTGAGGTCTTCAACCGGGCCCTTAGAATCACTAGGAGGCCCTCGGTGGAGGAGCAGAGGGAATGCACTGGTATGGCAGGTAACCAGGGCCCAGTTCATATAGGGCCTTATAGGTGAGCAAGCCCACCTTGAAGAGGATCCTCCACCTGAACAGCAGCCAGTGCAGATCTCACAGGACCAAGGTCACATGGCAGGTTTTTGTCAGACCTGCGAAGAGCCTGGCGCCACTTTCTGCACTAGCTGCAGCCGGCGAAGGGTCCCTCCATTGACCCCGAGGTACAGAGCATTACAGTAGTCCAACTGAGAGGTCACAAAGGTGTGTACTAGTGAAGGCAGGTCCTCAGGTGGAATCAGGGTTTAATTCAGGTGACATTCCTTAGATGGTAAAATCAACTTTTGACAACAGATGACACCTGGGCTTCCAGAGTCAATATGTCATCAAGGATGATGTCATTCTTCACCCTGGGGGAAGCCATCAATGGGGTGGAACCCAGGACCAAGCCATTCACCACTCCAGAGACCCTCCATCACACCGACGACCAGGCTCAAGCATGAACACGTCTGTCTTATCAGGGTTCAGTCTCAGCCAGTTCAAGGACATCCAGTCTTGAATCTCGGCCAGGCATTTATTCAGCACTTCAACAGCATTTCCAGTTTCAGGGGAAAATGGCATATACAGCTTAGTGTCATCTGCATAGCAGTGAAAACCCAGACTGTATTGTCTAATGAGCTCCCACAGGGGCAGCATGTACAGCACAAAAAGCATTGGTGAGAGGATCGAGCCCTGAGGTACTCTACTCAACAGGGGCATTGAGGAGGAGAAATTCCCCATCACTACTCTTTGCCCACTGTCAGAGAGATAGGACTCAAACTATTTGATGACTATTTTGGTGAGCCCACAATGCACTTGAATGTGATCAAATAACACAGTGTGGTCCATGGTGTCAAATGCTGAGAAGAGATCGAGCAGAATGAGAATTGACCATTCTGTATCCCTTGCCCTGAGGAGGCTATTCTGCATCTGAACTAATGCCATAATGTCAAAAGCCATGAGGAGTGCCTCGAGCTACCGAGCCACTATTTTCTCGACAACCTTCTCTAAAAATAGGAGGTTGGAGATAGGTCTATAATTCTCCAGGACATCAGGGTCAAGTGATGGTTTCTTCAGAAGAGGCCTCACCAGCACCTCCTTCAAGACACCAGGGAAGCACCCCTCTGAGAGTGAGCACTGGACTATCCTGGTGAACACTGGACCAATGGTTCTGACCCCTCCCACTAGGAGACTGGTCAGGCCTGGATCTGGCTCTCAAGTGGGAAACAGTTTAGAAATCACCTCAATGACTTCAGCCACCTCAACCATCTGAAACTCCCCCAAAGCAGACAGAATACCTCTGCTCAAACCAGGCCCACCACTGCAGGACATCTTTTGCCCCACTGGGAAGATTCCAGCCTGAATGGAGGACACCCTGTCTGAGAAGAACAGAGCAAACTCCTCTCATAATGTGGTTGAAAATGTTTTTTCAGCTGAAGACAGACTGGACGTAACAGTCTATCCACACTCCGAAAAAGCTGAGCAGGTCTGTTGTTCCCAGCAACAAGCTCCCTGGACAGGAATTCTGCCTTCTTATGGTTGATTGTCATTGATAAACATTATAATGATTTCTCAGGGCCAGTCTGTCCTCCAAGGACTGGACTGGCACTGAGAAAGGAGTGGACACGCCAAGGAGTGCACTGGAGTACCCCAACAACCAGGAACAGAAGGGAGCAGGTACTGCTGGATACCTCCCAGGACAGATTCCTGCTGTAAATGGTCAGTGAACCAGCCAGGTTAGGGAATACCCTTGACCTTGTGCTGGCAAATGGGGACATTGTGAGAGAACTTACAGTGGAGGAACTGCTGTCAGGGAGTGACCACCACTCAGTATGGCTCACATTGGATATGGGCAAGGAAGGAGTGGAATCTGGCACAAGAGTGCTGGACCTTGGGGTGGCTGACTTTGGGAGTTTGGGGGAAGTGGTAAAAGGGTACCTGGCCAGAATTCAATCTAGTATGGACACTAACCAGAGGTGGGAACTCATAAAACTGGGGATAGTGGAGGCAACCAAAACCTGCTGCAAGGCCCAGAGGAAGAAGGCTAGGGCTCAGAAACCAAGCTGGTTGAGCAAGGAGGTCATGGAAAAGGTAAGGAGAAAAAGAGCTGTCTTTAGGAAGTATAAGAAAACAGGGAGCGCGGAGGACAGGGAGGAGTACTTGATGGAATCGAAGGAGGTGACAAGGGTAGTAAGGGGAGCCAAGGCATCTATGAAACTCAGGGTGGCACAAGGCATTAAGAAGGGGGAGAAGGACTTCTTTAGGTATATCAGGGAGAAAAGGAGCTGTAAGGACCACATAGTAAGGATTAGGAAGGAGGGGGGTTGGGTGGAAGAAGGGTGCGATAAGGCAGAAGCGCTAAATGAGTACTTCTGCTCAGTATTTACTAAAGATAAGAGGTGAGTGACACCCAAGGGGGGAGAAATGGCAGAAACAGGGGGGAGGGGGTGACAGATGGGGAAATCATGGAGGGCAGAGTTCGGGAGGGTTTGAAGGTACTGAGGGTGGATAAGGCACCAGGCCCAGATGGCATCCACCTCAGGGTACTGAAGGAGCTGGCAGAGGTCCTTGCAGGACCTTTGGCAGACCTTTTTAATGCCCCACTACATTCAGGGTGTGTTCCTCAGGACTGGAGGATGGCTCATGTGGTGCCTCTCCACAAGAGTGGCTCAAGGATAAACTGGGAAACTACAGACCAGTGAGCCTCACATCCATCGTTGGTAAGCTAATGGAGACTATCCTGAAGGAAAGGCTGGTGGCCCTCCTAGAGGCCAAAGGACTACAGGACAGCAGACAGCATGGCTTCATATGGGGCAGATCATGCCAAACCAACCTGGTGGAGTTCTATGACTGGGTAACTAGGCAACTGGACAGGGGCCATGCAGTAGATGTCCTGTATCTGGACTTCAGTACGGCATTTGACTCGGTGCCACATGGAAGGCTGGGAAGTAAGTTAGTAGGCACAGGGGCAGGTGCAAAGTTGGTGAGATGGGTAGGGAACTGGCTTCAGGGAAGACAACAGAGGGTGGTGGTAAGTGGGGAGCTCTCACACCCAAGGGTAGTGATGAGCGGTGTTCCACAGGGCTCGGTGTTGGGACCAGTGTTGTTTGGGATATTCATTGCAGACATATCACTGGACATCAAGAACAAGATCAGTCTGTTTGCTGATGATACCAAGGTAGGAGCAGTGGCGGATGACATAGGGGGATGGCAGGGGTTGCAGGATGATCTGGCAAAGCTTGAAACCTGGTCAGACACCTGGCAACTGGGGTTTGATGCCAAAAAGTGCAAGGTCCTGCATTTTGGGATGAAGAACCCAAGGAGGAGTTACCAACTGGGGGGAGCGCAGCTAGCCCAGATAGAGGAGGAGAAGGATCTGAGGGTGCTCATTACAGGATCAATGAACAACTCGGCACAATGTAGGAAGGCAGCTGCAAAGGCCAACAAAATGCTGGGTTGTATTGCAAGGGGTATATCCTCGAGGAGGGAGGAGGTGATTCTGCCACTCTATAGGTCATTAGTTAGACCGCACCTGGAGTACTGTGTGCAGTACTGGTGCCCGTATCTGAAGAGGGACATTAAGTTACTGGAGGGGGTGCAGCACAGGGCAACAAAGATGATTAAGGGGCTAGGAGACTTACCATATGAGAGGAGGCTGAGAGAGTTGAACATGTACTCACTGGAGGAGAGGAGGGTCAGGGAGACATGATTGAAACCTTTAAGTACATGAAAGGAATAAACAAAACAGGTACAGAGGGGCTGTTCAAAGGAAGGGAGGGACACCAGGGGCCATGATATGAGACTGGAGGGAGGAAGGTTCAGGAGGGAGATGAGGACACACTTTTTTACAGAGAGGGTGGTGGCTGGGTGGAATGCATTACCTGCAGAAGTGGTATCCAGTAGAACAGTGGACTGCTTCAAAAGGGGATGGGACAGGACAAGGGGAAGAGTGAATGAAGGGGAAGGGGAAGGGTGGAAGGAAGAGGCAGCTGCAGAATAAGGGGTGCTAGCTACGCATTCGAGCGGACTTTATAGACCTCTAGGCCTTTATCTGCTGGCAAATTTTGTATGTTTGTATGTTCGTAAGGACTGGGTCCTCAGCCAGCAATGCTCTAACCTCTGATCCCTGGTCTTCATCACCTTGAAAGTCCCATCAAACCAAGTGGGTCTCAAGCAAGAAGACCTGGGTCATATATGGACCAGAGCGATGGCATTGAGTGCCTTGGTGATGGCTCCATTATAACCGCCTCCCCCGTGCCAAGCACACATGCAGCACTCATGCCAGAAAAATCCACTACCACCAACAATCCCTCTGGGGCCAATCCCCTTAAAGGGTGATAATGAATCATCTCAATGGGGCAGAGACTCTCGGGGAAGGGGAGCCCAACAGAGAACTTCACCATGCAATGATCAGACCAAATGGCTCGATCAGTCTTGATGTTATTAACCTCATGCCCCAGCAAGAATACCAAGTCCAAGGTGTGGCCATGTTGGTGGGTCACAGAGTAGCTTCCTGTGTCAGGCCCAGAGATAGAGATGTTGCAAAATTATATTTCACTGGTGAAATTCCTGAGAAATTGGCAATTTCATGAATATTTTAAGAAATTCACCTGTTACGCGAAATATTTTGTGGGGTGTAAAATGTGGCATTTCGCCCACAGAATGTGAAATTTCGCCAGAAAAGCAGCAAAATTTCACCAGCAAAAGGTGAATTTTTCCATTTCGTAGGTGAAATGTTGCCTTTCACGGGTGAAATTTCACTGCTTTTCTGGTGACATTTCGATTTCGCAGGCGAAATTCCAGATTTCACACCCTGCAAAATATTTCACATAACAGTTGAATTTCACAAAATATTTCACGTAACAAAATTCGCCAATTTCACACATCTCTACCCAGAGATGACATTGTCTGGAGGAGTTTGTAATCGAATAGCGAGGATTCATCATTGATCCAGGCATTGAAATCCCCCAGAATTAACCATATGGGTGACTCCAACACCCTGTTGGTGACGAAGTCCGCTAACTCCTGCAGAAAATCTCCATCCCATCCTGGAGGACAATAGATAAGGAGAATTCTGCAGCCTGCACCTGGACCTTCATGCACTGCCACACATTCAAACAATGAGGTAGATCCCACTAGGCGCACAGAGAAGTTCAAGCTGGATCTAAAACAAATGGCCACTCCACCGCCCCTGTGTTCCTTCCTCAGCAGTGCACCAATGAGTACCCAGTGGGGACTGATGCCTCCGAAACTGGCCCATCATTGTCCCGCAGCCAGGTTTCGATAATGCAAGCCAGGTCAACCAAGGAAATCAAGTCTGCCATAACAGCGGTCTTGTTCCTCATTGACCTAGCATTTCACAGCATTACCCTAATGGGACTAGCAGAGACTGCTGACCCTCTAGCTACCTGCCCACATGGTCCAGTCCCGAACCCTGGAAACAGGAGCCAATCACACTGGGCCCCTCTCAAGGCTCCATCTAACTCCAGGGCACCTCCTATTCCAGACCACCCCGATACTATTTCCCCCCGCTGTGCCAGCAATACCCTGCCGGCCAGTCCCCTGCCTCCTCACAATACCCACCTCCCGGCATCATCTTAGTGCAACCGCCAGGAGGGGAACAGCTGCAAAGGGGCCGAGGCTGCTCAGCAAGGATGCAGCATAAGCTATCGGGGTGGGGGCAAGACCTAAACACATTTCAGAATCAGAAATCCCTCAAGGCTTAAAAATAAAATTAGTAAATTAAAACAGATAACAAACCCAGCTAACACTAAAATTAGCTTTAACCACCAAGACAGTGGCTAGACAAAGTGATTGTGGCTGAAGCCCACTAACCACAATATCTGCCCATATTCCTTAGTGTATCAAAACCAATCAAGTGTACATCCCCCACATAACAACCCCCACAAATCTCCCCCACCTTCCCAGAATACTTAAACTAAATAAATGAATAAAAGAAAGAAAAACACCTGACCAAATCATACGCTCACCTTCCACACTCTAATACAGTTTCCTAACAATGAACACTCCACTCTCACACACTAACTACACCCCACCAACCCAATAAACTTACTTTAAAATAATATTTTAGCAGAACCCAATCAATCTAACTGTAGAGGTAAGTTTATAACAACTTTTAAAGCCCGTGCTTGAAAGTGTCCAAGTTCCTTTCTTTCAAAAGCAGGTAGTGATCTCACCACCGAGCAAATCAAGGTTACAACTGAAACAGAGTGGATGGCTCTCACCTCCTCCACCAAGGTTTACAATTCAGGCAAGGCAACAGTACTATGTAGTACAAGACACAGTGAAATCTCACCAAAGGGAGTACTCTCCCTACCGCTTATGGCAGATCTTCCACATGGCCAAAAAAGATTTCAAGGGCGTGCGCAACACACACAGCCACAAGCAAAATGTTCAATATCATGCATGACATTCCAGGTCGAATGATGGCAACGGTTTCCTTTAACAAAAATCTCCAGGATGGACTATTGCTGGGATTTGCAGTGAAACTGGGGCATTGAAAACAGTGACTACTCTTTGGTCCGTTCAGGCCAAACAGTAGTCACTGTTTTCAATGACCCAGTTTCACTGCAAATGCCACCAATAGTCCATCCCGGAGATTTTTTTTCCTTTTTTGATAGTTCTATTTTATCCTTCACCAGGCATCCTACACTCTGCTTCCTTGGGAGTCGCCAAGACATCTTGACCCCTTTTCTGGTACACCCCCATCCAGCCATGGTTGTTCCCTCCATGCAGGGACGAGGTGGGTCCATTCACCTCGAATCTTCAGTGTTTTGTTGGGCTACCGTGAGGATCAGTGCTGGTGCTCCATCGCCCTGCTGCATAGGAGGCAGATTTTTCCATTTTTTGTGGAGCATGACTCGTGCCCAGATGGCAATGCATGAGAGCCAATGTCCATCAAGCTCCTCCCATCTTTCTTATAGCTAGTGCTGGCTGTACTTCTGGCTTCCACCAGAGGCCAGTCATGCACCAAACCTTGTGCCCTTTCCCTCCCAGAGAAGGTGAACAGCCATGTGGGTGCTCAAACCTCCTCCCCCCCGGCTGGCCCTCCAGCTTCCTGGGCTAGTTCCCGAACCTGGGTCACCAGCATTGCGAGTGGTACACTGCGCCGAGGGGCTGGCACATACTGGAGATTTTTGTTACTGGAAACAACAACACAATTGAACAGTACCTTTAGATGTCCAGGGCTCTGAAATGCCAGCAATTTCAATGAGCTCTCACCTTGCTTTGATGACAGTAGCACCAGCAAGCTCCCACCATGCCAGTCAGCCTCTTGGATCTCTTATGGGTAGCAACTTTCATGGAGGATTCCCACAAAATAAAGGTTCTTCAAGCCACCACCAATTTCTCCCTCAGTTGCTTTAGTCCAAAGCACTGCTGTGCCAGTACAGTCAAAGAACGTGCCTCCTCAGGAACTGCAGCTTGAAGCACAGTTTCTAGTCCCCTTGCCTGAGTGATTTGCAGATTAAAAACTGTTTCTGGTCGACAGCTTCACACTGCAGTTATGGCACTTAAATTTAAAACCCTTTGCAGTCGGGAACACCTAAAAATAAAAAAGCTAATTCCTTGCTTAATCACTAAAACCCCAAAATTACATTACACCCTACTCCTCAACTCTAATACCTACTCCAAATTAACCTATTTAAAATAAACTCTGGCCAAACTTATGGCACAAAGAGCAATAGGCAGCTAACATTTGGTTCTCCACAATTACAAGTAAAGTAAGAGGCAGCAGAACAATGGATAAAGGTTCCTTTCCAGAGCCCTAACAGACAGTGACACAGCTCAGTCACCATCTTGCCTCCCCCTGTCCTCTCCTGTACAGGAGAGATAGGCACAAAAGCAAGGGGGAGGTGTAGCCCTCCACATTAAGGAGTGTATAAAATACACCAAGGATAGTTGCATCCCATCTTTAGATCTCCCCAAGCATCATGTACACAGAGACAACATGGGGAAAGGATTGATCCCTGTGGCACTGCACATCAGAGCACAGCTGTTCCAGAGACTGGATTAACCAGAACGACCTGCTGTGCCATGCTCATGGGGTAGGACTCAACCCACTACACCATCATGCAGTGAGTCTAACATAGTACTTCAAGTGATCCAACATAACCTAACCCCATGGTCCACCATGTAAAATGCTGATGAGAGATCAAGGAAGACAATAATGGATTGATGACCCCTGTCCCCTAGTAGAAGGAGATCATTGGACACCTTAATGAGGCTGGTCTCAAAGATGTGATGAAGTCTTAAACTTGAATGGAAAAGTTTATAGATTTCATATTTTGTCAGGTGGGTCTCCAGTTGTGCCCCCACCTCATTTCAACCACCTTCCCCAAAATGAGAATGTTTAAATTCACCCTGTAATTTACAAGAACATCAGGATCTAGACTATACAGATGGCTACTTTAGGAAAGGTCTTAATATTGCCATCTTCAGCACAGTTGAAAAGACTTCCTCCTTGAAGGAACACCTGACAATATCTGTAATAACTGGATTCAGGGTCTTTCGACAGCTGGCAACTAACCAAGTAGGTCAGAAGTCCAGTATACAGTAAGTGGGGCGCATCCCTAATATCACCCAGAGCACCTCATTTACCAAATCATGCACAAACCTCCCCCAGGTTGTCAGAGTAAACACATTCATCCTTGACCAGGTACTGCCAGCCATAAATTGCCACTTGAGGTGTTCCCAGCCCTAATGTAGGATACCTTGTCAGAGAAAGGCTGATCAAATTCTATATATCTTTCTGCAGAAAATATTCTTCCAGACTGAAGACTGATGGGTTTAACAATCTTTCCACAGCGTGGAATAGTTGAGCTGGTTCGTTCTTCCCAGCAGCAATCACCCTTGTCAAGACCTTTGTCTTTTTCAGGGCGCTTTTCTACTGATAAATAATATAATCCCCAAGATTCCTGACTCTGTCATCACCATCAATGGCTACATCCTCACTCATCAAGATCATGCTAAGAAAGGAGATGATATCACCATCTACCTCTCTTCCACCATCCAGTCTACTACAGTGCTCCTTGTCATGTCCCCTGAGCTCCTCATACCCAAAATCTCCCTCCCCTTTCTTTGTCTCCATTTTCGTGGCTGGCATCTACTGCTGTCCAGGGCTATCCCTTTCCTCAGTCACCACATCTATAACCACTATTTCTACTCAAGCTTCCTCTGGTGAACTAATCATTCTGGGAGATTTCAATATCAACTGGCTATCCCAATCTCAATCTAAACTCTGCCAAAATATCAAATATCTACACATGACCCAACTCATTTTGGTCCCAACCCAGCACAACTCAAAATTCCTCAAACACTCACTACTGGACTGGGTACTTACTAAACTTCTACACCACATCATTGATGCTGGCACCGTCTCAGATGCTCTTGGTGACCACCATATGGTCTATTGCATGCGTAAAATTAATCGCCCCAAAGTCCTCCTGAAAATAATCCAAATCAGGTCCTTCTGGTTGTTTGACCTATGTCTGCTAGATGCAGATCTACAAACCTCCGACTGGTCCCCTATCTCTAATGCCAGCAACTTCAACCAAGCACTCGACCGCTTCCAATTCCACATTTTTATTAATCTGGGATCAGCACGCCACCCCTCTGGAAAACCAGAGTCAGAGGCTGTCCCCTTCCCTGCATCTCAGCAGAACTTTTGCCTTGCGTCCATGCTCATGACCTGACTTGGAAAACTTACAAATTCATTGGAGCTCCGGCCAACCTTAAGAGTTATCATGCCCTGAAGAATACTTGTACCAAAGCCACCAGGCTTGCTAAGGCTGAATTCTTTTCCTCCTCTTTCCAGAACAATCCTAATTATACCTCCAAATTCTGGAATGTTATCCACTCCTTCTCCCCCCAGCCCAGTCTCCCCCATGCCTAAAGGTGGGTGACTCCATCATTTCATACCCTCCCTCAGTGGCCTCTCCTTTCAACTCTTGCTTCACCACCTGCACCTCCACTTTCCTATCTGCCTTTCCTTCCTCCACTCCCCCTCCTACCACCTTCCCTCATGTCCCCCCCCTCCCCTTCACCTTCCCACCAGTTACCCTTATGACTGCCTTTGGAGCCCTCCTAAACCTCAAGTCTCATAAAAGTGGGAGCCCTGACTGCTAGACCCCAAACTCCTACACCTGTCTGCCCCTGCCATTGCCTTTCCTAGCTCCTCCCTTCTCAACCTCTCATTCTCCCTGACATCACTCCCAAACACCAGGAAACATGCAGCCATCATTTCCCTTCCCAAAGGGATGATTCCTCCTCCTCTTGCAATTACTGCCCCATCTGACTTCTAACAACTCTATCAAAACTTCAAGAAAATATTGGTACTATCATAACTTTCAACCTTCCTCAACTCCTCTTCCACATTCACCCCCTTCCAGTCTGGCTTCAACAATCACCACTCCACCAGCTCATCCTTCCTCCAGCTCACTGACTCTATCCTGACTGGCATGGATCAGGGCCTCCTCACTGCCACCATCTTTGTCGACTTAGCCAAAGCTTTCGACACTGTTTCCCATCCTCCTCTCCTCGGCAAGCTAAAGTCTGCAGGTCTCTCAGACTCTGCAACTAGTTGGTTCAGCTCTTAAGTTGAAGGAAGAACTCAATTAATAAGAATCAGAGAGTCCCTGTTCCCCCCGTCCCCATTCGCACTGATGTCCCTCAAGGCTTTGTCCTTGGCCCACTACTATTCTGCATTTTATTCAATGGCCTTCCCTCTGCCTGTTCATCTATGGTCATCCACATGTATGCAGGCAATGTTCCTGTCTGCCTCTTGATCTTCCCCAGCTGGGATAACAGCCAGGTTCCAAACTGATTTCTGACACTGCTCGGCACTGGTTTAAGTCAAATCATCTAACCCTGAATGCAAAAAAGGTCTCCATGTTCTTTGTAACTGGCCAGAGACTTTCCAGGCTTCAGTCCCTCCCCTGGTTCCACACCCTGGATGGGGTCACAATTAATGATGTGCCCTCATTTAAATATTTAGCGGTCTGGCTTTACTGACACCTTGACTTTTTACAGCACGTAGATGCCATTCATAAAAAACTTCACCCAAAGCTCTGCATCCCTCTATCTGCCCGCTGAGATATAATCACTATAATAATCCCACCATCATAGATTATGGTGATATTGTCTACAGTGCTGCACAAAGTCCACCCTAGCCAGACTGGATCCCTCTTTCATGCCTTCTGCTGCATTGTCTTGGACTGCCCTCCCAACATGCACCACTGCTCCCTGAACTCTGCCCTCTCCCTCCCTTTCCTGGTAGACTGTTGCACTGCCCACTGTGCCTCCTTCCTCTCCAAATTCTGGCTAGCCTCACTCCCCTCCTATCTCACCTCTGTACTCGCCGCTCTACCCCTCTCCTCCTACTCCCTGCGTAACTCAGGCTCTCATTCCCTCTCACTTCCCTCAAGTAAATCCCTCACTGGTCAGGCTGCCTTCTTTTTCTCCTTTTCTAAACTGTGGAACACTCTCTCCCTCTAGCCATTCCCTTTGCAACATCTAAATGCTCTCTCTCTGCTCTCAACTCTGAGCCCACACTGCTCCCTCCTGCAGCTATACCTCTGCTCCACTTTCTCCTTGATGCCTGTTTTTTCTCCTAATCTCTGCCCTTCTCCCTCTTACTCTTCTCTATACCTTTGCAGGCCTGGAACCCATAACATGGGCTGGGTGTGCATCCAACCATGTCCTGCCCTTGTGGGGTTTGCATCCCAGAGGGTCATAGGTCTGCCTCTCCTTCTGTCTACCATACTCCCTCCTTCTTGTTTTTTTCCTGCTTTCTACCTTTTTCCACTCCTACTCTTCTCCATACTGTACCTTCACAGGCCTGGGATCCAGGACATGGGCTGGGTGTGCATCCTACCATGTCTGGCCATTGTGGGATTGCACACCAGAGGGTTATATGTCTGCCACTCCCTGTCTCTCTACCATACTCCTTCTCACCTCTTCCTATTCCCATCGTATTTTATTTATTTCCTCCCCACCTACTATTTCTCCCTCCTGCCTTCTTCTTACTGCTCCTTGCCCTTCACCTGCCTGTCTCTCTCATTTGCTGGCCAGGAAACAGGACACATTCTGGGTGTACTGCCAGCCATGCCTAGCCCTTGTGGAGTCTGCATCCCAGAGGGTCAAAGGCTTGCTTCTCCCTCTCTTCCATAACAACTCCTTCCCCCCTTTCCCACTCCCCCTTATGCTCCCAACCTCTGCATACAATCTTTCCTATTGCCCTGGCCTGTATAATCATTCCTTTTCTCTGCTCCTAAGGGGCTTGCCTCCCTCCTTAGCCTTGTGTAATAAGTTAGCTATCGTTTAAGCTTATGTTCTAGTGCGCACACTCTCCTAACATACAAAGCTTTACAGAATGTACAAATGCACTGTATTTAATTTTATTTAACTCTCTACATGATGATTTAGCACGAATGTAAATATATCTAATGTTACTTACCCCTTTCCCCAAGGATGCATCTGGAAATAAGCTGCTTTTTAGCTCTGTATGCCCTGTCTGGTAAAATGTTTAAATAAATAAATAAATAATGTGTCCTCAGTGCCAGTATATCCTCCATTGACTGAGGCCTCCACCATGAATACTCCAACACCCATCTCTTGGTATTCAACTCTCTGAACATATCACAGAAACATGGGGAGTTGCTGTGGCAGCTAAAGGGATGGATACAGTACGGTGCCAGGAAGTCCAAGACAGTAAAAAAAAACACATTGTAGTTCCCCACATTCTTCTCAAATCCCTCAGCACAAGCCATCACCACGTTGAAGATGTTACCACCAAGAGTTGGCTAAACTCCAAACTGTGTTGAGGACATTATCAGACAATCCCCACATGAGGAGAACTTAACTAGAGGGCCTCAGAAAGGAACTACATGACATGATGATCTGACCAAATGTTTGGATCAACAATGATGTTGCAAATGTCAAGACATAATAAGAAGATCAGGTGTAGGGTGTGGCCCTGCTGGAGGGTTATGGAGGCAAGTGTCTGTGCAAGGCTCAGTGTCAACAGGAGGAACCATTTCCTGAAATGCAGTGCTTTATCATTGACAAGAGCACTGAAGTCCCCCAGCATGAAAAGTCTGGAGAAGTGCAGAACTAGGCTGTACATGAAGTTAGGTTCCTGCAGGAACTCATTGTCTTGTCCCAGTGGATGCTGCATGAGAATGGTCTTGCAGCATGCATGTGGCCATGCATTCAGATGACTCTGTCACTCCCATGGGTGTGTTGTAAACCCTAATGAAGCAGAATAAAACAGATGGCCACCCCATCGGCTTGCACATCCACCTTGAATTCCTGGCCAGGACTGATGCCCCCAGCACAGGTCCGGCATTATGTGCATGCTAGGTCCTGGTGATACATACCAGGTCCACTGAAGTATCTGCAAGGAACTCTTTCCTCACTGTGGTTTTATTCCACAGTGACATGGCATTGCACGAAACTGCCCAAATGAGCGGACCAGGGTCAGCTGACTTGATACCTATCTGTTAACATTATGCAAAGTCCTTGAGACTGGAATTAGACAGGGAGGCCCATGTCCAAGTTCCACATTTTTCCAGGGTGTCACCTAGTCCTCACAACCCCAATCCATCTCTTCCTGATGTCTAAACCTGGACCACACTCATGCCTACTGTATGTCCACAGTCCCAGAGAATTCCTAACCCCTGCAGTGATGTAAAACCACCACTGATGGGATAAAAGCAGGGGTTAAATTGGTTAGGAGTCCACAGGAACTCAGTTCCACCACCTCTTAAAAAAGTGTATGACATTTCCACCATCTCTGTTGTTTTTCTCCATAGACTACTATAGGAGAGTTCCACCACCTAGAAATGACAGTTCCATGACCTAGAAATCTAGATGTGAGAGTTCCTCCACTTAAACATTTCCAAATTAACCATTCTGTAAAAGGGAGCTCTGGGAGGCTTTACTGCCACTGCTGGTCAGTTGAGCAGATTTATCTAGAATTATTTCCTGCACAGCACATGATAGTCACAATAATAAAACTCTAATCACAAATTCCCAAGCCCACTCAAAACGAACATTTAAGAAATAAATCAATCTGATCCCCGCATCATGTCCTATACATTTCCAATAAAAAATACCACCCAGAAAACAAGGAATGATCCATAGTCCCCCCCCCACACTCAACCAACACACTTACGCAGCTTAAAAATATAAACTGTCCAATCATACTCCCTACACACTCTGATAGGAAAACTCTCACACAATCCCCAATCTCTCTGTTTTAAAAGTAAACTTTAAATGGAGTAAAACACTTGTATTAGTCCAATTCAAGTGCAAAATGTTTGTAACTACTATGAAGTCAGTTATTCCGAGCAGCCCCTGGATAAGACTTGCGCAGGTACAAAGTCCTTAATCAAATGTGTTTTTAACTCCTGCAGCAAAGTAGAGGGCCATAAGCAAAGCCTTCTATAGGTCTGGGGAAACGTGTGTGATGGGTCAGCTGCATATTGTAAGGTCATACACGAAGTTGGCTGTAGGCCAAAGGTAGTATGTGATGGTTTGGCAATTAAAAGTATTGCAAATGCTGGCTGTAAGCAGGCATTGAGACTGCTTACATAGGCATGACAGCTGATGGCATAAGACCTCTGTCATTACAGAAGCACACCAACAGCACCTACAAATGTTGCCAAGAAAGAGGTAGGATTCCTAACCCAGGAAGCTTGTGGCAGAAGACATCACAGAACAGACAGTGGCCTGCATGCAGAATTCAAGCCCACTTACATAAGTACTGTTGACATCACTGGAGGGCATCAGCAAGCCACATACTGCAGGGGCAACATTTACTCACACCTGCTTTCATCAAACAAGCATTATGTTGGCACCATGTCAGACAGGCTTGAAATGCTTTGGAAAGGGGTGCAGGGTACCTCAGTATTCATAGCAGTCCTTGGTGGGATCCGAACCTGCTGACTGTACAGCATATATGATGCAGGTGCTGCAGCAGGCTGCTGCACATTTGTCCATAGATCCACATGGGAGTCTACCAGGACTGTACTATGGTCGAACTCCCATTCTCCCAACCTGTCCACAGCTGCGATGAGCTTGAGTGGTATGCTAGTTGTCATCTGTTCTACAGATGGACCCAGTCATACACCTGCAAACAGTCATGCCCAACACCACCCTCGGGGCATATCTGCCTTTCCCAGCTATCAGTTGGTGATTCAGGCCTGGTGTGGTGACCCATAGACCCATCAACATCCTGCTGCAGACATGCCTTCATTTATATGAGGTCTAGCTGCTCTGTGGTTATGGTTACCTGGCACTCTATGTGCATCACACATATAAATTGCCACACAGGTAAGGAACACTTGGTGTTATCAGGGCAGCGTTACTGGTTAGCAGGTTGTTATGGCTGTCAACACTGCACAGGTGGTCCCGGGTATTATGACTGCCACCTACAGTAAGCAAACAGCCCAGTTGTCAATACAAAGTAATAATCTGTTTTTAAACTACTTTTTTTTTTAAAGAAAACTAATTGGAAAAAACTATGGTAAGACATCAGTCGAGGTCTAAGACGAAAGCCACAAAAGTCAGGAAATGTAATGTCAGGATTAAAACTCCCCAGAGCCTTGGTGAATCTGTTGTCTGGCATTCGTGAAGGTTTGAACAATGACACAGCACAGCATTGGTGTTGCAGTAACTTCAGCACCCAGTATCCATGCATTGCTGTGTTATTAATTTTTATTTGTCTGGACAGACAGTGCTGATGTCAGGGCAATACCAGTGCTGCACTGCATGATCATTCAAACCCTACAAATGCCAGTCCACAGATTCTGCAAAGCTCAGCTGACTTTTAACACTAACATTGAATTTCTTTACATCTGTGGCTTAAAGGGAAACATTCATATACAGTGGCTGACATAGCTGAACAGCACATGACCAGCTCTTTCAAATGAGGTATCAGGCTCATCTGTAGCAGAAAGCAGTCCAGAGACATAGATGACTGAGTCTGTTCAGTATTAATACCACATTGCAGCCATTTGCAGAGCATTATATTGTCATCGAAGAACAAGATGTGCTTAACTCAGTGTAGTCAGGCACAGCTTTTTCCTCTATGACATCACTGTGTTCTAAAAAATGTCTGTAATGTAGTATTAATGTTGAACAGACTCAGTGGTCTATATCTCAAGAGTGCTTACTGCTTCCAGCTACAGCTGAGTCCAATACCTTGTTTGTAAGAGCTTTCTATGGGGTTGCAAACTATGATGGCCAATGGGCATGAGTATGTCCCTTTAAATCTTAAACTCTAACTAATGCTTTAACATAGCTTCTTGCAGTGAATTGAGGTAACCAAATGAATAGACTTCTAGGCAGAACTCTCAAATGTCCATGATTATGAAGGACACCCCTCATTTTATCCCTGAAAATGGCTCTGTCCCTCATCCATCCTTCATGGAAATGGTGCTGCCCACACAGAGAGTGTACTGTAAATTCAGTCTTAACAGCAGAAATTCATATTTTAAGATGCTAAATCAAAAATAAACTTTGTACAACTAAACACAATGGTTTCCACAGTGTCCTGAGCTTGTATGTTTATGTTCGAGGATGTGTCCCTGATTATGAGGGTCAGTATCCCTCATTGTCCCTCATTTTGAGTGCTCATGTCCCTCTTTTCAATGAAGAAAGGTTGAGAGGTATGCTTCTAGGGTGCACGTCTATTATAATTTGCTGGGACTTCATTTACAGTGGAGAGTGGCTAAATTTGATCCTGTATGTTTTTTTGTCCATCTTCCTTTGAATTTGCATTTGATGAAAATATCGAGGCTTCATAACCTTTTGCTGTCACAGATTTTTAAAGAAGTGATGAGCTGCAGTTTTTTTTCCCCCCACGATTGGCCACAGTGCAGGAGACAGAGAGAGAGAGAGAGAGAGAGAGAGAGAGAAGTGCTGTGCTGTGTGGATTATTGCATGTTTGTCATCTGGAATGTAATAAGCTGTAGGTACAGCATCTCCTACTCATGATTTATGGGCCCTGTCGGCACCGCCAGCGCTTTGTCTGCTCTAGCATGGAGGATGAATGCATTCCTGTCATCTCGGGCAGGGCAGTCTCTCTCTCTCTCTCTGCTCCTCCATACACTCTCTTCCCATTTCACGCCAGAGCACATAAACAATCTTTCATAAAACTGACACTCATATTTGCTGCTTTTGAAACATAATGCAGAGATGTACGAGTCTGCTTTCATTAACCAATTTTCTATGCTACATAAAAACATATCAAGATATCTACAAGGTCTACTTCAAATAGGTTTCCTATTTGATTATACTGGCATTTAGAGGAAAATACTTTTAATTGTCCCAGTGGAAAAAAAAAAAAACTAATGTTATTAAAAGGTGACATACAGTACGAATAACAATGTAGCCTTGATTTGTTACATTTGTTTGGCTACTCAGCTGCTATTGACTCACAAAACCCTTTCTAGCCAAACAAAAAAATAAATTCCAGATAAATCCAGCATCTGATCTGTTCATATAGTACTTGTTAATAATGTTTGGTGAATATTTACATGTTGGCATGGCTCCATGGTAGCACTCTTATCTGCACCTAAATGTCATAGGTTCCATTCCCACACTGGGAGCTTGGCCTCATAATCAGTGATTATAGTGGAATGCAACACTGGGGTGCTACTGCCCTATGGAAAATGCTCTTCTTTGGATGAGTAATTCCATTAGATTCCCTTCTACTAACCTTTGGTTGTTGTCCTGGTCAATTTGAATTAAAGATTCCTTGGCATGTTTTGAAAAAAAAGTCATGGATTACCAGTATCCTGGCAAACAGTTCCTCTTCCAATAAAGCAGGTGCTAGTAAAATGATTCACTACTATGTGCAGGACAAACATAAATGGCTGCTACATACAGCCACTACAACATCACTTTGTAAATCATTGCTCTTAAAAGAACTATAAGGCCTTTTGTGTATGAAAGGTACTAAGGAATATAATTCAAATTTATCCATTCTATTTAATTTGTTTTGTCATGTTTTTTTTTTCAGTATGACAATCCTGCCACCATAACTTCAAAAACAGGGCACTCGGTGATGGTTCAGCCAGAGCTTTAAAGTTGAAAAACAGTCACTTACTTCCGAAGAATTGTGCAGACTTCTATACCAGTTTCTGAACAATAGTTTTATCCACATTCTCTACATAGGAAAGAAACCTGTAGAGATGACTATAAGTAACAGGCAAAACTGCAGACTTCTAATGTCTCATAAAGAGCTTCTTTTTTTTTTTTGTTTGTTTTTTTTATACTTTCTTTTTCTCCCTCCTGGTTTCCAACCCTCTTGGTCCTACTCCTTCGGGCCTCTCAATGCTCTAGCCATCCTTAGATCTGCCCCTAGAGTGCCTCCTCTCCTTCCCTGCACAGTGGGGTCTTGTCTGGTGTGGCGGTCTGAGCGGAGAGGCCGTCATCCAGGACCGCGAGGGTGATTTTTCCCCTTGTCTGTTGGTCCCATCCCCTGGGGACGCCGGCGCTTGGGACTAAGTCCTGAGAGGTAACGTGCTGACACACGTCAAGCCTCTCATGCGCCGTGCGACGTCCCCCTTCCCCGACCCCTAAGTTGGAGTCACCCGTCCCTTCAGGAATCGGTGCTTCCACCGAATCGTTTTTGGGAATGATGGACGCTTGCACGTCCCAGGTATCCCACCCCTGAGGGAGGAGAGTATCCATAGGGACTCTCGATCCTCCCTCCTTCCCCGCCAGCCCCTGGCTCCCCAGGTCCATTACCGAACCCGGGTCGCCGGCATAGCGCGAGGTGTGGCATCCAACACCTCAAACCTCAGCTCCACTGGGCCGGCTTATAAAGAGCTTCTTAATGCTTAGAGCAAACGTTAATTAGATAAACTCCTGGGGCCCAATTCCAAGACACATGGTGCAACTTGCAGGTGTATGTGAGTTGCACCATGCGACGCTACACTGGGGACACTGCACCGTATTCCAAGACAGGCAGTGTCCCTGGTACCTACGTCCTGTGACTTGTGGCAGCTGCAGGCTAGCACCACAGGAATGGTGTAATGGACCTGGGCTCTGCAAGTCATAGCCCATGGATAGCTGCTGCCCCGGAGCCCCCCTGCCCTGGAACACTGTCAGATGCACCAGGGGGCATTGGGGTGGCTGGCCAGGTGGCACTGGCATTTGGGGGGCACTTTGTGTAGCGGACCCCAGGGGTCCCCATCATTCGGGGTGGTGTGGGGGTATGTCTGTGTTGGGTGGGTACGGGGAGTCTGGCAGTGTGTGTGCTGTGGTGCTGTGGAGTGGGCATCCATCAAATGGCATGGACGGATGCCCATTAGACCATCTCCCTGCTGGTCTAACTCTGTTGTGCCAATGCGGCTCTTGGAATAGTGTAAATGGGTTATGGCAGCCATCCTTTTGGAATAGAATGCAGATGCTATGGTAACCAACTCTTGCGTCATACCGCTGTGGGTTGTGGTCATAGTGGGTAGTGTGATCCACATTTGGCACAACCCACATATGGCATGGTGCAAGGCGGCTTTTGGAAATGCAACTGGCGTTAGGCCTGGTGTAAGTTGCGATTTGCACCATTGCGTTAGGCTTAAATTGTCTCGTACCAGGCATAACGCCTTTTGAAATCGGGCCCCTGGACTTACTGGGAGGCAGTCCATACAGCTATGTCCTCCATTCCTAACTCCATGCTTAGGTAATGAAACTGAAATCTATTAGGGACACATCCTGGGTACCATATTTGGTTATCTGTTTTGACAAATAGGGTCCAGAGATAAGTGGTTTACAGAGAGAGTGGCTGAGCTGTGGAACAACCTACTGGCAGAAGTGGTACATACAAAAGCCATTAATGGGTCCAAGCATGACTGGGACAGAAAAAGGAACTTAATATTTAATTAGTGGGTAGCAGTAAGACAGGGAGTGAGGGGGGAGGCAAGGGTGAAAACCCTCTCTAGACAATCGGTCACAGGGTAGGGTAAGGTAAAATCAGGCAGATTGGATGGACCAATGGTCCTATTATGCTGACATTATCCATGTTTTATGTCAGAAAATGGAACACCCGCTGTGCATGACACATCTCAGTTTTATATCTCCTCTGAACTGTGATGCATTCATAATCTTAGCTGCCCTCACCATTGTTTACATAACAATGTTTTTGTGACAGATTGAGCTTTTACGGTACTGTACAGATGTGATGCTCATGTTGACAATGAAAGTGAACTGAAAATGATCCATCACTATCTTCCCCTAGTGGCACAGGAGCCATGTGTTCCAGTGCCACCTGGCAGACCAACATGCAAATGTAGTCCTTGGAATCACACGCTGGAGCCAGCTAAGGCCAGAGCATGTTATGAAAGTGAGTCATTTAGTTCCTCTGGGGGAGGTATGTGGTTTTTGAGCAGTGGCTGTCAGCTGGCCAAAGACTAGGATCAGTTGTGATAACAGTTGCTCACCTGCCTTCATGGGCCAGTAGAGAAGAAACCGAAAAAAATGGTAACAGTAGGGTAAGAGGAGAAGGTAACTGAAATTTGCAGGTTTTCTTTATTCATTGAATTCTTCCATCCTTGATACTGCCCACCTCTGCCAGTTCACCTCTCAGTCCTATCCACCACTCTCCCTTGTTGCATATGCAGTCTTCAGTGGGTCCAAGGAAGGCATGTTCTCCGTGGTGACTTGCTTCAGGAGAGTCGCCAGCCATGAGCTCCCACAGGTCCATTGCATGGAAGATACCAGCAGGCATTCAGGGGTGGTGCGGCCCAAGAGTGCCAGTGCCATGCTGCCAGACACTAGGGTTTTCTGCTTCTGTTTCACCATTCCTTCAGAACGAAGCCTGTAAGAGCTCCATGGTTCACATGTGCATACAACTGCATTGCCACACTGTGGAACCAGACTGTGTTCCCCTCCCATGATCCTCTCTACCTACACTAGCACTTGTGGTCACCCGGATGACCGTGCTGGAATGGAGGGGAGATGCCTCCCTGCCTGGAGAAGAGCCTCCTCTGAGATGTTAGATCCTCCTTCCCCTAGTCAGTCCCTGATGTTTCAGGCTTGCTCCCAAACCTAAGGTTGTCTTGCCAGCATAGCAGGTGGCACTGCTGCCACTGTGCCGACAGGCTGGTGCAATTTACCACCTTTGAGGACATTCAAAATAATGCTAAGTGAGATGCTGAAAATGAAACTGAAATGATGATGCTGCAGTCTTCAGTGGTGAAGTATTTCCCCAACGGATGTTAACTAATATTTACAGTATTCGACTGAATTAATAATCACACTGCACAAGTCTGTCACTGCAGTCATTGTTGCTGTTCAGTGCAACGGGAATGAATCAGGGTGTTCCAGCAGTACTGATGGCTGACTTTGCTTGCAGCAGAAAGCTATCCATAAGCATTTCACTCCCCTGGAGTGACAAGAATGGTGGCTGAAGAGTGTGTAGTTTTAATGTGGTTAGGTCCTTGACTTTGTGTACTGCATGTATACTGAAGTGTATCATGAGAAGCAATTATTAGCTGATGTATGAATAGTTAATCAGCTTTTACTTTGGAATATGTTATAAGTGTGTCATTTCCTGCCACTTTGTTGTTATAGTAGAGGCCCCTTATGAAGTCCTGTGGCTCATTATCCCGACACACACCTGCTAGGGCACTACTCCCCGATAGCTGTAGTGTCCCGATAGTGAGCATCCCGGCAATGGATTCTCCGATGGATTTTCACAGGGGCAAGGTAGCAGATATGATGGGTTGCTACTTTACCACTGTTTGTGCACGTCAAGGAACTGTTGATTCCGGGAGTTGGCTGAGCTGTCCTGGTGGTGTACAGGACTACACCACCTGCAGCTCTGTCAGAGCAATCCCTCAGACCCGGGTTCTGGCCCGGACACATCCTTTTGGGGAACAACCCCCCCCCGTAACACTTATTTTTTTACTCCGGGGGTTCACTCACCCTCAGAGTTAGTTATTTTAGATAATGGGAGGTGTGGGGAGCAGAACCCCCACATGGGGGTGTGTGTGGGGTGAAGCCCCCCACATTTTACATTTACTTTTGGTCCTAATGCCTGAAATATTGCTGTCAGGCATATGTAAGTAAGTAAAAAGTAAGTAAAGCTTTATTTTTTAAGTGCCTTTCAAAACCAAGGCACCGTACAACATATCAAAACCAACAATTAAATAAACATATATACATATTTTAAAAACCTTCAGAAAAAGCTTTAAAAAACACTTTTTTTTGAGATCAGACTTAAAACTCGAGACAGTCAGGCATTCTCTTATCCGATGAGGTAGAGAATTCCACAGGGAAGGGGCAGCATAAGAAAACGCACGTGCCCCCAGATGTCTTTAACCAAACCCTGGGAATCTCTAGCAATTCCTTGTCAGAGGATCGGAGTGAGCAAGAGGGACAGTAGGGAGTAAGAAGATCTTGCAGATACTGGGGTCCCTGTCCATGTAGGGCTTTATAGGTCAGTAACCCAACCTTAAAGGTGATCCGCCACTGAACCGGCAGACAGTGCAGTTCGCGCAGTACAGGCGTAATATGACTAGTCCTGGATGTACCAGTTAAAAGCCTGACCACTGCATTCTGCACTAGCTGCAAGCAGCAGATATCAACCCATGGAAGCCCTAGGTAAAGGGCATTGCAGTAATCAAGGCAGGTGGTTACGAAGGTGTGGACCAATGAAGGAAGGTCATCCTGAGGAACCAGGTGTTTCACTCAAGTGATATTCCTAAGATGATAAAAGGAAGATCTGACAATGGCAGACACCTGCAATTTTAGGGTCAAACCGTCATCAAAAATAATGCCCAAGTTACGCACCTGGTCTGAGGTCAAGAGCTGGACAACATCAAGCCATGAGCCTAACGGAAGCCCAGCCCTAAGACCCGCCTCAGGGCGACCAAGGTCCACAACTAACATCTCGGTCTTATCCTGATTTAATCTCAGCCAGCTAGTGCTCATCTAGTCTCTGATCTCGGTGAGACAGCTGTTAAGCATGGAGATCGCATCATCCTGTCTGGGAGTAAAGGACAAATACAGTTGGGTATCATCTGCATAGCAGTGAAAACCCAAACTGTATCACCTAATGATATCTCTTAATGGCAGCATATAAACTGCGAACAGCATGGGTGCCAGAATGGAGCCCAGCAGCACCCCACAGGACAGGGAGATGGTGTCAGAGGAATAAATTCCAGTGATAACCCTCTGCATCCTGCCTGTAAGAAAAGATCAAAACCAGCATAGAACTGTACCAGACAGTCCACAAAGAAGCTGCAGGTACTCCAAAAGCATGCCATGGTCCACAGTATCAAATGCTGCAGAGAGATCAAGAAAGACTAGAATAGTACGAGCTTTTTGATCTCTCGCAATTAGGAGATCATTTAAAACATGGACCACGGTGGTGTCAGTGCTGTCTTTTCCTACCCCAGACTGGAGAACACCATAGACATTGTGGTTTGTAAGATAGTTATCCAGCTGCAATGCAACCACCTTCTTAATAACCTATAGTTAGCTAAGCAGTCTGAGTCTAAGGAGGATTTTTTAAGGAGTGGTCAAATGACTGCCTTCTTTAGGGGATCAGGAATGACCCCCCTCCTCCAAGGACTTCCAGAAAATTTCAGCAAGAATTGGGCAGATGACATCCACGCAGCCTAATAATAGTGGTGTAGGGCCTGAATCCAAGCTACAACTGGTTGGTCATACAGTCTGGACAATCCTCACAATGTCCATGAACTCCGGACTACTAAAGTCAAACCAGGTAGCCCAGGCGCTCGCCACCTCTCACCAATCTCCACAATCCCTTAAATAGACAGCTGGGCTGATACCCGACCTAATGCTGGTAATCTTATCTGTAAAGAATCAAGCAAGCTCATCACACTTTATTTTTGAAAAGTCTCTTCCAGACTGAAGACAGATTAGATTGCACAGTCTGTCCACAGTCCGGAATCATTGATCTGGTCGATTCCATGCAGCAGCAATCTCCCTGGACAGGAATTCTGCCTTCTTACGGGTGATTGCTGATTGATAGGCCACATAATGGTCCATCAACTTAAGCCTGTCAGCATCCAGGCAGATTTCCGCCAAGCTCTCTCTAGCCTTCGCCCCACTCTCCTCAGCTCCTTCAAGGACCCATCAAACCAAGGGGTCCATGAGTGAGTGGATGAACACAAACAGGAGCAATTAAGTCCAGGGCATCACCCACTTCCTTATTATAGGCAAGTACAAGATCCCCTGGACTCATGCATTCACTTGATAAGCCCGATAGGTCCAGCACCACCGAAGGACCCTCTGGGGTAATCCCCCTCAAAGGGCAATACTGGACCATCTCTGTAGGGGCAGGCCTATTTGGGGGTGCCCCAAAGCTGAACCTTATGGTGTGATGGCTAACTAATCATTTGGTTCCACCCCTAATCCCATGATCTCCATTCCCAGGAGAAACACAAGATCTAGTGAGTGACCCCCCTATATCGATAGCAGAGGTAACCACCTGTGTAAGACCCAACATAGTTATAAATTGGAGGAGATTATTTCCAAAATTCAAGAGTTCATCGTCTATCCAGGCACTGAAGTCAACCAGAATCAACCATCTGGATGACTCCAATGCCACTTCGACAATGAAGTTCGCAAACTCCTTCAGGAATTCTCCACCATCCCCGGGTGGAAGGTAGATGAGGAAAATACTGAACCCTACACCTGCTCCCAGAATACACTCAAAAGATAGAGTGCATCCCACTGGCACATCCACAAGGCCCAGCTCCGTTTTAAAGAAAATGGCTACACCTCCGCCCCTACGATCCATCCTAAGGCGATGTATCACCCGAGAACCCAGCTGGAACAGCAGATGCCAAAATAGGGCCTGCATTCTCATCCGGCCAGGTCTTGGTGATGCATGCCAGATCAGATGTTGCAACAAGATCAGTTGTAATAGCCATCTTGTTCCTAATCGATCTGGCATTACACAACGCCGCCTGGGTTGGATGGGTTTTCAAAGAAGATCCCAGGGCCTGCCCACAATTTATGGAGCCCTTGGGTATGGGAATCAAGCAGGGAACACCACTTTCCTGACCCCATTTCACCCCAGGGCGTCTCCTAGTCCCCACTACCTGTATCTGTCCACCCCTCTCCATTCTCCCACTGTGCCCAGTCCACACACCCCTCAGTCTTCTCCTCACTATCCCCAAAGCTTGGCATTTCTTATAAACTTCGACTGACGTTGGGGGACAGTCAAAGGGGCATAGATCACAAAGGACAGTAGGAGAATAATGCCTGACCATCTTAACACCCTCCCAACACATCTTAACCAAAATAATTAGATAAATAAACCCAAAATTTACAACACAATGCCACACTACAATTGTCGTCACCACACATATACACTACCTCCAGTGTGGTGTCTCTCACACAACCCCACAAAAAGGTCCAGTTAGTCATTCATTCACCACAATCACCATCCAACTTGTAAATAATGCACAAATAATCAACAAATATAACTAAAAAATAAATTATTAAAATAATAATCCAATTTACGTTCAACAGAGAATCCAGTCCATTTACTTCAGTGCAATATCAGTGGTCCAGCACACCTCATTAATACATCCAGCTTTAAATGTTTTATTGAAGGCCAAGTGAACTCTCACTTCCCTTGGCCAAACCAAATTCTTACTCCAAGACTCTTCTCTCACCAAGAGTCCAGGAACAAAACAGAAAAAGAATTGTAGACCAGTACAATGTGAACAGCATTCTCAGGCTGAAAATTAATAACAAAAAATCATAGAAGCAGTTCCAAGTCCAGGGTAGTTCGAAAATAACAGCGTGAGGGAAAAATAACCACCCCTTCAGGAGGCCACTGCCCCCAGCCAGGTCCGCAGCAATGACCCCCGACACAGTATTCACCCACCAGTAGACTCCCCGCCGTTTGAGCCTAAGAGACACCAGCAACTAACACCCGCCCTTCAGCAGGCCTGAGGGTGGCACCACTTGCCCCAAACCCAGCCAACGACAGCGACCACCCCAGGCAGCTCACCCCAAAATTCACGCTGTCTCAGATAATGCCTAAACCAGGTCCCAATACAGGAGATTTTGTCGATAGAAAAAACAGTCAAAACACTGCGGAAGCCAACAGATGCAGGCTCCTCTCTCAGCTTTCCAACAGTCTCACCAGCACCAAGGAGTCAACGAGTCGAGGCTCTTCTCCTCTGAAACTGATATGATCTGTTGAGGGCTGTAAATTTTGGGCAGGTTGATTTGGTATGCTGAGCGTCAGCATGCCAAGTTTAGGGATCGCATAGTATATCCAACATTTGTATTATCTGAACTGTCTGATACTATGCTTGCCTTTCCTTCCTAGAAATAAAACCTGGAGACTGAAGCAGTACCTCAGAGCCACCAGAGGCCCTACAGTAATGTTACTCGTACTGTCCGGCAAGGTTCACCCCAACCCAGGCCCTGCTGGTAACTCTGGGTCTGGCACCCGCAGTCAAGGACTGTGAAACATAATCTTTCTAAATATCGATAGCCTCATACCCTAAATTTGCCCAGTTCAAAGCCTGGATCGAGTTAATGCAGCCAGATGTTATTTGCCTTACTGAAACTTGGCTCAGTCCACACATACCTGATGTCACTATTTCATTGCTTGACTTCAATACCTTCAGGGAAGATAGAACAGGCAAAATAGGCATGCAAGGTGGGGACTGCTTATCTACCTCAGATCACACCTGCAAGCCTCATGATCAAAGACCTGACCAGGGATGTTGAATGCCTAGCAATAAAACTTATGATAGGCAGAACGCACAAGTCTCTTATCATCCTGTCTGTATATATCCCACTGGGTAAACAGAATCTGGGTACAGAGTCACTTATTCACTACTTCATGCAACTGAATCAGAACTGGGAATATGTTGCTACTGGTGACTTCAACATCAATTGGAATGCTAAGTCCAACACAGGGCATAGGGATAAGATGCCAGCCTATTTCTCACACAAGTGGTCACTGACCACACCAGGACCAATTATAAAACAGGCACCACGTGCTTCTTGACTGGGTACTAGTTACACACCCTGATAGGTTAAAGTTGTCAAAGTTCTCCCAGATGCCCTAAGTGCCTAATGTCTATGGGCAGCTAACCAGACAAGGCCACCCTCCTCCAGGATCACAGTTAGAAGAGTCCTAAACAAAATGAAAGTGCCTGAATTTAAATCTTACTTGGCCCAAATTGATTGGACCTTCTTAGATACCATTCCTGATATTGACACAACCCTAGAATTCTCTCTCTCTCTCTCCAAGTTCACACAAGCCAGTGATAAATTTGCACTTTCACCCCCTGAATTTCTTGCATACATGAGGAAGAGTGATAATGTACTGGTCAGGAAACAGGGTCCCCGGTCTGTCTAGAAAAGTACAAGGAAGCCTGCAATAAGTGTGCCAGTATGATTAGAAAGGCCAAATCAACTTCTATAAGGATCAGCAGATCCAGAACTGGAGCAAGGGTAAAAGATTTTGGGACAACATCTCAGAGCTCCTTGGCAAGGGAGTTAAAATCACTCCTCAGATGCTCATGGTGGAGGGTTGAGAGATCCTTGATCCCACTGAAATTGACAATTACTTCAACACATACTTTACTGACCTAAGTTCTGTCATCTCCACTGAACCTGCCCATACCCCCTGCAGGGAATCCATTTCTGAAGCCTCCCAGATATTGGGCTTTGAACCGAGGTACCTTAAATTCTATTTTAAGGCTGTTTCTGTCAAAGACACCTTAAAAGACATCAGCAGGGTACTTGGTAAAACTAGGTGTGGGAGTGATTTAGTTGATATGAAACTTCTTGCTCTGGTGGTAGAGGAAAGTTCCAACCCATTCACTAGAACTTTTAACTTTTCCCTGTGCTATTTGCAGTTCCCCGAGAAGTGGAAATCTGCACTGGTTATACAGTTTTCAACAGTGAAGAACGCATTAGTCTTGCCAAATACATACCCATTTCTGTTCTCTTCCCTCTATCGGAGGCAGTATAGAGCAGTGGGTTAAGGCTCTGAGCTGCAGATCTGGAGACCTGGTTTTGAATCCCACAGCTGCCTAGGTGCATACTGTGTGATCCTGAGCAATTCACATAACTTCCTTGTGCTCCCAGGTGCCATCTGGAAACAAGCTCCGGCTTAGTGTGCTACTCCTAGGTAAACAATGTTCCTTTTCTCTGTCCAGTACCCTCAAGAGAATAGTCTTAGACCAAATTGTCACATACCTTGAAAAATACAGCATTCAATGTGTACAGCAGCATGGCATCCAGAAGCTCCACAGCACCAACACGGTGCTGCTGGAGGGTACTCAGTGAATATATCGCACAGATTGTAGCGTTGTATAATCCATGCAACAAAACTAGCAATGAACAATACAGCTACTGGGATAGTGTAGCGTAGGTATGTTAGCACTATCTCTGTAGGTGTAGTTAGGAAGTGGAGGATAAAGGCTCTGCTGCATGGTGTGCTGTCAAGGTGCTGCCATGGTGTCAAGGGTAGAGTCACAAGCAGTGAAGGGTGGAATGTCCGGTGAACCAGAATTTGATTCCTGGTCCCGTGTGGGTTTTTTTTTGTCCTGAGTTTTATAGTTAATCTGCCCACCTCCATTCTGGAGTTCTGCCCTTCCACATTGGCAAACTATGTCCCCCCCCCCGTGACTGTGTAACCCTCCCTGACTGTGGCGCAGTCCCATGACTTGTGTCCCCCTCCCACCGAAGATGAAATATCCCCATTCCTGATTTTCTCCATGTCTCCAAGTTGCCTCCCCCTGGAGATGGTTATGTTTAGTTAGGGGGGGTGCAGAGGATGAATTCCCCTCTGCAACAAGGGATAGACAGTCAGTTGATGTACTTTTTTGGTAGCACTCTGTGTTTTTCCAATGCACTACCTTGTGTTTCGGTTATTCGCTTGTGCACTTTTTGACTGTGCTATTCTGCAGTTGGCGTTATGACCCAGTGCCCTTTTGGAGTACACCAGCTATGTTTTTGAGACCTTTGACTATTGCGATCTCATCAGAGTGATACACAGTAACCCCTCGCCACAGCAAATTCTGCTATAGCAAAATCTCGGGTATAATGAATGCCCGATGTGGCTCCCGATGTTTTAATTGCGGTCTATGAGTTGGGTGAGCGGATGCCACTGTAGCTTAAAAAACATGTGTATTACTAAAAAAAGATTGTTTTTCCTTTTACTGAAACTTTATTTTCCCCATTGCTCACCCACCTGCCAGCCTTCTGCTTGCAATGACTCTCTCAGTCTCCCACTCTCTGCCTTCCTTTCACTGATACTCTGCACTCGTTGGTTCTACTCCCACTCGCTCAGCACTCACTCACTGCTTGCCACAAAATGAACCACAGTAGCCACAAATAAAACCAAAAACAGCAAAGGAACAAAGTAATTTAACTCGTACATCCCCAGTTGCTATAACCTCGCTTGCTAAACAGGACCTCCGAAACCTAAGAAGCCGATATGTGGCCGCAGTTTGTGAGTGGAGGTCGAGGGGGCGGTGGCATATTAGTTAGCTGCCATTTGCTTCAGTTTCACATTATAAAACAGGAAAGACTAAAACTACTGGACCCACTAGTTACAGGTCTGTCTTTAAGCAAATGAGAAATACTGTAAGTGAGTGGTGACAGATATGCTGGCTCATAGTAGAGAATTCTAGTGTCCCTCGTTGTAACTAATGGGGAGCTATAACGAATGCATGTTGTGGCTCCCAAACCATTTATTATAGTGAAGGGTTAGTGTATATTAACCTTACTAAGGCATTTGACCTGGTCAACCATAAGCTCCTGCTTAACAAACTCTTTGGCCTGGGTTTGTCACAGAACACAGTTAAGTGGTTTCACAGCTGTCTCACTAATTACTCCCAGTATGTGAAGATCAATAAATGTTTGTCTGACACTGGAGGAGTATCTATCAGTGTCCCCCATGGCTCCACCTTAAAGCCCACTCCTATTTGGCCTCTTCATAAATTAGCTGTCTGATGCCTGTCAGACAGACAATATACTCCTCTTTGCCAATGATGCTGTCATTTATTCCAAAAACCCTGACCTTGACAACCTCACTGCCACTCTCCAAATTCACTTCAACTCACTAGAAAGCTGGTGATCCAACATAAAAATGGTCCTCAATTACAAATAAGAAGACCATGCTCTTCTCTAGCCTCCCATAGAAGAGGAGGAAAGTTCCACCCTTTTTCACCCAACCTGACCAAGGACAACATCTTGAACAGGTGGAGGCCTTCAAATACCTTGGAGTAACTCTGGATGACACCTTATCTCCCCCCACCCCATGTTAACAATTTGGTAGCCATAGCTAACAGAAGACTGAGTGCCCTGTATAGTAACTAGAACAATCTCTCTTGGGATGCTGGATGCCTTATTGTGGCCAGCTTCATTCTGTCACTTATAGATTATGGTTTCCCTGTCTATGCAGCTACCTGTAACACAGTGCTAAACAGAGTACAGCTAATCTGTAATAAGGCTTGTCACTTTGTACTTGTTGCAGATAACCAGATAGTTACTTGTACCCTTTATGCTCTAACTGGCTACTTTTACCCAGCAGAATAAAGCTCCAGACCTGTTTGCTAGCCAAAAAGGTGTTCTTGGGCCTAACACCCCCTGCTTTAACAAACTGCTTCCTCACTGTCTCCAACCAATACAACACCAGAAACATGGCCAGAAATGCCCTTAAGCCTCCTTTCTGGCATATTCAGCTGGGCAAGTGGTCATTTGCTGTCACAGCCACTGACTGGTTAAATGAACTGCTTGATACCCTGCTGAATCTCCCCAAGATTAATCAGTTTAAGAGCTCTCTGCAATCTGCCTTTGCACTCTAGTGCAGTTGTAACCATTAAACTGTTTTATTCAGTTTGTCTCTGTACATAACCTGTGACTTGTTATACAACGACCTGTATGTTTTTTTCAAAACTGTATGTAACTGTTCCTTCTTAAGTGCTTTGAGTCTGACTCACTTACATTTCCTCTTGAACTGCTTATTGCACTTTTAATGTTATTGTGACTATGTAGTTGACAAGGAACCTTTGTAAATAAGAACTTGTGCTCAAAGGTAATCTGAAGTTTTCAATCAAAAAATATTAACTAGAATCCATTTTTAAACAATTGTACAGGCACATAATTTTAATGTCCATGCAGCTTTAACTTCAGAACAAGGAACAACTTGCAAAAGAAAGTTTTGGCTCATGGAAAATTATTAGAGATGCTGAAATAATCCGCTAGAACCATCACAAACTTCAGATAATTTAGCAATAATACACAATAAGGTGTGCAATATCATGAGATATCATCACACCTTGGGTACTTTATGAGGCAAAAGGCCAAATAGTAGGCCAGGTGACTTCATTGCATGATATTACACATCTTAGAATGCATTATGATGATTATAAGTTGCATCCATTTTGACTTTGACTGATGGCATTACTTACTTTCAAACTGCGATTATGTACTGAGATATCCTGACTGGATGTGGTCTCGGCCAATCAAATTTGAGGACTTTGATCATCCATTTTATAACAGTCATTTAATGAGGGGTTATATGTTTTTATAATGGATTCTACAGTATCTGAGTCATTATCTGGCAATAATATCTGGATTATTTAGGATTTTCAAAATGGGTCAAGGATCCCAAACTCTAAAGGAATGAAGAACATTCCAACCCCTTCAGTTATTCACCCATAATTTCATAAATTGTAGTTCACAGCCACTTAACTTTTACATTGGTAGCCACAGTTCTGTAACATTTAAGAGGAACAGAAGTATTGCCACCTGGTCAATGCCACTTGCTCCAGCAGTGAAGGGAGAGGGGCCGCTTGGTCCTGGAAGGGTTCTCTCTCTGTCTCTGTAACAAATACAGCTGCTCACTCCCATATGAGCACAGGCAGTGGTCACACATCACTGCAGCTAGCAGCCTTGCTCTTTCCTTCGACACATACAAGCAGGCTTGCTCTGCTGATTCATGCTGGAAAAATGCTGGTTTGTCATCCCTCAATGATGGGGTAATTCTCCTGACCAACACTGGCAGCACATCACAAATGATAGTTGACTTTAGGAAACAAAATTATGTCATTTTCTAGCTGGTGGAAGGACTGTTTTATCATAACTTGTATTAACAATATCATTTTTTTTAAATACATAAATGTGTTTTTTGCAACATTTAAAAATAAAAAGTGGCCCATTTTATAAGTGCAATAAGACACTCCCAGGATGTGCATTGAACAGATCTGACTGTACTTCCAGGGCACTTGGCCTTCAGCCTTGTGCTTCACTACGCCTCTGTGTGTGCAGACAGATCTGTTTAGTGTACACCCCATTGTGTCTTGTTGCTTACATGTACATTCTGGTCTATTATTAAAACAAGCATTAGACATGTTAAATAAGCATCTAATGTACAAGTTTGGGATCTCAGCTTTGTATTTCAAATCAATTTTATGGAACACTTCTGATGCTATTTTGTTAATGTCAGACTTACATCTCCATGCTCAAAATAATCTACAGTGTATAGCAGAACATTATTATTCATGGAATTCGATTGAATCCCAGACTTGTACCATCGACAAGATGTAAAAGTGTTGTTGTACCATCTTGAGTACGTCATGTTGATGGTAAAACAACATCTAGCATCTTCGTGCGCGTGCTGTAGGCAAAGCTCCGCTCTTCAGAAGCAGCTATGGTGGTGAGAGTTGGCCACAAAACTGAGCAGCGCCGATAAAAACTGGCAATGTAATGACACATTCACGATCTACTGTCGAAAAAAAATTTGAGTCTGTGAGAGCTGAGAAGCATGGATGGAGTGGGGCTTGCTTTTGGGGATGGGGTGGGGGGAAACCTAAACAGCAGCACAATGCTCACAACGGTAGTGTGGGAAAGGACAGCCATGCTCAATAAATGCTCAATGTTTATTTAGCTGTTGCCCATACACTATAAAAGACAATGAATGGGCAACAGTAAACAACAACGCTGAGTTTACTTCTCGAGGTTTCATGAAAAAGTATACCTCTTGAGCTTTGCTCTCAATGTTTACTAGGTTGTCATGACATCCTCTCAAAGTAAACACAGTGTTTTTCACTGTTGTCCATCAATTATTCTCTACATTATGCTGGCAATATTCTTGGTTGACTCCACTCATGAAATGTAAAACTTTCTCATGGATGAGCTCAGCAAACACATAGATGGTATTATAAATGCTCGTTCACAATGAGGAGAGGCTTCCAATGGCTGACGTTTGGCAATAACAAAGTAAAACACTCAAGCCAAACTAAATAATAAAAATCTGGTGAAGTAACATAACCCAGATAGACCATCTTAGGGTAGCTGGTTCATTCCACTGGGGGTGTCAAACAGATGAGGCATACTGATGAGTCCTGATAGGATGAAACACGTGTCTATGTCTTCTGTTGGCACCCTTTGCCAACTGTGTGAGAGGCCTTTCGGCACCATGCATTTCTGCTTAAAGTTGAACCAGCATAATATTCTGTGGTGATTTGCATATGCAGTCCATGATGCTTTGCATTGTGAGGACATGTACGATTTTGTATTTCTTTGAAACTTGGCTTCCCGGCCAAATGCCCTTTGGGGTAACCATTGCCTCAGTGCTTGTGCACAGAGGTTCTTTGTCTTATGTCAAAAAAAGTCTATTGCTGCGCATATTGAGGCCTTTAATTCATGTACTTTGTCAGTTCTATTGCAAAAGGCAAACTGGTCACACATGACTATAAATTACAGTTAAAAGCTGACAGTGCCCCTTTAAAACATGTGCACAAGTGCACAACAGTTTGTTTTATTTAAAATATTAAAAGAAAAAAACACCCCGCTGCAATTAGTCCCACCACCACAGCCTTTCTCTGCCAATATAGTGTATGAAACAAAGTGTCTGTCTCATTAACTGTCAAGCACAGAGAAGCTCCAGAACAATGTTGGCAGTCTACCCTGCTGTATCAAAAATTGAGCCACAGAGAGAGAGAGAGAGAGAGAGATGTACATTCTGCCACTGAGAGTTGTACACCTATAAATATGTGGAAAGAGCTAATTAGACTACAACAGCAGTAAAACTATTTTTCTTCATGCTTCAAATGTAAGTGCCATTATTTTTATGTTTGCTTGTGTGCATGCGCAAGAAAAATTATGTGACAGCTTAGGAGAGAAGCAGGGATTTGGAGGTGCGGTACTGTGGCGGCCAGTGCCCCCACTGCATTCTGAGGCTTGTCCATGTTTCCTCAGTGTGGTGGCATGCTGCTGCAGACACTTGTTCAGCAAGCGTGCCACCAACTTGAAATGAATTTACCACTGCAATGAGGGAAAACCCATCATTGCAGGGCATGCCTTGCCTGGTGTAATTTCAAAAAAACATGGTGGGAGGCAGTTCATTGTCCGCCGCTCACAATCCCTAGGAAGCTGACTTTGAGGGTGCCCAATCCCCCTTTCAGCATATGTGCCCCCTTTACTGTTGTGGTTTGCCGAGGGGGTGCCCAATCTCCCTCGGCATCATGCCCCCAAACTCAGACACGCTTGCCGATGGGGGTGCCCAATCCCCTTGTTGGCATGTTAACCCCCCCCCATCACATTGGCATTTTCCTGGCTCTGCCCACCCTGATTGTTTTCCACACTGGGAGCCAACCCCAGTGTGGCTAACATTACCCCATCAACCAAATGTGCCACACTGGGAGCCCACCCCGATGTGGCCAACACCTGTAAAAAGACAGAAAATGGTCCACAGTGATTTTTTTTATTTTTGTTACCCGAAACAAAGGAAACAATCCTTCACTGTTGGGTCCCCTTCCCCAGCCCACACCCACTCTCTGAGCATCCTGCATCCCCACACCCTCCTCACCCCATACTTACCTCCAGAGCCCGGCACAATGATCTTCAGTGGACTGGGAACACGTCTGCACTCTTCAAAGCTGACCATGAACTGAAGAAATGCCGGTAAGCTTTATAATGGCATACATGTTTTTTTTTTTCAACTTAGGTGGATATCTCAGCTATTTTTGTGAATTTTGTCACCAAATTTTCAACATGTGGTTCTTGGGCTCCCACCTCATGAATTCAGTCACTGTCATGTCATTATTCAGTCCTGAAAGGTGATTTCATGGTCACTGTGTGGAATCACCTTTTGGGACCAAGTAACAAAACAACAGTGTTACTGTTCATGAGGTGGGTTCCTGAAAAGCCTATGTTGCAAATTTGGTGAAAAAATCTCCAAAAATGACTGTTACGAGAGTGTGTTGCACAGTTTCTACTCACGCTCTTAACTCCAAGAATTTTTAATATTTTCACTCCAGTTTTTCAGCATTGCCATTTTTTCACACCTTCTTATGAACAGTACAGCTGTCATTTTCCATATCCTGCCCGAAATGTGGTTTCGCACATGGGGCACACAATAGCGTGGTCGCTGTTGGAAATCAGTGTTTGGGGCAGATTAACAAAGTCACAGTGCCACTGTTCATGAGAAGAGGTACCAAATGCTTTCATGAGGTGGGGGTCACAAAAAGTCCATTTTGAAAATTTGTAGTGTAACCATAACATCCCACCCTGTACAAACTGATAGGCATCAGGGGTGTGCCTTTGGATTGCTGGGAGTAATATTCATGCCACTCCACACCCATCCTGCAGCCAGTGACAGGAATTGAGGTGTGCCTTGGACTCTTTGACCCCAGAGTTCACCCCATTCTCCTATACTGCACCCATTTCAGCATATGTCCTTATGGAATGGGGTGACTGTAAAGCCGAACACCCCAAGGCACACCTCAACACTTGTTGGTGTCTGCAGAATAGGGTGAGGTGAAATGGCATAAGCGTTATGTGCAATGACCCAAAGGCATACCCCAATGCCTGTCCATCTCTGCAGGGTGGAGGTGGAGCTCATGTGAAGTTCAGTACTTTATGGTCATTCCTACTCTGCATCTCTCTAACTCTTGCACTTCCAGTGCTAATACCAGCAAGCAAACATTCGGCATTGACAAATGCTTGTTCCTTCTGATACTGTGACTGTCATCAGAGCAGCCAGTACAGTACATCTGGCTGTCTATGAAAGTGGTGGTGCTGTTATTGCTGAAGCAAATGGCTATGAATATAACAATTGCAGCTGCAGTACTCCTAAAAAAGTAATTAAAAAATATTTTAAAGTAGCATGGACACTGCATGAGAGAGTGATAGAGTATCATTTACACAAATGCTTCTCCACAAACCTGGAGGAGGGTGTTATTTTTTATGGTTGAACAATTTCCACAAAAAAATTACATTTTCTTTCAATGATCAAATGTTTTGTGTTTTACTTATTATAGGGGCACAGTCATTTCCCCATAGTTTGGGTTGAGTAGCGTATTTAGTGTTAAACCTCAAATTTTGCACTTTTATAACTTTGTAACCAATCAATGGATTGGTACAAAATTTATCATGTGCTGTTCCTTGGGGTAGATCTCTTGATGTGGCAAGTTTTGTTATGGTTTAATGTGTGGATTCTGAGATGTGGATAGTGCAAAAACCTTAAAAGTCATCCCTTTTTGCATTTTTTCTCTCATCCCCTTGTGCCCTGACAGAGTTAATATTTGACATGATTTTTTTATGGTAGATACAGCTTGGGGAGCAGAACTGCCACGCATTTGTTTGGTGAAAAAATATTAATCTGTTGCATAGTTATTCGATTTTAAGTTCCCATTATTTTCAATGGGAAGATCAATCTCCAGGATAGATGTATGGTATAAAAAAGGATTTTGGTCTCACAAAAAAGGAATCTTTCTTATGAGGGGCAAATCCTCTTTCGTGAGGAAAAAAATCCTTTTTCATTAGCCACTATCTTCTTGATTGTTTCCATGAACTAAAAAGCGTGGAAAATACATACAAATTTTGTCATTTTAAAAATCAAATACCAGAACCAAGCTAAATGGGCCCTGTTTAGCTAGATTCTGATGTTTCTTTTTCACAATTAGAGCCAGAAATACTTTTTCTGGGCACACAAATCCCGGGTGCCCAGCTTAGTGAGAGGGGCCTTCCCCCGTGTTCTCTGTATGAGAACAGTGGATTTTCTTGACTTCTGAAGCTACAGCTGAACTTGTGCTGCTGGCTGCAGTGTGAGCTGTGAGCTGCCCCACCATTTCCCTGGTGTTTGGTGGTGCGACCCTCCACACATACACTGTGCCCAAAAATAATATCTTCCCTGCTGTCTAGTGGCAGCCCCAGCCTCCAATCACTGTTCACATTATTATTTATGTTCCCTGGTGCCTAATGGCACCCCCACCTGTTGATCACCATTTTAACCTTTTCCCTGGTGTCAAGTGACACCCACCACACTCTGATCACCATCCCCATTGTTTTTTAATGGTCCCTGGTGTCTAGTGGCAGCCCCCCACCCTCCAATCACTGTGCCCATGGTTTCTACAGTTTCCCTGGTGTCTAGTGGCACTCCCCTAACCTCTGATCACCATCCCAAAGGTTTTTAAAATAATCCTTGGTGTCTAGCAACACCCTTCACCCTCCAATCACCATCCCTATGGTTTTTAAAATAATCCCTGGTGTCTAGTGGTCCCCCTCCACCCTCCAATTGCCACCCCCATAGTTTAAAAAATAATCCCTGGTGTCTAGTGGCCTCCCACCCCACCCTCCAATTGCCATCTCCATGGTTTAAAATATAATCTCTAGTGTCTAGTGGATCCCCCACCCTCTGTTTGGCATCCCCATGGTTTTGAAAATAATTCCTGGTGTCTAGTAGCACCCACCCACCTGCAGAGCACTCCCATGTCTGTAAACAAAATGTGGCCCTGTTTTTTTTTCTAAACCAGTTCCTCACAGATCAGACCTCCCAACCCCCACCTCCTAATCAGCACTCACCATCCCATACCCCCAGTACACCCCCACACCCTCACTCACCTGAACTGGTACCATGTTGGGGCTGGCAGTATAGCCTAGAGGTTAGAGTATTGAGCTGTGAATGAGCTTGGTACATCCAGCAGACAGACCTGGGTTTGATTCTCACAACCTCCACTTGCATACTGTGTGACTCTGAGCAAGTCACTTAACCTCCCCAGTGTTCCCAGGTCACCCCTGAAAACAGGCACTTGTGCCTAGTGGGCATTGCCTGGTCACCAAAAGAATAAAATTAAATTTAAAAGGCTTGAGATCCACTCTCTGATCGAAGACACATCTTGCTGCTGGAACCAGTGACTGCAATACGAGAAACTAAGATAAATGCAGTTGAATGTATTTCAATGGGAGTTTCAATTTTTATGCATAACTCTGCCATTTTTTAACATTTTGATTCCAAATTTTCAACATGGCCTTTTGGATACCCCACCTCATGAACAATACAACTGTCATTATGCAACTCCCATCCAAAAGGCGATTTAACGGTCGGTTGGTGAAATCACCTTTCAGGTGGGATTTGACAATTTTTCCTGACCTTGTTCATGAGGTGGGGTGATGAGAAAGCTATGTTGAAAATTTGGTGTCAAAAGTATTAAAAATGGCAAAGTTATGACCATTTGTTGTAATCTCGCTACGCACGCTTGTAACTTTGGAAATTTTAAATATTTTGACCCCAGATTTTCAACATAGCCTTCTTATTTCCCCACCTCATGTATGTCACACTGTCATTTTTCAAATCCTGGCCAAAATGTGTTTTCACACCTGTGGCTCGGATTGGCATTGCAGTTGCTGAGAATTAAGTTTTAGTGGGGATTTGAAAATTTCCTATGCTGGGTACATGAAGTGGGGCAATAAGATGGCTATGCTAACAAGTTGGTCACTGTTGTCTTATAAATGGAAGTGCAGGGCCCAGAGGGCCCTGTGCTTTCACAGCTACATACATATATGCATCTATGGAGAGATGGGAGTGCAGGGTCCAAAGGACTTTGCGCTCCCCCATTAAAATAAGGATACTGTAATACTATCTCAAAAAGTAAGGAAATAAGTTGCAAAAAACTTTATTAATGCTCCAGTTAGGGTCAAAGCAACAAACAATGGGAAATGAGGTGTTAGGGTTTCCCTAACAACCCACCCCACTCTTCCAAATCAAGCAGGAGAGCAGATGTTTAGGGCGTAGCTTGGGCTTCTCACGCCTAACACTCACCCCAGTCTCATAAAGTCTACACATCTGATCTTATTTACAGATGGAATAGGGTGAGTGTTATCCTTTCTCCAAAATGACATCTGGTAGCAAGCTATATACAACTTTGTATGTGTTTTCTGTTGAACCTTTTAAATGTGCATATCAAATTAAACAAGCATTTGTAAATGCCAAATGATGTCTTGCTGGCATTGGCATTGGTAGTGCAGGAGTTAGAGATGCATAATAGAAATGGTATTGAAGTATTGAACTGACACCAACCTCACCTCCACCCTGAAGAGACACATTTTCAACATAGGCATTTTGGAACCTCCCCTCATGAACAGTGGCACTGTGATTGTGTTAATCTGTCCCAAAAGTTGATTTCCCACAGCAACCACGCCATTCTGTGCCACAGGTGCAAAAACACATTTTGGGCAGGATGTCAAAAATGACAGCTGTACTGTTCATAAGGAGATGTGAAAAAATCCGGTGTTGAAAATCTGGCATGAAAATATTGCAAATTTGCAAAGTTACAAGTGTGCATGGCAACTGCGCAATGCACAATTGTAACACAGTCATTTTATGGACTTTCATCACCAAATTTTCAACATAGGCATTTTAGGACCTCTGCTCATTAACAGTGTCACCATCATTGTCTCAAACTGTCCTGAAAATGGATTTGGCACAGTGACCGCACTATCCTGCACTGGACATGCAAAAACCCATTTTGGCCAGGATATGTTAAATGACAGCTGTACTGTTCATAAGAAGGTGTGGAAAACTGCCAATTTTGAAAATCTGGAGTGCAAATATTACAAATTCATGAAGTTACGGGTGTGCGTGGAAACTGCGCAATGCACACTCGTAAAACAGCCATTTTTTTGTTTTTTTCACTAAATTTGTAACATAGGCTTTTTGAGAGCCCACCTCATGAAAGATGGCACTGTTGTTTCATTAATCGGTCCTGAAAGGTGATTCCACGCAGTGACCGTGAAATCACCTTTCAGAACTGAATAATGCCATGACAGTGACTGAATTCATGAGGATGTGTCCCAATAATCCAATGTTGAAAATTTGGTGCCAAAATTCTTAAAAATGCCCTAGATATGCACCAAAGTTGAAAAAAACCTATTTATGCTATTATACAACTTACTGGCATTTCTTCAGTTCCTGGTCAGCTTTGAAGAGTGCAGACGTGTTCCTGGTCCACTGAAGATCATCGGCCATGCTCCAGAGCTAAGTATGGGGTGTGGGGAGGCAGGGTGCTCAGAAGGTGGGCACGGGTTGCAGGAGGGCCACCGGAGTCGATGAGGGACAGTTTTCTGCTTTGCAGGTTTAAAAAATAAATAAAAATTGCGGGACGGGTTTTTCTTTTAAAAGGGCATTTGGCATGCTGGGGTGGGCTCCCAGTGTGCCACCGGAATGTTTTTTTTGGGGGTTCTGTAGCCGATGGGGGATTGGGCACCCCCATCAGCACACAACAAATGGGGGACATTATGCCGACAAGGAGTGGGCTCCCCTGTCGGCAAATTAAACTGGGAAGGGGAGACATGATGTCAAGGGGGATTGGGCACCCCATTGGCACACACATTAAATGGGAGGGGGTGGTTGCATTATGCCAATGGGGAGTGGCCTCCCCCATCATCAAATAAAGTGAGTCATGGCACTCTGCGGCAGCATGCCACCATGTTTTGTAAACTGGTCACCAGAAAAGGCATGTCGCTACATGAGAAGCTTGGCTCTCATTGCAGTGGAACTTTCCTTTGATCTGGTGGCATGTTGAGGGTGTCGGTGCCTGCAGCTGCCTTATTGGGGAATGAGGGATGCACCTACTGCATTCGCCCACAGTGACCACATCTCCATCTCTGCTACTATTGCAATATGTTGGCTGTGCAAAGGATATATAAGCAATCTCTGGGCTCAGTAATGCACTATGCAACCATCTCTAAAAATGTCATTAGTTTATGTTAATACAGTGCAGCCTCTTTATGTGGCATGGCCTTTTGCCCATTGAAAGATATGCTTAATAAATGGCAACATATAAATAGAATAGTAGATGGGGAACCATGTATTACAAGAGTATAATTTCATTTTATTAAGAGGTCCTTGACTATGAATTAAATACTGTATTGCAATGACCTGATCAGTTTCTATCTGAATCCACACATCAGTTAGTCACAATTCCTTCCTTCTTCTTGACCTCCCTAAAGTCCTGTTCCAAATAAAAAGTTTGTATATCAGGCTGTTTTTCAAGATAGTAAAAAGCAGTTAGTAGCCTTCCTTTCCTCCTTACATCATTCTGAAGTTTGCAGATTCTTCCTCTATTCTGGCTCATAAAATAAGCAGTTAAACCTCTTTTAACCCTACCTGCCAGGAATGTTTTGGTCTGTTGCAGAACCCACTCCTCAGTTGTCCACAATTCCTTCTTTACTCCCTCTTGTCCTCCCTTAACCCCAGTCCCATACAAAAAGATTGTGAATTAAGCTGTTTTTGCAGCAAATGAGTCCCTACTCTTTATTTCAGTTGCACTGTGTAGCTTTCACCCTACTTTGGCCACTGTATAGCTTCCTCCTCTGTTTTGGCCAAAACAAAAACAAGACTTAATGTGGCTCTAGGCTTCATCTGCTCTGGCTTCTTGTTTACACTTGACATCCTTGTCCTTTACTCATGGCATCACAATCTGTTTCTGTTAAAATGAATATGATATCATAAACAGAGGATTAAGATGTCAGCTGTAGGAAACAGCTAGAGCAGATGCAATTTCATTGAAAGAGATTCTGTTTTCATATTAATGTTTATAGTTCTAAAGGAAAAGCAGGGCAATAATATATGACATATATGAAATGCAGTATAATACAAACTGTGTCTAAAAATTATTTTTTTCCAATGCTTCCACTGAGATGTCAGGGCCTTATTAGGCATGTTTTACAAGTAAGCAATGAGACATGACCGAGACATGGTTGTCATGGGATAACACCCACCCAGGTGCATATTGAAGACTGAAGTGCCTCCAGTGAGGGTTTCCTATGACAATCACACACTCAAAATGTCTTATTGTGCTCATAAAATGGGTCCCCTGTAAAACAAATATTGGATGATAAAAACACATACATAAAGAAACACAAACAGTTACAATTTGAAATGTTTTAAACTATTTAAAATGAAAAATAGTTCACATTACTATGTGCCTTTGTTGTGGTCAAGGTATCATGTTTTCTTTTATTCTGGCTATTATATGGAGAGAAATCTCCACTCATCTGAGCTTTGGATTTTCCTTAGTGAGAGGGAAAGAAAGAGAGAGTTGGAACTGCATGAGCAAAAGTGAGTGAGAGACTACATCTCTTAGTGTGGCTGTGGCACGAGCAAAAGTGAGTGAGAGACTGCATCCCTTGGTGTGGCTGTGGCATGAGCAAAAGTGAGTGAGAGACCACATCCCTTGGTGTGGCTGTGGCATGAGCAAAAGTGAGTGAGAGACCGCAGCTCTTGGCGTGGGTGTGGCATGAGCAAATGTGAGTGAGAGACTGCAACTCTTGGTGTGGGTGTGGCATGAGCAAACATGAGTGAGAGACCGCAGCTCTTGGTGTGGGTGTGGCATGAGCAAAAGTGAGTGAGAGATCGTATCTCTTGGTGTGGCTATGGCATGAGCAAAAGTGAGTGAGAGATCGCAGCTCTTGGTGTGGGTGTGGAATGAGCAAACATGAGTGAGAGCCTGCATCTCTTGGTGTGGGTGTGGCATGAGCAAACGTGAGTGAGAGACCGCAGCTCTTGGTGTGGGTGTGGCATGAGCAAAAGTAAGTGAGAGACCGCATCTCTTGGTGTGGGTGTGGCATGAGCAAAAGTGAGTGAGAGACCACATCCCTTGGTGTGGCTGTTGCATGAGCAAAAGTGAGTGAGAGACCACATCCCTTGGTGTAGCTGTGGCATGAGCAAAAGTGTGTAAGAGACCGCAGCTCTTGGTGTGGGTGTGGCATGAGCAAACATGAGTGAGATACTGCGTCTCTTGGTGTGGGTGTGGCATGAGCAAAAGTGAGTGAGAGACTGCATCTCTTGGTGTGGGTGTGGCATGAGCAAACACGAGTGAGAAACCACATCTCTTGGTGTGGCTGTGGCATGAGCAAACATGAGTGACAGACTGCATCTCTTGGTGTGGGTGTGGCATGAGCAAACGTGAGTGAGAGACCACATCTCTTGGTGTGGCTGTGGCATGAGCAAACATGAGTGAGAGACTGCATCTCTTGGTGTGGGTGTGGCATGAGCAAATGTGAGTGAGAGACCACATCTCTTGGTGTGGCTGTGGCATGAGCAATAGAGACAGAGACAGAGAAAGTGATGTGGACAGTTTGATGAGTTCTCTCCCTTGTGAATGCATCAGGTCATGGAAGCTGGTGGATCAGGGGTACAGATGGGCAAAGTGGATAAAATTCACTGTGAAGTAATTTGCAAAGTTGGTGAAATTCACAAGGTGCAAAGTGTTGACTTTGCAAAGTTTTTACAAAGCAAAATTGACCTTTTTCTATGCAAATTGACTTAAATTAGTGCAACTTTACCCAACTTCGACTAGCTTTGCTGCCTTTACAGGCAAAGTTAGGTGAAGCTGTGAAGTAATTCATGAAGGCAAATTTCACAACTTTGCCTGAACTTCACTGGTGAAGTAAAACTTCACAACATCTCTACTCAGGGGGAGTGAGAGAGACTAAAAGGCAGGTTGTGTCATGATTTCTCTCTCTTACTCTGTTTTTTGAAAGTGTCAAGTAGTGGGAGTGACAGTTTGATCTTACTTTTAGTTTGCCCGACTCTACCAAATGTGAAATAAAATACATAATTTAAATAAACACAATTGCTTCATTATTTGTAGGGATGGTGGGATGTCAGGAAGAAGACCCAACAGCTAAACCTGCAGCAATAAGCGAGCAAGTGGTGGAATGGGAAGAGAGCTTGCCAATTGACATTCCTCCTTTAACTGCACACTGAAGGATCTTGGCAAAGAGGCTCAGAGGCTTATAAACAAGGAATAAAAAGAAGATAAAAATAGTTAAATGGATGGGTTGAAATGCTTATTTCCAATATTTGGTATGGTAGGGGATGAGGGTTAGAGTAGTAGGATTATTAGAACTTGCCAGAAAGTTTTATGGTAAGTAAGAGATAATATATTTTTAACCTTTAAAACATGGCCGCCAGAAATGTTTTCTTCAAAACATTTGTGGGAGGCATGGATATGTAGGCATACTGAATCCTGGTTACTGAAGTAGTTTCATACAGGTGCTTGTTGACCCGCAAGGACATGGATTCAGAACCTTTTTGGCCAATCAGGATGCAGGAAATATTCTACACATTTTATAAAAAAAAAAAAAACACACAATTTAACTCTTTTTACCAATAACACCCTAAAAATAAAGGACATAGTAGGCTCAACCCTGACTATTTCATTTAGTTGTAATCACATATCCTATAGTACTGTTGTTCCACAAACCAACACAGATTATAAGAAATGTGTTTAAAACTAACTGTAGCAGTCAGGGTTACACTAACGATGCACTTCATTTTTGTAGTTAATGCTGTTTATTGATTTAACAATAAACAGAAGAACAGTGATCAAGTACCTACTGCTCCGAAAATGTAAATCCCAAGTACATACATGCATTATATCATATATAGTTGAGATGTACTACAGGCATTTGGATAATGCAGGTATACCTGCAAGTGTTCCAAACAGAATGAGTCCAGAAAAGACTAATTGGCATGATGGAACATGACCCTGTATACAAAATAATGTTCATTACATGAGGCAAAATATTAGTCCTTACGGCATGTTAGGGTCGTGTGAAGTTACCAAATAACATTGCAAAATGTGTAGCAATGCACACTACTATCAGAAACGGCTAGAAAACTCAATCCTTCCTATCCATGCCTTACCTGGCATACATATGAGCCAAATCTGAATGTTTATAATCAAAACCACGCTAGGTGTGTACAGAGGGTCTCATTAAGTACATAGCAATGAACCAAATGATGCTTTCATAGAAATAGTACTCAGATTTTGTTGCCTTTAACTGTTAGTTAAGGAAAAACCAAGCAACAAATATTATTAACCCTATACATAGGGTCCAAGTATTATACTGTGGTGCACAGTCCCAGGCACTGTCACATGCTGCGCTGCTTTCCCACTTTCCTGACCCCCAGATAATAGAACTCCACCATAAAGTGCAGTCATGCTAGATTTAAGGAGAAAGACCAAAGATAAACGTCACATTAATACACGTACTGTTAAAAGGCTAATGGAAAGGGGGGCAGATGTCTTACATATGTGATGACTGTACCAAATGGCCCCCATCCAGTGACCAAAACCAAGCAGAAAAAAATAATACCTCAGGAGGCCACATTGTCCACCAGGGTTTTCCTCAAGTTCTGTAAGCTGATGTTCAGTCTCCAGCTTCTCAGCTAGCTTACCAGCATCCTGGGGATTATTGATGAGAAATGCCTTGCCCCCAACCTTTACCCAGAGACACACCAGTATTTGTAAGGCAAAAGGGACTTTCAGCACCCTGAGTCATACCTTAATACCACTGAACTCCTTTTGTCTGGTCAGAGTGAAGAAGGGAAGATCCAGAAACAGATGCTCAATAGTCGCACTACCACCAGCTCATGTAGACCATGGGCATATTGCCAGAATTTGGTCCAGTAAGCTTGCCATAGTAAGTATGATGAGGACAGTGTGGATCTGAGAAGGCTGTGCAGGCACTCATCTTGGGTTTACCCGATATGACCTGTACACAAACTCCCTCACTGGGGGGGGGGGTGGAATTTCCAGTTCAAAGCCGAGGTCAGTCACACTTCCAAATATGTCATTTCATTTGGTCAGGCCTCCTCCTGGTTCTCAGGTAGCCCATCTAGCCTTACCTTCAGTTCTTGCAAAGCAATCTTCACTGACTCCGTTCATGTATGGAGGGCCATATTTTCTCTGATCACACTCCTGGTCACAGCTAGGGCCTTCTCAGTGTGGGCCACAGCGATGCTCGTTTTGTTGGGGCATTTTTCCCCATAATTGCTCCACTGTGTGCATACATGTTGAGAAGTCAGTAATCGCTGCTCAATTGCCTGTAAGGAGTGATTCATTGTCTGGAGTGATGCCTTGATTCTGGCAATATTGTAAGAAGGGGCCTGGTCTCCAACCTGCATGCCTTTCTTACCCACACCTCTGTTCCCTTGTTTGGGCTTACAAAAAGTCCACAGGCTGCTGCTGTTTATGATGTTTCCCCATGCTAAGTCCAGTGCACACTTCTACACCACCTGGGTAGCTGATACAATAAAAAATAAGTAATTTAAAAGTAAAATAATGGGTTTAAAGACAGTCTTAGGCAGAAGCCCTCAAATCTGCATCTGATCCATTTGACAGCTAGCCACACCCCCAACTATGCATTGCCTTGCTAAATAATCAGGAGAGGTGTGTCCCTCTCCTATAATGGTAGTCATCACCATCAATAATGATGGCAATTGCTATGGTTTTCCCTGATGTGCTAGTGGGTGCTATCACTGCAAAGTAACTTAGTGCTTTGCAAGTGATGGCATCCACTATCAGCATGGTTTTAACAAATGCTGTGGCACAATAGCACTACAAATGGGATTTGCTGCCACTGTATTTAGTATATTCCCTACTGGCCACCTTCTAATGGCCAGCACGCTATACAAAGGCAAATACTAATAGCTAACAGAGTGCCCTTCACAGAGAGACAGGGAAAGCAAAGAGGCCACAGCTTATATTAGTATGTTACTATAAAAAGTGCAAGTACCTGACCTATGAAGGGGCCATCTATTTGTTGGCAGTCAGGATTATTCACATCTCAGCTGATTTATTAAAACAAGAACCCCTTTTAAAGTCATGGAATGGAAACAAATGTGTGTTTGAATGTAGAAAACATTAAATGACTAGTTGGCTCTTAGCAACATCAGGGGAAGAGGAGGGCAAGTGCACTGGATTTTTTTGTTTCCCACATAATAACCTACCAATGGAAGGGGTGAATAAGTGTACAGTGTATACGAGTATATGGTCTAATAATGATTTAGAAATATACTTGCAGTCTGAGTGGTTCTCTCCATAAATTAAGTGAGTAGAGTGTATGCTTACAGACTGTACGGAGGCAACATTTTGGCAGAACCTTGGGAAAGTCTGTTTTTCATTTAAACATATTTCACAAATTTGGAAAAACAAGCCCAGTATAACCAAAAAGATATTTAAAATACAGGGTCAAAACATACATGGGAACAGTTGTAGTTCTGCATTTCCAATGTAGCAAACCAAACGCTACTCTGTTATGTGACTGGATGATATATCTACTATATATTACATTATTTGTCATTTAGGTGCTCACCAATGCATCGCAATGGTATGTCCTACACTTATAGGATCTACTGGTGGTCATGCCATCCTGACTCCTCATACCTTTTCAAGTATTTATATATTACATTTGTTTAGATCAAAAAAATGTGAGCTATGAAAGAGAAATTATTGTTGCCAAATGAGAAACACACTTCTAAAGAGCAAACTTCCCATTCTTTACTACTTCTCCACTTTCTTGAAAAGATGATTATAGTAAAGACCTAAAGGGATTCCTAGCCTATTGGGCAGACTGGGTGGGCCTGGCGCCCCTTTTCTGCCGTCACATTCCTATGTTCCTATGTACTTAGAATTAAGTCTGTAAACAGAGGGAAAATAGGCAGAACCTAATAACCTAATTGGAGGTAGCGAGGTGATTTGCCTCAAGTCTTTCTCCTACTTTATAATATTCTCTTTATCTAGCTGTTGCTACTCCATTTCTTATTCCCTGGTTTCAACACCAGTCTGCAACAGTCACCTGCTAACTGGAGTTGACCACAATACTTTACAATAAATGCATTTTGCTCAGCATTCACCATCAGGTACATTCCATGTTAATAATCTCCAGCTTTGCTTTTACAAAAATGAGATTCTTGGATCCTGCAGAAAAATGTAACATTAGAACATGATATACAGGTGTTGAAACTATTGTGCAGAAGTTGCGGGGTGTAGATCACACAGGAACATCTTAACTGGGGAAAGAGACAATCATAAACCCCTGCCCTAAAGTTTGTTGCAAACTGAAACACTGAAATAGGGCATAATCTTGTCTCAGTCAGCAGAATGGAGAAACACCAACTTAAGAAAAAAAAAAAAGGTCTGGAAAAAAGCTTGCTGCTTGCATAGACCTCACAACAGGAGTCTGGTGTAGGCATGAATGATAAAATACTCTGCAGATTAATGGACAAGACGAAATCTGAAGGAGAAAATGGATGAGAGGCTTGACAAGGTGAAATCTAAGGAATATACCGTGAAGTTCTGTTCTCAAGGAGAAGAAGGAACGCATTGCATTTAAAAGTAATAGTCTGTTATTTTTGCCTAAGACAGAGAGTTTTCTTTTTAGTTTTTTTGTGGTGCTATTTTAGTTATCATCAAAGGTACCAGTCTAACTGCACTAGGTACTGGAGTCCAGGATATTCACATAATACTGTGCATGTGTAGTGTCAGTGCAGGTTGCTGATAGAGACAGGTACTTTACATACTCTAGCTAGACATTAACAAGGGTGGGACAAAGATAAGGAGTTGGTTAAGGGTATTGGGAAGGTCATACTGGGAGGAGGATAGTCATGGACCCTTGGGGGCATGTACTATCAGTACTGACTAGATAGACAGTAAGGCTTCTTCTGCTGTTGGTGTTCTATGTTTCTATGTTTCTTCCTCGCCAGTGTGCCTCAGATCTGCCACTGGAGGAAACCATCAATTGTGGGTGAGAGGACATCTCAGACTGCATGCCACATCCATCTTTGGCCATTCATGTAAAGCAGCCAACAAGCATGCCATTCAGTAATAACTATGACAGTGATTTAATGCGGATATCTTTCCTGTCAGAAATGAACTTTAACCCACCAAACTCCCTTTACATAGGCCACCTAGGAACCATCAGATGACAAGTGTTTGACCACTTGTGACATGGACATCTGAAACAATGTTCTACAGACAGAAACATAAAAACATACATAGAAACATAGAATCTGATGGCAGATAAGGGCCACTTGAATCACACAGTCTGCCATTTTTTTTCTACTTTCATTTTTGCTGCAGACCCACTTGATCTACTGTGTAGTCTCTTCTGCCCCCTCTTCCTTACCCCTACACTTCCCTTATGCCTATCCCAGTCATTTGTGAACACCACCACTGTTTTCACCTACACTGTATCAGCTGCAAGGCCATTCCAGTAATCCACCACTCTTTCCGTGAAGCACTGCCTCACATCTCTCCAGAATCCACCCTCCTCCAGCTTCATAGCATGTCTACGTGTTCATGAGCACCTTTTTTTTTAAATTGAAAAATACTCCCCTCCTGCACCCTGTTTACCCCTGTGGGGCATTTAAAGGTTTGTATCATATACTCACCCTCCTCTCATTCAGGGAGTACATCTTAAGGTCCTTTAGTCACTCCTCATAGGACTTTTGATGCAGACCCTGCACCATTTTAGATTCCTTCCTCTGGACCACCTCCACTCTATCTATATCCTTCCAGGGATGTGGTCTCCAGAACAGGATATGGTACACTAGGTGATATCTTAATAATCACCTAGACAGAGGTAACACCATCTCTCTCTTTCAGCTGGTGATACCCCTCCATTCACCTTAACATCCCACTATCCCTTCTGACTGCCTTGTCACACTGCCTGGCCACCTTAGGTAATCAGATATGATTACCCCAGCTCTCTTTCCTGCTTGGTAGTTGTCAATACTACTCCATCCATTTTGTACAGTGTGCCTGACTTACTATGCCCTAAGTGCACTATTTTGTACTTTTTTTGCAGTGAAACACAACTACCATATTAAAGGCTTCTTTACCCATGTCATCTACCGAGCCATTTGGTCCCTTTGTTGTCTAAGAGAGTTGTTTGTTTGTGCCTTCATAAAGCAAGAAAATATGTCAATGTCATTTGTGTGAACAGATCTTCAGCACTATAGATCTTCAGAAAAACTTGATTAGAAAAGTAATCCACCAAATTATAACTAAAGAATGTTCAGCTATCACCATTGCTAACAAATAGTGTTTAGGTCTTATAGAAGCTTTGTAAATTCCGTACGTGCTGGGGTTGGGCAAAATGTACTTCTGATAGTGAAATTTTGGTGAAATTTCAATTTCAATTCCATGAAATTTCTATGAAACGTTTTCAGGAAATGTTGCCAAAATTGTCATTCCAGTTATCTCCTTCTACTTTTACAAGTATTTTTCCAATGTGCACCACATTTGGTATGATGACTTTAACATGGTCTATACATAAGTATACCAAGTTTCAAATTTCTATCTGTAAAGGTGATTCAGTTATAAGCCTTCAAACATTCAGAAATTTTAAAATTGCATTTTGCAGTTAGGTAAACTGCAGAATTTTAATCCTCTATAACTTTAAAACTAGAGAAATAACTATAAGCAATTTTGTTTGGGTCATTCACCCAAAATATAAGGCTTTGACGCCACCCCATGACCCAGCAGCCAAGTGTTGCACTGCTTTGTTGATGACCTGAAATTGGAAGGGAGCCCAGAAAGTCATGTTGGAGAGGCAGACCATGGCCAAGACAGCTGCCAATTGGCAGTGTATCTAGGTTGGGGAGGTTTAGTGGTGGGTTCCACCAACACTGTGATCACTGTGACTGGGCCAGGGAGCTTGCTCTTGCTGCAGGGGAAGCTGAGGTTGTGCGAGAGGTATTGCCTCCAACAGGGAGAAGGAAAAATGTGGAAGAGAAACCTGGTAGCCAACTGAATGATGGCTAGTGTTCAGCCTGATCAGGGTATAATCTCTGTGAACAGCGTATATCTCTGAGAAGCAAGCTGCTGACAGGGAGAAAAAACAATATTAAAAAAACAAGTCTGTGTGTGTTAACTCTTTAATCTCTTGCTCAAAGGCCGGCCAAATTATAAGCAGTCAAAGATTCCAAAATAAAATCAGTAGTCAAAGTTGAATTTCATAACCTTTTGTGAAATTTTGGAATGTTGCGATACTTTGGTCGATGCCTTGGCCACACATTTTTGTTAGTCATACACGTAAGTTGGCATTGTAGATGAAGGTAAAGACTAGGTATAGAGACAATAAGGTAGTATTTATAGGAGGCTCCATAGTAAAAGTATAGTGGTGTCAGGTGTCAGGTCACTGTCTTGAGTGACAAACCTTGAAGAATATTCATGGACATCACAGTGTATTAGCCTGTCTTCTTGAAATATACCAGCTAACCACTAGAACTCACTGACTTAATGACTTGTGGTAACACATGCGTGTGCAGCACTGTTTGTGTACAAGGCTACATGCTTATTCTTTAACAACCCTATAGATAACAATGAATAGTTTTACTATTTGAAAACAGTAGCACCAAGTGACACCAAGCCTTACAACTAGTTGTGACTTAAGCCATTGTGACAGAAGTATCTGGATATCTTTAGTCATAATGGAGCATGATGCTGGGTATCACTGTTGCAGGAGTGTTGGAGGGCAGTGCAGGACCAGGATGCTAGTACAAGGAAGGGATTCAATGGTGAGAAGTGCTTTGTGGAAGTTATGTTTCCTAAGTAGTATTTTACTGGCATTACCTATTATGCATTCATTATTTTTTGAGCAAATATTTCCAATTAGTAATTTCTAAAGTATCCACAATATATTTTAACCTATTAAACCACATTTATCCATCCTAATTAGATTCCAGGACATTCAGTATTTACTTTGGCATGCTAAATCTTGACTGTATACCTGCAACAGCAGTGGAGCTATAAACATTCACATTTTTTGAAAATGTTCACACAATTTAACAAACAAATTATAAAATGTTGCACTCTTGTAACTTACAAGTTACAAAACGAACTAGCCCTTTATTTAGCAGTTTCCAAGTCTCTTCCAAAAAAGTATGCATATAAATTTTCAATTGTCTATCTCCAAAGGTGGCTATGTTGTAAGCATATAAATATTTTCAGAAATGTTCACATCAATAATAAATCACCAAACTTTGAGCCCTATACCTTTCCCACCATGAATCAGATCTCTAGGAATAAGACTGACTAAACTGTGGCCAGTTAAGGAATTTTGGAAAATTCTGCAAAATTGTGTGGAATTTTGTGAAAATTCCACAAGATCACAGTTTTCTAATTTCACCCAGCTCTAGCCTGTGCTGTTAAATAAATGAACATATAGGTACTGTAGAGTCAGATGCCTGGGCAAAAACATTCCTGCTTATCAACTGGAAACCATATTCTTGTTGGAGATGTTATGCTACACACTTATTGCATTAATTATGACCATGGGCTAGTAAAAACATGCATTGTATAAACAGTGGTAACCCAGCATGTTTCCATCATGACTAAAAATATTATAGTACTACTGCCATTTCACTATGTCCTCTTTTGCAACCAGTTATAATGCTTGATGTTGCTGGGGGGGGGCAGGGTCTTGAAATGCTATAAGTAAACATCATTGTTGCAGCATTGTCAAAGAGACAGCAGGCTGCATTGTACAGAAACAGCGCTGCCCATGTGTGTGCATCCGGAAGCTCTTTAGCCTGCAGGCCATCAACTGGTGAACTGCAAGAAGGCAGGCAAGTGCAAAGTGATGATATAGACTATTCTTACATACAAAGAAGAAAGAAGAAGAAGGCCATTTGGTCTTTATAGTCTGCTCATATTTCTGGGTCCACAGCATGAGTTACTGACTCTGCCCCCAACCCCATTTCTCCCATCCTTTCCACCCTCCCTACTCATGATCCTTACCTTCCCCATGCCTATCCCAGCCTCTCTTGAAGCTGTCCACCTTCTTCAACAAGACCACCTCTTCTGGCAGCATATTCCAAGTGTCTGTAAAGAAGTGCTTCCTGACCTCCCTCCTAAACCTCCCCTTCCAGATTAAAACTGTGCCCCCTCACGTTATGGTTGACACTTGGCTTAAAGAGACCCTCCTTATCCACCTTTTTTATCACTTTCTAGTACTTGAAAGTCTCAGTCATGGTCCCCCTCTCTCTCCCCTGTCCTCCAGGGAGTACATGTCAATGCCCTCAACCTCTCCTCTTAATGGATTCTTGATGGATCTTCACCCACGGTATTGTCTGCCATGCTTATTTATTATTTGCCCAACCACGATTATTTGTATTTTAACCCATTTCCTATATCACAATTTCTTCTAGTTCTGCATATCTCATTGGATGTCTTCTGCATTTCAAATTACTTCCTTTAGGCTAGATCCACAGCTTTGCTAACATACATGCAATTTTTGTATTGTACCCTCAGCAGATGCTGAAAATGCATAATTCTCAAGCCCTAGCCACCACGATCTGCAAGGGCAAATGTGCGTACAGGGGTAGGGCTTTCTTGGGGGTGAAGCTGGGTAGGACACCAGGCATATAGGGTCATTCACAGAGGAGATCCTCTGCTCTACCTGGAACAGGGGATTGTGGGCTATAGAAGCAGGCAAAATGTGGCACTACTTCCTTCATAGTATGTAGTTCAGAACTTTGAGTAAATAAATCATTTGGAGCATACCTGATGTAGTTAGGGTTTCCTTTTCCATTACCAGAATAGTGAGTTCCACATTTTGTCTGCTTCCATTTAGAAATTATTGTTTGTGGCCTCACTGTGCACAATGGCAGTTGCGTGAGCATGGATTTTTTGTGTGCTGAGATTGAGGGATATTGCATTACTTCAAAGACTGCTGTATAACACTAGATCAATTACATTTCAATACAAATACAAAAAATAAGGTGTTTCTCCATGCAAGCACTTCATAGTTCTCCAGGAGGGCTGTTGCTGTGAGGGGTGCTTGCTTGTTAATACCTTAAGTGCCTGTGGAAGGTATGTAGAGGGTGGGGAGTGCATAACAGTTAGAGCAGCGCTTGCCCTGGCATAGACAGCATGCCCTCCCAAAGGCCTCCAGAGTGTGTGTCTGTCATATTGTGGAAGGCTGTGTAGGCTAGACACATCCCTTTGGCAGCCATTTGACTCACCCCATCTTCATAAATGCAAGATTAGGTGAGGCCACCATGAAGGCAAGAAGTTTCACCAATGTTGCAGCTACATGAATCTGGTCTCCATACATGAGGGAGCCAGATGCATTTCACCAACAACTACCATGCCTGTACATTCTGCTGCAATCCAAGTAGAGTGACAAGGGAGAGCAGGGCAGAAAAGTTGTTTTTTGCAAGGGGGCTTTGGCCCCCACACCCTCAGACACTAAATATAACCTCCTCCAGGTCTGTGCATGAGCGGACCAGAGGAGAACAGTATCAGCTGTGAAAATGGTCATTAATGCAGGGCGCTGCAAAATCCAGCACAGCCCTGTCACTCATGTCCTTTTTCTGTTGCTCTAATTGCGGCACCCTAATTCCGTCGCCCACATAACGGTATATGGGGAAGGCATACAGTACTTGTTGCTGGGGATGCATGGAGACTTTCACATGTGTGAAGTGTAACCTCTGCATGTCAGAGGACTCCCTATCACTCCTTTGTGGGTGCATAGACATTTTGGACAGCAGTGTGTATCGAACCCTTAAAAACTACTGATGTCTCTGCGAAAACATTCGCAGTTAGGCACAATTCGGCTTATACTGAAATTCATATATTTTCAGTATCATACTTTCTTTATTCTTCATTATGCAGGAACTTTGCTAAAGAGCAGATCTATTTCTTATTAATAGCTGTGATATCTTGTCTATGTATGACATCATCATCATTTCCACAGCAACAAATTGTGATGACATAAACAAAGGATCATGATGTCAAGCGCAGACAAGAAGTGCAAATAGATCTGATTCAGAGTGGAGGTATGCTGGACATCCACCTGCATGAATCTCATAGATCAAAAGTACACTGCAAAACACAAAACTCACCACACTCATGCAGCAAAGCAATTTCAGTTGCAAAATAAATCAATCAAAATGCAGAGCTGGCTGAAAGTGTCTGTTTAGTAAGGCTGACCACACATCTTTGTGTGTGGCCAGCCTGACTAATCAAAATTTTCAGCTGACTTTGCATTTTTAAATTAAAAATAAACTTGCTTTGCTCAGTTGCAGGAGTGTGCTGAGTTTTGTGCTTTGAAAGAATAGTAGATAAAGATCAGGAGAGAAAGATCCTGGTTTCAAGCAAATTTACTGGTGAAGAATGAAGGGGAGAGGAATACTGAACGTATTTGAAATATAGTGTGATTTGTTTCTAAGTACTGCATTATAATTTAAATTGTTTGCCCTGAGGTGTCAGTAGCTCATTAAGAGACAAAATGAATTTTCTTCTCAGGTGGAAAATATTTTCATGGGGCCGGATTCTAGAAGGGTGGCACAAGTTGCCACAGAACGCAACTTGCACCACCAGCAACTGTGACATTGACCCTGAGCCCTATTCTAGAAGGGGTAGGGTTATCGCAGCTAAGTCCTGTGACTTGCAACATGCAGCCAGGTACGCTGAACTGCGGGCATACCTGGCAAGCATGTTGCAAGCCACAACAGTGGGGTGGCGTGGACAACCCCCCCACCCGTGCCTGACCCAGAGTCACCAGCCGCATATGCAGCATATACCCCGGTAGTCTAGTGCCCCCCCGAACAATGTACTAATGTTAAACCCTCCACTTCCCTGGTAGTCTAGTGCCCCCCAAACTGTATAACACTCATTACGAGCCCCATATCCCTGGTAGTCTAGTGGCTCCACCCCTCCATCCAGCCATGATAGCCACCCAGCACCCCCACCCATCTCCAGCTGGTGACTGGCACAGCCCACCTCTCACCACCACAGCCAGCTGCCGACTGAGTTCAGTATCAGCGTATACCATAAAGATGCACTTGGATATTAATATCTGAGCATGTCTTTTCATCATGCGCTGATACTGGACTCCAGTCAGTGGCTGGCCATGATGGTGAAGTAAAACTATGACAACTCGCCAGCTGAGGATAGGTAAATGCTAAATGGTATTTAACAGGTGAGACCCACTAGACACCGGGCATCTGAAACTCATAATGGTATTATACAGTTGAGGGGCACACAAACTACCAGGGATATGAAAGCCCAAATACATATTATACAGTTCAAATGGGGGGCACTAGACTACCAGGGATATGGGGTTTCTTATTTATTTTTATACAGTTCGGGGGCCACTAGACCACCAGGGCAGGCTTTTTGCTGCATATGCAGCCGGCAACTCATGGTTTGGGGCACCGGTGGGGGAATGGCTGCATGTTGGCATGTCTGCAGGCAGGTCTACAGGACCTCCGGCGGGGGGCAACTGTAGGTTACACCAGCTAAATGCTGGTGTAACCTATGATGCCAGATCTCCTCTGGGGGTTCTTGTAGAATCCTGATGTGGGGACTTTGTGCTTGCTTTTCTAGAATGGGGCGCATCTGTTGCCGTAAACACCCTAGCACCATGTCGCAGGGGGTTTATGTGGCATAACTGCTGTTCGGCGCAAGTGGCCTGTGACATGTTGCAGGCCACTTTGTAGAATCGTGCATGTCTCAACTGCTGGAGTAAGTTGCTAATGTGTCATTCTACTTGGTGCAACTGCTGTTACGCCAGGTGTAACCCTTCTAGAATCTGGCCCATGGTATCCATTTATTGTCAGACTATTCTGTGGCATAGGCACTTTCACAATGTCATCTTCCTGCTGTGATGCCATAACAGTAGTGCAAGCTCTGTCTACAAAAAACAAAACAAACAAACAAAAAAGTGCAAACAGCAGAAATGATTGCAGCAGTTGTGATATTTATTAGGAAACTGCAGTAGCAACAGGCTCTCCATGCAGCCAACTACCCCAATGCTCTGTGCCATGCTAACATTTACTCAGGGGGTGGTGCCTAGCTTTTCTCCACATATTACAATTGTTCATTTCAATGCATAGTATTGGAACAGATTTATTTGGATGATGGCATGCCCCTTGTGATCCCCTTTAGAAACTGAAATCTTCTCGGTACTGTGGACATGATTTTCAAACCAGATCCATCTGCTTGTATTTTCAGTGAGATTTCTGTTTGTACTGTTAAATGGTCCAACAGTTTGGATGCAAAATATGGCACTTGCTTCAAATAAAACACACTTCTGCCATTATGTAAACAGGCAACATTTTTTGATGCATGTGCCATTATTTTTGATACAAGCTGCTGCAAATCCTGAAAGCTGTTGCAAAACTCGGGACCCTTTAAGAACAGGGTTCCTCAGTTTCAGTGCAATCAGGCAAATTCAGACACAAGTGGAGTATGCATTTGTGTAGCTCCTATTCCATTTGAAAATCCCTCTCATGTCTTTGATGCTGTGGCCATAAGAATGTAGGATGAGCTATGGAAACAAACTAGATAACTCCCAAACTGGTCAATTTTGAAAAGAAAAACTAAAAATGCATGTAATAATTTCAACCTTCGGTTAATTCATTAATTGTATCACAACTTGCTGGTGATATTGGCTTAGCTTTTACTTCCTACTTTTATTGACTATTTAAAAAAAAAAGTTTTAATTTTGTGCAAGGCACTCCGAGTCTCTAGAAGGACACACAACTAATTAAGTTAGTTGTTTTAGCACATAGGCCAGTTTCTGTTATACAAAACTTTTAAAATTAGTGCATCTACAAGTAAATTGTCCATAATTAAAGCCATGATATAGCTTACTGATGTAAACATCTTATGTTATACCTTGAAAAACATCTGCTTAAAAGAAGAACTAAACCTGCTGTACAAACAGGACTTTCTGAAATTTTTATACAAGTAAGTGTGTTAATATACATAGCTAGCATGAATAAAGCAGGATGATGATCCATGCTAGTCTAAATGCCCGCTAACTGGGAAGCATCACCACATATGACTGGTGAGAAATCATCTTTGTATTTTAGATGTTCTGCATGTCATGCAGATTTGCATATCCAACACTTGGTACAGCAAAGAACAGACCAGCTCAGCTTTTACGGACTGTGGACAGACTGTGCAATCCAGCCTGTCTTCACTCAGGTTGAGCATTGTCACAAAAACAGTGTGAAGAGTTTGTGCAGTTCTTTTCTGATAAGGTGTCCACCATCAGAAATGAGATCAGCCAGTGCCTTCCCATTGGTCCTTGCATTAGTCAACAGGGTGGTACTAATACCCAGTTGACTTGGTCCACCTTTAGTCAATCAGTAGTCATGGATATAGTAAGGATCATTCAGACTCTGCAGCCAACTTACTGTAGTTTGGACCCATGCCCTACACTCCTACTAGTGGTGTGTGCAGAAGTCATTGGCCTGGTCCTTGCTGGGATAGTGGGAGTATCATTGGAGAGAGGGATCTTTCAAGATCCCATAAGGAGGCAGTAGTTCACCCCCTTTTAAAAAAAAACTTCCTTGACCCCGACTGCCCAGCTAACTACAGATCAATCTCGAACTTACCCTTCATTGGGAAAGTTATTGAGAAGGTGGTCGCACTGCAGCTGGAGGATCATTTGACCAACCACAATATCTACGACCCTATCCAGTCTGGCTTCAGAAAAAGGCATAGCACTGAAATGGCCCTGGGGAGGGTACTTAATGACGTTCTAATGGCGAGAGATCGGACAGCCCATTTGATCTTGGTTCTCCTTGATCTCTCAGCAGCATTTGACACTGTGGATCATGGGGTGCTGCTCGAGCACCTGTGGTTTTTCTGTGGACTGAGGGGGGCAGTCCACAACTGGTTTAAGTCCTTCCTTGAGGGTAGGTCTCAGAGAGTGGTGTTGGGAATTTATTCTTTGGCCCTTCATGGACTGCCTTGTGGGGTTCCATAGGGCTTGGTGCTTTCCACCATGTTATTCACAGTGTATTTGCTTCCATTAGGGGACATTAAAAGCAGTACAAATTGAATTTCCATTGCTATGCTCATGATTTTCAACTGTACATGTCCTTTGTACCCGATCAGGAACTAGATTCCGTTGCAGTGTTCAACAACTGCCTAGGAGATTCAGAGCTGGATGAGTGCTATTTGAACTCAGAAAAAACTGAGGTATTGGTTGTGGACTCTGGTTATAGGATGATAGGGACATGGGTGGGAAAACCATCAGGATTAATTCTTGGTGGGATCCCGCTTATTGCCTCTGGCCAGGTGCGGAACCTGGGTGTTGTTTTTGATGAAGACCTGACCCTGAGGGTGCAGATTTTGGCTGAAGTCAAATCTTCCTACTACCATCTTAGGAACATAGCCTGGGTGAAGCACCTCGTCCCACCCGAAGATCTTCCGACCTTGATCCACACCTTTGTCACCAGTTGTCTTGATTATTGCAATGCCCGCTACCAAGGGCTCCCGGGGTAGATATCCGCTGCTTGTAACTAGTGCAGAATGCGACAGCCAGGTTGCTGACTGGAGCTTCAAGGTCTAATCATGTTACACCTGTGCTGCATGATTTGCACTGGTTGCCAGTACAGTGGGGGATTACCTTCAAGGTCGTGTTGCTGACCTGTAAGGCCCTACACGAGCAGGGTCCCCACTACCTGAAAGATCTCCTGCTCCCTTACAGTCCCTCCCACTCACTCCATTCCTCTGGCAAGGGATTGCTAGAGATTCCCAGGGTATCCCTTAAAACAACGGGAGGAAGATCTTTTGCCTTTGTGGCTCCTACCCTGTGGCATTCTCTATCTCACCATATACGAGATAGCCAGACTGTAGAAGGTTTTAAAAACTGTCTAAAGACATATCTATTTAACCAGACCTTCTCAGAAACATATTGAGTTCGAACTTACATGGATGTTTTTAATATGTTTTATATATGTTTTATGATGCATGGTGAGTTTTAAATATTATAAGTGTAAAGGCGCCCTGAGCTTTGGAAAGGGGCCTTATATAAATAAAACTTGATTGATTGGTGCACATGCATAGTTGTCAACTGTGAAACTTTAACCAATGGGGTTGAAGATCCTATCTTTACTTATGAGTGAATGATTGATGAAGTGAGTCCAGCAAAAGCAGCAAGAGTATTATAAATGACAATATCATGACAAATGGTGTATATTATAATTCTACTAATTTGTATACAGTAACATTTAGCATCCAGTCACACCTATATGCATTATAACATACAGAACTGCATCAGGTAGAAGTTGTACTGTATATTAATAGCCACAAATGTGATCACTTGATAATATCCTTGATGGGTTTATTGTATTGCAAATATCTTGGCTTATTTTGTTTGTGCTTTTCTTCTTCCTTGCACTACTATTACATATTCATGAGTGATACATTTTTATAGGGCTGTAAATTGCAAAAGATGTCTTCTTGTAATCATGTTTCCAATATATTTTGTTTACTTACAATACATCTATTGTGACATAATAATGAGATTTTGATGGTTGTCTTAAAACAATTACTGATGTTCTGATGAGTTATTACAGGGGAAACTGATTATTGGCCACAAGTCAACTTTCTGTTCCTCATCAATAAATCTGCCATTTAACATGACCATGGTTTATTGTTGTTAAATAGAAGCCATAAGACAGCTAACAAAAACTCAAATTCACTTATCTGGAACCTCACATTAAAAGCTGGTTGATATGGTTCAGTTTTATAAAACAAAACACGACATGCATTTTTTTATAAACGGGAAACTATGGCATGCACTAATTTTCCTATGTGTTAAAACTCTGAGCAGATTTTAGAAAAGAAGGTCAGAGATAGCTGTCCTGATGCATTGTGGCAGCTTGTTCTCTTGCTGCTGTACCTCAGGGACCTGGCTCTGGGAATGTACATGTTTCTCAGGTCTTGGGAACTGCAGCTATTATGTGCGCTCACTGGTTGGAAAAGGGTCAGCAGACAGATTTCGGTAGCTCCGTTGATCAACATTGAGAGCTAACTCCAATAGAATCCTGTACTTGTCATGAACAATATATCCACACTTAGAGTACATGACTGGGGATTACCCCAACATTACTGTTATAGCAGGTGACATCTTGTCACAATCAAAGAGTGTTTATTAAACTTTGTTCTCTGCTCAGACGAGACACCCTAGGAAAGCATCTGCTTTAGTCTTTCTGTTTTTCTGTAGTTTGCTGCTTTTCTTTGCTAATTTTGTGTAATTCTAAAACCAGTTTCTTCAAGGAATTCCTGAACTCATATTAGTACAGTGATCATTATAAAACAAAGATATGATGATCATTACAAAAGAGTGGCTAAAAATGAAACAGTCTATACAGCTGAAATCATTCCAAAAGGATCAGTTTAACAGCTGGGGGTGGGAGCGCTCCTGTAAATAGAACAATTTAAACTACAATAGTAAATACATTTCTATTAAAATTCTAAATATTTTAGTTTGATTATAGCATTGAGTCCCTCCAGTGGTTGGGATACCTTTCTTATATATCCCTATGTTTGTAAGGCACATAGCAGTATTTAATACCTCCTGACTCCCACAGTTAGATAAACTGATGGGAACCCATCTTCTGGTGAGCCTTCAAAGCTTTAGAAATGAGCAGCCATTCCCCAAAACAATACAGCAGTATTATCCTTACAAATGTAATGAAGTCATATAAAAAAGTTTCTATCACTTAAGGTTAGAGTACTGGCACATTTCAATTTATATGCCATGGCTTAAAAGGAATACAGAAAGACATTTTTGGTAATTTCCAATGTTAATGGGTATTTCTTTTTGCAGTCTATTAGGTATAGAAGAAAAACAGGATTGGTATAGCTAGGTCCTGTAATTACAGTTTACATCCATGATGTTGAACATTTTGTCATCATCAGCATAAGCATTAGAGCTCGAAGTTTGATGCAATGATTGACATGTGATTGGAATAATGGGATGCAACACTAACACATTTTTCTTTCCAATAAAAAAAACAATAACTTCAGTGGAAGCATTTCATAACAGCATTGTCATGAGGGTGACAGTAAAGTGTTTTAAAACGGGTTCCAAATATTCTGCAAACTGATTAATTGAGAACTATTGTTTAATCTAGAAAAACAACACATTCCTGTGGTGGTGCATTAAAAAAGTCAAAGAAACCGTTGTTGAAGTACACTTTAAAGCGTCATCTCACATATGCCACAACTCATTATTTTTTAAGAAACCCCACCTACAGTACACATTAAAGCACTTCTGGTGTGTCAAAAACCTCTATCCCTAGCAACAAGAAAGAACATTTTCACTTCCATGTTTCAAACAGTAGTCTCTTTTTTTTCTCCTTTCGCTACTTTTCTTACCTTTTAATTGCAAACTGTGATTTCCATTTTGTAAGTGCATCAACCCACTCTGAGGGTTTATGAGCTGCACTCAAATATATTGTATCATAGGTACAAGTGATAGGAGCCACTCAGCTTCTCCTCATGGCTCCAACACCCATAACTTTAGTTTATTGAGAAGAACCTTTACCATGTCATGTGATGTCACTTCCTTCTCTCTTATATCACCCTGCTTCATCGGAAAGTCTACAGCAAGAATGTGCTGTAGGATGGGATATAAGAAAAGACATGATGGTGGCAAATGACAACTCTTCCCAAAGCTAGCATACCTAAAGGGATTATGACTCAGTTGTTTATAGTTTTCAAATAATTGTGAATTTAGGCATGTATGAAGTTTCTTCAATAATTCCAGGGAATTGATGCACATGTTTGCTTTGAAAATGTCCTGTTTTTCATTATTTAGGTACCTTTGTAATGCAGACTTTTTTAAGGTATCAGGGGCACATGCAGATCTGATGACAATGGTGCACACGCTCAAAGTCACAGTCATTGCAATCAAACAGCCCATTTTAGTGTTTGCAATGCTAATTTTATCATGAGACTTGTTGTGCCAAGACCCTACTAATAACCCTTTGGTAGCCCATGACAATGGCGACCGCGATGGAGCGCTTTCAAAAAGGGCGACTCAATTGTAGCACCTGTCCACAGGGCTACTAGGCAGGGAGGGCAACTGGATGGGGGGTCCATGAATATAGCAACAGGATGTTGCTATATGTACATGTGCACGGGGGGTAGCGAGCGTGCTGTGCAATGGGTAGAAGGTCAGGGAGGGTTTGTGAGGTGTAGTGCAGCAGTGGGCTACTGAGCTGGCCCTGTGGCATGGTGGGTGGGTGGCAGGCTAGGGTTGTGAGGGTGATGGGTTCAGTTCCAGGTGCACATTCATTTTGTTGTGCCCGGCCATTTTTTTTTCGCATTTGAACCCACCAGGAGTTGAGAATCCTGTAGTAGGGACCCCAGCACCCTTTTGCTGTGTGCCAGGAGTGTACATCACCAAAACTGATTTTCAGCGATGTACACTTGCCCTAACAGCGATCACTTTTCTGCAATCGCTGTTATCACATAGAACCCTTCTTTCAAGCCATATATTTTGTTTTCAGCCATAGAAAACTGCATATTTCATTGTATTTAACAGCTTTTAGCAATATCTTAGATATCCATGTACCTGACAGGAGATGTGTGTGGCCATACATTCACAATGTATCAACAATGCTTATGATCTAACATGAAGTGGTGTCCATCTGAATGAGCCAGCCACTGAAAGAGAACTTGCAGAGGTAGATTCCCCATTTGCTTGCTAGATTGGAGCAGGCCATTGGTGGTGATAGTGCCTGTGGGCTTATACTATATGTTCTGTGACTGCTTTTAATTTTGTCCTAAAGGGTAGCAGTGAGAGAGCTACCCCTGGGACTTGCTCATGTACTTTATACAGGGAATGACTCTCTGATAGAAGCAGAGTGTCCTTTTATTTATTTATTTTATTTATTAATTCTTTGTTGACCAGGTAGGTACACTGGTGCCAAGTGCCTTTTTCAGGTACTACCCGGCTACCACAAGTACAATGTGAGAGCAGCAAAATATGATACATTACATGACGCAGTAACAGAACAACAGGACACATCAGAGGTACAAAAAAGTAACACAGCTGTGCTAATTTTAACATAGTGCAAATAGACAAAGATGTAGCAGCAAATATGACAACATGAAATATAGCAAGAAGAACAGTGATGGCACTGAGCTAGTTATGAGGCAAAGCAGGGGGGTGGGAGTGAAGTGGCACAAGCACATGCATTAAGTTCAGCAGATGATCTATCATTTTTAGTGCAAAGGTTTTAGGAGAGGTTGCCAATCTTATGACTGAGATACTGAGTTCCAGAGGGTGGCAGCACAGTATCTGAAGCATATCTGCCCCATACCTAAAGGCAACAGTGGGATCTTAAGGAAATTGCTCACAGTGGAACGGGAGTGTGAAAGGTTAACAGGCATGAGTAATTCAGTGAGACACTGAGGCATACTTCTGAACAGTCTTGTACACAACATTGGCTGGAGTAAGTTGTGCATTTTGTTCATATTGCAGCCTGCCGAGCTGCTTGAGACTGGCATGATTGTGGAACCTTGGGCCTATGGCAGTAGGGAATCTGGCCAGTTTGTGATATATGACTTTTTTCTTGCACAGACAGCCTTAGAGATGGCATCCAGTACTATAGCACTGTAATCCAATAGTGAGAGGAGGTTACTTTGTGCTATTCATACTTTAGTGTCAGTTGTGAGGTGTTTTTGAATACGGTAGTGCTGCCCCAGTTCCTGGTAAATGGACTTGACAGTATTAGGTGGTTGTCAAAAGAGAAGCATGGGTCCAAGTTTATGTCTTGGTATTTAAATTCAGCAACTGAATCAGGCTGGGTACCATCCAGGGTAGATACACTGAGGTTGTATAAGTGGCATTTGATTTTTTTGTGGTGCTGTTCCATGGAGCATGGCTTTCATCTTGGCACATTTAGGACCACATTTTCTTTAAGTAATCATCCTTGGAGTGCATGATAATTGTGCACAAGGACATTGCTGATGTCAGCCATGTCTCTCCCATGCACATAGACAATTGGATCATCCACGTATAACAGATTTACTGAACATACAGGACGAAGGCAGGTTGTTAATAAAAACTGTGAACAGAAGGTGACCAAGAATTGATTGCTGGGACACACGACAGGTGATGATGTGTGCACTAAAGATTACTTTGCCAAGCTTGAAGATTGAGAGCTGTTTTGGAGGTAGCTCATAAACCACCCAGTAGCTGCAGAGCCCAGGTCCAATGTGCTTAGTCTATGTAACAGCAGACTATGATTAACTAGGTCAAGAGATTTTGTCAGGTCCACGAACACTGTACTTGTCATCAGACCTTTGTCTATATCTTGGTAAACTGAGTCCATGAAGCTGACAAAAGCAGTGCAGGTCCCATAGCCCTTCCTGCAGCTGTGCTGCTCCTTGCAGAGGAGCTTGTGCTGGTTTAGGGAAGATGTTAGTTGGTTATGGACGATTCTCTTTTGTACCTTGGATAGGACTGAGAAGACAGAGGTGGGCCTATAGTTGTCCAGGACTGTGTTTTTGACTTTCTTAAATAAATGCACCACAGTGGTTGACTTCCAGATGTCAGGAACTGACTGAGTCTCAAAGGAAAGGTTTTAACTGGTAGGACAATTTGGGGTGCAGCCAACTTAAGACATTTGGGAGGCAGTCTATCACTGCCAGCAGATTTATCCATGTTTGATGTGGTTAGAAATTTGTAAACTTTATTAGCCGATACCTTTGTGAGGTAAAAAGGGGATGATAACAAAATCTAAGGTTGGCTCATTTATAGCTAAATTAGACTTCCCATCTGTGATGGGTTGGTCATATTTCTCTAGATTGCAGAAGTGGTTGTTGAATAAATCTGCCACCGTTTTGGGATCTGTGAGTTTAGTGCCATTAACTTTAATGATCATGGGAGCCACAGTGGTTCTAGGATTGAGTATGTTATTTATACAATATGATAATTTGGGGGGGATGGGGGCACTTAGGCTGGCTGCTTGTTGAGCTTTAAGATAAAAGCTCTTGGCTAGGTTGTGTTCACATTTGCATTCATTCCTTAGGTACCTGTAGGCCTCCCAGGCCATATTGGAGTTTGATTTTTTAAAAGAGACACATGCTGGGCCCTGGATTTCATCAATTTGAACAGGTCACTGGTCAGCCAATTTGAATTTACCTTCTTAACTCTGTGCCTGTTCAGTGGGGCATGCCTGCCAAAAAGCTTTGTGAATTAAGCAGTGAAAAAGTTTGACACACAATTGACATTTGGGATTGTGTCCAGGAAAGATCAATTCATAACAGCTAGGTCAACTTGACTTTCATATTGATAACTTACGCTGAACTATAAATCTGATTAACTATTTGCAATGTATTTTTTACATCCTGGACAGACATCACTGGACTCTCCTAAGAATTTTTATTTAGAGTGATTTATTGCTGAGTTGTGGTCGGGGAGGTTGGCTTGAATGGTTGAGGTTAGTGGTGAATGAGAAATGTGTGTTTAGGTACTGTATTGTTCTAGTTTTGGATGTGTTGTGTGATTGTTTAGGGTCCAAGAGAGTGTGGGGGTTTGCTTAGTGGATTGGGGATGCAACTTGGCTGTACTACGGGAGCAGGCTTTCTTTCTGTTTACGTAGTATTAGCTGGCATCATGTGTCATAGTTTTTGGGTTCTCAGGCTTGGCTACCCCCTGTCATGGCTGCGAAACCTTCACCCCTCTTATGCCCTCCCATCAGTGGCAGCATACAGATGATGCACGGAGGTGGGCATTATAAAGAGATGATGGTAGATGGTGGTGTGTGAGAAGTACAGATGGGAGAGCACTATAGCGCTGGTGAGGACCAAGAGGCACCCGTGGGTAAAATGGGACCTAGAGTGGGCTCCACTGCCAGAATGATCAGGTAACTTTAAGGCCAGCTGCCTCCATTCATCTCCTGCCAGTGGTGCTTTACAATGCCAGATCAATGAGGAACAATACTGCCATTATGGCAGATTTAATGTCTAGTTTCTCACTGAACCTGGCTTGCATCATGGAGATCGGACTGAGTGACAATGCCAGTCCAGTGTTGGAGGTGGCTGTCCAGCTGGCGTACTCATTGTTCACTGACTGTGGAGGGATTTCAGGGACTGGCCATCTGCTTTAGACTAGAGTTGAACTTTACTGTGCACCCAGAGAGAAAGAAACACTGTTGTTTGAATGCATGCCTGGCCATGTGTGAGTGTCCAGATGCAGGCTGCATGATTCTTTTTCTGTACCAGCCTCTGGTGTATGAGAGGGATTTCCTACAGGAAACTGCAGACTTTATCACTGACAGGGTATTGGAGTCACCCAGATGGTTGGTTCTGGCACCGTCAATGCTTGGATTGATGATTAACTCTTGCAGTTTGGTCAAGATTTCCTCCAGATGATGGCCTAGCACAAGTAGTTATTTCTGTGACCCATCAACGAGGGCATGTCTGGGACTTAAGTTTTTTCCTGGGGCTCAAGACTAAGAACCTCATGACTGATCTGGTCAGTTGGTTGGATCACTGCACAGTGAAGTTTTTCTTTGGGGCCCCCCTCATAGTTCACCTCCTGTGGAGATGGTAATGGTACATTACCACCCTTTAAGGAGATTGTTCCCAGAAGAACTCCAGGTGGTAGTAGATCTGTTGAGTGTGATGGTGGCATGCCAGACTGGATTGGGAGAGGCAGTGGTTGCCTGTAATAGGGACATTGCCTCAGCCTTTGGTGCAGTAGCACCGGTATGTAAATGAACCCAAGCATCATGCCTGAGATCTCAGTGGTTCACTGGGGAGCTTAGGGAGTTAAAATCTAGGTGACAGGGATTGGAATGTTGTTGGAGGTGATCCAGGATCAATGAACACAAACTGGGTTTGAGAACTCACTATTAAGATTACTAAAAAGCAGTCTCCTGTAAAAAGGCAGCATTTCTCTCCAGGGAGATTGCTGCTTAGAGGAACTGACTGACTTTGCTTTTTCAGATTGTGAACAGGCTACTCCATTCTGCCTATGTACAACCTGTAAGAACTGATTCATCCGCAAGGTTTGAAGAGTTTGCTTGCTTCTTTTTAGACAGGATGTCCTCTATTCGAGCAGGGATTGCCCCAGGCTGGTTGTTGTGATCTTGTAGCATCAAGAGGTTATTGATGAAGTGCTCCATGAGGGTCTGGGTAGAGTTTAGGCCAATTATTTGGAAGACATTTGTGAGGTAATTTTGGAGCTGCAGCCCACTTGTTGTGATCTGGACCCAGGCCCAGTGCATCTTCTAGTAAGCTTTGTGGGGTTTCTGGGTGTTTGCCAAGATTGTCTGCTGCTCCCTCTTAGAGGGGGGCCTTTTTAGGTGCATTGAAGGTTACATTGATGAGGCCCCTTTTAAAGAAATGCACTCTGGAGCCTGACTGCTTGGCAAATGATAGACCTGCCTTTAATCCCATTTTTGGGGTACATTATTGAGAAGAGTGTGGCTTGGCAGCTTGAGGCTCATCCCATGGCCTTCCACATTTATGACCCTCTCCAGTCCAGATTTATGTCCGGCCACAGTATGGAGACTACACTGGTCAGGGTGCATAATGATCTTCTCTGGTTGAGGGATAGAAAATGGTCAGTTCTCATTCTCCCTGCTCTCTCATCAGCTTTTGACACTGTGGACCATTGGTTATTGTTGGACTGCCTCAGGGAGTACTGTGTACTCACTAGCATGGCCATCAGCTAGTCTGAGTCCATTCTCACAGGTAAGATGCAGATGGTGGTGATGATGGGGAATTCTTCCTCACTCCTCAAGTCCATGCCCTGTGGTATACCCCAGGGACAGTCCTATCTCCTATGTCATTCACAGTGTACATGCTACCCAGGCTGGGAGGAATCATTAGATAATATGGACTGGGTCTTCACTGCTATGCAGATAATATCCAGCTGTACCTGTCATTTGCAGCTGGGATGCCTAATGTGGCTGAAGTACTCCGCTTGTGTTTAGCCAAGATCCAGGACTGGTTATCATCCAACCTGCTAAGACATAACTCAGAAATGATGGCAGTATTGATGATTGAATCTGGTCAGAGACTGGGTTTGGAGATAACCAAAAGAGAGACTGGCCTTGTTCTTGATGCCTCTCGGTTGGCATCCTCCACTAAGGTGAAAATTCTGGGGGTCATTCTGGATGAGTGGCTGACTCCTGGGGCTCAGGTGATGGCAATAATCAGGAATGGTTTTTAGCATTTCAGAAGTATCAACTGGATCATAGCCTTCGTCCTCCTAGAAGATCTGCCATCACTAGTACACACATTTGTGACATCTTGACTCAACTACTATAATGAGCTTTACCTCAGGGTTAGTGCAGGTAACCTATGATGCCTGCAACTGGTGCAGAAAGCAGAGGGCCAGTTTACTGACAGACCTTTCCAGGACCTGCCATGTGATTCTAGTCCTGGGTGAATTGCAATGGTTGCCAGTGAAGTGGCATGTTGCCTTCAAGGTTGATTTGCTGACCTACGAAGCCCTATACAGACAGGGCCCCTGTTATCTGAGGAAACCTCTGACTCTTTACTACCCTGCTCACCTCCTCCACTGTTCTGAGGTGAGACTCATGGCAGTTCCCAGAGTGAGGCTGAAATCATCTGGAGACCATGCATTTCAGGTAGCTGGCCCATCCCTGTGAAACCCACTTCCAAGATCTCTGAGGAGGCCCCCTTGGTGAAGGCCTTTAAGCCTTTATATTTATTGAGACATTCAGCTCCCCCAAATAGCCTATTTTAGCTGGATGCCACCCCTTTTTAATAGCATTCAGTATTTATTGATCTATTAATTTATCAATTATGTTTTAAGCAGGGATATTATATTGTTCTATGTTATTGATTAATGTTTTGTTAAAGTGCACTGAGCCCCTGGGAAAGGGGGCTGTATAAATGAACAACTACTGGTACTACTATTACCATTGTCTGAGGCAGGAGTGGGCAGGGTGGACATCTTTTTTAGACACAATATTGAGTACACTGTGTCCCAACTCCACAATGGTACAAAACAGGTCTGTCAAGTATATGGCCGTTAAATGAGAACCAAGGAGAGCATGGAGAATACTTTTGTTTTACTGGCTGTCCTGGTGTTAGAGTGAGTTCCTGCAGGGTTTCTCCAAATCTAATTAAAGGATTATTGGAACCCCAAAAATGTTTACTTACAACTCCTCCACATTATATCATCTTTAGACCTTGACAGGAGAGGGGTCATCTGTTAGATGCTGTCTTTCCTATGTGGCTTGATGTTATTCATGTCAGGGTTGCTCCAATGGCTTCATTGGATCATCATGCAGAGCCATTCAATTCTGGGGTTACTGGAACCTACTTTTGACTTTGAATGATCCCATATTAGACAAAATGTGATCATTATCCAGATACACTCAAAGAGATGTGGGATATTGCAGGTATTTTGGCTGACCATATGAAAGCTAATGACAAGGTGGTGATTAACTGTATAATATGACTTTAATCATCAACATACTGTAGATACTGTAGCATAAGTACATCCCACCATATAACTATTCATAGGAGCTCATTATGATTTGATGGTGAGTTCAGATCTCTCCAGCCTCAGGTAAGAGGGCAGAGCATATCTGAAAGAGGTCACAGTCTAAGGTCAAAAGCTTACCAATGAGATCCCATTATTATAAGAATTAGAGGACCTTGACTAAAAAGAGGATTACAGTGGAAACAGCCCCAATCTGTCTTGCTAATGTCAAAAACTAAATTATGCTATACTTTGAAAACTTATATTTTTTGTAGTAGACAGTAAACCTGCTGCATTAACATGACCCTCATGAATTTGGAAGCCAGTGAGTGTTTTAATGTCCATAACTACATAGTACATATATAGCTGGACAAGGGTCCATACCCATTGTTAGACTAAATACCCATTATCTGGGAAGCATCGTCTTGCATGGCTGGTGGGATATCATCTTTGCATTTTAGGGTTTCTGCCTGTCACAAAAATTTGCATTTCCAGCACTTGGTGGTGCATGTGCATTTTTTGTCAGCTGTAAATTTAGCCAATGGTGTTGAAGATCCTATCTTGGCTTCCTAGTGTATGATTTGATGATGTGAGTCCAGCAAAAGCAGCAGGAGTATTCTAAATGACAATTTCATAATGTGTGGCATTACATATTACAGCTCCACTAATTTGTCTAAAGTAACATTTAACATTCAGTCACACCTATATTTGTCATTGCATATAGCATTAGTTCAGGTAGAGTTTGCATATTTATGACCATAAAAATATTTACTTAGTAATTAACTTAATGGGTTTACTGTACATCAAATCTCAGGGTAATTTTGTTGATGGCTTGTTGTATTTCTTGCACTACTATTACATATGCATATGTGAAACATTTATGAGAAGCTGTAAACTGCAAAAGAACCATTTTGCTGTAATCAGGTTTCCATCATACAGTACTTTAACAGTAAATCTGCAGTACTGTGACACAACAACAAAGTTTTGATGGTTGTCTTAAAACAATTATTGATTTTCTCATGATTTATTAGATGGGAAATTGTATATTGGGCCCTTAGTCAACTTTTAATCCCTGGTCAGTAAATCTGCCATTTAGCATGGACAAGGTTTGTTGTTCTTAAATTGAAACCATAAGACATCTAAGACAAGCTGCAGTTCATATGTATGGAATTGTAAATCAAAACCTCTTTGATATGGTCTGTTATAAAACAAACCACATGCCATGCATATTTTTTTATAATTTAGGAACTATGGTCTGCACATGTAATTGGTCATACTTGTTTTCCTTACAACTTACACGACCTGCATTAAAACTCTGTGCAGATTTTCAAAAAGGTTAGTGATAGCTGGCCTGATGCATTGTGGCAGCTTGTTCTCTTGCTGCTGTAACTGTGGGACCTGGATTTGGGAATGTACATGTTTCTCAGGCTTTGGGAACTGCAAATATTATTCTTGCTCCCTGGTTGGAGAAGGGTCAGCAGACAGATTTTGTAGCTCTGTTGATCAACACTGAAAGACAACTAGAGCTCTGTGCAAAGCACAATTCTGCCAGCGGAATCCTTATAGATTGGCTATTTGGCTTCCAAAATGCTTTTTGGATCTGCAAAATTCTGAAAATCATTGCTATGTAAACTGCATAATAATATTCCATGGATCATGTAATCTGCAGATTAATATTCCATGGTTTGTGGAAAATGAAGTCGCAGTTTACAAAAATAGCAGAATATGACTCGTCAGTTAAGATTCCACTTGCCGAATTACAGAATTCCACTTTGGACAGAGTTCCATATAATTAGAGGAAATTTCTGAAATTCCATGGCATTCTTATGGAAGCGGAATTTGAAAATTCCAAACCCCAATAGAATCCTGTACTTGTCATATTTCTACTTACTGTACAAAGATGGGATTCCCTTGAAAATCACTGTCATAGACAATGATATCTAGTCACACTCATAGAGTGCTTGTTAAACTTTACTGACTGCTCAGACCAACTAGCAAAAATATCAACTTCAGTCTTTCTGTTTTTTGTGTACTAGTTTTATTCCTTTATTTGGTGGTGTTCTCATAAGAGGAATTTTCATGGTGTTCATGAATTCATATTGGTACACTGACCATTATATAAAATTTTTTTTTCAGCCAAGTTCCTCTACTTCTGTTTTGCTTTAAGCATTTTTTTCAGAAATAGCTGTTCCTAACTCAGAGAGCCTGCAATTATTAATATGGCATCTTATTAGAAATCTCGCAAGGATTGCCCAGTAACATTGCAGGAAGAATGTATTTCACTCAAAGCAGGTCCTTTGGATCAAAGAATTCATCCTAGAAAAAAACAAACCCTGGAGAGTGGCAGTGGGGGGGATGGGCAATCTATTGAAGCTGGCTACCCTGCAGGCATTGACTTTTACATCCCCTGTTGTAAAAACTAAATTATACAATGGAAAGAAAGAATGATGGCCTCTCATCGGTTAGTCTGGGACTGGACCTGTGATGTTATTGCAGTATAACAGCACACAGATGGCTACATCAAGTGTTTGGAATCAGTCCACAAGCCATGTCCCCAGCTCAGCAGCCTGGTACACTGATCACCTCTCAACACCCACCTACAGTGTCCCTGGCTCCCTCATTGTTAAAGACAACTCAAAACCTCCCTCCCAACAAGTGACATTGTGCTGTCCCCAGCACAGAAAATGTTCCCATTATTTTTCTTCTTTCCCACCCTGGAAAAAAGAGTAAGCAAGTGACCTGAGCACTGTCCATGAAACCAGAAATATGCTGCTCCCTCTGCTCTATGTTAATGTTACTTTTGAGTCTAGCTTTCATGCTCCCACTACAGTTGGCATGTCTTCTGTACATGAAAAACAAATAACTGAATACCTCAGAGACTCCTCTCGAATACAAAGCTGGTGATCCAACTGCAAGTCCTACTGGTTCCTCCACTGTCCCAGACACAGTAGGGCAGCCGCTGGTTGGTCTCTTCAATATTGGGCCATCAAGTATGGAGGTTCTCCCAGATCAAGGCACTTCAAAACCTGCACCCACCACTATGAGTGGTGTGAAGGGTAGGAAGATGTGTGAGTCACACAGAGCAGCAGCATAATGATCAATGCAGGGACAAGAGAGAGAGGGAGGGCTTAGTCTGGCAGTCTGCAGAGCCACAGTAACACCAGTTCCACCTACTGGCCAATGCAGTCAATCAGTACTATTTTTCTTTAAAGTATACTTACCCATTGAAACATCCAGTGAAAATGTACTTTTAAATGTACTTTTTCATCTTTTATTTTTTTATTTTTACAAATGAGCCATTGTATAATAGGAATAATACACTCCAGGGTGTGTGTCATGATGGAATAATGTCACTTCATGGGTGTTGGATGCACTCAGCCTGTAGCTTTCAGCCCAACCATCCAAGGCATGGTGTTATCCCAGCACGACACACACCCTGTCATGCATTATTCCTTTAATAACACAGTCACAAGTTCCCTGTGTTCTGCAACCTGTAACACTGCCATACTGCCTCACTCTATTCCATGGTCTCATTATTCTCCTTTTTACCTGGATGTAATATGAAAAAATATACAACCGAGTCTCTTGGCAAAGCCATAGATAAGACAGCAGCATGGATCCATTGTAACAACTAAAGATTTAAAGCCAGAAAATGAAGTCAGAAATATACAGGTGTGCAAAGTGGTGTGGAAAAAACCTCAGCAGACCGCCCAACACAGCTGGAAAATAAATATGGGAAGTTACAGGGTATTGAAGCTACCATGCAAGGTTTTATTAATGAAAATGTTATTGGGCTCTATGCACGATGCCAATGTGCCATGTTAACTGGGCACATTGGCATCGCTATGACTGAATGCCATGGAGCAGGGTCTCATGGACCCCCACATAGCATTTGAAAACAAGGGTATGTGCTCAATCCCCCAGCCATGCATTGAGCAACATGCTGGGGGTGGGTGCGAGGCATGATGGGAGTATGCCAGCACTACATGCTATTCACTAAAGCACATAGTGCTGGCCACATGGGTGCAGAGATGGGCAAAGGTAATGACAGGGGGGACCCTGGTATACATGCCCTGCGTGCCGTACCCTGCTCCCACAGACCACCTGCCCTGTGCCTGTGTCTGGCTGGGTGACCCCCCTCACCACCACACGTGAACCAGAACACCCTTCCACAAATGGCAGTACAATGCAGCCCCACCAACTTGCAAGATACACCCCACCATTGGCCAGCATGGTAGACCACCCCCCTGCCCACACCCACCGGGCTGCCTCAACCCCCTGTGAGAGCTCCCCCGCACCCCCCATGTACACAGCACTGGCCCAGCCCAAGACTACACCACCTGCTGCACCAACAACCCCCCACAGGTACTCTAGTGCTGCAACTTGGGACAGCTGGCAACATTGCCCTCCTCTCACCTCCATGGCCATCATCCATCTGGACATCTGCCAGGTTGCACAGGTTCAGCGCATGCCCCACCACATAAGGGATCCACTGAGGGACCCGGGATGGGCATCTGATTTGATGTCTGCCCTGGTCCACAGCTCTACCCCATCTGCCCCACATGGCCCTGTGTGCTGGGGGCCTGGGCCATGGACAGGTGGCCGGTGGTCATGCATGCAGCCAGGTGCGCACCTGTCCACAGGTGCAGAGATATGCAGGTGGGGTATGCACCTTTGGCACATACCTTGCACCCACTTCCTGCATAGCCCCCATTATTTGTAGGACTCTCAAGCAAACTGAGAACCAGTTACATTATTTGTAATTTAAGAATGGTTGACAGCCCTGACCGACTAGACAATGACTTTTCATTTACAAAAGAACTGGTACAGGACATTTAATAACAACTTTTGAATAAATCCATGGCAATCACTCCCACTCCCCCACTGGGATATGCTTTCAGAGTGCAGAAGAGATCTCAAGAACCCTCTTCAGCAGTTATGTCAAAAATACTGGCTACACTTGCCTTTGACCATGATAGGGACTGTATATATCATTTGCCAAAATAAGAAGAGTGCTTGAATATGAGAATTGTTAAGGTTACATCTTTCCCAACTTTTGCTATCAAACCCAGCAATGCTAGAAAAAGTTCTTAGCATACTGCCAGGATGTTCTGGAGACAGGAACACAATTCTTCCTGCTCCCTCATACAAAGGTCAAAATCACAAACTATGAAGACACTAAAATGCTTTTGAGATTGATTAATTGTTGACTTATCTAAGAACACAGTGTTCTATCACCTTGGAACAAGGTTCACCAGATTCACTAACATAATCATACTAGGACACACTCACTTTTATTGAGAAAATGCACATATGATATGTATAAATACTTGCTAAACTATCAGTAGTAGGCTGTTTGCTTTCTCTGTATTTAATTATTAAATTAATTTGCACGACAAAGGGGATATTAGAATTATATATAAAAGGAACTGAAATGCAGAACATGTCTGCACAGTGTGCCTTTAAGAAAAAATATTGTATTTATTACTTTAATTAATCAACATTCAGATGAAACTGACTTTTTTCCAGATATTTAAGTTATTTTCTTCTCAAGTGATGTTGATTTATTTATAGTACCAATTTGATTCATAAATGATGTATATTTTGCATGAGAAGCTAATTGATTTCTGTGCCATATCTGAAATGTATTTATTTATTTATTTAAAAGTTTAACCGGAAGTACATACTGTGTTAAAAACAGCTCATTTCCAGATGTGTCCTGTGGGAGAAGGAAGCAGGAGTTAGCTAGCAATAAAAAAGATAACAAGGTAAAATACAGTAATTAATATAGTAATTGCAAGCAGAATCATAAATATTAAAGGCAGAAAAGTAGATGAAGGCAACTGGAAAACAGAACACTCTAATACATACAGAAACAAAACATAGTGCAACAGCAAGAAGAGAGCAAGGCTAGACAATGGAGCAAAAGAGGAAGGGTCAAAGGCAGTTATAGTTAGGATGATAAAAGTCAAAGAACAGACTTGAGGGAGGAAGAAGTAGAGGCAGAATGAATAACAAGGGGAAGGAAAATGGCATGAAATGGAAATATAGTGTCTGATTGTCTCTGTAACACTATATATAAAAATCAAAACATAGAAAGTTTAAAATAAAAGAAACAGTGGCTTGAAATGAAATAGTCTGATCAACTTGAAACATTCTAGTATGATTAGATAAATGGCTGGGAGCCTTTGTGCACAATAAAATAAGTAGAATTGCAGCTATAAAAGCATTCATTGTTCAAGAAATGCAAATGTTTTAGTTTAATAATCATATTAAGGCTCTACAGTGGTAGAGATACCTTTCTTAATCAAACCCTAAGAACATTAGGCACTCAGTTGCACCTCGTGCCTTATGACCCCCTAGATTTAGAGTAACTCATTATAATATAAACACCAGTCATGCATTTATGCTTAAAAATGAGCAGGTATTCTCCAATACAATACAGCTGTAATATTCTTAAAGATTTGATGAAGTTATATGAAAAGATTTCCAGTCCTCAAGGTCAGACTGCTGGCACTTTTCTACTTCTAGGTCATAACTTAAATGGAATACCAAAATAATTGTGTTGTTTTTCTTAAGATCAGATATTAATGAGTAATTTTGCTTATGGGCTACTAGTTAAAGGAATAGAAATATGATTAGTATACCAAGGTTTTGGAATTTCAATTTATAACCATAATTTTGTTAGGCAGGGGTCATTATAGCAAGACATAATGCCGCATGGCACTATCACGTTGCACGATTAATGCCATGAGGCATCATGTCTTTGTTCTGTGGGGGGCTCTGCCCCCAACACACCCCCATTATGGGGGACTGCATCCCCGAACCCCCCCACTAAAGATTCTCAACTCTGGGGGGAGCCAACTTGGGGAGCACACAGGCCTGGGTTTTGCCATAATGCAATGCGCTATTAAACGTGCGACATTATGACCCAGTATGATTGTGTTACAACCAGCATGAGGAGCACAATCTTAAGCTGGAGGGGGAAGTTTAGGAGGGAGGTCAGGAAGCACTTCTTCACAGAGAGGGTGGTGGACATTTGGAATGCACTACCAGAGGAGGTGGTCTCATTGAAGACAGTAACCAGCTTCAAAAGAGGCTGGGACAGGCATAGGGGGAAGGTAAGGATCATGGGTAGGGAGGGTGGAAGGAGTGGGGCTGCAGGGTCAGTAGCTCAAGCAGTGGACCCTGCAACATGAGCAGACTAGATAGACCAAATGGCCTTCTTCTGCTGGCTTCTTCATATATTCATATAAGCATTAGAACCCAAAGTATGGAGACTGTGACTGATGGTGGAAGGATGTGATTGGAAAAATTGGTTTCGGTGCAGTATGTTTTCCAATAAAAATCTAATTTCAATGGAAGCATTTCAAACCAGCATGTTGGTGACAGCCCTTAAAATGTGTTATACAATTGGGTTATAAAAATCCTGCAATCTGATTGGTCAAGAACTATTATGTAATCCAGCAAAACAATACACTTGCATGAGGGTTCCTTGAATGTTTTAGAAAGAATCCCAACTTGATTAAACTTTAAAGCACATCACCTGTGTCACAATTCATTACTAAAGCACACTTCAAAGCATTTCACCTGTGGCACTATTTTAATCCACCCACCCCAACCCCCAGCAATAGGATAGAACTGTTTTACTTCTGTGTTTTCAACAGTGGTCTTTTTTCTTAGTGTTATTACTTTTCTTACCTTTTATTTGTAAATAGTTATTCCCTTTTTGTATAGTAAGTACAACAACACACTCCAGTTTATTTATTTGCTTGGGGGGGGTGCGCTCATTATTTATTTATTTAGTTAGTTAGTTATTTCAAATTGGTAACTGGAAAAAGGCATACTGGCCAAGGCTTGTTTCCAGGAACAACATGAAGGGCTGCGGGGGACAAATGCATACAATGATAAAGTGCAGTGAATGTAAATAAAACAGTTTATAAAATGGGATTTAAAAAAAAAATGACCAAATGTAACATCTTCATTTGTTAAAACACATCACCAGACTGTTGATTAATTACCTGGATACTGCACAGTTTGTAACTAACATGCCCTAATCTCTCTAACAGCCACCTAACAAAATGAAAATGAAACCCTATTCCATTAAAATAAAAAATGTTTCCACTTTTTAATCACGAAAACCCACAATAGAACATAAGTTTCTTTAAAAATAAATGCACTTCCGGGGTTCATTTAAAGGCAAACAACCTTTGTTACAAAACTCACATATTCTACCTAGCAACACCCAAACTAAAGGAAAATAATAAATTTTCCCATTAAAAAAAATTAATTTTATATACACAATAACCAACTCAAGGGCATGGGTTTCTTGAGAACCGAGGCAATCCTTGAGTGTAAAGGAAAGGGGAAATTGTTGAATCAGGAAAGGCACACTAAGCCAGAGCTTGTTTCCAGGGGTGTCCTGGGAGCACAAGGAAGTTAAGTGAGTTGTTCAGGGGTCACACAGTATGGAAGTGGGGGCTGCTGGGATTCAACCCCAGGTTTCCAGGTTTGCAGCTCTGTGCCCTTAACCACTGCTCTCTACTGCCTCCCAATGTTGAAAATCACTCAGCCACTGGCCTTGTGCCTTCCACTTCACTCAGGGTATACGTTTCTTCTCTAGAAAGGCATGCCCTGTTTGGGATATTGCTAACATAAGGTAAGCATGAGTTACAATGGCAAAATAAGCTATAGGATGATACAGAAAAAAGTGCAATCAAATTTTGAATCAACCAATAAGCACAGCCCAAGGCAATATGTACAATGAGCAATGACATATGGAGGATGTGGGCAAGTTGTACTGGAAGTATAATAAAATATAACCAACAGTTGTAGCACAATCAGGAGGAGGTGCAGAGGGAATGTTTGGAATTTCCCAAGCCATTGCAGGCTAGATGGAAGCAGGAGTTAATTAGGAGAGTGAACATAGAGGTCAAAACCACCCAAAGAAAAGGGAGGGGGCACAGGACAAACTAGCCAGAGCAAGAGCAAGAGTGGGTATGGGGGTGAAAAGGAGTTTATCTGAAATGAGCATAGTGTACTGTCTGTTTCATGGTTATGATGGGCTAAAGCTACTCAGCTTCACCTCATGGCTCCAGCAACCATAACTTTAGTACAGTATATTAAATATATTAAGCACAACACACAGCCTGTCATGTGGCATTGCTTTTTTCTTACCTACAGGGAGAGGAATAGAAAAAGAAATGAAACAGGTAAATGACAGCTCTACCCCCAAAATAGTGAACTTAAATGGAAAATAAAACCTGTTCATAATTTTTAAAATGATTGTAAATGCAGACATGTGTGAAGTCTGTTTAATAATTCTCCAGCATTGTTTTGTGTGTTTGCTTTGAAATTGTCCTAATTTTTCCCCTTATTTAGAGTAGCTTTATAATGCAGCCTATTTCCCCACCCAACATACATTTTTTAATTACTCAGCAGTTCAGTGACCTGGTGACATCAGTTGAATAAAAACCCTGCTCAGAAAGCATCTTTGTAGGTTTCAACTTAAAGCAGCAGTGCAACAAAAAATATATTTTAAAAAAAAAGCTAGTATGAACTACAATTAATAAAATTATTAACATACATTAAGATCAACCTTTGTAGGTACCCTCCTATACTTCTTACCATGAGTTTTTTTGCTTTGCATTTTCTTGATCCTAACACTTGCCAGGTTTACAGTTCTATTTCTAACAAAGTGTGGTGGCCTTCTTTTTTTTGTTGTTGAGAAAAAAAAACTAAATTACAATATTCATAAAATACTCAAACATTGCTCAAACTAGACAGTTTTACAAACAAATTAAACTATATGATGCCTATAACCTTTTACAGTGAAAAAAAAGATAGGGTCACTTTTTGGCCCAATTTTGTTGTACCACTGCTTTAACTGATGCTACTGTGTTCTGCAACTGCTTAGTAATTTAAATTTAATATTGGTTGGTTGGAAAAGGCAACATTAACAAGGGACTGTGAATAAGAAACAATAGGACTATTTCAAAGCAAATACACAGAACAAAGTATTGGAGTTATAAAATTGACTTCACACATGTCCAATTTAAGAATCATATTGACAGCGTAAAGAAAAGTGTTACTGTTCCCCCTGTTTTCAAAATAAATAAATAAATAATTTATGTATAACAGAACATACACTTGTAAGTGTTACCCAGCTAAAAAGTTTACATCATTTTTTACCATAGTTCAAACACCATCAGTGATATTTCCACCAAACTAAACTCAGATTTTCAGAATCTAAAATGCTGGTTACTTCAAAGTATGTTACTGCTGAACAGTAAAAACTAAAACCATGCTATTTGGGTAAGGACATAAAAACTTAAACAGATAAACCTTTACCTCCATATTTTTGACTTAAATAAGGGAAATAGTAGAACAAGTAGCCTCCTTTAAATGTCTAGTGTTCTCCCTTGACACTGACATATCTTTCTCTGAACAAATTATTGCTATCAGAAAAATAGATAACCAAAAACTGGGAATCTTGTTTAGAATCCTAAACTATTTTACTCAGGTTAGGTTTGCTCTCTCTAATGGAATGCTTCTCCCATCCATAAACTATGGATCACTGATATTTCTGTATGCTGCTCTTACTAAACTGAAAAGACTTAACCCCACTTATAATAATGTTTGCCGCATTGCCCTGGGTGTTAACAACAGATTTCACCACTTGGATCTTAATGCTGTTCATGGCTGGTTCTCTCCAGAAATGCATAGAGCTTTTAGTCCTGATTGTCTTGTTGACAGACTTCTTAGATTCCCTGTCTTGATCCAAATGGCATTTTTTTTTTACTTTTCCACAGTTACATACTTTGAAGTTGCCAGCATTGTAGATTCTGAATATCTAATTTATTTTGATGGAAATATCATTTATGGAGTTTGAATTCTGGTAAAATATTAGGTCAGCATCAAAAAGTATGGCACTACTGTTTTGGCAAGAACTAAACAGATAATTAATGAATACAGAAAACAAAACAAAAAACAGTGGTCCAATAATAGAACCTTGGGGGACTCCATCTGATATGGGGAGAAGATCAGAAGTAGAATTACCTGTCTTGACCTGATGCAAACTCATAGTTAATGTTGGTCCGGTTTTTAGCAGAATCTAAAATATCCAGGGTCTTTAACCTACACAGCAATATTTGTGGTTTACCAGATCAAATGCTTTTCTGAGGTCCACAAACACTAGGCTTTTAAGTAGACCATTATTCATCACCCTGCACATGATATCTATAAATTTATCTAGTGCAGTATTAGTTCCATAACCGGGACTAAATATTTGCTGTTTTTAGCTAATAAACAGGATTTCTTCAGACAGTCTTTCACCTGGGTTGAAACAATTTTCTCAGACAGTTTAAAGTGTAGCAAAAGGACAGAGTTAGGCCAATAACTATCAACCAGTGAAGGGTTCCCACCCTTTAAGGAAAGGATTTCAGTACCCAAATCACTCCTTTGTTGACTGCACATCTGAGGCCCGATTCTAAGATATATGGTGCAACTCACTGGCAGATGCAAGTTGTGACATACGCCACTATGCCAGGGACCCTACACCAGATTCCAGAACAGGAAGGATCCCCAGCAACCATGACTTGTGACTTGCGGCACCTCCAGTGGTGCACCACAGGAAGGGCACATCTGTCCTGGGTGCTGCAAGCTGCTGATGTGCCCAATGACAGGTAGTAGCCACCCCCCAGCCCCAAGCCCCAAGACATGCCCACAGGCCCCTGTGAGCCATGGGGAGGTGTTGGCAGATGTACACTGGCAATGGGGGTGGCATCATCACATTGCTGTTCTGGGAGCCAGTGGATGGCACCCCAGTATTGTCAGGGGGTTACTATGTGGTAGGGGGGTCTGTGTGGCATGGCAGTGGTTGGGTTGGGGCCATGCAGGGAGGACATCAGGAATTTGGGTAGGGAAGAAGCCCCTTATGCCAGCTAATAGCTGGTCTAACTCCACAGTGCTGCAGGGCCCCTTAGAATGGTGTTGTGGGGTTATGGCAGCTGTCCTTTCAGAATTGGGTGCAGATGCTGCCATAACCCTCCCTTCCACCATGCCATAGGGGGCCTTGGGAGGCATAAGTCCCCCTGGGTGCAGACAGCCCACTCCATGGTGCAGGCCACCTCTTAGAATTCCAGCCAGTGGAACCCATGGCGTAAAGTGCGACTTACGCCATATGTGTTGGTGCAAGTCCCACTGTGCCAGGCTGTATCCATCTTGGAATCAGGCCCCTGTTGTCTGTCAGTGAGTAAGTGTTCTATAGAGTACCAAAAGGCTGCATCCCTTGCCTTCTCTGAGTTCACTGTAAACTCCATGGCTGATCTTGTGTGCATCACATTGACTTGGTTGGGTGAAGATGCTAGGCTGGTGCTGGCCTTCTCCATTTTGATGGGTTTGTCTTTCATGCACTGTCTGATACAGCAATATGGGCAGGGTAGACATCTGTTTTAGACATATGTTTTAAATACAGCCTGGAATACACTGTGTCCCAATCTCTAGTGACAAGGAACAGATCCTTCAAGTGTGTGTCCTTCAAATGTGGGTAGGCAGAGGATGCCATATCTTCCTGGGGTTAGAATAGCACTACAAATATAGTGCAAGTAAGAAGTGCACTGTTTGAATAATGTATAACTGACAGCGACAGGGGTAGAACAGCATTGTGCAGCAAGTGCTACAGATGTTACTGTTCATGGTACTAGGGAAGTAGACAAGGGCTTGGAAATCTGGAAGGCTGGTTGAGCTGCTCCCTTGGTGGAAAGGGCTGAAGCATGGAACAGCTTGGCCAGAATGCTGGTGGAGACCAGGGTTCTAATCCTGGTCTCCAATACTTTTTCCCCCATGATCCAACTCCTACTTGAAGTTGATTATTTCAATTATGGGGGTTCATGGGGCAGAGGCCCCCACATTTGGGGGGTACAAGGCAGAGTCCCTTCCAATAAAATATGATTTTGGACTGGTAGTGGTCGTCAGTGTGCTTTGCGACTGCTACCAGTGGTGCTGCTTTTGCTTGTGGCATTTGTTCCTGCCACTGCTGTGATCAGCGCTGTATGGACGGTGTTGTTATTGACAGCATTGTTTATGCAGGCTCTGTTTTGTGACCTAGTGCCCTTCCTGATTTACTTTTTGTGCTGTTGTAAAAGTGAGTTCATGAAAGGTTTTTCTGAGTTCAGATATAGTACTATTGGAAACCCAGAAATGTTTCCTTTAAAAAAACACCTAAAGATTACATCATTGCTAGCCTGGCATGAGACGGGAAACCTATTAGACCTAGTCTTTGCTATGAGGCTTGGCATTATTCATGTCAGGATTGCCCCAATGGTTTGATGAAATCAGCATGCAGAGTCTTTCAATTTCAGGACATCTTGAGCAAACCCCTGATTGTAAATGATACAGTATTAGGTAAAATTTTATTTATTTATTTAATTTGTTAACCAGGTTAGAGCACTTGACAGACAGAAATTGTTCAGGCTAAACCCAGAGAAAAAAATACAGCACAGTGTACAACATACACACAGAACAATAAATATAACACCATACAAGCAAAAACAATTACAAGTACATTGATTAAACGACAAAGACTTAAAATTATTTTTAAAAATTGGAAATGAACAAGGAAGTTGCAATGATTCAGGTAGTTTGTTCCAGTAATATGGTATGGCAGCTAAGAAACCTCAAGAGCCAGTTTTGGATTTGCTTAGTATTGGTTGCAGTAAATATGACCCTTAGTTACACTCAAACAATGTGAGGTATTTCATGCTTGTTAGCTGCCTGCATGAAAGCAAATGAGACAATGATGGATAGCTGTATAATATGACTTTATCCACCACCACCAATAACTTAGTATAAGTCCATATATATATAGGTGTGACAATAATAATTTTGCTTTGTGTTTTAATATTAAAGCAACAGTATTTGTTAGTGACCATACTGTTTTTTTCATCAATAACGTGTGTCTGGCAAGAAAATCAAGATATTCTATTTTCTTATTTTTGTTCATTCCTGAACCAAGATACAGAATGTTGAAGATTTTAAAAGTTCCCACTACTGTACCATGCCCACCATGAAAACAACAAAATATCTTGGTATAGTGTTGTGTTGCTTACCATCAAAAACATGTGGTAACTCCATCCTAAAACATCCAAGTATGAAGCGAGTATGTAAATTCAACAGGTATCTTCAACATAAGAGTTTTATAAATTGCAAGAGGTGTCCATCTTCTATTATCTGAGTCATTGATTACAAAATTAGCTGTGAGCATATTAACAATTTCAGAGAAAACTAAAAATAAACTAAGCATGGATCTAAGGAAATCAGAAGTACATCTTTGCCAACAAGATTTATGATAACATTTTTTGCTAATGAATAGAGCTGCTTTAATGCATTTTTGAGTTTCAACTGAGCTGTGCTTCTGTAGTCACTTCGAATTGCCCCTGCAGTGCTGGTGCCCCATTTGGTCTCTTGATGTTTTCTGTGCCTTTCACCATCTCTGACTATTTTTTAGCATCTAATATTTTGCTAGCATCAAACACTTTAAATTTGCTCCAGTAAGAATTGTGAGAATGTCAAACACTGTAGGTCAAGAACATTTTTTCTAGTTTTAAGAAAAAGCAACATGGTAAAAATAGATGCTTAAAAGAAATACCATGTGTGCTCCAGTGGAGCATAGAAAGACCCTGATCTAGTTTGGAAAAGTTTTGTATAGCTAGCCATAGTTTCTTTAGTCTTCTAAGAGTAAGGCATAGTTGACTGAGTAAACACTGACTGATGACAGTATCCATTAATTGCTTGAGCCATATCAATGTGAAAATAAAAGCTGTTATTACCATCTATCCTATTTTATAAAATGGTCTTACCATGTCCAAAAACACAGATTCCCCACCATCTCCTCCCACTGGTTAGTGTAGCTGTGGCATTCATTAAAGAATAAATCACTTCAACATTTTCTTGTCATTTTTTTTGCCATTCACTTTAGTAGGCTTAAGCCAATTATGAAGTGGTATTGCATGCATTTTTTCACAGCAAAGATTGATGGGTGTCCTAAATTATGTTTACTGATCAGAAATCACATTTTCAATAGCTAGATTTGTTTTGAGATGTTGAGATGACATTTGGCATTGTGTTCTAGTAGTTAGATTGCCGAACTGTGAAACAAAATATGGCAGGATTGAAAACCACTGCAGCAACTGCCTTGCTGTGTGACATTGGTCAAGAGATAATACCCCCCTTTGCATCATTAACCACATAGTAAAATTCTATAAAAGAATAACCCCATTGCAATGGGTCTTGTGCCTCACAGACTTTATTTTTGCATTCATTTATTTATTAAAATGTAGGAAGGCAGCTGCAAACATCAACAAAATGCTAGGTTGCATTGCAAGTGGTATATCCTCGAGGAGGGGGGAGATGATTCTGTCACTGTATAGATCATTAGTTAGACAGCACCTGGAGTACTGTGTGCAGTACTGGCACTTGTATCTGAAGAGGGACATTAAGTTACTGGAGGGGGTGCAGCGCAGGGCAGCAAAGATGATCCAAGTGCTGGGGGACTTACCATACGAGAGGAGGCTGAGGGGGTTGAATATGTACCCGCTGGTGGAGAGGAGGGACGGGGGGATATGACTGAAATCTTCAAGTACAAGAAAGGAATAAACAAGACAGGTATAGAGGGGCTGTTTAAAATAAGGGAGGGGAGGGACGTCCAGGGCCATGATATGAGACTGGAAGGAGGAAGGTTCAGGAGGGAGATGAGGAGATGCTTTTTTACAAAGAGGGTGGTAGGTGGTAGCTGGGTGGAATGCATTACCGGCAGAAGTGGTATCCAGTAGAACAACAAGCTGCTTTAAAAGGGGATGGAACAGGGCAACGGGGAGGGTGGGTGAGAGGGAGGGAGGGAGGGAAGGGCAGCTGCAGAATAAGAGGTGCTAATTGCACATTTGAGCAGATTTGATAGACCACTAGGCCTTTATCTGCTGTCAGTTTCGTATGTTCGTATGTTCATATGAAATGTATTTAATCCAGATATACAATACAGAGATAATTACAATAATCTAATTTATAGTTGCAACTAGGTGAGGTGTTTGAGAGAAGGTCCAGGAAATTAAACTGGCAACAGTGTAAAAATACTACATACTAAGACACAACTAAAGGTGACCAAAAGTAGAAACTGAATACTATATTTCTACTTCAGTTCAGACCCACTGACTTCAGTTTTTTTGACACTTCAGCCAAAGATAATTCAGGTCCTTGATGCTGGGATTTAGAAGGCTATAATAAGGTATACGTAGCACCACTTAACCACCCCTTGCCCATCCCAGTCAATCCCAACCTTTTCTGCCTTCCACTGGTCCTCCAGACAGATTATAAAAAGAAAGTGTTAGTGCCTGATACAATTTAAATTATTTATTTATTTTTTTTATTTATTGAAATGTTTCACCAGGAAAAGCACACTGAGCAAAAGAAACTCGTCTCCCAGTGTGACCTGGAGGAAGGGGGTACAGAGGGAGGATAACTCGCAGGTTATCAAGTCACATTGTACAAGTTACTGAAGAATGACACTTGGAGCATTTAGCAACATAGTTGATAGAAAACATGACTCTGAGGCACATAGCACATGTAGTAAAACACTGAGGCAGCAAACATAGAATACTAAGCGTATATTGGGGCAGAACTAGACCATGTACGGAGACAGGAAGTACAGGGTTGGATAAACATATACAAGCCAGCTACAGTAGCACAGGCTAGGAGCCGCTATAAGCCAGCTTCAGTAGCACAAGCTAGGTGTCACTGGTCAGCAATGTTTCACCAGGAAAGGCATACTGTGCTCAAATTAGCTCATTTCCAGATGCATCCTGGAGGGAAGGAGAATGAGAAAGGTAAACAGTAGAACTATTTACATGGCTTACATGTACATATCAGTAAAATATAAACAGAGAATAAAAACAAACTAAAATACAGTGCATTTGTATACTAGTACAGTTTTGTACATAAGGGGAGTATGTACACTAGAACAATAGCTAAAATGATAGCAAATTCATACCACAAGGCATGAGCACAAAACACAAGGCAACACACGCAGCAGATGAAGACGGAAGAGAGGAACTGAGAGTAAGGAGGAAAGAGAAACATGAGTGTAGGGGAAGATGGGGGATGCCAGGAACCAGAATTATTTTTCCTAAAACAATGTCTGCAGACTGAGGAGGAGAATGAATAATGACCAGGGTGAGTGAAGGGGTGGTCATAGGACTAGCCCTGGCCACCTGGAAATGGATATTTTTTTTTAAGTTACATTTTTTTTATTGAAGAAGTTTTTTGTACACTACATACAGACATAAAACCAACCTTAAACCAATATACTCTGAGTGACATATAATAAGCAAGTACTCTCAACAGTAACACTTAGTATTCTACCCTTCTCCCTCATCTTTCTGTCTAGTAACTAACCTCCTTCCTCATCTTTCTCCGCCGCCATCCCACTGCTGCCTCTCCACCTCCCCCAACAACTGTTCCCCTCAACCGTTCTCCCCCACCCTTCCCCTCTAACAAGAAATGCCCTTTTCTCATGGTTCCTGCCACTCTACCCTCTAAAAGTGGCTAACTCTATTGCTTACCCTATCAACACTTTCCAAGCACACTCCACTATCTTCTCTTCCTTCTTCACTGTTTCTGACAAGGCCTTCCTCGGCTGCTTGACTATTATCCTCCAAAAGTAAGAATTTTAACTTACCAACTTCAGTTCTTCTTGCCTACTGACTACTATACTTATCATTCTATCCATGCTCTAGCAAATCCCTACTCCCCTTCTATACTCCCTACCCTCTCATTCCCTCCTGTTACCAAGGTTTTAAACTGCAGTCTGCTATGTTCAACCTTTAACACTGTAATGAATTGTAATTCTCTCTTTTTATTAAGTTTTGTACTGTCTTTATTAAGTATTTGTGCAGTCTAGATTAACTATTGTACTGTCTCTAATTTTTTTTATTTGCACTTTGTCCTCATACAATGTGAAACCTCTGTAAATAAGCTCTTAGCTCATAGGTGTTAATCCGAGATGATAAATAAATAATTAAATAAAATAAATATCAGAAAAGATATTCAGTAAGAGCAGAGGTGATACTATAATGCACATTAAATATATAGACGTGAAGAGATATATATAAGTGCTATCTTTTTCTTTGTTTTTATTGTTATTGGTTTACCCATTGTTGGCTCTTAATTTGAGAAAGGGGCCCCGAACATTATATGGGTGCATCTTGTTGATGGCCAGATATGAGATGTACTTCAGAGATGCCATTTGGATTATTGTTTGAAGCTATTTATTAAATTACAGTACATCTGGAGTCTTCCATCTCCCAATGATGAATCTGTCAGCTACAATAGTTGTGGCCAGACCCCAGTGAATCATGCAGGAAGGGCTTGGAATTGATTGTGTGGTGACCCCCAGGAGAACAAAAGATTAATCAATTGTAAAGTTCCTAACGAGGATTTTTTTACAGAGAGCCGTGACCTTCTTCCAAAAAGGATGGCGCACTGGGCAGGACCATAGGACATCGAGAGGGACCCTGTGTGTTTGTTGCATCTCCAACATCTGTCATTAAGAGGAAACCCCACCTAGTGTAGGTAGAGGGATGTTCTGTACCAAAAATGTAAGATTTTAATTGGATAAACTGAGCCCTGGTATCTCTACATGCCTGGTGGTCCCTTCCTTAGCAATTATTCCACTCTTGATCAGAGACAGTGATGTTCAGCTCACTCTCAGAAGTGGTTTTGCTACTGTTGGTGGATGAGCATCCTGAATCTTGCATACATCAATACTTACATGCCTTACCCCTCTGCAATTTTATCCAGGAGGTGATATCCTGGCTCTGTGCAACCATTACCTTCAGTGGGTTAGAGAGTATATAATGGGTGAGTACTGCCCTAATTTGTAAGTAGCACCACAGATCCCTTTGTGGTAAGTTATAATGTAAGACATGGACCGTGATTCTCAAATGAGTTCGAATGATTCAAGCCTTGAGTGCGCTGAACACGCAGTGCATGGGGCATTCCCTGGCTGACAATTGGGATTCTTGATTCTGCAGACCACAGGGTTTGTGCCATATATTTTGTGCAAGCCTCCATAAATGGGGTAAAGTGTTGCAAATGCATGTGACCTTTGTGAATCAGGTGCATGGTTCTACAATGAGTTTGGGGCAGCACAGGGTTTGATGCAGGGCTTGTGAAAACCTGTGTCAACTTTTGATAATCGAGCCCATGGTCTTTAAAGGGCAAGATAAGATTTTGGCCTACTGCACAAATATCCTGGACAGTAAGACTACCTGACTGTATCCAGGAGGGCCAGTGAAGAGGTTTATTGCCCACAGTGAGCATGGAATTCTCCCAGAGCGGTGCATGAAATATGGGCATTTGTGAGATTTGAAGGGACCTTCCAATCTTCTCCAAGTAGCGTACTGAAATATGAATTGTGGGGTATCTGGAAAGCCCTTTGGGGGTTTGGTGTATGGAATATACCACGGGGTCCAGGCACTCACAAAATGGCCCTCTATTTCAACCCATTGAGATGAACCGGAATCTTTGGTAATAAACCATTTGGTAACTTGCGCTGTTGTGAATGCAATGTGGTATTGCACAAAGTTCAGTGGGCCCCAGCCTCCTTCTGCCCAGTACTTCCTAAGTTTGGTTCTACTAAGTCATGGTGGTTTACCTTCCCAGATAAACTGCCCCTCTAACTTGACAATTAGGTTAAACCATTTATCTGGTATGTGGAGAGGTAAATGTGCCAGGAGATGGAACACTTTGGGTGCCAGCATCATTTTTATGGCTACAATTTTCCCTTTCAGGGGAAAAATGTAGGGTGCTCCGTCTGTCTATGTCTGTGTAGAGGGCAGTCAATAAAGGGAAGAAACTGAGTTTGCAAGTTTCAGCAAGTGTGGTTGTAATGCAGATACCCGAATAAGTAAATCCATTTTTTGCCCATTTACAGCTTGTATGTTCGAAGAGTGGTACTGAGCAATAATGATGATTAAGAGCTAATACTTCAGACTTATCATGGTTAACTTTAAGTCCAGAAAAAGACATGAAAGTGTCCAGTATATTGTAGACCAGGTCTATGGCCTTCGGGGCATCACTTAGGAGAACCAGGAGTTCGTCTGCATCAGACGGAGATTTATATTTCTTGAAACCCAACATAATCCATTTGACTTCCAGGACTGGCACGTATAGCTATTTTGAGGGGCTCAATGGCTAAAAGAAATAAAAGATGGGAGAGTGGGCAGACTTGGTGGGTACCATGAGCTACTGTAGTGGGAAGGGTTTTGAGATGTGGCTGTTGGTGAGAACCTTAGCCTCAGGTGTAGCATATAGGGTCTGGACACTATTCAAAAAGACAGAGCCCATCCCTAGTTGACACATGACAGCAAACAGATACCTCTACTCTCTACAAGTTCAAATTATTTTTGAAACCAATCATGTAGGCTGTCACAGGAGTAGAGAGATGTCTAGCCACACTTCTTAGATTGAAAAAAGTTCTCAAGTGGTCTGAGCTAAGTTTCCCTCGTAAAAACCCAACCTGTAATGGATGAATAATCTGTGGGAGCATCATTTCTAGCAGGGTTGCAAGGGCTTTTGCCAGTGTCTTTGTATCTGCATCAGTCAGGGAGATGGGTTGGTAGTTGCACATAAGGAGTGGGTTTTTGCCCTTCTTTGGCAGAATAGCAATGATAGCCTCTCTCATAGTAGGTGGTAGGAGTGTATAGAAAAGGGAGTGTGTTTATACCCACAGGAGCAGGAGTGTCAATTCGTCATGAAGGGCCTGAAAGAAATCTATAGGGAATCCATCATCCCCAGGGGATTTGTTTTTATTCATTGTTAATATGGCTTTCCTAATCTCTTCCTGGGTAATGGGGTTGTCCAATTCTTGTGCTCGCTCAGGAGAAATTTCTGACAGATTAAAAGATTTAAGAAATTAAGGGGCTTGACTGATGATGCAGGTGGGATCCATGTCAGTCGGTCAACAATTTCGTTGTCGATCTACATTACAGCAACTCCTTTATATCGACCACATTTGCGGATGGCATAAAGGGAGTCACAATAAACTTTGTTCTTCTTTGGGGGTCACCCCGAACCCTCATATGGGGGTTCTGCCCCGCTCCCCTTCTTAAATAATCAACTCCGCATTGAAGTTGTTTTGGGGAAGGTGTGCAATACCCACAGAAATCAGTGCTGGCGTCCTGCGCCAACACTACAGTGACCTGGTGCTGTTGTCGCTGTAGTATCAGATGAAGTAAAGTTGTTGAGGTAGCATCAGTATACCTTGCAGGGGATATGGAAGCATACAGCTTTGAGTGGAAAGTAGTGTACATATTTTATATGTCTCCCTGGGATGTTTTTACTTTCCCATGTGCATCTTGCAAACCAGGTATGTGCCATTGTGCTCTGAGTTTGTAGACCCTGTATGACAGTGCCTTGCTTGATTTCTCTCCACCTGCCCAGTATGTGTGGTGCAGTTGAAATAGAGCAAGTTCAGCTTTCCTAGCATAGTGGGCATTTAGTTTTGCTCGAACGTTGAGCATTTCATAAGACTATCCCAGAGGTCAGCTTTCTGTCTGCTCTCCAGGTTTTTCTACTGGGATTCTAAGTTTTTCACCTCTAACTCTCTAGTCTATCTTCTATGTACAGGGTAACAATTATTCTGCCTCTTAAATATGCTTAAAGAGCCACCCATAGTGTACTGTTAGTTACACTATGGTCATCATTATTGATAAGATATTCCTGAATTTCTTGACATGTCCACACAATAAATTCTGGGTCCTTCAAAAGTAAGGGGTCTAACCTCCATGCTGAGGATCTTGGAGATGGGGGGCCCCATAAGATCTGCAATGTGATGGGGTCATGATCAGAAATTACTATAGGGTGTTTTGGTATCCAGTGCCAGAGGGTTGTTTGGGGGTTGATAAGCCAAAGATCTATATGACTAAGGGGGTGCTGCGCTCCTAAGAGACATATGTAATCTCTGACTGATGGATTGGCAAGTCTCCAGTTGTCAGTGAGAGAATGTTTCTTGATTAACTGGGTAAAGGCAGTGGCCATCCTAGGATGTGTCTCTGGATGACCACGATCTGTCTATATCAGGATCAAGGGTGAGGTTAACATCACTGCCTGCCACAACTGGGATTTGGGGAATATTGAAGGACACCAGGTCATCTGACAACTAAGAGAAAAACTTAGGGTTGTCTATGTTTGGGGCATATATGTTGAGAAATAGATGGGGCCCCTCAGGGGTAAACATTTTGCCATAATACACCTGCCTTCCTTATCTGCCAATGAGGAGTGACATTTCCACTTTAGGGACTTATGCAAAAGTATTGAGACCCCTCATTTTGTGGTGGTATAAGTGCTATGCACTTCCATACCCACCCTCTGTCTTTGTAACTTGCAAGCCTCAGCATGTGATAACTTCATCTCCTGGAGAAGGACACCTTGGTGTGCAATTTTTTAGATGGGTTAAAACTTTTCTGCTTTATGTGAGAATTAAGCCCCCTAACATTACAAGAGGTAAATAATATGTCATCCATCTTCTTGGGAGAGTGTGATGTTGATACCCTGCGCTGACCAAATATAAGGTGGCCATAGCACTAAGAGACTTCGCTCCTTGTTAGCTCATCCTGTAGTGTATCACCTCAAAGATAACCACTAGTGTGCATCATAACAGTAACATTAAACCTGCCAGACAGGGGCAACCAAGTTAATTGGTGTAATACAAAGATCATGAAACAAACCATTACCCACAAATCCACTGTTAGACCGTGTATCCAACACTGCAGTGTCTTATATAGGCACGAAGCAGAGATACAGGTCTGGTACATGGGATCCTCCTTCAACCTCATATAAAACATACTAACTTTTCTGATCCTATAGTAACTGAGAAAAAGGTTGTCTTGAACCTGAACCTAAGAAAAGAGAGTGGTGTCTGAGCCATCCTTTTCAAGTTCCTGTGGGTGTTGCGTAGCAGAGTCCTCCCTCCAGAAAGCTCCTTTCTAAAATCAGGATGGTTCTGTAGAAGGAAATGTGGGGCCACATACCCCCTTATTACCCACATTGCACAACATAGGATATTGCATGAGTATAAATAAATAGAAAAATACTTGATATGACAGCCCATTAAGTGCATGATATGATGCTTTTGATGCCTACTGTGTCATCAGCCAGTAGATAGATGAGAAAGAACAGCTCACAGTCTGTGTAGTAAGGATACAGTATGGCGGGGAATACAGTACCTGAAACCTGCAGCATACTTGCAGCAGATTGGTGCACAATAATACTACTGTGCCTACCATCCTGGGGGCCCTTCTGTAAAACCTACCTGACAGCAGGATGCCCATCTGACAGTGGGTGCGATGATTTGTTGTTAATAAAGTCTGGGTCAGATAGGTCACTGGTGCTATTAGGGTAAATAGCAGTAGGAGGGAGTTCATGTCAAGGCAAACATGCATGTGATCATGCAAACGTTTCATGAAGGCAGGTGCCGCCATTCTGCCGATGTATAATTTAAGCATAACAATGCAGCCATTTGAGGCACGCAGTGTTGGCTGTTTTTTTTTGTTTTTTTTTAACAGCATTGCCATGTTTCCATGGTCATTTTGGCAATTAAACAGTTAATGCCTTATTGTAGGAGTAGTGGGCCCCCTTTACTTTAGTACTCGCTCAGACAACAACAACAAAAAGCTTCTCTGCTCCAGAGACCATAAATTGAAAAATTAATATAGACCCAGCTTTATGGAATGGGTTCCTAGGATTATTTGTATGCTGCACCATCCCCACCCGTGTTACCTGACATTTGGCGTCCATACTACAGAAGTGGGGATCCTTTCGAGCCCATGGCATCTAAAATGAAGAAATCTTGTAAGCAACATTACTAGTTATAAGACAAAACAAAAAAACTTCAATGCCCCAAGATAAATCTAGTCTGGAGCATTAAACTGGCTATATCATCATTTCAGTGCTCCATAAACCCTGAAAGTCAGGGTCTAAGCTCAGCCCCTTTAAGAAGACCACCTAGGGTGCCCAATCTTAATTAAGAAAAGTCAAAGGTCTTGATCTGGGTGGAAGACTACCAGTCTACATTTAGGTCAGAGATTGGACAAGTCCTGAGGGAGTAGTCAGCCATTACCCTGCTGCGTAGGAGCAGACTCTTTCATCCTCGGGGCCTTGTGGAATGCTGGAAGGAAGCAAGGTACGTTTGGAATGAGAAACTGGTGCCTTACGAGTCGATGAAGCTTTTTCCATTACATTTGCAGTGTATTTATGTTGTGGCTTAGGTTCAACAGTTTTTTGGGAGGCCTGCTGATGTAGAGACGTATGTTGACTGCTGAAAGGTTCGACATCGGAGTTTTCAGTAGGCGCCTTCTGATCCTGACTTTGGCTTTGGCTTCTGGGAAGACGTGATGGGAGCTAGAATTGCAGCCTGTGGTCCCTTTTTGTTTTGCTGCTCCACAACCACATTTTCTGGAGTTAGAAATCCAGGGGTTATCTGCTGGTTGTGCCTGTTGAAGGGGCACTGGTGGGTGAGTCGCTGTCTCCGCTTTCAGATCGGTGAGGCTGGGGTAGTGTCCATGTCTCTAGACCCTCTATATCAGGTCTGTTCTAAAAACTAGGTGACCGGCCAGGAGTGGAAAATCAATTCTTCAGCCACTTCTGGGTCGGTGAATGAGTGGTGGACCCCATTACATGTAATCCTTAATGTGGCAGGATGCTGTAAGCTGTGTGGAACCTGAAGGTTCATCAATGCATGGTGGACTCAGGTAAATTCCAAGTGCCATTCAGTGAAGGCCAGAGAAAAATCAAGGACAATTTGAATCCCTGCCATGTAAGGGAACCCCTATCCTGGGCCAATTGCATGAGTCTGTCCTTTATAGGAAAACATGAGAATTTTACCTGTATGGGTTGGGGTGATTACCCCGGCTTGGGGGGGGGGGTGCTAGTGATCAGTGGGATCTTTTGATCTCAAGCAGAACTGGCCATTGATGTTTGAGTAGGCACAGTAAGGTATTTTGGAAAAATTATGTTGTGTTATTGCCTTCTGCCCCTTCAGGAAAACCCACCAGTCAGAGATTTTTAGGTTGATTTTTTTGTGATTTTTTTTTTAGTTAGTACTTTTTACCTGTGCGGCCCCTTGGTCTGCATGTTTTTCACATCCCGGCATCCGTCTGTCTCCAGCTGCTGTCTGTTCGTGCCCCGGCCCACAGTGAAGCCCCCACCACCATCTACCCCCACGGCTTGACCCCCACAGTGGGGCAACAGGGAGTCTCCCTCACTCCCCACTGACACAGGATCCAGTTTTGGGCGGTGGTGCCCCCAAGGCCAGGCATTCCCTCAGATGGCCATCTAGCCACCATGACCAAGTGCCATACTTTTCCCTTTTTTGGCTTGATGTGGACTGGGGCATGCAATGACACCAGTGGAGGGAGCACACACGTGTCTGCACACGCTCCTTCCCAGTGCCATGCCCCAAGCTCACCCTTACCATGCAGGGCCAGTGCACTGCCCCCAGCCTCTGCCAGAGGTCACTAGTGCACTGACAACTGGGGGCCCCCCTCCCCTGGAGAGGGAGAGCAGTCCATGGATGCTCAATCCCTCTCAGCCCCTGCCGACTCCTGGTGACCCGAGTCCATTCCTGAACCCGGGTCACAAGCGTGGAGCAAGGTGTGGCATCCAGTACCTCAACCCTTGGTGCCACTGGGCCATTTTTAGGTTGATGTGATCTGGTAGTGGTCCAAAAGTTTGACTGGGACAAATCAAATGTAAAACTGCCCTATTTTGGCAGATTCACAAAATACAAATAACACATAGACTCATCCAGAAACACAAGTATGTATCATACACGTAGCTGTTATAACAGAGTAGAATAAGAAAGGTATCAAACTGTATGCAAATCTGTCTTGGGCTATGTCAGGCCTGATGGTAGTAGACAGAGAGGGAGGCTGGACTGCCCTTTGACTTGTTCATGTCCTGGTTCAAGAGGTGAAATGCACCAATTCTGGCCATCTACTTTGCACAGATTAAACTTTCCTAAATTTGCCCAACTACAGTATCATATTTATTTTCCAAAAGCATTGAGTTAGATTGAGTGAGATAGAGAGCTACGATACCCAGTCAGGGTGCTGAAGCTTGAGCAGACTGGATAGACCAACAGACCTACTCTGCTGGCATCTAGTATGTTAGTATGTTAGTTAATACCCCACAAATTCAGCTAAAACAATAAGCTATGGAATACTGCAGTGCACCCTTGAAGTCATGGGAGGGGGTCATTTAACCATTTCACCCTTACAATATTTAAGGAGACCACTATTTTTCCCCACACCAGTAGCACAGACTGAGATCTTCTCAAGGAAAGCTACTGCCTCTGGAGAGTTTCTTGCAGACAGTTATGTTAAACAGTAACATAAAGTACATCTTCAGATTAATGATTGGTTGTCCAGGCAGAAAGCAGACAGCTAGACTTATTTCTGCTCATCAGTGTTAGTTTATTTTATTTTATTAATTTATTATTATTTCGGAAGACACCTTTGAGCCAAGGCTCTTTTACAAAGGTTACACGTCAGGGAAACAATACAGAACATAGTGAGGACAATAACAAGTACAGTAGTTTCAAGCAGCCATAGACTTTGTCAGGTACATTAAAGCTTTCATATGGAATTACTGTAATATGTGCAATGATTCACAGTATGTATGTTAAGTTACAGTAATTTATATATATATATATATATATATATATATTATTCAAGAACATATGTACAATAAAAAAAACACAGTTGTAATATGGTTCACTAGAATAAACTAGAAACTGCTAGGAGAGATGGTAGATACATGTAGAGGAAGCTATAGGGAGAGAATGTAGATAATAATGGGGAAATAAAAAGGGGGAGAAGATAGGGGATAGTGGAAGGTAAAGGTGGGAGGGACTTGGGGGGGGTTAGAGGGAAGAAGAGTAAGTTTAATTAGGAGAAACATTTACAGGAGGTCATTGTGACAAGGTGTTGATGCAGGTAGCACTTGAAAGTGCCCAGGGTAGTGTCATTGGTAACAGCAGGTGGAAGCGAGTTGTACCAGGATGAGGCTGTGTATGTAAAGGAGCATTGTCCTTGGGTAGTGCAGCAGCGTGGAACAGAAAAAGTAAGATATTCTGAGCTCCTGGTTAGGCGGGGCCTGCAGCTTGGGGCCAGTAAGGACTCAACCCTTAAGGGTAGGAGATTTAAGGTAATCTATTTTGCTAGCATACAGGTCTGGTACTTGAGTCTGCCGGGGAGATGTCACAAGTATGTGAGAGGCATGGAGCAGAGGTCAGTAGATGACATGCCTTGTTAAGGGCAATGGCTATTCACTGAAGTTGTGTGTCAGTAGCAGAGCTGTAGATCACAAGCCCATAGTTGATTATTGATATAACAGAGCTCTGAATGGCAATGCTTAGGGCTTCATTGGTGAGGCAGCTCCTATGTCTAAAGAGAAGTCCTATGCCAGGTGTTCACGATCGTGGCAATGTTCTCAATGTGTTCAGAGTAAGACAAGGTGCTGTTGAGGGTAACCCCCAGGTATTTAAACAGTTGAACATGTTCGAGCAATGTTCCTTCACTGTTTGTGACAGACATTTGTGTTTATGTTTGTTATGGATGCCATGAAACATCATTGTTTTAGTTTGTTTGTGATTTAGTATGAGTTTAAAGGTTAAAGTTAATAAAACCAAGGCAAGCTTACAACAGAGACATTAAATCTGTTTTTTTTGTCTGGCTGTTGATGTTTAGTATTTTGCTCATTGATTTGCACACTGGATGTGCTAATGTTATGGCAGTTGCAGGTTTTATTTGTTTCTATTACTGACCCAGGCAAAGCACAAAAAACAACATGAATCAACCTTTTGGATGGATGTTGTATTAATCATGCACAGTCAAGTTACCATTCAAACTGAAAGCCTAGTTTATGCACAAAACTACAACAACAAAAAAACTCCATAGAGAACTGGCAGATAACTTTCTTGTGGAGGAAAACCGTAAATTTATTTATTTGTTTCTGATACCAGGTATGATACAGTAGGCATACATACGCCTATTTTCAGGCATGACTTGGGAGATTTACAGCCTTACATCATCCATAAAGCAATAGACACTAGGGATCCCCTCACTGTCTATGTCTAGTGACTAGAAGTCAAACTATGAATTTAGCGTCTTGTATTCTGTTGTAACTGCATTCTTAAAGATAGTATCCAGTCACTTGGAAAATGGTTTAAAACACAATATAGCATATGGTTAGGGCTTATTATGAATAGAAAGCTGTGGCTTTCAAAATCTTGTTGCAGGACAAAAAGTAAAAGTAAGAGGATGAGTTGATATTTATGTACGACGTGGAGCCTTTGCAAATGAGTCTCTGACTCAAAGTGTTGTAATTCCTAGACCTTAAATAAATAAATAAATTATAAATCACTAATGTGATTTTAGCCAATCAGCACACAGAGCTAATGTACCTTTCATACTGTGTGCAGTATGTTCTCATGTGGGAGCGCTTGGAGGGAGCACTCCACTTCAGCAGTGGTGGGGAAGGGGAGACAGCACAGTAAATTTAAAAAAAAGACCATTGCCCAATCCAGCACTCCTGGGTCCTGTTGCCTCCTGATCTTCACCTCTGCCCCCAGAAAATTAGATTTCATTTACAGGAGCACCAAGGAGCTGAATGCGGTCTTGCCTTGGGGGGGCACAAGCCACACGGTCACCTCAGGGTGTGTTGCAGGTGGATCGGGGGATCCACGGGTTCCCAGGCAAGAAGGATCTCAGACAGGGGTAGGAACAGCTGGGTGACTGAGGGAGTACCAGAAGCTGGTATCCAGGAGGGAAAAAGAGTTAAAAAAAAGATGTTCTTAAGATCTGTCTTTTTTATACTCTTTTGATATGTGAAGGTTTTTATCATGTCACCCTTCCCCTTATATATTCCAGTGAATACATAATTAGGCTCTTCAACTTACCCTCATATGTTCTGTCCTGTTGCCTTGCCCCTGAATCATTTTTGAGGCCCTTCTATGTACCACCTCAATATAATCTATATCTTTTTTTGTGTAGGGACACCAATACTTCACACAGTACTCCAAGTACAGCCATACCTTTAATCTGCACAACAGGAGGATCACCTCTCTCTTTCTGCTCATGAACCCTTTGCTATGCACCAAGCATCCTGTTTGCTTTGGCTGCTGCCTTTTTACATTGCTCAGCCTGTTTAAAATTGCTGGTTATAAGTATTGCCAGGTCTTTTTCCTTCTCAGTCTCTGTGACCTTCAGCCCACCCAGCATGAATTTGGGTCTCGGGTTTTTGCAGCCTATGTGCATGACTTGACACTTCTTCACATTAAACCCCAGTTCCCACATATGAGACCATCTTTCTAATCTTGTAAGGTTCCCCCTCAGTTCCCTTATTCCCTCCTGTGTCCACCCTCCAAAATAGTTTGGTGTCGGCTACCAAGAGGCATACCTTACCTCTTAGGCCTTCCCCTATATGATTTATAAAAACATTAAACAATGCAGATCCTAGTACTGATTCCTGTGGTACTTCACTGATAACTTCCCTTGATTCTAAAAGCTCTCCTCCCACCACTTTCCTTTGGGTCCTTCCACTAAGCCAGTTTGACACCCATCCATTCAATTTACTACCTGCTCCTCAGTCCACCAACTTTTTGATTAACCTCTTATGTGGAACCAAGACAAAGGCCTTACTAAAATTTAAATACAGTAGGCTGAATTTTCAAAGACCCTGTAGATTGCCACAAATTGCATTGATCTAGGGCTGTGGCAACCTTAGGGTGCACCACAGACCATGCACCCGATTTTGGAAACAACAGGGTTCTGGCACCAAACATCCTGGGGTGGCCGCAAGTTGACCGTGGCACCAAACAGATGGTGCATCTGTGGGAACTGCCACAGGGATCTGTCCCCCCCACCTGGTGCAACACATGTGGGGCTGGGATGGGGGGTTGAAACTGCTGGACAGGAGGGGGCCATGTGCAGAAAGGGCATGGGAGGTGTCATGGGATGGGGTTTGGGAGACAGCTGGGCAGCAACAGGAGTGATGGCACCAAATGGGGTGCGTATGCATTGTATTGTCTATACAGAATAGTCTGTGTACTGTATATACAGCATATAACCCCTCCCTGGTACTCTATAATCTTCTGCAGTCCCAATGTCCCCTGTACGAAATGTCACAACATCCCTTGTGGACAAGCAGACCCCAATCCTGATGCCCTCCATACAAAATGTCAAAACAACCCTGGTGGTATAGCAGACTCCACCCCATCCCCAATGTCCCGAAGAAATAGATATGTTCCTACCCTGGTAGTCTAGCCCCCCACCCCCACCAATCCTGATGTCCCCCATACAAACTGTCAAATCAACCCTGGTGGACTAGTGGACCCCCATTCTCCGATGTTGGGAAAATATGTAAAAATGTCAAACTTATGGGCATACGTTGAAATGTTGTTATGTGCACTCGTAACTTTGGTGATTTTAAATATTTTGACTCCAAATTTTCAACATAACCATCTTTTTTACACCACCTCATAAATGTGACAGCTGTAATTTTTCAAACCCAGCCAAACTTTGTTTTCACACCTGTGGTGTGCAGTGGCATTGTGGTGGCACAGAATCATGTTTTGGCTGGAATTTCAAAATTTTCATTACTGGGTTCATGAGGCGGGGTAATAAGAAGGCTATGCTGACAATTTCATTCTGATTTTACTATAAATGCAAGTGCAGGGCCCTCACAAACAAATGAGGATACAATTATACTATCTAAAAAAGTATGGAAATTCTTTGCAAAAAACTTCATTCATGCGCTAGTTAGAGTTGAAGTGACAAAAGTAGGGAAATGTGGCGTTAGGGTTTCCAACCCTAACACCCCACCTCCACCCACCAGGCAGCAACAGGAAAAACATAAATTTCTTTTTTTATAAATAATTCAATGTTTATTAAGCCACAGAATATAATAATTAGAAAAAAGAAAGAATAAATGGTACACCAATGAAAGTGAAAAATAGGGATGTATACATATCAATTCAAAAGAAAGTACAAGATTTAATATTGTAAATAGAACAATGAAAACATCAACAAGAAGAAGGAGGGGAGACATTGATAACACCTAATTAGGTAGAACAATTCCATATAAGTGAACAATTAAAATTAGCTGTAGAACAAAATATCTTACTTAAATAATTTAATAATTAAACTCCCTGATGCCAAATTAACTTGGAAGAGGAGACAGTGTTTTGACAACATCATTAGAATATGGACATCTAACAGCCTTCTGTTTGCATTTGTTCTCATAGATGCCATATGGTGTCTGAACCACCCACTGCCAGATCCGACCCAAAATGATCACTGGGAGCAAATGAGCTAAGTGAAAATTTGGCAAAGGGGCACCAATACAAATCCTAAGTTTATACACTGCATTACCATTACAGTTTCACCTGTCCTGCATCTTCTCTAATCGGGCATGATATGTGCCTTGGGGTTGTCAGCCCTAACACTCACCCCATTCACCAATGCTCTACACATCTCAGCTTCTTTCATGATCGAATGGGGTGAGCATTACGTTAGGGCTGACAACCCCAAGGCACATACCATGCGTGATTAGGAAAGATGCAGGACAGGTGAAACTGTAATGGTTTTCCCTGTTGCTGTCTGGCTGGTGGGGGTAGCGTGTTAAGGTTGGAATCCTTAACACTATATTTTCCTACTTTTTTCACTCAACCGTAACAAGTGCATTAACAAAGTTTTTTTGCAAAGAATTATATTATATTAATTATATTATTATAATTATTTTATGTCATAAAGTCCAGATCTGACACTTTAAATTCTTCCGGCCTTACTGCTTGGAACTGATTTGTCACATAGCACACTACCCATCCACCAGTTCTTCCTACTCAGTCTCTCCTAAAGGTGGAGTAAACTCATAAGCAATCTGATCGGAACACCATGTTTCTGTAAATCCTTTTATATCAGTGCCAAATACTTTTTATTATTAACCTCAATTTCATCCAGTTTGTTTACATGGAAACACATATTGGTATTCATAAAGCTAAGCAATGTGTATTTTATTCTGTGGAATACTAATTAGGTAATTGACATTCACCTCTTTACTGAATTCTTTCTTGTGGTTTGGACAGAAGTATTTTTGTTTTTTGTAACAACATGAATGGCTGCATCATCTATTTTATCTTTCCTTTCCCTCTGCCTTGTTTTTATCTCTATAAGTTTGTTTCATCCTCAAAATGCCCAACTCTTTTATTCTTTCTACAACCTTATTTTTATTTAAAAGGTTCCCCCTGTTCTGGCTATTTATTGATTTATTAGATTTTTGGAAAACACCTTTGAGCACAATTGCTCTTTTCCAAAGGTTCCATGTCAAAAGAGATTACATTACATTTAGAGTTCATTACATAGCTCAGTGAGAGCCTTGTCAACAGTACAATCATAAAGAAGAAGATATTAATAGTTACAGCAGAAATAGAGCCTGGTACTGTTCAGACAATATTGCAGTTAGAATAAAGCCAGGTCAACTTTACTTTTGGAAGGAAAATTAACAACTACAGTGCTAGCCCATGTAGAGCATGGTCAGTGCAAATATGATAACAGAAAACAGATGAACAGAGAGCAAGAATAGTCAGCACAGTGAGACCTAAGCTGTTTTCAGTTTAGGGGTCATAGTCAAGAAGTGGCAGCATCGTAAGACACTTAATACAAAAAGGGTCTATTTAGAATACATTTTTAAAAGAAGTGAGAAACCCACAATTACTATTAGACAAATGATTTTAAGGTTCACATATATAATGACATTCATTCCTATTAATTGCAAAATATAAGCAATGTAAAACAATTATACTGTTATAAACTCAGGCAGAAAGAATGAAGTCTTTAAGAAGCGGGAAAATCAGTAGTGTTTTCTCCTCCAGGAACCTTTGAAAAAATAGTTGGGGTGCAGGGTTCAAGAGGGCACACACAGCCACTAGGGGAAACACCTCCCTGTTTGAAATGTTACTGTTGCAGGGGAGGACACATTCCATCCCTATCCTTCTGCTTTACCAAGAATTACTTTGAATCAGTTTCTGGCCTGCACATTGAGGCAGCATATACTGTATATCTATATAATAACTGGTCAGCAATTTCTCTCAATGTACTGACCAGGTTGATATTTTCCATAACAACCAGCTGGTTGTTATGACATTCATGAGCCATGCCAGTCAAACTATGCTGCTGCCTCACTGGCCAACATTCTGTATGTGGGCGGGGCCAAACAATCTCATAAACTCCTGGAGAAAAATTGCTGGCCTGTTGTTATAAAAAATAAAAGATGGGGAGGGTGTTTCATACGAGAATTCAATGCACACCCTCGTTGTGGGATGCTTTGATAAACCCCTCGGGCTTCACCCTCGGGGTTTATGTAGCATCCCACAACTCGGGTGTGCATTAAATTCTCATATCAAACCCATCCCCATCCATTATTCTCTATAAAGTGCACTGAGTAAAGCCCCAGAGTGGCAAGAAAATGATTAATATTTGTTAAAAGGCAAGGAGGGGTCTAACTAGAGTCCAAGATATTTAAAGAAGTGCATCGGCTCCAATAGGGTATTGTCGACAGTTAATCTAGACAGTTGGAATGAAGCCTATCATAATAATGAATAGCTGCAACATACTACTGTTTTGGCTGTTCTGAGAAGGCTATTGTGCAGTGTTGGTAAACTCCACTTGTATATTGTTAGAGAGGTGGAGGGGGTAAGGAAGTATAATATATGACCATGTCTCCACTGTACATCTGAATGGAACAAGAGGTACACTGTGAAGGCAGGTTATTTATAAAGACGAAGAAAATTAATGGACCCGGACTGGATCCTTGAGGAACATTCTTCAATAGGTTTTTCAGATCTGAACCAGTGATGGCCACTTACAATTGTTTGAGCATGACTGTGTAAATTATTCTGAAATCATATAATTAAGCTAAATCCTAATGTTCTGAACTTCTGAATTGTGGTGGAAAAGGTTGCATTTCATTATATCAGACGTGATGTATTGGAGTAAGGATAATGACTGTAGCAGTGTACAGTAGTGAACTTGCCTTTTCTAAAGTCATACTCTAGTAGTAGTGTGATTAGGAGCTGCTCAGTCAGGTAGTCAGGCATTTGTTAGCACACAAATATTTCTAGTAGTTTGGGTAAAACAGAAAAAAACATTTAAGCTTCTATTAATTTGGGTTCTTGTGTACCTCCTCATGTGCAAGGGGTTCCTCTTGCAGTTTTCCAAATTAAAGGAAGTTTACATATTGCCAATGAAAAGTAAAAAATATATTAATAACATATTTTGAAATGCAAGGTCAGTTATTCATAGATGCCTGGTGCTCTAAATTATCATCTCCAACACTTTTGCATAGGTTAATATGGTGGAAAATATTGGTGTTAGAAACATGGAAACACAGAATTTGTCAGCAGAAAAGGACCTTTAGGCCCACCCATTCTGCTCCTTGTCCCTGCCTATTCCATCACCACTTACCCTAGTTGATGATAGGTGTCACTCCCTCCCCTCATTCATCTACTTAATATGCCCCTGTGCCTATCCTATGTATGATTGAAGCCCCCTCACAGTCTTTGCCCCAACTACCTCCTCTGGCAGGCTATTCCAGTCATCTACCACCCTTTCTGAAAGGAAGTATTTCCACACATCCCTCCTAAACTTCCCCCTCTTACCTTCACTGCATGCCCCTTTGTTCTAGTGCCTTCCTTTCTCTGAAATAGACCCTCTTCTTGTACCTTTTTCACTCATGTGAGGTTTTTATAGGTTACAGTTATTGCCCATCTTGCGTTCCTCTCTTCCAGGGAGTACGTGTTGCGTTCCAGCAGCCTTTCCTCATATGGCTTCCTGTGCAACCTCCTCACCATTTTAGTTGCCCTCCTCTGCACCACCTCCACCCTTTCAATGACCTTGTGGAAGTGCAGTCTGCAGAACTGGATATAGTACTCCAGGTGGAGTCTCAACAGTGACTGATACAATGGCAGCACCACCTCCCTTTCCCACTAGAAATCCCTCTCCCCCATGCACCCCAGCATCCTGCATGCCTTTCCCATTGCTCTGTCACACTGGCCAGCTAGCTTAAGGTCTTCAGAGATGATGACCCCTTGTTTTTTTTCCTGCTTAGTGACTATAAGCTCCACCACCCATCTTATACAGACCTCTTGGCTCTGCAGCCCTAAGTGCATAACCTTGCACTTTTTGGCACTGAAACCCAGCTGCCACCCCTAGACCATTGTCTTGAAGAATAAGTTGAAGGAATCAGAACTACAGTTTATTTACATTAGGTGAAAGTGGTGGCATGATCTGAGAAGCAGCTGGAAGAGATGCGGTCATTGGAATGAAACTGTAATTTAAATCTGGTCCTATACTGATACTTAAAAAGTGATTGTTTAACTCTGTGGCTATTTTGTCCATTTGAACATATTAAACAGACAACAGAAGACGGCATTAATATGTACTGAGTCTGCTCCATTGTGTATCCCCTAATCCAGAGATTACTGTGGGCCCACCACTTCCCCTCTAACCCTGACATTTCTCTTGACAGTGTCCCACCATTTCTTGAACCCCCACTGTCTTTTGATGACAACCTCAGCTGGAAGATTGTTCCATCCCATCACCAGTCTCTCTGTAAAGAAGTGCCCCCTGACGTCCTTCTTGATCCTTCTCCCCTCCAGCTTATAACAGTATCCTGGTGGTTTTGTTTTCACCAAGACAAAAAGTCCCCTACATCCACCTTGTTTATGCCACGCAGATACTTCAAGGTTTGAATCTTATTCCCTCTTTCCCACCTCTCCTCCAGTGAGTACCTATTAAGTTATCCAAGCCTGTCCTCATAAGCTCTTTTCTGCTGTACTTGAACCATCTTTGCTGCCCTCCTTTGAAATGCCTCAAGATGGTTGATCATGTGAGTGACCAGTTTACCAGAGACAGAATTGTATTAATTGGTTCATGATTATCCAGATCAGAAGGGTTCTCAAACCCTTTCCGAAATGTTTTAGAGTTTATGTCCATCTTTGAAATAGTTTAGGCAGTGTAAAAAACTGACTTTCTCATGGTTGGTTTACAGAGGTTGCTTAACCAGCTATAATAGCCTACAGGTTAGAGTAATGAGTTATGAATGAGCTTGGTACCTCCAGCAGACCTGGATTTGATTTCCACAACCTCCACTTGCATACTGTGCGACTCTAAGCAAGTCACTTAACCTCCCCAGTGCTCCCAGATCACCCCTGAAAACAGGCACTTGTGCCTAGTGGGCATTACCTGGTTACCAAAGACTAAATAAAAAAAATAGGCACCTCTAGGCAGCTCCAGTTTCCTGGATTTAGATTAGGCAGTCCCTTAGTGTGGCCATTTCAACTATCTAATGCAATTCTTAAGGATAATGTGACTCTTCCACATGACATGATCTCAATGGGTAATGTTTGCTATAGATCCTCAGGAAGTATTTAGAAATTAAGGTCCAAGCATAATCAAAAAGCAGGGATAGGACTACATTTCAAGTTCTGCCAGTGTACAGTACCTCTTACAAATCAGCTTACAACTTATTATAACCAACATATTCTACTTCAAAGTGTGAGCTCAGGTCTACATATGTGGAAAGTCTTACATTTATGATCTTTCAGGCACAGAAAGTCAGACTGCTGAGTTTGAAAAAATACTACAGCTGTAATTCTATCCTTCCCATTCACCAGGATCCAGCCCAATAGACTATGATGGCCAGAGATGTCATTCAGTAGACACTGCTAAGGAAAGCTCAATGCTTACCATTCTGCAGTCTTTGTTTTACATTCATGCCAGTTACTGTCTTCTCAATGGCCCCTTATAGATTCAATATTTATAATATCCCCTCTATTTAAAATAGTCCTTCTCTCAGGGGTAGTAGCCCTTGCCCCACCACTGACACCCAGTCCCTGTCTCAACTCCTACTCTTATTCCACCACCAACACTTGCAGAACTGGTACTTGATGGGACTTGTACTTGGTGAACCTTTCTCTGCTCTTTCTCTCCCCCCACCCACATCCCCTTTCTACTCCAGTTCTTTTTCTCATGGTTTCAGCACCACACACCAGCAGATACCTCCCCCTCCAAAACACACGCCCATTGCATTGCACACTTTCACAACCTGCTCCTCACCCTCATTGCTGTAGCCTACTTCACTTAGTTTTCACTTACAGCAAGAAAGAAGAAAAGATGGATTTCTGTACCCCGCATTCATTCTTAGTCAAATAAATCCTTCAAACTCCCCCCCGATCCTTTCCAAGTCTGTTAAATTAATTATTTCTGCCGTGCTCCTTCTGTGGGGTGAAGGAGGGCAAAAAATAAGTAAATATGGATTTCTGAGCCCTTCATACCATGAGCACTCAGTGAAAAAATATTTTCAAATAAATCTTTTGCAACCCTCTCTGCACATCTTCCAGTTTCCTAACTTCACTCTGCATACTGAAGGGCCTGCACTGCGAGTATAGGCTTGCACTGTACTTCTCTCCTCTCCCCTGTCACTTCATTTCACTAGCCTACCTTAAATTTACAGTTAAATGTATTAAAAATTAACTAACTAGAATGATAATGCACAATTCTGTGATGATTGTGAAAGATTTCTGATCAAAGATTTTATTTTTTGTTGACCAGGTTAGTGCACTAGACAAATTCTGCCTATTTTCAGGCATAGCCCAGGGAAGGGGGATACAGATGAATGCTAACTGATCTTGAACTAGATTAAGCTGTTGGTGGTATTTTTAGTGAATGGAGGGAAATTTGGCTAGGACACTGGGGAAATTCCCCTGTTCTTTTTGAGAAGTGCCATGGGATCTTAAACATCCACCTGAACAGGCAGATTGGACCTTGGTTTAATGTCTCATCTGAAAGACAGCACCTCAGGAGTGCAGCACCCCCCTCATGCTGCACTACAGTGTCAGTACTGGGATTTAACCCAAGTGCCTGGTGTGGGGATAGAACCCACAGCCTTCTCATCTCCCGGCCTCAGAGGCAAGTGTGCTAGCTGCTGAGCCACTGGCACTGTTGAATGGTGTTAGATGTTTTGTTATGTTAAATGAGCTCCTTCACTAGCCACGTCCATCCTCTATGAGTGTGGGCTGTAAATATACTTAATTATTATAAAGGTCTCAGAAATGTAGCAATCTGATTGGTTGTCAGCATTCTAAGACCCTTATGTTAATCTCCTTATTGATGTACTTGTGCAGCCTGATTACATGTGCACTGATCCACAAGGCAAGGTCCTTCTTACCCTGTCAGCATTCCATGTGTGGAACTTAGGTCTGCCATTATAGTAATACTGACAGTGGCAAGCATCGTTAAGCCAGTTGTAATCAATACTGTATTGTAAACACCCCCCCAACCAACCACTGTTTCACTTATTTTTGTTTTCACAGTCGAATAAAGCTGACTTCTGTAAAAAAACAAAACAAAAAAAAAAAACAGCCAAGGTACAAAACACTGAATTCCCTGTATCTAATTGTGTATCAAATAGTGCTCCCACTCTGTCTAAGTGCCAGTGACTTCTCTCACCCATGTCCTCACTTCCATGGTGAAGTGTTAGATCTTGTGGTCGCTTTAGAGCTTCCTGCACTGTAACGTGTGTAAGTATGCAGGAATGAGAAATGGATAAGCAGCACATTATTACAGGACCACCTGAAAGTGCATGCTGTGCACCTCCACATACAGGAATGGTGCCGGCCGCAGGTAAACTCGTTTGCAAACGAGTTGGTGTTTTGGGGTCACATAACAGAACATCACAGAAGATCCTACCGTGAACACCAGGGATCTATTCAGTGTGACTGCTGTACAAGAATGAGTGCTCTATCCTATTGTATTTTGTTTTTAAAACTTCAAACCATGCTTCCTAGCATGCGCATTGGAATCAACTACAGTGCTCATACCCGGAAGCACAGCTTTAAGTTTAAAAATGAAATAAAACAGTATAGAGCACTCATTTTTGTATAGAAATAACATTGAATAGATCACTGGTATTCACAGTAGGATCTTCCATGATTTTCATTTATGTGACCCCAAAACACCAACTCGTTCATAAATGAATGAGTTCACCCATGGCCGGTGCCATTTCTGCTTGTGGAGGCACACAGGGACATTTCAGAAGGACCGTCCAGGAATAATGTACATTTTTAAGCAAAATAATGTAACATCTTAACAACATTTAAAAATCCATTAGCATGAGTGCTTTCTGTAATGCCACTGCTTTCTAGTGACACATGCACTGACATTGCAATAACATTTCGGCAGTGAAGAACAGGGCAAAAAATGGCACAGGGAAAAAAGCAACAGTTTATAAATAACTTATAGGGCGTCATACTTATTTACAGTAACTCACACACAAACACCAAATGTAGAAGAACCCCTTACCTGACCCAAATTTCACAGGAAGATGTTTTCAGGCCAGGCAACAGTCCATGTATGTTTGGGGTTGAGTTAGGCTGAACTAGACATTTAGGTTTTTCAATGGCCATAAAAAATAAAATAGAGGTAACATCTAACATTGTCACTGTATCAGTGTTGTTTTGTTTTCACAGATAGACAAAATGTATTATAAAACTGACAAGCCCAACAGTTAATTTTTACAATGAAAACTATCTCAAATGTTAAGAATGGCACTTAATTTAGTATGGTGGAGGGACTATTTTATGTCACTTTAACACAAAATTAGCAAAAAATATTTTAAAAAATAATTCAAACCACAGTAACAGGTAACCCAATTATAATAATAGCAATAATGAACTCTGGGGATTATGTTAATGTTCAAGTTAATCACCCCAAGGGAGCAATATGGTACTCGGCTGCATCTCGTGCCACATTACATCCCCAGGGGGTGATTAACTAGAACATTAACATAACCCCCATCGTTCATTATTGCTTAAAAGTTTGCAGTGCAAAGATTGCTTGATCTCCAGCATCACTGATTGGCTGTTGCAGGTCATGTGCTTTACCAACAACTTGGAGATGCTCTGTGTGTGCACCTCATAAAATGTGCGGTGTCATGAATTCGACATGCTGAAGCATCACTGGAAAATCAAGTTCCATTGGACTTCCTTCGTTGATGTCCATAGCAGCAGAATTCAGCATGTTTACTAAATGCAAATTCTTAATCACTGGGTTGACAGCTCTGTGCTCAAACCACTAGGCTACACTGCCTTCATAAACATACCTATTGTTTACGCATGCAAAATGAGTGTTTTGTAGAAATAAATATCTATATTCATGAACTTTTGATACCAGTGAAGCACTTTAATTTATTTTAAACTGCTCCTTCTGCAAATTTGAAAGAGCAGAGTTTGTGTGTAAACCCTGGAACCATGCAATATGTTGGAGCTTGCATGGCTCCAAGACATTACAGAGATGAGGCACTCACCTACTCAGTAGGCAGAACAAGGGATAGCCAACAATGATTGCTGGTTAGGGTTGATAACAACCCAAAACAAATACTTGATTTTTACCATTACACTATTAATGTTACACACACGTGTGTAATGGAGAATTTCCTCATGCTACTAGCTGTTGCACACCCCACAAAACAAGTTTCTGTCAGCTGTACACGAGCTAAAAACTGCAATCACCCTTTCAAATGTGAATAAAAATTGAACTAACCAAATCATTTTAAATATTTTGATCCTCTTAAAGCCCATCTGGGGCATTTAAAACACAGTTGCAGTGCTGCTTGTCTATCGGTGGCTCCAACTGCAGCATGCTGCTCCCTGCTCTGACCAGAACAGAATCTGACAGCCGCTTGAGCAGCTTCCCTTGCAGTTTCATTTTTGCAAAACAGGAAATTATGTCAAATAATATATGCACAACTGTTACACACATAATTTGTACACACCCTTGGCATGTGATACCATATTATACAATGGCAAGAAAAAATCCTGGACTCTGATTGGTCAATCTTGGGCTGGACCCGTGACGTTATCCCAACATAACATCCCAGGTGTGATGTTATCCAGCATAGCATCACAGGTCTAGTCGCAGCCTCACTGTGAACCTATAGATGAGCATTTTATGGAGCATTTTCTTGATTGTTTCATCTTCTCTTAAAAACAAAAAATATTTTTCCACACAAAAACATCTTTAAAATTATTTTTTTATTCTGTATAAGAACGAGCCATTGTATAATAGGAATAATGCCCTCCAGGGCATGTGTCGTGCTGGGATAACGTCACTTCTGGGGTGATTAGTCACACTCGGCCTGCGGCCTTGTGCCTAATCACTCCAGGCGTAACATTATCCCAGCATGACACACACCTTGTCATGCATTATTCCTTTAATAAACCACTCAACATTTAGTCTTATGGTTTATGTTGTGACACACACTGAGGGTGTGTAAAAATGACTCATGACACACAATTCTCCATACAATTTTATCCTCTCTTATAAAATGGCAAGAACAATTCATGAGTTCTGATTGGTCAGTGCTGACATTAAACAGTGATGTTACTCTAGCACAACATCACACCCATTCAAAAAGCAACTAACAAGGTATTCTTCATTTTTTTGTTTACAAGCAAGTAATTTTATGATTGCAGTATTTCACTCCAGGGTCTGTGTTGTGGGGATAACATTAATTCTCTGATGCTAGATGAACTTGGCCTGTGGGCTCGTGTCCAATCACCCAAGGCATGATATTATCCGTGCACAACACATGCCGTGTCATGCATTCCTGCTTAACTTTATGCACCCCCATTACCAGCCATTGTACAGCAGCATTTGCGTTGACTATAAAGCATTCCCTGCCTTTTCAGTCTGAGTAAAGGTGTAGCTGTAGCAGCCTCATCAACAGGATAATCAACACAGAGAATAGAGGAAAAAATGCAATAGTACTTCAAGTGAAAAGAAATAAAAGTGAGCAAATATGTTGTGTATAGCTTGGTAAAATTAAACTCTAAATGCCCTGGAAGTGAGCTTCATGAATATAGACCAATGTCTTAAAAAATAAGCCATATACCCACAAAACGATCACACTGTTATCTCACACTTTGGTCTGGATTTGTAGCCCTGCATCAGATTCTCATGGCACAATCATGCCGCACCTCCACTGATAGTGTAATATGTTGGGCCATCTAAAAGATGGTTTAAATATTTTATTTATTTATTGAAAACTTTGAGCACAGGAGCACATTTACAAAGGTTCCATGTCAAATACATAGACTCACAAAACATAAATACAACAAGCAGTTCCAGAGGAAATGCAGTCGAGTTAGGCTCAAAGCACTTATGATGGATCAATTACATACAGTTTTGAAAAAATCCATACAGACGCTACATAAAAAGTCTCGATACGTACAGAAAGAAACAGAATAAAATTACAATTGCATTGAACTTCAAGAGCAGAACACATAGAGGATAATGGATGGGCAACAGTGAACAACAACACTGTTGTTCACTTTGAAAGGTTGTCATGACAACCATGTAAACCTCAAGATCTCATAAGCCTCATGCAGAGATCCAGCAGAGATTATACATTTTGTTTGACCAGTTTGCCGCCCTGACAGCAAATCACTGCTTTCCCAGCTAAGTACACCAGAATGGAGGCCTAAGGTCATTCTTGACCATATACTCCTCATATTGTATTGACTAGAGATGATACGGAAACAATTTGTCAAGCACAAAGAAACAGAGAAATTTTGGCAGAGAAGGACCGCTAGGCCCATCCAGTCTGCCCATAAGCCCTACATTTGTTTGTGGCCTCTGACCCTATCTGGCTAGTGGCTTTTCCCCACTCCTTCCCACCTCTATTGTTCCCTTATACCTGTCCCAGGCATGTTTAAATCCCTCCATTGTGTTCACTCCTAGTCTGTTATTTAGTCATATATGTTCTGGTTGGTTATGATTATTTTAATTGCTCTATTTATGTGGTTTTATGTGTAAGCACTTTGATGCCTGGAAAAGCATTTTTTAGAAATAAAGAATGATTTGATTTGACCTCCTTTGGCAGACTATTCCATGTGCCCATCACCCTCTCTGAGAAGAAAAACTTCCTCACAGTTCCCCTTAACTTGCCACCTACCAATTTCATATCATGCCGTCTTGTTCTTGTACTCCCCTAAATTGGAAGATGTCACCCCCTGCACCTACTGTAGTTTATGCCCTTAAGGTACTTGAATGTTTCTACCATTTCCTCCTGCTCCCCCTCTCCTCCAGGGAGTACATACTGAGGTCCTTTAATTTCTCCTCATACGTTTTCTGGTGCAAGCCTTGTACCATCTTAGTCACCCTACTCTGGACCGCCTCCACCCTGTCAATGTCTGTACGAAGGTGCAGCCTCCAGAACTGCACACAGTACTGTAAGTGAAGCCTCACTAGTGTTTTACAGAATGGCATCACTACCTCCCGCCTTCTGCTAGTGATACCTCTGCCTATGCACCCCAGCATGCCCCTGGCCCATCCTGCAGCCTTTGTACTCTGTTTAGACACTTTTAGGTTATCAGAAATGATAACCCCTAGGTCCCTTTCTTCCTTGGTACTCATCAGCAACTCACCCCCGTCCTGTAGCTCTCCCCAGGGTTCCTTCATCCCAGATGCATAATTTTTCACTTCTTTGAATTAAAACTCACTCTCCACACCTCAGACCATTTTTCAAGCTTCCCCAGATCCATCCTTATTCTCTCCACCCCATCTGGAGTATCCACCCTGTTGTAGATCTTGGTATCATCCACAAACAGGCAGGCCTTTCCTTCCAGCCCTTCTGCAGTGTCACTGATGAAGACATTAAACAGGACTGGCCCAAGGCCTGATCCCTGGGGTATCCCGCTGGTCAGCCCTCTCTCCCCGGATTGGATCCCATTTACCACCACTCTCTGCCTCCTGTTCGTTAGCTAGTTCCTAACCCAGTTTACCACCTTTTGCCTGATGTCCAGACCACCCATCTTGTTAACCAGCATTTTTTTGTGGGACATTGTTGAAGGCCTTGCTGAACTCGAGGTAGGTGATATCCACTGTACCCCCCCAATTGACTTCCTTCATCACCCAGTCAAAAAAATCAATTAGATTCATGTGACACAACCTTCCTGCTGTGAATCCATGTTGCCTCAGATCCTGGGCACCATTGGATTTCAAGTCTGCCACTATTCTTTCCTTCAGTAGTGCCTTCATAATCTTGCCCACCACTGAAGTGAGACTAACTGGCCTATTGTTCCCCGCCTCCTCCCTACTCCTGCTTTTGTGTAGAGGGACTACATGTGCTCTTCTCTAGTCCTCTGAGACCACTCATGCGTTGAGTGACTCAGAGAACGTGGTTGCCAGAGGCACTGCTAGCTCTCTTCGCAGCTCTCTTAATATCCTCGGATGTATGCCATCTGGCCCCATTGCATTGTCCACCTTCAATTTAGTGAGCTCCTCCAGGACTCTCTCCACTGTGAAAGGACTGGTGTTCACCCCCCCCTTTGTATCTGTTGCCAAGCTATGGTCCCTGACCCTCCCCCTCCTCAGTGAATACTGAACAGAAGTATTTATTCAGCATTTCCACCGTTTCCAGGTCCCCCTCCTTACACTTTCCTACATCCCCTTTTAGCCTTACAATTCCACCTCTTGCTTTTCTTTTTTTGCTGATGTACCTATAGAATGTCTTGTCTCCTTTCATCACCGTCTGTACTAATCCTTCCTCAGTCTGTGCCTTCACACTCCTAACAGCCTTCTCTTAGACACTCTATGTACTCCTCCCTGTCTTCCTCCCTGCTATATTTCCTGAACCCCATCCATTTAGCCTTAACTTTGTCTGCCACCTCTTTTGAGAACCATAGTGGCTTCCTCATTTTTTTACATTTGGATAACAACCTGATGCACTGGTTTGTCATTTCCAGTATGGCTATTTTTAGGTGCCCCCTACTGCTCTTCAACCCCCCCACCTCTCTTTTCTCCAGGGCTACTTTGATCCCTTTTCCCATTTCAGCAAAGTCCACCCTTTTGAAATCTAAAACCTTCGCCTTTGTGTAAACTTGACTGAGTTTCTGTCCCCATGCTAAACCACACTGTGGTGGTCGCTGGCCCCCAGTTGCCCTTCTACCTGGACATCTGTGATTCTGTTCCCACTGGTCAGTACTAAGTCAAGACTCGCCCTGTCTCTGGTGGAATCAAGCATTAGCTGTCTGAGACCATCCCTTTAAGGAATCTAAGATGCCTCTACTTCTGGTTGAAGCAGCTGCCTGGGTGGTCCAATCCACGTCTGGCATATTGAAATCACCCAGCAGTAGAACTTCCCCATTAGCCATCATCTTGTGTATTTCATCCACTAACTCCCTGTCCACTTCCTCTCCCTGTGCCAAAGGCCTGTAGATCACCCCTGTGCGTATTGCTGTGCCACTGCCGGGTTCAAGGGTGACCCACAGTACCTCAGCCTCCCCCCGCCTACTCTGCACCTCTGTCACCTTTGTACCTTCTCTGATGTACAAGACCCCCCCTCCTTTTACCCCCATCTCTCCGGAACACAGCGTAACCCAGTACATTTATGTCCCACCCATGATTTGCAGTGTACTATGTCTCTGTTATTGCTGCAATGTCAAGGTCTGTCTCTGCTAACAAGGCCTCCAAGTATGGGATATTATTTCCCAGGCTGCGGGCATTGGTTACCATGGCCTTTCATGTTCTGCAGCCTATCATCCCTCTGCTCCTGTTTTTGCTCTCCTGATTCTTCCCCCCACCCCAGTTATCTTTCCTATGGGGGTCTCAATTTCACTGCTTCTCCCTTTCTGCCAGCTTCAGTTGTCTCTGTCATCAACTCCTTTTCCCGCTCCTCAGTTCTGGTTTCTTTACCTTGTGGGGGTGGTCTGCTTGAGTTTCTCTGCTCCCCTTGCCCCCCCCCACCAATAGCTAGTTTAAACTCTCGTCAGTGAACTGTTTAATCTGTCCATTGAGGACTGCTTTCTAACTTCTGGTTTCCCTGTAACAAAGAAAACAATCAACAATCCCAAAGTAATTCAATAAAAATACAAAACAATCAATGCAATTTCAATGGCAGAAAATAAAATAAAACAGTACCATATGAGCTCCGAATCCAGTTTGATTCCCTCCTGCTGTATTATAAAGGAGATCTACAAGTTACCCCACCACACCTCTCTCTGGAGGCCGGGTCCTCTCATCCCATGTTGCTAACAGCTTCTGCTGTTCCCTGAATCACTGCCCCTCATACATCGGATTGCAGTCCCTAAGGACCACAAAACCAAAGCTGTTCAATACAGGTGGATGGATATGTCCACCATCCCACTCCCCTTCACCTGTACCTGTGAGAAAGGAAAGTTTACCAGGTACCAGGACTCCTGACCAAGTTATTTAAGCCCCTCCAGCCCATTGTTTGTGAATGGCACTTTTTTTACATCCCTGGATTGGCTGTAAAAAATGCTCACAGGTTCCAGAGTTAATCTGTTAACTACTATAGATTAACTGTCGTGAACTTCAGTAACCTCTGTCCCAGTTGCCGAAATTCCCTGTAACAATGGAAACAAACAATCCCAAAGTAATTCAGTAAAAATACAAAACAATCAGTACAATTTAATTTGCAGAAAATAAAACAAGACAGTTCTAAATGAGCTCCTATCTCCATTTAAGATTCCCTCCTGCCTCCTGCTGTATTATAAAGGCGATCTACAAGTTGCCCCACCGCACCTCTTTCTGGTGTCTGGGTCCACTCATCCCCTGTTGCTAACAGCTGCTGCCACTGTCTGAATCACTGCCCCTCATAGACTGGATTGCAGTCCATAAGAACAAAACCAAAGCTCTTCAATACAGGTGGACGGACGTGTCCACCATCCCACTCCCCTTCACCTGTACCTGTGAGAAAGAAAAGTCTGCCTTACAATGACTTGGGAGCCCTATAATGATGCATGCATCAATATTTGGAACATGCATAGTTATACTACCATAATGTTATGAAAAGTGCCATAAACATGGTAAAACATTTGAAAATAGCATTCAGATGCTTTGCAGGATTTGTGATGCTGCAGGCACAACCCAGTGTAGGAATGTCACCTGTGGCATCACAGCTGATAATCTGACCCCTTGTCTTTGAAAATAATTAAGCAGTCACAGGTGTTTGTGCTTTAATTGTAGATAAAGTGTTCAATTCTCAAGGCCCCAGTGCAGCGCAATGGGCTTGCACCACAAAGAATGGCGCAAAGTGCCCCTTGCTCCAAACGATGCACTAGGAGTGATTTTCAATGGCAACCTGCATCAACTACAAGTTTCTTGCCCCAAGTGGGGCTTGCACTACCCGTGCACCCAAAATTGGGCTGCAACATGGTGCTAGGGGGCATGTGGCAGAGGCAAGCTGTCCAATTCCCAAACATGGGATTCTCAGAACTCTCCCAGAGGGAGAAATTTTAAGTATCATTAGACCAGCCAGGGGTGGTCTAAGAGTACTTAGAAAATTTTCCTCTGGGAGTGTTCACTCTTTATGTGGCAATGTGCCGCTCTCCTCCCTCCCCAGCCCTTATGTCGCCAGTAGTCATAATAAGTGAAACAACTCTTCCTTGTGGTCTACTGCCCCCCTCTCCACTCCCAGATGTCACCCCAATTCATAAGTTGTTAAATAACCCTTCCTGGTGGTCTAGTGCACCCCCCTGCAATCCCTGATTTTGCCCTGATTCATAAGTTGTTAAATTACCCTTCCTGGTTGTCTAGTGGTCCCCCTCCCTGATCCCTGATGCTGCCCCAATTCATAAGTTGTTAAATAACTCTTCTTGGTGGTCTAGTGCCCCCAATCCCAGATGTTGCCCCAGTTCATAAGTTATTAAATAACCGATTCTCATGGTCTGAAATGGACTCCCTCCCAATCCCCATCTCCGCTCCTAATTAAGTCAGTGCAAACCCTTCTCAGGTCTGGTTGACAACCTCACTCCAAGGGACTGCCCATCACCCCGCCTCCTCATCTGAAACACAGCCGGTGTTCCAGAACAGCCCACTTCTCAGCTCTGCAGATGGCTGCCAACTGCACTGTTGCTGAGTGCATACTGCATAGTGTACATGCTCCTGTACACTGTACAGTACACTCTCAGTGACAGTTCTGTCGGTGGCTGGCCATGGAGGTGAGAGATGGGCTGTGCCATTTTCCGGCTGTGTTTCGTGATGGGGAAAGTGAGGTGGTGGGCAATACCTGCTGGGGTGGGGGGTCCACTAGACCACCAGGGAAGGGGTTTGTGCATACTTATATTAGATAGCAGAATCATGGATCAGGGATGGGGGGGCCACTAAACCACCAGGAAGGGTTATTTAACAACTTATGAATTGGGGTGACATTAGGGATCGGGGGGGCCACTAGGCCACCAGGAAGGGTTATTTACCAACTTATTAATCAGGGCCACATCAGGGAATGGGGGGACTGCTAGACCACCAGGGTCTAGAGTGGCACACGGCCACCCTGCAGCTTGTGGCAAACCTTCCCAGTAAGCCCTCTGTATGGTGCATGGCCATGGTTGCCACAAGCCATGGGACTTTGATGCCATGACCCCACCTGATAGAAAATCCGGCACAGGGTCCCTGGTGCACCAAGCTTCAACACAAGCTGCCTATGGTGACAGCTTGCATCAATCTGATGGCTCTTTAAGAACTGAGCCCAAAATGTCTACTTTGAAGATCTATCCCAAGAATACCCAAAAAGTGTCATTGTAAACAAGAAATTGGCTAGGAAGTCCGTTGTCAATTTTCTACATTTCATTTTGCTGCAGTTTACTTTCTTTCTTCTTTTTTTTTTTTGCACTGAACCTTTTGTACAGTACATCTTACTCTGCACAGACAACAATTTGTTGTCCTGTATCAAGGGTCTTTAGTGGAATTAAATGTTCTAATGATAAAATAGCACTGAACAGCTCCCAAAACATTAAACAGTTTTAGCATATTTTAGGCGGTGCTAAAACCATTTAGTGTCATGTTAGCTATTACAGGTTAATGATAAAAATGTTTTAAATAGTGCTGCTGTCATCAGCACCCACTCAGAGGTTTAGCGCACTGTGAATAAGAATGATTAAATCTGCCTTTTAATAGTCATAATAAAGTCATAAATATCAAAGAAAAATAATTTTGTTATGAAAAAGATAGCATGTGCATTGCATTTGCATATGCACTGAACTACTTCTGAGAGCTGAATAGATTGTAGTACACCAGGGATGACAGATATATATATAACAAGGTATTTCAAAAGTGTGATGTTTAGCTTGCAGATAAAATATATAACAATCAAACTTTCTCTTAAAACCTTATTATGATATCAATAAATGTAATAATTCAAAGAATAACACACATCATGACAAAAAAGATAAAACTCTGGAACCAGGTGGATTTTAATTGCAGATGAATGCTGATTTAATATGTACATCCAGTAGCAGCTGCTAAGAATTAAGTAAAATTAGTTCAATGAATTACCCAAAGCAAATGCTAAAATCTTTCAAAAATAATCAACATTTAAACAATTTCTAGGAAGCAGTCAATTAGTCACCACAGCAGACTGACAAATGCACTGATTGTGATCTGCCTTCTCTTACAGGGTGTGAACACAAATCCTGATGTCACCCGTTGGGTAAGGATTTAATAAATTCTTGTATAATATATTTTAAAATATAATCAACAATGAAATAATAGCTCTAGATGAGAACGTCTTTTCTTTTATACCGAGGTCCAGCGTTTTCCCAATTTTCCGGCATAGAAAATAGATGCCTAGACAGGATAAACTATTTGCTCAAGGTCACATCATAAGTAATTGGCTTTAGTTGAATTTTGGAATCTCTCTGGTTCATCATTTAGTGCTCAAACCATTGGATCATATTCCCTAGGGCATATACAGCAAATTTATGGATTCTGATTCTCCTGGTGGGGACTATTTTTCATGGTTTCCATTTGGTGGGAGAGTGCAAGAAAAAGAAACAGACTGAAATGAATGACCAGTGGGTGGGTGGGGCTTCTCTAAACTTCTATGCTTTATTTATTTTTATAAAATAAGAAGAACAAATTAAGGAACCTTATTGGTTATCAGCCAGTCAGATATTATTACTAGTATAGATGTCACATACCATTCATTCTCATTGCAAACACTGAAGAGCAAAGATGCTCACTCCACTGGACGATGATTTTCTTATTTTCAGATATTTTTATTACTAGAAACTAGGGTTTGGGGGCTCCACATGGCAGAGTTTATTAAACATTAGGGTGGTGACGGGCTGGAGATTTCTGTGATGATTTACAGAGATGGGGAGGGGGAGCTGGCTTTAGTTGGTGGAGGATGGGATAAATGCTATTAATTAGTCTTTTGGAAAACCTTGCAGGGTACACAGGAAGGGAGGTGGGGGCCTAGTGGAGGGGGATGGGTGGGGTGATATTATTTTAAACACTGTGTCATGGAGGGGCAGAGCTTGCAAGGAAACATGGTGGCAGTTTAATTAGTGAGGGAGAACAGCCACAGGAGAATTTTCACCCATATGACCAGACTGCAGGTTTTTTCATTTGCAAACCTCATCTGGTGTAGAGTGGCAACTCAGAGCTACAGTTTGATACCTTTCTTGAAGGACTTACTGCCAAATCTGTGAATGAAGTAATGAATTTTGGGAACACCGCAGGGCAAAGGGCACTGCAGCAGCTACAGGCTGATCCACCCTGGCATCGGCTCGTGCTTATGACTACAGACTCAGGAAAATCAAGTTGTTTAAAGTAACTTCACAATGGATTTAAATAAGGAGCTGATTGGCTGGCCCGGTGGTGTTGAGGGTTGAGGCACTGGACGCCACACCTCACACTACGCTGGCAACCTGAGTTCAGGAACAAGCCAGGTCCGCTGGGGGTTGGTGGGGGAGAGAGAGGATTGAGCATCTGTAGGACTGCTCTCCTCTTTTAGGGAGGGATCCAAGGGGAGCCCAGTGTGGCAGCAGCCCCTGGTGGAGACCGGTGGCACTGCTACACATGTGGGGCTTGCGTGAAAGGGTAGACGTCAGGCGGCTGTCTTCCGGACATGGGAGGGAGCACCCACGTCTTGGGCTAGGACTGCATTGCACATCCCACATCGGGTGTGTAAACACTACAGAAAACCCCTCTGGTCTGGATAGGTGATGGCCCTCCCTGAGCCACGCCGCCACACGCCCAACATTGGAGCCCTTCCACGGCCCCTTCTATCTCCTCGGGTCCTATGTCCCCGGGGGGCTCGGGGAGTAACGTAACGTCCTTGAGGATGGCGGGGCTCACAGTGGGTGGTAGAGTGGTACTGGCCAGCAGTGAGGCCTGAGAGAGTTCCAGTACCAGGGGTGATAAAGAGAGTTCAAAAATTAAAAAAACAATAAGGAGCTGATCAACACCAACATGGCACATATCACCCAGATGTTATCGTGGATCTTGCAGGACATGACAGAACTAAAATCCTTTGCTGTCTGAACAAATAAAGATTTAACAGAGCTCACCACAAAGGTGACAACTGTGGAACAGCGAGTGCAAACCCAGCAAGACATCACAGACTACCAGGAGGGCACAATCTGTGAGCACCACCAGCAAATCCTGTACCTTTTAGAAAAAATTGATGACTTGGAAAATCATGCCAGGCGAAATAATACCAGATAATTTGTGTCTTGGAAGGGGCAGAAGGTAGATACTTGATCATGTTTCTGAGGGCAATACTGCCAGGCATTCTACATGCTAACAACTGCCCCCAACCAGACATAGAAAGGGTTCATCAGACCCTGGCCCCCAAACCTAAAACCAGAGATGAACCAAGACGGATTCTGTGCAAATTACTGAGGTATCTGGTGAAGGAAGATATACTAAGGCTGGCTCAGGAATGTGGCCTGCTACAGTGGGAAGGGCACAGGCTCCAGATATTTCAAGATTTCTCATCAGATCAGACAAGGATAAGGAGAGCATACACTGGTATCATACAACAATATTATCAAAGAAACATTCCCACATTGTTAAGATTTCCTGCCATGCTGAGAATACAGTACAACAGGGCTTCTATATAACATTTAATTCACCAGCAGAAGTCGAATGGCATGTACAACAGCTGGATTTTGAGAGTGCTGCACTGCCCAGTTTCCATTGAAACCATGTTGCCCAAAGTCCCAGCCAATGAATCTATCACAGCCTGCAACTGGAATAACTGCAGCCCCAGAGAACCCAGCTACTAGCAACACTTAACCCTGGCAACAGGCCAAGAGGGTCCGACAGAAGAAATGGGGCAAATACAATAACAATGCATGAGTACCCCCACAAAGTGTCAAATCTCAGAGCCGTTGAAGAACAGATAATGCCTCAGAGCTGAGTAGCAGAGCCACCTACAATACTCCAATCAAGATGAATAGATTTGATCCTCTCAGAGAAATGGCATCTGAAGCTCTCCTGCTTCCACAAGTGGGCCACCAACCACAACTCTCCAAAGGTCAAATGACACAGATACCACTGGACTGGGCACTCATCTGTTCAGAGTGAGCTAGTGGATTACCTGATGATGCAGAAGCCACACCAGCTTTACAAGAGGGACTACCAGCCCAAACCTCTGCCAGAGAGCAAGCCGACATGCAGCCATGAGTAGAAGCACAGCAGCTTAGCAAAGATGTAGGTGATTTTAGGAGGGCACAGTCCTGGCATTAAAAATAACAGTTGAGATCTTATACTTGATACATGCCAGACTGTCAAGGTGGGAGGTTGGGGCCCTGGTGGTACCTTTGTTTTTCCTGCCACCCCTCCCCGCTCCTGTAAAAAGTCTGGAGGTTGCCGTACCTATCGGTGACCGTACCTATTGGTGCTCCCAACAGAGATGGAAAACAGCTTTTGTAATACCAATTTACAAAAAAGGACCTTAAAATAACTAGAAGAATTATAGACCTATTAGTCCAACATCACCTCTCTGTAAAATGTTGGAAAGCCTAATAAAAGACATAATGTCCCCTGTTTCTGATATATCTGACTCATCCCAACATGGTTTTAAAAAGGGACGTAGTTGTTTAACCAACTTGATGTGTTTTTATGAAAATGTTAGTTATTCACTCGATAAGAAGATGCCATATGATATCATCTTTATTGACTTTAGTAAGGCCTTTGATGCCATGCCACATTGGGCCTTAATTAAAAAGCTATATGACTTAAAAATCAATGGATTTATTATCAACTGGATTTCTAATTGGCCATCTAACAGAACCCAATGTGTAATTATTAATGGCCATTTGTCTGATATTGGTGGTGTTCATAGTGGCGCTCCGCAGGGTTCTGTGTTGGGTCCCTGCCTGTTTCAAATTTTTATAAGTGACTTAACCAAAGATTGTTTTTTCTCTGCAATAAAATATGCAGATGATGTAAAAATAGGAGGACCATGCCTAACTATGGATCAGATAGATGCTATTCAGTCAAATTTGAACAAAATATCTAATTGGGTAATCAAATGGCAGATGCAATTAACTCCTGAAAAATGCAAGTTATGCACTTGGGTGCACTAAATCAGCAGGCAACCTATCACCTAGCTGGTAGAAAACTTAGTATTTCAGCAAATGAAAGGAATTTGGGAGTAATTATATCCTTGGATTTTTGTCCTTCTATACAGATTAATGAGACTACTGCAAAATCTAATAAAGTAATCTGGTCTATTAGGCGTAATATAAAATCTAAGGACAGGAGAGTTTGAATGCCTCTGTTTCGAGCCTATGTTTCGGGCCCATTTGGAATACGCTTCCCAATTATGGAGCCCCTTCAAGAAATCAGACATTAATTTACTCGAAAAGGTCCAGCGTAAATACACTAAACATATTAAAAGACTATATAATGATCCTTATGAATCTAGGCTTGTATCCCTGAATCTGATGTCACTAGTGGTTTGACGTGTGCGGGTGATCTCCTGTTTATGTATGATGCTATGCAAGACCCTTTCCTAATTACCGAGCTGGGATTTGAGTTCAAACAGAACCCATATAATAAAAGTGGCCATCCACTTCAATTATATGGCAAAACTTTTAATTTGATGGCAATGACATTTTTCTTCTCCTTAAGTGTAATAAAACCCTGGAATTCCTTGCCTGAGGATGTTGTTATTAGCAGTTCCAAACATATGTTTAAAAATCGCCTGGATAAGTACATACTACCCGGTAATGTAATTGATTATTATTAGTACCTTCGAGAGCATTATGGGCACAAAGGCCCCATAGCTCTTACAAAACCTTAGTGTGAATCTTAGTACGAACAGAGCAGGGCAATACACCCTGAGGTTAAGAATAAATGCTGTACCTGGTTAAAAATGGCTCACATTGAATGTAGTTGTTTAGCACTATATTGTCTAATGATAAGTTCTATTTGGTTAATTCCTCTGAAATAGTCCACTGCATAAAAATGGCTCAATTGCTAGATGATCAACTCTTGTATAGCTAGGACAAAGTTTAAATGTCTCTGTTCTTTCATTTTTGTTCTCGCTAAAATCAATTTTCAGAAAGGGCTTTAGCAGTTCTCATCTCTCCCACATACAGAGTCCTGTAAATTTACTAATAAACCACGGCACTTTGTATTGCGTTACTGTGAGGGAGAGTAATGTTTTACAGCCTGGGTACTGTAAGTGGTGGGAGAGTCATGGCAAGGTCTGAAGGGACCGTGCTTACTAAACTCCAGCAGCTCCATCATTCCTAGCTGCACTGCTCTCATCCAAGGTGCACAAAGAGTACAATTATTACATCCTATTAGGATGCCCTGAGGCTCTCAGTCAAAATCAGTAGCATGGATGAGCCTTGGCTGAATTCCAATGCAGGCCCCTGGGTATGAAGACAGCTCAGTCATTACCAATTCTCAACCAGTGTCTTCCCATTACCAGTGGCTAACTTCCATCTTGATGCTGACCCCCTCCAGTTAAGGCAGATGGATAGTTTTTGCCTTATCTTCGTTCTGTATGGGCATGACCTCTGAAGTCACATATGGAAACATGTGCCTGTTACCCCTGGTAATGCTGCAAAGTAGCATTCAGACTGGAAGCCGATGAAAGGGCAGTCCCTCTTTTACTTGTTGACAACCCACCACAAGGCTGATGCTCTCAAGCACCAACTTGCTATGGAAGGTTGGAGGTCATCATCAATACAGGTTTCCTGGCTTGTATACATTTTTATTAGCATGAGCTCCCCCTCACAGTAAAATACTAGACTGTGAATTGCAACTTATGGGGCTATACACTCTGTGTTATAAAAATAAGCCTCATGAAAGAGTTGGCACCTGCAAATGTTACAAATTCCTCCCAGGCTGACTCTACATTCCTCCAGAGCAAACAATACCAGACTCCTAAGGTTCTAAGGCTATATAAGAATCCAACAGTGTAGCACTACAGTTCCCCATGACTGGTGATACTAGGATCTTTGGAGGGCTCAATAGAGTCCATTCCAGACCCAAGGCTACCACCTATTCAGAGAAATCTGGTCCTAAGGAAGAAAAGCACATCTCTAGTAATCATTCTTACTTCCACTTTTGTTGTTAGGTTAACATAGCTGTATGATGTCTATAAATTTTATGTCAGGTAGGTTATTGTATGATGTTTGAAGTTTTTGTTAAGTTTAAAAAGGTTAAATGTAGGTTGCAGGGGAAAAACTCCCCCAGTATGGGACATTCTCTGGCATGGTACCATAATATACCAATATTACAGAAAACAGCTCAGGTCAAGAGGATCTGTCAGAAAACAGGTGAAACAGTGTGTAGCTTACTACCTTTTGTCACTCCTGAAGACTATGCTTCCCCTTAAAATAAAATCTCCCCTGAACAAACTAGATACATATATATATATATATATATATATATATATATATATGCAATAGGTGTGGGTCTATAAACAGTTAAATAAATTCATTTATTCCAACTGGTTTTAAATAAACGGTAGTTCTAAGATGTATTTAACACCCTAATTCCAATCAACCACCATTTATTTAAAACCCAGCCATCACTCAAACCCACTTCTGCCGGAACTACACTGCCACGTTTCTCAATGGCACATTCAGCAGACCTCCCGTTCTGCTCCCATTTCCCCGACAGTCAATAACTACAGCAAAAATTCATTGAAAAGCAGCATACACTCTTATTCAATTGTTTTCAGTCTTTTTTTTAATAAAACACTTGATTTCACATTCCTTTACTGAACATGACTATGTACGCCTTCCTCCCAGCTCTCTCTCTCTCTCTCTCTCTCTCTCTCTCTCCACTACATTTCTACTATTTATGCGTCCACTCCTTGCTCTCTTTCTCTTGCTCCACTCCAATCCCTCTCTGCTTGATTCCTACAGACATGCCTTTGTTCTGTTTGGCTACACTAACTAATTGTAATTCGGCATTTCCGAAAATCAAAACAGTACCTTTTTTTTGGGTGGGGTAACAAATTCGGAATCTACCTGTACTTGAACTGCTGCCATTCTTTCCACTCACACAGACATCCTCGATTTCTTTCACCTCAATCCTCAAACATCTCTCAATAAATGCAGGAGCAACCCACATTTTAAAAATATATACTTTAAAAATAACACAAAACAGCAGCACTTTTGTAGCAGCGGCAACACAACCTACTGCCCGGCTTGCTATCTAACAATCGCAACCGCCATTTTTCTTAAACTCTCCAGCCTGCCTACCTACATCTAACAGCCAATCACATTCAGACATTGCTTCCTCAGCAATGAAGTTATTGTCCTTAGCCACCACCTACAACTAGGCAAACTTACCACACCAAAAATGTATCTTTCTTATTTCCCTCAAAAAACACAACATAAACAACATTAAATAAAAAAAAAAGATTAATTTATTTACACTTTTCCTATTGCATAAATGGAATATGCAATAGAAACAAATTATATACATGATTTATCAGCACTCGAGCAGCTTGACCTCGGACACCTCACTCGAGGTCAAACTGCTCTTGTGCAGATAAATCATGCATATAACTCATTTCCATTGCATATCCGTTATACATATACCAATAATGACTGCACCAATGCCACTAAGCTTCACCACATGGAATGTAAGGGGACTAAATTCCCCGGTAAAATGCAAAAAAATACTGGCCCATCTGAAGAAAATGAATTTGCATTTCTTCAGGAAACTAAACTGACAGAGAAAGAGGCAGGCAATTTAACCAGGGAATGAGTGGGATGGGAGGCCCACAGCTCCTCGGGCAAAACCAAAAAATCAAGTATCCATTCTTCTTCACAAATGCATCAAATGGACCCCATTAGGAGGCAGTATAGTGCAGTGGTTTAAGGCTCTGAGCTGCAAACCTGGAGATCTGGGTTTGAATCCCACATCCCCCACTTGCACACTGTGTGACCCTGAGCAAGTCACTTAACTTCCTTGTGTACCCAGGTTGCACCCGTAAACAAGCTTATAGCTTAGTGTGTCTCTCCTGGTTAAGAAAAAAAAATTATCACAAAAAAATGATATCAAGGGGAGATGAACTATGGTGAAATCTGATACCACAAGAGGCCCACTCATCCTAGCCAATCTTTACACCCAAAATGAAGATACCCCAGAATTCTTTAATGCCATATTCCAGGCACTCCTAGACATGGTATCTGCTAACCCAGACATAATAGAGGGAGGGGACTTCAATTTGGTGATGGAGTTTTACCTGGATTGATCGAATAGCAGACTAGAACTGCTCTCCAGGGCCCTTCGCACTTTGTAGGAATTGGCGCATTTGCACCAACTGCCAGATGTTTGGAGAATATTGCATCCTGCTGAAAGGGACTATACCTATTTTTCAGACTCCAGAAGCATGGCAAGTCATACAGACTTCTGGTTCACCTCCCCAAATTTCACCCTTACAATCACCACGGTCAGTATAGCACTTTTGTACATCTTAGATGACGCCCTGGTAGCCCTAACCTCAACTCTAGACCCCTATTTCGGCAAATCACACTCATAGAGATTGGACCCTTTGCCAACAAAGGATGCAGAATTCCAACATTGGCTCAAACAAGATGTCACAAACTATTTTGAAACTAATGCCCCCGGGGTCGCTTCAGCATTCATTATCTTGGAGGCTTTTAAAGCCACTATAAGGGGCAAAATTATAGGTTATGCAGCACACAGCTGGAATCAGAGGGATTAAAGATTATCAAACATTTGAAGAACTGCTGAAAACTAAAGAAGAAATTTATAAGAAAGACCCCCACCAATTGAGAAACAGAACTCTATTGACTGAGCTAAGATCACTCCAAATCCAATTAAACATTATGGCCAACCGGAAAACAGAACTACAAATCAGTAGAACTAAGCATAGATATTGGGCAGAGGGAGAAAAGGTAGAAAAACTACTACCTTATTGGTTGCAGAAGCAACAAACAAAAAGATACATCCCTAAATTAGCAGATGCAAAGGGCCAAATCCACTTAGACCCCAAATCTTTTAATGAAGTAATGAAACAATTCTACCTAAATCTATATAAATCTCACACATCAGTGAATGAAAAGCAATTCTCAGAGTTCACAGACCACCTTAATCTACCCAAAATACATGAGCAACAAAGGACTAGACTTGACACATTGATTACAGCTAAGGAAGTTGTCCAAACCATAAAGGACATGGCCCCAATCAAGGCCTCAGGCGGTGATGGCTTCCCAATCGACTTCTACCAAATACTCCAAAATGAATTTACACAACTGCTACGCCATATGATCACTGAATCACACCACAAATCTGCCCTCCCAGAGACCTTAAGTGAAGCCATAATTATGGTTCTACCCAAAGACAGCAAAGATGCCCTATTTCCTGCCAGCTACAGGCCAATATCATTAATTAACTCGGACACAAAGATCATAGTTAAAATACTGGCATTCAGATTAGAAGCTATCCTACCAGACATTATTTACCCTTCCCAGGTAGGATTTATTAAAGGCAGAGTTAGCTCTGATCATCTAAAGGCTTTGATTTCTCTTATACAGACTGCACAGGAACTTCCCACCCAAGCTGCTGCGATCACAATAGATTTTGAGAAGGCATTCGATTCCATGGAGTGGGGTTATCTACTGTACATGAGGTTTTGCATGATTTAAATTTTGGCCAGAGATTCAATAAATGGATTTGTGCCCTATATAACAAGCCTACAGCATGGCTGCTCACCAGTAATACACTCTCCTCCCCCTTCTCTCTGCACAGGGGAACAAGACAAGGTTGCCCCATCTCCCCCCTTTTATTTGTTATTGCCATAGAGCTACTGGCAGCAGCCATTAGGCAGCATCCAGATATCAGAGTGAGAAAGGTGAGCCATAAAGTGTTTAATACCAAGCTGTATGCAGACAACTGCCTAGTATTCACAGATTATGTCACAACAGGCATACCAAACCTGCTGTCCTTCCTCCAAGCCTTTGCAGAACTCTGAGGACTGCATATAAATTTGAAAAAATCAGAAATCCTCCCCCCTCGACACCCTGACTATGGCAGATCAGATAGGGGACTTTGGACTAGCCTGGACACCTAAACGTATAAAATACCTTGGCACAGTGATTAACCCAGATCTCAAAACAATGGTTGCAGATAATTTATAGCCTTTGTTCAACAAACTGCAACTGGATGTGGTCAGGTGGCAGCACCTACACCTCTCCGTAGCAGGAAAAATCAGTTTGGTCAAGATGCTAATAGCCCCAAATATATTCTACATACTGGCCCACTTACCAATACTAATCCCAAATATTTGGTTCCAGAAACTCAACAGCCTTATAAGACACTATTTATGGGAAGGGAAAACCACCAGATATAGTAAATCTAAGCTATGGGTGCACTGGTCCAGGGGGGATTGGAAGTACATTTTTTATACTACCACTATGTGTTTACAGTATAATAACCAAAACTTAGGCTGGCCTGGTGATGGTTAGGGTTGAGGTGCAGGACACCACACCTTGCACTACACTGGTAATCTGTGTTCAGGAACAGACCTGGGTCATCGGGTGAGGGCAGGGTAGAGGGAGGATTGAGCATCCAGAGGACTGCTCTCCTCTCCCAGGGTGGGTGATGGGGATTCCCGATGCAGTAGCAACCTCTGGTGGAGACCAGGGGTGGCACTAGCATCAGGATATAGAAGGGGTGGGATGACTGTATGCTTCAGTGGTGTGAGGTGCCAAGGTATGGCCTCACAGGATGCCATTGAATGCCACATCCCTGGGTAAACCACTGTACAAGGAAAATGGTCCTATCCCCAGTAGGCGAAGGTGGGTCCAGAGATGACGCACCCATGCCCAGTGCTGGGTCTTCCATGACATCTCTTTGGTGGCCTGCTGAACCTGGATGCCCCACTAGAGTCACAGATAGAGTGCCAGGTAGTGAAGGTGGTCCCACCCTGGGAAACTCAGAGCTAGGGGATCAGGCAGACTGTGTGAGCCAGAGGAAAGCTACACCAAAGCAGTGGTGGTGGACTTCAGGCAGGTGGAAGAAAGCATCATCTAGCGACCTCACTGGAGAGAGTCCGGGTGATGGAGAGGTAAGGAGTTTAAGCAAAGTCAAAAAAAAAATAATAGCCAGAACCTGTTAATTGTTTTCTGAAGTAGGGGCCAAACTGATGGCCTGGATCCCTAAAGAAACTGCATTACTGTTCAATGCACACCCATCTCTATATCTAGATAGGGCGTTCCCCAAAACTAAATGGCTGACTATTGTCAGGAGGTCTAAACCTCACTCTCAGGTTCTTGCCAATAATGGGCATGCAAGGAATCACAGACACATTGCATAAGAGTAACAAAGCTTGTTTATGGCTACCAAAAGGAAAATCACAGTTGCCCTAAGCAGTTCTTACCATTAGGAACTGGGAGCCAATGCTAAGCATTCCCTATACCTTGAGGAATCTCCATGTCTCCTGGGGTCTCCGAGGTAGAAGACGTAATGTCTTACATTATATACCTAAGATAATTACCATGGTTATTGTAAGATAGAAACATTTCTAGTTACAGAGATGAGCCCTATTGGCTAAATTAGAGGTGGTGCCTCAGTCTGAAATAACATTACACAATTTTGTTATAGTCATCACTTTGTGTAAACAAAGAGGTACAGTTTGTACATAGCTATGTAGTAATACAAATCATTAGAAGATGGCAATGCCGATTCATATATCATATTACAAGGATATGTGCCCTAAAATCTATTAAGCAAGAAATACATGTGTATATTAGAAAGTAAAGCATGTAGCAATCATATGCATACATATCCTGACATCTATTCTTGTACAGTAGATTTCCTTAGCCCTATATATTAGTATAACATACACAAAAATGCTAGCTCTCTTCGGTGTACCTCTAGGGTATCAATTAGGGTGCAGGGACCTCATGTAACATTTCCCCCCTTGTTGCCTCTCAAGGAGCAACACAAGCAAAAGTAAGGAAGTGGAGAGAGAGCAGGGGCCATTTACAGACTGACACATGGGCCTTGTAAAGGAACTCCAGCTGCAAACGGTGTTGATGTAACATGCGCCGTAGGCAGCAAAGCATAATAATGAGAAAAAATATCAAAAATGCTTGTGTAATAACAAAATCTTTAAAGGTAATCTCTAACCAAGTGTTAGTAAGTGCGTTATGTAAATCACCATCATTAATAAAGATCATATACTGCTTCATTAGCTTTGGAGATATTATTGCTGATGTGGATGAGGTGGGTGTCCTTCCTGTCTAAAAGGGATTTTAGAGTCAAGTTAAAGTATCAATGTGTACATTAAAATAGGGTAAGTACTCTGGAAGAGTAAGAAGATAGTCAGGGTTACCATCAATTATATCAGGGTCCATAATTGGAACAGAGGTAATAACCATGTGCCCAATAATAGTAGTCTGGTGATGTATGAAACAGAAGTTAGAATCATTAACAAGACATGGTGCCTTGGTTAGACCCAACCTGGAATACAGTGCCCAGGTGTGGGCTCCTTATAAAAAAGAAGAAATTTATAATATAGAACGAATACAGAAAAGAGCGACTAAGTCAATTGAAGGGCTAGAAAAGAGGACATACCCTGAGAGATTGAGGGAGCTAAATCTTTTTACCCTGGAGTACAGAAGAATTAGGGGTGATTATTGCTTACTATTCAGATGTATAAAAGACCCTGTATTACTCTCAGAACTTGGACTAGTTTGGAGGAAATCAAGATATGAATCTAGGGGACACCCTTTTCAGTTTGAAGCCCAAAAATGGCAAACTTTACCACGAAAGTATTGGTTCAGCAATAGAGTAGTGGCAGAATGGAATCCATTTCCCAAAGAAGCGGTGTCTTGTATGACTATGGACTCCTTTAAAAATAAACTCGATGACTTTCTCTTAGATAGAGAGAAAGAGATTAAAGAATAAGGCAAGCACTATGGACGAAAGTCTACTTAAGCTTGAAATCACCTATGAACCTATGTCTTTTCTCTGTACGTGAACTGTTTAAAATTTGTTACCACACAAAATTCACCATCCAAATTATATTGCATTTTAACAGTTGCCAATCTTCATTTTTGTAGTTGTACTGGGCAAATATAAGTCTGTTTGGAAATCTTGTTGACAGGCTGTGAACCTCCTTCAGATAGGACTAGTATAACTGGGAATCATCTGGAGCAGATGTTGAGTCCTGGTATACTGTGCCATTAGTGGTGATGTTATCATCCATAGAAAAGGACCAATCGATACTGTCTGGGGAATAGCCACATACCGGTTTAATAACATCAAGTATGTCACATCAACACAAATAAATATACCCTTTCTTTGCACAGCAGTCCGTGTGCAGAGTGACCCACATGTCCAGAAGAGGTTGGAAAACCAGTAGAGGAGGCAAGTCAAGGCATTCTCTGTAGATGTCATCATCAAGGTGCCCAATGGAGTGTACGGATGCTAGTTTATCAAATATAGCTGTAGTAGGATCAAAACATGATGAAGACACAGTAAAAGACACAAACATAGTATCTTTAATTGAGCATTTCTTAGAAGTAAAGCAAGGACCAGTATTAGGGTTCCTGGTCACAAAACCTAAATTTCTAGCAGTAGAAATAGGAATAGTCAGAGACTGTAACATACACATGGCAACACAGTTAGGGGATTTGCACTGAGGACAATACCATTTAGAGATGCATCTATCATGTATGATATCAGGGATTCTTCTGGATTCTAGATCGTGGAAGAGATTGTTGATGGTAGTGATAATATATGAGCCATAAGTCGAACATAATATTTCACGGGCAATGTATCTGCTTCTTTATTGTTTTGTGCAATAAGGGTGTTAATCTTATCTTTAGAATCTGTAAATGCCTTAGCAACGTCATGCATATTATATACAGTGTATCTTTCTTCTTGATTAAAGGCCATCCACACTGTGCAGTAATGGGGGTATGATATCATTAATCATACCAGTTTGAAACTTCTGTGAAGGTGCTTTGATAGTAGCAATGTCCGCTTTATTCCAGATAGACATTGCAGAACCAAAGGCACCAGTGAGGGTACCTGTGGCACCAGTGACATTAGATGTGTCACATGTATTTCTTTTATGACTTTGATCATCTGTTTTAGGTTTTCTCCTAAAATTGCCTCTATGCTCGGTGGTGTGTACCCCGGCAATAGGGTCTTGGTTACAAATCTGAAAGGTTACTAAGCTGTCAAATAACAGTGTACTATAAAACAATGATATATTAGTAGTATGACACATACCAAATTCTTTCATATTCCAGGAAGTCAAATTAAGCAATACAGGCATATGCATATATTGTAAGTTGTTAATCAGTGAGCAAAGTAGAGCAGTGGCTGTGAGATCACTACGAGGACCAGGGGTTTGTTTTGAACATTCCAAAAGCTGTTTCTCAGTAACACATATTAATATATGGCAGCTGAGTCCATGTTGTGTACAGCACAAAATGTCCTGGTAGAATCTTTAGACAATGAATCACAATATGAGGGGTCAATTAAGGCTGTAATATTGTATAAACAAGAATGTCTAACAGAGGTCTGGTGCAAGGACAAAGTACCCTTTGGGGATTATTTTGCATTGGGCTATCCATGGAAAGTTCCCTTGGAGAGTTTGGCCACGGGGAGTATTTGTCCTTGATACTTGGTTTGCCACTCAATTTGTAGGGTAGATTTATCAGGAGCAACAACCAAGGCAGTGAGGTAGGCATCTGAACCTTCCTGGATGGTAATCAAATTGTCAGGAATATTGATGGAGACTCCCTCTGGGGTAGTTGCAGGTGGATCAAGGTGAGGAAGGTGGTGCTTTACCATACCTTGGATGCAGAGGATAACTGCTGAGATGAATAGAAAATGGAACAAGATAGCCATCTTGTCAGTTTATACGAAAAGTAAAATCAAACATTAGCAGATTAGTACTATTGCACCCAATGGGGTGAGGAAAAGTAATTATACTCCTTCATACAGTTTCAGCTGGTTTGCATGTAACCATTTGTCAGTCAGTTTGTTGTTTTGCATGAGGCTAACCTGATAGAATGCTGGACTGAGCGTGTTGACAATGGGATAGTGTCCTTCCCACTTATTGGAGAAGGAATGTGTTGGATCTGCAAATCTGAGGACCATTACCTAATCTCCAACTTGCCAATCCACTTCTTGTGCATGTTTGTCAAACTGAATTTTGGACTGTTGCTGGGCCTTGCCCATGCAGTTTGCAGTGTACAAATGAGCGTGTATGAAGTCTTTTCTGAGTTTTTCCACATATTGGTCCACTGAGACATTGTCTGCAGTGTGGGTGTGCAGGTCAAACAACAAGAGTTCAGGTAATCACATATTTCTACCAGTCATCACCTCAAAAGGTGTCAACTGGGTGGTGGCTGAGGGTGTGCCTCTAATTGAAATAATGAGTCATGGCAGTAGGAAATCCCAATCCTTGGGATTGTCCTCAATGAATTTGGAAAGCATTTGTTTAATCCGTCTGTTGGCCCTCTCTACTTGACCTGATGACTGCCAGTGATATGGTATGTGGAACTTCTGATGAATTCCAAGGAGTTCAAGGGCTTTTTTCATCAACTCACCTCTAAAACTGGTTCCTTTGTTTGAGTCTACCTTGAGAGGTAGGCCCCACCTGGAGAATATCTGTTCCACCATGATTTTGGCAGGGTTTTTTTCAGTGCATGTCTTTGTGGGGAAAGCTTCAACCCACTTAGAGAAAAGATCAGTTATCACAAGGGCGTATTTGTTATTTCTGCTAGTATTGGTCAGGGGACCAATAAAATCAATCTGAAGGGCATGCCAAAGGCCAGAATACCATTTTTGTAGTTGCTTGGAATTTCATTTGGTAGGGATGGGGTTGTTTTGTGCACAAACAAGGCAGTTGTCTATGTACTGTTTGACATCTTTGGTGACACCAGGCCACCATGCGGTGGTCTTGAGTCTCTGGAGTGTGTTTTCCACTCCCTGGTGTCCACCGGTGGGGGTATCATGCACTTGGTGCAGGAATTCAGATCTGAGATGATGAGGGACCACCCACAGCTTGGTGGGGGTGTCATCTGGTTGATACCAGATGAGCTTGTCATCTGGGGACAGGTGTAACTTACCTTCATACCCTCGGTAGGGGTTATGGGTGGACAAATTCTTCTCAGTACCTTTGTCCAGGAATCTGAACATTTCTTTGAGTTCAGAGTCAGCATGTTGGGCTTCTGGCAAATCCAAGGGGGAGAAGGGTTCAGGTTTCTTCCTGACTGCTGCAATTTGCACAGCTGCTCTTGCCTCTGGTTGGACCATTATTCAGGTGTCCCCCCGGCCCCTTCCTTTGCAAGGGTGTCAGCAGTGTCACTGAAGGCATGATAGGGGTCATGTATATAGTGGGTCTTAACCTTGTGTACATAGAGTTTGTGTGAAAATGTATGTGCCAGTGAACTAATGTATATTACCAGTTCCTTGTGTTTTACTGGGGTGCCATCAGAAGAGATAAAGGAGTCCTTCTGCCAGAATGGAAGGAATTCTGTAAGAGAGCAACAAACCCAGTTAGAGTCTGTGAAAATGATGGTATCCTCATTTCCATGCTGGATGAACTCGAGAGCACAGGCCACTGCTGCTATCTCCATGTACTGTGATGATATCACACTGCAATGTTTAGAAATCTTAACAGTGTTACCAAAAGGGTAAACTACAAATATGCCCATGCCTGCTATCTGTTCTCCCTGATAACAGGAAGCTGATCCATCTGTAAAGACATGACACAATGAGGTGTTCTCAAGTAGTTGTGGTGTAGCAGGAAGGAAAGGACCTAGATCTGGTAGATCAGGTGGCTGCAGTGTACAGTCATGGGGTGCTCCTTGGAAAAGGAGACCATGCGCCAGCATGGATGGCATTTTGGTGGGGTGGACCTTGATGTCTCTATCTTGGCAAAGGAGGGACCAGTGTGTCAGTCTGGTATTAGAAACTGACCCATCCTTTACTCTATCTGATACCAAAAAGGTTGTTGGGGTATGGTTTGTATAGATGATTGGGGGGAGTACCCAATGATATACAGGAAGTGCTTGACAGTCCAGTAGGTGGCTAGAAGGTTCCTTTCACAAACACTGTACTTCTGTTCCATTGGGGTCAAGAGCTGTGATGCATATGCCATGGGTCTCAGGGAGCCATGGACCTTCTGGGCCAGCACTGCAGACATAGCAATGTCTGAGGTGCTGGATTCCAGATGGAATGGCAAGGTGGCTGGATTGGGGTTAACCAAATCTGGAGTTGAGGCCAGGGCCTGCTTCATTGACATCACAGCTTGGGTGTGAATGGGCCCCAAGTCCAGCAGACATCCTTTTTCAATAGTTCATACAGAGGAGCTACCTTCTGCACAAAATCACAAATAAAATCTCTAGAATAATTCACCATACCTAGAAACCTCCTAAGGGTGGCCACGCTGGTGGGCAGTAGCAGATCTTGCAATCCTTGTATCTTCTTCCAGGTATGGCTTTGGCCTTGATCTGTTATCCTCAGGCCCAGAAAGAGTACCTCTTTCTGACATAGTTATGCTTTTGCTGGGTTACATTTCAGGCCTGCCCTCTGGATGAGGGTCAGTAATTCATCTAAGAGATGCAGATGTTGTTCCAGTGTGGCTGTGGCCAACAACAGGTCATCCACATACTGCAAGAGACACTGGAGTGTAGAGAAGCCCTCAAGGGCATCCATCATGTGCAGATGGAACAGTGAGGGGCTGTTATGGAACCCCTGTGGTAAGCAGGTCCATGTGTACTGCCTGCCCTCAAAGGTAAAAGCAAATTTATATTGACGTTTGGGGGTCAATGGCAATGACCAAAAACCATTGGAGATGTCCAGGGCACTAAACCATTGTTGGTCAGGGGTCAGTAGTCATAGCACGTCTGGTGCTGATGTCATGGTTGGGGCATTACTGGGGGTGACCTGGTTTAGTCTCCTGTAGTCAATAGTAAGTCTCCAGGCACCTGTGGGTTTTTTCACAGGCCACACTGGGGAATTTGCAGTGGAAACACATGTCCTGATTACACCCTGCTTGAGGAGTGATTTAATTGTTTCCCTAAGAGAAGGTAAGGCCTCAGGTGGGAAGGGGCATTGCCGTTGCCTCTCATGTGCTGGGCCTGTCATTTCCCTGACAGTGTGCATCCTGTCACAATCATGCTTGTTAATGGAAAATGCCTCCAGATGTCTTTGTAGGATGGGCAGAAGCTTTGGGAAAAGCTTGTGGTTCTTAAACAAATCTATGACGTCATACTCTTTGTTGTTGGTGGAAATTGTCGCAACGACATGTGAATCACAGATCATGATGATGTGATAGTGTCCCTGAACTTGTATCAGTAACATGTTGGCTAGGTCCACTACACAGCCTTGTGGTGCCAAAAATTCTGATTATATTAGGGTGATCATGCAATACCATCAGCTGAAAGGTGTGATATGCCTTCAGGTGTCCCAGTGTCACAGGTAGTGGCAGGGAGCAGTATGCAGGTAACCTAGTTCTGTCTACATCAGACATATTGGTCATCTGTCTGATAGACCAAGGTGATGTGTCTGGGCTGTCACCCTGTAATACAGACACAGCTATGCCTGTATCCAGTAGTACTGTCAGTAGACGGCACTGAACCTCGGCCTCTGTGCAGGGCCTTCCATTTGTATCCAAGACCAGCTTGTTTACAATATGGACTGGGGCCTATAATTGTCAATCTGTACCAATGGAAGTATGGGGAAGCTCTTGAAAGACAGTCTGATCCTGGTTCCTGTGAACCATCTCACCGTGCTGTACTGATGTTACATAGGAAGCCACTTCTGAGTTCAGGCCTGTAGGGGCCTGAGAGTCAGGATTTTCAGTATCCCCATGGCCTGTGGAGGCCTGCTCTCCTGGCTCTATTGCAGCAAGGGCCCATACTGGAACAGCATACGCTACAGTGCGCATTTTCCCAAGGAGGTCTCGGACACTCCGGTTCTCATTGGCTATTTATCCTATATGAAGGGCCTGGTCTCTGTTGTTTACCGTTATTGTTCTTTTGGTGTTTCTTATTTTTGTGGTAGTTCTGGTTCCCATCCCAGGATTGTTGTTGTTGGGCCAGCTGGGGGTATTGGTTATATGTGATGAGGGGCTGTTTCTCTTAGGCCTGCCCCTCCACCTTGTAGTGCATCTTGGCCTCTGGGATGGCTTCCATGGCAGCTACTTTCTTGGAACTGGAACCTGAATCATGGATGTAGAGTTGATAAACTCTGTCTGTTTTCCAAAGAATATCGGCAAATCTCTCCACGTTGGGCTAGGTGGTTGGCTCTACCTTCTCTCTTACTGCAGGGATCATATTCCTAAGGAACAAGGTCTTGTATTCAATGAGGTCTGCATCTGCACCTTTTCCTGCAAAGTGCTTCCCTGCTCGGTAGGTCATCCAGAGCCTCTGGTGGAAGGTCACTGGACTTTCCTTCACATTCTGTTTCACAGGGTATGCAAGCATCACTCCTACCACACCTGTGTTGTGTGCAGTGATGAGTTCAGATGGTACTTCGTCAAAGGTTGCATGGCCATCCTTGCAGACAGCATTGAGGAGTTTTGCCCACAGGCCAGGATTAATGGTCTGGCTAGGATCTGGACCTGGTAGTCTGCAGTGAGACTAAGCATTTCGCATTTTGCACTCACCTTCTCCAAGTGGCAACTGAGGTTGTCGAATGGGCTCATCCAACCAATACTGTCAGCTGTTTGCTGAACAGAGTGAGCCATTTGTAGGGGTTATTGAGATGGTTAAGCAGAGGTAGATTACATTGGGTGCCCTGCAGGGCTGCCTGAGCTGTGGCTTCAGCCACAGTATGGACCATTCCCTCCTTAGTACCAGCTTCTTACAGGAGCTGCTTATTCTGGATCCGGAGGACCGGTTTGTTTTCCTCGGGGATGGTCACGTTGCCTAAGGTATTGTCAACCATTTTCTGTATCTCCTGCCTGTTGTTCACATTAATAATGGTGATCGGTGGTGCTGTTGGGACTAGGCCTGGGCCTGCTCCCTCCCATCATGGGAGTCACCATGTTGGCATCACCCATGATTAGCATCATGCCGTCAATGACGTAGGGATGTGGTGTCATGTGACGTGGTCTGCCATGTTGTGGATGGCGGGGAGGGGTTTCTGGCCCATAGTAGGGGTGTGACTGGGCATTGTACTGGGAGATGTCATCATCTAACTCCTCCTCCCCAAATGACTTTGACAAGGCAGGGGCTACGCCTCCCATTGCCTTGACGTGACCAGCCAGCACCTCTTGCTGATGGCACAGTTTCGCCATTTTATATTCACAATCTTCATGACTCACATTTGCAACATTCTGATCCACATCATCCTGCAGCTGCTTCTGTAAGACTATATGTGGTGCTCATTTTGCGATTGTCCCTAGTAGCTACTCCTAAATCATTATGTACCTGGTTCATCTCATCCTGGAGCTCTCCCAACTCATCATGGATCTGGTCATTAGTTCTACTTAATAGATCATTCATTTTCAATGCCTGTCCCTTATCCTGTCTCAGACTTTTACACTCCTGCTTCAACATAGAAAGTTCCTGCTTGCTTGCTTGTCTGAGCAGAATGATGCAAATGGGAATCCGTTTCATTCCACATGGGGCATATGAAAAGCCAAGAAAATACTCTTGTAGAGGGACTCATTCATCCCTGATCAGAGCAGTATAGATTTATTCCAATCACTACAGTGGAAATATGATTTGTCAAAAAAGGATGTTTGGACATATCTCCAGCTGAGAAATTTATACTGAGGGTCAAAAAGTAAATGTACCTGCCCCACCTGTACAAAAACTGTGCAAGCAAACTGTAAACCCTCCCAATACAGACACGGGTCAAAACAAAAAAGGGTCTGATGGGAATCATCTATAAATCTCTGAGAGATGCCACAGTGTAACCCTCACATATCCCCAAACAGAAGTGGCAAAAAGGCACTACAGACTAACATTTCAGAGGAGGTGTGGGCCCACACCTGGTCACTTATACTTAAAATATGTTTAGATCAGAGTGGCCTGCTTATACAAAGTAACATAATGCACTACTGGTACCACAGTCCTGCCCTCCTTAAATGGATAGGCCTTTTAGAGCATGACATTTCCTGGCGATGCCAGTCTCCTGATGCTGATCTACTCCACATTCTATGGACATGCCCAACTACTGGAAGGAGGTCATGAATTGATGCTCGGCCCTGGCAATTCTTGGGGTTTCTAACCAACTGAGCCCAGAGCTGATAATAATGGGTCTTGAGGTACAGGAGACCTCTCTCACCACATCCCAAAAACAGTGGTTAATGCTTGCACCATAAAAGTAAAAAGGCTGCATCTCCACAGATGGAGAACTGCAGACATGCCATCTCTTCAGGAGTGAGAAGTTTCCATGGAAACAATGGGCCCTATCCAGGATGGCCCACCATGCTCAAAACTCTATCAGGAGATAGGAACATATGTGAGAATCATATTTTATATATGTTCATGTACTCTGTCTAAGGGGGATTAGGAAATAGGCTAGGATCTGTTGCACCCCCCCCCCATGAATCATGCCTCATAAGACAGACATACCTGGTTAGATATAAAGGATGTAATAGGATAAGACTCAAAGTGTTCATTGTGTGATATACTGTGTGCTGTATAAACTGTGACCCTAAGAATAATGTTAACAAGAACTTGATGTTATTAAGCAAATGTTTATATGACTGAAATGTAGAAGAAATGCACCACAGACCTGTAATCTACCCACAGCTGGGTACCATCTGATGACAAGAATGTAACTATGATACCTGTTCATGTACCATGATTGAAAGTACCTATGATTCACCCTATATGTATTGTATACCAGTTCCCTTTGCAATCTCAATAAAAGGATTAACTGCAATAAAAACAACAAAAACAACAATGTGGCATGGTGCAATGTGTGTGTGGTTAGTATGACCTAGAGGTTGGGGTGGTTTTCTTGTTTTTTAAAGCAAAACATTATCAGAGTGCATCCCACTAGTATAGTTCTTCACAAGCGAAGTGCTAAGCTAAAACTAGGTGAAGTAGCTGTTCTCTAGCAAACACACTGGCAAAGTGCCACTATGAATAGCTATTGCTGAGTGAAGGCACTTCACCATGTAAAGAACTATGCAAAGTTGCACTTCTCCAAGTTGTGAAACTTCACAAGGTATTTCAGGAAGCAAAGATTCTTGGCTTTGCACATCTCTACAGGTGGTGTGGCCCTTCTCTGAACTAGATCATGGAAAGTGCCTCAAGAGTTGAGGAGAGCCCTGCAATCCCTGTCTTGGGAAAAGCTGTGGGAGTAGGAGTCAAGGTACCACTGTGAGAAGCTGGATGATGGGGCTGGGGAGGCTAGATTAGAAGGGGACATGACTAGTGTAAGGGGCATAAATACAGTTTCTAAGGAAAAAATATTCATGCATGTTCAGGCATCAGATCTCTTCTTTGTCCTGAAATCTTGTTTCTCACAACAAATCCATTTTATGACACAATGATACACTCCACTGTGTGCATTAAAACATTTATGATGCATTTCTCCTGGGTGAAAGGACACTTTGCCTTCAGCCTTTTGCCTCACAAAACCCCTGGGATGTGCGTCACAGATGCTATAATACACAGTCTGTCATATATTATTGCTTACATAATGTATGGAGAAGGAGAATATTGTGCTTGCAAACATTTTTATATAACTCAGGTCCACATTGTGGTCCACTTTTCCTGCTGGTGTCATCATGCTGTTGCATCATTTTGCTGACATCACAAACTTCTTACAGGCTCCCACCAGTGTCATAGTGCTCATGCTGCAGCTGTATCCAGCTTGATACTGCTCAGCTGTTTAACAGAAAACACACTAAAAGAGGAAAATAACATTTGAATCATTGTATTCTCCTCCATGCATTACTTAGAGAATAAAGTATGGGTCGTCGTGTGGAATGAGAAGTTTACACACACCTGAGGGGTTAGATGCTTCATAAACCCCAAGAACGAAGCTCGAGGGGTTTATTAAAAGCATTTAACCCTGAGGGTGTGTGTAAACTTCGAGTTTACACACACTGACCCATGTTTTATTTTATATAATTGCTGGGTTTGCCTGTTTTGCCTCAGCAATTATATGAAATGGATGTAAGTTGCTACGCAGCCCACCCGGTTCGATTTGAGCATCCGGTCTGTGACTCGTGGTGCTGTTTTCAATTGATTTAAAACTTTTTGGGGGAGGGTAAGCAGTAGAAACAGGTTCTCTTTTCCACTGCAGATTCTGTTTAAAAATTAAACTTACTGCCAAGTCCGATTCTGAGTGGCAGTTCAATCTTCTGCGGGAAAGCATGTGGCGAGCATTCTTAAGGGAAAAGCTGCAGTGGGGCATGTACAGGGCAAGGGAAACCGTATGCATGTTTGCCATTATAAATGCTCCTTTATAACGACAAATTACACCATTGTTTCCCTATGGGAAAAAGGCTAAGACAGTTATTATAATAACACATCAGGGGTGGGAGTTTAGAATGGTGCTGGCCACAGGACTGCATGAAATTGCCAACAAGGTAACTCTTTTCAGCTCTGCTCTCAGTGTTTGCTATAGCAGCCATTCTTCTTGAACATGCAACAACCCCATTCTGCACACATACTCATCAATATTTTAATGCACCTAGATTTATAAGCAGATAACAATCTAGTGAATTAACTAAGAAAAAGTATTGAAAATGAAACATGTACATGCTCATTTTGTATTTTGCCAATCTCTTTAACTACTGCTTATTGTACAGTGTGCAATATATATTTTTCTTGAAACCATTCTGAAAATGGGTCATCTGCCTTAGAAGGTGCTTTCAGTTCCTCCTGCATAATAAATAAATAAATGCATACATACATAGATACATAAGTAAGTAAATAAACACATAAATATATAAATACATAAATCAACTGCAAATTCAATTCTACCCTGGAATCAAACTCCTCAAACTGCAGGAGATAGATTCCTTGGAATTTAATTCACTTTTGTGGGTAAATTTGAAGATTTTGTTTGACTGGTTTGGTTATCCTGACTAATTATGCGCCTAGCATCTTCAAAGAAGCAACTTTCCACCCCTTCCTGTCAGTCACATGCTTAGTTTTTGCAGTCAATCTACTACTTTATTATAAATAAAAGAGCTAGTTTACTGGCTGGAATTAATAATAACTTCCAGAGATTGTCAGCTATCACTTCTTATATCTTAAGCATTTTTTTCATTTCTGTTTTGCTATTACGATTTTCTACCTGACAGTTCTAGGTGTATTATCTAGAACAGCAGTCCACCAAGAGGTTGACAGTTCTATTCCTCCCTATACATCATCAGCATTGTAGCCTCTCTGACTGTGACATCACTAGTAACCAAGAAGAGCCAGTCTCTGGCTGTTTGATTCATAACTTGTGATGCATGTTATCAGTCAGACAGCAGGACTTTTGAAGTAACAATGAGTGAAGTCACATGCTGATGAAGCAGTGGGAGGAACTGAACTAGACATGTCAGCTTCCAGGTAAAGCCCTGCTTGTCACTCCACAGCCAGTATACTATTAGGTAGAAAACCATCTAATGAGTACATGGAAAATTAAAAACACTCCAGAAATAAAAAGCAATAAGGGATTACTAAAAGTTTCCACCTGCTATTTTTTGGCAGTATTAGGTCTTTAAATGGAACATATGTGCTAAAGAGGGACTGAGTTGGCCAAGAATCTTGGACATGGCCCCCCTGCCAAAATTGTAGATTATGATGAAGAAGAGGGCTACAACTTTTGAATAATAGTACTGTGTAGACCTTTGCAGGGTGAGTTGGGGAGCAGGATTGACTTCACACCACTGCCAGCTCATGTCTCAGTGCCAGAGAGCCACTGAAATGTCATTTTTGAAGTTGAATGGTGAGGCATGGGGATGATTAAGCCTGGTATGGATATTTATTGCCCTTCTAACCCAAATCGATGATTGGGGATCAGTGTGGGACAACTGTCAAATAAACTCATTTGGGGCCATATGGGAGTCAGGCTAGGAAGGGTGTAACTTAACCTTTACTCTGCCGACAGAATTAGAACATATACTGTAAGAGTTCTTGACAGATATAGCAGTCTGCGGCCCTGCAAGGGTTAAAAGATGAAGTTCACTTCTGGCCTCAGTTCCTCATGAGTGCACTGAGCTGTTCTCAGTTGCTTATTGGACTATACTGATGCACAGGGCAGCAGAAGATATATCGCTTTGTTTAAAGAGGGCATCATAATATCCAATGACTTCTCTTTTGACAAACAAATAATGGAAAATCTTAATAAGGCTAATAAAGTTTGGTGGTCATTTAGGTGTAACATCAAATCAAGAGACCAATCGATTCATCTGCCACTATATAGGGCCTATATACGCCCTCTTCTTGACTTTTCCTTACAACTCTGGTGCCTTAACAAAAAAGGGATAGTGCACATTTAGAAAAATTTCAGAAAAAAATAACCAAATATGTGCAAGGTGCCAGGAGTCTTAGTTATGGAGAAAGGCTTAAAAAATTCGGTCTCATATCCTTGGAGACTAGAAGGTTACGAGGAGACCTTATCTTAACCTGGGAAGTGATCAGGGACCAATACCTTATGTCTGAGATGGGTCTAGAGTTCAAGCAAATAAATGTTAACACTGGGGGACACCCTTTGCAAGTAGGATGCAATAGCTTCTTTTCAACAAACTGGGCATACTTTATTCACAAAGGATCATCAAGCCATGGAATGCATTGCCAACAACTGTAGTCATTACTGATTCCAAGCTAACTTTTAAAAATTGACTAGATGATTTTTTGCTTTCTAACTACTCACTATGCTACTATGGGTAAATGACAGGAGCTATATGTAACCCCCCCACCCCGTTACCTGTGGTTACTAGAATCCCAGTAAGACCTAGTGGTAGGCAGGGAAGGCAGCTTGTGAAACTCCAGTTAAATGGATTTCACACTGTCTCACTCTGTTCTCAGTCTCAGCTGAGACTGAGGGATGGCATCATTTAGAACTGTCACAGCTGCACAAGCCACACTGGAATGTTGCAGTTGGAGGTTAGAGTAGAATGTTGGGGAATTTGAAGTCAGTCTGAAAGAGGTGTTCTGCTGAGTGCAGGCCCTCAGAGCTCTAAGCTCTGTTAAAGAGCTACTTTTGTTGTTAGGTGTGTGTTTCCACCTGAAGAGGAACACAAAAACTGCATATTGAAATGGTGGAGACTGCTTTCAATGGTTCAGGGCCCCATCCCTGCGGGGATGGGGGGAAGTTATCCACCTGCTTCCAGGAGCAACCCCCTTGTTCCAGCTAGGGAGAAAAGAAGTTGCCTGTTTAGGTTCATGCTGAGGCACCAGAAGCTCTGAAAGAGAGTTCCTTGAGGAGGAAACGCCTGTGGGGCACCTGCAACTGAAGGGTGAGTTCGCTCTGCTAAGGGCCATGTGTTTTCACCTGCATCACAATGAAACTAAAGGTACTGTGGGTTCAGGAAAAGACAGTCAAGTACAGTTTGGAAGATGTGGGGATTGGGCTGCTTAACTCTATTGGGGGGTCTAGAGTAATGGACAAAGCCACTTATTAAGTATGTTCAAGTCCAGCACAAATGGGAAGAAAAGACAGTAGATTGAATGTGAAATTCATTTAAAAAGAATCTACACAGCAAAGTGTGTTAAAGGATGAGGTGTTGCAGTCCAGAGAAATGGCTGGGTATGAATTGTGAGAGCGAGAGGTGGGAGACCCCCCCATCAGTAGTAACCAAATTCACCTCTACGGATTTGCTCTGGGACACCTGTTGCTTTCTCTCAGGTACTTGGCCAGTGCCTGAGGAAAGTGTCCAGACATGGGATTGATGAGGAAGATTCCCTTATAGAGCAGAAGTGCTCTTAGGTGGTATAGGGAGCCACCAGTAAATGTTTCCATGCCCTATGGAAAGTGTCCAAGTGGCTGGCAAGGGAGCCGAGCCAGGGAAAACCCAGAGCAGCATACAAGTTTGGGCTGTGTGCCCAGTGTGTTTCAGAGCCTGAGGCCTAAAGTAATGAGGATGAGTTCTGGTCTCCTTTAATCTGCATTATCAGGAGTGTAGCCCCATGGGGGTCCATCTATGCTTTGTTTATTCTGTTGGATGTGAATAAAAGCCACACTTTAGAATCCCACTTCTGGTATTGGACATTACAGTTATTGCTTCCTTTGTCTGGAGTTACTTGGGTGCCCCTGTGCAGAGTAGACAATCCTAGCCAATGTGCCGACTGACATATTCCTTCCGGAACCCAGCCCACCAGGTAGAGCTGTCAGAAAGAAATGGCATACCTGGGTGGGGGTTACAAAAATGGAGACACCGCTGAGGATTTGGGTTTGGAATTTAGGGAGGAATGTAAGAAAGATGGCTCGGGCAAAGGCTAGCATTTTGGTTATCTGGCAGTGGGTAGCCCAAAAAGTTGAAGCAATGTTAACTAATGTGCTGCTGTGTGCTGTTATCCATGTGCTGCTATTAAAATGCCAACTGTTTACCAAGGAGCAGTAAAACCTAAGAGTGTATGCCCTTGTCCTATATCAAATTACAGCATTTGCCAGATTTTAAAACTGTTTGTGACAAAGAAAAGTGTGGAAAACTGTGGATAGCAAAAGGAAAATTGTGCCCTAGATGTTGGAAATGCTTTCTGTGTGAACTGAGAGACTTGTGCTTAATGGCCATGAAAAATGGTTGAAATGGGCTCCCACCGTGGAGTCAGTTGAAAAAAAAAGTGTAATTTTGCAGTTTAAATTTCCCTGCTCGACAATCGCAGTGAGGAGAAGAGCATGAGAAGAAAGAGGTTCATTTGCATGGCGTCGAGTGATTGGTGAGACTGCAATCAGTCCCGCCCCAAGCCAGCTCTAGAGTGACTGCACAGCATTCAAGAGGGAGAGTGAGTGGAGCGTGTGAACTGGCTTATCAGGAGGAGCATCGTAGCGACTGAAAGTGCTGTGAAAAGTTTAAAAGCTGACTTTTCTGTTTAAATTCGGGCTCAACCCGCATCTCGATCGACTGGACCATGAGTGTGGTGTTCAGAGGGACAATTGGCAGGACTGCCAACCTGCTTCTTTCCAGAGGCCTCCAAGACTGGCTGCAGGCTGTTTTTCCATCACAGCAAACAGCTACTGATAACAGTGAGTACCAATAGAAATAATTGCTCAAACTAAGAGATTTTGCCAAAAACCAGCTGAATCTGAGTGTAGCAGTGTAATCGCTTTGCAAAGAAGGACTGTGTTAAGTTTTACTAGCAAAAGCAAGCATTCTAAGCAATCAACTGTGAGCATAATTATAAGTTCAGCGTCAGTATAAGTTTCAAAGCCATGAGAGAAATTGTGAGTTGTATCAGATATGCAGCAAGAATTACAGGCAATCCTGTGCTATGAAATACTGAGGCCTTAAAGGACTGTAAGCTAGAGCAATGTCTTCAGCAAGTGAAAAGTCCGTGGTAAATCATATAAATGTGCTAGGAAAAAGAATAGTGCAAGTTTGTGCAGTTTGAGCAAAGTTATCAGTAGAGTGTGTAAATCGGATGTGCAGTGGCTTGACCCAATTACTGAATGTTGATGCGTAGGAGTGCTGCAGCCGCCATTACAGGGTGGTGTAGTAATGTAAACACAGCAGCAGAGGAGCCATTTTGAAAGAGAAAGAAATTTTCCAGTGATGTGGGACTTGAAATAACAGTGAGCATTGTTTGTTTTTTCTCTGCAGTCATGGCTTCAGGACCAGCCCGCTACTCGGATCATGCCTGGGCTGTGATAGCAGTAGAAGTTAACAAATTAAGGGACATTGAGAGATGTTACTACAGAGGATGACTGCCTCCTCATGTGGCGATTCCTGGATATTCCAGTGCGAGTATGTTTGATGTGCTTAAATGCTGAAAGGGATGACTTCATGGTATCTCACTGTTTTGGATGCCTAGAGAAATATGGTGTGTTTGAAGCACCCAAGATTCGTTTGACTCCCACATGGACAAAAGTTCAAGAATCTGCAGTTGGCAGCACACAGCATGAGGCGGAGCCTGTTGGAGAAGGCCCCTCAGAGTGTGGCACAAAGCAAGAGGGTGCAGATTTACAGACAGAACAATGTGCTGATGTTTCAGAGTCTGAGCTGCAGAGAAACATTTCAGGAAGAGCATCAGTAGACCCTTGGAGAGAGGGGCCTAACCCAAGTCTCATAGATGAAGACGAGATGAGGGAGGCCTTTAAATGGGAGGTTTCGACCTCTGCACCCAGCAAAGAGTGGACAGCCTCAGGAGTGAGGACGACTGCTCACTCCTGGGCACAGATTCTCAGTGAGGAAGAAGAGAGAGAAGCTATGTGGCCTTGTGAAAAAGGAATTGGTACACAGCCTCAAGCTCTTGCCTCAAAGGAATGCATGGAAGAGAGTGGTGATTCCACTGCCCTGGCTGTGCAAGAAGAAGCCAGGGATCCATTTTTTGTGTCATTAAGTATACGTAGCTGGCAGAACCCAGGACTGTCCACCCCCAAGCCAGGCCAGAGGTCTCAGGTTGACCAAAGCTAGTAAAGAAGAAAGACTGGTTCATAGGAAAGCAAATTAAATCTTCGGGATGTCCTTTCCTACCATTTCATGGAGAGTCTGCGAGGAGATTGAAAAAAGCAGGAAATCCTGGATGTGGGAAGAAGCAATGAAATGCGTGCATCCTGGTGCAAACAAGCATATCAAGAACAGAATGTTTCATGAAAAATACAGCCAGTGGAAAAGAGGCAGGACACTGTTTTTGGACACTGTTCAAATTGTGGATGGAGAGGGACATGAAACCTTTCACAGTGTGAATTATGAGCACCCAAACGGGGTAATAATTCAAGCACCTGACCCATTGTGCTATTAGCCACAATGCAAAGACCTTCCTGTGAATGTGCCCATGCTTACCAAATGGAAAGCAGAGCAGTTGTAGCCAGTGTTGCCACTCCAGACGTTGCCGTACCTATGTTGCTCCACCAGTCTGAATGTCCAGGACCCAGGTGCCCCACATTTATCAGTTCTGCAGTGTACTGACTTTCCAGAATCCATTGACTGGCCCACCAGATGACTTCAGATCCAGAGAGAACACCAGCCCAGCTGTATCCTGATTCATCGCCTGGGTATTGGATGACTTCAGACCAGCTGTTTTCCTTTTTGATCTTGTTCCAAGGTTCCATCTCCAGAGATGACACCAGCCCAGCAGTTTCCAGATGTGCCCTCCTGTCGTTTCATGGAAAATGTCCACCCAGCTGTATTGGAAGAATGCTGCCAGGGAGAGTCTTCGGCTGAGGACCAGGTTTGGTGCCATTTTCATTCTACAAGGGACTGGCAAGTCCAGGCTTTTCTGTTCTTATGACATTGCAGTACACACCGTACACTAGCAGACTCCAGATGTTTGAACTGTCCTCTAAAGACTCTCCCCTTCGGGACTTTGGCCTGCTAGAACTGTGCTTAACCGGGCTCCGGCCCGGGAGAGACTCTTTAATGGACTTGCCTTCGGGCACTGTGGTCACTAGATGGGACTTTTAAGGCACTCCATCCCCAAAATATGGTGTATTGTAAATAATGTCATTGTTTTCTACTGTTTTCTAATGTTTATACTGTTTTTTCTACTTTTCTGAAAAAAAAAATATTTTTGGGATTCTCCAGTGTTTTGATGGTAGGGGTTTAGATAGACTGTGTATGCAGATTAGGAGTGTGTGTTGTCTTCCTTTTTCTTGCAGGTGTTCCTGAAGAAGATAGAAGAGAACAAGTCTTACATTGTATATGTGGTAAGGAAACATTATTTGATTTTTTTGATAATGCTTCCTTATGGTGGGATAGTTTGAAGGCTGATTTACGTTCTTTGTTGTTGTCTTTAAGTAAACATAATAGGGATTTGTATCATATTCAGTACCAAACCCTTCATCAGCAGTTACAGCATGTTATGAGTTTAACACAGCCCACTAGACACGACTTTACTGCTCAGATTTCTGCTATACAAGCTGAAATGCATTTTTTTCATGCTAAACAGGTGTCTTCTTTGGTTATGCAGCAATCCTTTGGGACGCACGCAAATCGTCTTTTATTTGTCCTTTTCTGAGTTGTGCTGATTGGGTTTGGAAAAAACATTTTTCTGAGGTTTTGGATTCTAATGCGGTTGTTCATACAGCACAGGATTCTATTATGGATGTGGTTTCCTCTTATTTGAGAGGTCAGCTTCTAGAGTTCCAGAGTGTGGATGATTCTTTTTTTTTGGTATGATTTCTGTTCCTGAGTGCCCCCCCCGATGTTTTGCATGAGATTTCCCGTGATTTGACTGCTGAGGAAGTTACTTCAATGATTCTTGCATTGAAAAAAAGGTAAAGACCCGGAGAAGGATGGTATCCCGGCTGAGATTTATCAGTTGTTCTGTCCTATGATTGCCCAGGAATTGACTGCTGTTTATAATTTTCTTTTACATACAGGCCTTTTTCCCCTTAATATGACTATGGGTATTGTTACTTATATTTTTAAAAAAGGTGATGAGTGGGACTTAAATAATTGGAGACCGATTTGTCTACTTAATGTTGATTTTAAGATTTTGATGAAGGTTCTTCATAATCGGTTGTTGAAAGTAGCTTCTTATGTTATTTCTGTTGCACAGACTTGTGGTATCCTGGGTAGGTCTATAACAGATCACTTGTTGTTGCTTCAGGAGGTGGTGGAATCTTGCCATTTGTTTAACATACCTGGGTTTGTTCTTTCATTGGATCAGAAAAAGGCTTTGATTCTATCTGCCATGATTTTTTATGGACTATTTTAGCACGGTATGGGGTGCCTTCTTCCTTTATTTTATGGATTAAGGCAGCATATTGTACAGATGTGGTACAACCTTTGGTTAATGGTTATTTGGATCCTTTAATTCTTGTTAAGTGAGGGGTCAGGCAGGGTTGTCCCCTCAGCCCTCTTCGTTATGTCTTTATCATTGATCCTTTGTTATGGTTGTTGAATGACATTCTTTTTTTCACCCCTTTGTTGTTGCCCCATTATAGACTTCCTACTTTGGCTATTGCCTATGCTGATGATTTATGTGTGATTCTCAAGGATGACCTCGCTATTTCTCATGTTGTGAATTTTTGTTCTTTGCATGATTTGGCCTCTGGGGTTCAGGTGAATATAGAGAAGAGTAAGGGTATGTTTTTGGGTACGTCTTTGTGCCCCCATGCCTCTATCTCAGGGTTTCTGATTGTTGTCTCACCTGTTGCCATTTTGGGTATTTTATTTGTAAGCGACTGTCATGATTTACATAATTAGGATATTCAGCTCCAACAAGGGAAGGCCATGGTGGACAAATGGACTAAAGTTTCTATGGGAAAAATGAAAAGGGTTTATTTGGTTAAAACCTATCTTATCCCTCTTTTTCTGTATGTTTGTTCTGTGTTTCCTCCTCCTAAGGCATGGGATACTGCAATTTTAAGTTTGGTTTTTTTTTGGCCATTTGGGGTAGTAGATTGAACACTATCAAGAGAAATATTAATTTACCTGTTGTGAATGGTGGTCTTAATATGATAAATCCTATTCTGTTTCTTTCCTTCATTTTTTGCATATTAATGTTCATCTTTTATTTGCCAGTTTGACCATTGTTGGATTCCCTTGTTGGAGCAGAAATTACTTTCTTGGTTCCCTGGTTGGAGGGCAGATACTCAGAAGACCTTTAAATCTGTGTGTTCTGCTCCCCCCCCCCATCCTAGGGAAGTTTTTGTTCAATTACTGCGTTGGTGTATAACTTATGCTGATGTCCTTTCCCTTATGAAAAAACAATTGTATAATAAGGTGCAGGCTTCTCACTTTTCTGACCCAAGAACTTTTCCTCTTTGCCCTTTGGAATTTGAGGGGTCTGTTACTCGATTAATTGCTGATGAAAGGATTCCCCAGAAGTTTCATGATGTTTTATGGCTTTGCTATTATGAATGCTTAAATGTTAAAGCAATCAAAAGCATAAGTCCTTGGAGGAGCAGATTTGTGGTCGCCTTGATTGCATTGCTGTTTTTGAGACTTTGAGACATTTATTTTTTAATTATTCTTATATTGTACCTTTTTGGTCTTTTTTAGCTTCTCATTGGGGTTCTGTTTTTTGGGGAGTTTCCTATGATGAATTGATTTATGGGGTTTATGGTTCTCGCTGGCATCATTGCCATCATGGAACCTTGAATATTATTTTTACTGTAATTAAATGGTATATCTGGAATGCTCAATGTTTGTTTACACTGCAGCAAAAGGACTTTTCTTATGATGAACTTTTGGGTAAAATTATTAAGGAATTGTACATGATATATTTTCTAGAATCTAAGTTTAAAACTCATCAATTTATGGATAATGTTTGGAGGAATCTTGTATGGATTACTTATTCTGATGTGCCAGTTACCTGATGTATTCATTGTTCTTTTGGTGTTTTCTCTTTTTGTATGTGATTTTTCTTCTGAATGGTGCTTCTTGACTTCTAATAAAAACAAAATTCCCCTACTCTTTTCAAGAAGTGCCATGGGATCTTTAACATCCATCTAACTACCACCAGAACAGACAGATGGAACCTCAGTTTAACATGTCTTCCAAAAGACAGCACCTCAGGAGTGCAGCACCCCCCTCATGCTGCACTACAGTGTCAGTATTGGGATATTAACCTAAGTGCCTGGTGTGGGGATAGAACTCACAGCCTTCTGATCTCCTAGCCTCACAGCAAGTGTGCTACCTGCTGAGCCACAGCAGCAAAGGCCAACAAGATGCAGTGATGCATGGTGATGGGATTCTGTAGCAGTAGCAGTGAGGTTATTCCACCACTGAATAGCTCACTGGTGAGGATTCACCCAGAGTATGGAAGGAGGTAATTGCACCCGTACCCAAATGAAGACATCCAACTGTTGGAGGGGGTGCAGAGGAGGGCAAGTAAGATAATCTGGGTGCAGCATGACAAGGAATGTCAAGAGATTCTGAAGTCTCTGCAGAGGTACTCACTGGAGATGAGGAGACGGGGGGGGGTTATGATACAACCTGTCAAGTACCTAAGGGGTATGAATAAGGTAGCATGGGAGGTGCTCATCACTATGAGGGCAAATACCTCACCTGAGGACAGAAGCTAAGGCTAGTGGTAGGGAAATACAGGAGAGATGTGAGGTAACATGTCTTCACTGAAAGGGTGGTGATGCCTTGGAACATACTGTCCAAGGCAGGTGTTGCATCCAAAACAGTGGGATCTTGTAACCAGACCTAAGAAAAATACAGAGGGAGGATGTGGGGCCCAAGGAAATGGAATGGTGGAGGGGGCAGAGGTGACACAGACACTGGTGACGGGATAAATGACAAGCTCCCGACACTAATTGGTCAGCCAAAATAGAGCTAGAGGTCCCCTTCCACTGGCTATTGCTGATGTTCCCCTGTCATGTCCATGTGTAGGTACAACATCTGACAATGTACAGCCTGTCCACCCTCACCAACAGTGGCCAGACATGTACAACCCCCTGTATCAGGTACAACACAACTATGACAGCATGCTGTCCATCACTGCCAACACCCTCTCACTCACCCCCACTATGGCTCCTGCCTCCGCTGGTGTGGCTCCTCCTGTCGCTGTGGACAGATCAGATTCACATATCTGGAATGTGTAGTACGGTATGGCTGCACGCCCTTTGGTTCATGCTGTGAACCAATGGGCATGCAGCCCTACTGAGGTGTCAGTCAGCGGGTGGCAGGGCAACAGGCGGGGGGTGCTGCCACACGCCGGCTGACCGGGGGCAGGGTGGTGGGACTCCAGTGGGTGGGTGGGTGGGGGGTACCATAGACCACCAGGGTAATAGGACGTTGTCTGTGAAACAGATGCCCACGATCGGGCAGCATTCGGTCCACTGGACCACCAGGGATATTGGACGGGGGGGTTATTATAATGGATGCCCGCGTTCGGGCACATAGCGGTCCACTGGACCACCAGGGATATTGGACTGGGACTTTATTTTTAAACATATGCCCGCAATCAGGCATGGGGGGGCGCCGCCAGGTGCAGCCGGAACTCGGGTTGCCACCCACAGGTGGCAGCTGCCATGTTGTGCCCTGCAATGTGGCAACACACCTGTGGGTGGCCATCAGTTGTTCCTTTTTTTGGCTTAACTTTGTGCTGGCGCAAGTAGGGGTTTCACATGCATGGCTCTGCACATCCTGGGCTGAATATCGGGCTGTGCAGGTTATGCATGGGAACACCCTCCCCCACCTGTGCCTGCATACATTACTGATGCGCTCTGGCGCATCGGGATTTGTGCGGCGCACTTTTCCCTTTTGAATATCTCACCGGGGCGCATCAGTGGGTTGCGCATGGCACAACACTGTTGCGCCATGAGCAACCCTTTTGAATATCTGGGCCCATGTGTCTTCTTCACTTATTTGTCCCACTGTATTTATCAATTGTGCTCCACATTGACACCAGTGATTACCTATAGTAACTCTGTGGGCTGGACTTTTAAAGGCCAGAGAATGATGCACAGTGCTTGTGTCAAAACAAAACAAAAAATAATGCAAGGGGCAGGATGCATCAGAAGTTGCATCAGTACTGTTTTTCTAATGGTGCGTGCATCAAAGTCAGGTTTGTGTGTGCCAGTCTAGCTTGCACCATGCTTGCATCAAAATAGTGGCTATGCCATGTTGGAAAGGGGGGGCCTGCGACCAAAAAATGAAGCACCATCCCCTTATTTGGGATTTTCAAAGCATGAAGATCCTTTCAGTGATTATACCAGCCAGAGGAATTCTAACGGACATTAGCACATAAAAAGAGGCTCACAGACTATGTTAAAATGAATGACATTCTGCTGCAAGAATTCTGTATAGCATACATCGTACTGCTTTTTCATGTACCATAGCATGTAAAGTATTGCTTCCAGAGACAAGCCCATATAGCATTCATCAGTACAGTCTTGTGAGTGCTATGTTGCTACCTATGCCTCCATCGGTAAATCAAGTCTTCGTAAGTGGGATGTCACCTACAACATCTGTCGCTATGCAGCTTCCTGTCATCAGCTGAAATACCATTGTCTGCTCTACTCAGACCTTGACTGGCTTCCTCCTCATGCATCAATGTCCTATACTCTCGACTCCACTATTGACAACATTATCAGATCTCAGATACCCAAGCCCCTAGAGGAGCTCTTTCAAACTCAGGCATCTTGCTATGACTTACGCTCAGCTGACAATGCCCTTGTCTGCATCCCTAGACATGCCACTTCCAAAGACGCTAGTGCCTTTGCCTGTCATGCCCCCAATACTGGAACTCCCTTCCACTGGCTGTTTGCCAGGCCTCATCCCATGCCTTCTTTAAGAAAGAACTACAAAATCATTTCAACTCGTCCTGTACTTGCTCCTGTATCAAATCACCCTAGCCACTTTCCATAAACCATGCACCCCTTTTGCCATGACCAGTTTTGTCCTTCTCAAAGTTTCAACAGTTCTCACAGCTTGCTGGCTTAACACTGCCCCCTGCTGTTCTCATACTTCCTATCTTGATTTCATCCCCACTCAATTCTAGTATCCTAGTTCTAGCTACCTGACTCCTATTCCTTCCTGTTAAATCTTTTCCATATCTGTTTCCTGCTTGATTAGTGTTGTGTTCACTGTCATTGTTGTATTATCCTCCTCAAATCAACATATTCCCTAATTTTTGCAATGTATTGTTTGTATGCATAACTTTGTTACTGTATTATATTTTAGCCTATGTTATTTTTCCTGCTTGTATGTACAAATTTTCTTTGACAAATCCCAAATGGTAATGTTATTTTCTCTGATGTTTTGTCAATTGGGTGTCAGCGTGGCTCAGTTGGTAGCATATCTGCCTCTAGACCAGAAGGTCATGGGTTCTTGTCCCACATCGGGATTGAACTGGCACCTAAAAATCGCTGGCATCCGAGTGCAGTATTGGGGGTGCTGTACTGCTGGGATGTGCTGTCTTTTGGATGAGACATTAAACCGAGGTCCCTTCTGCCCATCCTGGTGGGTATCCAGGTGGAAGTAAAAGAACCCAGGGCATTCTTTGCAAAGAGCAGGGAACATTCCAGGTGTCCTGGCCAATATTTCCCTTCCCACAAACCCGTTCATGCAATTATCCAGGCTGTGTGGAGGTAATGATGTGCGATATGGCTGCCACCACACATTCAGTCACTTCACTACCAGTCTAGCATTACTTGTAAAGTGCTTTGGGATACTGTGTATGAAAAGTGCTGTATAAATGCTGATTCTTCTTCTTTTCTCTTACCCTCCCTGGTCATGCCTGAAAATAGTCATTGTTATGGCTGGTGCACCTACCCAGTAAACAAAAACTAAATAAATAAATAATGATTGGTATGGAGAGGGTAAATTATGTAGAGGGGTGGTTATAGAGACAATATTCCCCTGCAGAACTGGTTTAAAGCATTTTGGGGGCTTAAAATGCCATTGTGTATGCCATTTCTTTCACTGTATTTTTTGACACAGCTTCTGTCGTTCTTGCCCCATGCCTCATATTTCTGATGCAGCTTCTGTAATTCTCACTCCATGCATCACATATTTGATGCAGCAGGCCTCTTGCATTATTTTAGGGGACTTTGCCACAGTGAACGCTTTTCTTGCAAAATACAGCACACAGCATTTGATACAGCTGGATTTGATGCAAGCTAGATGTTTTACGCACTTTGCATCAGTCTAAGGGCCCTCTGAAAATCCTGTTCTATGTATCTGTTGGATTTTTGCCTGGTTCTCAGTATGCTCATTATTTTGGGCAGATCACACCTAATTATTTCTGAGAAAAGCAGAGTTTCTGCAAAAATTGCCCAAATGTCTACTATCCCATGTAACCTTAGTTAAGGTCCCTGAGCATGTTCTTAAATAAACTAATAGAAGCAGAAGCATTGCCACTTTCATAGCTGGCTGCTCTAATAAATAAATAGATAACAAAATTTCACTCTTCCTTGTGAAAATGTAAAATATGACTCCTTTTATGCAACATTCCATCTTCTGGGATTCAACACACGAAACTATTTGTCTCACACAACCCTTCTCTTATAATCTGCTGTTGTTGTGTCGGGATTAAATTTAAAACTACACTAGACATTTGAGGCAGGATAATCAATCACCTCATCACTGGCACTGCAGATAAAAGCAAAGTAAAATAAAAAATACAGTTATGACTCCTCAAAGCATCTGTTTTAGGGAATTGGACTCATAAATCAAAGTACACTGTCAGCAGTAGTGGCAACAGTGGAGTGCAGTGTTTAAGCATCTTGTGTCCTATGCATAAATGTAATTTCCCAAAATGTCAGATGGAAAGCGTTAGAGATAACACATTGTGTGTGTCTTTGACCCAGTAAGTGCTGAAATTGCAGATCTCATTACACTGACATGATAGAATTTTGTCACTCTAACCCTTTTGTTTGTTGTTTTGCTGGCTGTAGGCATAATTGAGAAAACATACAGAACCCAAGAAGGCAAATGTGTCTTTTTTTCTTGCTTTCCTGACTTAAGAAAAAGATGCCACATCTGAAAATCCCCTTATGTAAATATAGTAAAAGCATTTGTATAGTAAACAGCAGGGATGATAATTAGAAGTTCATTAAATAAATCTGTTTATCTTAATTTAAGTTCACTCTTCACTGTTTGCTATTTAATATACCAGTTCTATTAGCCTATGTCCCTGGAAAAGGTCAGTGGGTATGGCATATACTGTATATTACAGTATATGTCAATGACCCCTATTCACTCAAACATTTTTTTCCTTTGTGCTGCTCATTCTGTCTGGCAGGAGATGCTAACGTGTGTATGTGGTACTAATGTATTCATAAGTGTTTTCCATGTGTTGTGCATGTCTACTATAAACCTACAAAACCAAAGCGGTCTGTTGGGCCTGAAAGGTGCCTGATGGCAGACTATCTCCAGTTAAACACTCTGAAATAACTACCCTTGGCCTTCTGTGCCTCCCCCATCTTGAAATAAGCTCAGATTTTTTTTGTAAACTTATACTGTAAGATTTTATACCCTTACCTGGCCTCTTTTAGTTCTAGATTCCTATAATGGCCTGATAGAGACAAGGGCATTGAAGTGGCACATTATAAGGGAGGATTTTGTATTGATGGGAGTAAATGGCATTTGAATAAAGTAGAGTAAAATGGAATCGTCATGGTTAGAGCTAAACATGACCAAACAGGAAATGCTACAGTTTGGAACTTGCTAATAGACCACAAGACTAGTCAGTCATGTTGGATTAGGACTTCAGAAAGGTAATAAACACACCAGCAAGTAGGGATACTCTACTGGAAATTGACTGGGAACATGGGACAGCTTGTTTGGAAACAGAGGTCGTCTTTGGGGGAGTTTGATTGATGTGGGGAAGATTCCAGACAAAAACAAGGGCTAGCCATGGGTAACCAGAAGTAGATGCTTAATGGAGCAGAGATGGGTGAAGATCACATCATTATCAGTTCAGGGTACACAAGGGTGCAGTAAAGGACAAACTGATGACTGAAACACACCATTTTAGCAGAAGCCTCATTACAATTAAGAACATGATCAGATGTGAACTCCAGGAACCAACTAAGATTTGAGAATCACACCCAGCTAGATTGACTGGCCTGTGAGCCAGATGTACTTGGAAGGTCAACCATTAGTTTTATTGCTGATGTTGCTGTTTCTGTTGTTGACCAGGAAAGGAAAGCTAGGTGACACTGCCTATTTGCAGCCTCATCCTGGAAGAGGGTACATAGATGCAAATCAAATCAAAGATAAACAGATTAAGTTGTTGGTGGTAATTTGGCGAATAGGCATAGAAGCATCCACAGAGACTTGGTGGGAAAGAAAATGACTGGGACATCAAGAAGAAGGAATTTTGCAAATTCTGAAGGAATTGGTCAGACAGACAAGGAGTAGATGATTCTCTTTCTGAGGTAGGGTGCCACTGGAAAGAACAAAAAGAATATCATGGGACCAAGAGTTCCAATGGCTCCACAAAATAGTCACTGGAGACACAGTATATTACAGGACTGTAAACCACTTAACTCGGCTTGGCAAATTAGAAAAGCAGAGGTGTAGTGGTGATAAGTACTTTATGAAAATAAAATTCCACAAGTGGAATCATAGTGGTCTTTGCTTTCTCTCTTCCTGTGAATTGTTTTGAAAAGTTTGCCAAGTAGCAATATGTTGTATTTCTACTATAAAGTAAAACTATTTAAACACATTTCTATAGCTTTCTTATGTTCCAGAACCTATTAATATTGGATATGCACATCAAATGTCAAAACTACACCTACAATGACAACAGGGTTAAATGCATCCAGACTTTCAGAACATTTTCACAAAATGTCATAAATAATTATACTGTGAAATAATGAACACCAATAAGTTAACAACTCCTTTTAACTTTGCTAAATGTATTAGTTTGTGAGACCTTTCCAAAAAGGCTATACATGATAATACTTATCTGCAAAGGAGGCAGAGTTGTAAACAGCAAAATATTTTCACAAAGATAAAAAATGCCAGAATTTTGGTCCATGAAAGTTCAAAACTTCTCAACTGAATGTTGTGGCATTTAGTAGGCCCATAAGTGTCTTAACAACAAGTAAGTAGTCAGTTTGTCAAATCTAGCTAAGAGGGTGACTGAGATAAAATCTAATAAACAGATACTTGAAATTACATGACATTTGTATACTTTCATGAACATTTGACAGAAAGAAAATTTGCTGATTTTTCCCTGCCCCATGACTGGGACGCAAATGAAAGATATGTCCTCCCAGCCTAAGTGGCATACCAGCCTCTCTATACAAGGTAAAAGAGAACTGAAAAGAAATCTGAAGAAATGTGATGGTCTAAGATCTGGTATCTGAAATGCGATGGCAAAACTGCAAGGTTGTGCACCTGGAGAGGGGAAATCTGAAGACTGAGTATTGGATGGAGGTATGATTGAAACATGGAAACATAGACAATGATGGCAGAAAAGGATCAATGGTGCATCCAGTCTGCCTGAGTTCCCTGTTTAGCCCTGGCACCTACCTGACTGAATAGTTTCCTGACTGAAGAGTCTTTTTAAGATGATATATCCTACATTAAGGTCAAAAACATAGCAGAAAATAAAATGGACTATGGCCAGATGTCCCTAATTACATGTGTAAAAACAGTAAATAATGGAAGCGAAATTAGGATCAGCAGTTAGCAGAAACAGTATCTCAGACTGGGTGATATAATAGGGTTTACATTTGGCCAAGCAATTGATATGGCTGCTTACAACTCACCACATCCAAATATCCAAACACTAGCTCTGGGTGTACATGGGGGTGAGTAGCAAGTCTCCTGTATGTAAGGAGATGTATTACCCAGTGTTCCTTGCTTGGGAGGCATCGCAACGATGTTGCTTAGCAACAGCTGGCATCCATCAAGTGGGTGGGCTCATACACATGCTGATGTCACAGTGATATCACTGACAGTAGGCCTGTGGAACTTGCTGATTGGTGCTTGTCACTGCAAGCCCTCAACCACCCACCACAAAAACTGCAACACTCTAGTAGGTGGCACACATAAGGGGAGCCACTGCCACCAGTGAGGCATTGAGCTCCATGTATAGTGAGTGCCTTATAAATCTATCAGTTTGCCACAATCAGAAAATAACAAAAGTTTAATACAATAGCTATGTGTGCATTACCCCTACAGATGAGGTGAAATCTTCTGGTTATTATATTGCATCTTTAAAGAAATTACTTAAGAGACATGAGGTAAAGGAATGTATAGAAACACTGAGAAGTTTTTCTTAAAAGTAAATTGTATATTCAATAGCATTACATGGAATGGTGTAGGGACAGTAATAAATGGCTGCACTAACATGAATATGGGAAAAAATTCCTCACACTCAGGCAAGTCCCCCCGAAGCACAAACAGAATTATGTATACAATGTGCTATAATGAAGTAGAATGTGATGGGATTGCATGCTAAATATGAGTACTTATAAACAAGCACTGTAGAAACTAAACAAATATCTCTGGTCAAAACTGCAAGATTCCACATGAATTACTTGTTCCAATCAAGAGTGGCTACACATCCACAGGCTTAGACAAACAGGTACTAAATACTTTTTTATGTAATGTTATGTAGCTTTCCTGTGGTATAATAGCTAACATGTAATATCTGAACATCATAAAATAGGTAATAACTAGTAAAACAGCTGTCAATGGACTAGCAACACAGAACTTTGTATAGAAACAGAATCATGCCTAGTAGCATATGCAGCTGGAGCAGGAGAAGGAAAGGGAATGGTGAAGACCTTTTAGGTAAACAGATACCTCACCTAATATGTGAGCAGAGATAATGGAAATAACAAATAACATTAGACACGTGTTAACATTTCAATACTGGTTAGAACAATAGGAGCACAGAACAAAGACTGCACTGGGTCGGGGTGCCTGGAAAAATAAGCAAACCAGGAAACAGAGAAAATCCAACATTTACCACTAAAAAATGAAGGCTGCTCACAACTACTAGAAGCATGCTAGAGTTTTATTCATGTGCCAGTGACAATAAAACCACACATCTTGACACGTTTCAGACTTTATTTGTTTGAAAAAGGATGAAATTCCAAAAAGCATCAAGACATGGTTTTATTGTCACTGGCACGTGAATAAAACTTTAGCACACTTCTAGTAGTTGTGAGCAGCCCTCATTTTCTGGTGATGAGTGTGGGATTTTTTGGTTTTCTGGTTAGAACAATACTATTCTATCACTGGGCATAGATGGGCATATAATCAGTGTAGCCAAAGACAGAATGATGATTAATGTGTATTATGAAATGGGTCAAGAAAATCTACTAACCCGACTGGCTTAGGACCTTGAATCCTCATGCTGATATCCTAGCACAACAGCACAGGAAGAAGTTCGAAGTCCTATTTACACCCATGCAACCTCTTGAAAATCATGTCCTGCTGCCGCCAGCAGCCCGCTCACTCATCCTGGCTTCTGACCTTTCAGGCGGCCATTACAAACTATCACAAATTAAAAAAAAACAAACATGCCACAGACTACATCTCTCATAGCACAACTATTCTGCTGCTTTCAAACATGCCACTGACTGACCTGACTCCTGATCATGCTCCCCCACTACTGACATTGAGTCCTCACACACTTCAGCTCCAGCCCAACCACCAGACACTGTACACAGCTGACCACTGCTGTAACTACTTAACACACAGAGGTGAAACACTGGACCAGGTTACTGGGGCCATGTGTCATGTTGAATAAACTTTATCTACTGATGGAAAAGTGACTTTTGTGTGGCTGATGTGTTCTGAGGGGACTACGTTTGGTTTGTTGCATAATTTACCTGTCAACCCCAGACCTATTTGAGTTTATAAAATTGTAAGAGTACCTGTTCAGGTCTCCCAAATCACAGTATGACTGGAGCAGACATCAGAAGAGAAGGCTCTAGGAGTGATAATTAGTAATAGCCTCAAGACCTCAGCCCCATGAAACAAGGCATATAGGAAAGTTAGCAGGATTCCTGGATGCATATTATAGGTAGAGTCTTTCTTAAACAGACAAAATGAAATGATTTTACATCTGCACAGATCTTTGGTGAGGACCCATCTGGGAATGCTGTGCACAGTACTGGAACACTCATCAAGGAGCAAGGACTGTTAAAAGTATAACCAAAGGTGGGCGAATAAAGTGATCCATGTACAGTAAGGAAAGACATATGAAGAAAGATGGAGACCTGGCACAGGGAGACATGATTGAAACCTTCAAACACCTGAAGAGTATAAACAGGGTGGACAGCCAGCAACTGTTTAAGCTTAGTGATGGGTCCATCACAAGGGGCTACAACTACAAGTTAGCAGAGGGGAAATTTCAGAAGGATGTGACGAAATACCTCTTCATAGAGAGGGTGGTGCCAGAGGAGCTGGTCAATATGAGACGGTTGCAAATTTCAGGAGATGGTCAAATAGACACACGGAACTCATGATGACAACTGGGAATAGGTAGTGGCCAACAGAGTTGGGGGTGGTGCAAAGTTGAATTGAGAGATAATTAAACCTTTTAGGGCCAAGCCATTGCTAGACTGGTGAGGGATATTTAGGAACCTGGCACACTTGATGGACTATGAGCCTTTTTCAGTTCCTAAACAGCTATATTGAGTATCTATGTATCATTAACGTCTGAGTCCCCAGTCACTACAAAATGTTTCCTACCAATTTATGTCTCACCTCTCCAATTTGGCTCACCAAGTTTGGCCACTTGCCTCCCTGGATTTGCTTTAACTGTCACTGATGGTAATCAGTCCCACTCAACAACATCCTCTGTATATCAACACAACATTGTATCAACATCCATATCCAACCTTTTTTTAATTTACAGTCACACAAGTGCAGTGTGCACATTTTATGGAACACATACAGACAAAAAAGAGAAAGAACTAAGTGCCTCAGCTTCTTTGTCTATTCTTTTTTTAAATTTATTATATGTCTGCACTGTTGCATTTGTACTTAGTTTTAGCTCATGTATTCTCCCAATAATATCTTCCCCCACCACACACACACAAATTGGGTCATACCATCAAATGGATATTGGCTCAGTGGACCAATCCCGGTCAACAAATTTCAAATAAATAAATGAATGTTAACATGTATCAACAGACAGAAACTGAACGTAATCATGTCAAGCCAACTCTAAACTTTAATTAAAAACAAAATTAAGTTCATAGGTCTAATGGTTTCAAATGTAGCCCTTTCTAAACATAATTTATTTGAAAAAGTTCATTTTGAAACTATTAGGGCTAAAAACATACTTTAATTTAAAAGAAAAGGCTTGGAGTCAGATCAAGATGAGTACAACTTGTTAATACTGTTTCCATGTCTTGATACATGTTAATACTAGAGGTGTGCAACTACGAGGGTCTTTTTCTGAATGCTTTGCAGTTGTATGTGCTCAGTGCCTTAGGTATTCATCTATTTGTTACTTGGTATTCATGAGTATAATTCCAAATTGGAAAAATGGCAAAATAGACCTTTCTGCTGTGAAAAATCATGGTAAATGTTGAATTTTGAAAGTTGATGCAAAGTTCCACAGAAAGGGGCACAGTTCTGCAGATTCCACAGTTTTTCTACACAACATGTTCCCACAGTTTAGCAAAAAATAATTGTGGTTCATATTAAAAACCAATGATTTACTTTTAAAATACTGCATTTCACTTTATGGAATTCTATGAATCACAATAACATTCTGTTATGGTTTTCAAAGGAGAACTGTGGTGTCACAGGCAGAATTCCACATTCCACACAATGCCAGTACTCACTATGTAGACAAAAATAGATGAAAAGTAAAAACAACTTAAAAACTCTAGCTATGCCCTGGTGGTCAGTACTAGATCTTCATTGAGGATATCTTCCTTCATTGTGCCACATCATAAAACTGTAAGCTGTTGGCCTCAGGACCACCTGGAAACTTTTTGCAGGCTGGGACTGCTCACATCAATACACTGCATCGGCCCCTATGTTACATCAGTGTCCCCAGCGTGCCTCAGTTCTTTCTTTCACTGTCAGTCCCTCATTGATCCACTGCTGCTGAAGAATGGCATGAGGTCATAATGCTGCAGATGAAAGAATGCAGCAAAGAATGCAGCACCCAATATCACGCAAACTCAAATAATGTCGGTTGAAACACTAACCAAACAAGGAATGCGTGGCGCATCACCCATTATGAACAGTGGGATGTTTTCTTTTTTGTGGAGGGGCTTTGACCCCCACACACCCCCGATCCCCCGGACTTTAAATAACCAACTCCAGGGGGTTGTGGACTTTGGGGATGGGTCGAAACTCCAGAGGTGAAAATTCTTTCTTTCTTTATTTAATGTTGCAACAGGATGAGACCTGGAGGGGGATCTGAACTGGTGTCCCAGGTCTCTTTCATTGCTGTGTGCTGGTGCCCTAGACACTTTACCATGGGAGCAGCTTGGCAGAACCTAGCAGCACAGCCTTCTTTAGTCATTCCACTTCCTTCTGATCAGCGACAGGGGTAGCGGTAATTCCCTTCACTGTTATTCCACTGTCGCTGCAAATGTTTTCGCACTTTCCACTGCGTGGTTTTTTTAGCCCTGTCTTGTAAGTGCTATATTAATCCAGTACCCTGAAGAATACTGTTGAACTTTTGCAAATATTTCACTGTTGCTGTGTACTTACTTCTGTCTGTCATATGAAAATGTATTTTATGCTGTGTACGAACAAAGAACCATTGTTCTGCTATTGCTGTTGCAGTGACATTAAAATCTATAATGATGACAACCACTCCATTTGTATCCGTTACCTTGGCACAAACCATGATGTTAAAGCATGCAAAATCTGCCTTGGTTTTAACCACACAACTAGGAGACTGTCTACTTCTCCAAGAAATGGAGAAACAGGCTGTGGCAAAGGCAGCTTCACCATCATCACTCTCTCTCATTCCTGGTTTGTCATTGGCCCGTCAGTCTCTGGTTGATAGGGACCAATACTGACTCGTCGAAGAAAAAAGATAAAGAAAAATTATCAAAGCTGGTAGACAAACACTGCAATGCTGACAAAAAGAAGTGAAGAAAAGGAAAAAGAAGCTTCTCCTAACCATTTCCATTTACCACTTAGATGAGGTAAGTCACTTGAAAAAGATGGGGCCCTGGCTATGGCCATGGGTCCTGCTGCCCCTGACTGTCTTACAGACACCAAACTCAGGGTCCAGCATTGGTGTGTTCTCCCCAGTCGGGGACTCATAGCTTATTTTTCTGTCAGACACTATCCCATCAACATCTCAGCCATGGATGACCCCTTTGGACTCTGTCAATGTGCAGGCATTGTACCAAACAATGTCAGAGCTGTTTCAGTACATAGTGCTGCCACCATTGATGCCTGCCTCACTGATGCCTCTGGCTTGCCCATCGTCGGTTATCCCGTCAATGCTTCCAGTTTCTGTCCCTGTTTTATGGCCAGGTTTAGATGGGCTGCCTTTGACAGGTTTTCTGTCATCAGCACCTCATTCAGGTCATCCTCCTGTAGTTGACCCCGTGCATCTAACGGTGGACGCTGATGATGAACTGGAGTATAATCCAGAATACATGGAAGAAGATGAGGAAGAGATGGAAGAAGAAGAGAACATTTTTGGTATGGTTGGATCAGACTCCACTCTATCGTTTTGCTTTGAAGGGTGTGATGAACACACCTAAATCCCCTCCTCCCCCCACGAGGATGCCTCATTTCAGGCTTTCCTTAAAATGGTACAAGCCAAATTGGAGTTCCAGGTTGAAGACAAGCATTCTTCCAAGAAAAATCTTTATGAGTTCCTGGAAATCTTGGCCTCTTCTACAGTAATTATTCTGCCTGTGCATTCATTCCTGGATGATGCTATAGTAGCTGCTTGGCATAGGCCTGTTCAGCCACTTGCAGTTCCTAGAAAGGTGAATAAACAATATCTTGCTCCTACTGCTAAGCAATAGTATTCATCACAGACTGAAACAGATTTTGTAAACAGTAAGGCATGAAAGGGTGTGTGTAAACCATATTTTACAGCATGGGCAGGGGCGTAGTAAGGCACAAGGCTAAAGGCCGAGTGACTTCAGCTGCTGGCTGTGCTGTAAAATATGGTTTACACACACCCCTGAGTGCTTTATTGCACTTATAAAATTGGCTCCTTTTTTTCTTACTTTTGGTTATTGGAAAAAGCATGTTTATATGTAGAAAAATAGATTTACTTGTGTGCATTTGTGAGAAAATAGTCTTTCCACCCACTGCAAGTGATGTCATTGATGATGTCATTGTATTATTGCCTACTTTCTTCTTCCTGTTCTTTTTTTCTCTGCTTTTCTCCACATTCAAGATATGGAATGTTTATTATGGAATACAAAAATTCAAAATTCTGCTCAGTTCCACTGGCAGAATGTTTCTCTCCCAACACACTGTATACAGACAACATAGAGGATTGTGTATGAGCAAGCATACACAACAAGGCAGTTGTGATCGAGAGATTTCCATGGTAACCAGAGACCTTGCGAGCATAGCTCGAGAGGTCCTTTACCACGGAAACCTTAAGATCTAACAACTGTCTTGTTTGTGTATGCTTGCTTATACACAATATTTTATAGTGTATGGGCAAGCATAATCAGCGCTCCGTGATCCCTCAAACAAGTCTACCTCTTAAAATAAGGCTTACTTCAGGATGTGTAGCAGCACGCCGACTTCCACATCGCCATGGGCTGCTCAACTGTGCATGCGTGAATGCGTTCAATCTTGTTGTGCTGCACCGGTAACGGACTCGGTACAGCACAACAAGGTAGTGATGCACTGATGCAAGCACAACAATGCTGTTGGGAGCATGGATTTCCATGCTCAGCCGCATTTTACCATACACTATAAAGACCTTTGTTACAACCAGAGACTCAGTTATCTCACTGTCAAGGCAAGAAGAAGAGAGTTCCCTGATAAGCAGGTAAAGATAGAAGGGGTATTTTTCACTGTCAGCAAAGAAACAGTTGTAGTGAAAATTATAAACAATACTTATTGTTTGTAATTTATTTACGTGTGTAAGGAGAGTGCGATAATCAAGGAAACAACATCTAAATCATTTGTTTTATTTTTTATTTGAGGTAGTTTTATTTTTAGGGCCCAGTTGAAGTTTTTTTACAGTGTAAAGGAAGCAGCCATGTTTGTGGTGGAAGATCAGTTCTGGCAGCAGGGGGTTAACTGAAATGCCTGTGTTCCAAATGCCCTTTGATCTGTGTTGCAGACTATTCATTGCTGAGCAGTCCTTTTTTTAACCATGTGTAAACCATATTTTACACATAAACAAGAACCAATCACATTACATTATTTTACCCTGCCATTGTATAAGTGGTTATAATGGCTGCTAATGATAGATCTAGGGTGCCTAAGCACTTGAGCTCCCTGCCCCCAGACAGTCAATGAAGTTGGATTTCATGAGTAAGAGGACTTTTGCCTCAGCTGCCCTTGTCCTAAGGATTAAAAATTATCAGGTATACATGATTAGATATCAGAATTGCCTATGAAAAACTATGGCCACTCTGGCTAAAAAAATTGCCGCAGTCCAGGATAAGATATTGGCTCAGCAAACAATTGCTAATGGACAAGAGGCAGGTAAGCATCTACTAAGACCAGCATATGATGCTTCAGATGCTGCTGCCAGAACTTCTGCCTGAGGAATCTGCATTAGGGTTAGAGTTGCTGTTTTTCCTCTGATGTGCAAAACTTAGTAATGAATGCTCCTTTCAGAGGGAAGCAGTTATCTGGGAATGATTCAGAAAATACCTTCTGGGATCTGCAGACTTCAAGTATGACTCTTAGATCCCTTTGCACTTTGAACTCTAAGCTCAAGGGAGTGGTCATGGTTCTTCTTATAGGCCCCGCGCCTGTATTAGAAGAGGTTATTCCAGAGGCCCCATCCATGCTTCACAGAGGTCTTAGCCCTCTTCTTCCCAGGCCACTAACTTGTCCCCTGGTGCCCATGCCTGTACCACAATAGATCAGACTGTTACCAGAACCCTCCATCCCCGGCTCCTGGTGTCTTCTGATTCCCCTCATGTGCCTCCAGCCCCACTGCCTCAAGAGGTTTTAGTGAGGGGCCATATCTCCCTCTCTTCTCCCTCTTTTCTCCCTCATATAGGGAGATCATGACAGATACCTGGGTTCTTGAGGTAGGTTAGCAAGGACATGCCCTAGAGTTCCTCACTGTTCCTCTGGTTACTTCCCCATTGCCAAACTGGTATCCTTAGGAACCACTTGCCTTTTTGCTGGAGCAGGTTCAATCCCTCCTCCACAAAAAGGCTGTGGAAGTAATCAAGGCTTAAGAAATGAATCAAGGTTTTTATTCCCAATACTTTCTGGTTTCAAAGTGGATGGGGATTTAAGGGTGTCTTAGACCTGTGGGACCTGAATGTGCACATAGAACACGAGAAGTTCAGAATTGTGTCCCTCCAGTCCCTGTTACCCCTTCTGTTACAAGTGGACTGGATGGTCACACTCAACATGAAAGATGCTTATCTTCAGGTCAAGAAAAGATCTGTGATTCATGCTTCAGGGCTTTCTCTCCCAATTTTGTGTCTTGCCCTTTGGCTTATGTTCTTCACGTGTCTTTACCTAAATATTTGCAGTGGCTGTGGTGGCTCTCTAGAGGGGGGGTTTAAATGCCTTCCCATACATTGATATTTGACTGTCAAAGGCCCCATCTTGGGATGCTTCAGGCAGCAGGGCCACACAGTTGTTTGACCAACTGGGCATATTGGTCAGTGAGTCAAAGTCGGTCAATACTCTGTGCCAACACCTCCAGTATTTGGGGCTGTTCTAGTCATGGGTCTGGGTTGGGAGTTTCTGCCCTCGGATTGTGCCATAGCACTAGTGGCACAGACATACCTGGTGAACTCCAGCAATTATATGTCAGTCTTTTAAGACTAATCAGTTTGATGGCTGCCATCCTGACAGTTCCACAGGCCCACTTTCACATTAGAATACCACCATGGTTTCTGCAGGTTCAGTGGACTCAGGATTCAGATGAGTTGCAGAGTCTTATATAGGTCACTCCTCCTCTTTGTCATTCCCTTCTCTGGTGGCTGGTCAGATCCAACCTGGAAAAAATGATGACATTCATGCATCCATTTCCCCCTGCTGTTCATAACCATAGATGCCTTAGGAATGGGTTGGGGGACTCATCTGAGCCCCTTTTGGATCCAAGGCCAATGGGGCCCACTGGATACGGTGTTTTACAGCAACAATCTGGAGATGAGGGCTGCTGTACATGGCCTTTGCCACCCTCCTTCATGGGAATCAGCTCTTGATTTGCGCAGAGAATATGTTGGTGATGTACTACATCAATCAACAGGGTAGAGTTCATTCATATGCTCTCTGCAGAGAAGCAATAAGAGTTTGGCTCTGGGTAGTGGATCACGGCATATTCGTGTCAGTGGTGTTACTCCCAGGAACCTGAATGCACTTGCAGATCATCTCAGTTAATCCAATGCATTCTGCCATGAATGGGAACTCTCAGACTCCATCATGCATGATCTCTTTAAAAAATGGGGTCAGTTGGACATAGACCTATTTGCAGCTACATACAATGCAAAACTGCCACATTTCTGCTCACTCACTCCAGGCATTGGAGTTTTTTGGTGAGACGCATTAAACCTCTGTTGGAAAGGGAGGTTTCTTTATGCTTTTCTCCCATTCCCTCTCATTCAGAGAATTCTGGTGAAACTGCAAGCCTAGCATGTGACCTGATTCTGGTGTCCCCTCACTGGCTCAGACAAATTTGGTTTCCACTTCCCCAGCAACTGGCAGTGAAACCTCCCATCCTAATTCTATTATGAGCCTGACGTCTGACACATGAAGAGGGTGCTCTGATGCACCTGGATCTTCAGTCTCTGCACTTTCTTGCCTGGCTCCTAAGGATGTAGAGCTCACCCACTTCAGTGTTTCCCTGACAGTAATAGTTGTGCTATTAGAAACACAGACACATAGACTTTGACGGCAGATAAGGACCGCTAGGCCCATCTAGTCTGCCCATTTCCCTACCTATAGGATAGGCCGCAGATCCTAGTTAACCAACAGCCTATTTCTTCCTACCCCCCACAAGAATTGCCTTATGTCTGTCCTATGCATTCTTGAATTCTCCCACAGTTTTAGACCCCACAACCTCCTCAGGAAGGCCGTTCCATGCTTCCACTACCCTCTCTGTGAAATAATACTTCCTCACATTGCCCCTGAACCGCCCTCCTTCTATCTTTAAATTGTGTCCCCTTGTTCTTGCAAGTCTCTTTTTCTGAAAAATGCTACCCTCTTGGACTTTATTGATTCCACTGAGGTACTTAAAAGTTTCTATCATATCCCCCCTCGCCCTTCTTTCCTCAAGGGTATACATATTAAGCTCCTTTAGTCTCTCCTCATACGGCTTCTCTTGCAGACCCTGCACCATTTTAGTTGCCCTCCTCTGGACTGCCTCTATCCTGTCTATGTCCTTGCAGAGATGGGGTCTCCAGAACTGGACACAGTACTCCAGATGGGGTCTCACCAACTGTCTGTACAGAGGGATAACAACTTCCTGCTTTCTGCTGATGATGCCTCTCCCTATACATCCCAGTATATCCCCAGCCCTCCCTACTGCCTTCTCACATTGCTTGCTAACCTTAAGGTCATTTGATATGATTACCCCCAGGTTCCTTTCCTTTTTTGTTGTTGTTACTACCTCCCCACCCATTGTGTATTCTTCCCCTGGGTTCTTGTTTCCCAGGTGCATTATTTAGCACTTCTTTGCATTGAATCCTAGCTGCCATACTTCTGACCATTCCTCCAACCTTGCCAAGTCCCTTTTCATCCTTTCCACGCCTCCTTGTGTATCAACCCTGTTGCAGATCTTTGTGTCATCTGCAAAAAGGCATACTTTTCCTTCCAGTCCCTCTGCAATGTCCCTGATGAAGACATTAAAAAGGACTGGACCCAATACTGAACCCTGCGGCACCCCACTAGTAACCCCCCTTTCTTCAGAGTGGAGCCACTTCATTAGCCACTAGAAAGCCTTCCATGCTGTACACCTATTAACAAAAATGGAAATGTTTTACTCTTTGGTGTACTAGACATGCATTAAATCCCTTTACATGTCCAATTTCTAAAATTCTGGACTACCTACTGTCCCTCAATGACTCAGGAATAGGGTATTCATCTGTAAAGGTCTACATGGCTGCTCTGTCAGCCTTTCATTGGTATCCATTTAACTTCCCATAATTGCTCTGCCTGACTCTCACTATCCCGACACTGGGTGCCCAAAACACAGGTGCCAGACATAGGAATTTATCCATGGTGGAGTTGGAATCTTAAAAGTAGGGGGGTGGAGGGAGTGCAGTCCCCTGCATTGGGGGTGTGGGGGGCACAGCCCCCTGAAACATAAAATAAACTCTGCCGCGGGGAAAATCCCGATGTCGGGCACCAATGTTTTGGGCACCCGGCACCAGGATGGGGAGTGTCAGCCAGAGTGATTACGGGAATTACTAGTAGACCCCTTTCATGCCCTACCTGAGGATAAGACAGTGGCCCAGTTGGAGGTTTCCTGGAGATTCCTAAGTGGTATCCTTGTTTTGCACCCTCCTGTGCAAGATGCAGCTCCAGTGTACAACTTTAATTTGGTCTTAGAGACCCTCACTGTGCCTCTTTTTGAGCCTGCAGCTACATGTGAGCTGTTCTTCCTCTCTTGGAAGACACTGTTTTTAGTGGCTGTGATGTCAGCTAGATGCATCTTGGAGTTACAGGCTGTGGTCGCAGATCATCTGTTCATTATTTTTCATAAGGTTAGGGTCACATTATGCTCCAATCCTCATTTTCTTCCAAAGGTTTTTCTGAAAGAACATTAAATCACACAAATAGTCAAATCAGACAAAAGACAGTCTGTTTGCTTTTCCTCTTCTACTGATAGTGGGGAGTGTCATTTACACATTCTGGACATCTGTAGGACACGGTATACCATGATATTGTCAAACAGAATTGAGCGACTCAGATATGAGCTACTCAGTTTCTGTTCCCGTAAAATTAGTCAATGGATTGGGAGAGTGAGGGGAGGGAATAGCAACTGCAGAGAGTTGTAATAGCGAAGGCAAATGACAGGGGATATGAAATAGTGTTCCGGATGAAAGGCAGTAGTGCATCCTGCTGCTGCCAAGCTGGCCGGCTGGTGTGTGGGATGTGGTCAGTGCCTGGAGTGTTGATGGTGCAGGGTTTGGGATAGCCTGTAGGTAAATTGTTTTTGGTGTTGTGATGGCCCTTAGTGTTTGCTTGTTCTGTTTTGCCTCCTGTATTTCCCTTGGCTGTGTTGTCCCAGCTGCAGTATCCCCTGTGCACACCATAGCCCCCTCCTGTGTATTCCCCTTTTCCCCAGTGTCCACGGCCCCTTGGAGTTGATTATATTAGTTTGGGGGGTGTGGGGGGCTTTCCCCCCCAAATTCAAAGTGAAGTCATATTGTCTGTGTTTTGCACTGTATAGTGTGGTAGCTGTGTTGATGTTCGGTGTTGTGCATGCAGAGCTGATATAGCATTTGAGGATATGCACTAGCTGTTATGGAAGTCACCATTTAAAAGTCGCTCTTATGACATGGAACCGGACACCGCATTGGTATTTGGATTGTATTAAGGTGTCAAGAAAATCATTTTGACTTTTTATTGCTTTTGCTCTCTGAATGGTGACCTCACTGATTTCTAAACAAGGCCTGTCTAAATGGCTGGCCAATTACATTATATTTTGTTACAAGAAGGAAGAGGCCTTTTGCCTGGAAATGGTGACAGTGTCCATTAGTGAGTCCCAAACAAACAGAATATTCACTAATTTCCACTTGCAGAGAGTGAGTTATTGTACAATATCAGTATTGAGCTTGTGTTTGGTTGTATTTGAACAGACCCCTCCTGCTGCAAACTTTTTTTCAGTTTGAGATGGCCACACTGAACTTCCTCTGGGGTAGCCCAGCTGTCCCCTTGACCCCTTCCTAACCTGAAGCATGTCTTTACCCACCTAACTCAGTCTTACATATGAATGTAGATGCAGGTGATGCACACAACTGGAGAGTGGGAATGAGGAGAGGTCTTCATCATTGCTGATTCTTGGCATGCAAGGTGGAGTATAAGGAATAATATAAAATGGGTGAGAAAATCCCTGTGCTGATTGGCTGAGGATTGGTTCTCACCATGGCAGTAAGAGAACACCACCAATGGCTAAAAACAAGTCTCTGCCAAGCAGTACAACTCACAGAATTCATAAGCCCCTTACTGTACTTCCAAATTTCCATCACAAACATGGCTGCAAAAATAATGTAATGTTATTTTCACTCAAGAGCCCCTTTCTACATACATACACAAATTTAAAAAGTCAAGTACTTTTCAGAGTTTCCATTGCTGCTGTTTCTTTGATGACCATAAAAAATACTACTATTAGAATAATGCAGAGATTTGAATTCTTCTATTCCATGGTAAACAATCACAAAATGTATTGAATGTGAAGACAGACAGATGACAGAAAGGTGAAAAACATCTGTGGAGGGACTATTTTACATTATTTAACAACATTTTATTATTATTTGTTGTGGCTTTGAAAACTTTTAGAGTGTTCATTTTTTTTAAAGTTGCCTATTTGCCCATTTTATGTAAGCAATAAGGCACTCCGGGGATGTTGGTATGTATCAGGTTTACTCCATGGTCAGGGGGGCCTGAAGGCAAAACGCAAACCCGAGTGCCTCACTACGCCCCTGACAGTGGGGTAAACCTAGTACCACCAATGCCCTGTTGTGCCTTATTGCTTAAGTGATGTGTACAAGGAAAGCAGCCAAGTATAGACCAACTGAAATAGTGGAAATGGGGATCTAGTCTCACTAAGATGTATTTGGAGGCAACATTATACGCAACATCCCCAAGTCAAACCACAGCATGATTATTTTCATAGAAATCTCCAGATGGTTACAGAGAAGGATTCTGACTTTGGTCCTTTAAAATGGTCAAAGCTCCATAATAAACAGTAAACAACTAATCTGTCAGGATTTACTTGCCATCTATACTTCCATTCAGTGTGCAGCTTATGGAACAGTTAGAAGTTTCCTAAACTGTTACAGGTCAGAACTGATATACTATATTTATGATAGACTAAACCCTACTTTCATTAGAGTTTAAAGACACTGTCTGCACAAATGCAAATTACACATACTTTCCATTCTAATCTCAGTTAATGCCAGTTCCCAAACTGTTCACACATTGCAGTGTGTGAAAATATTTCATAATGTGTACCAGATGACAGGAGGAAGCCTCTTATTCACATTGGAGGTATATTCTCCTTGGGAGGGGACGCCAGTCTTTTCCTAAACTAAAATTAAATAATTTCTTTACATTAACTGGTTAAGCACACTGAGGTTTTCATTTATATTAACAGTTGAAATCTAAGAGAAGAGAGCTAATCACAAATGAGTTTCTCACATTTTGTATCTATGGCAGAAATCTTTCACAGACAGAAAGAGAAGCTACTTTGTTGACTAAACTAAGGGGAAAAGCCTTGAGGGAAACAAGTAACTGCATGTACAGTAACTATAGAAAGCTGTATTGGTTTCTACTATTTCAGCTGTGATACCAGTTCTCACTTTTGATAAGGCTTGTACTGTTCTACTTGACAGCCTAATTTTGGCCCAGTAACTCAAGACATTATATAAAATAAAACAGTGCTGTGCAGAATACAGAATTCCATCAATGGAATTATTGTGGAATGACCGTTCTGTTAGTAGAATTTCTGCTGGAATTTCACTGGTCCTTTTGTGGCATTCTGCCTGCTGTGATCGGCCAAATTATATTCCGTGAAACAGCATTTTTCCATGGAAAATCATTCTGCAACCATTTCTGAGGAAAATATAGAGCTCTGCAGAATTGAATTCCACATAAATGTAGCAGAAACTCCATAATGCATTATTCCACTGCGTGATTCTGCCATTCCGTTTTTGACAAAATTCGTCAGAATTTTGCAAATTCCATGAAATTACATTCTGCTGGAACTGGAAAATTCTGCACACCACTATAAAATATGCTTTGATAATGGAAACATTGAAAATGTTGGTAGATAATGACCTATCAGCCCATCTAGTCTGTCAAATCCTGCCAAGTTATGGGACAGTGCCCTGTCAGTCCTCATTTCTTCCCCTCCCTTCCCCATCTGCCCTCACACGCACTTTTCCCATGTGTCTGTTCCCCCTGTTTTGAACCCCACGTACTGTACTGTCTCAGTACAAATAATGATCTGTTATGGAAGTTTGTTCCTGTCTGCCACCACTCCTTTCACAAAAAAAGTACTTCCTGACATCCTTTTTTGAACCTCCCCCTGCCAGTTTCATGGAGCTTCCACTGGTGCCAAAGTTACCACTCACTGTAAACAACCCACTATTTATGATCTTGCTTATCCCATAGAGGTACTTGAACACCTCAATCATATCTCTTCTCTTCCTCCAGCCCTTCAGTGTGTACATATTGAGATCCCCAAAGCATTGATCATAAGACCTCCGTTGTTGCCCCTGTATGATTTTTGTAGCTGTTCTCTGTACCACCTCCTGCCTATCTCTATCCCTTCTCATGTGTAGGCTCCAAAACTGCACACAGTACTCCAGATGTGGGTGGAACCTGGGATCTATGCAGGGCAATATTACTTCTCATTTTTTTTGCTAGTGAACCCCTACCGATGCATCCCAGCATCTTATTAAATTTTCCTTCAGTGCTATTTCACTACGCTGATGCCTTCAAGTGCTCAATTTTTATCAGCCCAGGTCCATTTCCTGCCTTGTGCTCTCCACTATGACCCCATCCATCCTTTATTCCATTCTTGGTTTCTTAGCCCTATGTGCATTACCTTGCATTTTGTTGTGTTAAGTTTCAGCTGCCACATTATTAACTAGCTCCCCACTCCTTTCAGATCCATCCTCCTGGCCCCTACTCCCTCTTTGGTGTTCACTCTACCACAGATCTTGATGTCCTAATCTAAGAGGCATATCTTATTGTAGAACCCCTCCACTATGTCACATGTAAATATATTAAAAAGTCCTAAAGCCAATTCCTGTGGCACCTCACTTGTGTCTTCTTTTACATCTGAGGGCTCTCCATTTAGGAATAACCTCTGGTCCCCCAACCCAGCCAATTTTTTACCCACCTCATTATCTTATTCCCTACCAGCAGACCACCCAGTTTATTTACCAGTCTCCCATGTGGGATGGCGTCCAAGGCTTTGCTGATAGCTAGGTACAGGATATCTACTGCCTGACACCTATCTTCAACCTTTGTTGACCAATAGAACAATCCAATCAAGTTTATCTGTCACAATCTCCTACTGGTAAATTTATGAAGCCTGGAGTCCTGCAGACCATTGGCCTTCAGAATTCCTATTATACTGTCCTTTATAATAAATTCCAATAGTTTCCCCACTATAGATATGTGACTGAATGCCAGGAATGGCCTCTGTCTTTTAACACTTTCAGATGAATCACATCCAGGCCCAGTTATTTATTCAAATTCAGTGCCTGTAGGCTCTTTAGTGCTCTTTCCTCCATAATGGGCTCCATGATGGTGCCTGTGAATGATTCCCCATTTACTTTTATGCTGTTATCTGGCAGAGGGCCCTGGTTTTGTCTGTCTGTGAACACTGAACAGAAATAAGCATTCAGTAAAAGCATGCATGTCCTCACAAGATCATGTGGGTTTTGTTCAGCATGCTCATACATGTGATATGTCCAACTTGCTTAAGAGGGAGATTTGGGTCAAATTAGGAGGGAGATTGGCCTGCTAGTAGGGAGATGCCATAACGTCGTGAGTTTGTCCCTAAATGGCATCAAAAAAATAAGAAAAAATTCATTGCAAAAATTTAATGTATTTCATTTTGTCAAGAATAAGCACTACAAAGAATAAACAACTAGTTATATAGCATTATCAGATACATTGTTCATCACTGATTTAATTTTTATGTGTCTTTATCTGCCCAAAAAACATGGATATTTTGGACAGAATTTTACTTAAGCAGGAGATTTTGTTTCCCAGGAGGGAGGGAGGGAGTTCAGTCAAAAAAAACAGGAATCTCCTGCGTAAAGAGGGAGATATCACATGTATGCATGCTTGACATTGTCTATACAGTGACAGAAAACTCAAGATGCTGCATCTTAAGGCAGGCCTGATTACAGCAGCTGCCGCATCAACCCAAGTTATGTGCCAGTGTAGCTTGTTCCTTCCATAGGATGTCACTGCATGATGCTGCCAAGGCTGCCAGAAGGCTTCACCTACTCCAAGGGAGGTGGGAGGACAGAGGAGAATCCAAGAAGAAAAACCCATGTTCTTTCTATAAGATGACAGATTTCTGCACTTCCCTGGGTCCTAGTGCCTGCCACTTGATACTAGTCCACACAATGGACTTCTTCACAGGGGAGGACAGCTTTCCCCCAGAGCCACTGCCATAGAATGGACATTGTGTGGGATGTTGAGGTGGCCCATGACCAAGAAGAATTGAGATCAACTGGGCCTAAAAAAATGTTTATCCCTCAGATCTGGATATAACACTAACAAAGCTGGCCGGGAGATAAAAATCTCTATTAAATTAAAATGTTTATTTTCTAAAAACATAGAAACATAGAATTGAGTAAGCAGTTAAAACTTATAGTTTGTCATCTTTGCCTGTTTTTCTACCTGAGGCATACTTACCTACCTGATCTTGACTAGACTGGATTCCTATTGACAGATCATCCTCACTTCTTCCACTCTCCACCCCCTTCCTTGACTTAGTTTTTAGCAGCACCTTATAGTTGTCCCATGCTCTCTCAGAACCTGATACACCTAAGCATTCACCACCCCACCTTGGTAAACTATTCCATCCATCCACCACCCTTTTCATGAAGAAATACTTAATTTAGTCCTTTCTGGATCTACCCATCAGTTTATACTCATGTCCCCTGGTTTCTGATCTCTCATTATGCTTAAACAGGTCATTACACTCTACCCTATTTATCCTCTTGGATCGTTAAAGTTTTCTGTCATGTCTCTCTCTCTCTCTCTTTCTCTCTCCCTCCCTCCCTCTTTCTCTTAACTGAGGTGAGCACATGCCCTCAAATGATTTACTTTTCTAACTCTGTATCCTTATTATAGAACACATTTGAACAGATTCTGTATGGTCCTTGTCCTTTTTAAACTGCAGGCTCCAGAACTGGATGTAATATTCCAGATCATGCCTCAAAAGTAATCCATAGAAGGGGAATGGCATCCCTTTTCTTCTACTAGAGATCCAACTTCCCAATACATCACAGCATCATGTTTGCCTATCCAAGTACCTTGGTTCGATGGGTTGTTGACTTAAGGCTGTCAGTAATGATGACCCCCAAGTCCCTTTCTCCATGGGTCAGATGAATTTTTTTTTTACCCCCAACCAATAACTGGGCTTCATGTTTCCCTAGCCTAAGAGCATAGCTCGACATTTTTTAAGATCCAGCATTTCTGGGACACTCTTTATGTCCCTGACCCCCTCATCAGAGTTTACCCTGCCACTGAGTACAGTATGATCTGCAAAGTGGAAAATGTTTGCTTTGATTCCTTCCTCTGTTCAGGGTTAGAATGTGTACATTTCTGGACAAACCATGGCCCCTTGTTATCAGTAACTGGGCCTGCTGCTTATTCAGCTGTCTATGTTGTGCAATTAGGCAGCAGCAATGTATGAATTCCATGGGATAGGACTTACAAACGCCTAACATGACAGTAAGTCTCCATTCAGGTTACTGCGAGAGCACCACATCATGTGTTAGTGTCCTAACAAAAATACAGAACACACTCCAAGGGAGTTGAAGGTAATGTGATTCACTGGTTACAGTCAACAACTGTAAGCCAGGAGATGCCAGTTTGAATCGAACCACATCCAAAGACTCACTGCATGATCATTAGTTAGTCAGCCAACCACCTTGTGGCAGTGCTTCAGTCCTCCTAATTATACACAGCAGATGAACACATTAAGAAATATCTGGTGATTTTTTTCCCAGCCACATCTGAGAAATTAGGATCGCCCAGTAGTGTCACATTCCCTAGGGTAGTAGCCCTTTTGATCTGCTCCCCTAGCACTCAGTCCCACTTTTTGGACTATGTGTTCTGTAGACCACTCCCACTCTGAGGTTCTTCCCTTTTACAAAAACCAGCTGCCCCCACTCTGTTTCTATCCCCAATACCATCTAAGGTCCTTCCCTTCCATCACCTTAATGCTGTCCCTAGTGTGAAGTGCCAACCCCTGCCCCTGCTTGTATCCCTGTCCATTCATGAATAGGGAAGTTCCCAGAATAGTAAGGTCTCAGTCACGGTTTTGTATTGTCCATGTTTCTGTGATACAATCAGTTATGGCTGGGCTTCTAACACCACTGTATTAAGATCCTTCATTTTCTTCCTGAGGCACCTAACATTACATTAAACCACCTTTCACAAGTTAGCTTAGCCTTTCCCGTGCCTGCTGAACTACAAATACCCTCTTCTGTCTAGTTTGATAACTGAAAATGCCTTTTTTTTCCACCTTCTATTTATCTCTCCCTGTTCTCTCCTTGGTGGCCCCTTTCTGACTGACCCCCCCAAGCCCCATCACCTGGATCCATCGGGACTTACCTTAACCATCGCCCTCTGCCACAGGACTTGTGGTTGTGCCCGGCCACCGGTGTGGGGCCTGCAGGGGGCAAGTCATTCAACTAGCCACCTGGGGTGGTTTTTCATCCATTTTCTCCCCTGGGCCTATGTACGTGCAATGGACATGATGTCTGAACTCTGCTTCCATCGAGACAGCCCCAGCACCCTGCACGTGAGTTCCCTTCTCTGTGTGGTGATGAGCATGTGCTGCCACCAGCCATCACTGGGTGGTGGCAGCAAGCAGCACACCACTCTAACTCCTCTCCCTGAGGAAGGAGAGCTTCCTTGGGATGCTTGATCCTTCCTTACCCCACCAACCCCCTGAACAACCCAGTTTCATTTCTGACCCCAGGTCGTCAGTGTGGCAGGAGGTAAGGTTCCCAGTGCCTCAACCCTCCCCGCCACTGGACCAGCATGATTATGCCTTTTTGAAACTATTACCCTCTTTTGAAATAACAACTAAATGCACAGGTATTTTCATACTTATCCTTTCTATCTGTGGATACTGTATTAACATGTAGATATTGTTTGTCTAAATCAATGCAGCTTAAGGTCATTCTAAGTAAGCAATGGATTAGCCTTATACTTTTAATGAGGCTGTAATGATTCAATTGTATCATGGTTTTGTAGTTAATTTTGTAATTTTATTTTAGTTTTTGTTGACCGGAAAGGAGGGCTAGACAATTCTGCCTATTTGCAATTTCCTCCCGTGGTGGGGGTGGGGGTATACTGATCAGACTGACACATTGAATCAGTATAGGCTGGTGGGGAAGCACCACATTTTGTAGACAGTAAATATGCCAGCATCCAGTACAGTGATAGCATATTGCTGACACTCGGTATTGTGCTGTCAATAACCAATGTGTTTTTTGAGGAGGGATGTGCCCCCTGCACCCTCCATGGCCCCCCACACCCTCACATGTAAATATAATCAACTCCAGATTGGAGTTGTTTCAGGGAAGGGGCACAACACTGGGAGGAGCCACATTGATGAACCACAGACCATTACAGTGACTTTCGCAGTAATGGTCTTTTGTTGTTTTTCACTGTTTTGGTTTCGCTGTATTGTGGGACACTGGGCTGGTGGTGGTATTTTTAGTGAATGGGGGAATTCAGTAAAGACATAGGAGAAATTCCCCTATTCTTTTCCACAAATGCTATGGATCTTTAACATCCACCAGAACAACCACCAGAACAGGCAGTCTTGAACTCAGTTTAACATCTCATCTGAAAGATGATACATCAGGAGTGCAGCACCCCACACATGCTGCACCACATTGAGAGTATTTGTTTTATCTCAAGTTCCTGGTGTCAGGCTAGATTCCATAACCATCCAGTCTTACAGCTTCAAAGGTGAGTGTTCAACCTGATGAGCCACTGACACTGCATAATATATTACTGACTGTAATGAAAGTTGTTTTGTAGGTGACAAAATCCCTAATGTGCTGTAGTGCAGAGGTGCTACTTTACTTTATTGCTCCAGTGAAACATGATGGTAATTTGACAGATATAATAACTTTTTATCAAGTATCTAATTTGGAGACCAGATTAGGGTATAAATTAAATACAAAGCTCCTCTGTTATAACTCATAGACACTACCTTTTTCTTCATATCCCTTTTTCCTTAATTTTTGCATAGATGTTTCATTTTCAGTGAAAGGTTTCCTTGTGCTTTCTACTTGTAAAGTGTATTAGCTTCTAGTGCATCCATGCACAAGTAATGGCAATTAGAGATGAGAGAGTGCAGAGCGGGTAAAATACTAGTGTTGATACTCAAGATATAACACTGTAACATATTAATGGAAGGCTGGAAGTGGCTTTAGGACCCCCATGATAAGCAAGGATGAATTAGCATGCTATGTAAACATATACTAATTTATAGGGATTCACTTCACACTGTTCTAGTCAGAGTACTCTGTAATTCCCCTGGTAAGAAGAAATATGTCCAGACTTATCTTAAAGACCCATATTGTCTTCCTGCCCACACTCTAGGAGAAGATGTGCTTCCCAGTGATACCTCTGCATTTACCACCAGTGAACTTCAAGGCATGTTCCCACTTCCTGCTGAGGACACCAAGCCAAGCATCTCTGTCTTTTTAATCTGGACCATAACCTTGAGTATGAGGGTGACTGAGATCATATCCCCTCTCAGCCTCCTTTTTCAAAGGTAAGCTTGTCAAGGGCCACAAACCTCCTCTCAAAGCATTTTCCTCACATATGACTCATCGACATTATGAGAGCCTATGCCCTAAAGTTTTCCAAAATTTGAGTTCTGTATCCCATACATCAGAGGCAAAGGGTTGAGACTTAGATGATCATTTCATGTATCAAACAAAATAACTTAATTTTTCATGTCTGACTTTTCTGAAACTACCAAAGAAAATGTGCAGTTATGAAGGGATAAAAAGTAAAACCAAAGATACAGTAAGAAAAACAAATGTGTAGTTATGTAAAGTGGAAAATCAGTTTAATATAGGAAACCAGGAGTGGAGCTCAGAAATTGGTAGCAATAAGACACTATACCATAATAGCAATGTTGTCTGTAGAGATGAACGAAGTTGGCAGTCTTTGCTTTGTGAATTAATTTGCAAAGAATACAAACTTCTCGAAGCATGAATTGTTGACTTCATTAAGTTTTTCAGCAGGTAAAGCAGGACTTCTTCATGTAAAGTCATGCAAATTTGCCAGCAAAGTTGTCACTTTTGGATGCCTTCACCCAACAAAGTGCCATTTGTCCATGAAAAATATTATGACGTGGCGAAGCATGAAGATGGTGCTAGGGGAGGGAACATCATGAAGATTCAGGAAGTTGAAGATTTCCCACTTTGCATGACCTTTGTCAGCATGTTTACATTCACAGTGTCACTCATTGTATTCGCCCATTTTCAATGATTCATTGCCAAAAGTGATAAAAACTTTGACAAAACAGGACCAGAGTTGACAATTTTTTCTGCTGAGCATAATGAGTGTTGAATATAAAGATGAGACTGAGCCCATTATCACAGACGTTATTATTTAAACATTTTTTTAAGTCAACAGAGCCACATACAGTATGAAGAATTACATATATAGTCATAATTACTTTTCAATGTTATGCCAACAGCAGACTAATTATTATTCGTTAACTAGCCACAGAGCAGACTTGCTGCAGAAAGCGAAATCTACAAATCTGTTCTATATTTGTTTACTAGGAGGGAATATTTACATATACAACTCTGTAAAATGTAAAATCTCTTAAAGAAAGATTGCCATCCACTGTAAATTAAAAGACAGGTGTTTACTGAAGTCTTGTTATTATGGGAAGTGACTCAGATTTGGTGCAGGCTTAGTGTTTCCTTGTTCCCTTGTACATATTGGAAGATGGCTGTACATCCTCTTCCTGCACATTTTCATTATCTGACATTTTCAGCATTTCCCAGTCGCTGTAAATATTCTCCTCGGCATCTAACTCAGACTCACAGGGGCTCTAAATCATTTGATCTACATGAATCTTCCACCTCCTCTCCTACAATTCAGGCAAGTACTGTATATTACAGGACCCACTAGTCCTTTGTAGTTCCAGGAATCCATTTCTCTTATCATTCCCCTTGCCAGTAATTCCAAACTAACACCGAGTGTTCTGGAGCAACACCCCAGTAAGAATGAAATACTGTCACACTGAAGCTGAGCATTTTTATGTTGCTTGCACGCATGTGCAAGTAACATAGTGCCATCATCGGAGATTTCGGAAATGTGTCACCTCCTCCTCCAATTCAGTCAGTGTGCTGGCAGGCACGGCCCCTGTAAGCCAATGCATTTTAGAGCTGTCTATGACACGCCCCAAAATGCAGTGGCATACAGTTGAAAGGGGGAGCTACGCTTCAGTGAGCACTGATGAGATATCAGCTGCTCACGTGCAGCCCCCCCACAGACAGCCACGAGCGCAGTATGCCTCAGACAAATTGTATAGTCAAGGGTGCCCAATCCCGCTCGGGCTGAGCTGCATCCCCCAGTAGTAGGTGCCATGCTGGGAGCCCACCCCAGCATGGCAAGCAATCACTGGCCGGCGGGGTGCCCAATCCCTGGCAGCTCGAAAGCCCGTCCTTATGTGCCACGCTGGGAGCCCACCCCAGCGTGGGCAACAATACCATGTGGCCGACGGGGTGCCCAACTCTGCTGGCTGAACACCCCTCAACATCTTGTGCCACGCTGGGAGCCCACCTCAGCTGGCAAACGTCCCATCTACGCTCTTTTTTTAAACCTGTAAACGAAAATGGTACAAGGCGTGTCTCCCAGCCCCCTTCCCACAACCGCACCCACCCACTGCGCACCCAGCCTCCCCACACCCCCATACTTACCTCCGGACTCCGGTAGCGGCGATCTTCGATGGACGGGAACACGTCTGCACTCTTCAAAGCCAACCGCAAACTGAGGAAATGCCAGTAAGCTGTATAATGGGCTAGATAGGAGGTTTCAACTTTGTTGCATATCTCAGGCATTTTTGGGAATTTTGCACAAATTTTCAACATGAGGTTTTGGGACCCCTTCTCGCCCAGATAATGTCACTGTCATGGCGTTTTCAGGCCCCGAAGGGTGATTTGCGCAGTGACTGCGAAATCACCATCGGGCCTGAGTACCACCATGACGAGTGACATCATTCATGAAAGAAGGTCCCAAAACCATGCTGAATTGTGCTAAATCAAAAATGACACTTTATTTGCATGAGCGTCGTTAGCAGTTCCACGCACACTGTAGGTTTGCGAATTTTCAATATTTTCACTCCAGATTTTCAACATTGCCATTTTACCACACCTTCTTATGAGTAGTACAGCTGTCATTTTTCACATCTCACCCAAAACGTGTTTCCGCCCATGTAGCGCACAATGGCACAGTCGGTGTGTGAAATCAATGTATGGGACACATTAAGAAAATCACAGTGACACTGTTCATGAGCAGAGGTCTTAAAATGGCTGTGTTGAAAATTTGGTGAAAAAATTCCTAAAAATGACTTTTACGAGTGTGCGTTGCACAGTTCCTACGCATGCTTGTAAGTTTGCGAATTTTCAATATTTTCACTCCAGATTTTCAACATTGCCATTTTACTACACCTCCTCATGAGCAGTACAGCTGTCATTTTTCACATCCTGCCCAAAACATGTTTCTGCCTATGTAGCGCACAATGGCGCAGTCGTGTGTGGACTCAGTGTATGGGACACATTAAGAAAATCACAGTGTCACTGTTCATGAGCAGAGATCTTAAAATGGCAATGTTGAAAATTTGGTGAAAGAATTCCTAGAAATGACTATTTTATTTTACGGTGTGCATTACTGTGGTTCCCACTGCGCTCGTGAGTTTTAGAGATTTTCAATATTTCCACTCCAGATTTTCAACATTGCCATTTTACCACACCTCCTTATGAGCAGTACAGCTGTCATTTTTCACATCCCTGCCCAAAGCGTGTTTCCGCCCATATGGCGCACAATGGGCGCAGTCGTGTCAAACTCAATGTATGGGACACATTAACTAAATCACAGAGATACTGTTCATGAGCAGAGGTCTTAAAATGGCTATGTTGAAAATTTGGTGAAAAAATTCCTAAAAATTACTGTTTGATAAAAGCGTGCGTTGCGCAGTTCCTACGCACGCTCGTAAGTTCACAAATTTTCAATATTTGCACTCCAATGACTTCCAAATACCTAAACAGCACATAGAAGCAAGCAACATTTGGCATTGACAAATGCTTGTTGTGTTTGGTATGTGCCTGCTGCCATATTTTGTAGTACATCGGGTTTAGCCACAGACAAGCAAAAGTGATGATTCTGTTTGTTTTTCTTATCTATTACTTTTCCACAGGGTAAAACATAGACATCTTTCTAAGAAAAATTCTGTTTAGCTTTCCCAGGTACAGAATATGATGTATTTCAATAACAGATTAGGAAATATGCTATACAGTGGCACCGTGCCTCAAGACTTATCTAAAGGCCAGTAACATTTGTCAAGGGATTGCATGTATGGATGGGCCTTAGTATGCTGCTTGACCATACATAGCTGCAAAAATATCTGAATCTTTCAAGAGGCTAATAGTGAAAGCAGAGGTGACTGTCTATCGACAAATACAGAGCAAACGATTTTACATAGAAAGATAACATTTTTCTGCAGATAAATGCCCCATGGCTTATCATGTCTGCTCCAGACTTATGTGACAGCTCTAGTGGCTTACTCCCTCCCCCTCCCTTTTTATACTGTTTTCCCAGGCCCAAGTATCAACTCCACCCTGTTTGAATCCCACTGCTGACTTTGCACAGACCCATCCTCCAGCAGCTTTTCGGCATCTCAGCCACCCTTCCATGAAAAAAAATATTTCCTGGTTTCTCTCTTAAATCCCACCCATCAGCTTCATGGAATTTCATGTGGTACTTGTATTCCCCATTCAGTTTGAACAAATACCTGCTCTACGCATTGTTCACCCAATGGAGGTATTTGTAAGTTTCAGTCATGTCCCTTTTTTATATCCCCATGTACCTGCCTCACATGAGTATCCACTCATGCCCCCATTTCCTCAAACTTTAATTAATGATAAATAGTTTCTCGCAGTTCACCTTGTTTCTTCCTTCCTTTCAGGAACTTGTAGGTCTTTATCATATCACTCCTTTCTGGTCTGGTCTTCAGCAAATACATATTCAGCACCTTGAGCCGATCCTCAAAAGAGCTATACTGCTGCCCCTGACTCATCCTGGTCACTATTCATTGCATTGTCTCTAGCCTACCCATATCTTTCCTGAGGTGAGGACTCCAGAAATGGGCACAGTGCTTCAGGTGTGGCCTCGCCAATGATCTATAAAGAGGTAGTAACTACCCTTTTTCTTCTACCGTCAATCCCCTTTCTGATATATCCCAGCACCTATTTGCCTTACAATGGTCCTTGTTGCACTGACTTGATTGTTTAAAGGGACATTATCAATCCTTTACTTACTTTCTTTGTCAGTATTCATAAATGTGCCTGTATTGCCTGCAGCAGTTTATCTTGTGCTGCAGTATACATAGTGGCAATTAATTCCCCACAAAAATATTTACTTTTATGAATTTTATTGAAAAGTGATACCCTGTTGGTTTGCTCCTATTCTCTGCACCCATGGCCAAAATGTAGTCACATTTGTAAGTGGCGCCTGAAATGATGGACGGCTAATTCATTGACTATTCTACCTGAGTTCAGCTAAATACAATTTCTAATAGGAGAAAGTAAGCTGAACTTGGGAAAGTGTTTCTTTTTTAAAAATTAGCACTCAAACTTAGGTAAATCACAGTCTGAAAGTCGAGCCATGATACTAGGCAAGCGTGTATGTATTCCACCTATTGTGATGTGCAGAATAATATGCCATGGAACAGTAATTTTTTCAGCAGAAAATTATTCCACAACAGTTTCTGCAGAAAATATTGTGATCAGCAGAATAATATTCCGTGGTACAGTGATTGTTTCTGTGGAAAATCATTCCACAACTATTTTATGCTGTGGAATTCTGTCATTCCATTTCCGGTGGAATTTGATGGCATTTCAGCAGAATTTTGAATCTTCCACAGAATTTCGTTCAGCCGGAATTTGAAAATTCCATACAGCACTAACAAATATGACTGTACTTTGGCATTGGGCATGGAGAATAGGAGCAACCTACAGGGTTTCACTTTTCTGTAAAATTCATAAAAGTGCAGACAGGTACTTAAAGCAGCACTGGGCTAAAAGGAGTGGCAGCTTTTTAAAGTGAGGTAACTTCTAGCACACTGTGGGTTGAGTTGGCACAACATTTGGATATTTTAATACATTCAAATAAGAAATGAAACATTTTTGTTTCTATTTATAGCACTATATTTTCAATAAGCCACAGAATGAAATAATATTGAAAGCTAGAAGCTATGACACAATGGTAATATACCTTATGTATGTAAGTTGCATTGTTTAAGGATTCAGAATCAATACTTTTACATGGAAAGATATTAGTAATTTGAATTATGTTTTTAACAGAAAATAAAAAAGGCACAGGGTCATAATCTCGCATGATAGAATGCTGCATGTCAAGATCGCACTGCCAATACAGCACAGTTCTTGCCATGGGGCCTATCTCTTTTATCTGTGGGGGGCTCTGCCCCACCACCCCTTACAGGGAGCTGCACCCCCCAAACCCCCCACTATAGATTCTCAACTCCAGGAGGGGTTCAAGTCAGGGAACGCACAAAGTTGTAAAAAATAAAAGTTTCTGTGACTGGGAATCAAACCCTGTCCCAGAAGCACTGCCTGGGTTCCCTGCTGCTGTGGCTTAGTCCATTGAGCAACAGCAGTTGGTCAGTGGAACTCACTCCGAGCAAAGGTCTCATCCTCTGCCTGGGAGAGTGAGAATGGTGCAATACTACATACAGCAGTATACGCAGTATTGAACTATTCGCTCACAGGTGCAGCGCTGTAGTAGGTAAGCCATAATGTTGAACACTATTAAGCATGAAAGATTATGACCCGGTACCAATAAGAAATCTCTTTGATAAAGCTCTGAAAGTATAGAGGAAAATGTTGAGGTTATGTAAATAAAATCAAGTTAAAGGAACAAGCTCATGACTGTGTCTCAGTTTATTAGAAAAGCTTAGCTATGGCCCTTACCATTTCTTCTTTCTGAATTACGCAGAGGCCTGGATTTTCAGACTGTGCCAGGCTGTGGTGCAAGCCTTGGCGCAACCTAAATGGGCTGCTCAGGGGCATTGACAGGGTGATATTCAATGGATCTGAGCCATGGCACAGCATCGCTGAATATTGCACCCTGGCCACCCCACAGTGTGCATGGTGCATTGGCACTGTGCCAGCGCAAGTGGCCAGAGTGGAGCAGGGGAATGCGCTAGCGCAAATTCCATTGCGCTAGGTGCAACAACAGCGATATTCAAAAGTGCACATGCAAATGGGGCCATAATGCATGCAGGGCACAAATGGGACCATTTATATGTCATTATGGCCCCATTTGCATGCAGGTGTGCTGATCCTTGGCGACTCGTACCTGGCGCTCTGCTAGGCTGCAGCCGTCGGGGACTGACGCCCCCTGAACAGCATGGCAATGTGCTCCACTGCCTGATTGTGGGCATGTGTAGAATTAAACACTGTTCTATATCCCTGGTGGTCCAGTGGACCACTTCACGCCTGATCACAGGCTTAAGTATAATGATAATCGTCCCATATCCCTGGTGGTCCAGTGGACCGCTCGCAGTCCGATCACAGGCATATGTCCTAATTTAAAAGTCCAGTATCCCTGGTGGTCCAGTGGACTGCTCGCAGCCCAATTGTGGGCATCAGTAGAACATTAATGTCACACCAACCCATCCCCGGTGGTCTAGCGGTACCCCCTCCCACCCACCCACTGAGCCCCACTGCCCCTTGCCCCCAGTCAGTGGTGGGCAGCAGCTTCCCATCCGCTTGCTGCCCCACCACCCACTGACTGACACCGTATGGTAGGGTTGTACGCCCATTGGTCCACAGCATGGGCCAATGGGCATGCAGCCCATACCATAGTACACAGTCCAGATATGTGAATGGATCAGAGGAGGGGCCTGGGGTAAGTAGAAAACTCTGTGACCTTCTCAGAGGTGCTGCCTTTCCACAGCAAGAGGGAGGCAAGGGATCTCCTCAACAATAACTTCAATGATTGTCTGAAGAACTGGTGAAGAGAGCAAGGTTTTGGTTTCATTGGGGAATGGGGGCCCACCTGTGGGGATGCAGACCTGTACAGGGTGATGGCCTGCATCTTTCCAGCAAGGGCACTGGTGTCCTCAGTGAAAGGTTTGAATGCTTCACTGGCAAGCATTTAAACTAGCCAAGGGGTGGGGAAAAGGAGAAGGGTAAATCATACCACCCACCCCCACAGGTTAATGCAAACTGCAAGGAGGATGCAAATATATATGTAACCAGAAATTAGGAAAATGAATGTAGGATGCAGAAAAGGGCACCAGTACAGGTCACAAAGGGAAAGGCAGGGGCAGGATGGCAGCAAGAAAGGGAAAAGTTGGTGGGGAAAGAAGCAGGTGGGTAAACACAGGATTGAGGGGGCAGGCAGCAAACCATGGAAGGCCATGGTTATAAACACCCGCAGCCTGGAAAATAAAATCCCATACCTGGTGACCTTGATAGTACAGGAAGATCTGGATATAGCGGCAATAACAGAGACCTGGTTTACTGCAAATCGTGACTGTAACACAAATGTTCCAGGTTATGCCCTATTCAGGAGAGACAGGGGGAGTAAAAAGGGGGGAGTGGCCCTGTACATAAGAGAGGGTATAAAAGCAACAAAGATGTAGGGTAGACAAGGGGAGATGGAGGCACTGTGGGTCACCCTCAAGCCAGGCAATGGCACAGCAATCTGAACAGGGTGATCTACAAGCCTCCAGTGCAGGGGGAGGAGATGCACAGGGACCTAGTGGATCAAATTCAAGAGATGGCAACAAAGGGTGAGGTATTGCTACTGGGTGATTTCAGTGTCCCAGATGTTGATTGGAACATCCAAGCAACTGCTTCAACCAGGAGCCGGGACATCCTGGATTCCCCACAGGGATGGGCCTCAGACAGTTGTTGAACAATTCCACAAGAGAAGGGGCAATTCTGGACCTGGTATGGACCAATGGGGCAGAATCTCAGATGTGCAGGTGGAAGGTCAGCTGGGATCTGGTGACCACCACATAGTGTTTCTTTAACATGGGCACAGGGACACAGTCTAGTCAAACTAAGGTGAGAGTCTTGGATTTTAGGAGGGCCAATTTTGCTAGAATAGACAGGTGTATCAAAGAGGCCCTGGCAAGGAGGGAGATAGGTGGGGGAGTTGAGGATTAGTGGGAACACCTGAAGGGAGCCATAAAGGAGGTTATGAACCAATGTATCAAGGTGATAAGCAAAGACAAGAAAAGGAGGAAACCACTATAGTTCTCAAGAGAGGTGGCAGGCAAGGTAAGGGCCAAAAGGGTGAGTTTCTGGATATATATATATATAAGGATACTCAAAGGGAGGAAGATGGGGAGGTGTACCTAAAGAATCTAAAGGAAGCAGGAAGGGATGTAAGGAGAGCAAAGGTGCAGACCGAAGAAAGATTAGCACAGACAATGAAGAAAGGGGACAAGACATTCTTTAGGTACATCAGCAAAAAAATGAAAATTGGGGGGTGGATTGTAAGGCTCAAAGAGGATGCAGGGGAGTGTAAGAAGGGTGACCTGTAAAAGGCAGAAACAGTGAACAAATACTTCTATTCAGTATTAACTGAAGAGGGGGAGGGCCACAGACCACAGCTGAGTAGCAGACATGGGGGGGTAAACACTAGTCCATTCACATGGAGACAGTCCTGGAGGAGCTCATAAAATTGAAGATGGATAAAGCAATAGGGCCAGATGACATACATCCAAGGATATTAAGGGAAGTGAAGTGGGAGTTAGCAGTGCCCCTGAATGTCATGTTCACTGAGTTACTCAACACAGGAGTGGTTCCAGAGGACTGGAAGAGAACACATGTAGTCCCGCTACGCAAAAGTGGTAGCAGGGAGGATGCAGAGAACTATAGGCTGGTCAGCCTCACCTTAGTAGTGGGTAAGATCATGGAGGCACTGCTGAAAGAAAGAATAGTGGAACACTTGAAATCCAACAGTGCCCAGGATCTGAGGCAACATGGATTCACAGCAGGAAAGTCATGTCAGACAAATCTGATAGATTTTTTTTGACTGAGTTATGAAGGAAATAAATTGGGGGAGGTGGCAGTGGATGTCATTTACCTCACTTTCAGCAAGACCTTTGACACTGTCCCTGATAAAAGGCTGGTTAACAAGATGGGTAGCCTGGGCATGGGGCACAAGGTGGTAGACTGGGTTAGGAACTGGCTAATGGATAGGAAGCAGATGGTGGTGGTAAATGGGATCCAATCTGGGCAGAGGAGGGTAACCAGTGGGGTGCCATAGGCATCAGTCCTTGGGCCAGTCCTGTTTAATGTCTTTATTAGTGACATTGTGGTAGGACTGGAGGGAAAGGTCTGCCTGTTTGCAGATGACATCAAGATCTGCAACAGGGTGAATACTCCAGATGGGGTGGAGAGAATGAGAAGGGACCTGGGAAAACTTGAAAAATGGTCAAAGAAGTGCAAAACAATGCACCTGGAGTGAGGGAGTCCTGGAGAGAGAGCTATAGGATGGGGGGGGGAGTTGCTGATGATCACCAAGAAAGAAAGGGACCTTGGGGTTGTCATTTCAGATGACCTAAAGTTGTCTAAGCACAGTACAAAAACTGCAGGGAGGGCCAGTGGCATGCTGGGGTGCATAGGCAGAAGTATCACTAGCAGAAGGTGGGAGGTTGGGATGCCATAGTATAAAATGCTGTTGAGGCCTCACCTAGAGTACTGTGTACAGTTCTGGAGGCTGCACCTTCATAAAGACTTTGACAGGTCATAGACTGTCCAGAGAAGGGTGGCTAAGATGGTACAGGGTTTGCACCAGAAAAGATATGAGGAGAGATTAAAAGACCTCAGTAAGTACGCGCTACAGGAGAGGAGGGAGCAGAGGGACATGATAGAAACATGCAAATACCTTAAGGGCATAAACAAGGTGCAGGGGAGGGTCATCTTCCAATATAGGAGGAGTACAAGAATGAGGGAACATGATATGAAATTTGGAAGAAGGCAGGTTAATGGGAATTGTGAGGAAGTTTTTCATCATGGGGGGGGTGGACACATGGAATAGTCTTCCATAGGATATGATGGGAGTGAGAACAGTGGAAGGATTTAAACATGTCTGGGACAGACATAAGGGAACCTTAGAGGTGGGAAAGAGGGGTGAAAAGCCATCAACCGGGTAGGATCAGAAGCTGCAAACTAATGTAGGATTTATGGGCAGACTTGATGGGCCTGGTGGCCCTTATCTGCCTACAATTTTCTATGTTTCTATGTTTCTAAATGTCAGCTACCCAGCTATGCACTGGGAAGGGGAATAGCCAAGCCCAAGTGCAGTAGGAAATTTATTGATCTTGTGCAAACCTGTTGCTTGATGCAGTCTGTTAATGCAACTACTAGATACCAAGCAAGGATGGCTTGCTCAGAGAAGCGGAAACTGGAGAAACCCTAGGTAACAGTGAGCATAACTGGATGGGATTCACTATTGAAGGAACAGGACAAAACCTGCATTTGTACCAATTTAACATCTACTGGGTGTGCATTCAGCTAAACTAATTTTTGATGTTTCTGTAGCAGTTGTGCCATTGGCTTTATTTATCATGGATGCTACATTTGGTATAAACTTCCAAGCAAAATTCAAAAGTGCCAGAAATGATCTCAGTTCAGTTGAATGTATTGGTACTGGCATCTGACCAAAAGCATTTGTTTTTTCCTCCTGGTGGACCCTTATTCAATTTTCTCCATTTATTTCAACACAGGAAAAGAGATGTCTTGTAACCAGTTGAGCAGTAGCTCATTTACAATTATTTCATGAAAACATGACAGTGGATATACACTTGAGGCACATATCATAGTAAATAAACAACAAGCATTGAAATTCTACAAATAAATCTCATTAACAATTTAATGTCCTAAGGAAGTAATATTACTGTGAAAATAATGTGCCTTTTATGTGAGCCCTTGCCCTTGTGCAAAGCCATCATGTTGGTATGATACTGGATTTTGAGAGGTGTGTTGCTGTTGGTCAAATGCTGTACAGTCTGCAAGGGGCTCGACGATGTCAGACCAATCGTCAGTCAGGCTGATCATGACACTGTTCTGGTCTTTCTGGGCAGAAACATAGTGTAGTGCAAAGAAAAGAGACACCTGAATCATAGGGCACTCTTTCCTTTGATCTGCATAACACCAGCCAGCAAGTAGAGCTGATCAATGTCAAGATCAGCCTGCTGTGGTACTCCCCACAATGTAAAAACAATCCCTCCCACCCTCTGACAAGTATCCCTACTACCTCCCATTGCTTCCTCCTTCCTTTTTAATTTTCCAACACCAGGGTGCCTAATCCCCAGTACTGGCTAGTAGCCCCCCACCCTGCCTTTTCCCACTGTGTGACACTGGGGAGCCCACCCCCAGTGCTGCCAAACATAACACTGGTGCACAATCCCTACTGTCACTACCTGCAATGAAGAAAACAATCCCTCATAGTCCTTTTATTTAAGTTTTTTTTTAATTGCTGTAATTTCACCCTCTTCCAAGTATCCCTAACACCTCCCCATCACTTCTCATGCCCCTAGAGGTTAAACTGACACTGGGGTGCCTAATCTCCAGAAAACCATCCCTCATAGTCTTTTTTTATTTTTATACACCCTGTAAAAAAGAAACTATTCATAAATGCCAATTGCTGCAACCATTCCACCACTGCCGTTATGCTCCCCCCCACTTGATCCTCCCACTCAGCACCCACCACCCGATACCCCCCACCCCTTACTTACAGTACCTACTGGGGTTCAAAGCCATAATCCTCTCTGGATCAGAGACGCTTCTTCACTCTTCAGCGCCTGATCGGGAACTGAGGAAATTTGGTATGCAGTTCAATGTATTTCAATGCATTTTGAACTTGCCCTCATATCTTGGTCATTTTTAACTATTTTTCCTCAAAATTTTCAACATGGCCTTTTTGGGACCTCGCATCATGAACAATGGCAGCAAAATTATTCAAATCCATCCTGAAAGGTGATTTCACAGTTGCTGCATGAAATCACCTTTTGGGCAGGATTTGAAAAGATTCTCCACCCTTGTTTATGAGGTGATGTCATATGAAGTCTACATTGAAAATGTGGGGTGCACATATTAAAAAACCCAAAGTTATGAGCCTGTATTGACATTTTTCAATGCACACTTGTAACTTTGGTCATTTTCAATATTTTGACCACAAATGTTCAACATAGCCATTTTTAGCACCACTTCATGAACACAACAGCTGTCATTTTTCAAATCCTGGCCAAAATGTGTTTTCACACTTGTGGTACAAAATCACCTTTCAGGGAGGATTTGAAAATTTTCTCCACCTTGTTCATGAGGTGGGATCATAAGAAGGCTATGCTGAAAATTTGGGGTAAAAATATTAAACAACATCAAAGTTATGAGTGTAAGTTGAAATTTTTCAACACACACTTGTAACTTTGGTAATATTCAGTATTTTAACCCCAAATTTTCAACGTAGCCATTTTTCACACAACCTCATGATCATGACAGAAGTCATTTTTCAGACACTGGCCGAAATATGTTTTCACACTTGTAGTGCAAAATCACCTTTCAGGGAGGATTTAAAAGTTTTCTCCACCCTTGTTTGTGAAATGGGGTCATATGAAGGATATGTTGAAAATGTGGGGTAAACATTTTAAAAAACAACAAAGTTATGAGTGTATGTTGAAATTTTTCAACACAGATTTGTAACTTTGGTAATTGTTAATATTTTGACCCCAGAGTTTCCACTTAGTCATTTTTTACACCACCTCATGAATGTGACAGCTGTCCTTTTTCAAATCCAGGCTAAAATGTGTTTTCCCACTTATGGTGCGAATTGACATTATGATTACTATTTTATATATGACACCTGCCATGTTCAGAAGGAGGGGTAATAAGAAAAAAAGACTATGTTGAAAATTTAGGTTCAAAATGTGAAAAAGCAACTACATTGTGAAGAAACTTTGTATTATTCCAGTGTTTACTCATAACTTTATGTTTACAGATTTTGTCCCCTAATGTTCAACACATCGCTTGTGTTACCCTACCTCCTGAGCATGACAGATGTCACTTTTCAGTTCCTCTCTGAAACATGTTTTCACAGACACACACTGCAAAATCACCTTTTGGATGGGATTTAAAAAATTCCACATCTTGGTCATAATGTCAGGTGACAGGTCACAAAAACATTATTCCAAATTTTGGGTCAAAATGTGGGAGGCCACTGAAAATTAGATATTACCTATCAGCTGGCCTATCCTGGGTAAATACAATCTAAAAATGTGTAAACACAGGACACCACTGAACATTAGATATTGCATCCCATCTGGTCTATCCTGGGCAAATATTTAGTAACAATGTGTAAAAACAGGAACCCAAGTACAGCACAACCTGCAGTGAACTGTGTTTCTAGGCTTCTCTATCCTGGGAAAAATGCATTGTAAAAGTTGAATGCCACTGAAAAAATGTAATGTGCCTTTCAGCCTAGCTGTCCCTGGTAAATACATTATAAAAATAGGTAAAAGAAGGGGCCCATCGATAACAAGATATTACATCTTGCCTGTGCTGTCCTGGATAAATACAGTTATAACACTGGGAAAAGCAGGATACCACTGAAAACAAGATAGCATCTGAACAGTGCCATCCTGGGTAAATACAGTACAGAGGTAGGTTAAAACAGGACCCCATTGAAAATGAGACATTGCTTGTCACCTGGGTTATCCTGAATAAATATATTGCAAATCTGTGTAGAAACAGGACCCTACAATAGAACTCAACTGAAAAGGAGAAGTTGCATCCTACATGGTCGATCCTAGAAAAATATAACAGCAGGACCACTTTAAAAAAGAGATATCACATCTTACTTCTACTATCCTGGGTAAATGCAGTATAAAAAGGCATAAAATCAGGACCCCATTGCAAATGACAGATTATATCTTATATGGTTATCTTGGATAAATATATAGTGAAAATGTGTACAAATAAGACCCGGTACAATGGCAATGTGAGCAATGTAATGTAAGAACTCGGTGCTGGGGCCAATGTTGTCCATTGTCTTCATCAATGACATTGGGGATGATATTAAGGGCACAATGTGCCTATTCACTGAACATACCAAGCTCTGCAGGAGAGTGGACACAAGCTGAAGGGATACAGGACCTACAGGAAGATCTGGAAAAGCTGGGAAGGTGGTCCAGGATCTGGTAACTTGGCTTCAATGCCAAGAAATGCAAAGTTATGTGCACTGGAGCCAAGAATCCCAGGATGGACTACTACCTGGGTGGAGTCCAGGTATATGCATCAGAGAGGAGGAGAAGGACCTAGGAGTGATGATCACAAGTGACCTGAAGCACTCTACCCAGTGCAAGAAAGCAGCAGCAATGGCAAACAAGATGCTGGGATGCATAGCCAGGGGGATCAGTAGTAGAAGAGAGGAGGTTATACTACCCTTGTACAGGTCACTGATGAGGCCACATCTAGAGTATGGAGTTCAGTACTGGTGCCCACACCTCAAAAGGGACATTAACCTGCTAGAGAAAATCCAGAGGAGGGCTACAAAGATGACTGCGGGTCAGCAGGGTAAGGCATAGGAGGAGAGATTGAGAGCACTGAACATGTACTCCCTAGAGGAAAGGAGAGAAAGAGGGGACATGATTGGGATCTTCAGGTACTTGAACAGAATAAATAAGGTGGATAAGGAAGGTCTCTCTAAGCTGAGTGGCAACCATAACACAAGGGGGTACAGTCTTAACCTGGAGGGGGAGGTTTAGGAGGGAGGTCAGGAAGCACTTCTTCACAGAAAGGGTGGTGGACACTTGGAAGTGCTTCCAGAAGAAGTGATCTTGTTGAAGTCAGTGGGCAGCTTCAAAAGAGGCTGAAATAGGCATAGTGAGAAGGTAAGGATCATGGATAGGGAGGATAGGAAGAGTGAGGGGGGGCAGAGACAGTAGCTCAAGCTGTGGACCCTGCAATATGAGCAGACTAGATAGACCAAATGGCCTTCTTCTGCTGGCTTCCGTATGTTTATATGTAATGAACATTCAGCATTAAGAAATGCTTGTTTCTTTTTGATTGTGTAACCCTACTTCTTGCAGTAAGTCCTAGGCTCCTATTGCTGGTTGTGGCAAGTATGGACAATAAGTACATCTAATTAAGAAGTTCACATAACTAGTTAAGCTAAGGAGGGGGGGAGTACAAAGCTAGGGGAGGACTAGGACAAGTAGCTAGTGGGACTTACCTAACTCACACTGCCCCACAACTGGAGGCAGGAGACACTAGTAGGAAGGAGAATGGAAGAGGAGGATATAGATGGAAGGGTCTGCTGGCAAATGCTAGGAGCCTGGGAAATATGATGGACCTGGAGGCAGTGGTGGAGACAGACGACCTAGATCTGATAGCGATAACTGAACAATGGTGGACTGATAACCACAGTTTGGAAGTGGAATTACCAGGATACAGTCTCTATAGAAGAGACAAGAAGGGAAAAAAAAGAGGGAGGGGTAGCCCTATATGTAAGGGATGGGATAAGAGATATGGGGTCTAGGGAAGGATGGGGCTCAGCAGAGATCACTTGGGTCACATTAAGTAAGAGGACAGGAGAGGCAGTAAGGATGGGGTGGTGTACAGACCACCAAATCAGCGGAGGAGGCACATAGGGAAATGGCTAGGGAAATACAAGGGATGGCCAGCAAAGGAAAAATTCTGGTGGTAGGGCATCTAAACCTTCCCGATGTGGACTGGGGGATCCCAACAGCAACATCAGAAAGGAGTATGGAGCTGTTGGAGCCCATGCAGGAAGCACTTATTCATCAGCAGGTCAGGAAACTGACTAGGGGAGAGGCTATACTGGACCTGGTAATGACAAATGGTAACAATGTGGAGGATGTGGCGGTCAGGGAAAATCTAGGAGACAGAGACCACAGGATGATGAGGTTTAGCCTTCAGATAGGGTTGGATAAGAGCAGGTCCACAACTACGGTACTGGATTTCAGGAAAGTGGATTTTAAGAAAATGGAAGAAATTTTACAAAAGGAACTAGAAAGGACAGAGAACCTGAAGGGCATAGAGGAGCTGTGGGGGGTAATTAAAAAGGGAAGTTTGCTAGCGACAGAACAATGCATTAGGAGTGTGTACAAATTCAAGAGAGAGAGGAAACCACTTTGGTTTATGGCATAGGTGAGGAAAGCAGTCAGAGAGAAAAGGAAGGCGTTAAGGGTCTACAAAGCTTTGCAGGGGATAGTGGAAAAATAAGCTTATAAGGGGAAGCTAAAGGAAGCTGGGAAAATAGTCAGAAGGGCTAAAGCAGATATGGAGGAGAAAATAGCAAGGGAGGCCCAAAGGGGAGACAAGACATTTTTCCGGTATGTGAGTAACAGAAGGAAAAGCAAGCAGGAGATTATGAGACTCAAGGAAGAGAGGAATATTCTGATAGAGGGGGATAAGGAAAAAGCAAATCTGCTGAACGACTACTTTACCTCAGTCTTCACAGTTGAGGAAGAAGGAAAGGGGCCAGAGCTAAGAAGCAGAGGAAGGGTGGATGGGGAGATGGACACAAGCCCCTTTTTCAGAGTGTATTGTATTAGAGGAGTTATGGAAACTGTGGACGGACAAAACAATAGGCCTCGATGCAAACCACTCAAGGGTGCTCAAGAAGTTAAAGGAGGAACTTGCAACACTGATTACAAAGTTATTTAATCTATCTCTAGATAAGGGGAGAGTCCTGGAATATTGGAGAAAGGTTGATGTGGTGCCATTACACAAGGGGGGAGGAAAGGAGGAGCTGGGCAACGACCACCAAAATAGGCTAACCACTGTAGTGGGAAAACTGATGGAGGCACTTATAAAGGAAAGGCTCATACAATATTTAGAGGAGGAAGGCCTCATATATGACAACCATCATGGGGTCACAGGTGGAAGGTTATGTCAGACCAACCTGATTGAATTATTTGAGGGAGTAATGGAGATAAGTGACCAGGGAGGGGTGGTGGACATGGCCTATCTGAACTTCAGGAAGGCCTTTGACACCATCCCCTACAGAAGACTAATAGGCAAGTTAGGTAGCTTAGGGGTGGGGAGCAAACTAACAAACTGGGTGGAGAATTGGTTGGAGGAGGTGAACTCAAAGGGTGGTGGTTAATGGGGTGCACTCAAAGGAAGGAGAGGTGATGAGTGAGGTTCCTAGGGGTCTGTATTGGGAGCCTTACTGTTTAACATATACACTGGGGACAGGGCCTGAATGAGAAGGTGTGTCTGTTCGCAGGTGACACAAAGATCTGTAATGGGGTGGACACACTGGTGGGGGTGTGGAGAGAATGAGGGAGGATCTGGCCAGGCTGGAGGAATGATCCAGGAAGTGGAAATTGCAATTCAAAGCAAAAACATTTAAAATTATGCACATAGGGCATAAAAACCCCAGGGCAAAATACTGGCTCGGGGGGGGGGACTGGAAGTTATAGAACAGGAAAGGAACCTGTGGATCACCATTTCGGACAACCAGAAGGTTAGGAACCAATGCGATAGGGCAGTGGGGAAGGCAACCAAAATGTTGGCATGCATACGGAGGGGCTTTTCAAATAGGAAAAAGAAGGTGATCATGCCACTATATAAAACTATGGTCAGACCACATCTAGAATACTGGGTCCGGTTCTGGAGGCCACACCTACAGAGTGACAGGGACAGGTTGGAGAGGGTCCAGAGAAGAGTAACCAAGATGGTTCAATGGCTACACAGGAGGTCATATGAGGAATGGCTGGAGGAACTAAACTTGTACTCACTGGAGATGAGACAGGAAAGGGGGCATATGATAGAAACCTTCTCATATCTAAAGGGAATAAACGGAATGAGGGAAGGTAGCAAATTCTGGTTGAGTGAAAACAAATCCACAAGGGGACATGCTTCAGAGCTGGAGGGGGTAGATTTAGAGGGAACGTAAGGGGCAGTTCTTCACTGAGAGGGTGATGGGTCCATGGAATAGGCTGCCAGAATGGGTGGTGGGGGTAGATTCAGTAATCAAATTCAAGAGGGTTTGGGACAACTGCACGGGGCTCAATAAAAGTAAAAGGGCATGGAACGGAGGATATAAGATGAATTAGACAGAAGGGGGATATTCGGGCAGACTGGATTGTCAAGGGGGTCCTTTTCTGCCAACAAATTTCTATGTTTCTATAATACAGGACAATCACTGGTGCTGTCCTTGAAACAGAATGTTTATGCCAAAACAAATGAGGCATGTAAAAGAAAATGTTTCCATGACAGATCATGCAGCTGCAGCTGCCGGTGCTTCCAATCACGGGCAGAGGTAAGGGCCCACATGTCCCTGTTCTGCTGACAGTGTCTATGTTTCTAGGTTTCTTTCTTCTGCAAATAAAATGTGGTAGTGAAAGATGTATTTCTCTGTGAAATTAGTTCTAAAGTAGAATTGTTGAACGATCTGCAGTGGAACTAACTTTAGACCATACATGTTTTTTTTTCATTCTTTGGGCTATGAAAAAAACATTATTTATAGCACAGGAGCTATCAGTCATACAGTATAGATAAGATAACATGCTGTAGTGTTTTCTAATCAGCCAGCACTGCAAAAAACAGAACTTGAATTCCTGTCACTTTGATGATTATCATCACGATGAAACATCTTTATTGTTCCCTCATGTTTGTGCCTGTGAGTTATTGTATGATTTTCAATCATTTCGACACTCATGGAATAATAACCATATTTCTTACCTCATCATTATATGACCTGTTTATAATTCCTGACAAGTTAGTTGCCAAAGCTTCCACATCAGTCATGACTAATATGTTGCTGCATTGAGGAACTAAGTTTTCCAAAAAAAATGCTGGTTAGCAGCAAAATATTTAAATATCAACAAGGGAAAAGACTTACAGAGTTAAAGACAAAAACTTAAAACAGCAGTTTATGTTGGACGTGAAACAATGTTACTGCTTTTTTCAGTTCTGTACAGGGCCATCTAGACTAACTCATACTGAATATGCCATAGTAAGTTAAAAAATCTATTTGGTAAAATAATTTAGTTTTACCTTAGTTTCGATTGTGCTTATGCAACTGGATGAGATGATGCTCATGTGACTTGACTTATGTTGTGAATATGATTTATGTTGTGGCTTTCCGCCTCTCTATCCATTGGATATACCACCCTATTAGGGTACCGCGAGGAACCCTAGAGGAGGGCTCCCCCCATAGGTGCCACAGTGATGATTCCATCAACTAATGGTAGCTTAGGAAGAAGCCCATGGGTAAGAGAGCTGTGCCGCTGGAGGTGGAGGGGTGGATGGTGGGGCAAAACAAAATGAATCCTGGAAAAGGCACAGGGTGAGCTACCTAATAAAGCCTGGTGGGGGAGTGAAGTAATTGCTCCACCCAATCGAACCTCAGGCTTATAGCCTTCTCATTATTTCTGTGATCCGAAGAAATGAAGACACTGACTTATTCCTGCCAAACCTAGACCAGTAACAACAGATGTCCTTTTCAGGTATCTTCTGTGATTGGTCTAGAGTTGATGGGGGTGCACCAGTGCCATCATGTAGTCAGAGCCTCAGGAAATAACTAAGGTAATAATAGCTATTTTATCTAAGTTTTTTTAGCTTACAGTACTGCAGTTTGGTAAGGGAACCTAAAGGCTCTCTTACTGAATCAAAAAAACACAATGCGGGCCGTGGTTTCAACGCTGAAAAAGATGGCCACGTAAATCAATTACTCAGCTCTGCATCAGACCAAAATGATAAATAAACTGCAGCGTTCACAATTTTTTCTACTAAGCTAAGCCAAGATATTGTGACCGGAAGATAATAGGGCAACAACTCACTGAAAATCTGAGAAAATGAAATGAGGACAGAGGGACTATATAGCATTTCAAATATCCGTGTGGGAGGCCTACCACGAAGAGCGAACTACTCAAGCCTGATATCATGGTACTGTGATCAAGGCCCACTCCAGCAAAGTGACAGCTGTCAAGGGTCCGATTCCCAGATTGCAAATACTAAGTAGCTGAACGAACTGTGATCCACTTGGTGGAGAAAAGCATTGCCTTACCCACCTCCAGAAAGTATTACTAAAGGACAATCTGAGCACCAGCAGCTAGACTCTCAAAGTTTGAAATAAGCTGTCATGGCAGAGGGTGGCACAATTGGGACTGTCCCTGAAACCCTGACAAGCCCTATCACAGATTTGCTGGACTACATCCCCAAAATGCTTGAAACACTACTGTCAGAAGTGTGAGCCATCAAAATAGGGCTAGCAGGCAATACTGAAGAGGTCCAAAACCTAGCTGCCAGAATGAATGTGTCAGAGCAAGGTCCGGATGAACTAGAATGGCAGCAATATGCTTAATTACAAAAAATGGAAATCCAGTAACAAACGCTGCAAAAATTATGGGACCAGGCAGAAGATCAAGAGAATCGGGGGCACCGGAATAATATAAGGATCTTAGACATCCCCAAAGGCATAGAGGATCCCAGCATGGAGGAATTTCTTAATGACTTTATATCAAGATGGACTGAGGAGCAATGGAGGGGCCCAGTGGAAGTAGGATGTGCCCACCACACCAGATGCTGTGCATCACCACCAGGTACCCTTCGACCCATAATAGCATACCTTTTGTGATACTCCACCAAAGAAAGGGTTTTAAGAGCTGCCAGGGACCTGGGGGACATGTGCTGAAATGGAGCATGCATTTCCTTTTACCACAACTTCTTGCATGAAATATCCATGAAGAGAAAAGTGTATGTCCCCATCAAAGCCAAACTAAGGGATATGGGCTTCAGATATCGCTTTAGGGGCTGGTCAACCTGTCAATATTTAGAGATGGGAAATAATATGTGGGCACCTCCCCGCACAACATTTCAAGCTGGATAAATAAAAAATGGCCAAACCTGAGAGGACAGACTACATCACCCAGAAAGCATTGGGAGTCACGTGCACCAACTGAACAGTTCCGGAAAGTAGGCTCTGCCCTAAAGCAGACTGGGGAAGGTAAACATATGAGCACAGCTACTCACAAAATGGCAGCGCCCCCCAGGAGAAACTTTAAAATACTACCACTAGCCACCCTCCTTTTTACTTTAAATTGGTCAAGAGGTACCAGGTTCGCAGCTATGTTACCAAAGCCATTAGTAAGTCCAGATCCAGCAATGACTCTCTTGACCTTAAACTTCTATCACTCACCCTTGAAGAAGTACTCCTGCCACTGACCAGGATTTTTAACCTCTCCCTCAGACTAAGCCAGTTCCCGGACAAATGGAAATTTGCCACGGTAACCCCTATACATAAAAGTGGAGTCAAAATTGCACATGAGAACTTCTGTCCCATTCCCATCCTACCTCCACTCTCCAAGGTCCTGGAGCATACTGTTGCAGACCAGCTTACCGACTTCCTGGACAAGCATAACATCCTGTGCAGGCAGCAACATGGCTTTAGAAAGGGTCATAGTACCTCCACGGCACTACTTGAATTTACCAGTAACATCCATCACTCACTGGATAACGGACACCTAAGTGGATCTACTTTCATTGATTTAACAAAGGCCTTCGACACAGTCAACCACTGTCTCCTGCTTGTCCAGCTCCAGTCTGCGGGGCTCTCACCCAACTCTGTGAACTGGTTTAAAAGCTACCTAGACAACCGGTCCCAGAGAGTAAAAATTGCTGACACTCTCTCAGATGCCAGACCTGTCCGCTCTGGTGTCCCACAGGGTTCTGTATTGGGCCCCCTCCTTTTCAGCCTTTTTTTGAACACACTGCCAGAGTCCTGTCCAGAACAAATCTTGCTCTACGCTGATGATGCTGTTATCCTAACCTCCCACCATGATCCAAATCAGCTACAAGATAACCTCCAGCAGGGTTTCACTGCAGTCAAAAACTGGTTCTTAAAACACAAACTGATCCTAAACCAGAAAAAACAAAGACAATGCTTGTCAGCAGCTCCTGCAGCAAATATAAACAGTATCACCACTCCATCAATATTAAGCAAGGAGTCACCCTTGAACAAGTCCATAACTTTAAATACCTTGGCCTCACCCTTGACTCCAAACTCACCTATGCTGCCCAGATTAATAATATTGCAAAAGTGGCAAACACCAGACTGGGCCTTCTGTTCCACCATAGGAAGCATCTAACCCCGAAGCCTTGTCTGTTGCCATCCAGAGCTCTATTGTTAGCGTTATAGACTACGGACTCATTATCTATGGCTCTGTCACTGCCTCCTCTCTCAAACGTGTTTCTACCACCCTGAATAAAGCCTGTTGACTCATCACTGGAGCCCACTGTTTAACCCATACGTGTGACCTCTACTCCCAAACTGGATGGCTGCAATTAAATAACTGAATAAAGTATTAAGCCTGCATCACAGCAAAGAAAATAATGATGGGCATTGCTCCCCCAGGAGTCTGCTCCCTCCTCAAACCCAGAGTCAACAATTGCAACACCAGGAGCTCAAAACCCCAAACCCTGCAAATCCCCCACTGTCGCACAACCCAAGGCCAAAGGTCCTTTGCATATAGGGCCCCTAGCCGGCTAAACAGTCTCGCTATTGACATCTCTAACTCACTAACACTGGGCACTTTCAAGGCTAAACTCCGCCTCTCATTAGTAGGCTCAAACACCTGTGACTGCCCTGCTTAATGCAATACTCTCCACGCTACTGCCCATAGTTCCTGCTGTCTGCTGTTGCTCACTCACCTAGCACTTCATCTTTCCTATGCCCAACAATTGCTCTTATCCTTGCTGTGTCATGACAAAGCCTCTTTGGCTGCCTTTCTCAGTCCCACCCCTTGTCCTCTCCTCCTCACACCCCCATTTCCTCTGTTGCCTACATCTTCCCAGTGTCTCATGTGTAGTCCTTATAATAACATGTTATGACGATTGTGTTACTGATTGTTTTATAATGTATGAAACCTGTATGACCTGTATGCCTGTACTTACTAACATGGAACCTTTGTAAAAGAGCCTCGACTCAAAGGTATTTTGTAATCCTAGAATCAAATAAACAAATATATAAAACAAATAAAATGGATGACAGTTGTCAGCCAGCTTCGCCGACTTCACGGAGCTAGTCAGAGAGGCAGGAACAGTGGGGCTCCCCAACAATCCTCATGGCAAAGCAGCAGCCCCCATGCACAGCAGCAAAGGCACAGGTCAAGGAGCAGTAACAGGCATGGCAGAATCCCTCAGCAACTCCTGGCACAGCCTCCAGCGAACATACTAAGAGAGGACACAGACAGCAGCGAAGATCTACAGAATCTCGGGATGCAGTAGACAATTGAAGACACTTCCCCGATAAACTAGGCAGAGGCATCGGAGGAGTTAATAGCTGAAGTGAACGAAGAAATGGACAGCTCACCAATACCGGAAGACCAGATTAAACCAGGCAGCCACACACTTGCTGAAGTGACAGCAGCAGACACAGCTTGAATGAACTAGAACAACAGCTCGCTTTTCATTATTCAACCTAGGGACAGGGGACGCCTCGAAGTGACTTTGGCTTTAGCCAAAAAAGGCAGTGTTTTATAGGTACTGTGTTTCATAATTTTCTCTTTTCTATAAGGTTAATTATCATATGTTGTTGAAGTTTAAGGGTGCAAGAGAAGGGAGGGGGACTTGCAGATACTAGCCCGGAGGCTGATCAGCAGGACCACCGTCCCGAAGAACAACATCAGGGACTGCTCTGCTTGAATGAGTTATCCACAGACATACCCCTGGAAGGAGGTGGCAGCAGGTCTGGTAAGGGAGGGTCTGAGAGTGCCATGCCCCCCTACCATATGACCACACAGGACATGAGGACCAGGTCCTTTTTCATAGGCCTCACACCGTGGATAATTGCACATAGCTGCTAGAATGGGGAGAGGGGTCAAGCTAGGGGCTAGGTGACCCCCCCCATAGGGACACAGCTAACACGGCCACTTCAAACAAGCAGAAACACATCTAGCACTAACCCCTGTACCACTGGAGAGGGTGGGTAGGGGGCATACTCACCTCAGACCCTTCCCTACGACAGGTGTAAAGGCAACAGAGGCTGGCCCTCAAATCCCCCCCCCCCTCCGGAATTAACCCTGAGCAAAACTCTACCTAAATTCGCAAGTCGGGCCGACAGGGGAACTAACCCCAAGGTCGAAGTACCACAATCCTCCGTGACTATGGGTATCCCTAGCAGACACTTAGACACTCTGCTCCAACTCACAAAAACAGCAAAGCCCAGAGAATACATCACCATCCTCAGGATGCTGATACCTGGGTAGAAAGAACCGCCAAGGGGGAAGATACAAGCTACTGTACAGAGGGGGAGAAGGACACCCTCATGTAATGCAGTGTATGTCAGACATCCCCTTGACTTTATACCCAGACAACGCTATACCCTTAGTATGACATAAGGAACAACCCGGCTGTTTACTCCTCCCTTGCATCACAAGGGTAATAGTATGAACGGTAAGCAAGGGAGGGATCTCTAGATCCCCCTCCCTCCAAAGACAATACCTCCCTCCCTCCCACTCCTCCAGCCCCTCCTTCCAAGGAGTAGCATCGAGGACAGTAAGACCAGAAGGGACTGGAACCCCCCCCCCACACACACACACACACATACGAGGTCACCTCATCCATCATCACAACTCCCCTCACATATATAATCTGCCTAAGGGCTTTAAGCCACAGGGTAACTTAAGTGAACACCTACTCCACATGAGACAGAGGTCTTAAGGAGAATGAGTACTCATCTCAGTTAATTTCTATCCTCCCCGACTGCTACCAAGGTGGCGTGGCTGAGGTGGGCTGCAATGGCAACCACCTGTTTCCTATCATGCAATTGGTCACATTCGTGTATTCACTAATTTGTTATTCACAAAATACATTGCTAACTCAGTGACATCCTTGTAGCAGAACAGACAGTAAATATCTATTACTGGCCCTAACAGCTGGAGCCACCACCTAGGGTAACAACTACATAGATCTGATTTACTGCTCGCTAATTTGTCATCCTTTTTACTAAACAGGATAGCCAGCATCCACTCAGGGACTGAAAAGCAACAATCAGACTTCTCCTCTCATCACACACACAGATCTGTGGAGTGCACCTGACCCCAGAGTCAGAAGTTCTCATACTTGACCACAAGAGGTAAGTGTAATTGGGGTGTCGCAGTTGGGAAGAATGGCCAATGACATACAACAGGGGTGGAGGTGTGCCTCCTGGAATGTTAAAGGCCTCAACCACCTGGTAAAAAGAGCTAAGGTAATACAGCATCTTAAATTTCAGAGGACGTTTGTGGTCCTACTCCAGAAGACACACCTCAATGCCAGGACGGTACAATGGCTCAGAAAGGGTGGGTAGGGGAAGTGATGCATAGCTCTGCCTCTACCAAAGTAAGAGGTATATCTATACTGATACACAAATCTTGCCCCTGGATGGAGGAGTTGACCAAAACAGACAAACTAGGGAGATGAGTAGTAGCTTGCTTTGCCTTTCTGGGTGGGGAAGTAGTACTTGTGAACACATATGCCCCTAATCAATATGAGCAGGATTTTTTCCCGTGGATTAGTCAGGCCCTGGCAGAGGCGAAGGGAGAAGATGAAAATATCCCCATGTTAATGGGAGGGGACATTAACCTGGTGGATGATATTTTCCTGGACAAATCCAGGCCTACCCTGGAATCACACCCCAGAGCGAGAAAGGCCCTCTCAGCCCTTAAGAAGAGTGGGGCATGATAGACATATGGCATAGGGACAATCCCACAGAAAGGGACTATACCTTTCTTTCCCAGGCACACAGCTCAATAAGTCATATCGACTTTTGGCTACCCAATGGGGTAGCTGCATAGGGAAGTTACGACACCAGAATCGAGCCACTGGTCAAATCTGACCATGCCCTTGTGACTATGTTTTACCTCCAGGCCTGGAGTCAACAGACATCACCAAGATGGCACTGCAACCCTCTCCTCCTCAGAGATAAAAAGTACTGCTCCTGAATCCAAAAGGAGGCCCTGGCGGGTACTCTTTGGGAGGCATTCCTGAAGTATAAGGAAAAGATAGCATTCTGGAAGTATAAGGAAACACAGAAGGTGCAGGACAGAGAGCTGTACCAGTTAAGGCAGAAGGAGGCAGGCGAGAAGTCAGAATAGCAAAGGCCCAAACTGAGGAAAAGATAGCCAACTCGGTTAAGAAGGAGGATAAAACCTTTATAGGTACATCAGCGGAGAAAGACAAAGAGGAGAGATAGTGAGGCTGAATAGAATGAACAGTGGGTGGGCAGAGGGGACAGTGAAAAGCAGGGATACTGAACGAATATTTCTGCTCAGTATTCACAAAAGAGGAGGGGGAAGTGCCTAATCCAATTAACAGAAGCGCTCTTGATAGGGGGGGTCGATCCCAGTCCTTTCACAGAAGAAAGGGTCCTGCAAGAACTCCTAAAACTGAAGGTGGACAAAGCAATGGGGCCTGATGGAATTCACCCCAGAATTCTAAAAGAATTAAGGGAGGAACCAGTGAAACCACTGGCTACTCTTTTGTAATAAATCATGGGAGGATGGTGTGGTACCCGACGACTGGAAGAAGGCGGATGTGATTCCCCTTCACAAAAGTGGGACCAAGACAGAGGCAGGAAACTACAGACCTGTCAGTTTGACCTCTGTGGTAGGGAAAGTGATGGAGTCACTTCTGAAGGAAAGAATAGTTGAGTACCTAGAGGCCAGTGGGACACAGGACCCAAGGCAGCATCGGTTCACAGTGGGAAGGTCATGTCAGACGAATCTAATAGATTTCTTCGACTGGGTGACCAAAGTAGTAGACCAGGGAGGGGCTGTGGACATGGCCTACCTAGACTTTAGCAAGGCATTTGACACAGTCCCACACAAAAGATTAATAGTCAAATTAGTCAGCCAGGGAGTAGGTCCCAGGGTGGTAGCCTGGGTAAAACATTGGCTGGACAACAGGACACGGAAGGTAATTGTAAATAGAGTCCAGTCTGAAGAAAGAAGGGTTACTAGTGGGGTACTGCAGGGTTCAGTATTGGGTCCAGTCCTTTTTAATGTCTTCATAAGTGACATTGCAGAGGGACTGGAAGAAAAAGTATGCCTCTTTGCAGATGACACAAAGATCCGCAACAGGGTTTATACACAAGGAGGTGTGGAAAGGATGAGAAGGGACTTGGCAAGGTTGGAGGAATGGTCAGAAGTATGGCAGCTAGGATTCAATGCAAATAATGCACCTGGGAAACAAGAACCCAGGGGAAGGATACACAATGGGGGGGAGGTAGTAACAACAACAAAAAAGGAAAGAGACCTGGGGGTAATCATATCAGATGACCTTAAGGTTAGCAAGCAATGTGAGAAGGCAGTAGGGAGGGCTGGGGTTATACTGGGATGCATAGGGAGAGGCATCAGCAGCAGAAAACAGGAAGTTGTTATCCCTCTGTAGACAGTTGGTGAGACCCCATCTAGAGTACTGCATCCAGTTCTGGAGACCCCATCTCCGCAAGGACATAAGACAGGATAGAGGCAGTCCAGAGGAGGGCAACTAAAATGGTGCAGGGTCTGCAAGAGAAGCCTTATGAGGAGAGACTAAAGGAGCTTAATATGTATACCTTTGAGGAAAGAAGGGAGAGGGGGGACATGATAGAAACTTTTAAGTACCTCAGTGGAATCAACAAAGTCCAAGAGGGTAGCATCTTTCAGAAAAAGAGATGTGCAAGAACAAGGGGACACAATTTAAAGAGGGGGGAGCAGCTCAGGGGCAATGTGAGGAAGTATTTTTTCACAGAAAGGGTGGTGGATGCATGGAACAGCCTTCCTGAGGAGGTTGTGGGGGTCTAAAACTGTGGGAGAATTCAAGAATGCATGGGACAGACATAAGGCAATTCTTGTGGGGGGTAGGAAGAAATAGGCTGTTGGTTAACTAGGATCTGCGGCCTATCCTGTAGGTAGGGAAATGGGCAGACTAGATGGGCCAAGTGGTCCTTATCTGCCATCAAAGTCTATGTTTCTATGTTTCATTCAAAGCCTGTCTTAGAGGCTGTATAATCTCGTATACCATGGCACAAAACAAGAAATGCAGAGAGGAAATGGTCAGGCTGCAACAAGAGCTAGCCACCTTTGAGGCACAATTTAAACTCAAACCTAATCCAGAGAGCACTGAGCTCTGTAGCAAAATGGGTTTGAATATAAGATCCATACCATTATGCAACAAAAAGCTGAGTGGAGCTCCTCAGATCAAAGCATAAATTCTGGGAATCAAGCGACAAAGGAGGCAAATTACTAGCCTACCACCTGAGAAAGCAACAGGCTAGCTCACAGATCCAGTCCATTGGAGGCCCAAATGGGAAGACAGTGACTAAACCTCTAGAGATCAGTGACACAATGAGACAGTACTATCTGGCTCTCTATGCCTTTGAGCCCCCCTCCCAGCTCAGAAGCCATGACCTTCTCAGTAACTCCTCTGTGCCATGCCTAACCCCTGAGGATGCCTGAAAGCTGGACAAACCCATATCCGTCCAAGAGCTGAAGGAGGCACTTCATCAGCTGACAAAAGGAAAAGCCCCAGGGGCAGATGGCATGACGGCCAAGCTTTACCAGCTACTCTCGGATGAAATTGCACCCCCACTGTTGGATGCACTATGAGAAGCCCAAGAACTTAGAGTGCTTCCCACGACACTCAAAGAAGCCATCATTACCCTTATACTAAAAAAATTCTACAGGCCTTCTGGATTGTGCCAACTTTCAACCGATATCTTTGGTCTCAGTAGACACCCCAAATCATGGCAGATGTACTGACCAATAGACTGGAGGAAGTCCTCTCATTGCTGATACACCCCCCTCTCAGGTGGGCTTCAGCAAAGGAAAGATGGGGGCAGACAACATAGAGATGGTCCTTGGAAGGCACTCCACTCCACCTCGCCAATGACAGCAATGGCTGTAGACTTTAGTAAAGCCTTCAACTTGGTGGAATGGAGCTACCTACATACCACCCTTGAGGCCTATGGGATTGGCACTTCTTTCCAGACATAGATAGCCACCCTATATAACACACTGACTGCCAAAATACTGAAAAACTGGGGTGTGACTTGACTGTACCTAAGATGGCAGACTAAAAGATCAGCTCATGATCTCTGGGGACATAACATCGCTCATCCTCCGATTCACTGGATTCTAGGCACCGAAAGTGGAGGCATAGCACTATCAACGCACCCTTAATACAGCACTGAATTTTGGTGTGGATACCTACTTCAGCAGCAGTGTGATCTACTCTGGTTGGGTTTGGAATCTGCTAAAGCTATGGCAGACACTGCTTTGCCGGTGGAGGAGGCCCTGGACACAAAGAAAGTGGTGGCTATGTTCCACATATTGGTTCTACAAATGTCTAAGGTCAGATTAGTCTCTAATGCAACCACTCTGGCTATCCACCAGCTCAACATTCGGATTTTCCAAATGGAACGCCGGGCAGCAGCTAATTCGGCCACAATTAACGAACTTCATGGGCTGTTAAGGGAACAGTCGCACACAATCCAAACACTCCAAAGCAAGGTGAACGACCTTGAAAATCGGGGCTGCAGAAACAATCTGTGGCTCGTGGGATTCCCTGAGGGGTCAGAGAAAGGAGACTCAGTAGATTTTCTCTATGCAGTGCTTCCCGGCATTCTGTGACGGACCTCTCTCCAAGCTTTATCATCAAATGAGCTTACAGGACTCTAAATCCTGCATCAAAACCAGGGGAGCACCCTATGCCCATTCTTGCCAGAATCTTGAACTTTACAGGTAAAGAATGGGTGCTTACCAGAGCCAGGGAGCTGCAATCACTTTCCTGGAATGGACAGCACATCCTGGTGTTTCAAGACTATTCTTGAGATCTAGCAAATTGCCTCAGGGAATACACTAACATCTGATGGCAACTACATGCCCTAGAAGTTCCCTTTTTGCTGGGGTATCCAGCAATGATGTGAGTGGAGGTAAATGGGGCCCTGATCCTTTTCTCTACTCTGGACTCCTTGCAGGACTATATAGATCATACCTGGCCTAAACAGAGAGCTGCTGCATGAGACATACCCGTCTCTCAAACACTAGCACAGCTGACTGCTAAAGTTCCCATTAGAAGGCCATAAGTGGAAGTGGAGCAGGTAATGGAGGTCCAGGATTAGCAGCACAGGGTGCCCAAGACCCTTCCAGCAAGAGCTTGCAAACTGATGCAGCGGAGTAGACATGAAAAGTGAAAACACCCTTTGGACAGAATCAGATCTTGGAGTGGCAGTGAGGAGGCAGCTTCTGCATTGGATCTACAGGACTCCATAAGCCCGTACTTTAGCAAAAACAAATACGCCCCACTTGAGCTATGTATTGGTGAAGACTGCACACCTGGATGGTCATCTCCCGGAGCTGAACAGGGAAGATACTCACCTCCTTTGGTGCCCATGGAACAGAACAATGGTGAGCTGGTGGTCCAGACAAAAGCCGCTACACAGGACCTAATTGACATTACCATAGAGGTATCTGTGCCTACGCACCGGGTAGAGCCTTTGAAGCAGACACCCGAGGGGCTACCATCCAAAGACCCACTTACTTCACATAGAGAAGGCTGATTTACAGATAAGTGTGACACTGGCTCTGTCTCTTTGGTTGTGGGGACTTGGGGAGGATGGGGGGCTGGGGGGATGATATCTTTGGGGCTCCATGGAGTCACTCTGCACTCATTCACCCCATTTCACTATTCTCCCTCTGGCACCTTGGTGCCCATGGAACAAAGACAAGTCTTGCTGTCTAAATATGCATTCTAGGATGAAGAAATGCAGGGGGCATGGGTACACAACTATAGAATCATTGTTGTACTGCTACTATGTGCCTTTCTGCTTATGGTTGACCCCATGCATATGGAGGAGGACACTGTACAAGGGAAATGGCACAAGCAAGCCAAGGGTCAGTTATGGTCCATAGCTGCCTCTAGCAGGTCCCCGAACCCCTTTCCTTTCTGCTATTATAATAAGATAAAATGCAATGCTCACTGAACTGGTTTAAACTATTTACTAATGTGGGATAATTGGGGTGACATTCCTAACCCTGGCTCCTACCTCACCCCCTTTGCAGGCTGTGCAGGCTGCCCCATTTTACTTTCGACAAAGCCTTTAGCTTTGTTCCATTTGGTGGCTGCTGATGGACATGACCTGATTACAGAGGCCTGAACAAACACAATCTTTACTGGGCTATGTATTTAAATTTGGAGGCCGGGACCGTTTCAGCTATACGGCCATCCCCTGATCCCTGCTCCCCATCGAGTTGTTTAGATGTGGTATCCCACCCTGTTGGCAAGGAGTGGATGCTAAGTAGTGCCCACAGGGGGTATTGTATCCCCCCAGCCTGTAAGGGATTTCTTTCTTGCAGATTTATTACCTAAGGAGGCATTTGGTGATGTTTGCTTTCTCTATACACTCCTCTTCCTCCACATGGTGGGACCTGTCATTAATACCCTAACTATATGAGGATGGCACAAGTAGAAAGCTCTTTTTAGGCAAATTAACCTGGGCAAGAGCTATATATCTCAGTGATGCCAGCTTGCTGTGGTCTGAGTAGCTCTCAGACCCTCCACCCCCACGATAGGCAGATTTTGACTAGGAAGGACATGTCCCCCCGGCCAATAATATTTGTTATCTTGTTAGTGCACGTTTGTGCCTTTGCTGTATATAGTTATGTTACTGTTAATAAGCTCAGGATGTACAGTGTATTTCATACTCTTCGTGAGAATATTTGTAATGGAAACCTAGAAAACCTCCTGACAGATACCCAGATGTAGATGTGCTTTGAAAAAAATGAAACCCTCTCCTGGCTCGAATTTGTATCAATAACTGCTCATTTTCTCACTGTGTTCAAGGGCTTTACTCTCTACAGTGGGTCACATAATTTTCTATGGCATTTTCTGAACAGTGCTAGACAATGGCTTAAATCTCCTGCATTACATGGAATGTTAGGGGACTCAATACCCCTATCAAATGTAAAAAGGTATTGTCCCAATCTGAAAAGAGTAAAGTCCCATGTTGCCTTTTTTGCAGGAGACAAAACTGATTAAGAACAATCACTCCTATCTGGTTAAGGACTGGGTTGGTGCAGAGGTACATGCCTGTGCCCCATCACGAAAATGAGGAGTGGTCATTCTGATACATAAAATCCTCCTCTAGACTAATACCAGCAGTCGATCGGACCCTGGTGGGAGGTGGGTTATTGCCTCATTGATACTCCCAATGGTCGGCTGTTACTGGTTAATGTATATGCCTCAAATAGGGACTCTCTGGCCTTTTTTCAGGATATCTCAGATAGGATGGGAGTCATGGGGGAAGGGAACATACCTATTCTGCTGGGTGGAGATCTTAACCTACCCCTGGTTCCCATGGTGAATAGAAAACCTTTTGGTAAAGACACCCACCCCCACAGCACACGGGCACTTCAACTTTTAATGCAAGAGTATGGGCTTGCTGATGTCTGGCAGTTGTCACAGCCCCAAGTTAGGGACTACACCTTCCATGCCAGAGTCTCTGGAACATTTAACCAGCTGGATTATTGGCTTATATCACTGTCACTCTCCCAAGAAACGCTGGTCTCCCAAATCCTCCCTGTGGTTATTTCTGACCACGCACCAGTGCATGTATTGTTCTTATGGGGTCCCCAGACACGACCATTCCCTTCATGGAGACTTGATACACTTTTGTTAGCTGACCCCGAGTTTCTTCACTGGGTAATTACAGAGTCCAAGCATTTTTTCAGGATAACTCCAGAATAGACAACTCGGCCCAAAATACGTGGGAAGCATACAAGGCCACAATTCGGGGGAAATTAATAGGCTATGTCTCCAATAGGAGGAAGCAAAGGGAGCAAAAACTGTCCTCCTTGGAGAAGCAGTTAAGGAATGTAGAAACCCAGTTTAAAACCCAGACAAATTCAGACCTCCATTCCCAGTTAGGTAAGGAATTCCTCAAGCTACAGCTTGAAGGAAATGAACTTCTGTCTTGAAAAGCGGAACTGGCGTTGCTGAAGGTAAAACATGTATACTGGGAAGGGGTGATAAATCAGGAAAAGTGCTAGCAAATCAACTCCGGAAACAGCAAGCCAGCAAACATATTGCTGGCCTCTGGGATCCTCAGACAAAGAAGGTTCAAACTAAACCCTCAGAAGAGAACCAAATTATGTCAGAATTTTATAAAAAAAAAAAAAAACTCTACACTGCCTCCCGACAAGTTGCCTCTCCTGACACACTGAAATTCCTAGATGAACTATCTCTCCCCCCCGCCTCTCCCAGCAACAATGAGATCTTATGGATGCCCATGGCCCCTCTGAGGGAGGATGAGTCTGGAAGGTTCTGATGTCTCCTAAAAAAGGTAAGGTGCACAGAGGAGATGGATTCTCCGCTGACGTTTTGCAAGCTTTGGCCCCGGTGATTACGCCTACTCTGTGTCAAGTGTTCCTGGAGGTTGAATGCACAGGACACCTTCCTAGTACCATGCAGGAGGCTACCATCACCATTCTGCCTAAGAAAGGTAAAGACATGACACTAGCTGGCAGCTACAGGCCCATTTCATTAATCTGTGCTGACAGTAAGATATAGGCAAAAGCCATTGTGAATCGGCTAAACTCTCTTCTGCCCTCCTTGATTCAACCATCACAAGTGGGCTTTGTGCAGGACTGGTACAGTGCAGACCGCATAAGATCTCTTTTAAACTTAATGCACTCTGTAAGTAGCCTCTCAACATCGGCGGCTGCAGTAGCCATCGATTTTGAGAAAGCTGTTGATTCTATCGAGTGGGACTATTTACATATGGTGCTGCATCACTTTGGCTTTGGCCCTAGTTCTGCTCATGGGTTCAGGCACTTTACACATCCCCAATAGCTAGAGTCCTCACAAACTCCAGTCTGTCCGCTCCCTTCCCACTGGGGCATGGCACCAGACAGGGGTGTCCTTTGTCCCCACTTCTCTTGGTGATGTCTGTGGAATCCCTTGCTGCTGCCATTCGTCAGCACAAGGCTATCTTAGGAGTCTAAAGTGGGTCAGCTCATTACTCCACACTAATGTATACTGATGATTTACTTATTTCACTCACAGATATATCTACCTCGATTAATCCCATGATCGATCTCCTGCATTGGTCCACCGCATGCTCAGGGCTCAAGATGAACCAGTCAAAAACAGAAGTCCTTTCCCTAAATAAGCACTGTAGTCCCAATATAGTGCATACCCCAGGCTTAAAATGGACCCAGGATGGGATCACATACCTGGGAATTAAAATTAGTACTCGTCAGCTGGCTATTTGGGAAAAGAACCTAGGACCTCTTCTTGCTGAATGCAAGGAGGAGCTAAATAGATGGACACATCATAACCTTACTATAGCGGGGAAAATGGCAGTGGTCAAAATGTCTACGGCCCCTAAAATAATGTATTTTCAATCTCACATCCCACTTGAACTTCCTACAATTTGGTATCACAGAATATATAAAATGGTAGGTGCCTTTTTGTGGGGTGCACAGCAACTGCGGTACAGTCGAAACAAGTTAAGGGTTCACTGGAAGGTGGGGGGCTGGTGCCTTCCATGGATGGAGGGATACCAAATTGCTTTTCAGACTTCTCAGACTTTGTGGTGGTTTCACCCATGGATGGCATCCTTCCGCCAATGGCTCTGTAGTGAACAGGATCAGTCAGGCACCCTGCTGTTGGCATCCCTACTGGGGGCCATACCACTACCTGGGGTAAGAAAACACCCCACCATTGGCCCATTGGTAAAATACTGGAAGCAACTGCACAGACTGCTTAAAGCCGACCCTGCCCCTCTCTACTACACCCCACTATGGCAGAATGTTAGGCTTAAGATAGAGGATAAACCTCTTCACTGGCCCTCTTGGGCAAGCAAGGGAATATACTTTGCCAAAGACCTACTTGATTAGACCTTTCAGCAAACAGACACATTATAGAACATTCAGAGCCATTGGGGCTTGCCGCACAGGGATTTTTGGAGGTATCTCCAGATTCAGGCAGCGTTACAGCAGTTCCTTTCTGAACATCATCAGACTCATGTTATGTCCTCCTCCCTTGACAAATGGCTGGCCCTCACAAGAGGTAGGGCAGGTACCATTTGTGCGAGGCTTCAGGATACCCTTCCCAATCAGATATCCCTCAGAAGAAATGGGAAAAGGCCCTTCAAATGGTCATCTCAGATGTGCAATAGGGGCAATATTGGAAGAAAGGGTACAGAATTTACACCAATGCTTGTAGTTGGCTGATACACAACAAGATACTTCATTGGTGGTATAGGACCCCTGCGGTACTCCACAGATTTAAACTGATGGGTAATGATAATTGCTGGAGTTGTCATCAGTCAGGGGAGACCTCTTGCACATACTCTGGTCCTGCTTTGCATTGCAGATCATGTAGGGTAAGGTATGCCGACTGGGCAAGGATATCCTGCGTAAAACTACCCCTCTCTAGCCACCATTTGTATTGCTAGGTATCACCCCCCCCCCACTCTCAATCTGTCTGCCTTCGAATACAAATGGCTCATGCTGCTTTTTATGCAGGCCAAAAGCCAGATACTCAGCTACTGTTGCACCCCAAGGGTCCCCAAGATGGCGGAGATTCTCACAAGTATGAGGCAGATATTTGAGTTAGAGAGAAGATCCCATCTGATCTGTCATCAAATTACTAATTTTAGCGAATATTGGAAGCCCTTCATGGCATACCTTGCCCCCAGAGCAGGCATAAGTTGAGGTGGATCATAGGTTCACAATACTGGTTCAATTTTGGGGTTGGTTTTCATCTGTTTGCTCCAGGAGGTTTAATGTACTGGTGTCCAAGATTTCCTGTACTATTACATTCAATTTGCTTTTATGTTTTTGATTTTCTTTTTTGTTATACCTTACATAGTTTTAAAGTTCTCAGTAGTACTACGTTACTCTGTGGTACCCTTTTTTCTCTTATAGATCTTGATTGGGAATGGCATCACAGGGGGTTAAGGAACCCAGATCATAGAAGATGCCCTGGCATGTGATCAGAATTTGTTGCTTCCTGTGGACTCTTGCTTCCCTCCTCATGTTCTAAGGTGGGTACACATTTACACAAAATGATCTCAAACTGAATGTGGCTTATAGGTTACCATACCTTACACTCTATAATTGTCACCTTTTTTAGTTGAAGAAAATGTTTTTTTTTTTATCTGTAACATGTAATGCGGTACTGCCAGCAGTGGTTGTGTTATTGTATGTTAATTGTTGTGTTTATGAAATTGCAATAAAAATCTTTAACAACAAAATACTGACAAACCGAAACATTTCAGCCTACTTTGAGCTGCAGAGAGGCATACATCAGGGTTGTCCACTCTCGCCACTCTTATTCTTACTGGCGTTAGACCCCCACTCCAGAAGGTTGATTTCCACTGAAGCTATCCAGGGCAAAGATGTGCCAGTGAAACAATATATAGTCAGCACATATGCAAATTATCTGCTCATTACACTGGCTAACCCCTCCCTATCACTATCTCCAGTCCTGGACATACTTCTGGAGTTTGCGCAGACATCAGGGCTCACAATCAACCAGAAGAAAACTATCCTCTCTCCTCTGAACCTAACATGCACCAGAGAATGCCTCAATGGAACATCAGTCATGTGGGCGTCGCAGGGATTCTCCTACTTAGGGATCTCTATCACTGCCCACTGGAAAGACCTAGCAGATGCCAACTATATGCCTCTGATTCATAGTCTCACTACCAAGATCCAGGGTGGCTTAAACTTTGATTATCCCTAAAGGGAAAGTTGGAGGCCCTAAGGATGTTCTCACTCCCCAAGATTGCCTACCTCTTCAACAATTTACCAATTAAACTGCCTCCTAGGTTGTTACAAAAACTGGATAATATGGTAGCCACATTTCTATGGGAAGGTAAACCATCCAGGTTTGGTAAAATGAGATAGAGGGCACATTGATCAAAGGGAGGACTAGGCCTCCCATGGTTCCATGGCTACTTCTCGGCCTTCCAGGTGGCCCAAGCTATCAGATGGTTCACGTCTATTACCAGCTGGACACCACTCTGGATAGAGCTTGAGGCCAACTTGGCAGGAATCCCTTGGCTGGGTTACCTTCTGACAATGAACACCCTACCCGTAGCAACTCCATCTCCAATGCTCTGGGAAACATGGAGACCCTGAAGAACCCGCATGTCGATTACCCACACAGCTTGGTCAGAGTGGGGCCCCTCTTTAATACCACCAGATTTGGGACAACCCCTCTATTCAGATAGGGGGCACCTCCTTCAACTGGATCTCCTGAACAAAGATAGGAATACACATCATCGCAGATCTTTGTCTACCTGACTCGGTAGATATGCTGTCCTTCCAATAGCTCAGAGACCAGTATGGTCTCCCTAAAACTGATTTTTGCAGGTATCTTCAGATCCACGATGCTATCTGGGTCCTTAAGTTGGGCAAGGAATAAGGCAGAAAGGTGGCAATGGCTAAGATCAATGCACAAACTGGGGGAAACCAAAGGGGTATCGAGATGGATTTATTGCATGCTCTGGGTTACCCAACCAGACTCCACAGACAACTGTAGAATCAAATGGGCACAAGATATCCAGGAGGACATCTCCCAGAGTGCTTGGGACAGCTGCCTATGTAGCACCCATCAGATGTACAGGAACTCAAGGAGTCAACTCATACAACTCAAATTGTTTCTAAGATTCCTAAACAATTATAGGTCAATCTCTCTTCTACCTATACTTTCAAAAATGCTGGAAAAAATCATGGATATACAGTTGAGATCGTTCCTAAACAACTCTACATTGCTTAACCCAATGCAGTCTGACTTTAGAGCAAAGCATAGTACTATTACGGTGCTGGCAAAAGTCACTAATGACTGGCAACGGGACCTCGACAATAAAAAATTTGTTTGTGCTGTGTTTTTAGATCTCAGCAAGGCCTTCGATACCGTCGACCACTGCCTACTTCTCTCCACCTTAAAAACCATAGGCATGGACTCAGTGTCATTGGACTGGTTCCAGGACTACCTCTGTGATAGGCAGCAACAAATCAAGGCCGAAGGAGAGCTCTCTCCGCTCAAACCAATAAAAAGAGGAGTCCCACAGGGATCCATATCAGACCCTTTACTGTTCGCCATCTATATTAACAACTTGGACTTAGGCATCACGGAAGCCAGTATCCACTTCTTTGCCGATGATATGGTGCTCTATCTAAGCCGTGACTCTCCTGGAGCTGCATGCACTGAATTACACACTGAATTCAATACGCTGGGGCACCAGCTTGTCAGCAAAAAGCTACTGCTAAATGCAAAAAAAAACCCAAGGCTATGCTTTTTTCACCATCTAGCACTGGGGCCTGCTCTGCTGCTGCTGGCACTTTTCCTCCCATAACCACCCTACTCGGTGAAAATCTTGAGTTCGTGCCTAAATTCAAATATCTAGGTATATGGCTGGACAACAAACTCTCCTTTGTGGAGCACACAGAATTGATGAAAAGCTTAGGCAGAGGCTTTGCCTTTTTTTCAGAATTAAACACCTCCTGACTGCAGACACAAAAAGACAGCTTGTTCAATCTACATTCCTCTCATTAATGGACTATGCCGACATTATCTATGGCCAATGCTCTGTCTCACACCTTGCAAAACTGGATGTTCTGTACCATAGAGCATTAAGATTTATAACTGGCCTCCCATCTTCCACACATCACTGCTCTCTATATGCAGATGTAGGGTGGCCTTCCCTTCAATACTGACGGTGTAGAAATGTAGCCCTCTGGACACTTCCAGCCCTTACCAACAAACTCCCAGATTACATTGTTTCCTGCCTCCCCTTGAGTCATGTCAGTAGCTATGCCCTAAGAAGCCACTCACTAGTTTCCCTGAAAATCCCCAGGATCAGTACCCATTTTGGTAGGGCTGCCATAAGCCATGCTTTGCCCACACTCTGGAACAGGATACAAAGATCATTGAGACTCAGTTCCCCTGTCAGTATTGCCCTGTTTAGGACCATTTATGACAAAATGTTCACCGAAATCTGTAAGTGTTTCCATAGTTCCTTGCAGTCCTGCTGATGGTTCCCTCTCTATCCTTACCACACTCAGCCACAAACCTAGTTCCTTCCTTCCCTATTTAGCTAGTTCACAAGTAAGCTTTCATACTGGCCCTTGGTATCCTTGGAACCACTTTTTCCCATATTATCCTCCTCCCACCACGAAAGCAGGAGAGACAGACTTCATTATGGGTCCCTCTGTAGCCTAGGATCCTCATCCAAGCATTTAAATGGTCACTAAGGGCTGAAATGTAAATAATTGTACCTTTCTACAGAGGCTTGAATAAATATGTTACTTCAATTTCTGTATCCATGGATGTTGTATATACCACAATAATGTTGTGTGATGCATATATGTTCTTACGTGAACACTTGGAATGTATACTTTGCGCTTACCATTTTTCTGTAATCTTGCTTGTATCTCTTTGTTCATTTTGTATTCTTCACCTTTAATCTATGTATGTATAACTGTCCTTGACAACAGCAGGTCCACCTTGTAAATGAGCTTGCTCAATGGTGATCGCCTGGATAAATAAAGATTTTGATTGATTGATTGATTGAAGATGGAGCCCTGAAGCATTGCACAGAATGGGTCTGCTGCCCCATGCCAAATGCTGGAGATGCCAGCACCAAAGAGGTAGCCTACTATATATAGTGTGCCAGTGTCCTGCATTACAACAATACTGGTCTTCAGTACTTGAGAACTGCTCCAAAGTGGTGGGGTCTCCAACTCCCCCATCCCCAGCCTTCATACTTCTAGGAGAGACTGGATAGATGACCTCCTTCCCAAAGCACACAAGGTAATGGTTGTTTACAGTCATAATGGAAGCCAAGCAAGGTATCTTAATGAGGTGGCTACTCCCTAGCCCACCTTCTTTCCTTAGCTGGCACTCAGCAGTGGTGAGGCTAGCGATCCTCAAGTGCCTATCATATGCTTGGTTGGACCAGATGAGTAAATACACTATGAAATGGGGGGCATATCTAAGTTCACATCTCTGCTCGGTTCCACCAACACCTCCTGGCAAGCCCCATCTTGAATCTTACCACACCCTATTACAACCAACACTTTTAATGGCACTGCAATAAGGCCCACAATAGAACCCTGACCCACTCCAGATTTGTACATAAAATGTCAGCAGTAATGTATGCACTTAATATGCTCTTCAGCTGTTCTGCCATATACCCCAGGCGTAGCGTATCTCCTATGCTCTTTGCTGGTAAATATACTAAATTTTGCAACTCCCTGTCTCACTACCTCTCTCTTGGTTCCTTCTTTGTTCTCCCAAACAAATAACTCCTCTTACCTCTTAGAGACACTAAGAAAGCTACATTAGAAAATGGTTGACCCACAGTTACAGTTACAGTTATAGCTAGAGTTGTAAGCTGAATTTTTGTATAGTTGCTGATTTGATACAGTTCAACAGTTCAATGCAACAAAGTTTGACTCATATTGTCTATGTGTTTAATGGCTATACTGCTGTAATTCTGTTCATTTGTTTGTTCGAAAACTTAAAATCTTTTATAATAAAAAAACACAATGCAATTTTTTATTTATAGTCAATATGAACTGCTACTGTGCTGCTATTAAATCAAGGTCAAAAATCCAGATAAGCTGTTTAGTTTCTGAATATCTAATGTCAGTCTCTGAATGTCGTTCTCAAGGTATGAGAACGTGTATATTTAAGTGTATATTTCTACTGGTAATTGACCTTGGAGATGCGCCAGCTCGATTCTTAAGGTTGATGCAGGCTTGCGATAAGCCCTGCATCGAACCCAGTGCTGCACCAAACACATTGATGCACCGTGCATCCAATTCTCAATGGTGACTCGCATTTGCAAAACACTACCCCCTTTACAGTGGCTCGCACCAAATATGTGGCACAAACCCCGTAAAAAGGTGCCATGTGCGATGCAAAGTTAGACCAACAAAGTCTGGTCTAACATGTGGCATGTGGCACAAGGGATTGAGAATCCCAATTGCCAGCCAGTGAATACTGCAAGCCCCATGCAGCATCTGTTCATCATACCCATGGCTTGCAGCATTCTGACACCTTCAAGGATCGAGCCTGTGGTCTATGACAGTACACAGAATGTCAGATTTTCAAAATTGGATGCCCTATTTAATGCCCTCTAAAACTCTATCGTTTGTTGCCTGATACGAACAAATCTTCGTGTGCTGCATGGTCACCTGAGCTGGCACTTGCTGAATGATAGACATGTACAGCATATTGCTCTTTCTTCTTTTAGATACTGGTTAAAAAAACAACTCCTTAATTACTTAAGCACTCATCATCCCTGCTGCTCAGTCTAGCTACCACTAAAACATAGAAACATAGAATTTGACAGCAGATAAGGACCGCTTGGCCCACCCAGTCTGCCCATTTCCCTACTTACTGGATAAGCTGCAGATCCTAGTTAACCAGCAGCCTACTTCTTCTTACCCCCACACCCTATAATTGCCCTATGACTGTCCCATGCATGCTTGAATTCCACCACTGATTTTGACTCCTCAACCTCCTCCGGGACGCCGTTCCATGCATCCACAACCATCTCTGTGAAAAAATACTTCCTTAAATTACCTCTGAGCCGCCCCCCCTCTGTCTTCAAATTGTGCCCCCTGTTATTCACACCTCTTTTTGAAAGATGCTACCCTCTTGGACTTTGTTGATTCCCTTGAGGTACTTGAAAGTTTCTATCATGTCCCCCTCTCCCTCCTTTCCTCGAGGCTATACATATTCAGCTCCTTAAGTCTTTCTTCATATGTCTTCCGGTGCAGACCCTGCACCATTTTAGTTGCCCTCCTCTGGACAGCCTCCATCCTGTCTATGTCTTTGTGGAGATTGGGTCTCCAGAACTGCACGCAGTACTCCAGATGGGGTCTCACCAGCTGTCTGTACAGAGGATAACAACTTCCTGTTTTCTACCGGTGATGCCTCTCTCCTTGCATCCCAGTAACCCCCAGCCCTCCTTGCTGCCCTCTCACATTGCTTGCCCACCTTTAGGTCATCTGATATGACTACCCCCAGGTCCCTTTCCATTTTTGTTGTTGTTAGTATCTCACCCCCCATTGTGTACTCTTCCCCTGGGTTTTTGTTTCCCAGGTGCATTACCTTGCACTTCTTAGCATTGAATCTAAGCTGCCATACATTTGACCATTCCTCTAACCTTGCCAAGTCCCTTCTCATCCTTTCCTCCCCACCCTGTGCATCAACTCTGTTGCAGATCTTAGTGTCATCTGCAGAGAGACATACTTTTCCTTCCAGTCCTTCCATAATGTTGTTTATAAAGACATTGAAGAGGACCGTCCTAATACTGAACCTCATGTACCCACTAGTAACCCTCCTTTCTTTTGAGTGGACTCCATTTACTATTACTCTCTGTGTCCTATTCTCCAGCCAATTCTTTACCCAGGCTGTCATCTTGGGACCCACTCCCAGGCTGGCTAACTTGTATATTAATCTTTTGTGTGGGACTGTGTCAAATGCCTTGCTAAAGTCTAGGTAGGCCATGTCCACAGCCCCTCCCTGATCTACTACTTTGGTCACCCAGTCAAATAAATCTATCAGATTTGTCTGGCATGACCTTCCCTCTGTGAATCCATGCTGCCTAGGGTCCTGTGCCCCTCTAGGCTCCAGATACTCGACAATTCTTTCCTTCAGAAGTAATTCCATCATTTTCCCTATCACTGAGGTTAAACTAACAGGTCTGTAGTTTCCTGCTTCTGCTTTGCTCCCACTTTTGTGAAGGGGAATCACATCTGCCCTCCTCCAGTCCTCGGGCACCATCCCATCCTCCCATGATTTATTAAAAAGGGTAGTCAGTGATGTCACTAGTTCTACCCTTAGCTCTTTTAGAGTTCTTGGATGAATCCCTTCAGGCCCCATTGCTTTGTCCACCTTCAGTTTTAAGAGTTCTTTCAGAACCCTTTCTTCTGTAAATGGGCTGGTATCAACTTCTGTATCCAGAGTGTTACTACTGTTTGTTTTAGGTACCTCCCCCTCTTCATTTGTAAATACTGAGCAAAAATATTTGTTTAGTATCTCTGCCTTTTCACAGTCTCCCTCTGCCCACCCTCCCTCCTAGTTCCTTGTTCCTATATGAAAATGTAATACTGACCAGCTTGCTTTCAGTCATAAACTCTCACAGGTTAGTAACAACCCTGTCATGGGAAACGACACACAACTAGAATTGCCTTAGCCAAACAGTTCCTCAAACGTCTAATTGTAACCTACTGTGACGGCACATGACAACACATTTTTGACTCACGTTGTAACAGCTACTCAGTGGGTATCTACTCTTGATTGTTCTTCTCTTTGCTGACCCTGTCTATAGGTTTTTAACCCAGGTACAGAGATTATAAATATGTTCACACTGCTGTTTATGATGGCCACAAGCTAGTCAGGTATGATATGGAAATGGGAATTATTAAAATGTCTAGCTATTGCAAGGGGAAGGAGTGACATACTCCTGATGATGTCCTGACCATGCTCTAGATCAAGAGCCAGGGCCCAGTCGGTGGTGTGGGACCTGTGACAGGCAACATGCTCCCATGTTGGTGACCCATGTTCCGAAGTGGATACAAGAAGGCAGTTGAGTGACCCTGAGGGCTGGGAAGCTGCTCTCATACAACAGTGCTCCCAAGGGGCTTAGGGATGATATCAGGGCCTGCTGCACTAGTGACTCTTGTGGTGGTCCAGGGAGCTTTTCTCCTCCACAGAGGGATGCCAGAACATGTGAGGTTGGCTTTGATGTGACCCGATAGCAGGGAGGTGGTTAGAATTTGGGAGAAAACATGAAAATGCAAAAATGGAACACTGTCAGCAGGTAAAGTCCTCACCCAAACCCTGTATATTATTGTTCCTCTACCTCTCTCACCCCAGGGTCACGTCTGTAAAAAATATTATTTTTCTATCTCCATATATTTATCTGGTGAAAACAGTTCAAATAAATAGATCTTGAAGCAGAAGCAGTAAGCTAAGTGATGGTTCAAATAGGTATTTATTGATTTTAACTAAACAAAATACAATAGTACATATATCTCTGGACATATATGCAGAGAAAAAGAAAGAGAAAAACTACATGTGCAAAAAGAAATTACAGAGTTTCTACAAAGTTCATTCATCTAGTTGCAATGGTGGAGGGAGACGAGATACAAGGTTGTGCCACGTTGAAGTTATAGTAACATTAATTACTTTGTTGTAAAAGTTACACATTCAATTTTTCATGGTCAAGGTCTCTGGGAACATGATTGTTCACTTAGAAATATCAAATTTATCAAAAACTTGATTATTCCAAATTTTTGAAAACTAAGATTTTTGTGCATGTAATGGGCAGGCACAGATTTTCTTTTTATTCAAACGTAACAATTAGTGTAATAAATGATTAAGGATTATAGTTTGGTTCAGTAGTGCAATAGGCTTTTTTATTATTTTACTAATTTCATATTTAGTAACTTACCAGCACATGTTAATTATTTAATACAGCCATATTTGATGATATTCCAATAGTCAAGCGGCTCCAAAAAGCAAAAGACGGAGCCAAAACACATTAGGTACTCTCAAAGCAGACTTTCTTGTCGGCTACACCGTCACTGTCCCAGCATACATAGAGAAGGAAGATGCAGCAGGATAAACAAGTAAAAACTTTTATTTCCAGGCACTGACAAACAGCTCCGAGTGCTCCTCCCCTCAAGAGCCAATTGTCACCATGCTTATAATATATTTCTTCATACCTTCTGAATCGTGTTTATCCTGCTGCATCTGCCTTCTATATAACTGGTGATATAAAGATTCTTATTTGTTGCACACCAATATCTTTCATTGGGTCTAACACTCATTTTATATATTCTGCTGGGATAATACTATGTACAAATTATAATTTTAAATTGCATCGATTTGTTTTTTTGTGTAGGTGTATAATTTATTTGTGTCTATCCAGTAAGCCTTCCAATTGTTAGTTGGTATAAGGATACTGCAATCCATTAAAATGTCTAATTTATTGTATCACTACTCTTAGCCATCCAGTGCTACTTAAACAATAAGGTATGACCAGGGGTTAGAGTAACAGTCTGTTAATCACGCCTTCAGAGTGTAATATGGCACAATGTACAGCTGAGTGCCATATTGCCCCAAGCGGGTGATTAACTGACTGTTAATCTAACCCCTGGTTATATCTTATTGCAATTAATATAAGTGCATTTTTGTTTAATAAATTTGTCCTTTTCTGAAATTAAATAGTTGTTGTTGAAATTGGTGTTTTTTTTAAATAAAATAGTCCTTCTGCAAGTTTCAAAGCTTAGAAAGCAGTGCTGTCATGACAAAACATGACACCGAGCTGTAACGTTTCCATGGAGACATTTGTTTATTTTTGAGGCTGTCTCAGGTGCTGCAGTGGCAATGGGTGATAAACTGCATAAAAGATTAGCTCCGACTCCATAAGTGTGGATGATAGTTTTGGAGCTATATTATCAGCTCTACCATTGAATGTAGTTACTTTTGTAAAATAGGAAGCATAATGGTATTATTGCAATGTTTAAAAAATTTAAACTTTGCTTCTGAGCATGTGCAGTAGTACTGCGAGGTGATGTAATGATGTTTGTACTGCATATGCTCAGAAACAAAGTTTCAACTTTTTAAATGTTTCAGTAATATGATTCCACTAGTTATTTTTCCAATCTAAGTAAATACATTTGGATCATAAAGAATGTGCTTTCAGAACCTCATATGTATGTGAAGGACGTATTTTGAGATCCTGAAACTCTGTTTCTCGAGTTTCAGGATCTAGACACCATGTGACCGAAACACGTTTGCCCAACGGGTGAAGTTTGCCCATGGCGGAGTTAATTATAAAAATTACAGGGGTGCGGGGGGCGAAGCCCCCTGAAGCATTAAAAAAACTCTGCAATGGGAAAACGTCACCCCTCAGGCAAACATGTTTTGGGCTGCTGGCGATGGGATACTGAAACTTGGGGAGCAGAGTTTCAGGATCTCATAATATATCCATATGTGAATGAGTTATGAAATCAGAACTCGTCACCCCCTCCCACAACTTGAGCTGTTCAGCAGAACTCGAATGGAAATGGAACACAAACACAGGACAGCAGGACTTCAACGGGAACCGCCCCCCACCCCCCATGTGCTGTGTCAAGACTGACTGAGCGGATTGGGGAACAAGACAGGTAATTTTTAAAAATGTTTAAGTGAAAGTTTATAGCAGTACAATAGAGGAACCTACCACTGTGACAGTCGATGTCATAGATGTGTGTGTGGAGGGTACCACATTTACAATATAGAGCACTTTTATTGTTGTTTAACATGCTTAACTGTTAGCTTGCCAGATGTCAGTCTACTGAAGTCCATAATGGTTCCACTAAGTCTTGTCAACAGACAACAACAAAGTTATCGACTGACTTCACATCGGCACTAATTTTGTGACTGCGATCACATTACCCGGCTAAGTGTTGACTGACTGCCATAGCGCGAGGCTCATTTACGGCACGTCCAGACGTATGGATTATCAACTCCGGGGGGGGAGCACGACCAGCACTGGGAGATGCTGTATCTGTTTAGCGCTCTGACAACCTGTTCGACACTGTGGGTGTCAAATGGGTTGTGTCACTGTGTTGGTTTCACTCTGCTGGTGTTGTTGTAACAGCGGCACATGCTCCATAATGCTGTGTGAGTGTGTGCTCTGAGAGAGGGGGTCAGACACTGAGACAGCCATGTTTTCACATGTAAAATGAGAGTCTGTGGGGAATAGCTGGGACTTCATTCATAATGATAACAAAAACACATGCAGTGATCAGACTCTAGATGATAGGGTAACGTGGGTTAATGCAACCCTACTAGAACTCTGGCAACCAATAAGAGTACTTGAATATTTCACTAAAAGTACTACCGACAGCTTTATCTGGTTCAAGGTCAGTTGGCATTCATCTGTATCCCCCTCCCCCGGGTTGTGCTTGAACATTAGGCAGAATTTGTCTAGTGCACTTACCTGGTCAACAAAAACTAAATACATAAATATTTCTTGCTTTATAATAATTCTGTTTAACAGAAAGTTGCATCATAGGTACATAGAAATGTACAAATCTTTCATTAAGAAAAAGTATAATAAAACATCTATGGTATGGAGTTTTTGGTAAGTAGTGGAAAACTACTACCCCACTGTGTTGACAAATGGATCTCCAGTAGGCGATAATGTTCTTTGCCCACAGTTTCAGTCAGCACTTTAACCCTTCACTCTGTTATGCACATCCAAGGTAACATTTTTCCACTATAAATCTCAACTCCTCTTCATATTTGTAATATTTACAATTTTTTAATGACACAGTACTAGTGTAATTGTTATGTAATTATTTTATTTATATGTTTTTAATTGGCATTGTATAGTGTGGCTTTTGATATGTAAAACGCCTTGATATTTTGAAGGGCACTTTAAAAATAAAGTTATTTTTATTTTATTATTATTATTATTACTGAATTGTGCACACTTCACATAATTACAGCATGTTCTTAAAATGCTTAGTTGGAGTTCACCTGCATTTTGACATGTTGTTGCACTCTCAGGATTCTGGGTACCATTTTAGCCAATAAACAGTGGTCAAACAATGGGCAAAGGTGGTTTTCCTGCAGTAAAGATTCACACACACACCCACCATGAATGCATACAGCAGTAGCCCTTTGTGAGGCAGGAACATAATTTAAGGGTTCAATGACACTTTTACAAGCTAGATGGCAGACTCTATTAAAATATGAAGCCCCTTTTTTACAACCCATTATCACTATTTTTTTTTCAAACTATTATAACCCAGCAACATTACCAGTAACATACAATTAAATATACTTCCCATATGCGCTGAATAGAAGGGGACATGCAAATGTAATGCTAGTTTCAAAGATATTTTGTGTTTAGGGAGAGCAAGCAAGGAAAAAAAATATGTACAATGTTCGTTATCAAGACGTGAGAGATGGTGGAAATGTGTGATTGTGTGTGTACACGTGTGCGTGTGTTGGTTCTGTGTGTCTGTGTGTGCTGGGAGGAGAGCTTGGTTACTGGATGACCAGAACTATTGAATTCAATTCTTTCTCCTCAGATTTAGCATTATTTGTCCAATGTAATAACCAAGACTAAATAGTAGTTAGTTCTTTGTGGAATACTTCAAAAGATACAGCTACCAACTATATATGTTCAGATCTTACTTTCCACTCCACTAAAAATGACCTATAAGAAGAGCAGTGAATGTATCATAGAAACATAAACATTACCAGATATAGACCAAGGGTCCATCCAGTCTAACCATAAATTCTTCCATGCTTTCTACCTACAGTATCCCCTTGACCTACCATCAGTACTGGGGTATCTTGCCCAATACTTATTCCAAACCATCCTCCTCATCTTTCACCCCCCTACCTCCCTAACTCCTCCTATAGAAACAAAAACTAGCCTTTGGCAGACTTGGCAGTGCATATGGTAACATCAAATAATGCTAAATCTATTGCAGTGTCACTGCATGCTGTACTGAGGAAGGTAAACTAAAGGCCCCACTCACAATAGAATTCTTTAGCTTGGACCCTGGTTAAAACACTTTGGAGAACCTGGCCCTCAAATGCATGATTTTATCAAGTTATGGTAGCCTAGGTGCATGTATAGCTAGTCATTGCATTATGTTTCTATGGTCTCCCAGAAAGGTTACAGCACTTCAGCTGCCAACCTATTCTGTTCCCTTTTCTTTAAATAGTTGGGCTGCACTTTATTTGCATATCTTTATGACAGCAAAAAGGGATTCCGTTAACCTGCAAATAGTTGCTATTATTAGAACACAATTGCACTGCATTAACCAAAAATCTGAACTTCAAGCCATTCAGTTCCTTAATGTGAGTGTATTTATATGAAAACTAGGAGCTTCATGCTTAAAATTCATCGACTGCTGAGGTTTAATCACATTGCCCTGTTTGTGGCATCAGAGCAACCTCCATAGCAACAGACTGTAATTTTACAAGTTTACTTAAGCTCCAGACTTGTTTTCTTTTTGTAACATCTATGCTGGTCCAATAAGATGTATCAAATCATTTGCTTCTGGATCTGCTCCACTTCAGAATAAGCCTGAGCTGAAAGTAAACCATGAGTGCCACAGTTCCTATTTTCAGGTAGTCGTTCTGAGCAATGAAAAATAGAACTGCTTGAAATTCAAAATTTGGGGAATGTTGTGTAATTTTGTAGTTGACCTTAGTCTGTCTATCTTCCCCAGCTGGGTATTTGTATGTCTTTGGTTTTTTTATTGAAAAGCCCCCTCAAATAGTTATCTCCTGCTCCTTTGCTGCACTGTTTTAGTCTCCTCATCAGGCCACCACTCTCAGGTCTACTGGCACATCCCTGCTGTACATTTCTTCTTTAGTGCCAACATTTTGACATTCCCTGCCTGCCAACATTCATAATGCCCTTCTCTTACTCTTTTCGTAGTGACCTCTGTCAGTATTTACTTCTCTCCTGTGCCTGCACTTGTGCTTGACTGCCTGATTTACTGTTTTGTTTCCAAAATCTGTAAATAATTTGTGCTTTTTCTCTTATTTGTACTCTCTAGGGTTATACCCTGAAAACCCATTTGTGGCACCAAGCCTACCCGAATTGATTCTATTAATATCTGTATTATGCTTTTATTGTTTTATCCTGTTTTTATTGTTTTATCTAATTTGTATGTTAAAGCGCCTTGGCAATTTGAAAGGTGCTCTACAGTGGTCCCCATGTCCCAATCCCCTAAGTTTTAGTCCCCTCCCTGGTGTCTAGCTGAACCCTCCTCCCTGTCCCCAAAGCCTGACTGTAGCTGGCTCTAATAAAAAGAAAAAAGAGTCTTATTCTCCCTGGTGTCTAGCAGGCCCCCTGCCTAGACCATATACCCTGTAATTAAAAATATATGTTTCTTCCCTGGTGTCTAGTGGACCCCCTACCCCGCCACCCCTGCAGGTAGCGCCAACCACCCCACTCCTCCCCACCCTGACTCCCAGCTGGTGACTCGCACAGTCCTCCCTCCCCACCATGGCCAGCCACCAGACTGAGCTACAATGAATGAGCACATGCTTGCACAAGCACATACTCATTCATTGAGAAGTTGATGCCAGCTCTGCAGGAGTCGGCCATGGGGGTCAGATACAAGAGCAGAGGACTGTGCTGGTCACCAGTGGGGGTCAGGATGGGGGAGAATGGTGTGGATCCCCAGAGGAGGTCCACCACACCATTCCCCCATCCCAACCCCCACTGGCAACTGGCACAGCCCTTCACTCTCATCTCCGACCTGCACAGTAGGCCCCCCCATGGAGATGTCTTGTCAATGAATGAGCGCACGCTTATACAAGCACACATTCATTCATTGTAGCTCAGTCTGGTAGCTACTCATGGTGGTGAGAGAGGGCTGCACTTGTCACCAACTGGGGAGCGGGGTGCTGGGGTGCTGCCTGCGGGGGGGGCAGTAGTCCACTAGACACAAGGAAAGAAATATATATTTTTAATTACAGGGGGATCAGTGATAAGGAGGGGGCCCGCTACACATCAGGGAGAATAAGAATCTTTTTCTCTTATTAAAGCCAGCCACAGCTGGGCATCGGGGACAGGGAGGGGTGTCTGTTAGATACTAGGGAGGGAACTAAAACTTAGGGGACCTGGATGGGGGGGGGGACCATTGAACACCTGGGAAATTGGAAATTAGTTTATGTTACTGGGGCCAATGATCACCAGGGAGGGGGCACTAGACACTAGGCAAAGGAATTACCTGCAATTGGTGGGGGGCACTAGATTTTATTTATGTGTTGGCAGTTAGTAGAGTGGGGGGCACTAGACACCAGGGAAAGAATGAGTGGCAAAGTTACTTGCGGAATGATTTTCTGTGGAAAAAATGCTGTGTCACAGAATATCACTCCACAGATTGCAGCAGTTGGAATTTTGCAGAAGAACCAGCACAATAATGTTGGAAATTCTGCTGGTGGCATAGTCATTCAGCGCTAATTTCACTGGTGGAATTCTACATTCTGCACAGCACTACAGCACTTGTTTTACAAGTAAGCATTGCAATCAGAGAAAGTGCAGTGTGCATAAATACATTGCCAGTAACCCTGATGGCCAGTGATAGCAGTTGCAAGTTCTGGGTGGGGTAAGCGAGGCCAGCAGTTGGAATTTAAACAGCTGAACTGAGCTATAGTTTTTTAGAGAGTCAGGCAGGTCATTCCATTGCTTACCAAAATGGTACAAAAAACAGGATTAGCCAAGGGAGTTTCTATTTTGAGGAAGCAGCAGAGTGTGATGCACCACACCCCTGGTAGAGTATTTGCTATCCACAGAGGAGAACATTGACCATAGGCTAGAGGACAGTAAGCCGCACAATGCTTTTCTGCCAGTGACAAAGGTGTGGTAGAGTAACCTCACGTCAAGGTTTTGTCAATTCACACTGCTGTATAGCACACACCTGTCTTTTTTTGGCCAAGTGTAAAATGGCAAGCCCTACTGTAGAGACACCTGACTCTGGACAGCACATTGTCACTCAGAAAGCCATAAACCACAATCCCAAAATCAAAAATATTAGCAATGAGTCACTGTACAAGTAGTAACTTATTTTCTCTAAGGAAATTGTTTCTATACTTGTATAGTAGTCCTAGTCTAGAGTTTACTGCCTTAACCAGGAGGTCAACACGTTTACTGAAAGACAATGCACCGTCTAGTGTTACTCCAAGATATTTAAATATTTGTACTTATTCAAGGTGGGTTCCAGTTGTGTTAATAATATTTAAGATTGGTGAGATATGGATCTTGTTACGGGTACCAAAAAGCATGCATTTAGTTTTTATTTGTGTTTATTAATAGCAGGTTAGTAGTGAACCATTCCTGGATTACAGTGAAGTTAGACTGAAGTCTCAGCCTCAGTTTCTTCATGCTTTTGTCACTGGAGAAGGTGACATTGTCATCTGCATAAAGTAGTATATTGGTTGACCTGCAGACAGTTGGTATATTGTTAATAAATAGACTAAAGAGGAGGGGCCTAGGACTGAACTTTGGGGAACACCCACCATAGCAAGCTCATCCTGGAAAAGAATGCTGCAGCATTTTAATAGCTTGTTTTCTACCAGTTAGGTAGCTTTTGAACAAAGAGACTGAGTTCTCAGAAATGCCCATGTTAATTAGTTTCTGGAATAGGAGGGCATGGTTCACAAGGTCAAAGGGCTTGGTTAGGTCTACATAAATGAACCCAGTCAATTCTTCTCTGTCCAGGGCACAATGAATTGAGTCAGTGAACTTGAGGAGTGCAGTCATTGTACTGATTTGTTTCTTAAATCCATGTTACTCATTTGCCAGTAGCTCATGTTGATTCAGGTATTGGGCAAGCTGATCATTCACTACCCTTTCTGAGTTTTTGATCAGGTGGAAGCTGGATGGCAGACTATGGTTACCACCTTTAAATACTGGGGTTACATGGGCTTTTCTCCATAGCTCTGGTACTTGCCCAGTGGAGAGGGACAGATTGAAAATTATCTGTAAGGGGTAGGTACCTCCCTAAGCACTAGTTTGAGCAGTTTCATATCTATTTTGTCAGGGCCAAGTCTAATTATAATTGTGGTTCTTGTGAGGTAGCCATGCACTTCTACCATACTAGTCCTTTTAAAATAGTAAGAAGGTCTGATGAGGGAGGTCAGGTGTAACTCCTACAGTGGCAGGGTGAGCAATAGGATCTTGAATGTATGCTGATATGTCACTGAAGGTTTTATTAAAGGAGTCAGCTATGATCTTGTGATTGTAATGCCACCCTTAACAGTAGAGTCAGGCAGGGATTTTTAGGGTTTACCGATGATGTAATTTATGCCACTCCACAGTTGTTTAGGGTGGCTAATGATGTTTTTTTGTTGGGCTTTGTGAAATGCCGCCTTTGCTTCCTTAATGCAGGATTTTACAGTGTTCCACAGTTCTTTGTATTTTCTGAGGTTTTTGTTTTGGCCCAACTCTTTGTACAGGGCACAAGCTCTATCTCACTCCCTTGTCAGGGACTTGATGACAGGAGTAAACCAGGCTTGGGAGTCACCCCTCCTGTAGAGGGTCTTGAAAGGGGTGACAGTGTCATAGATCCTTTTAAGATGGAGGATGAAATACTCCTGGGCTATTAAGGGGATTAAAGATCAATTAGGGTTGAATCAAGTGCAAGTCTGAAAGAATTATTGACCAAGCAAGATAGTCCATAAGTCCTATGGGCAGCTGATGGTACAGCTGTAATAACTGACATTGTTTGGCATTTCCTGAGGTTTCTGTGATATCCCTACAGAAATTCTCTGCTTGCCTGCTGCACCACAGTAGGGCCAAAAGACAGAATCTCTCTTTAGAAATATTGTGAACTATCTGATCATGTGTTTTGCTGCACCATCCCAACAAAGAGTATAACTCACAGTGATGTTGTTTATCAGTTGCTCCTGGTATGAAATGACAAATGTTATTTCAAAATACAATCAAACAACTAAGTTTGGTTTCAGGGACACTAAAAATATAGCGAAACTGTAATCCAAAGGAGGAAAAAAAAATGTCACTATCAACAGCTAATGTAGATATCATTTCTCAAACAATTTTTGAGCCTATTAAGAGCTCCCAATTTTTAATATATGTCCACTAAGTGCTGTTACAACTGTGTACAGGAGGTGAGCTAGATAAACCAAAAGGACATTTAAATGTCAAAGACTACTGAGTTTCATTGATTGTAGGTGGGCCTTCTGAGTATAGTCACCCTGCCACTGCAGGGAGTGAGGTTGCTAAATACAGGCTATTTGTGTGCCGCAGGGATTCTTTGAAATCAATGGACTTTGGTTTTGGAAAACTCTTTGACTTCATGAATGTTAAAGAGTCAGTGATGCATCTGGGAAAGCTTTGGAAAGCATGCATAATTTTAGTGATATTTCCCTTGTTATCACCAGCTTATTCTTTATTACTAAAGAGATATGTATCAAAACAGGAACATTGCCACTTGGACAGCATTTGCTCCATCTGCTTATAGCAAACAATTGTGATTCATAACAGAGTATTGTGACATCAGGTGTAAATAGACAGAAAGAGCAGATGAAGTCCCTGGGGCAAATGTCCTGATTCAAATAGTGGAAATTAGTAATAAAGACTGAAGTGATGATAAATATGGAACATATGTGAAATATTAACAGAACTGGGCATTACTATGTTTTTCAATGTTCCCCCAAAGATGTTAGAGGCTTCTTAAAGAGCCACTGTACTGCCTGAAATAGATTTCAACTTTCAAAGTAGTGAACTATTGCTTCTTACAGTGGTAGCCATCCAAAACTTTCCTCTTTACTTCAGAACTTGTGGTACCACATTAAGATACTGAAAAACAGAATTCACACCTCATTACCACTCCAATCACAGGCAATTAGAAAACCTGCAGCTGTCTCCCTAAACATGATAAGGTAATGCTAAACCTAATGAGGTACTACAGTAGCAGGCATGTTTAGGATGGCTAACAGTGTATATCTGAAGTGTGTTTTCATTTCCATTTTGCTAATTAGAAAACTATCTACTTAAAATACCTTGTATGATGAGTGGAACAGTACTGTACCTGAAGGTTGACATACTGTAGCTGGTGCTGTTCCTCCTCATGCATCATCAGCCCTATGATCTCACTGTGGCATCACAACTGACCAAGAAGAACCAATCACCTGCTGCTAAGCCTATCACTTCTGATGTCACAATCCTGAGGTCACAATACTGATGAGGTGTGAGAAGGAAAATAACTTGATGCGTTAGCATCAAGGTAAAGTACTGTTGTTTACATCATGCCTAACACTACAAGGTATTAACCCTTCTATTGCAACATGCCATATCATTTTGTAATGTAGTTTTTTTTTATTTCATTATAGCTGCCCTGATAAGTTTGAATGGATCTATTAGGGGAAATTAGATAAAGTTAGTTGCCGGAGGTATGCCAGATGACTCTGGAAAATAATTTCAATCTCTTTGTCCTGTACTACAAGACCCCCTGGCCAGCTAATGGGAGAGCTGAAAGCTATAAACAGCCATTTTGTACCTCAAAGGCTAACACAACCCTTTTGTGTTATGTGAGAGGTCCTAACTAATGACTGGTGCAGTCACCCTTGCTGGGGTGTACAGGGCTCAGAACAATGAGAAGGTTTCTGAATTCATAAAAAAATACAAGAGTATAGTTTGGACCAGTTTTCCAGATGGGAGGTTTGCCAGGACACAAAAGAAGTGATGACTGTATGATGTCAGAGTGACATGCTGAATGATGTGTCATGGGGGGGCTGGCAGCTGAAGGGTTTTGCTGGCTTGCCAGACCCTAAAAAAGTTTCTAAGGTTTCAGGATCTCAAACAGCTAACATCTAAGGTTCGAGTCTGCTTTGATTCCTCAATATTCCCTATGTGTATGCTCTCTTTATTTTGGAAAATTTAGGAAGTGTAAGATTTCTATGAGTGTTTTTTCTCTACTGTCCAAAACATTTTCTTTTTGTCTCTGTAGTCTTTATGTAGTATTCTGTATTATATGTGTAAATATCTTGAAATATTAAAATGTTATGTTTATATACTTCTTGCTTCTGTTTATTTATTTGAAATGTTTCACCAAGAAAGGCACACTGTGCCATAATAGCTCATTTCCAGATGTGTCCTGGGGGAAGGGGAAAATGGGACAATACTGTTTGTAAATATAAAAAGCAAGATAAACAAAATGAAATAGAAATTATATAATTATATAACTCTGAATAAATTAACTTAGACAGTGTAAGATGAGGACAGTCAAAATTAGAACATTCAAAATTGCATTTAAAACCTGAGTAGGAGACCAACGCCTATTAGAGACAGAGTAGATGAGGGAAAAAGAGGGAAAATATCTAGGCTGCCTGAGAAAGATTAAGTGAGGGGAAAGAGAGAATATGGTTAGGCTGACTGAAGAAGATCAGCAGAAGCCACAATGGTTCAACAACTGCTCCACAGTGCTGTGATAACCAGCTTATATGTAGAAAAGTAGGAGTGGGGAGAAGGAAAGAGTAGCTTACATAATTTAATGACAGATAATCAGGGAGGCTATTAAAGAGATGAGCATGTGCTGTTGCAGGAAGGAGAAATGAAACTGTGAAGAACCACAGATAACAAATGAGTGGACAGGGCTGCGTGTATATCTAAGGGAAGTAGTAGGACAAAGCAGCCTGTCCTGAGGAGGAAGATCAGACAGGTTGGGCAAGGGTCCGGTAGCCAGAGTTATAGAAAGAGTAGGTGGGAAGAGGAGGTATGGAGAGGAGAGCTGTGAGGTAGGGGGATGGAACTGAGCCAGTACTTCCTGACAAGGGAGGAACAGTGGGTGATGCAATAAATGTGATTGAGTCCTCTGAAGTACAGATAACTGGGTTATAATGGACAAAAACTGTGTTTCCAACTCAAAAGAGAAGGCTACAGTTACTGTATTTGGTTTTCTAAGAGAGGTGTTCTCAGATGTGACAGAAAGGCATTGGCTGTTTACCCTTTGACAAGGAATGCTGTACTGTGTGGGCAGTTTTACTGGTGGGATTCAGACCTAGAGGTATTCCAAGAGAGTGTCTATGCTAAGTGGTGGCAGCTACTGAAGTACTCTTGCAGGCATCTGAAGGGTTGAAAAAGCTAGTAACAGTGAGCTGGCTGAATCTGGGAGAGAACAAAACCAGGAATGGTTGCACTGCACTTCCAAGGATAAGATAAAGTCAAAAATTATGCAAAGTGAAAAATGTTATAGCACAAATAGCAAATAAAATCCACAGCTTAAGGCAGGGAGAGACAAGTCTACCTCAAACTGGTGGCAGAGGTGGGCTTCAGACCTAGAGATACCGTGAGAGGGTATCCCGTGATATGGGTGAGTCATATTGCATGATTCTAAGTGGCTCAGTTTGATGTCCTGTGATTTCAGCGACTGAAAGGATAGTGAGGAATAGTTATAGTGAGTGTGAGGGCACAAAATGGTGATGGCAAGAATAGTGCAACAGTGATAGGGAGGTGTAATAAGTGAGGATATAGGTGGATGTTTGGCCAGGCAGTGCCCAGCTGGCCATTTGGTCTCGTGGAAGGAGTGAGTGCTGCTGGTGCAGGAGGACCTGGGTTCAGAGCTAGGTGGGTGGAAATACTATTTTCTTTTGCAGTTTGGGTACTTGTGTTTTTTGGAGGGTTTTTTTTGTGTTCCCAGACCTCCCAAATATGAACCCTATGCTCCCCTGGCCTCCTGAATGTGACTCCCCAAATAGCCCCCTGAACTTTCTCCACTATTCCAGGGTCAGGCCCCCGAGTTGATTATAAAAATAATGGGAGAGGGGTATGGGAGGCTTAGCACCCCCACATAAAAATATGTAGATATCACCCCTGGAGAGTGTTGTGGAACCTTGCTCTTCATGGTTCCGCTGTAGTGCACATTGCTGTTGTTGTAATCAGTGATGTGCACTCATTGTTATTGTTGCTTTTTTCTCTTCACTTACACATGGAACCCCTAGAGAGAATGTCTTTGCTGAGTGGTGGGAGCTAATGAAGTACCCTTGCAGGTGTCTGAAGGGTTGAGAAAGCTGGTAACAGTGTACATGCTGAATCTGGGAGAGACCGGGTTGCCACATCTTTAATAAAATATGCAAAAAGAAAAATACTTAAGGAGTGAAATGTAGCAACTGCTAGTTTTATAATTAAATAAGTCTTCCTCCTATTGTTGGTGCTATTACCTTTTTCTTGCACAACAGTGAATCTTTTGAGCATCTGTACCACACAACCACAACATGAACATGCAAGAAACTGTAAACCCATTGAATAACCCTATCCCCATGGGGATCCATTATAGTGTAGTGGTTAAAGCACAGAGCTGTGAACCTTCCAATCCAGAAGACCTGGGCTTGAATCACACATCCACCACTTATATACTGTATGATCCCAAGCAAGTCACTTAACATTCTGGTGTTTAAGTCTCCATGTCTCACTTGGAAACAACCTATAACTCAATGTGCCATTCCTGATCAAATGGTCTAATTAATATGTTATCCCAAAATACAGGCATTTTACTGGCATTTAACTGTATTATGGAAATAGTTCAATAAATCATGTATTTTTTGTCCTAGCTACACTATGCTTAACAGAAGGATGGAGGCTTCGAACTAACAGATAACACAGAGATGCCATGAAACTTACAGTACCGTACATAAAACAACAGTATACTGTATGTCACACGAAAGGTTGTTACCTGGGTGCTTTGAGGTAACTGAACCTGCAACAACAACTCCCCTCCTTACAAAAAATGGAGTGTCATGGATGACACCGATGACATTTTTTACAAGAAAGATACAAATTGTTAGCCCAGTCCAGCTGCAAATCTTTCAGGCATTAATTTCAATTAGTAATGAGCCTGAATGCATGACATTTAAAAGAAACCCACTGTCAGCAGGAAAGTTGCCATATTTTGGCTGCACCTCAGAGAATATGCTTAGCTTGAAATAATGTTCATTTTAGCAGAACTGTAAATTAAAAATGTGTTAGGATCCTAAGGGATTTATTACTGTTTGGAGTGGGGTTATGCTGGAGGCCAGTATTGTGCTGCATCTGGCACATGTTACAAAGCAGCTTTATAGTAAAGTTTGGAGCAAGTGCAGTAGATTTTACAGCTTGTCTCCTGTGGGCTGTATTGTTAATGTTCTGTAAAACTTTCACAATAAAGATCTGAATTTCCAAATCTGTTTCCCCATGTTGATTTAGCAATTGATCTGTTGCCATTATTAAATGATGACAGAACTTTCATATTTTATAAGGGAAGTAAAGCCTTATGTGTTTTGAGTTGCATTGGTTGGGGAGGAATTCCTAGTAATAAATACTGAAAGAAGTTTATACAACGTCCAGCAGCTCTGCAACTAGCTCTGCAGCACTGCTGTTTCTACACTCATCTAGGGACCTGTCATAGCAGCAGATTCTACTCAGCCCACAGTTTGCAACAATAACCTCATGCCCTTATCCTGCTAAGTGGCCAGATGATGTATTTTGTGTGTGGGGGAGGCATGTGTCACACCTGTAACATGGCACTTGTGTATTTTGTTCTCCAGAGGAAAACTACAGTTTGTTTAAGATGGTGTATTCAATAATAAGGAAATAGAGTTCTAGATGTAAATGTAAAAATGATAACCACTTCACAATCATGATGTTCAGGCTGGTAATTGTTAATGCTTTTTTGCATGATGCCCATAATCTGCAAGAACAAAACTCGAGCCAATAATGATGACAGGTAAAGCATGAGAGAATGTAACTCAGGTGTTCATCACAATCAGGTAAGGGTTGTTATTTACTGATGTCATTTTCCTTTCCTTATAGGTACTACAGGCCACTGGAATGATGATCCTCAGGTCGAAGTCAGTGTGGGGATGAATGGGGCCTTGGGGGAAGTCATTTTTGGAAGTGCTTGTGAGGCAGAATCAATGGCTGGTTTATGTTAATGGAATCAGGGTAGACAGGAGGAGGAGGAGGAGGAGGAGGAGGAGGAGGAGGAGATTAGATAAGGCCAGAGCCAATCAGGTCAGGCAGTCCAAGGGAGGGTTTACTGCAGTTTGGAAATGAGATGTATATGTGAGAGTTGCTGTGGTGCATGTTTTCATTCCCTACAGGTTATTTGGGGATCCAGAACTCTGATCCTCATATTAGAAGCAGTGTAGAGGTGAGTGGGACCTTGTGTGAAGTGGTTTATGGCAGTATTTGTGAGGCAGCATTGAGGGCTATCATGAGCTAAGGTGAAGGGTGAGAACCCAGGGCAGGCTGAAGGAGGACTAGACCTGGCCTGAGCCAATCATACAGCCAAAGGTGGTTTAAAGGCAAGCAAGGCAAGTGATGAGATATAGCTGCTGTGTCACCAGTTGGGCTGGAATCCAAAAATGCATCCTGCACCCCCTTCCCCCACAGGCCCATTCTCCCAGAGGGTTGGAGGGTAGTGGGGAAGGAGAAGAGTGACAAGGGTGAAGTAGTGTACATCAGGGTGCTTTGATACTTACTGCAAATTGTTTTGCACCACAGGAGAGGGTGCAGGTACCTGATTCCCCTATGGTGTCTGAGAGATAGTTAGGAAAATGGAAATGTCTGAGAATTTAACATCCAGCATAGAGAGGGGATAGCCAGAAAAGTCCTGATAGCTGGGGTCTCTATACTGTGAGGGGCAGACAGGGCAGGTTATGGGGATGAGGAGGGATGAGGGTTAATCAGATGCTTACAAGGTACACTAACTATTTGAGAAGTGGATAGAATGTGAAAAAATGATTATCAGGATTGATGAGAAACCAGAATTCTGGTACATTTAGGTTCCAATGACCTGACAAATCAAAAAGCTGAAACAGTTAACCTGAACTCTGGAAGCTAGAAGATAGCATAAATGGTAAGGCAGCTTTGCTGGCCTTTTGAGAGGTCCTTCCTGTGTGGAGCAAGGGAGAGGAAGGGTGAGAAAAGAAGAAATAGAGACATTTAACAAATGATTGAAGAGGTTGGTACAGGTGGAAGGGTATCACTTTGTGGGAGACTATGGTGAGTCCTAGGACAGGAAGCTCCTCAAAGGAGATGGCAGTCACCTGACAAAGGAGGAAACTAGTGCACAAACAAAAATGGAATATCTATGGAGATGGATATTTATACTGAATAGTGGGGATGCTGTTTCTGGGGGATCCCTTGAAGAGGGGGACAAGGGAAACTTAAGTAGACTCCCCCAGAAATAGGGACTGGGAACAAGAGAGACTAGTAATGGCACTGTCAGTGTTAGAACTGATTTAGGAGATGGCAGTAATTGGTTGGGTCACCAAAAACCATTGATGAATGGGGCATATAGAATGAAAGGAGTGGGTGGGATGATGAGGGACAGGGAACAGACAGAAAAAGGGTGATAAGAAGCAGGAGCTGGAAAATGGTCTGCTTACATGCCAGGAACATAAGTAATAAACTTAGTGAGTTCCAGGCAGTGCTGGTTGGATGCCAGGGTAGACCTGGTGTCCATTACTGGGACTTCAGCCAATGGAAATAATAACTGGGGCCTGGTTAAACCAGGGTATGCCCTGTAAAAGAGGGATGAGGTAAGGATAAGGGGTTGGAGTAGCCCTCAGCACTAGAGATGGTATAGAAGACAGGGAGGATGGATCCATCAAAGAGAAGAATGAGAAGTGGAATCGATTTGATTGCAGCAAAAAATGGCTTCAGGCAAAAAGATGAATAGAGGTGGTCTATACACTGCCTGGGCAAGGGGGGAAGAGAAAGATAAGGATTAGGGGAAGAAATTAGGAAGAGACAGCAAAAGGGGAGATTGTGATTTTGGGGTATCTTAACCTACCAAAACTAACTGGGATAACCCAGTGGCAAAGAACACCAGAAGTCAGGCCCTGCTCGACACACTGCAGGACCACTTACTGGTACAACTCCTCAGGGAACCCATGAGATATGCTGCCATTATCAATGTGGTGCTTACCAATTCAGAGATGGTGGGATGGTATAATAGTAGGGGAACCACTGAGATCCAGTGACCATAATACCGTATGGTTTGGTCTGGTCCTGGGTCATGGCACACCCTCACCAAAAACTGTTTTTCAGAAGGGCAGAATTTGACCAGATGAGAGAAACAGTCAGAGAAAAAAATGGAATGAAGGGATGAGACCAGGGAGGAGTAAAAGAAAAGTGGAGAGTAAATAAAGTTGCTATTCTTGAAGCAACTAATTCATGCTTGAGGACGGTCACCAAGGGTAACAAGTAAAAGAAACTGATATGGGTTCCTTAAAGAAGTCAGGGAGGCAGAGGGCTTAAAATAAAGAGTCTTCAATAAATACAAGAAGATCCAAGGGGAGAAAAGGTGGGGAAAAGTAACAGAGTAAGCTGAAGGAGTCCAAGATGTTGGCCAGGAGTGCAAAGGTAAACAGTGAGCTGCAAACTGTAGAAGGAGTCAGTGGAGGGGAGAAATAATTCTTCTGGTACATCAGGAAAAAAGGGAAGATAAGGGGGAAAATAATTAGGTTAGCAGAGGGAAGGAGTGTAGTAGAGGATGATGAGCAGAAGACAAATGTTTCAAACAAGTAATTCTTACTAGTATTCAGGGAGGATGATGAAAAACTTCTACCTGAGAGTGGAATTAAGGCTTAAACAATGGTATTCAAGAAATGGAGTGGGTAGAGATTACAGTAGGTAGTTGTGAGAGGTTGGATGGGTCAACCATAAGATATTGCAGGGCACAGAAATATAATGGTACAAGGTATGCATTATTTTATTTGAAGTAAAAATTCAAGTCGAATGGAGCAAATGCAAGGCAGTCTCTTATGAGTACTCTCAAATTAGGTTGAGTGGATCACAAGGTTCATGGAAATTGTCCAAGTCCCAAACACTGAAGCAAATTCTGACCCATTATTAGTCTCCCTGGTTCTCAGGTGCAAGTAGCAAAAACTGCTACTGACAACCCACCAGAACATTTCACACTAACAGCAGGTTTCTTCTTTGAACCTCACTGGAGAAAATGTTGGGTTTCTTCAAGAAAATGGTACTCGGCACAACCCGCAGATTTTCAAAAGCCCTTTTTAAAAGGTTTCCCTGGTCCATGTGATCCACCCATTACATTGTTGAGCATTATTTCTAACAATAGGTTTCTTTTATCAGTTTAAAACTATAATTATAATACAGTGCTTTAGCTAATTTTCAGAATACTTAATTGCAGTTTCAGGTTGACAGTCTAGTGATATTATGGAGAAAAGGTGGTGAGAGGAGAGGAGAGGAGAGGAGAGGGGGGAGGGGAGGGGAGTAGAGGGTGCTCAGTGTGAGGCTGCTGCACTGGCAGCTGTAGATCCTGCCTGCATCAGGGATGGAGCATAGCAGAGTGTATTTGGAAAAGATGCAGTGGGGGATTTTTGGAAGTGTTATTTGACAAATATTTTGTACCAAGTGCTGGTGATATGGAGGTACAGAAATATATATTTATTTAGTTCCCCTTCAGCAAGAGTGGGGCAGATTGAATTTAGCAGACTTGGAAAGGTGTTAGGGGTATTTTTTTAAGGATGTACTTAAATTTAGGGCTATGCCCGTAGTTAAATGGGGGAAGAGCTCCTCCCCCACATCCTATTTATACCAGCAGGCAGTGCACCGTCCAGCTTAGAGCGAGTCACACTCACTAGTTGACGGTCCTGGTGTGCGGCTGCTGTCCCCCCCCCTTTTGTGTTCCTTGCACGTTTCTCTTCTGTGGTTTTGGTGTATTTTTTTTTGGGGGGGGAATTGTTGTTGCTTTGTTATCCTGCCTACTACGTATTCAGCCAGCCATGTTATCCCTTCTCCGTGCTGCCGCCTCATTGCTGCGTCCGTAGGCTAGGACTTTTTGCATGCTCTACCTGATTGCAACCTTCACTTACCTGCTATTTGCTAGCAGAACCTCCATGGACTCAACCCTAGCTTTACCTTGTCTCTGCATAGCTACATCTCCACGGCGATTCAGCCTCCGCTCTGCATTGCATGCTTCCCAACTGCCACCGAGCTGGGCTCCTGCGTAATGCCACATCGCAGCTCATGACTCTCCTTCGGCAGCGCTTCCAGCGCCACCTACTTGACCTCCTACACTCGCAATTGTGTATCCTCATCTTTTACTAGCCTACACTTCTCAGTCAACAGTGATACATAAGATGCCTTGCAATGCCTTCTGAACAGAGGCACTGACTGTCGGTGCACATGGCAGAGCAATCATGGATTATGGACCATTCGGCTCAGAGACATACTCCCTGCTTGCCACATTCGTATGGCTCCTGATAGTGGGCCTAAGTTGTGATATAAACCTTCACTTAGCCTACTTTAATATTTGCTTGTATCCTGACATCCTTTAGCATTATGGGTAACATCAGTACACTCATATGGAGCAAGGTGATTTTAAGTACTAAGCCATAGCGCTATTCAGAATTTCTGACAATCAAGGGGCATGCCCTTGCTCTGAAGTACGTCATTCCTTAGTTATAGATTTTTGTTACATGTACCTGGCATAACATTGCCTGCTATTATATACTTGGCTGTGTTCTGGTACAGCATTTTGTTCTGGGAACTGGATAGCCTGGATCACTTTTCTAATCTCCGGATAATACTGCAGCAGTCCTCACTACTTTAATTCTCCATTATCACTCTCCATTCTGCCTACTACTGTTAGCTTCAAGATATGACCTAGTATTACACTATCTACCTGTACCACATACGAAGTATTATCGCTCCCGACATCACATAGTACATATAACCACACTAGGCATAAATTGCTGGCACCGCCTCCTCTCCTATCCAAGTTTCGGTCTTCCTAGCTACGCATGAGACTATATCATATAGGGCATTATTATGTTGCTCCCTTTATAGCCGTGTATTAACTGCTACGAGTTACACCCTTACTATCAAGATTGGACGCATGCCAGCATGTTATCTCTTCAGTCAGCATCTAGGATCCTAATGCACTCCATTTGCATTCGACTTCACCAGTTCCCAGCTCTCACCATTCGTCATGATATCAGCACACCCGAGCCCATTCAAATCATCGGCTTCAGCTCTCAATCAATGGGACCTCATTCGACTATCTTCATTACTTATTTGCTACCCTGCTTGGGGGTTGCGGTCTGCTAGCCATCATGGGGCCTAGCTGCCACTCTACTTCCCTTACCAGCTGACCTACGAGGGGTCCAGTTACACATGCTAGTCTATGTGGGGCTCGTCCCACTCTCCTTTTACTTACTAGCTGACCTACATGTGGTCAACACCACTCCTGCTACTTCCTACCTCATCTAACCTACACAGTTCAGCTGCATATCCTCACCTATTGGGATCGCTCTTATACTCCCTTGGATACTTCCTACCGACATGCTGCATTGATTCGGATCTACTGCCTACAATTCCTGCCTGGATTCTCAGCACAGCTCTACTGCCTTCGGCCTTTCTATATCTTGACTTAAGCATACAATCTACCCTCTTCAGTACTATTGACTTAACTGTGGTTTTGTCTCTCAGGGAAGACTTCCTCGCTTTGGATTGCTAAATTAATGCTACTCATCGTTTGTGTTCATTATGCTCATCATGGAATTTCTGGACTATCAAAATTGCAACTCATCATTTTAAATTTATTTCAACATGGATTCCACTCTCCTACCATTCCGGCCTACTCATGGATTTTCGAACTTGGCATTTACCCGATGGATGCTTGCTCTGTTCATCTTCATGTTTCGATTCAATAAGTCTTCAGTTCTGTTTCTCTGGATCTAGTTCTACCACTTTGGGGTTTGGATTAGCCAATTACTTAAAACATTTAGGATTACTCTCCTTTAATATGCCTAAAAGGATGGGCAGATCAGTAGCCATGGGTCCTCAGAGGTTCCGCCCAAGGGAGTTTTTCCTCTCTTGCGTGCTACTGGTCACACTCTCCAGAGTTGGAGGAGGTGATCATACTGCTACTCATTTTCTTTGGGGGTGTCTTCCTACTCAGCTCCTTCAACAGTCGGATACAGATCAATCGTTGATATCATTATTTTTTTGGGGGGGGGGGTCTCATTATACTGGACTAAGCATCCTTCCTATGGTGGAATACAGAGAAAGGCCAAAACTATCAAATCATAACAAGTGACTCATCAGTTCAAGCATCTAAGCACCTTGCATATACTATCCAGTTCAAAAGTACCTAAGCACAAATCATTTCATACTACTAGTACCTTGCAAGCATTATCCTACTTACTGGTCTGGCCTCTGTATCCAAGCACGACCTTCAGCGTCCAGCTACAGTATATAACATAAACACTGAGCTCTGAGCCACAGTTAACAAATATTTTTAGTGACTACAAGCAGTGCAGCAGGTCACAGAAATCCAAATGTTTTTGCCTATGTGTGAGTGCAACAACTTTTGTGTATTTTTTCATGTTTCTGTGTTTAATTTTATTTCATTTTTATGTTGCTTGCACGCATGTGCAAGAAACATAATGCCATCATCTGAGTTTTCAGAGGTGTGGCACCCTCTCTTCCAATTCAGTCAGTGTGTTTGCAGGTGCAGTTGCAGTTCGCCAATCACTGCTGCAGCTATCTATGACAAGCAGAAAATGCAGTGGCATATGGTTGAAAGGGAGAGCTCCACTTCAGTGAGCAGAGCTCTCCCCCCCACACACGCAAGCATGCATATTGGGTGCTGATGCGCTCCCTCCCCCCCAAGCACACACTGTACTGCCGACCGGGGTGCTCAATCCTCGCCGCTCCACCCCCACCACAAAAGCTGTCCAGGTGCCACGGTGGAGCCCACCCCAGCATGGCAAAACTGTCATAGCCGATGGGGTGCCTAACTCTGTCGGCTCCACAGCTGCACACCCTCCCAAAGTTTTTCTGATGCCACGCTGGGGACCACCCCAGTGTGGCAAAGCTTGTGGGCCGACGGGGTGCCTAACCCGCCGGCTCCACACCCCCCAAAGCATCCAGGTGCCACGCTGGGAGCCCTCCCCAGTATGGAAAAATGTTATAGCTGATGGGGGTGCCCAATCCCCCGTCGGCTCCAGCCCCCCCAAACAGCCTTTCAGCTGCCGCAAACGTTCCTTGTCATCTTAGTACAAAAAAAATAAACCTACAAATAAAAACTGTCCTTGGCACTTCTCCTGCCCCTCCCACAACCCGCACCCACCTACTGTACACCCTGCCTCCCCACACCCCCCACCCCATACATACTCCTCCGACCTCGCGCGACGCTCTTTTGTGGACCGGGAACATGTCTGCACTCTTCAAAGCCGACGTGAACTGAGGAAATGCCAGTAAGCTGTATAATGGGATAGATAGGGTTTTTTCAACTTTGCTTCATATCTCAGGCATTTTTTGAAATTTTGGCACCAAAATTTCAACATGGGGTTTTTGGGACCCATCCTCATGAGTTCTATCACTGTCATGGCGTTAATCAGGCCCGAAGGGTGATTTCACAGTCACTGTGCGAAATCATCTTTCTGGACTGAGTAATGAAATGACATTGCCAGTGTTCATGAGGTGGGCTCTCAAAAAGTATATGTTGCAAATTTGGTGAAAAAATTCCAAAAAATGACTGTTTTACGAGCGTGCGTTGTGCAGTTCCTATGCACGCTCGTAAGTTCACAAATTTTTAATATTTGCACTCTGGATTTTCAACATTGCCATTTTACCACACCTCCTCATGAGCAGTACAGCTGTCATTTTTCACATCGCGCCCAAAATGTGTTTCCGCATGTAGCTCACAATGGCGCAGTCGGTGTGTGAAATCAATGTATGGGATGCATTAAGAAAATTGCAGTGACACTGTTCATGAGCAGAGGTCTTAACATGGCTATGTTGAAAATTTGGTGAAAAAATTCCTAAAAATGACTGTTTTACGAGTGTGCGTTGCACAGTTCCTACGCACTCTCGTAAGTTCACAAATTTTATATTTTCACTCAGATTTTCAACATTGCCATTTTACCACACCTCCTTATGAGCAGTACAGCTGTCATTTTCACATGTCACCCAAAATGTCTTTCCATGCATATGGCGCTTTATTAGTGATCGGTGTCGCATAATCAATCTTGGGACAGATTAAAAAATTGCAGTGACACTGTTCATGAGCAGAGGTCTTAAAATGGCTATGTTGAAAATTTGGTGAAAAAATTCCTAAAAATTGCTGTTTTACAAGCATTTGTTGCGCTGATCCTACACATGCTCGTAAGTTCGCACATTTTCAAAATTTTCTTTCCAGATTTTCAACATTGCCATTTTACCACACCTCCTTATGAGCAGCACAGCTGTCATTTTTCACATCTCGCCAAAAACATTTCTACCCATGTAGCACAGAATGGCGAATTGGTGTGCGATATCAATGTATGGGTCATATTAAGAAAATCACAGTGACACTGTTCATGAGCAGAGGTCTTAAAATGGCTATTTTGAAAATTTGGTGAAAAAATTCCTTAAAATGACTGTTTTACGAGCTTGCATTGCACAGTTCCAACGCTTGCTCGTAAATTCGCAAATTTTTCATGTTTGCACTCCAGATTTTCAACATTGCCATTTTACCACACCTCCTTATGAGCAGTACAGCTGTCATTTTTCACATGTCACTCAAATTGTGTTTCTGTGCATGTAGCGCACAATGGCGCATTCAGTGTGCACAATCAATGTTTGGGACAGATTAAGAAAATCACAGTGACACTGTTCATGAGCAGAGGTCTTAAAATGGATATGTTGAAAATTTGGTGAAAAAATTCCCTTCAGACGTTCTGCAATGCTGCTAATAAAGACATTGAACAAGACTGGCCCCAGGACCAATCCCTGTAGCACCCCACTGGTCACCCCCCCTCTCCCTAGACTGCACCCCATATACCACCACTCTGCCTCCTGTCTGTTAGCTGGTTTCTAACCCAGTTTACCACCCTTCCCCCCATGCCCAGCCTACCCGGCTAGTTTATCAGCCTCCTATATGGGATGGTGAAAAAGGCTTTGCTGAAATAACAGGTAAGTGTTGTCCACTGCCCCACCCTGATTCACTTCCTTTGTCACCCAGTCAAAGAAATCAACCAGATTTGTCTGACATGATGTCCCCACTGTGAATCCATGTTCTCTATGGTCCTGGGCTCTGATGGCTTCTAGATGCCCCACTATCCTTTCTTAAAGCAATGTCTCCATGATCTTCTCCACTACTGAGGTGAGGCTGAACAGCCTATTATTCCCTGCCTCATCCCTGCTGCTGGATTTGTGTAGAGGGATCCCATGTGCCCTCCTCCAATTCACTCATGTTGAATGACTCAGAGAACATGGCTGCCAGAGGTACTGCTATCTCCCTTTGCAGGTCTCTTAATATCCTTGGGTGTATGCCATCTGGTTCCATTGCTTTGTCCACCTTCAATTTAGTGAGCTCCTGCAGGACTCTTTTGCCTTTGAATGGACTATTGTCCACCTCTTCACCCCCTTGGCAACTGCTGTACTGCTATGGCCCTTGCCCCTCCCACTCTTCTGTGAATACTGAATGGAAAGACACCATGGATGTCTTGGGAGGAAGGCATGGAACTATCATTTCCAAATACCTAAACAGCGCATACACGCAAGCAACATTCGTCATTGACAAATGCTTGTTTTATTATGAGCTAGCTCTCTTGTAAATATTTCAACTAAGATAACAAGCATTTGTCAATGCCGAATGTTTGCTTGCTGGCATTGGCATTGGTAGTGTAGAACATAGACACATAGACAGTGTCGGTAGATAAGGGCCTATGGCCCACCCAGTCTGCCCATTTCAGCTTGTAAGTTCAGTTTATGTTTTCCTAGAAGTCTGTTGCCCCTTACCCCTGACCTCCAGAATTCCTTTATGTCTATCCCATGCATTCTTAAATCCCGTGATTGTTTCCAGCCCCACCCACTTCCTCTGGCAGGGTGTTCCACTTGTCCACCACCTGTTCTGTGAAGAAATTCTTCCTCATGTTTCCTCTGAATCGTCCTCCCTCCAACTTCATCCCATGCCCTCTAGTCCTGGAACATCTTTTTCACTTAAAAATAGTGTATTCCTGCACCCTGTTCCTCCCTGTGAGATACTTGTATGTCTCTATCATATCCCCTCTCTCCCTCCTCTCCTCCAGGGAGTACATGTTCAGTTCCTTCAACCTGTCTTCATAGGACTTGTGACGCAATCCATGCACCATCTTTGTTGCCCTCCTCTGAACCTTCTCTACCCTATGTCCTTACGTTGGTATGGTCTCCAGAACTGTACACTGTACTCCAGATGGGGCCTCACTAGTGTCTTGTATAGTGGAATTATGACCTTCCTGCTGGTGATGCCCCTGCCTATACATCCCAGCATCCTATTTGCTTTACCTGCTGCCTTGTCACACTGTTTCTCTACCTTGAGGTCATCAGAGATGATAATCCAAGATCCCTTTCCTGCTTGGTGCATGCCATATCCTCACCCCCCAACTGATATATTGTGCCAGGGTTTTTGTGCCCCATATGCATTATCTTGCACTTCTTTGCATTGAATTTCAACTGCCAAACCCCAGACCATTGTTCAAGTTTCTGCAGGTCCCTTCTCATTCTGTCTACACCCTCTGGTGTGTCTACTCTGTTACAGAGCTTTGTGTCATCAGCGAACAGTGAAATTCTGCCTTCAAGGTCCTGTGCAATGTCACTGATGAAGATGTTGAATAGGACCAGTCCCAGCACTGATCCCTGTGGTACCCCACTGGTCACTCTTCCCTCTGTGGAGTGACAGCCATTTACCACCACCCTCTGTGTCCTGCCACCCAGCCAGTTACCTACCCACCACACTATTGTCCTGCCCACACCCATATTCCCCAGTTTGTGTAATAGTCTTCTATGTGGCACAGTGTCAAAGGCCTTGCTGAAGTCCAGATAGACCATGTCCACTGCCCTCCCCTGATCCACCTCTCTAGTCACCCAGTCAAAAAATTCAATGAGGTTGGTCTGACGTGACCTCCCCCTGGTGAAACCATGCTGCCTTGGGTCCTGTAGTCCATTGACAACCAGATGTTCCACCAATCTCTCCTTCAGTAGTGCTTCCATGATCTTCCCCACTACCGAGGTGAGGCTGACAGCTAGTTACGGAGCTGCATAATAGAAATGGGAGTGAAGTATTGAACTGAAGCCAACCCCACCACCACCCTGCAGAGAGTGACAGGCATTGGGGTGTGCCTTTGGGTCGTCAGGCATGGCGGCCACGCCACTTCACCACACCCTACCCTGCAGACACTGACAAGTGTCAAGGTGCGCCTTGGGGTCTTTGGCCCTTATGCACACCCCATTCCATCAGGAAGTACGGTGAGATGGATGCGGTATAGGAGAATGGGGTGAACTTTGGGGTCGAAGAGTCCAAGGCATACCTTGTTGCCTCTCAGTGGCTGCAGGATGTGGAATGGTATGAGCATTACAGACAAGAATCCCAAGTCACACCCCTGATGCCTGTCATTCTCTACAGGGTGGGGCATTATGGATGGAAACCCTAACACCTCAGACATTCATTGGTATTTTCACTCCAAATTTTCAACATGGTTTTTTTGTGACCCCCACCTCATGAACAGTGGCAATATCAGTTTTTAGACTGAAGCTGCTTATGCACAGCGGCTTCGGCATTTAGCACCACAGGTGCAAAACATTTTCTGAACAGGATGTGAAAATGACAGCTGTACTGTTCATGGGGAGGTGTAAAATGGCAATGTTGCAAATCTGCAGTCAAAATATTAAAAACTGGTGAAGTCACGACGTGCACAGAAACTGTGCAACGCCAGCACCGTAATGTAATTAGGTTGGGATTTTTACAGCAGATTGTCAACACAGGCATTTTGGGACCTCCGATCATGAACAGTGTCACTGTGATTTTCTTTATCTGTCCTAAACAATGATTTCCACAGCGACCACGATCTCTGCGCTGAAAGTGTGAAACACATTTGTGGTCGTAGAGAAAAATGGACAGCTGTACTGTTCATAAGAAGGTGGAAAATGCCACTGGTGAAAATCTGGACTGAAAATATTACAAAGTCATGAACTTACGAGGGTGCATGGAAACTGCACAATGCTCACTTGTAACACAGTCATTTTATGGACTTTTGTCACCAAATTTTCAACATAGCCATTTTAAGACCTCTGCTTATGAACGGTGTAACTGTGATTTCATTAATCTGTCCCAAACATTGCTTTCGCACACCGACTGCGCCATTGTGCGCTATGTGGTGGAAACACGTTTTGGGCACGATGTGAAAAATGACAGCTGTACTGCTCATAAGGAAGTGTAATAAAATGGCAATGTTGAAAATCTGGAGCAAAAATATTGAAAATTCGCAAACTTATGAGCATGCGCAGGAACTGCGCAGTGCGCGCTCGTAAAACAGTCATTTTTAGGAATTTTTTCACCAAATTTTCAACATAGCCATTTTAAGACCTCTTCTCATTAACAGTGTCACTGTGATTTTCTTAATGTGTCCCATACATTGATTTCGCACACCGACTGCGCCATTGTGCGCTATATGGGCGGAAACACATTTGGGGCAAGATGTGAAAAATGACAGCTGTACTGCTCATAAGGAGGTGTAGTAAAATGGCAGTGTTAGAAAATCTGGAGTGGAAATATTGAAAATTTGCGAACTTTGACGAGCGTAAAGGAACTGGCATGACGCACGTCAGAACAGTCATTTTTAGGAAAGTTTCACCAAATTTCAACACAGGCTTTGAGACCCCACCTTATGAACAGTGGCAGTGTCGTTTCGCTATTCAGTCCCAAAAGGTGATTTCACGCAGTGACTGCGAAATCACCCTTCGGGCCCAATGAACGCCATGACAGTGAGAGCATTCATGAGAAGGGGTCTCAAAAACCCCATGTTGAAAATTTGGTGCACAAATTCCAAAAAATGGCTGAGATATGCAGCAAAGTTGAAAAAACCCTATTCATTACATTATACAGCTTACCGGCATTTCCTCGGTTCGTGGTCGGCTTTGAAGAGTGCAGACGTGTTCCCAGTCCACCGAAGATCATCGCGCTGGAGTCTCGAGGAGCATGGGGTGAGGGGGTGTGAGGAGGCAGGGTGCAGTGGTGGGTGCGGGTGGGGCAGAGACTGCAGGGACCGCTTGGTTACAGTTTTTTTTTTTTACACATGATGATGCGGACGCTTGCCAATCTGGGGTGGGCTCCCAGCACGCACAAGGGATGGCTGGTGGGGGCTGGGGGGCGTGGAGCCGATGGGGAATTGGGCACCTATGTCGGCAATAGCATCTGTTGCCACGCTGGGGTGGGCTCCCAGCATGGCTCCCAGTACCGGGGGGGGACAGTGGAGCCGACGGGGGATTGGGCACCCCCATCAGCTATACAATGTGCGGCCACGCTGGGGTGGGCACCCAACGTGGCATATGTAACTCTGCTTGGGGGGGTGCAGCACAGCCGATGGCAAATTGGGCACTCCTGTCGGCTACACAGTGTGTGTGTGGGGGGCGAGCACGCAGTATGCGTGCCTGTGCATGTGTGTGTGTAGTGGGAGCGCGCATGAGCAGGCGATATCTTATCGCTGTTCACTGAAGCATAACTCCCCCTTTCAAATGTACTCAACTGCATTTTGGAGCTGTCATAGACAGCTCCAGCAGGCATTGGAGAACTGCGGTCGCACCTGCAAACACACTGACTGCATTGGAAGAGGGCTGCCACACCTCCGAAAACTCGGATGATGGTACTATGTTTCTTGCACATGCGTGCAAGCAAACATAAAAACTATCTGATAAAGGTAGCTTCCAGAGGGATGTCAGATGACTCTGGAGAGTGATTACAATCTCTATGCCCCATACTACAAGGCCCCCCTGGCAAGTTAATGAGAAAGCTTAAAAAGCAAAAGCAACCTTTCATGTTTCATGGAGGGCCCTGGCTGATGAGTGAAGCAATCATTCCTGCTGTGTGAGACATGAGATAAAACAAAGAGATGGACCTTGAAATGCACTAAACCCAAGATTTCACTTTGGTTCAGTCTTTTCAGATGGGAGGCTTTCCAAGACACAAAGAAGTGTTGAATCTATGATGTTATTTCTTAACATTTGTAAAGTAAGTGGCGCTGGAGGGATTAGAACCTCTGACCTATAATACCTAACTAGATAGAAAATAAATATAAAAATTAGTACTATATCAAAAAACTGCTATCAATTACACAGCAGAGCTACTTATTTTACAAATATTAATAAGCAACTGATCCAGTAGGGGGAGCCATATGGAAGTAAAATTGGCTATTTAAGGGAGGGATAATTCAGTCAAACCCCACCCCTGAGGAAGACCACGCCTTGGTTGAAGCACTGGGCTTATTGGTTTGGAGAGTTACTTCATATTAGATTTGAAAGGAGAACCTGTCAAGATGTTTCTACCGAATTAAAGTTTGGATTTGAGCTTGGCAAGCAGAGTTTGTCCTTCTTCAGCTAGAGTGCGGTGAGTTTACTGGATGTTTGTCAAAGCAAGTTGAGACTTGCAGTCTCTTTACTGCACCTGACTCCATTAGTGTGTACACGGTAAATTTTGTCATTCTAAAGGAAAGGCTGGTGACCTTCCTTAAGGAGTATGGTCTACAAGACGATAGGCAGCATGGATTTGTGAAGGGGCAGTCTTGTCAAACCAACATGATAGACTTCTTCGACTGGATGATGAGGTCTCTGGACAGGGGCACGCAGTGGATGTACTGTACCTGGATTCCGGCAAGACATTCGACTCAGTGTCACATAGCATGCCAATCAGCAAGCTGGGGGACCTGGGTGTGGGGGACAGAATGCTGGGGTTGGTCAAGAGCTGGCTAAAGGACAGGAACCAAAGAGTTGTGATGGGGGTAACTCTCCAAGCCCAGGCCTGTAACCAGTGGGGTACCAGAGGGCTCAGTATTCAATCCTGTGCTGTTCAACATATTTATTGGTGACATAGCAGAGGGGGTAAATAGCAAGATCTGCCTTTTTGCTGATGATACCAAGCTCTGTGGGAGGATGGACATGGAGGAGGGGAGACAGGAATTAAGGGAGGACCTGGCTAATGAGAAGAAATGTTAGGGCATATGGCAACTGGGCTTTAATGACAAGAAATATAAGGTAATGCACATAGGAGCCAGAATCCCAAAGGCTAATTACTGTCTGGGGGAATACAGGTGACAGAATCAGAGGAGTAAAAAGTCCTGGGGGTAATGGTAAGGGAAGGATATGAAGCACACAGCACAGTGTTGGAAGGCAGCAGCCAGGGCAAATAAAATGCTGGGCTGCATCACCAGGGGAATCACCTTTAGGAGGGAGGAAGTTATTCTACCACTGTACAGATCACTGGTGAGACCGCACCTGGAATACTGTGTTGAGTTCTGGTGCCCTTACCTGAAGAAGGATATCAAACTACTGGAGGAAGTCCAGAGGAGGGCTACCAAAATGATCAATGGCATGGGGACAGAGCATATGAGGAGAGACTGAGGGTGCTGAGTGTCTATTCCCTGGAGCACAGGAGGGAGAGGGGGAATGTGATAGAGACCTTCAAATACCTATGGGGCATACCCAGGGCTTGGTACAGAGGGAATCTTTAATTTAAGGAGGAAGGGTACAGCAAGGGGGCATAGCCTGAAATTGATGGTGGTGGGGGTAGATTCAAGATAGAAATGAGAAGTCACTTTTCACTGAAAGGATGGTTAAGGGTGGAATGAGTTACCGGAGGAGGTGGTGTCACTAAAGTCGGTGGCAGTTTCAAAGGGGGTGATAGGATGATGAAGAAGATTAAGACAAAGGAGGTGCTACTGGGAAATGGATAGAGGAGGGGATTTGGATGGTGGGTGAAAACTCCAGAAGGAGTTGGTGGGGGGGGGGCAGCTCCAGTGAACTAACTGAACTGCACAGTTGAGCAGACTCGATAGACCATTATGGCCTGTTTCTGCTGGCAATTTCATATGTTCCTGTTGTTGGATTGAACTTCCAGCTCCAGGAGGGAGGCAGCTGGGATGACTGATCAGTTCATATCCAGCTGACCATCCTCTCATCACAAAGGTAATGGGAAAGAGACATCAGGTGATTTTAGGGGAACCCAGGGGAGTCAACCTAAAGAAAGCCAGTCTGTGCCTGAACAAAGAGGGAAGCAACCTGGTTTCAAAAGCATAGAGACAGGCAGACACAGGTGCTATACCTGCCAGAAACTGGGGCATTTATCCTATGATTGTCTAAAAAAACATGAAAAAAGGGTTTATACAGCAGGAGGGGGTAACTCAAGGAGATCATAGCAGATAGTGGCCTGTACACTGAATGCACTGCCCTCTAACTCCACTGCACACATGCACCCAGTGGAGAGGAATGGATTGGTAGCCCAGGGACTGAGGAACTCTGTGGCCTCCATTTCTATAATGAATAAAGATTTGATTGAGGCAGAACAGATCCTGCCTGGCCAGTGTTCTATGATTAGAGGAGTGATGGGTCCTGCAGTCTTAGTGCCAATGGTCTGGATTTTTTGAAGCTGGGAAGGTGGGCAGGGCATACGGGAGGTGGGTGTTGTTCCAGACATGCCCATGGATGTAATCATGGGTAATGACTGATAATAGGGCCAATATTGTGTGGGTTATGTGTGTTACTACCCATCACACGTCAAGGGAATTGGTTTCTGAGGACACTGAGGGGGCAGAGAAAGCGGAAACAACCCTACCTCAGTAGTAGGAGAAGATGTAGATGAAGAATGAGCTGGAAACAGCAGTTCTGAACCACAGCTACAGACTGAGGAGAGCCGAGCCATGGGTGGCTCTACCACAGCAGAGTGCATTTTGGGAAAGTTTGGATATGTTGATCTAGGGAGAACTCAGCAAGCTGACCCATCCTTGCAAAAATTAAAGGAGTTAACCATCAGTGTGGAAGGTGACTCTTATTCTGGGAAAAAGAAGGTGTACTGGGAGAATGGCTCCTGTACCATTAGTGGGTTCCTAAAAGAAGACTGGAGGAAGGGATACTCCAGCAAATAGTGGTTCCTATGGAGTACAGGAAGCAGCTTCTGGCCTTAGCCCACACCATACTCTTTTTTTGGACACCTAGGGGTCAGCTATACAAAAAGGCGGCCATCAAACAATTATACCAGCCAAGTATTTTCAAAGACATGGCAAACTACTGCTGGACTTGTCTGCAGTGCAAGGGGATGGGGAAGGTTGGGGTCAAGGCTAAGCAGCTTTGATTCCCCTGCCTGTAATTAAGGAGTCATTTTGGTGAGTTGTCATAACCTTGTCAGGCCATGTAGCACCCCAAGTTACATCAGCAAGCAGTACATGTTGGTGCTTGTAGATTGTGCCACAATGTACCCAGATGTAGTGCCCTTGTCTTCCATCGAAGCTGAGAAGCTGGCAAAAGATCTACTGGGGATATATAGCCAGGTGGATATTCCCCAGGATATTTAGTTGGACCAGGACACCAGTTTCATGTCTGATTTGATGGTTGACTTTGGAAGAAAAGTGGGGTAAGGCAACTCAGGGCCTTGCCATACTACCTGCAGACTAATGGTCTGGTCAAGTGATTCAATAGGTCTCTTAAGACCATGTTAAGGGTATTCACTGACCAGCATGTGAAAGAGTGGGGCAAGTATCTACAGCCATCTCTTCTCTATAGGGAAGTCCCCCAGATGTCCACAGCTTTCTCAACCTTCAAGCTCTTGTTTGGCAATAGGCTAAGGGGTCCCTTTGATTTCATAAGAGATGAATGGGAGAGTGAGCTTACTCCCCAAGAGGAATATGTTGTACAGTATGTCCTGAATGCTCAGGTCACAGCTCAAGGAGCTTGTGGGGTTCACCCAGGAGCACCTAACTGCTGCACAACAGAGGTAGAAGACATGGTATGACCACGGGGCCAGAGCACAGGAGTAAGAAGTTGGGCAATGGGTGATGGTACTCATCTACATCTGGCAGAATAAATGACAGGTGGCCTGGGAGGTGCCTTACTCAGTGGTCAGGATTGTGAATTATATTAATTACATGATGAAGCTATGAGGCAGGAGGCACAAACAGAAAGTCTACCACATAAACATGATGAAACCCTAGCATGACCAGCACGAGATGGTCCTGGTTGTGTGTAGCTATCCAGAGGAGGAGACAGAAGCAGACCTGATGGTGGATCCTCTGGGGGAAGTTAAGAGAGAATCCTCAGTGGATGCTGTCACACTCTCTGAGTGACTGACATCAGCCTAAAAAATACGTGGGGTGCTGCATACATTTGATGAAATGTTCTGACCCCTGAAGCCAGAGAGAGGTTGGCCTTCATCACCATGTTTAGATTATTTGAGTCCAGGGTAATGCCATTCAGGATGAAGAATGCACCAGCCACCTTTCAACAGATCATGGACCGCATTCTGAATAGGATAGGAGACTTTACTCTGGCGTACATGGTTGACATAACCATATATAGCCGGACTTGGGAGGATCATGTCAGGTATGTGATCGAGGTGTTACTCCAACTGCCGGCCTCTGGGCTGATAGTCAAGAATGATGAAGTACCAGATAGGAATAGCAGAAGTGTCATACCTTGGACACAGGGTGGGGAGTGGCTACATTTAGCCTCAGCCAGTGAAAATTGAGGCCATCCAGTTGTGGGCCATGCCCATGATAAGAGGAAACTGTGTGCCTTCCAAGGGATGGCAGGGTATTACTGTATGTTTCTGCTGAATTTCAGCACCATGGCCAAACCCCTGTCTGATCTCACCAGGAAGAAAATGCTAGAAAAGGTTCAGTGTACAGAATCCTGCAATACCATTCCACCAGCTGAAGGAGGCATTGTGTCAGGCACCTGTGCTCAACAGCCCAGACTATTCTCTTAGGTTTAATGTGCATGCAGATGCATCTAATCATGGGCTAGGTGTTGTTCTGGGTTAGGATGCACTGGGGAGAGGAACACCCAGTTGCATACCTGAGCAAGAAGCTGCTGCCCAGAAAGGAGCCCTATGTGACAATAGAGGAGTGCCTAGTGTTTATCTGGCCTTTGCAGAAGATGCAAACTTATTTGTAAGGGAGGGAGTTCACAATGGTCACTTACCACAGCTTCACTGCATGGCTGCATAGGACCAGTGGACAGAATTCAAAATTGCTAAGGTGGAGCCTGGTGCTGCTGTCCTGTAATATGAACATTAAGCACCCCAGCAGGTCACAACATAGCAACGCGAACGGGCTGGCCAGACAAAAGTTAGTACTTGTTTTTTCAGTAGGAGAGGTGCTATGAGAAGCTAATCTGGGGTTCACTGAGAATGAACTGATGGAAAAGCAGGTGGAGCCAGCTGGCTCATATGAAAAATAAACATCATTGAGTGGCACTAAAGAATTTGTTTTTCATTTCTTGGCGGGAGCAGATGTAACAACTTTTGTGTACTTTTTTCATGTTTCTGTGTTTAATTTTTATTATCAGGTAGACCTCTTGTAAATATTTCACCTGATATAACAAGCATTTGTCAATGCCGAACGTTCACTTGCAGGTATTTGCAGTGGTGTTTGGCATGTATGGTGCTTTACCCTAATGCCCTGTGCGATTGCTGGTATTTGCACAATAAATTGTCAGCATGACCTTTTTGTTACCCCCATTGTGCGCTACATAGGCGGAAACACGTTTTGGGCAGGATGTGAAAAATGACAGCTGTACTGCTCATAAGGAAGTGTGGTAAAATGCCAATGTTGAAAATCTGGAGTGGAAATATTGAAAATTCGCAAGCTAGAGTGTGCGTGGAACTGTGCAATGCACGCATAAAAACAGTCATTGTTAGGAATTTTTCACCTAATTGTCAACATTAGGCATTTTAAAACCTCTGCTAATGAACAGTGTCACTGTGATTGTCTTACTGTGTGCCATACATTGATTTTGCACCGACCTGCGCCATTGTGCACTACATGGCGGAAACACGTTTTGGGCAGGATGTGAAAAATGACAGCTGTACTGCTCACAAGGAGTGTGGTAAAATGGCAATGTTGAAAATCTGGAGTGAAAATATTGAAAGTTGCAAACTTACGAGCGCATGCGAGGAACTGCACAACGACACTGTGAAACAGTTATTTTAGGAATTTGTTCACAAATTTTAAACATAGCCATTTTTATCTCTGCCCATGAACAGTGACACTGTGATTTTCTTAATGTGTCCCATACACTGAGTTCACACAGCGACTGTGCCATTGTGTGCTACATGGGCGGAAACACGTTTTGGGCAAGATGTGAAAAATAACAGCTGTACTGCTCATGAGGAGGTGTGGTAAAATAGCAATGTTGAAAATCTGGAGTGAAAATATTGAAAATTCAGAAATTATGAGCATGCGTAGGAACTGCGCAACGCACACTCATAAAACAGTCATTTTTAGGAATTTTTTCACCAAATTTTCAACACAGCCATTTTAAGACCTCTGCTCATGATCAGTGTCACTGTGATTTTCTTAATGTGTCCCATACATTGATTTCGCACACCGACTGCGCCATTGTGCGCTACATGGGCGGAAACACGTTTTGGGCAGGATGTGAAAAATGACAGCTGTACTGCTCATAAGGAGGTGTGGTAAAATGGCAATGTTGAAAATCTGGAGGAAAATATTGGAAATTCGGACAGACGAAGGCAGTGAGGAAACTGCTAACCCAGCTCGTAGAAACAGTCATTTTAGAATTTTTCACCAAATTTTCAACATAGCCATTTTAAGACCTCTGCTCATGAACAGTGTCACTGTGATTTTCTTAATGTGTACCATACATTGATTTCGCACACTGACTGCGCCATTGTGCGCTACATGGGCAGAAACACATTTTGGGTGAGATGTGAAAAATGATATCTATACTACTCATAAGAAGGTGTGATAAAATGGCAATGTTGAAAATCTGGAGTAGAAATATTGAAAATTCGCAAACCTACGAACATGTGTAGGAACTGCGCAACGACGCACAGAAAAGTCATAGCTTGATTTTGACTAATTTACATCTTGGGACCCTTCATGAATGATGTCACTGTTATGGTGCTGTTCATTTCGAAGGGTGATTTCATGCAGTGACTGCGAATCACCCTTTGAGCCTGAATAACGCCATAGACAGTGACATCATTTAGAGAAGGGGTCCCAAAACCCCATGTTGAAAATTTGGTGCAAAATTCCAAAAATGCCTGAGATATGCAATAAAGTTGAAACCCCCTATCTAGCCCATTATACAGCTTACTGGCATTTCTCAGTTCGCTGCGCCTTTGAAGAATGCAGACGTTGTTCCAGGTCCACCGAAGATCATCGCGCTTCTGAGTCCGGAGTAAGTATGGGGTGGGGAGGCAGGGTGCGAGGGTGGGTGCGGGTTGTGGAGGGGAGCTGGGAGCTGGGAGACTACTGGGACCGTTTTTATTTTACAGGTTTAAAAAAAGACGACGTGGGACATTTGCCATGCTGGGGTGGGCTCCCAGCATGGCAGAAGATGGCTGGGGTGCCCAGGAGCCGACGGGGATTGGGCACCCCGCCGGCAACCACGCAGGGGGGCCGAGGAGACGATGGGGATTGGGCACCCCAGTCGGCAACAACATTTGCCATGCTGGGGTGGGCCCCAGCATAGCACCAAAGCTTTGGGGTGATGGACGCTGCAGGGGAGCGCTGTGAGTGGGGGGGATGGCGTGACATGGTGCTCAGTATGGCGCGGTGCTTTGCTTTAAAGCAGAGGCACACCGCTGTCATACAGAGCTCCTTCACCCATTGGTGCAGGACTGCCATGTCTGCCCAAGGGAGCAGTGTATTGGATGGGAGAGGCACACCTCCAAAGTGTGCTACTCTCCCAAAACATTCCTTGCGCATATGCGCAAGTGAACGTAAAAACTGTCTGATAATGTTAGCTGGCAGAGGTGTGCCACATGGTTCTGGAGAGTCACTACAATCTCTTTATCCTGTACTACAGGACTCCTGTCCAGTTAATGGGATAGTTCAAAGCAAAAACAACCCTTTCTTGTTTCATGGAGGGCCCTGGCTAAGGAGTGAAGCAGTCACTCCTGCTATGTGAGACAAGAGGTATGACAAAAGGATAAACCTTGCAATGCACTAAACCCAAGATTCCAGTTTGGTCCAGTTTTTCCAGATGGTGTAACTGAAGGGTTTGAAGATGGTGTAGCTGAAGGGTCTTAATGACTTCCATGTCCTAATAGAGTTAACCAGGCTGGGACTCTTAACAGCTAACATATAAGCATACCTCTTAACCCTTTATCACTGAAATGAGGGACATGGACATTTTTGGACACTCAAAATGAGGGACGAAGAGGGACACAGACCCTCATAATGAGGGACACATCCTCAAACATGGAGATACAAGCTCAGAACACTGAGCAAACCATAGTGTTTACTTGTACAATGTTTATTTTGGATTTAGTATTTTGGAATACTAAGAGTTTCTGCTTTAAAGTCTGAATTTACAGCACATTCTCTGTGTGGGCAGCAACTTTTCCATGAGGGACAGATGAAGGACATAGCAATTTTAAGAGGCAAAATGAGGGATGTCCCTCGTAATGAGGGGCACTTGAGAGGTGTGCATATAAGGTGTGAGTCAGCCCTGATTCATCAAGGTGCCCTGTGTGGGTAAGCCTTTCTACTTGGGGGAAATTAGGAAGTGCAGTAAGCTTTTTCTGTGTGTTTTCTTTCTGCAGTGTGCAATACATTTTCTATTTTTTTTCTGTAGAATTACTGCTCTCTATGGTCTTTGTGTAGTATCCTGTATTATATGTGTAAATATCCTGAAGTATTTAAATAGTATTGTTATGTACTTCATGCTTCTTTGCCGGAGTCTTTTGAGGTACTGATAACTGATTTATAAAACTGACAAAAATGTGTTTTTGCCTCTGAAGAAAAGGCTACAGTTAAAATATTTTGTTTCTAAAGTACGGTGCTCTCAGCTGTGATGGAAAGGGGTGCATAATTTGCTCTTGGGCAAGGAGCACTGCAATGTGTGAGCAGTGGCTATGGAGGGATTGAGAGAGATACCCCAAGAGAGTGTCTATGCTGAGTGCTGGCAGCTACTGAAAGGTTGAAGAACACTGGCAATAGTTATAGGCTGAGTCTGGGAGAGACCAGTTTGCCACAGTGATCCTGATAGCTAGTCAGTGAGTGAAATTTGATACAGATTTTTATGTCCAATAAAAGGTCACAAGATCTATCAGTGGGGTGTTGTATGGTCTGTCAGTGGTGAGTGGCTCGATGGTGTCACTATTCTCTGTCACTTTGCAGTATACATCACTGGGGCTGTCCATGCAGCAGGCATATGTGACATGTGGTCATCTAACAATCATCAACAATGAAACAGAATTTCTTGGCAGAAAAGGAACACTTGGCCCACCCAGTCTGCCCATTTGTTCTCTGCCTATTCTGTCCCAACAGAACCTAACTGGTCTCCAAAGACTATCCCCCACCCTTTTTATTTACCAGTATTCAACTATGCCTATCCTATGTATGGTCATGTTTGTTATCACCTGGTAGTAGCTGCATCATGTCATCGTCTGTTATGTGGATGTTGTTGATCTATGTAGAAGACATGAAGAAAAGAACTGGAAGAGAAAGGGATGCAAGGAGGAGGAATGGCGCAGATAAATGTTCCACAATGCCAGTTCCACCACTTACAAGTTCTGCAAGTAGTGATGGTGAAGATTGAAGCTACTTATGGAGGAACAGGGACTGGGAGTTATGGGCATGGGGCTGTGAGATCAGGGCTGCTGGGCACAGAACAGAACAGCCTGATAAACCATTGTTTATTAGTTTAAAGAAATTGAGTGATTCCACTTTCAACTGTAGTGCAAACAAGCTTCTCTGCCAATCATCCAGTGTATCTGGTGATGAAACCCTCCAGAGCAATCCAGAGGAGCACTAGCTCTCCCTCATCATTCTTCAAGTGCTTCCAGTTCCACTACTTGGGATAGACATGATCAATCCACAAATGTAAACTGGAGTTACTGAAAAAAACAATCTTGCAGTCATTGCCCAAGTCCTCAGTCCTCATCACCCATCGTTACTAGCAGCTTCTTAAAATAGCACAAGGGAAAGGAGTCAAACTGCAAGCACAAACCATGAGTTCAATTCCATAATTCATGTTTTCTGGGCACATAAATAAAATAATAGATAATAATAGTAGCAAATAAAAATAAAATAATTGATAATAATAGTAACAAATACAAAATAATAAGCTTTGGTCAAAGACTAAAGCTTGTAATGCATTATCCTGATAAGAAATATAGAATTAATGCATGGCTTGAATTGTAATTTACCAGTGCTATTGATCATTTGAAAATCACACCCCTAATCCTTACTTAAAAACCTACAATTATACAATGGTGTCCGAGAATCCTGGAAGCTGATTGGCTGACTGGCACCTTTCCCCCTGTTGTAAATCCTACAGTATACCAACAGGAAAAGATGCCAGTCAGCTGCATCAGGAACTGCCCCCTAAATCAGTTTGAGCATCGCAAACTCTAGACTGGCAAAGATGGCAATCCCCGTTAAACGTCAGTTTCGCAGAACTGCTGCTCCACTCCACTCCCTTTCTAATCCACCCCCTCATGTAACCAGTGACAGGTCAACCAAAGGAGAGACAGGATCAGGTTCACACACAAAACAAATCTTCTTCCCAATAATCCACACTGTCTCAAATCCTTCTCCGTAATCATGCATTCACCTCACGATCAAACTCCAGCCAGCTCCATTCCTGGTGTCTGCCTTACCTCGTCCCATGTACTTGAATATCTTCATCCTGGTCCCAAGAGTACCAGAGATTGGGACCGGCAAGGCAGTCACCAATTTTAAACCAGTGCCGCTGCCCACCCTTTAACCTCGAACGCTCTCAACAACTGGGGAAACACTACTAGGAAGTGAGTCAGCGATGCTGTGCATGCACAAGAAAATTGAGCCAGTGCTCCATACTTCAAATATGGCCAGGAAGCAAGAAATGAAATAAAAGTAACAACAAATCTATAAAAACACTTTTTTAATGTTACTTCACACAAAACAACAAGGGGAACCACTAAAGCCACGCAAACTCGGAAGCAGAAAATGGCAACATAACCTCTTGCAGCGCTGTCTCTAAACATCTACTAGGAAGGAAGTGTAAGGCTATCAGTTTTTAAAATAAATAAAAGAAGCACAAACCATACTCTCTCTTTTGCTCCAAACATAAGACACACTCAACCAGGGTACAGAGGGGAATAAGAAAAAAGGGGGGAAAACTGCTAGGCTCTATCTCTGTGCAAAAATATTGGGAAGAGGGGTTATTCTGTCTAACAATGAGGAACACATTTTTTTCTGGCGTAGTAATAACATCAATAAAAATAATATTAAAATTAAAAAAAACTCTTGGTCTTTATTTTCTTTCTTCTCATCAGAAAAGGTGGGCATTGTATAATCACAATATACCACTCCAGGAAATGGGTCATGGTAAAATTTACCACTTCTGGTGTGGTTTACTCACTCAGCCTGCGGCCTCATGACTAAACCACACCAGGTGTGGTAAATCCTGCCATAACCCACACCCTGTCATGTTATATTGCTTAAATACGGCTCAGTGTAAGCTAAAACATCTGTGTCTAGTTATGGAATGGCAAAAAAAAGAGTCTACAACAGTACTCTGTATGACCTCCAAAAACATAGCCAAACTCCATTGACTATAAAGTTCTATTGGGCTAGCTGAAATGTTACTGAGTGGACCACTTGTATATCTTTAATTTAGTTACAGTTTTCACTGGTTGTCAAAGTGAGTGCCTATAACTAAAATTTTACATGGAAACCAATGATCTCGGATCCCCTTCTTCTATTCTACCATGTGTAACCCCCCAGGCCACTTTTTAACCAGTGTGCACATCCCCCCATTAAATATCTGGATACACTGGTGCCCATATACTGGCATACCAATTTACTTTACAGAAAGGTAGGTACCACCCTTGGTGTTAGGATGTATACCTGGCTCATTTTCTAGAGGAAGAGAAGGGTGGGGGTACAGATACAAAACAACTTGAAGCTTGTGAAATGACACAACCCAGGTCCAGGGAGGAGGCTGCTAGGCATATGCTAGATCTAACCTGCTGAGGGACCCCAGTAAATCCACACAACCAGATGAAATGATCAGAATATCCACAACAGTGACCAGGATTGTGCAGTATGGCTTTATTAAACACATGGAAAGTAAAAGCAGAAGTGGACCCAACTAGTCTATCCAGGCTAGACAGGTACAATTCATGAACTCTCCTTGCATATAGTACAGTTCATGAACAACAAAAAAGCATCTTCACAAATTCTCAAAAGGTGCATTAGCGGACACCTGGCCATGCACATGAACATTTTCCTTCCAATTTCCCAAAAGGCGCATTAGTGGACACCTGGCCACGCACATGAACATCTCCTTCCCATGAATGCTAATCCGTGAATCAAAATCCACACACTCAGAACTCTTCTTCACACATTTGGTGCACTTTAGTAAAACTCAGTTGCACACCTCAACTTGCAGCTTGGCCACTTGCTCAGGTAAAAATATTGGTGCCCTTTACAAACCAGGAAGCCCTGCCTTTTAAGCACTTAGATGGTGTTCCTCCCACCCTTGGCCCCAACTTACAGTCTCTGCCATTCTTCACGGTTACACCATTGAAACCCCCATTCCCCACTGAAATGCTAGTGGTTCCACACTTTAACTTTGTCACTCACTAGGGTGCCCAGAAAATAAACTGCACTCGGGTGCACAGTTTAACAGTACTTCACTCACTTGTGTGAAAACTAGGGGCACTGATGGCTGTGATCCAGCCTTATCTATTTGCACTTGCACCAGAGACTGTTGAATCCCCTAAGAAATGTGGAGATCTGGTCTCCTAGAACAGTACTCACAGAAGTTGTCCTGTCCACAGTCATGGAACAATGAAACGAACAGAAAGGCACTCTCCTGGGTAGCCGATCAAAACAGTTTCTTTCAGGTCCTATCCAAGGCAGCTGAAAACACCACAGAACATTCAGGGGATTGCCCCTTAAGTCCACTGAGAACAAACAGTTCCTTCCATTTCACAGGGAGTAGAAATCAAGAAATACTGCTGTAACCCTTGTCTTCACCACTTCACTGGAAGCTGGAAATGTCACACCACTAGGGTGAGAAATCCTGGGCCCTCGCTTCAGAGCCCACTGGCAGTCCTTCTGCCACTCTCACCTCCTCATTTCACTACTTACTGAACATAAAACTCAAACTCACTGAGCATTCTAAGCTCCCCAGTGCAGCTATCCTCAGAATGTGGCGTATGCTGCTGCGAGAGTTCTAAATGACCTACTCATTCTTCCCGCAGGCTAGCTGAGTAAAAAATTGTCATTATGTAAGGATCCCCTAATTAACTCCCTACCAGTTGCCTGCTACCTTCCAAACAATAATATTGATAGGATTCTAGTAACCCCAGGGGACTGGGTGGTTACACTTGTCCCTTGCCAGGTAAATGACTGTCCACAATCATTCCTTCTCCCTGCACCAAGCCATCCTATCTCTGATGCTCCCTATCGGGAGAATTGATCAAGTCCTCCCCTACCATGTGTAGTGATGCAGCAAATTTAAATTTTGCTCATGGAGTGCCGGCGAAGTTGGCAAATTCGCATTGTGGAGCACTTTGTGAATTTTCCCACAGAAGGCGGAAATTCGCCTAGGAGAAGTTTTGCCTTCCACGGGCAAAGTTCGCCTTCCATCCATGGGAGAAATTTCACCTTAGACTAGGGTATAAAAGTTATAATAAGTAGATCCCTGTTGGCGAGCAGTCCCTCCCCCCACCTGTCCCACTTGTCGAGAAAAATCCCTGATGGCTAGCGGTCCCTCCCCCCACCTATCCCACATGTAATTGTAAATAATTAAATTATCCATTGTGTCTAGTGGTCCCTCCCCTCCATCTGGTAATAACCTTCTCCACTACCCGCTGTGGAAATGTACAGTAATCCCCCAACCCACATCCCTCCGTATCTCCTCCTTTAGTCCTTATCCTGTTAAAAAAAAATCTCTGGTGGCTAGCGCTCCCTCCCCCCATCTGTACCACATGTAATTGTAAATAATTAAATTACCCGTGGTGGCTAGTGGTTCCTCAGCTCCACCCATTAATAACCCAACCTGCTGCCTGCCGAGGAAATGTACAGTAACCCCCCCATCCACATCCCTCCGTATCTCCTCCTTTAATCCTTTCTTGTTAAAAAAAATCTCTGGTGGTCTAGTGGAGTTTTTGTAAATTTAAAACCTCCTCCCAATCCAAGTTCCCATAAATCCCTGGTGATCCAGTGCCCCCCCACCTAGCCTTCCCAACAGCCAGAAGTCCCCGCCACAACCCTGCTCCCAACCCCATCCTAAATCCCAGCAGCAGCAGACCAGTACAGCCCTCCTCTCTCCTCCACTGCCGGCCCACTGACTGAGCTATCAATGAAGTCTAACACACAAGTCCCAAAATTACTATTGTTTGCAAGCCCTCTGAGATTTGGTTTTAACACACTAAAAAAAGTTCACAAACACGCTGCTTGGCTGCTGCAATTGTACTCCACAACTTAACAAGAAAACATTTGAAACTTTGTTTTTGGGTTTGAAAACTCTGTTCGAAAATGGTGCTGCTTTGTTTACATTGCTGGAGCTACGCCCCAAGCAACTGTAACTTTGCATCAAACTCAGTTAAAAAATGATAGGATTCTGTCTGGATCTTTTGCATTTCAACTGATTTTCTCAAGCACAAGTTAATTTTACTATTTCTCAATCCATTACTTTACAAGCTCTTGGACCAGAGGGATCGTTTGTTTTAAAGTTCACTTCCTTTGAAAACAACACTTTCACACACAAAGTCCAAGATTTAACAGTTCACAAAACTCTCTCTCTTTCAGTACAATTACTGCATTTGCTCACATTCTTACACAGTTTTCAGACCTTAACACCACAGTCAATTTCTTTTGCACAGGGGTAATTACAGGCAGTAGATGGTTTTCACCGTCAATGGAATATGGCCTGCTGCCGACTTGTAGAAAGCCTCTGGGGTGAAACGGGCTGGTAGTCCCGCCGATCTTTGCTACGATCACGTTGATCACTCTCCAGTCAGTCGGAATATGGGTTGAGCCCAGGTTATCTGTGAAAAGTCAGGAAAACTGCTGCTGCAGAAGCAATTTTGCTGTAAGCAATCCTTTCTTCCTGCTGCATGAACTACAAGCTGTTCACACACTGCAGGCTGCTCCTCCATGAATGTTCCAGAAGCAGAGGCTCAGGCAAGAGCGGGGCTTAGGTGCACTGGGACAAATTACATGATGCCATGCAAATGAGCTCTCTCTGTCTCTCCCTCTCTCTCTCTCTCTCTCTCTCTGCCGCACTCCTGCATGGCGATCGCTGAGAAGGCAAAATTTAAACTGCAAACTGCCACTTTTTTTCTCGGCTTGAAATTTCAGTGGGGCAAGAATTTTAAAGCATTTTCACTCAGTACTTTGTGCATTTTCCTTAGCGACTCTCCCAAATTATACTGCACATACCTGAAACTTTCTGAGCACTTAAAACACACTCTTTTAAGTCCACAAATATTTTTCTCTGGAAATTTGCAACTTTTAAACAGTTTTTCAAGCTTTTTTACCACAAAGTAAGGACAATTATCTCTCAGTCCACAGTTTCAAAGCAAACACACAAGCAGTAAATCCTTCCTCTTTCTTTTCCACATAAACTTGGGCAGCAAAAGACTTTCAGGTGGCATTTTACTTGGCACAACTTTGCTTTCTGGTAAACGATCTTCTGTTTGGTACAGGGAGATCCTAGACATACCCTCAGTATGCCTCTCATCCCAAATTAAATATCCCAAGATTAGCCTCAATTTTTTGTAACCCCATGCCACTTTTTAACTAGTGTGTACACCCCCATTAAATGTCTGGATACGCTGGTGCCCATACACTGGCATGCCAATTTACTTTACAAAAAGGTAGGTGCCACCCTTAGTGTTAGGATGTATACCTGGCTCATTTTCTAGAGGAAAAGATGAGTGGGGATACAGAAACAAAACAACCCAAACCTTGAGTAAATGACACAACCAAGGTCCTGGATGAAGGCTGCTAGGCATATACTAGATCTAACCTGCTGAGGGGGCCCCAGTAAATCCACACAACCAGAAGCAATAATCGGAATATCCATAATAGTGACTGGGATTGTGCAGTATGGCTTTACTAAACACATGGGAAGTAAAAGCAGAAGTGGACCACCAAGGATCAGTCCAGGTTGGACAGGTACAATTCACAAACTCTCTTTGCATGCAGTACAGTTCATGAACAGCAAAAAAACATCTTCTTCCCAAATTCCCAAAAGGTGCATTAGTGGACACCTGGCCATGCGCATGAATATCTCCTTCCCATGAGTGTTAATCAGTGAATCAAAATTCACACACTCAGAACTCTTCTTTACATATTAAATGCATTTTACTGAAACTCAGTCACACACCTCAACCTGCAGCTTGGCCACTTGCTCTGGTAAAAATATTGGTGCCCTTAAAAAACCAGGAAGCCCTGCCTTGTAAGCACCTAGATGATGTTCCTTCCACCCTTGGCCCCAACCGACAGTCTGTGCCATTCTTCAGGGTTACACCATTGAAACACCCATTCCCCACTGAAATGCTAGAGGTCCCACACTTCAACATCATCACTCACTGTAGTATATGGGCACACGCACCCCAGGCTATTGAAACCCATAAGGAATGTGGAGATCTGGTCTTCTAAAACAGTACACACAGAAGTTGTCTCATCCACATGCATGGAACAACAAAAAGAATAGAAAGGCACTCTCCTGGGTAGCCGATCAAAGCAGTTTCTTTCAGGTCCTATCAAAGGCAGCTGAATACACCACAGAACATTCAGGGGATTGTCCCTTGAGCCCACTGAGAACAAGCAGTTCCTTCCACTTCACAGGGAGTAGAAATCAAGAAATCCTGCTGTAACCCTTGTCTCTACCACCTCACTGGAAACTGGACATGTCACACCACTAGGGTGAGAAATCCTGGGCCCTCACCTCAGAGCCCACCGGCAGTCCTTCTGCCACTCTCACCTCCTCACTCCACTACTTACTGAACATACAACTCAAACTCACTGAGCATTCTAAGCTCCCCAGAGCAGCTATCCACAGAGGGTGGCTTATGCTGCTATGAGAGTTCTAAATTACCTAATCATTCTTCCCCCAGGCTAGCTGAGTAAACAATGATGTCATTATGTAAGGAGCCCCTAATGAACTCCCTACCAGCTGCTTGCTACTTTCCTAACAATAATACTGATAGGATTGTAGTAATCCTAGGTGACTGGGTGGTTTCACATGAATAGCTCAATACTTTCTTTCCAATGACATTTATTTAACACAATATGAATGTATCCAAAGCCTACCAGCTTGCCAAAATCCTACCTTCTGGTTACCTGCTTAACTCAGTATCACTCACCATATTGTTTTTATAATATCATATAAAGCATAAGCCCTATATACAAAAAAAGAAGAAACAACAAAATGCAATTATAATAAATTTACTTTTTCAGGATTTGGCTTTATCTGAGGTGAGGACTTGCAATATTAGTGCTCACTAAAAAAGTGTATTAAACATGAAATTCTATCTCCCAGGTTTCATTCTTTCAGTACAGGTCCATGGTTTCTTTGCGTAATTAAACTGCTTTTGTTTCTAACAGGTATTTTTTTTTCTCTGAAACATTTAGTGATCTCAATAAGTATTTATATATCTCTTAGAGATCTGGATTTTGCTCATAAATTAAAAAAAAAGTAACCCCCAGGAGGCGCTATTCTAAGAGCTACTACCCCTGCCTGTATGGCAATATACAGGGTGAAGGGCCTGAGTTCTGTGATTGGGTGCCTCCACCAAGAGGAATGGTATTGGGGTAGCTCAGTTGCTCTGGTATAGCCCTCTGGGACACTATAACCACCCACCAACCCTTCTAGTGGCATAGACAATAAAACATTGATGCATTCACATTCAGTAGATAGCAATGATAATATGCTCACACTCCTTTCACTTACCACCAGGACTAGATACGCTGCTACTGCCCTGAAGATCCCCTGGAAAATAAGATCAGCAATGCAGCAATACCATCCTACCACTGTAACCCAGCTAATAATGTGCACACTAGCCAGGTTAAATGTGAAAAAAGACAATCAGATTTATTTATGGGCAGTGAACAAGGAAGGGGCGTGAATCTAGCAAAATGATTAGCAATCTGATTTTAATCAGAATTGTTCAGCATTCACTGTAAGTCCCATCTTGAAAGTTCAACAACCCTAGGTATCCAGTTTTTCAAGCAGGCTAGCCTGAAGTGTTGCCCGGGGTGGCCAGCATTGCAGCTGTTGTTGGGGTCCCTTAGGAAAAGAAAGACAGTTAAACATGCACACAAGCCAATTATTTGTAATCCAATCCAAATGGCTCAGTCCATTGTATTTACCCAGAACAAGAAACAGTTAGATGGTAACACAATGATTGTTGCTTTTGTTGCAGGGAGCTACCCTGATTTGTACTCATGCTACCCAGATCAGGATGCAGGACAGGCGAGATGTAGACCTTGTGGTGATGATCAGGAAAGCCAGGGGAAGCAGGGCTGACATGACTCACCTCCAGGTGGTTGCTACATGTTCGATGGTGTTGAGCAGGGGGACTAATCTCTAAGCAGGTCTTTTGCCGAGATGGTCTCTGAAGCGGAGTAGCAGTCTAGACCGAGATGGCAGGGCCCAGGCAAGATGAACAGTTCTGCAAAAGTTTGTGATCTTCTGCTGGTGAAGCCTCCAGCTGGCATAACAGATTTCTCTGTGGGGAACCAAATTTCAACTCACGAAACACATTTAGCACATTTAACTCACTAATTTCTCTAAACAACAGTTTGGATACAATCCAGTTGCAGATTACAGCTTCACTGCACAAACCTTCCAGTCTGAGACAACTTCTATCACTAGACAGGCCAATCGCTTTTGGAGCAAGTCTTCAGTCCAAATCACCAGTCTCACTAACAGCTTCTTTCTTCTACTGCAGATCCAAACTTGAAAATTGGAATGGATCCAACTTCTGCAATGGGCAGTTCAATGGCAGGATAATGTGGTAGGTAGGCCAGCAAAGCCTCTTCCCTGCCATGTCCCCTAGGCTCCTTCTGGGAGCAGCTGCTCGAAAGTTCGAGCTGTTCACTCTTCAACCTCCAACTCTAACTGAACCACTGCTTCAGGCAGTTCTGACTATTTTCTTTTGAATTCCAACAGGTTCTGTTAACTGAGGGAACTGTCAGTCACAGTAAGGCCTCCCCCTCTAGGTCCATTTGGGCGCCAACATTAAAAACTACAAAAACAACAGAATTCCTTCCCAAAAGACCCCTGGGGATGGTCTGCATTTTAAGTCCCTAGTGTTTTGATTGGTCCAAATACTGGAAGTCCAGAACCTAACATGGTGGCTCACATCCAAAGGTTCGAGCTGCAATCAAAGCAAATTAGACAAACATCTCTATCTTTACTAAAACAGCAAATAAGCAATAAACAATAACAGTCCCTATGAAGGCCCCCTCTGTGCAAGTAGCAACTGCAAAATGGAGCAGAATAACTCACTGTCTTGCGAGCCTTAAATCATTCAGACCCAGCCCAGACTAATTTCTAAACACAGATTAGCCATTTTCTTAACGCGACAGACGCATCAGCTCACTAGGGCACTCTCATGCAAATAGAACTACTAAAGACAGGACACCAGCCTGACAGTGAGCATTTAGGAGCCCAGGAAGACATTATATTATACAATGGCAAGAAAAAGTCCTGGCTTCTGATTGGTCAGTTGGTCATCACAGCAGGGATGTTATCCTGGCATAACCTCCCTGCTGATTGTTTGCAACAGTATTTCCATTGTTTGCATCTTTTCTTAAGAAACAAAAATATTTTTACACACTAACAAAACCATTCTTTAAAATTATTTTTTATTATAAAACAACAAGGCATTATATAATAGGAATAATAGCCTCAAGGGTGGAGTGTTATGTGGGATAACATCCCTTCTGATATTATGGGCCGCCCTCGACTGACCTCGGCCCAATCACCCGAGGTGGGATGTTATCCCAGCATAACACCCACCCTGTCAGGCATTATTCCTTTAGTAAACCCCAATTTGTAAGGGGGTTACAAAAAACACAGTGTTTTTTCTCTAAATTGCAGTTGCTGCCTATCATTACTCTAGCAGTTTGTAATATTTCAAAATTCAGACCATCTGCCTTCAGTAAATAAGCAATGCTATACTCATGGTTAAGACCAGACTTTCAGAGACCTTACCCACTATAGATCTTTGTCTCATAGGCAGGCCTGTTATTTGCTGATTCGCTTCTAAATTCTTTTTGTAAATTAGAACCACAGCAGCCTCTTTTCAGTCTGCTGGTATCACCCCTGTGGCTGGAGATTTCTTAAACTGGTAAAAGAGTGGCTCTGCTAGTTTCTTGCTTAGTTCTTTCTATAGATTTGGGTGAAGATCATCTGGGTCTCATAACTTAGATCCATCCAGATTTTTTTTTTATTTGTCCTCAATCTTTCTTTATTGTGAAACATAGAAACATGGAATTTGTCAGCAGATAAGGACTACTTGGCCCACCTAGTCTGCCTAGTTTGTCCCTGCCTATACTGTCACTGCAGACCCAAACTGATCTCCTGCTACTTCCCCACACATTTCTACAGTATTAAGATTCTTTTCTGCCTAGCCCATGCATTCTTAAAGCCTTTCACTGTTTTCATTCCCACCAACTCCACTGGAAGACTGTTCCATGCATCTACCACTCCTTCAGTGAAAAAGTATTTCCTCACATCCTTCCTAAATTCTCCCCTTTCAGCTTCATTGCATGCCCTCTTTATTTATTTACTTATTTAGTTTTTGTTGACCGGGCAAGTGCACTAGGCAGAGGATTTGTGATGCCTTATACAGGAGGAAGAGTGATGTTTTCTGAAATGGAGAAATTAATTGGAAACTGTCCTTCTATTACATGGGAGGGAGCAAGAGTTTGATAATCGGGGTGTGCAGGCAGAAGTATCAGGCCTGATCATGCTGGACATACGAGAGAAGTCAAGGGCTGGAAACAAAATGGATGGCCCCCAGAAGAGCTCTCTGAGCATTCAGGTACTGGGAGCAAGTACTGTAAATGTATTGAATGGGAGCAGGGAGGAGTGTGCGGAATGATGTATAATACAAACCATGGAGGGGCTGCAGGCCAAAACACATGCAAAAAAAGGCAAGGTAGCTTCTGAAGCTGGTAGTAAAGGGCCAGAAAAAATTTATATTTTGCAACAGAAGAGTATTAACTTTACTTTTGGAACTGGCCTTGGAGGTGCAGGAAAAAAGGCAGTCAATAAAGAAATGCAAACAAAAGGGAAGAAATGGAGAATTTTACCTCAGGAGGTGGGGCTTCTTCAGAATGGAAATACTAAAAGCGATTTTACATCTACAGTGGCTGGCATCACCACAGATAGTCCTGACTGGGTGGTAGACTCCCTGCAGAAGGCAGGATGGGTTCGAAAATTGGATGGTCAAGGGTGGGATGCTAATTTACCCTGAAATTTGGGTGGCACTATTGTGGATGAAGTAATGGATATGACCCCTATCCCAAAAGAATGGCCTAATGATTCCCACAGTCCATCAGCCCTTCCCCCAGGGCAAGGCAGTCCAGAGATCATAACAGCACCCAAAGGTACATGTGAAGAAATTGGACTTTTAGGGCACATTAAAATGCTTGAACAAGACTCAGAAGTGCCAGAAATGGAGCTCCCCCTTCTCACCTCCATCTTCTTCTGGTGAGAGAAGCCAGTCTGAACCCCCCATTGAGAGAGGGAGAGGGTGTCAATGGGGACCAGAATTGGATACCGGAGGAGTCTAGGAGTCCACAACTCAGTACAGGGTTTACACAGAATGTCTGGATGACTAACGTTCAGCAATGTTTGTTTTCAGAATGCACTCAGTCCACACTAGAGCCCGGTGCTAGGCGTAATGCAGTTCACCTAAAATTCAGGGGAGACATGAATGATGTCCCAGACTGCATTTTCGTAGGGCATGCATTATTAAAAAATAGTATGAAATATTATGCCTATGAAATTTATGCCCTGATACACATGCCGGATGACTCCATTTCCGATATTAGTTTTAAACACCCAGCAGGCTTGGAGTGCTTTTGGAAGCAGTACCAGCAGCTCAAGTCTATGATGTTGTGGAGACCCTTTTTGGCAATCCCCTTGATAAAGCCCCTTTTTAAAAGAGTTATGATACTCTTCCATAATGAAGGGGTCAACATGGCAGAGATTATATACTGGATGAATCAACATTGCATGGTAAAGGGATACCCAGAGCCGATATTGGATGAAGAACACCTGTGAACTGGGGGTTGGAGATATCAGGTGACATTGCGCCAAGAAGCAGGGTCACTTTTGCACCTTCCAAACTATTTATTTTTAAGGTGAGACAGAGGAGTGATATTTTATGCAGGAAAGCCTGGAGCTTGTTACAAATGTCAGGAGGTGGGGCATCTTAGTAATGTCTGCGATAAACAGAAGTGTGGATTATGTGTAGAAGTGGGACATATTGGTGCAGATTGTGATCAGCCCATGAGGTGCAACCTTTGTGAGGGTATGGGGCATACTTTCTGGGGCTGTGAATGGGCCTCCCACAACAGTATGGACAAAACTATAAAGGCTGAATGAGATGTGTATGTGTCCACTGCTCAAAAGGAAGGAATGCGGCTCCAGGACTTGGTAATGGGTGCTAATGACTCAGATCCAAAACCTCAGAGGATAACAAAAGCAAGAGTAGCACCTCATAGAGAGGTACAGATACCCCCTCTCCCTTCTGAGATGGCTACCCCCATTCCTGTCTGGAACACTGCTATACTGCCAGTAGATGGGCGGGAGGTAGTTTCTCCTTTGGCAGGAAAACAGGATTCTTCTTCTATTAATCATGCACATGAGACAGAACCAGCAAGTACCCCAGACCCGGTTGTTGATACTGGAGGATCACACAGAGATGCTGAAGCAGTACTACAGGATATGCCCCCTCCAGAACAATCCTCGGAAATACCTTTTCAAAGAGGTAAGAAGGCCAAGATTTGGGCAGAAGGCCTTGCAGCTGCTTACTCCCTCCAACAGTGAGGAAATTCTGATATCTACAAACTCTTATGAAATATTAATGGATGTGGAAGGGGAGGAGATAGGATTCATAGGATTTCATAGGAAATATTCAAGCAATTGCAGATAATATCCTTATAACTTGCCTTAAACCAATTTAGATTATCAAAAATAATTTACACTTAATCTAAATTTCATGTCCAATCTTGTTTTAAATGTTTCCATGTCCAGACTATCTATTGTTGTTTTTGATAATTCATTCCAGGATGTCACCACCCTTTGAGTGAACCATTTCTTACATAGCTTTAAATTCCACCTCGGCTGGAAAAGCTGTTTAGAGTGCTTTCTTGTGCTTACATGATCATTATTAAATTTAATGCTTAACTCATCCTGCAGATTATAGTCACTTAGTATTCTATAAAGCATGCACATGTCTCCTCTAAATATTCGATAAGTAAGAGAGTACATTCCTAACATTTTTAGCCTATCATTATAGGATTTATTATCTAGTCCAGTAATAGCTTTAGTCATTCTTCTTTGTATACCTTCAATCCTGTTTATGTCTTCATGCTTATAAGGTGACCACACCTGTACACAACATTTGAGATGTGGCCTGACAAGAGAATTAAACAATGGTATTAGAACTTTAGCTTCCCTACTGGATATGTGTCTGAGTATATAATTTAAGTTCTGGTTCACCTTAATTATCTGAAGGGAACAGTGTTGACTGAACGAAAAATCTGGGGTAATACAAATTCCCAAATCTCTTTCCTGAGTAGTATCTAACAGATTAACTAGTCCAATTTTATATGTTGCTTTTGGATTGATTTTGCCCAAGTGCATAATTTTGCATTTAGCTAAATTTAGTTCTAATCTGTTCATTTCAGTCCAGGACACTACCTTACTGACTGCTAATTGTAAAGCTAACACATCAGATGAGTTGCTTACAGTGGTTCCCAGTCTGCAATCATCTGCAAATTTGGATAACCAGATATTCGGGATATTCATTTTTAAGGTTGATATATAGGCATTAAATAAACATGGCCCTAATACCGAACCTTGAGGTACCCCACTAGTCACCAAGCCTGATTCCGAATATATACCCTTAACCCCCCACTCTCTGCCTCCTATCACTCAACCAATCCCTAATCCAACATATCACATTTGTCTCAATCCCTAGGTTTTTAGGATGGCTATCAATTCTCTATGTGGTAATTTGTCAAAGGCCTTTGAAAAGTCCATAAAAACATCGACCGGATTTCCTTGGTCGAGTTCTCTATTAACCTTCTCATAGAAGGTTAAAAGATTTGTTTGACAAGATCTTGACCTGGTAAAGCCATGCTGTGATATACCTGTCATGCCTTTTTCATACAGGGAAACTGTTATCCTTTCCTTTAATATGTTCTCCAGTATTTTCCCCAAGAGTGATGTCAGACTTATTGGTCTAAAATTTGAAGATAATGTTTTAGTGCCCTTTTTGAAAATGGGAATTATGGTAGCCTCCTTCCAACCTTTAGGAACCACTCCTTTAGCTAAAGATGTCTGGAAAATATATGTAAGTGGTGGAGATAGGAGGAGAATCGGATGTAGCCTCAGTGACTTCCTCATTGCAGAAGACTGTTGGAGAAGGGACTACAAGTAGAAAACTGAAGCCGAAGAAACAAAAAAAAAAAGAAAATGAGTGCATGCTATGTTGTGTTTTTTTTTCCCCCACTTTATTAGTTAAATGGATATAGGCATCAGTCTTATTACTGCAAATGTTAACAGCATAAAATCTCAGGAGAAAAGATTGATTACCTTTTCCAGTTTGGCAGGCAGGGCTGGGAATGTTTTCCTTTTATAGGACACTCAACTTCACTTGGCTGAAATTTCTCAGGCACAGAAGGAATGGAGATGGGGCCCATCCCTTTGATCTATTGGTGAAGACACCTGTATGGGTCTGGGGATTTGTTTTAAGGATGTGCAGGTTAAGTTCCTGAAAATACTTGATTTACACCCAGGTAGAAGCATGATTTTGGACCTATTGTTGCAGAACATAGCACATAGGGTAATTAATATATACGCCCCACAATCAAAGGCAGATCGGGTTACTATCTTTCGAGAAATTGAGCCTTACTTATTTATCTCCAAATTTCTTGTGTGGTTGGGGATTTTAATTGTGGTCTTAGGCACAGGGATGGGGGGAGAAAAACTGATAAGATGTATTGTGACACTAATGCCTTGGGGGCGATACTGCAGAATAATATGCTGAGTGACATTTATGAGAAATTGCATGTAAAACTGAGTTATACCTTTCATAAAGGTAAACTATCAACTAGGATTGACTTTTGGTTAATTTCTGAAAGGTTGTTGGGGTAGGCAGTACAACTGGTGCCACTGGAAACATCAGACCATCTGACACTAAAGATGATGATTGGATCCTTTCAACAGTTTACTGTTGGTAGGAACTACTAGAGAATAAATGTGTTAACTCTGCAGGATGAACAGTATGAAGTAGAAATAAAAGTCCTATTTTGGGCAAGATGGGATATTGGGTTTCTATATGATAGCACCCTGGAGTGGTGGGAGGATACTAAAAGCGACAGAGAATTTACACAGAAAAGATCACTAAGATCCGCTTGATACAGATACACCCAATATCTTGGTCTGAGGGCAAAGTACATACAGATAGTATCACGCATAGATGGAGCGACAACTGCTCTGAGAGTACAATTGGAGGATATTGATAACCCTCCATTGATGTAACTTAGTGTAGGAGGTATGCAATTGTTGTTCCTGTAAAAATGATGTGCTTCATGCATAATCCTATGCCTGCCTACAGGATATGAATGCTGCTTATTATATGCAGTAAACGTAATTAAATAAAGTTTAAAAAAAACACAAATGATTACATACTAGAGGGACACAGTGAGAAATTTGGCAAAACAACAGCAATTTGCCAACAGGTGGCCTAAGGAGCACATTAATCTGTATGATTTGGATCAGGTGGAACTCTAACAGAGAATCATATTTGCGCTTATGGATCATAATGGGCAACAAGCAGATACACAAGGCTCCATTCAACAAGTGGTGCAGGAACATGTTAGACAAACTTCCCTGGCAGGAGGGAACGGTGCCCCCCACCCCTTTATGGCCCAGTTAGAGATTCCGGATCTCACACCAGAGCAACAAAATTAACTAAACAGGGAGATTTCACTGACAGAAGTTCAAGAAGCCATAAAGAACTTGTCATCACATACTTCACCTGGGAAAGATGGGATCCCAAATGATTTTTGTAAAAAATACACAGATGAGTTAGCTCCGATGCTTCACATGCTATTCTTGGCAGTCTATCAGGAAAATAGATTGGGGCTAAGTATGATGGAAGGGGTGATTTTTTTTCTTGTACAGAAAAGGGACCCTAAACTTATAAGAAATTGGAGACCGCTTACACTCCTTAACACAGATTATAAAATTTTAGAGAAGGTATTAACAAATTGCTCGGCCAAAGCTGCAAAGATTGTTATTTTGGACTCACAGTCCTGTGCGGTACCAAACAGAGCCATCCAACAAAACCTGATTTTTATCACAGAAGTGTTCGAGCAGAGTCGTAGTGGGGAAGTAAAGGTCTGTTTGCTGTCTTTGGACCAGGAAACTGCCTTTGATGCAGTACAGCATGACTACCTATGGAGGGTCTTGGAACACTATCATATACCCTTGAAGCTGATTGAATGGATTAGACTGTTGTACACAGTTGCCCAAGTAACACCATTAGTGAATGAGCATTTAGGGATCCCATTTTATCTCAGAAATGGCATTAGACAGGGTTGTCCCCCAAGTCCACTGCTATATGTATTTAGTCTAGACCCAGTCCTGAGACAGACAGAAACTCTTACAGAGATAAAACAAATGATCAATCACCTGGGTACAGTGTATCCCAAGACTATGGCATATGCAGATGATTGTGTACATACAGTAGCAGACCAAGAATCTGGGAAAAAGCCTTGGTTCTTTTTTCAATGGTTAGACCATATACAGGAATGCATATTAATCGACAGAAGAGTAGAACTTTTTTTTTTGGGAGGAGAACCAGATGCCCCTGATGTCCCACTTCCAACCTCAACTGAACCTGTTAAACTGCTAGGGATTTTGTTTGGAACACTGGAGTTGGCAGATGAAAACTGGGGTATGACATTTGATGCAGCCAATCAAAAGATACAGAAATGGTGAAATTGGAAGATGAGGAAAAAAAAAATTTTTTTGTTACAATTCTATATTATGCCTCTTTTTTTACATGTCTCACATGTGTATCATCTGCTGTTTGCAATGCATATGAAGATAATGGGATTATTTTTCACCTTGGTCTAGGGGAGTCGCTTGAATCCAGTTAAAAGTGCCCACACATATTGGGAGTGGAAGGCGGGAGGTTTTGACATGTTAAAACCTTTGATTTTTCTTTTTGGTAATTTTTTCTTTACAAACATTAAGCCCCTGATAGTGGGCAAGACTGATATAGGTACAGCAAGTATGCACTCATGGGAGGAAGCTTTTCTTACAGCTTGGGGAAAGGAAAAATGGACTGTAAAAGATAAACAGCTGCATTTTTACATTCAGACCACTTTAAGATATTTGCGAATATGGAAAATTGATTTGACTTGGGTTATTATTATTAAGAAAAATAGATTTTATGCAGAATTGGTTGAAAAATTGTATTATATTGAACCAGTTTTTAATATTGATGCTGATGTCAAAGAAGAGTTAAGATTGGCCTGCATGACAGAGGCCAGAATTCCACTAAAAATGCAAGACACGATTTGGCTGTGTGGGCATGGGAAACTAAATGTTGGGGATAACCATAAACATAAAGTAATGGAAGAAAGGATGTGTTTAGTTGCTACCTGTTTGGGGACTGTAGAAACCATGCAACACTTACTTTTTGGTTGCATGTTTATACAAGGGTTTTGGGAAACCCTAGCGAAATATTGGAATGAACCAGTATTTGGTAAGATGACATATAGAATATTGGTATACGGGCACATTCCACATTACTGGGGTAAATGGAAAAAAAGTACCATCTATGCTATTTTTGCAATTATTAAATGGTCCATTTATCAGATTAGATGTAAACAATACTTAAGACAGGAAGTGGTGACACAACAGGATTTGATTTTTATGATTCAGGGAGAGCTGGGTAAATTGTATGCATACGAGAAGAATACTTTGGGACAGACGGTGTGTACTGGTATGGAGAGGGATAGATTGGGTAGGATGATGTACCAGTGAAGGGGTGGAAAGTACTCCAAGAGTTAATCCTATTGACTGGGTAACACAAGTTTAGAATTTCCTTCCTTTTTCCTTTTTTTTTTCTTCTCCTTTTTTCTATCTGTCATTTTATTATGATTTGGACCCGGGACTGACCTGTTTAATATTCATTATGAACTTTTTTCCTCTGCATGTTATCGCTGTGTATTTTGATTTACTTGTTTTTTTCCTGTCTGAAATAGTGATTTTCTTTTCTTTACTAGTATTGAAGACAGTGCAAGAATATGGGTTTATGAGTATTGATGTTTTTTGTTTCTCAAAAAATGTTGACTTTACTGTTTGTTTCTGTTGTTTTTGTATTGCAATAAAAATTTCCCCTACTCTTTTTGAGAAATGCCATGGGATCTTTAACATCCACCTGAACTACCACCAGAACAGGCAGATGAGACCTTGCTTTAACATCTCATCTGAAAGACGGCACCTCAGGAGTGCAGCACTCCCTCAAGCTGCACTACAGTGTCAATATTGGGATATTAACCCAAGTGCCTGTTGTGGGGATAGAACCCACAGCCTTCTGCTCTCCTGGCCTTAGAGGTGAGTGTGCTACATGCTGAGCCACTGACACTGACTCTTGTCCTGATGTACCTTCTCCTCTGAAAAATAGTCCCCTCCTGCACCTTGTTCACCCCTGTGAGGTACTTAATAGGTCTCTATTATGCCCCCCTCCCTTCTTTCAGGGTGAACATAATGAGATCTCCCAGTCTCTCCTCATAGGGCTTATGATGCAACCCCTGCACCATTTTAGTTGCCCTCCTCTGGGCAGCCTCTTCTATGTCAATATCTTTCCTGAGATCTCCAGAACTGGACGCAGTACTCCAAGTGGGATCTCACCAATGATCAATTCAGTGGTAACACCACTTCTTTCCATCTGCTGGTAATTTCCCTCTCTGTGCACCCTAGCATCAAGCTGGCCCTGCCTACTGCCTTGTCACACTGCCAAATCCACTTCAGGTCATCAGATATGATAACCTCAAGGTCTCTTTCCTGCTTTGTGACTGTCAATACCTCTGTCCCCATTTTATACACTGCCCCTGAATTGAAACCCAGCTGCCATACCCTTGACCACTCCTTGAGTTTTCTCAGGTTGCTACTCATTCTGCCCACCTCCTCTGCAGTATCTAGGCTATTGCAGAGCTTGGTGTCATCTGCAAACAGGCATACCTTCTCTTCCAGCTCTTCTGCAATGTCATTTATGAAGACACTGAAGAGGACTAACCCAGCACTGAGCCTTGAGGTACCCTGCTGGTCACTCTCTCCTCATTAGAGTGAGTACCATTTGCCACCACCCTCTGTCACCTCTTCATCAACCAGTTCCATACCCAGATTACTACCTTGGGTGCCGCCCCCAAACTACCCAGTTTCCTTATAAGCCTCCAATGTGGTATGGTGTTGAAAGCCTTGCTGCAGACTAAGAACACATCCCCATTACCCTACATGATCTATTTTCCTGGTCACCCAGTTAAAGAAACCAATCAGGATCATCTGACATGCCCCCCCTAATGAGTCCATGCTCCCTTGGGTCTTGTAACCCACTGAATTCAAGATACTCCACTAACCTTTCTCTCGATAGTGTTTTCATTAACTTCCCCACCACTGATGTTAGACTGACTGGCCTATAGTTGCCAGCCTCCTCCCTGCTGCTGCTTTTATGAAGTGGGACTAAATCTGTCCTCCTCCAGTCCTCTGGTACACTTACTGTTTCCAGTAAGTTGTCGAATAAGGCTGTTAGAGATGCAGCCAGTATCTTCCTGAATTCTCTCAGCACCCTTGGATATATCTCTCAGGACTCTTTCCTCTGTGAATGGACTTTTTCCTCTCCTTATCTCACACTGTTCTTGCTACTCCTATGCTATCTGTCCTTCTCTACCTCCACAGTGAAGACTGAGCAGAAGTATCTTTTCAGGGTATCTGCTTTTCCTAGCCCTTCTCTGCACAATCTCCTCCTGCCCTTCATAACCTCATAATCTGCCCCCTTGTCTGTCTTCCTCTTTTTGCTTATGAATCTGAAAAAGGTCTTGTCTCCTTAGTTACTCCTTTGGCTATCATTTCCCCTTTTGTGCCTTTATACCCCTCACCACCATCTCTGCTTCCCTCTACTTCTCCTGGCCATATCCTCTTCCTTCTGTGTCCCCTTGAACCTCCAGAAAGCCACTTTTAGCTCTTACCTTCACAGTCACTTTTCTCGAGAACCATAGTGGTCTCTTTTTCTTTCTGTTTTACCCACTTTGACATAGAGGTTTGTTGCCTTCACTGTGCCATCCCTTAGTTTGGCCCACTGTTCCTCCACCCCACCCAGGCAATCCCCCAATTTAGTCATCTCTGAGGCATTCACCCATTTAAAAAAAAAAATCTGTCCTCCAAAAGTCGAAGACTCTCATCTTTGTGTGGTTTGTCTGTGCTGCGTCCTAACATCAAACCACACTATATGGTGATTGCTGGTCCCCAGGTGGCATCTCACCTTGACATCTGCCATACTGTCTCTATTTGTGAGTACCAGGTCCACTATTGCCCCATCTCAAATGGGATCTCCGACTAGTTGCCTGAGAAATGCCCCCTGCAGGGAGTCTAGGATGGTCCTGATTCTAGCCAAGGTCATGGCTGTGTTGCTCCCATCTACATCTAGGAGACTGAAGCCCCCCAACAGCAGCACCTCCCCCTTATTGCCATTGTGCTGATGGCTTTGCCCAGTGCCTTACCCATTTCTTCCCCTTTTGCTGGAGAATTGTATTGAACTCCAATGCAAATAATGACCCAGCTCCTGTTTCTGGGGTGACCTACAGCACCTCCAACCCATCCTTTGCTCCCAGAAAGTGTTGAAACCATGGTAGTGCCTTGCTGAATAGGGAATGCATTCAATATGTCCCTAGTTTTCATGCCATTTGCATTAAAAACTGAACAGATGCCATCATTAAAGCCAGGTGTTTTTCCATTATTGATTTGAAATCAGCATAGGTATTATTCACTTTGACTGGGTCCACAGCATTATCTGGGTTTCTCTTGGTGTTGACATATTAGACAAATTCTTAAGTACTGTTATCCTTTGATATTACTAACCTATTTTCTAGTTCACACTTTTCCATGTTAATACATTTTTTTACATTACTCCAATTTGTTTAACGAGCTACTGACACTACTGAGAAAACTTTGGAAAACAGAATATTCAGATGACTCAGCTTGTTTTTCAGTTACCTTCAATAAATGTCTCGTCCTTCCCATTTATTTCTGTGGAAGTTCCCACAAAAAGAGGATCGTTGTCCAGTAGAGGTCATCTGCCCCTGCAGCTTATTCCCTGCTTGAAATCATAATTTTTCTGGAGGACTGGAGGTGGGCACATGTAGTTCCACTGCACAAAAGCAGCAGTAGGGAGGAGGTGGGGAACTACAGGTCAGTCAGCATCACCACAGTGGTGTGAAAGACGATGGAGATGCTGCTGAAAGAAAGGACAGTGACACACCTGGAATTCAGGGATGCCCAGGATCTGAGGCAACATGGAGTCACAGCAGGAAGGTTATGTCAAATGAATTCGATAGATTTTTTGATTGGGTGACTAGGGAAGTAAATCATGGAGGGACAAAATATGTCACCTACCTAGATTTCAGCAAAGCTTTCAACACCATCCCACATAGAAGGCTGGTTAACAACATGGGTAGTCTGAGCGTGGGAGACAAGGTGGTGAACTGTGTTAGGAACTGGTTAACAGACAGGAGACAGAAGGTGGTGGTAAATGGGGTACAATCTGGGGAGAGCTGGGTGACCAATGGGGTACTGCAGGGATAAGTACTAGGATCAATCCTGTTCAATGTTGTCATTAATGACATTGCGGGGGGGCTAGAAAGAAAGGTCTGTCTATTTGCAGATGATGCAAAGATCAGCAACAGGGTGGATACTCCAGAAGGGGTGCAGAAAATGAAGAAGGACCTGGAGAACTTGAAAGATGGTCAGAGATGTGGCAACTGAGGTTCAATGCAAAGAAGTGCAAAATAATGCACCTGGGTAGAGGGAACCCCGGAGAGAGCTACGGTTTGGGGGGAAGCTGGCTGTTACCAAAGAAGAATGGGACCTAGGGGTTATCATCTCTGATGACCTTAAAGCAGTGCACAAAGGGAGCTGGGAGGGCCTGTGGCATGCTGGGGTGCATAGGCGGGGTATCACTAGCAGGAGATGGGAGGTGGTGATTCCATTATATAAAACATTGGTAAGGCCTCACCTGGAGTACTGCATGCAGTTCTGGGGGCCACACCTGTGCAAGGACATAAACAAGCTGGGGACTATCCAGAGAAGGGCGACAAAGAATTGCAGGGCTTGTACCACAGAACATATGAGGTGAGACTAGGGGACCTCAATATGTACTCACTGGAGGGGAGGAGAGAGTGGGGGGACATGACTGAAACTTTCAAGTACTTCAAGGGCATAAACATGGTGCAGGCAGGAGACATTTTCCAGTGTATAAAAAGTACTTGAACAAGGGGGCATGATATGAAATTGAAGGGGATAGATTAAGAGATAATGTGAGGATGTTTTTCTACGCAGAAAGGGTAGTCAACACTTGGAATAATCTGCCACAGGAGGTAGCAGGGGCAAGCACAGTGGAGGGGTTTAAGCATGCCTGGGAACCTTGAGAGGGGAGGTAGTGATGAAAAGCCATTGTTCACATAAGGTCAGTGGCCACATACAATGTATCGGGCCTATGGGCAGACTGGATAGGCCTAGCGGTCCTTATCTGCTGATAGTTTCTATGTTTCTATGTAATACTCTATTGTGACATTCCTTACAGAAATATAAGTGTACTGTGTACATGTAGAATGCATGGCGCATGCTTAATTGTGTAATGGTTGCATGTGGTTCGCATACACAAAGTTAACCTAAGTGAACCAAATCTAAAAAGCAAATCAGGTTCAGATGTTGCAAGCTTGGCATGTGTGCAGCAGGTAAGCTGGTATGAACATCTTCTAAAAATTACATCAGGTTCGCGTGTTGCACGCTTGACATGAGTGCAGCAGTTAAGCTGGTATGAACGTCATTTTAAAAATCGCATCAGGTTCACATGTTGCATGCTTGCAATGTGTGCAGCAACTACGATGGTGCAAATCTCATTTTAAAAAAACATCAGTTTCTATTTCTCGTACTACTACTGCTAGCAATTAGAGCCATTAAAATACTGTTTTCATTGATTTCACATTAAAATTAGGTAAACTCATTAATTCTGATCCTTTTGCAAGTTGTTTAATGGCTTTTGATTTTTGTCATTAAATCATCATTAATTTGTAAATAAAGGTGTGTGAAAATTAAATTCCGTGGGCAGAACTGAAGTGAAAGTCTGACTTGCACTTCCGAGGAAGTTTTGAATTTGATTTCGAAACTTCTGCGGAAATTCCGCCCACAGGCACAATCTTCCTCAAGCCCCTGGTGGCTAGTACTCCCTCCTCCCACCCCACCACATGTAAAAAAATATCCCTGGTGGCTAGTGGTCCCTCCCCATCACCCACCAGCCACTGCCAAAGTTGTACATTAACATCCCCTCTCCATATTCTATTCTTTCTAATCCCTGGTGGTCTAGTGGTAATTGACAAGTAAAAGTAACCCCTTGTCCCGACTCCTCCCTATCCCTGATCCCCAGTCCCATAGCTATCCCTGGTGGTCTAGTGTTGTGCTGGGATGGGTTGGGGGGGGAATTGCAACCTGGTGGGATTGGGTATATTTTTAAAGTCACCAAAAGCTAATAAATAAAGTCGAGCCACCGGTGGCCAGCAGGTGATCCAGTGGGGGGAGTGACCACTAGCCACCAGGGACAGGCTATAAGTATTCATGGAGTGGGTGGGGGAAGGGCCACTAGTCATCAAGGCTAGGGATTTAGGGTGGACATGTGGTTTTCGGCCCCTCGGGTGAAATCTCACCCATAACTTTCATGGAAGTTTTCCACTCCGCCAAAAGCAAAAGTTCGGAAACTTCCACGAAATTTCATTGATTTCTACAGAAGTTCTGCGGGGTGGAAAACTGCACTTTCACCCACTCCTATTTGTAAAGTATTGCTTGCTTATTGCATTAAATGCCTAGGATCCAACATCAGCCAACATCCCCATTCCAGGTGTGCAAATAGGAGCCTCTGTGTTGTGAAGCCTGACCTTTTTGTTTTGGCCCATGCAAATCACCTTATGGATATTTAGTGCTACAAATGTGTTTCTCCATGACTGTTTTGGCTCACTTACTTTTCCTTTGTCTTTCTGTATGGAGCATATACACTATGGCCATGCTTAGCACTCTTTGTGCTGAGTAGGATCTTGGAAACATGCACCATACCTCACATTTTGTCACTGAAATGAGGGACATGGACACTCAAAATAAGGGACAATGAGGGACACTAACCCTCATGATGATCACTACACATCATGAAACATGTAGATACAGTACCTCAGAACACAATGGAAACCATTGTATTTATTTGTAATGATATTAGCACCTGAGAATGAATTTCAACCATAAAGCAGGGGCAGGGATGCCATTTAGATAGGGCAGAGGGGGGCAGCTGTCCCCCATTTGTGCCTAGGTTGTTTTTATGGTGTGGCAATAATGGTATTAAATTTGGACTAATGTTTTGCACAATAAGTGCCCCCCCTGGCCTGTGTGCACTAATGCTGCAGGTGCACTCCTGATTTGACAGTGTCTGTATTGGGTTGTCCACTATCTCCATCTATTAGTGGTGGTACCAGCACATGTGACGTGGAGAAGCTCCAGCCAAGCAGGAGCACATGAGTCATGAGAGTGGGACACCGACTTTCCCCCCACAGGGTAGACAGGCTGCACACTACAGCTTGGAGGAGTTGGTGATCACTGAACTCTCAATACCAGTGTTGTGGTGGCATATTTTTGTTGGTCTACTCTTAGTGTGTATCCATCTCCCCTGGTGGCTGAAGGGGCAGAGGGTGAGCTAGAAGCTAATTTGAGACTAGGCTACCTACCTACCTACTCTATTAGGCACGCCTTACAAAAAAAAAAACAGCACAGGCCCCCCAAGGCAGCAAACTAGGCTTAGCAGCAGTGGTGACAGTGGTGTAGGCAGTCTTCATAGGCTTTGATCAGTGCAGTGCAGCAGCAGCCATGGCAGCAGCCAAGCAAGAAGCAAGTAACACAGGTTGGGTGGGTTTGGTTGGTGAGGTGATTTGATCGCGGACCACGTTGGGAACCTGGGATGGTTGGTTCTAGCATCCAGCTTCTGGCAGAAGGACGGAGGAGGAGCGGACTGAAAACTGAGCTGGTGGCACACTGGGCCAGGCTACAGGTTCTGACCTGATGGCCAGATAAGTAAAAGTAAATCATTTTTTTTTACACGGGGATTGGGGAGGAGTTGCAAACAATCGCTCAGTGAGCCAGCGGGAACTAATTGGGTCTGCACAGCAGTGGGGAGCAAGTCCATAAGCAATTAGTGTAAACCAAAGAATGCTGTGCAAATTTAGTACTTCACATTTAATCGAAATATGTACTTCATGAACAGTCTGATATTTCCACACATCTACACACATACACAAAGAGCTGCAATCTATGGAGTTCCACTTAGTTGGAAAATTTATTAGTTCGGAGGCTTCCTGAGGAAGGGTTTGTTACCCAAAGCACTGAGGCAAGGCAGTTTGTTGTTACACTGTTTGGTATTACTCATGAACGAATACATTTTCCAACTAAGTGGAACTCCATAGATTGCGGCTCTTTGTATATGTGTGTAGCTGCATGGATATAGCAGACTGTTCTTGAAGTACCTATTTGGATTAAATGCTAAGTACTAAATTTGCACAGCATTCTTCAGTTTACATGGATTGGGGAGGAGGAAGGACTGAAATACAGATGTGCTTTTCACTTTTCTGTACTTTTGGGTGGCTTCTCGACCCATATGGGATGGGTATTGAATGGAACAGAGTCAGGGAGAGAAATCAGGATTTTTTTTTGGGGGGGGGTTCAGAACTTCAGGCAGGAAAATATTTGGTTAGTAACTGGGTCGGTTTAAGCCCAAATCTGACGCACTGCTCCAGGGTATAGGCAGATGAATCTTACATTTGAATTTTTCCTAATTTGCATATCACTTTTCAGTCAAAACAAATAAGCTTTATATTTTAGAGATGTTTCAGACATTCTAGAGATTGCTACTAGGGGGTAACTAGCACCTGGTCTCCACTGGTTGTTGGCTCCCCCTGCTGAAATCTGAAATGGTGCCCCTGCCATAAAGTCTAAATTTGCAGGACATCCTCTGTGTTAGCAGCATGTTTTCCATGAGGGATGAATAAGGTGCAGAGCAGTTTTCAGGGATAAAATGAGGGCTGTCTCTTGCATCCAGGGACAGTTGAGCAGTATGGTATGCACAGACTTTTGGAGCACCACTATAGTAAGGCTTATGCTGTGCCCCAGTGAAGCTGACCTCCACATCCCCACACTCAGGCACATTATAACACAGGGCAAGAGAGACTGCAGGGGTGTTCACCACTGAAATGAATGGGGGTATTTTTTATTACTATTTTATACAATATTTATGGAGCGTTGGAGATTCATGAAGGCCACTGCTTGACTAATAAGGGCATTGTTAGTAGAACAGTGGCCTTCATTATTCTCCAACTCACCACCATAATGTATAAAATAGAAATAAAAAATAACTCCATTAATTTCAAGGGGGTACACACCAGCACTCTGACCATGGACATCATCATTTAAAGACTCTTGCCTCTGGCTCCCTAGTACTCAGGTAAGAGTCTATCAACTTATATCTATACTTGGTGGATTGTTTGTAGTAGTATGACTGCACCCTCTACAGTTTCTGTGCATGGGGAGGGGCTGGCCATCTGAGTGTGGTATCAAGTTATTGCTACTTTTGTGTTTGCCCTGTAAAATCGGTTTGCATAGAAGCATTCAAAACAATGGTGAGAAAATAGTATAAGTACAGGCCAGAGAGAAGTAATTAAGTAGTTAAGTAGTTCTGTAGGGAAAGTGTGTGTATTTGGGGTTGGAAGAACCACATGTATGGTAACCACTGGTATGTGTGCTGCAGTTCAGCAGTGCAGTTGAGATGAGAGGAAACAAGAAAACTATAAAGTATAACAGTGGCTCTAAGCATGCCACTTGAGTGCAGATGTGTGCAGATTTGTACTGAAGTACAAGCAAGTCATATGTATGCAGGCAGTATAGCTTAGTAGTTAAAGGCACTTAACTGCTAACCAGGAGACTTAAAGCTGTAATGAGACATGGGTTTGAATCTCACCAGCCCCCACTTGTATATGGTGTGATCCTGAACAAGTCACTTAACTTTTATGTATGCACTTATCAGTGACCAGTTGTTTTTTGCACACATGCCACATGCATGCAGTCTGTTCCAATTTAACATAAAAAGCATGCTTTCCACACTTGCTTGCTGCAAGCATGCCGCATGCATGCAATCAGTTCCAATTTAACATTTTAACCATGCTTGCGGCATGCATATCACATGGGAAAGTTTTATGTGCACAACATACAAACATTTCATATAATTATTTCTGTAAGGGATCACACTGTTGCAATGAGAATAACTGTGATGTCACAAGCAGAATGTTATGACATCAGGTTGGGAATAGGCAATATGAGCTGACAAACTCTCAGTAAGCAAATATACGGTTTTCATGGATATAACCCCAGTAATAAATAATGGGAAAAAGAAAAGAAATACAAAGCTAATGAGAAATATAAGCTGCTTTGTGTTCAAATATTATGCTTTTAAAAGTTCTCATCGAGGCTTTTGCAGATTATTAAGCCAGTGATTAAACCTGCTCCTTAGGAATTTTGCTTATACCTGCTTTTTTGCTTTGATGCTTATAATTTCTTTGGTTGTTACCCAGGGAGGAACATATATCCTTTCTGTTGTACAGTATTTCTTTATAGAAAGGGCAAGATTATGTTTAATGACATTCAGTTTACACTCAAGAGATGACCAGCTATTCCTCACACTGCCAGGTACCATGTAACCTTTAAAATTTTTAAGATCATTCTTAATCAGAATATAGCCACTCTGCTATAGTTGGAAATGAATATACTTTCCAACTCCTATATGAAACTCAATCACTTTTTTATGATCACTTTTAACTAGTGGGTCCCTCCCCATACAGTGCTTGATAATATCTGGTGAGTCTGAGAATGTGAAGTCTAGGGAATTGTTTTTCTCTTTTTGCTTGTTTTACCCATTTAGTAAGGCAACAGTCTGTCACCAGTTCTGTGAATTCCCAGGATTTTATACCTTCAGCTGTAATTTTCTTCAATCAAAGTATGAATGCACCATCTGTTAATACAAATTATGTGTTTGCAGATGCAATTGTATCCAAAGTTTGGATGTTGTAACAGTGTGGATGGATACCAACATTTCAAAATACGGCTGAACTGAACCTGGACAGATCCGTTTTGTAAATCCTACATTTGGGGCAGGATTTTCCAACCAGATCTGTGCACCCATATTTTCACAGTGTACATCAGAGATGGTCTTGCAATTTAGATGCAAAATGTACAGTTTGCATAAAAAAAGATTCATGCTTTCTTTATTTATACATGTTTTATTTTTTGGAAAATGCTTCATTTTTGTGACTCAACTTGCCACAAATAACTGAAGGTGTTGCAGAAGTCCAGTACTATTTAAAATGAAGGTTCTGAGTTTTGGCACAATTGAGCAGACATAGTTTCAGGCAGAAAATGCACTGCAGCAGAAAAACATTTTCATTTTTTAATTTTTTATTTTATTTGAAAGTGAACTGGGAAAATGCTATTTTTCAGTCATATCTGGCAAAGAAACTTACATGCAACAGTTCAGTATATAATGAAATTTCACAAAAATCAGGGAACATAATAGCTTTTGCATTCAGATGATGCACACAAAGGTGCACCAAGCAAGGCAGGAACAAAATCCAAAGGTAGACAGAATAAATTTGAGGATTTATTCACACAGAGTGTAGCAGGTCAGTACATATAGCAATGACCAACTACCCATGCACTAAAGGTAACTGTGGACTCTGTCACACTGATTCAACACTTTGGACTTCACTCCTCCTTTGGTTGGTTTTCCTTTGTGCTTACATTTTGGCCATGGAGATTTATCCCTTTGTACCAGCACCAGACATATTTGCGAACATGACCCAATCTATACTTTCTCTGGAAAATGCATTTGTGTCTGCCTCCACAGCTTTTAAAATCCCCTTTGATCTTTTTTTCTGTCTCTCAAATATTTTTTTCCTGTGCATCTCTGTTTTGTAATCGTGGCACAAATAATTTTATCACAAGTAACACTAACAGCAACTGTACAGCATGCTTTAGGGCTCATGTGCCAATAATTTACTGCCCTAATGCTTAGAGAACTTATAGTTCTTTGGGTGTTTATAACATAATCCAAATGTAGTAGAGTGCATTAATTTATAGTACTGGATTAGTGCTGCCTTGTGTTAAAATAAATCACATCATTAGTGCAAGAAAAGTGTATCTGATCAGTTTCCAGGGCCATAAATCCAACAGTTTTTATATGCATTAACACTGCAAAGGAAATTAAACAAATTATATATACTGTATATATATGATAACTGTTACTTGTGAATTATGTGGTTTGTTGCATGAGTGTAAAAAGATCCATAAATTATGCCTGTGAGTTATAAGGCCTTGAGTAAAAGAGTACCTTATTGTGCATTAATGCGGATGTAACCCGGCACTGATTGAATAGTTTTTGTAGCTTAATGCTGACTTGATGCTTCAGATCAGTGTCTGGCAGATAATGACTAGAGTCAATTATCTGTGTTTTTTCACAAATTCATGACTTGACAATAGTTAAATGTAACATATTAAGATAGCCTTCACACTGAATTTGTGACTTAATGACTTATTCCCTAGCCTCTTATATACATGTGAGTATGTAAGAGACATGCTGAATCTAGAACTGCATAACCTAGGCTCTTCCTTATATTGGAGGGGAGGGGTCAGTGCATCTTTCCCCCATTGCACTTAATTTCCATTTCTGCTCCTTTATGGTAGGTTCTTTTTTGTTTCTTCCAGTTTTCCACATTTAAGTGCCAGAGTTCCACTGCTGAGAAATAAGTCTTCTTTCCAACTTCAGAACTTGGAATTTAGAGATATTTGCCAATAATTGCAGAGAGAAAGCCATAAGTGCCTTACAGATAAAGGCCCAGCTATTCAAAGCAGTTGTGCATGGCACAACTGAGTTGCACCAGTGCAAGTGCGGAATTGCTCCAAGGAGTCAAATTCAGCAGGAGACAGTGTGCAGTGCAGAATCCATTGTGCCAATGCACAACTATAATGTGTGCAGGCACAAGTGTAGGTGGGGGGGGGGTGTTCCCATGAATATCCAGTGCAGTGGCATATTCAACCGTGAAACCATGGCGCAAGTGTGGAGCAAATCGAAGTTGTTCCAAGCAGACTTGTTCCGATAAATACAGGACGCAAACACACAGACAGCAGTTGCTCTAGGGGTGAGAGTAAGAAGGAGAGATAGAGAGAGACAGACAGACAAAAGTCCAAACAGAGAGGGACAGGGACAGATAGGTGGCCTGGGAGAGGGAGAGAGGGCAGAGAGAGATAGAGACACACACACACACACAAACACAAACAATCTGAGCACCAGAGTGGCACACGGCCAGCAGCCAACCACCCAGGGGACCATGGACAGCAAGGGCCATGGATAGTGTGCCCTTCTTGATGGAGGCAGTAATGAGGGGTGTGAAGGGGCAGAAGGAACAGTGACGTGACTGAGGAAGGCCTTGTTGGCAGTATGCCCAACACAGGTGGTACCATGCCTGCATCACCTTTGAGAACTACAGTGACACTGATATTGTGGGCCAATACCACCTGAACAGGGCCATTCTGTGGCAGCTCTGGACTGTGCAGTGAGGAAATACAGTCACCCACCAGAAGGAGTCATGCCATGTCTGTGGAGATGAAGGTGACAGCTGTCATGTGCCTGCTCACCACTGGCACCTTCCAAAGACCAACAGAGGACACCACAGGCATCAACAGTTGGCCATGTCCCACCTCCTCACACAGTTCCTCAATGCTCTGCTGTCACATGCTTCAGAATTTATCCATTTCCCTACCACACAGGTGGAGCATACAGCAACCATGTAGGACTTCCACAGGGTGGCATGCATGCCTGGCATGATGGGGCCATTGACTGCACCCAGGTGGGAATCCACATGCCACCTGGCCCTGAGGGTGTGGCATATATCAACAGGAAGGAGAGCCTGAGTGTCAACTACCAGGTGGTGTGCAACGCCACATGGTGCATCACCAATGTCTGCACCACACACCCTGGGAATGCACATGACACATTCATCTGGCACAGCTCTGTGCTGTGCCACAGGTTTGAATGTGGTGACATCCCCAGGGACCACCTAGTGGGTGAGTATGGCACAGGCAAGGGGCAACAGGCAGAACAGACCTAGGGATGGAGGTGGTTAGGGTGTGCATGGTGGCATGGATGCCAGGGACAGGCAAGGGGCACAGCACAGAATAGCAGAGGGCTACCATATCATTCTTCACACAGGTTACAGTGAATACCCACTGAGGCCCTGGCTGCTCACTCCCTACCAGCGCACATCGTCCCCAGCTGAGGAACGGTAAAATGAGGCACACCCCAGCATGCATAACATCATCAAGCATGTCTTTGGCATGCTGAAGGCACAGTTCCATTGCCTAAACAAGTTAGGCAGTGCCCTACCGTACAGCCCCTCAAAAGCTTGTGGCCTATTCCTGGCCTGCTGCATACTGCACAACATGGCCATTGACCATGGGATAGCTGTTAAGGTTGATGAGGGTGACAGTAGTGGGGACAATGAAGGCAATGGGCTGGATGATGGTGGACAGCCAACCCCTGGGTGGAGGGACCTCCATCTGCTGCGGCAGACATTACGCCAGCTTGACACCATTGCACGGGACTACTATGGTGCACACAGGTAGGTGGTGCGGTACACATGCATGGGCCACACAAACAGGTACAGCACACATGCAGAGGGGTGCATGGCAATGGGCATGCACACACAGAGGCATGATGCAGGGGGTAGGGGAGTCAGTGGCACACAACTACACACAGCAACACACACACACACACACACACACACACACACACACGTGCACCTACCCACTCAGGCGTTGGTATGTGGCATGGATCAGACTCATTGCACCGGTACACAGGCACAACCGGTGCTAGACTGCCCTCATCATGCCAGTGCCTCATGGTCCAGCTGCCAGGCAAGCACACACACAGGCAGCATGTGATGCGACACATAGACACAACACCAGTGGTAAGGCACACACACACCGCCCATGTACGCACAGGGCTGCAGCTGCAGACTGTGGTCAGGGTGGCCTGCAGATCAGGGTTGCTGCCCAGTGCCATGGCCACCATGGCCATGAGGGTGGCTGCGCAAGGGCCAATCGGCAGCCACAGGCTGTGTATCAGGTGGGGGGTATGCAACAGCCCCCCAGGGTGGAACCGTTGGACTGTGGCCATGTCCTTGTGGGGGGGGTGCAGGCACCCAAACAGGCCAGCCCCGGGCATGCCTGGATTGCCTACATCAGAGCCCAGTATCAACTGTGTTGGGGTGACCCGATGCTGGGTCAGTGGGGTGGACAGCACACTGTGGGGGTCATCTGTGCATGGCCATGCCATGTGGCAGCCAGCAATGTAAAGCCATCCATGATTGCACTTGCAATGTGATCCCAAGGATGCAGTCATAGCCTCCTGCATGCATTGCATCCCTGCCAGGCTCTGAACAGTGCCTCTCTCCTGCTGCTCAGCTAACTGGTGCACCTCCGCACACAGTGCATGCACCCCAGTGGCAAGCAATACCTGTTGCTGAACGGACACTCGCAGCAGCCGGGTGAGCTCAGCCAGATGGTCGGCATCCTGGGGCTCCAGGGCGGGACACCATTCTTCATGTGGTGACTGGCCAAGCTGCACAGCCTCCTCTCCAGTGGACGCTGCACAGTGGGGTCTGCAGGGGGAATGGGCACATCAGGCGCACCCTGTGACCAAATGCCCAGTGGCACCTGCAACCTGCTGCTGTCATCCGTCCAGCCGCTGCACACTGCCGTGCACCTGCACAGCTGCACCACCACCACCACAGGGCACAGCCATGGCAGCACACTCTGCTGCACCCACAGTAGTGGCAGGCAGCTGGTCCTCCACTGGCAGAGCACTGGGCGCGGTACCTGTGTCTGATGCCAGTAGGGGCGACACACCCACAGTGTTGTCTATGTTGTCCAGGAGCTGTGAATAGTCCTCATCAGAGTCAGACCCTGCTCTGATCTGTGTCTCCACACACAGGATGTCAAGGCTGCCATCCTGTAGGATCACATCCAGAGCCTCGTCCGACCCTATGTCCAGGACATCCGCTTGCACTGTGCTGCTGAGCTGCAGAATGTCAGGCCCCCAGATGCCCATTAATGTTGAAGGCTGGTCCTCCTCTGGGGCTGTCCACAGGTACTGCTACTTCTGATGCCCCATCCTCTGCATGGAGGCATGCTGGTGCTGCAAGAGAAAAATGGCATATCAGTGATGCAATGCCCACATGTGCCCCCTGTACAATGCCACTGCATGTGTCCTGCAGCATTGCATGCACAATGATGTGCACATATGAACATGACATGCATGATAGCCACATGCATGCCAGCATGCCCATGTATGCACCCACCATGCCACCAGCTGTGTGTGTCTGACATACATACCGTGCAGTGATGGGCTGCCACCCATCTGGAAGCCTCCTCCAGGCACACCCTCCACCGTGGTGTGGTGCATGGTGGCTGCCACCAACTCCTCTTGTGGCGTCAGTGTGGGTGCATCCACTGGCCCTCCTCTGGTGGCAGTACAGGATGCCCTGATGGCTGCCACCTTCTCCTTAATCCGCTGTTTGTCCGTACCGACTTTTTTGTGGACTCTTGCACTGACTACTGGTGGCTGCCATGCTGGTTTACATAGGTAGCCACCTCCTCCCATGCACCAGCCCTGGTCTGTGGTGTGCCCATGGCACCACTCAACAGGGCCTCCCAGTCCAGGTAGGCCTCAAACAAGGCATCAGTCTTGGCCTTCGTGAAGTTGGGCCTGTGCTTCTGAGCAGGCCCCCACTCCTCGCCCTCCTCATGTGCCGACATGTTGCTGCCTGTGGACATGATCAGCATAGTGTGACAGTGGCATCATCTCCCTCATCCATCCCAACCTGCAGTGCTGTCTGCTCCCAGTGTGCTGCAGCGGCATCCACCACTTACCTAACGAGGTTGCAGTACCGGTCCATGGCCTGTGCTGTTCCTTGACACTTATAAGGTGAAGGCATTCAAATGAGGTTGAGTGCAACAGTAATGACATGCTAATGCACCCATTGCACCATGCATTGGCTGATGAGATCATTTGCATGTGGTGTCTGAATATTGTGACATTGTGCAATGAGCAGTGGGAGTGCACCAGAGCAAGTCATGGCACAATGCGCATGCATGTGCAGTGCACAGGCCTGCAGTGTGCACGTGCATTACGCTATCATGGTGTCAATCGTGCACTGTGCGTGGACATCATGATGCAGTGGCATTGCGCATGATGCGTATGGCTAGGTACGCGCATGGTCACACATGGGGTACAGTGCCCTATCTCACAAGTATGCTCTGTGCAATGGTGGCTGATCTCTGACCCCTGGGTCAGACCTCCATGACCCTGTGATCCCACCTAGCCATGCCCACTCTGTGCATCTCTGGTACTGCGCAATGGGTGGGCACTGTACACTCTCCCATGCATAGTGCATCAGACACCTGTTGCAGACACGTGTGTCTCCTTCCACCATTTTTTACACCGAACTGGCTATAGTAAAATGGTGCATGGAAGAGGCAGACATGCCTCTAACTGGTCACAGGTACAACTGACCAACCTTGTGGCCTGTGTGGAGCCCCACACCCCCCAGCTGTTTGGGCAGGTGCCCTCGTGTGGCAGGAGATTGCTGCCAGCCTGAAGCACAGGACTGGGGTGTCCATGACTGGTGACCAATGCAGGCAACACTATGGTGACCTCAGCAGGTGGCACCCAGACAAGCTGAGGAGGCTTTAGGCATGCACAAGGCATGGAGCTGTGCCACAGCCAGGTAAGTCATCCCATGTTACATGTCTGCCCTGGTGCTGTACTGTGGTGTTGGTTTGGCTTGGCTGCCTGGCCCTGCAGAGGGGTACACTGTCATTGTGTACATCATGGAGTGGTATTGCCAGCTTCCACTTGCATTGCAATGCAGCCATGCAGGCATGTGGGACATGTCGAGCAGGGGCACACCCTGTGCACAGGGGTTGGGGGGGCTGCTGTGGTCAGTTACTGATGTTTACCTGTCCATTCCCAGGGCAGGAGGATCAGAGGCGGGCCAAGGCTGCGGCAGCACAGATGGGACCGGTGCACCATGACAGTGATGGACCAGCACCAGCAGGGCTGCAGGGGACAGGTAAGCACTGTCATGGTCCTTTGCACTGTACATGGGGGATGGCAGGGGGGAGTGGGTGCAGGCATGGCCACCTGTGCCATGTGCTATGGCAGCTGTGTGTGTGTCGCATTGTGCATGGTGCATGCCACTGTGGCATATCCATTGCACATGTGTGCTGGCTGTTGGTGGGGTGGGCGTGCATCTAGCTGCCACTGTTGTTACTGTGGTGCTTCCGGTGCACTGTGCCATGTGACTGTCATTGCACAGTCATGAGGCAGTTGTGTGGTGGGGACCACCTCTGTGTAATGTCGTGGTGCACTGAGTTGTTGTCTGGCATTGGCCCACCCCCCTGCAGGTGGCCGGTATGAACCTTCCAGGGTGTGTGTTCCCACTGCCCATTGCACACTGTGGGTGGGCATGGTTGCTTGGGCCATTGCACTGATCAACTGTCCTGTCCCTTATTATAGGTGTCTGGCAGCCAGTGCGCAGACCCCCGGGGAGGATGCTGAGCCTCCTAATGTGGGAGACACTCCTAGTGGTGTCTTCAGTCCTGGAGGTGGTGGTGGCAATGAGGCGCATGATGGCAGTGGAGAGGCAGGAGCGGTGTAATGTCAGGGTGGCTGGATGGGGCCGGCATTGAGGATTCCCAGTTTTCTCATCTCCCCTGTTTAACCTTCCTGTACAGTCCCCCTTCCCACTGTACAATCCCTGTTCCCTGTCCCCTTCCCTCGCTGTACCTACTCTTTCCCAGACCCTGTTTTTGTATATAATTTAATTAAATATATATTTTTCTGACATACCTGCCAGTGTTTGTGTCTGCTTTGCAGGTGGTGTGAGGAGCCATGCTGCAGTGGCCCAGTGTCTGTCTGTGTGTTGTGCACGAGCAGGGGCATGTGTTGTGCTTACGTGGTTTGCTGCTGTGTGCTGTGGTGTGTCCCACCATGGTGGTGTCCATCCCATAGGTCAGTGGCTGTGCCTTGGGATGCCTATGGGGTGGCTGTCAGGGGTGTGTGGTGGGTATGTGCATGGTGGTGGCACACAGCCATGGTCATTGGTCAGGTACTGTCCACACACTGTGTTGGGGTCCTCTGCTTGGCACTGTGCGGTCTGTCCCATGTGGTCTACCACACTGCCTGCAACCTGGCACAATCGGTGCCTACTGTGTGGGCTTCCTGTGTGCCTGTGTGGCATGTGTGTGCTTGGCTGCTTGGTCCTGGGTGTGGCCTGCCATGGTTTGGGAGGGGGGTCATGACCAGTGGCCTGCTGGGGGGGCTCCCTTGGTGGGCCTCCATTGGCCATTGGCACTTCCTGTCACCTGCTATCTGTGTCACTGTTGTGTTCTGGGTTCACCTGCCTGGGTGCCTGTGTGTGCCCTGCTGTGGCCTGCTGGTGGTGGCCTCCTATGGCCTGTCACTGTGCTTCCATGGCTGTGTCCCTGGGTCTGTTCTCTGTGCCCTGCCCTCCTCTGTTGCTGTGCTGCTCTGCTCCAGGGTTGCGCTGGAGCAACTCTGTTTGCACCATGGCACACCTCTTTTTGTGCAATGGCACAACTCTGTTTGCACCATGGTGCAACTCTGTCATATTCAGCCAAGTTGCAGTGGTGCAGTTCAGCCTGTGCAACCTCTGAATATGGCTCCTGTTTTGCCATAGCGCATCAGATTTGCGCTGTGCCAGACTTGCGCTGGCCTTTGGCGTATTTCTGAATATCCAGGCCAAAGGCTACCAACTGTGACTGTATTCATCCTAAGTGAAGAAGCAAGTCCATGTCTTTACTTTTCTAGCAAATGTAGCAACTTGCTGTATAATGTTGAATAAATTAGTATCCTACTGTAAACTGAACAGAGAATCATTTTAATTACACAATCCTATGGCTTTCATATACTGTGCATGCTTAGGGTATGATAAGGTTTGTTTTAGAAATAGGTAAAAATAGTGATACATGCAATTAATAGAAAGATAGATAATTACATAGACATACAGATAGAGAGAGAGAGACACACACACACACACACACACACACACACACACACACACAGACAGACAGGTAGAATAGGAATGACAGTGAAGTATTGAAGTGACGCTAACACCACCCCCACCCCGCAGATATGGCCAGGCATTGGAGTGTGCCTTTGGGTCATTGCCCATAACGCTCACGCCATTTCACCTCACCCAACCTTGCAGACACAGATAAGAGTCGAGGTGTGTCTTGGGGTTTTCAAACTTTACACTCACCCCATTTCATAAGGAAATACACTGAAATGGGTACAGTATAAGAGAATGGAGTGAACTTTGGGGCTGAAGACTCAAAGGCACATCTTGATATCTGTCACTGGCTGCAGGGTGGGGATGAGGGTGGAATGGCATGAGCATTACTGTTGACAATCCCAAGTCACACCCCCTGATGCCAGTCAGTCCCTTCGGTGGAGGGTGTTATGGTCAGAAACCCTAATGCCCTGGGCATTTCTTGGTATTTTCACTCCAAGTTTTCAGCATGGGATTTTTGTGACCCCACCGCATGAACAGTGACACTATCAGTTCATTAGCCGAAAGGAGATTTTGCACAACGATTGTGCCATTTGGCACCACAGGTGTAAAAACACATTTTGAACAGGATGTAAAAAATGACAGCTGTACATTTCTTGCTTCAGTAACTGTTCAGCACATCTGTTGCATGACCAGTGGGAGAAGTAGGGGGAAAGGGACAGAAATCTAAAATAGAATCATTTAACTCATTTGTGATTTAAAGTTGCATGACAGAAGTGCAGCTTCCAGAGCTGGACACCATATTCAAAATGAGGCCTCACCAGTGATCTACACAGTGGCATCACCACCTCCTTCCTTCTGCTGGTAATACCTCTCCCTATGCACCACAGCATTACACTGACTCTCCTCACCGCTTTGGTACATTGTTTAACCACCTTTAGGTCATCCAATATGATTACCCCAAAATCCCTTTTCATTTTGATGACCATCAGCCCCCCCTCCCTGGAATCATTCCCTGGGTTCCTGCAACCCTTCCTTATTCAGCAGGCAGGGTTTCCCAGGGTGGAGGGAACTTGCATCCAGGAGTAGGGAGGAGATACCTCATCATTTCTACCTTTCCTAGGTTGCAAGAACAGTCTCAGAAGAACACACACACACAGCAGAACAGAGCTGTGAAATGATTAGATTGTCTACAAGCACTGTTTTCCATGCAAGACACAAGCAATTGAATCAAAAACACACACACACACACACACACCAGAACACAGTGGCAAAATGATTAGATTTGTCTACAAGCACTATCTTCAATGCAAGTTTGGGCACCGGGGGAGGGGGTTAAGGCTGGAAATCAGTTATGGTCCATGACATAACCACATGGTCAGAATATTAAATAGTTTAAAATAAGCATAAATGCAAAAGTAACCATTTCAAGAAGAAAATGCAGACTCTGACACTTAACAGTTGTAGGGTAAGTTAACGCATCTGGACTTATTTGCTGCATATGCATCTCCGCTGCTAAGGGGTCCTGACCATGTTAACCATTCCTCAAGCCAAGATAACTACAGTATGTCTAGCAATAACATGAATGGAAAGATTATGCATAGGAAAACTTATTAATTATGCTGTACATACTCTAAGACCCCCCCCACTTCAATCCTCCTAATATCCAGATCCTCCAAGCACCTTATCAGGTTCCATGGTGCTTCCCTCTAGACATAGAACCAAAGCTAACTTTCCAGTGAACCATGCCAGTAGTAAACAATGAGTTTACCATTTAAAATTACATTTCTTCTGCACATTTTGTTAATTCTACTGTCAACATATTTGTAAGGACTGATGCATGATCATAACCATGGCTGTAACCTGCTCACACACCTGAAACTACTCTGTAACCCAAGTCTTTCTCTGTATGAAAATATGTATTGTTATCCCGGGTTGCCCGTGAAAAAGGGACCTTGGGGGCTCAGTGGGCCTACGCGGTCACCAAATTTTAAATAAATAAATAAAAATAAAATAAATAAGTCTCAAAGTGTGTCTCCTTTGGCTGCCATGATGTCTGTGGTTACTTTGAAACAAAAGACAATGTAACAAGACACTGGCCTCCACCCGGAGCTATTAAACAATAGAGGAAACTGCACTCTGGGAAGATTGCCTGGGGCAAAATGCAATTAAAAAAACCTGAATAGCAGGTTCCAGGGAATATAAAACCACCAGGAATGTTAGAAAAAACTCCCCCTCCTCAATCATTCACAGGTGTAGATGAATGTATTTGTTAACCATGCTGGTTCATCTTCTTGCTTCTCTCATAGTAAAAATGTGAAACTACATTTGTGTTATTTTACATGAGTGATAAATGGCATGTCCAGGGGGATGGCAGCACTGAGAATCAGTTGTTCCAACATGATAGATCCACCTCATGCCCCTCCCATGAAAATGAAAGCATAGTGCATGCAATAGACCTTAGGAACATCACATTTTATAATGTCAGCTCTGTTCTGTTCAGTCTTACTTTTTTCCTGGCTCAGTTCATAATATCAGTGGAAAGAAAGTAGGGGAAAAAAGACACCCAGCCTTTTGCTTCTACAAGTAGTTGTTAATTGCAGCTGGTATAAACATGTGCAAGGCAACTCCACCCACAACTTCCCTAACACAGACAAATGGCATCAGTGCTCACTGATGTGTTAACATCCTGTTTCTAATGTCCTTGATAAAATAAAATAAAAAATACAGTTGAGATGCCAGCTCTGATCAGAATTGCTTTTCATTTTTTGCCCAGTACATGATAGTCATATAAACATTTAAAAATCCACAGCAAAACATATGGGTTGCCATGCTTGTTTTTAAGTTACTCTGGTGAGACGTAATCTCTCTTTATGGAAAGAATATGAAAAGGGTCAGATTGTTTTATGTGGTTTTAACATCAATATTTTAGATGTCAACATGAGTGTGAAGGAAAATGTGAAATAAGAACACATAATTTGTCATGATGCTTGCTTCATTTTTTTTTCAGAAATGCAAAAATAGAGTAAATTAACATTAGTATGACACCCTCTTGAACTGATATTACCCCAAAAGGGGAAAATATTTGTATGTTTTGATACATAAAACCATTTCAAACCTATGTCATTTTCATACACTTTATCATCAAAGGTGTATGTTTACCAAGTACTGTGCCCAGGATTAAAATAATTTAAACCCCATCCCCCCAAAACTGTGCCCTCACATGAAACAGTATGTTTAACTGTAAAGACAATTAAAACATGTATTTCTAAATGCATTATTAACACCAATGCTTTCAAAGTTTTGAAACTACAAAAATGACAAACTATATATATATATATATATATATATATTATGGTAGCATGGTAGTGCTACCATAGTTAGGGATGAGTAGCCCTTGTAAGGTTATATGGTGAAACTTTGCACCTTAATAACTTTGCCACCATTCGACAGATTTGCCTGAAATTTGGCAGACATGGGGCATAGCCATATATCTTGGGATCTGGCAACTTTTGTACTGGTCAGACATACAGCTGCTGAGTTATTAAGTGACATCCGTGCGCACAGTTATGTTTTTTTGTGCATTCTTTGCTCACACCTACAGGTTGCACGGTTTGAGCGACTGGTCTGAAAACTTCAGGGAACATGCAGCCCGGGTCCCTGATGTGTCTTTTGAAGATTTCTTGAAACAATATAGAACAATTCAAAAGTTAATCAAAAAACAAGTTCCCATTATAAGTCAATGGGAAAAGTTAACAAAATGTTTGACACTTTCGCAAATGCACTTTTCAGTGTTGCAAATGGCCATAGTAGTGTCACAAATCCACCATTTTTTTTCAGTTTCTGATCACAGAAATGCTTGGCATTTAAAACAGGGACCATCTAGGGACATAATTCTTTTTGTGTTTACCTATTCAAGCCCTGAGGATGCTAGCCATGTCTTTATTTTGTGGTTAAACAGCCCAGAAATATGTTTTCCAAATTTCTGGGAAAAGTAGTGTCACAAAGTAGTGTCGCACTTGCGACACTTTCACAAATTTTTGCAAAAGGTATCGCAAATCATGACACTACTTTTCTAGACTATGGCCAAAATGACAGGAATTCTTTGCCACCTTGCTGCAAAAAAACGGTTTGGTCTTTTGGGCTGAAATTTGAAGGGAAGGCAGCCAGCATCTCACAGATGTGCCTTTTGATGGTTTGCTGACAAAATATTGCATGGATGCAAAGTTACGCTACTCTGAAGTTGATTTTTTTTATAGAGTAACATGATGGCGTCTGCCGCGCCTTTTGAGGCTCGTATCTTGGAAACGGTGCAAGACACGGAATTTTTGTCTCAACAATGCATAGCCCATAGGGCTAGGCATTCATTGAATACCTAGCTAGGAAATTCATGAATCATGTGAAATTTAAATTTTTTTCTATGTCGTATGGTTACTGAGACATTACGATTTTAGTATTACAACTGCTCGTTTTCTGCTCCGAGGCGTATTATTATGCATACATTCTTTGTTTTCACTGTGTTTCTCAGTGGAGCTTTTGGGGAAAAATATGGTGTGCACTGCAGTTACTGTTACACGTAGGCTTTACACTTCGCTTTCCATGCCTGTTTGCATTACTGTTCCCGTGTACACCACCGTGTGCGTTACCCTTTGCATTTCCATTTGCATTTGCGTTACTGTTACCATTTGTGTCTCCACTACTGTTTGTCTTTGTCTTTCACTTAGCGTCACCGTGCGCATTACCATTTCTGTTTGTTTCCGCCCTTCCATTTTTGTTTGTGTTTCTCTTTCGTTTTGTGTCATCATTGTTCTTACCGTTACCATTTGCATTTCCAATTGCGTTTCCATATGTGCTTATGTTTGCTTTTGTATTTCTGTTTTCTTTGGCGTTATTGTTGCTGTTACCAGTACCATTTGCGTTTACAATTGCGGTACCATCACCGTGCACATTACGGGTTGTGTTTCCATATGTGCTTGCATTTCCGTTTCTGTTTCCTTTCACGTTACTATTGCTGTTGCAGTTATCATTTGCATTTACAATAGGGTTACCATGACCATGTGCATTACCACTTCCGCATGTGCTTGCATCTCCGTTTGCGTCACTGTTTGCTTTGGCATCACTTTGCACCTGCATTTCTATTAATGCTTGCTTTACAATTTACATTTCTGTCACCATGTACGTAACTGTTGCCACTTACATTTGTGTTGCTGTTACCATTACTATGTCACAAAAGATCACATGGTGGGAGCATTCATTCACTATTTATAGTCCTCATTCTCAAAAAGAAGGGAAATTAGAGGCAAAAAACTCTGTTTAATGCATCAGTTAGGGTTGTTCCACAGTGACAAAAGTGAGGAAATTCGGTATCGGGGTGTGCGTTGGGGTTGTCGGTCCTAACTCTCATCCCATTCTCCTATGCCTCAGCTTGTTCATGCATGTGATGGGATGAGAGTTAGGTCCGACAACCCCAACGCACACCCCAATGCTGGTTGGGGGGCAGGCTGAGGGGGTGCAAGGGGGGGTTTCAACCCTAACACCAAATTTCCTCATTTTTGTCACTGTGGAACAACCCTAATTGATGCATTAAACAGAGTTTTTTGCCTGTAATATATATATATATATTGAATATGGTAAACAAATATTGTCAATCCCAAAAGTTGAACTTTATGTTTTTAGTATATAAATGTTTAAGAAAAACCTTTGGCTCTTTCAACTTGAATCAGAATGCTGTGTCTATTGTTTTCCTTGGAAGCTGTAGTTTCAGGCACTCCTTAATTACTCTTTCCTTCTGATGCCCCAGGTGGCTCTGATAATTATTTGTTCCAAGGGTTTTTAAGTCAGTTTGAAGGAATTAATTAACTTCTATTCTCCTAGTCCTTAATAAAATGCAGGGGCTCCACAACTCAATCACTCCACAGACTTGTTCTGTTGCTTAGTCCAGGTCCCAAACTAGTGTGCCTTGTTCCAACATGATAGAGCCACCTCATGCCCCTCCCCATACCTCTCAACTGTCCCTTTCAGGGATGTCCCTGATTTTGCCTTAGAATTTTACTGTGTCCCTCCTAAAATTTGTGTTTCCATGACCAAACGGTGGGAGTTGTAAGCACAAAATAGTATCAGACATTAAAGTTACAGACTTGTTCTTCCTTAGAAAATGCATTTTACACTTAAGTCCCTTATTCCACCATCTTCCTGAATGGATACCATCAATTTTGAAGATGTGTCCCTGATTTTGGTAATTTGTCCCTGATTTTTTTAAGACTTGTCCCTGATTTATGAGGCAGGAGGTTGAGAGGTATGCCCCTCCCACATGAATAAAAAAAAGGTGGGGATGGATCTTTAGGAGCTTCTCAGGTGGAGGTGTGGTAGATCTTACTCCCCCCAGAAAAATAATGCTACCTCCCACTACTCAGGTTCCAGTTCTTGTACAGCCCATTTAAGAAAGAAAATAGTACCCTGCAACTATTGACTAACGTGAAAGCATATTTATTTGAGGGCAGAAAACATTTATTGAAGGGGGGTAAGGCGGAGGAGACTATTTATACCTTCAGTCAGTTCCACAGACAGAAAACATGACATCACTCATTTTGTATATGCAAAACGTCTGCAGGCTTCACCTACTGCAGCCTTAAAAATTACTATCTTGGTACATTCCTATACTGCTTAATATCAGTAACGTGTGGTAACACCATCTTTATATATCCACAGTAAGAATGTAGTATGTACATTGAACAGGTACCCCCCAATGAAAGAGATTTGTAAAACACTGTGAGTGGTGACCATCTTAAGTGATGTAAAATTGAGCCTTTACTGAAAATCAGAGATTGCATCTCAGCTGGGCTGTTCCGTTGGGTAAATAAATTGCTCTCCTTTGGGGTGATCCTGGATTCCAGTCAAACACCAGGAATTTGGACAGATATCCAATATTTACTGTGTAGTACAGCACAAGGGGAGCACTGTACCATTCAGATGCCATCCTTCGGCAGGCATGTTAAAACAAAGTCTCTTCTGCATATCTCCAGTGGCTGTCCAGATGGAATGTAAAGATCCCATGGCACTTATTGTAAGTGTAGGAGTATATAACCAACTGTTTCCCAGTCAGTAGTAAACAACCTACCCTCAGGACACATCTGTGAATGAGCTGTGATAGCTCAGTGTGCCTTTCCTGATTAAAAAGTATAAATAAATAGCTTAGGAAAGAGGAAGAAATTAGTTCAACCCAGTTGAACGTTCTCCCCACATGAATGACATAGAGGCCCTACCAAGAATTAACTGATGTAGACAAAGTTTCGGCTGCAAGAATAGGCTTCTAGCATTTCTCAGAGTGGAGAACACATTGTTCCTCCATCAGTCAGTGTTCAGAACTTCAAGGTTTCTGCTTCACAAATATTGACTTCCACAGCTTTTGTCTCTACTTATGAGCTCACAGCCTTCATTTACTTTAAGTAATGGTACTGATCAATGACAACTCATTTTTTTTTCTCAAAAGTTCAGAGTGGAGTGTGATACTTGGGAAAGATTCATGTAGCAAATCTGAACTAAACCTGCTTGCTTGAGAGGTATAACAAGAGTGGCTAACATGTCTACTCCTTTTACAATAATAATAATAGTAATATCATGAATTTTATTTAGCTACAAAGATACAATGTTATTTAGATTGCATGAAGTAATATAGAATCAGAAGACTTGTACAAAGTGGTGTGTACTGTTATTTATTAGATTATGTAATTTAGTATAAATTATTAATTTATTTGTTATTTCCAAGCATCTTACATGTCATGCTACTTACGACGCATACTCAAAGAAAGTAGTATCTTGTGGCATAATGTTAGCCTGCAAAAATAATTTGTAGAGTGCTTAAAAAATATAGACTTCCCAAAATGAAAGTCCCTATCACTCTATACTATGCTAGATACAAACTAATTAAATAGGGGAACTAATGGTGAACAGGCAACCTTTTTTGGCTGGCAGTAGAAGTAACTAAGAGGCCTCATTTTTCAGGCTCATGAAGTTATGCAGAAGTGAAACAGCAATATGGGAAACGCCTCTGTTAATGATTTGATATCTGTTTTAGCCTCAGAACATGGTTTGATATGTACAGGGATATGATATATGACAAAGAATGACAAGCTTCAGTGGTGGGTAATGTATTTCACCTCTATCTGTTATTGAACTTCAACATTCTGGCAAACTGCATCCCTTTTTCCACTGCTGTGCAGCACTGAATGTAATGCCAAATTGAGTTGTACGTGAATTATTTAGATGCATCAGTGGAATATTGTTGTATCAATAACACAGACTATGAGTTCGTGGCCTTGGGGCTGGTTCTGATGCACTCCATCACGATTTTCTCTCATGAATAATTTAAATGTTGAATTACTCTGCATGTAGAGAAATCATACCCTGAGAAAACAAGGTTGCTCTCAAATTAATTTTCCGTACTAAAAGAGCGACAGAAAATCAATTAATCGCATATTATTCTGTACAGAGACAGAGTAAAAGAAACACTAGAAATGGCTGTAGCCATACATCAGAAAATGTTGTATTGGCAGAGTGTTTTACAGGATTGGGAGTTACATCAGGCAACATCAGAGGCGGCAATATATAACATCTAACAGTCTACAGTCAGATTTTGTGATCTTGCATTCTAGCATTGCCAATGAGGTTTAGACCTAAACAGAAAGAACACAGCAACTCAGAAGTTGCTTATTTGTCAAACTAGGGATTGAAGCAAGTTAGGAGAGAGTGAGCAGGGCTAGGAGTCCCACATAAAAGCAGTAGTTGGAAATAGAATCTGCAGGAGGTAAAATGATAATTACGGGTGCCTTGTACAGACCACCAGGCAGTACAACAGAGCGTGACTTGGAATCAGCAAATTAAATTAACAGGGCAACCTCAATAGATCCCTAGGTTCTCATGGGGGATTTCAACCTACCTGACATTGACTTTAAGGTGAGAAGCACTGGAGGGAAAAAAAGGGAGGGTTATCTTATTAGTTATGAAGGACTGATTCCTTTTTCAGCATGTCAGGCATGGGACAAGGGAAGGTGTGGTTATTGATCTGTGGCTGAGTAGTGGGAATGGCATGGTCAGAACAGTAAGGCTTGGGGAGCTGGTAGGTAACAGTGACAATAATAGGATTAAATTCAAGGTGATGCTACTTTACCAAAATGAGACCAGGACACTAAACTTCAAGAAAACTAATTTTGATAAGCTGAGAGAGAGATGGCTATGGCTAAACTGGTGAAAATACCACTGTGGGAGTGGTATTGCCAAGAGGGAAAGGTTAGATGTGTCTGTCCAAGGAACTGTAAAAGATGTTAAGGGAGAAAATGAAGGCATATGATTAGTGGAAGGATAGTAGTGACAGAGAGAAAGAAGTAGAGTATGGGGCATTACAGAAGGAATATACAGTACAGTTTGCATTAAACTGTCACACCAATGAGCTGGTTTAGCATTTCTTTTTAAAGTTGGAAATGCTTTGTCAACTTAAATTGCATCGTTTATCAACACTTAACAAGGTCAAGAGCAACAGTTACAAAATGTTTTTGCTACACAACTGAATGATATCTGCAGTTATGTCACAATAGAATGCAAAACTGAGTTCTAACTTGCTTGCATCTTTTTGTAAGACTTTTGTGCTACATCCAGCAACACTCAGGCAATACACTGAGAAATGCAAAAACAACTTACTGGAGTACAGTTTTGTACAAGTTGTACTGTAGGGCTATGGGTTTGTAGGCCACAACAGGTCTGTAAAACATGATTGCACAGGGGATCAAGGGGAAAAAAGTTTTAGACACTTAAGAAAAAGGTGAGTCGGGGATGAAATGGGCACCTGATCATTGAGGAGGAGGAGGTGGGGAAACACGGAATAAAGAAGGGGGACTAGGGAGAGACATTAAGTTATAACTTTGTGTCAATATTCTGCCAGGAAATCATGGAGTATGACCAACTGGGTATGGAAGTTATGGAAGAGGTGTGGTTCAACCAGGAGACAGTGCAAATCATGCCAAGAAAAGTATGCAAATATCCAGAGAGAGAGAGAGAGAGAGTCCACCTAGGAACATTCCAAAGAGTGGGTTTTGTTCAGCAAAGGGTAACAGTGTTATTAAGAGGGAATATAGTTGGGACCTTCACTGACATCTTTCAAGTCTCCTTGTGTGGGCGGGGTGGGGGGTAATGACAGATGATTAGAAATGGCCAATGTCAAGAATGGGAATAGTCTAAGCACAAACTACAGACCTGTTAGCTTTACTGTAGCTGACAGTAGCAGCACTTAATTGGCTGAATGGTTGAATATGACAAAGGGAAGGTGGTGTAGGGGGGGACTTGAATGCAGTATGGACTGAGAACTGAGGGCATAGATTTAATATAGACAAATACAAGAAACTGCATACAGAGGTGAGGCATCTGGGTCACCAATACACACTCTGTGATGAAAAAGCAGACAACCCAAATGGGGAGAGGAATCTAAGGGTGATTTTTAGATTGTAAACTGAAACCAGGCAGGAGATGTACTGTTGTCAATTATTTTTAAAATTTCCCTGGAATGGATGACAGCCATCTTAAATGCACAAAAAGCAGCATTATACTTCGGAAGATAACACACTTGTTTCAAAGGCCAGCATATAAATAGGACACTCTAAACATGCAGCCTACATTCTGCAGTTTCTTAAAGGGGAACTTTCAGCTCTCTGTAGCCAAAGCTGAGGGACCTATAGGTTCAGATTTACAAATCTGCATAACAAGTATACTTTTTAATGTACTTACTTGTTCTAAATCTTTAATTTTATCTGATTGATCCTGCAACCCCCTGCTGGCTGTACTTTAACCAAAGTCCCCCATGGGTAGCCCTCTGATGATGTACATGAGGGGCTAAGCCATAGGTTACACCTATATGCTCTTATATGTATAGTAACTACCAAACACATATTTGGCACATAATTACATTTATATTACCATAAAGGTCAGATGAGGAAAACACTTTCCTCGACTGACCAGTACTGGAAATATAAGTGTGATTACGTGAGCCGGCCTGCCGGCGCAGTGGTTGGATTTCCACTTGTGGTGCCGGTGACCCGGCTTCGGGAATGGACTCAGATCAATGGAGGGCTGACCAGGGGAGAAGGATGGAACATACCACAATCTGCTCTCCTTCTCCGGGGGAGGGTGGGGATACCGTCCGGTGTTTGACGGACCCCTGGCAGAGGCCGGGGGTTCTGCAGCTACCAATGCTCAACAGATTTCAGGGGATGGGGCGGATGTAGGACATCACTGCACATCCCTGTCTCCTGGGGGGGGCAAAGGGGAAGAAAAACTCCCTGCTTCTGCCTCCTTAATGATGCCCACTCTGGCTGCATCGGCTCTCAGGCCGACTCCCACCTCTCCCATGTTCATGGCATCCGAGGCTCAGAGCGCCATGACCCAACCCTGGGGGTAAGCCAGGGGGTCTAGGGAGGATGGCTAATGTGAGTAGCCGCAGCTGGAGTCCATGACTGGGCAGATGGTACTGGCAGTAATTGGAGGCAGGGGCCAAAAATAGAAAATTGAAAAAAAAAATTGGTGTGATTATGTGTCGAATACATGTTTTGCAGTACCTATATATATAAAGGCATATGCGTGTCCCCCAGAGCATAGCCCCTCATATGCATAATCAACAGGCTAGCTGCTGGGGACTCCGGGTACAGTATGGCTAGCAGGCTAGTTACTGGAGCAACCAGACAAAAACAAAGCTTTAGAACATGTTAAGTATGTTAAAATGACACTTGTTTTGCAGATTTGTAAATCTGGAATTATGGGCACCTCAGCTTTTGTTACAGGAAGCTGAAAGTTCCCCTTTAAATTGGACCTTACCCACTGTGAGCATCAGTAGTTGAATCATGCCGTAAACAGCAGAAATTCAGAAAAATAAAATGGACTGTGGCGATGCAGAGAATACCTGATGGATGGAGAAAATAATTGATTTTCCTCAGCAAGCAAACACCATGAAAACCCTCATATAGCCCAGACAGGGTTTTCATGTAATGACAGCATTGCCATTTTTTCTCTGTCATTTTCCAGACAGGTATGAGACCGGAGAGGAAAAGTCATTTGTCTTTTTTGGTTCCCAGACTAGAGATGTCATTAGCAACACCTAGGGTTTTGAGTAGGTAAAGAAATGCAGTTCATCAGAAGGGACCCAACCCCATGACAGAATCCCAGAGAGAGGATGTTTAAAATAGCACACTTCTAAGGCTGACGGTTACACCTCTGCAGGGGCAGAATAGGCATACATATAAGAGTATTTCACATGATTTACTCTGCACCATTGTGAGCAGTGCAGAGCAACTGCAATGTTACCTTTTTTTTGTGTAAAGGCAAGCCATACTGCATCCAAAATGCGCATTCACAGACCTCTTCAAATGTTTGCAGTTCAAGAAGAAAACCTAAGGGTGAGTGCCACTACTTTTCTTATGTGACGTAGAACTGCTGCTCCTCCTTGGTGCAAACCTGATTTTGGTCACACCACCTATTTGTTCTACTTTTGGGGCCCTCCTTTTTGGTTATTGTAAATACTTGCATCCTAGTCATGACCCTCTTGCCCCCCTATGATGAGCAGTAAAGACACCCCCTAACCTCTGCTTTGGGTTTGATGAGACCCCGGCATTTGGCTGCTTCAGAGAAGTGGTGTTTGTCTTTGTGTGGACTCATTGTCACAGTGAAACATGGCTGACATAGGAGGAGTGCTCTATATGGACTGAATTGGAGAGGGAGGCCAGATAAGCTAACTTCCGGCCTCGCCGAGGTGCGCCAACTGACTATTCCGCATGGAACCTCCTTTGTCAAGTACTGGCATTATTGGATGAGAATCCCCATAATTATTTTCAACTCTGGATATATAGAAACACTGGCATACGATCTGCTGATTTAAGAATCGGTGGGACAAGTGGACTTAACTTCCTTAAGCTAAGTGATGTTTTTTTGAAGACGGGAGTGACTTTCCCATGCATCCCAGGTCTCTGGATAAGAAATGTAAATATCACAGATAGAGCATTTAAGTTGGGGGTGCTGGTACAGATGTTACATTTTAAGGGCTATCTTTGAATTAAGTTAGTAAAGCTTCTCATTTTAATTACTTCAGTTACCGATGGGAAATTGATGTAATATGGAGGGAATGGATAATGTTAAAATACAAGTGGAGTTTCATGTTATTTAGATTGATTATTACGTAGCAGTTCTATCATACAAATGGAAAAATCCTTCTTTGATTCAATTCTTTAACCAGTAATTCATGTTCAAGTACATGTGGTCAGCTGGGTGAAATGTATCCCAGATAAACAAACCCACTGCAGTTGAACTGAGGTTCTCTGGAGAGAAGACCCATATGACACCCCTCAAGTTAACTTAGCAGAACTGCAGTACCTTTAATTTTTGGCTGTTTTGAAATTGGTTCAATATATTAATACTGCCGGGGAAGACTTGAGCTGGAGACTCCCGCAATATCCACCTGAGGGGCACGGCATTGGTGATACCCAATTATTGGTGGGTTTCTTCAATCCTTGATATCCTAGCTTGGCTGTAGGTTCCCTCAGTGGCAGATTCACCAGTCTAGGCGGGCACTACACTCTGTCCCACCCTTTACTGGTTGTTACTAGCCTCAGTGAGACTCACAGTTCATGCAGAGCTGACCAGTTTTTGATTGTTATGGTTCTTTGTGTGTTCTACTGTTCATTCTACTTACATTTTTGTCCTGTTCTCAGGGATCATATAACGAATGGTTGGGGGGGAGTGTGGGGGAGATGGAGGAACTGTCCTCTATCACTATCCATGGTTATTGAAGTATGGATAAGCTCATAGTTTGTTCCCTTAATTTCAAGGGTATGAATAATGTGGTGAAATGGGTCAAAATTCCACAAGAGGGCCAGAGGGGTAAATGTTACATAGCGTGTCTTCAGGAAACCAGGCTGACAGATCAGGAGCATCTGAAGCTCCGCAGCTCCTGGGTGAGAAATGTTTACGCTGACCCGCTCTCGGCTGCCAAAAAAGCAGGGGTGGCAATTCTGGTCTGCAAGGGTTTATCATTTCAAATCACTAATCTATTTGCAGAGGGGACAGGAAGACTAGTCATTGTATCCAGTATTTTGTGTGGACGTTTGCTCCATGTGGTCTCTATCTATGTGCCCCCCATCCTCCCAAGGGTGAATTTTTCAGGTGACCTTTTTGAATATTAGCAGGTCTCCCAGACAGACAGATTATATGTCCGGGGGACTAGAATTGCATACAGGAGCCCAGATATGACTGGAGACCCCTCCCCAGAAGGGGCAGAGGGTCTGCCTAAATTATTAAAATCCCTGAAGTTAGAGGGAGGTTTTGTTGACCCATGACAACTCTATAATCCCTCTGCAGCAGAGTTCACCTCTTACTCAGCAACATCTAACTCCTATTCCAGACTGGACAAATTCTATATCCCCCAAAAATGGGTGCATATCATCCAGTCGTTACAGACCCACCCAGTGTCAGTCTCAGACCATGTAATGATATTGTGTATGTTGGAGTGGAGGCCTTCAGAGGCTAAGGAGATTTGGAGACTGGGAACAGGCCTCCATGATGAAACTTTCCTGAACTTGATGAGGGAAGTCATAATAAATTACCTGGTGGAGAACAGGGAGGGAGAGACTGTGCTCAAATATATATGGGATGGCCTTAAGGCAGTATTCCGTGGGCATGCCATTTCCTATGCTTCATATAAACATAAGCAACATCAGGCTTGTCTTACAAAGGCAGAAGAATTGTTAGCTACATTGGAAGCAGAACATAAGCAATCCAGGGACCCCTCCCTTCTCCCACTTATCAAACAGGCCTGTGAGGGCTATAATAAATTGATGATGTGGAGGACCAAGAACTCCCTCACCAACCAGAAGTATTATTAATGGGGAGACAGGGCTGGCCACCATCTGGCCCTCCATCTGTGAAAACAGGAGGTGGACAGGTATGTTTCTAAAATTGCTCTTGCTTGGCCTAGTCAGATACCCCTGACCTCCCCCACTCAGATTGCAGAGGAGTTCAGTAAATACCACTTCCAGCTGTATGGCAAAAAAAGGGTTCCTGACCTTGTCAAGCAAATAGCAGCCTTTCTAAATGGTCTGCAGCTCCCAACACTGTCTGAAGAATAGAGGGTTAGTCTGGACTCCCCCTTTACCAAGGGGAAGGTAACAACAGTAATTAAATCCCTTAACTCTGGTAAGGCACCGGCCCTGATGGCTTTGTGACTGAATTGCATAAAAAATTCTCAAAGAAACTGTCCCGATTGCTGACCAAGGTCTGTAATGCTGCCCACAAGGTAGGTGAGTCTCCAGACTCTTGGAACACATCCTTGATAACAGTCATACCTAAGTCAGGGAAAGATCCTGCTTCCTGTACAAGCTATTGGCCTATCTCTTTACTAATTCAAGATGTCAAAGTTTTCACTGAAGTACTTAGTTCTAGATTACAAACAATTATTCTTGTTCTTATCCATCATGACCAAACAGGATTCATCCCAGGTAGGCATATATAGGATAACATCCACCTTCTGTTAAATATCCTGGTTGCAGCAAAACATTCTCTACAGGATCTATTGTATGCAGTGGTCTCAATCGACACCGAAAAGGTGTTTGATCATCTTGATTGGCAATTCCTTGATGTGATCTTGTGAAAATTTGACTTTGGGGACAATTTCTAATCCAGAATCCAAAATTTTTACCATTCCCTGCAAGCTAAAGTGAAAGTCAATGGCACAGTTTCCTCCAACTTCCCAACTGAGAGGAGCACCTGACAGAGTTGTCCTGTATCTCTGCTCCTTTTTGCCCTCAGCATAGAACCTCTAGCAGCCCTTTTGAGGCAATTCCAGGAATTTTTGGGGGGTGAGGGGAGAAGAGGTTAATGTACCACTGTACACTGATGATACCATACATTATGTATCAGATCCTGTTCAGACCCTGCCTAAGGTACTTCAGCTTACACACAAATTTGGCTGGGTGTCCGGCTTTAAAATAAATGAGGCTAAGACAGAGGTCCTGCCAGTGGGGAACTACAGGGACATCCTCCCAACTAACCTGAAATGGGCAATCTCCAGGTTTAGGTATTTGGGGGTCTGGATTCCCAGGGATATCTCAAAGTTGAACCAAACAAATTACTACAAACTTTTATTGGCAGTTCAGGCAGACTGCAAAAGGTGGAGGGAACTTCCTTTATCTTTGATAGGTCGAGTAGAAACAGTTTGCATGAATGTTCTTCCCAGGTTTTTATTTATTTTTGCTTCTGTCCCTTTACGGCCCCCACCGTACTTTTTGAAAATTTTTAGAATGACTATCTCTAGATTTATTGGTGGGGGGGGACCTAGAGTTTGATGGAAAGTCCTAACAACCCGGAAAAATAAAGGGGGTCTGGGGCTCCCAGATGTACTGACTTATTACTGGGCTGTCCAGTTAGAGTATTTCAATTTGATTCAATTCAATTTTATCTCTAGATAAATCTCTAGATAGATCTCTTTAGATCTCTAAACATTATGGGGCACACTATTCTGATTTGTGCTGGTGGAACTGCAGGGGAATCAAACACTCACACATATATTTTTTGGTCCTGTCCTATTCTGAAAGACTTTTGGGAGCATATTATAATTGAGGTAGCTAAAGTACTAGAGATGACCCCCCCCCGGCACTAATCCAAAATTGGGTTTTGGGTGTACCCTCTAACTCCCTGACTAAAGCCAAAAGATATCTTTATATTATTCTGGTGGCAGCTGCTCTGAAGGCCATCACCCAAAAGTGGCTACCCCCCAATGTAGAAGCATGGTATTGGATCTGCTTAAGGTTCCAGGGGATGGAATGGCTTACTGCCAAACTCAGACTACAAAAAGATAAACTCACTGGTCGATGGCTCCCCTTTGTTTCATTACCAAGCTGTCAAAGAAGGTAAAACAGTTATAGACATACTGGCTATGCAGGACTAGTAACCTTTTTTTTCCCCTTATTTACCCTTCTGGCTCATATCTGAATTGAATAAGTGGCCTGATTCCCTGCACCTCCACCTATTCATTATAATAGTTACTTTTTAATCCAGTTGGAACACCATGTAATGTGAAGGAAAATTGCAGGGTGTTTGCTTTAAGTTACTTTAAGCTAGGTTACCGGGACCTCTGGGTTCCTCCTGGGTTCACCCCCTGTGTAAATCAGCTATGTATCAATTCCTGGTAGAGCAGTTTTCCCCAATACAGAGAGCAATTCTAGGCTATTAAGGTCTCTGGGTTCCCACCTAGGTTTACCCCCTGTGTAAATCAGCTACATAACAATACTTGGTAGAATATTTTTCTCCAATGCTGAAAGCAATTCCTTTCCTAAATTCTCTTTCTTTCTTACTTATACCTATCCCTACTCCTCCTCCCTCTCTTAGTTTTTCAAGCTTTTCCTATCTTTTCCAGGGACTTTCTTGATGTAGACAAAGGGAAGCTGGGTAATCAGATTGTGTGATTGTTATTGATGACCTCACCTAAAACTGGAAAATTGTACCTGCATGAATTTGTGGTTTCCCCATGTCTATGTTCCTTGTTGTGTAGATGTTAATACATGGTTGAAAAAGTTCAATGAAGTTCTATTTAAAAAAAAAAGTGAGCACTCACTGTCCTGGTGTTCCCTATTTTCTGGATTCCCAGTTGCTTTTTCACATTTTGCGCTGCAGTGTAATGCAGTGTTATCAAACCCTGGTGCACACAGTGCTGCAGCAGAGCCTCTCACAAGAGACTCCTGATCTAGCATAATCATGCTAAGCACTCCATATCACAACCCCCCTCCCAACTGTACAACAAAGTCTCAGGCTCTCGACCACCTGGAAAGACAGTAAAATGCCAAAAGAGCCACGAGACCAATGCAGGGCTGTTGTGTGTAAAAGGAAAAAGCATCAGTACAAATGGAGTGGAGTGAGCAGATTGAAACCACAGTGATGTGAGGTAGGCTTTGTGTAAAAGGGCCTATAGAGCTTTGGAAGCACAGAAAAATAAAGGAACACACAGAGCAGGACTCAGCTTGAAAAGCAACTCGAGTTAGTGTCCTGAACTTTTTACCATCTTATCAGTGCAGAAAATCCTCTGTAAATGACCAATAAAGAGGTAGTATTTTCCTATAATGTCTTATATATGTGGACTGAATGCCATAGTGAAGGCAGCAACATTGGCACTCTGGAGGCATGTCTACCGAAACCAGGCTGGTACATCCACAAAAGAGAAGTTATGGGACAGCAATAGAGATTTTCAACACAGGCGAGACATATCTTTGAGGGTGCACAAATAAATTGGCATACAGGAAACAGACCAGAGAGGAAAACCTGTGAAGCCATTCCCTTGGTCCAATCACATAAGAGTTGCAGGCTGGCAACAGAACTTGTGCAAAACACTTTAGATTCAGCAAGACCATCACAGTGATGCTGAAGGTGTGGGAACACTGGGGAGAAGGAATATGTCATAAAGGTGGTGATGAAACTCCACGTAGATGGCCAAGATAAACATTTTCAATTGTTTCAAGGCCTATTGTCTCCTTCTGACCATCCTTGGCTCTTTAAATACCACATATTCTTTACAACCTTACCACCTCCTTGATTCGAGTACCTGTATGTGCCCCAGCTAATCTGCTACTCACAGCAACTCCTCTGCTAGCACTTTCCCTATTTATCAGTCCTGATCACCATCCCAAGCACTTACTCCCTCCTTCCCCTCCCTACTTCCACCCTGTCCTATATGCCTGCCTACTTAGCCCCCCATACCCCTCTGAACCCACTCCACTCCTATTCTGTCTCTTTCTAGACATAGGCATACATTGTACAATGCCTCAGCTTTGTCTTTCTCATTGCCTTATTCAAATATGTGGTTTTCCAATGTTTATTGTCCTTTGTTTTTGTATCTGCAGTCTCATGTAACTGATGTGGAACCTTAAAAGAGCATCTGCTCACAGGTGTTTTCCAAGACTTCAATAAATAAATAAATGAACTATTAGTCAATTGCCTTGCAAAGTTGGGTGCCACATACCATACCACCCAGTGGTTCTCTAGCTACCTAACTGGAAGATCCCAAAAAGTAAAGGCGGAAGACTTTTTCTCTGCTGCCTTGCCAGTTGCAAGAGGAGCCCCCCAAGGATCCATCTTAGGCCCTCTCTTGTTTTCTTCGTGCATTAATGACTTAGATGCTAACATATCTACGTCCAATCTGCACTTTTTTGTGGATGATACTGTGTTGTATACTTCTGGCTCATCGTTATCTGAAGTCAAGGGAGTGCTTCAAGCGGACTTCGCTGTGGCATAATCTAATAAAGGCAAAGCTTCTGCTCAATGCTAAGAAGACTAAAGTGATGATATTCTCCCGCAGTGCTGTCACAGGCCCCCCCAATACCCTTGCCCAAGACTTCATTGTCACCACGCTAAACGAGCCTCTGAAAGTTGTAACCAAATTTAAATATCTGGGTATCTGAATCGACAATAAATTATCTTTCAATGACCACGTCGAAGATGTCTCTAGAAGGTTAAAAGCAAGGTTAGGTTTCTTATACAGAAATAGGCCCCTTTTCCCCCTTGAAACTCGAAACAAGCTTGTACAGGCCACTTTTCTCCCCCTACTCGACTATGGCGATGCAATCTATTCCTCCACCACTCTTGCAAATCTAAGTAAACTGGACATCCTTTATCACCGTGCGTTACAGTTCATTACCAACTCCCCTTACCGTTCACATCACTGTGACTTATATGCAGCTGTTGGTTGGACATCCCTTACTACTAGACGCCTGCTCCATGCTGGGCTATGGACTCTTAAACTGCTCCTGCAGAAACTGCCAAGCTATCTTTCTTCCCTTATTAGTATCTCACATAGTGCATACTTGTTAAGAAAATCTAACTTTATTATGCTTGACATACCAAGGATGCAGACCTCCTTTGGTAAACGTGCTATTGCATATGCCCTTCCCTCCATTTGGAACCAATTACAAACCGTACTGAAACTAACTAGCACAGTTTCACTAAACTTCTACAAATAGCGAAGTTCAGCCAAAATAAAAGACACCTGTAACTGTCATTAAGTCTCTTCCTTCCCCATGTGTGCCATATTTATCCACTGGTAAGGTATAATTGCTTTTGTCATATTAACTGCTTTCCTTCCCTCTACTCCTGGCTTTATCTATGCTTACGCCCACGCACTCTATCAAATCACTCCTTCCCCCATATCAGTTGTAGTCTGTTGTTTGTTCTAGCTGCCAAAATATATGTATTGCACACACCAGTCATCATGTTTCATTTATCAGTATGCAACCTGTAAGTCGCTTCCCTGTGTCATATTAATGTTTACCATCTGCGGTCACCCTATGTGGTACCCTTGTATGTATATCCAGCCTGTATCATGTAATGTGCATTTCATGTATATACTGTTATTACCTATCTATGTTTGTACTTTAAGTGTTTATGTCACAGGACCTCCTTGTGAATGATCTTGCTCAATGAAGTTTTCCTGCAATAAACTTGAACTTGAACTTGAAATAAAATAAATATAACTTATCGTTAGCCATGTTATCACTTCCTTGCCACAGCTCCAGAACTTTTCATACTATGATTCAAACAGCAGCTAATCAGACACTAAAATGTGGGACCCTTTCAAATGCATTGTCTTTGAATTTGTGGAGCCTTAATGCTGCCATAAAGCCTTGAAAATTGATCCCTAAAGGCATTTTTTTTGCTTTTGTTAAATGGCTTTTTCAGCAGAAAAAAAATTGAAAGATATTGTACATTTTCAGTCAAGGGAAAGATATTCTTACTGGCAGTCAGCAGATGTTTTTGCAGATCCTCCCTGGTCCCCTGGAGATTTTTCACAAGACAGAAGAAAGAGTGATGCTCTGCTCCCACTGCATGTAACTGTTCTGCTGGGACTGAATGGAGAAATCATGCAGACTTCTTCACAGGCCCCAGTGGGTTATATTGGTCTCATATTGTATGTGGTATGCAAATATTCCTCATCCTTGACAGTATCACAAAGTCATTTTTATGATATAGTCTTCAAAAACATCTCTTTCACCTATGAGTGACTATGTAAGAGAACTGTTTGGTGTTTAAATGATCTGACACAACTGGATTCTGACTAGGCAGCAGAAAGTGGTTTCCATTGGAAGTACACCAATTCTGCAGGTTAAAATTTATTTATTTTTTTGTTTCTTTTTTTGTCATAGAAATTTATCCTCATTCATGCCCTGACTGCCTCAAAGTATGCCTTGCATGGTGACCTGCAAGCAAAAACAATCACTTACAGAATACCAGAGGTACACATTTTATTCATTTTCACCCACCCTCTCTCCTGCCAGCACTCACAGGTGATGTAGTCTACACATGAATCCACAGTGTTCCTGTGGAGAAGACACAGACACATGTCTCTAATGTCCTCCGTTGTCTACCACAGGCGTCACTGTGGGAGTGGAGACAGCACTTCCATCTCTCTTGGCCAAGAAGTGCTACAACCAGTGACCTCCCTCCCACCAACCATGACTATCAGACAAATGAAGACCCATGGGTGTTCTCAAACCCTGCACATGCACAGTTACAGTGTTCCACCTTCGGTCATTGGGCGGCACAACATTCACATAAAAATACACTTTCATGTGATTTTTTTGTTTTCACAAAGATGATTGCATTTGTTAATATTAAAGCAAATGGTAAAATCAAGTGAAAATTGTGCATGAATCATTGCTTTTGCATAAACATGCCACATTTGAGCAAAAGAATTAGTGCAAAAACACATTTTGTGTGTAAAAAGTAAATATTTGATCAAAAACAATGATTTTTGTTTTTCTTTTGCTTAATCATCTTTATTAATGTTAATAGATAAAGTCAACATGTTATAGCAAATAGTCACTTGGATACAAGAATAATGTTATGTGCTTCATACTTTTGAAGCTGTAATATATTAATTAACAACTTACAAACTAATGTTAGCATACAGCAGGATGTTATAGTACTTGGGAACTCTCTATTGGATATAGTACATTGAATATAATTATTTATATTTTAACTGCTCATTAAAATCAAGGAAAGGTTTCCAAATATCTTCATATAAAGATATATTATTTAATGCAATGTAGCAAAGTCTTTCATTAAAAGCTAGTTTACACATATATCGGGTCCAGTCATTGAGTGTAGGTATATAAGGAGTCATCCAGTGAGAGAAAATGAGATGCTTTAGTCCCTCAAATTCAGATATGAACCAGTATTGGGCAGTTTTTGAGAGAAAGCACAGTGAATTACAATCTCCCAGTACACAAAATACAGGATTAGGGGGGTTTGGATTATATGACGATTTGAACAGAAGTTCATAATTTGTGTCCTGGTGGGGGAAATTTTTGATGGGACCAGAGAGTATAAGATAGATTCATTCGGTTATTTTTACATATCCAGCATATATTCTTTTCCCATGGTACGATATTTGTAAGAAGCAAGGCCACTGATTTACAGTGATTAAAATAATGAAATTCCACTTTCGGGACTTAAAATTCCAGGAATTGCACCCGTGATTGTTAGTCTAAATTCCAGATCTTACTAGGATTCTACTGTCAATCTTTTAGCATGTGTATAAATGATCAGAACAGAAGAGGCTTAATATACAGAGCAGTAAATAAAGGAAACTGAAAATAGTACAGGTAGCAATTATAAAAAAAAAAATTAATTCTGTAGATTTACTGATTGGGAATAAAATGACAAATTCTGTGAAATTCCTTGTTTTTACAAGTGTGCAGGCAGTCCTAATTCTGGAGTTTTACCATGTTTTCCAGTAAAAACTGAAAGCCAGTGGCCTTGGTGAGAAGAAAGGGGGTGTAATTTTGTTTCCTTCCCAGCGCACAGTGAAGGAATGTAACAGGTCACTGGTGTCATAGTCGTCTGCAGGCATCAGCACAAGGAAGCAGAGAAATGGAGGACTCTGCTGGTTGACTGAACCTGTTCACTATTGTGTAATGGTCACTGCTGGGAAGGGTTGAAGATCATGGCTATACCAAAACAGTCAATAGATGGAACACCCTATCTAGGATAGGAATATAAAGAGATTTAAACAGGGCACAGGGAAACACAAATAGAAGTAAATAAATAAAGAGGAAAACTAGAAACACTCTATCAGGGGTAAGCGTACAAAAGTATTTCCAGGTAGAACAGGAAGAATAGAAGTTGAGAATGCTGGAGTGGTGCAGTGCAGTGGCTGTGGGGCAACAATTTTCAGAGAGACCTTCTGAGGACTGCGGTGTTTCCCCATCTACACACACCTCTCTGGCTGAGGGAGTAGGTTGGCTGACTCCCTGCCTAGTTGGCTAGAATTCAGGGGTCTTCCACCCCCACCCAGGGGCCACCAAGTCTGACACTGATACCTCAGAGAATGCTAGGGGAGAGAAACAGCTGGACTGTGGTGGGCTCTGGAAGGGTGGGAGTGGTGGGACAGAGGTACATTCCTCAGTTGGTACCACTATGTAATTCCTATGCTGCTCTGGCAGAGTATCACTGTCGGAAGGAGGCACCTGCCATAGTGACCAGGGAGGAAGTGCTAGCCCTTAATAGTGGAGATGCCAAGGAGGGTGGTAGAGGATCCCAGAGGAGGAGTATGCTACTTCTGGTGGGAACTCGATTGTGAGGGGTATAGGTTTGGCACTAGGAAAGGGAGGGAGAGGCAGGTTAGGTACCTACCAGGTGCCATGGCCCGGAGGGATAGGAAGCAAATCCTAAGGATTGCTAGGGCAGCAGGACAGGATGGAGATCTGGATGTCATTGTCCACCTGAGGACTAATGATCTGGCTAGGGACAGGGCTGGGATAGTGCAAGGGGAGTTTAGGGAGCTGGGGAGCAGTCATAGGTAGCTCGCTCAGCAGCTTTCATTGAGGTGCTGCCTGTTTATGACTGGGGAGAAGAGAGGGATCTCTGTACCAGGAGCTTGAACTCATAACAGAAGGAATGATGCAGAGAGGAGGGGTTCGGCTACACTGGGGAGTGGTGGCCCACCTGGGAGGTTAAAGTCCTATACAGGGGTGATGGCCTGCATCTATCCAAGAGGGGAACTGCAGTCCTCAGTGGATGGTTTAAATGCTACTTTAATGACCATTTAAACTAGTTGAGAGGGGTGGTGGAAAGAATTAGGGAGGCAGAAACTCCCCCTCCCCACAGACTAAAGTAGAGAGTAAGGAGAACTTGATGTGAGTGGAATCCCCCAAAGTGCAAATTAATAAAGGAAGCAGGGTAGTAGAGGTAATGGGGAAGGAAATGAGAGCTTTAAAAAGATGGGGGGAAACAGGGAGGGCAAAAGGAAAGCAGGGCGTCAACAAGCAGAGTGGATACAAAATATGGAAGGCACTTGTGCGAATGCTAGACATCCAAGAAATAAGACTCTGAACCTAGAGGCCTACATGGCAAAGGCCGATCTGGTTATTGTGGCCTTTACTGAGTCATGGTGCACTGACAACCATGACTGGGACATGGCCATACCAGGCTATACTCTGTTCAGGAAAGACTGGATGAGAAGGAAAGGAGGGGGTGTGGTGCTTTATGTGAGGGAAAGCATAAAATGAACAGAGTTACAGGAAATACGGGGGGGCAGAGGTACTGTGCGTCACCATGGAGATGGGGAATGGAGACATTATTTGCACTGGAGGGATCTACAGACCACCATCACAGTGGAAGAAATTAGATAAGGCATTGGTGAAAGCCATTGTCAAGATGGTAGAAAAGGGAGAGGTGTTACTGATGGGGGACTTCAACCTGCCCAAATGTAGATTGGAGCCTCCCAGTGGCAGCTTTGGCTAGATGCAGGGACATTCTGGCTTCTCTGCAGGGGGCATTCATCAGACAACTAGCCAGTGAACCCACTTGAGAGGGGAGAATACTGGACCTGGTACCCACTAACAAGGATAGTATTGTGGACATCAAGGTGGGAGGCCACATGAGGACCAGTGATCACTGCATGGTGTGGTTCAATATAAGGACAGCTGCAGAACTGAGCCACACAAGGGTGAGGGTCCTGGACTTCAGAAAGGCAGATTTTATATAGTTGGGTGAATGCCTCAGGGATGACCTGGCGGGGGGGGGCGTAGCCTAGGAGGGGTAGACGAACAGTAGGAAAAGCTAAAAGGGAGCATAGTAAAGCCAACAAACCTTTTTATCAAACAAGTGAGCAAAAGCAAGAGGAAAAAGTGATCATTATGGTTCTTGAAAAACGTGGCTGAAAAGGTAAAGGCAAAAAAGTGTAGCATTCAGAAGGTATATGGAGACACAGAGAGAGGAGGATAGGGAAGTGTATCATGGGAACAGAGGAAAGCAGGGAAAGCAGTAAAGAGTGCAAAGGTGCAAACTTAAGAGAGAATAGCCCATGAGGTAACAAAAGGGGGCAAGGCATTTTTTTAGGTATATAAGTGAAAAGAGGAGGACAAGGGGTGGGATTGTAAGGTTAAAAAGGGAAGGGGGGGACTGTGCAGAGGGGGACAAGGAAAAGGCAGCCATCCTGAACAAATACTTTTGTTCAGAGTTTACAGAGGAAGGAGAAGGGTAGTGGGCCACAAAAAAATTACAGAAGCTTTGGAGGGAGGCAGGTGGAAATTTGTCCTTTTTTGGAGGAGAGACTCCTGAAGAGACTCACTAATTTGAAGGTGGACAAAGCAATGGGACCAGACGGGGTGCATCCAAGGGTATTGAGGGAGCTATGGGAAATACTAGCTGCACCTCTGACAGTCCTGTTTAACAGCTTATCAGAAACAGGAGTGGTTCCGGAGGGCTGGAGGAGGGTGACTGTAGTCCCACTACACAAAAGTCGTGTTGTCTAGTCCTAGGCATACACCACCTCACCCACACCTGTGAGCTATACTCTCAGACGGGTTGGCTCAACCTTGATTGCTGCATTCAGTATCAAGTTTGGCTTCTTGCCAAGAAATCTACTCTTGGAATTACACTCCAGGACTGCAAAGCCTCCTTAACCTGCCTAACACCACAAGATGCATCAGGGGGATAAACAATTTGACCCTAAGCGTCCCCTTCTGCCAAATCACGCAAGGTCAACAGTTCTATGAGTACTGGGTGCCTCTATGGCTCAATGCACTTGACATGGGCATTACAAAAGAAGTAAAGCTAGGTCCTTTTAAATCTAAACTCTGTACAGCCCTAGCCTCAAACAGCAACTGTGATTGTGGGACCTGATCCCCCTCCCATCTACTCTACTCTCATCAGTCTTCCACCTTCCTACTTGCCCTCTAGTCTTGCTCCTCTCCTCTCCCTATTTTCTGTTCTACCCCCCTGGCTCTCTTCCTTCTTTCCCTCTCATTTTCCCCCATTTCTCCCCTTCACCCCCACTGTCCTGCATCCCAGTGACACACCTGTTTCCCTCGTCCCCTCTCCTCTCCCTCCTCTGTGTACCTCCTCCCTGTTTCCTTCCTTTTGTTTCTCCCACTTCCTCCCATCTCTACCCCTTCTCTGCCCCTGGCTTTCCCCAGGCTCTCCCATCCTCCCACCGCCTCTCTGCCCATAATCATTCCTTTGCCCCCTCCCTACATCCTCTCTGCCCCTCTCTCTCTCTCTCTCTCCCTCTCCCCCATTTTCTCATTTCCTCAACCCTCCCCATCTCCGTCAATTTTCTATTGTTATCCTTCTCTCTCATTTTTATGTTTGCTTGCACGCATGTGCAAGAAACGTAGTGCCATCATCTGAGTTTTCGGAGGTGTGTCACCCCCTCTTCCAATTCAGTCAGTGTGTTGGCAGGCGCGGCCCCTGTCCGCCAATGCATGCTGGAGCTGTCTATGACAAGCTCCAAAATGCAGTGGCATACAGTTGAAAGGGGGAGCTATGCTTCAGTGAGCAGCGATAAGATATCGCCTGCTCATATGCAGCTCCCCTACACACACACACACACACACACACACGCCTGCGCGATGCATACTTTGTGCTGCCCCCCACGCACACCTCTAGCCAACTGGGTGCCCAATCCTCCGTCGGGTTGTGCTGCGCCCCCCAAAGCCTTTCCAAATGCCACTCTGGGTGCCTTCCACCCCAGCATGGCAGTTATCGTGATAGCCGACGGGGTGCCCAACTTCGCCAGCTCCACTGTCCTGCCCCTGATGTACGGGTGCCACGGCTGAGCCCACACCAGCGTAGCAACAATGCCATGGCCGACGTGTGCCCAACTCTCATTGGCTTTACACACCCCCAGCCATCCTTGTGCCATGCTGGGAACCCACCCCAGTGTGGCAAACGTCCCGTGTCATCAGTTTAAAAAAAACAACCTCAAAAGCAAAAACGGTCCCACGCAGTATCCCAGCCCCCCTCCCACAACCCACACCTACCCACTCGCACCTGCCTCCCCACCCCCATATTTACCTCCGGAGCATGGCGCGAGATCTTCGTGGACTGGAACACGCCTGCACTCTTCAAAGTCAACATCGAACTAAGGAAATGCCGGTAAGCTGCATAATGGGATAGATAGGGGTTTTTCAACTTTATTGCATATCTCAGGCATTTTTTGGAATTTTTGCACCAAATTTTCAACATGGGGTTTTTTGGACCCTTCCTCATGAATTCTTGCACTGTCATGGCATTACTCGGGCCCGAAGGGTGATTTTGCAGCCACTGCATGAAATCACCTTTTACGGAATGATTAACAAAATGACACTGCCAGTGTTCATAAGGTGGGCTCTCAAAAAGACTATTTTGGAAATTTGATGGAAAAATTCCAAAGTGACTGTTTTATTGTGGTTATGTGAGTTCCTACGACGCCAGAAGTTCACAAAATTTCAATATTTTCACCTCAGATTTTCAACATTGCCATTTTACCACACCTTCTTATGAGTAGTACAGCTGTCATTTTTCACATCTCACCCAAAACGTGTTTCCGCCCATGTAGCGCACAATGGCGCAGTCAGGTGTGCAAAATCAATGTATGGGACAAATTAAGAAAATCACAGTGACACTGTTCATGAGCAGAGGTCTTAAAATGGCTATGTTGAAAATTTGGTGAAAAATTCCTAAAATGACTGTTTTACGACTGCATGCTATGCAGTTCCTACGCACGCTGTAAGTTTTATGTAATTTCAATATTTTCCTCCAGATTTTCAACATTGTCATTTTACCACACCTCCTTATGAGCAGTACATCTGTCATTTTTCACATCTTGGCCAAAATGTGTTTCCGCCCATGTAGCGCACAATGGCGCAGTCGATGTGCAAAATCAATGTATGGGACACATTAAGAAAATTACAGAGACACTGTTCATGAGCAGAGGTCTTAAAATGGCTATGTTGAAAATTTGGTGAAAAATCCTAAAAATGACTATTTCTGACGTGCATTAACGCAGTTAACTGCATGAGCTCGTAGTTCTGAAATTCAATATTTTCCTCAGATTTCAGCATTGCCATTTTAATCCACTTCCTTATGAACAGTACAGCTGCCATTTTTCATATGTCACCCAAAATGTGTTTTCGTACATGTAGCGCACAATGGTGCTGTTGGTGTGCGAAAGCAATGTTTGGGACAGATTAAGAAAATCACAATTACACTGTTCATGAGCAGAGGTCTTAAAATGGCTATGTTGAAAATTTGGTGACAAAAGTCCATAAAATGACTGTGTTACGAGTGAGCATTGCGCAGTTTCCAAGCACCCTTGTAAGTTCATGACTTTGTAATATTTTCAGTCCAGATTTTCACCAGTGGCATTTTTCCACACTTCCTTATGAACAGTACAGCTGTCATTTTTAACAACATGGCCGAAGTGTGTTTTCATACTTTCAGCGCAGAGATGCGTGGTCGCTGTGGGAAATCATTGTTCGGGACAGATAAAGAAAATCACAGTGACACTGTTCATGATCAGAGGCACCAAAATGTCTGAGATGACAATCTGCTGTAAAAAATCCCCAACCTAATTATATTACGGGTGTGCGTTGCACAGTTTCTATGTACGCCCGTCACTCCACCATTTTTTTTAATATTTTTACTGCAGATTTGCAACATTGCCATTTTTTACACCTCCCCATGAACAGTACAGCTGTCATTTTTTACATCCTGTTCGGAATGTTTTTGCACCTGTGGCGCTAAATGCCATAGTCACTGTGCATAAGCAGCTTTCGGCTAACAAACTGATATTCCCCCATTCATGAGGTGGGGTCACAAAAAAAAATCTTGAAAATTTGGAGTGAAAATACTAACGAATGCCTGAGGTATTAGGGTTTCCAACCATAACGCCCAACCCTGTAGAGAATGACAGGCATCAGGGGTGTGACTTGGGATTCTTGCCTGTAATGCTTATACCATTCCACACCCTGCAGCCAGTGAGAGGCATCGAGGTATGCCTTGGACTCTTTGGCCCCAAAGTTCACCCCATTCTCTTATATTGCACCCATCTCACCATATTTTCTAATGGAATGGGGTGTGCATGAGGGCCAAAGACCCCAAGGAACACCGTGACACTTGTCAGTGTCTGCAGTGTGGGGTGTGGTGAAATGGCGTGGCCATTATGCCTGACAACCCAAAGGCACACCCCAATGCCTGTCACTCTCTGCAGGGTGGTGGTGGGGTTGGCTTCAGTTCAATACTTCACTGCCATTCCTATTACGCAGCTCTGTAACTTCTACACTACCACTGCCAATGCCAGCAAGCAGACATTCGGCATTGACAAATGCTCGTTACTTTTGTTCACCTCCCCCTCCCACCCTGGTAAGTCACCCCCCCATAGGCTTCAGGGTCTCTGCCTTGTCACTTCTCACACTAGTAACATGGGCCTCCCTGCTGTCTATTCTTATTAACACTTCAGACAATAGAACTGATGCTTTAACATGTTCTGGCAACCTGGATAAGTGTTTTCATAACTTACCTAATTTTAGTTCTGACACACTCTGTGTTTCCTGAAACATCTTATATTGCCAAGTGCCTTATTTTCTTAACTGGGCCGGGTGACCTTGTCCTGGCTAAATACTGTGTGATACTCTGACCCCAAAGCAACTGTCTATATCTGCAAAAGTGCATAACTTTACCAACGGAACCTGTTCTAGCATTTTCTGTTCAGTATTTTGTACTCCTCATTTGATACTTTTGTAGCATTGCTTTACTGTAAACTGAAAATTTGATGATTGTGTATATGTAACCTCTGTATTTTGAATTTGTACATATGTGATTGCTATGACGTGGAACCTTTGTAAAAGAGCCTTTGGCTCAAAGGTACTTTACTAGATAATAAATAAATAAATAAGTTGTAGCAGGGAGAGACTGGTAATTATAGGCCAGACAGCCTGACATCGGTGGTGGGAAAATTAATGGAATCACTGCTGAGGGAAAGGATTGTGGTATATCTTGAATCCAGTGGGTTACAAGGCCTGAAGCAGCATGGTTTCACAGTGGGGAGCTCATGTCAAATGAATCTGATAGATTTCTTAGACTGGGTGACAAAGGAGTTAGATCAGGGAGGAGCAGTGGATGTGGCCTACTTAGATTTCAAGTAAGGCTTTTGACACAGTTCCACATAGGAGACTAGTAAGCAAGCTGGGTAGCTTAGGAGTGGGTCCAAAGGTGGTAAACTGGGTAAGAAACTGGTTAGGGGATTGGCGACAGAGGGTGGTGGTGAATGGAGTTCACTCTGTGGAAGGGAGCATGTCCAGTGGGGTGCCTCAGGAATCAGTGCTGGGGCCAGTTCTGTTTAATGTATTTAGAAGTGGCATTGCAGAGGGAATGGAAGGAAAGGTCTGCCTTTTGGTGGATGACACCAAAATCTGCAATAGGTTGGACACTCCAGGAGAAGTGAAAAGGATGAGCAGAGACTTGAGAAAACTAAAGGAGTGGTCAGGGATATGGCAGCTGAATAATGCACTTAGGGCACAGAAACCCAGGAGAAGAGTACAAAATGGGTGGAGTGGTACTGCAACCACCATGCAGGAAACAGACCTGGGGGTAATCATATCGGATGACCTAAAGGTGACCAGGCAGTGCGTCAAGGCAGTTGGGAGAGCTAGTGTGATTATGGGGTGCATAGGGAGGGGTATCACCAGCAGAAAGAGGGAGGAAGTATTACCTCTGTATAGATCTCTGGTAAGACCCCACCTACAGTACTATGTGCAGTTCTAGAGACAACATCTCAGGAAGGACATAGACAGTGTGGAGACCTTCTAGAGGAGGACAACTAAAATGGAGCAGGGTCTGCATCAAAAGCCCTATGAGGAAAGACTAAAGGACCTCAATATGTACACCCTGGAAGGGAGGAGGGATATGATAAAGACATTTAAATACCCCACAGAGGTAAATAAGGTAGAGGAGGGACATATTTTTCTGAAGAAAAGATGCTGAAGAGCAAGAGGAAATGCTATGAAGCTGGAGATGGGTAGATTCAGGAGAGATGTTAGGAAGTACTTCATCAGAGAAAGAGTGGTGGATTCCTGGAACAGACTTTGAGTGGAGGTGGTGGAGGTGAAGATAGTGGTGGGGTTCGAGAATGCATGCGATAGACACAAGGGAATCATAATAGAAAGGAAGTGGGGGGAGAAAGAGTGGTAGATCAATTATGATCTGTGGTAACAACATAGGTAGGGGGAAAAGGGCAGACTGGCTGGTCATGTAGTCCTTATCTGCCATCAAATTCTATGTTTCTATATAGTAGCTATTATGTAAAACCTTATATTGTATTGTTCTGCCCTGTAATTCTCTTGATGTTCTCAAGGTAGGCACCTATAATTTCTCCCAGTTATTAAGTTCAATTTGAATTTAAAATGATGTTTTTTTTGAATAATTTGTTCTCTGCAACTTTTTAAAAACTTTTTATTTAAAAGTTTCAAGCAAAACATACAATAAAGTAATACACAGAAAGATACATTAAATGATCAACCTTAATATTCTCTGAACAAGGATTTAGCAGACACTTTCCCTTAAGGTACTGCACAGATTGATGTACAGTATTTCATGAATCTAAATGAACGACAACAGCTAATGCAGCACAGAGTTTTACTGGTATAACTAAGAGTCAGGTTGAGGAGATTCGCATTTTACCATAACGGCTACCAGCCAAACCTTGTTTCACATGAGGCAGTAACAGAATTGACTGTGTTAGAACTATAAAATCCCAAGGAAGAACCTGTGTAAGGAATAACTGTCTATACAACTACCTGTAACAGCATTTAACAGTAGCTATGAAACAGCACTTTGCTGAAAATGATGCTATGTGTTACAGAGAAGTAACATGTGAGACCCAGATGAGAACTGTAGATACTTTCCTCCCCATGACACCATGTCTTCTCCAATTTTAATAATCAGACAGATTATAATTATGAAGTAAAGGGCCGTGCTACCCAATTGTGCTAGTATGTATGCTCTAGCCCATTTACACATACTGCCAAGTACAAAGTGAAGACAGACACCATGCTAGAAGTTTCGTTATTAGACTGCAGAAGCCTTCACTATATTCACCATGCAGTCTACAATACACATGATGCCCACTTCAGCTCCCCTTGTAAGCAAGAGAAAAAATAACTTAATACAGTTTGTATTTAATAATATATACCTCAATACTATGACCCAAAACCAAAAAACAGTTAAGCATTAGCATTTCAGCTAATTTGTAGGAAACTCATGCAGGCTGTGGAAAAATGAATAAGATTATGAAAATCAAATCACTAAGTTGGGAGATAATGGGAGGCAGTATGGCGCAGTGGTTTAAGGCTCTGAGCTGCAAATCTGGAGACCTGGGTTTGAATCCCACAACCCCCACTTGCATACTGTGTGACCCTGAGCCAGTCACTTAACTTCCTTGTGCTCCCAGGTTGCACCTGCAAACAAGCTTTCAGCTTAGTGTGTCTCACCTGGTAACATAATTGGTAAAAAAAAAAAAAGCTAAACGATCAAGTTCTGGCTGAGTCAATGAATAGTCAGAGGGAGCTGGCAGCTCCACATGTTAGATGCTATAAGGGTAGAAAAGAAAAGTCTGAAAATTGAAGAACATTATACAAAGTCAAAGGAAGGTTTCCAAACTCAGGGCCATTTTATGCTCACACATAAGGTCTCTGAAAACAGTGACTCATTGGTAAATGGAAGAATGGCACTACGGTTTTTCATCTCCAGAAGATGATCCCTTCATCCCAGGCATCTCCAGTTCTATACATTATAGGAGCTTTGTTGCTTTGACTGGTCATTGAATAAATACTGTATGTATGCTCATTCCACTGTATTTTCAACTTGGCCAGTATTAATAACTGATGCTGAACCTTGAAAGCCCTTAATGAGATGCACACTTTATTGGAGGCCATTCGACTGTCTGGTGGAGGATGAGATTTGGAATTAAAGATATTTCAGCATCTATGTATTTAAGCTGATGTTTTCTTTTAGCCATAGCCAATATCTTATCTCAGACTCCCACACCAATGCACACAACTAATAAGGTTCAAGGTCCTATGTCACCCATTGGGGATCTACATTGGGTGATCTGATATGCTTTTTCAGAAGCGAGAGCTGGATTGTCCTCAGACAGCCCCAATATCTGTGGAAACAAACTGCACACAAATTCCAAGGAATCCTATCCTTAAGCATGTTCTGGGAGTCTGATTACATGGACATTGTCTTCCCTTGTCTGGTTCATCACATTCTCCAACCTTTATTTAAGCAGAGAGTTTTCTTTAAGTAATTTAGTTGTTACATCCATCAGTTTGAGGAAGGAACCATCTGCACGCTGCACACTTTGCTCTGTACTATCCACTTGGTTTTCTGAAGTGCTCACCCACAGGGTTAGAGCACTGAGTTTCTTATCCAGGTCTTGGATTGTCTTAACACGTTGCACTAGGGTAGAGCTCACCATGTAGAGTGAAACCTCATCTAGGCCAGAACCACTATATCTCAAGGCTCTAGCTTGTTGCTGCAGCCTGCCATCTCATGGCTGAGAGGTTTTGGGTTTAATGAAATCTGTTGAGACAGTAGAGTTCTTCGGTTTCCCCATCCTCAGCTTCAGGCAGTCAAGTGCTCAGTTTTTGATGCAAACACATGTCAAATTTAGTTTGTAAACATGCAGTTTTAAATTAATTAGGTTCAGTCCTTCAGGAGCTCTGGTAAGGAACGTCTGCTCCAATCTGCTGCCAAGCCACGCCTCTTGTTCTCTGCAACTTTAGACAATTTTCACAGAAGGTGCAAGAAATGTGGAAACTATTCTGCAAAGATGATTGACACATTTGCCTAGCCCTAACTAGCATTATAGCTCCATGTTACAAATTCTAAAAGGGAATAAGAAGCAAAACATAGTGGATAATGGATGAGCAACAAAGCTGTGTTCACTTTGAGAGGTTGTCATGACAACCAAGTAAACCCCGAGAGCGAAGCTTGAAATGTTTACAGTTGTCATACAGCCTTGAGAAGTGAACTCAGCGTTGTTTACTGTTGTCCATACATTGTCTTTTATAGTGTATGGGCAACATTAAACAATAACGGAGCACTTTTATGGGATTACAAGGCTGTTTCAAGCATTCCCCATCCCCCATGATCAGGTCCCACTCCACCACATGCTGACACAGACTCAATTTTTTTTAAATAACAATGAAATCAAAATGTGCCTACTCTTCTATCCTGGAGTCCATACTGTCACTTCACATCTTCCTTGTGTCGGGTCTCCCAGTACTGTGCCCCAGGTTCGTCAGTAATCAGAAACCATTTAAATAATTTTAAAAGATGTTTAAACAGCAGTGCGGCAGTCCGAGGCAGAAGCAGTAGCATTCACCATCATTCAATGTTGTTGTACCATCACTGTGATGTACTCAAGAGGGTACAACAACCTCTTGATGTTACAACAATGGTACACCAATGCTTGGAAATGATTGACTACAGTTAACAATGGGCCTCTACCATGCCCTATAATTCTATTGTTAGTTTTGGAACTTCTTTTTTTTATCATAGTGACAAAATTTATGAGCTTCTGATTTCACATGGAAGACTTTGGAAAGCGTAATATTAAGAAAGAATTCAGCTTATAATTTGGATAGTTCATGTATTTACCTCCCCTCTCTTTTTTTTGTATCATATTTTTATTATGATTTTCCAGATGCCAAACAATTGCTTACATATTGGTTATTATAACAATTTTAGTTCACATCTCCCCCTTTTAATGAGGGGTTACATAAACACATTCACAACCACGCCTGTGAGTGTCAGATCCTGATAAGTACAAGTACAGCATATTAATAAGTGGTGAACTGCATCTTCTATAAAAGATAACAAATTAATAGAAAACACTAACTCAAAAAACTATAAAATACAATGAGAAGTGTAAAGTATGCTTTGTCTCAGTTCCAAATATATTCGTCTCTCCATTTATGGCACATATCAATTTGTTGTCATGCAGAGTAATGATTACTTGATTTCTGCATTGTCCAATTTATAATGTTTGTGATCTCTGTCTAGTTTTATTCCAGGAGCAGATGGATGGCGCTAGGATACCCATCCCTCTCACAGGAGTACTGCCTCCCCTGGAGATAATGTAGTCAGGAATGTTGCCCATACATTCAAAAATCTCTCCTCATTTCCTTTTAATGCATACATCAGTCTATCCACTGACAGTGTTCTTAGGGTAAGATTTTTCCATTGTTCCACCATGGGGACATTCTTAGTTATCCAGAGGTTTTGTATCCCCTGTTTGGCAACTACCAGAAGGACCCTGAGCTGCCTAGAGTGTAATTCCCAATCCCCATTATCTTGCCCAGTCACATCCAGCAATATTGACCATGGGGAGACTTCTATGGAGTGTCCTGATATTTTATTGAGCTCCATGACCACTCCCTTCCAGTATGCCTGTATTCCCGGGCACTCCCAATAATAAAGTGAATCCAGGTGCCTCTGGCCCCTCTGCATTTCCCACATGTTGGTGACACTTCAGGGTAAAACTGGTGTACAGTATTCAGGGGATAATACAATTGCTGCAAGAACTTGTACTGCATTTCTTTGTATTTGTTGTACAGCATCAGACCCATATGGGAAGTCAGTATTAACTCCCAGTTACTATCCTCAATTGTTATATTGCGGTCCTTTTCCCACCTCTGTTTTGCTCTGTGAGTTTCCCCCTGAAAGTCCACACTGTGAAGTCTAGCTGCCCGACTTATCAGTCCGTTTTCTTGCATCTTTGCCCCTAAAATCTCTCTTTCCACCTCTGCCAAGGCTGAGTATTTATTGGCATTCCTATTTAGGCTCTGCCAGTATTTCCTTACCTGGAAGAATCTGAAAAGATGTGAGGATGGTATACCCCACACCATCTGAAGATCCTGGAATGAGTGCAACCCTGTTCTGGAGGTCAAATCCCCTACACATCTAATTCCCATATCTTGCCATATTTTAAATCCATCATCCTGCAGCCATGGTAAGAATTCTGAGTTGTCCACTACTGGAACCAGAACAGTGTTTTCTTGCCTAGCACCTCTTCTTTTCTTAATACTGGACCACGCTTCTAAGCTGGCTATGTCCAATGGGTTTAGGTTCTTCTCTTTTATATGCTCTCAACCCGTCTTCCCCTAGATATGCAGTTATACAGCCTGAGCATCTGGTTTCCTCTAACTCAAGTCAAGTGGCTGCCTCCCCTCTATTAATCCAGTTATGCATATACCTGTATTGAGTGGCCAGATAATACCCCTTTATATCTGGCAGGCTAAGGCCTCCTTTATCATTTGAGACCTTCAGCTTTCTCAGATTAACTTGTGGCTTTTTCCCCTGCCAGATAAAATTTCCAAACTCTATCTCTAAAACCTTAATGGCTTTGTTCTTAAGTCCCATCGGCATCATTTGAAGGATATATAATATTCTGGGAAGCACATTCATCTTTAATACATTTATTCTTCCAATCCAAGATACTGGGAGTGCTCTCCATCTCTGCAGGCAGTATAGTGCAGTAAGTTAAAACTCTGAGCTGCAAACCTGGAGTCCTGGGTTTGAATCCTACAGCCCCTACTTGCATACTGTGTGACCCTGAGCAAGTCACTTAACTTCCTTGTGCTCCCAGGTCACACCTGTAAACAAGCTTTCAGCTTAGTGTGTTTCTCCTGGTAAAAAAAAACAAAAAAAACATATCCACCAGAGGCTTATACTTTAGTTCATACATCCCCCCAGTTCCCTCCTCACCTTAATGCCTAAGTATGTGAAAGCTCGCTGCTCTAGTTTAAGTCCCCAGGGGTTCAACCCTTCCTTCTCCTTCCCATCTTTCAAGTACATACTCTCTAATTTACTTAAATTCAGTTTATATCCTGAAAATTTGATGAAGGCCTCTACTATACCCAGAAGAGCAGTCACCGATTCATTGGGCTGCGTAAGGAAGAGCAGGATATCATCTGCATAAAGGGTGATAGTGTGCTGCTTTCCCCGCCTATCCAATATTCCTCGCTTCTGGGGATCTTCACTGATTTTAATTGCCAGTGGCTCTATGGCTATTGCAAATAAAAAGGGGGAGAGGGGACACCCCTGTCTTGTGCCCCTTCCAAGCCAAAACTCCTCAGAAGGTGAACCGTTAATGAGTATTCTTGCTGTGGGGGGTTGTATAAAATGCCTCTACTAATTGTATATATTTCTCTCCCAAACCAAATTTCCTCAGGATCTTCATCAGATATTCCCATTCTATCCTGTCCAAGGCTTTTTCAGTGTCCATTGTAAGAACTCAAGCCTGACCCGTATGTTTAGTTCCCCACCATATAATATTCAGTAGTCTTCTCATATTATGATACAACATTCTACCTTGAATAAAGCCAGTTTGGTCCTGGTTGGTTATCAAGGGTAATAATTTTCCCAGAATCATCTCAAGCTGGACCATAGCATGGTCTGAAAGGAAAATAGGACTATGCTCCACTTTAGTTCATTTCGGGTAGCAATCCCTTTATGTGTGTATGTATATATATATATATATATATATATATATATATATATATATATACATATAAAATACAATCCGGACCATGTAGTGTGTGGGTGGGAATAGAAAGTATATTCACGGGCCCCGGGATTAGATGTCCTCCAGGTGTCTACCAATCCCAACTCTGTTAATCCCATTTGCCACTTGCTGCACTGCTGGAACTTCCCTTAGTCATGTACCAGAGTAGTCCAACCCAGGGTCCACAACACAATTAAAATCTCCCCCCATTACTAAGTTGGGGAATTGCTCTCTCACTAGGATGTCTAACACCTTCTGATAAAAGGCTGGTTCTAATACAGAAGGGGCATAGATATTTCCAAAGGTAACCGGTTTCCCCTGTACCTTCCCCACCACAAAGATATGTCTGTCTTCAGTAGGGTCCTTGATCATGCAGTGGTGCACAAAGGGGAAGTTTTTATTAATTAGTATTGCTACACCTCTTTTATCGGAGCTACAGTATATGAGGATGCATGGCAGGCACCAACCCAGCCACCCACCAGTTTATTGTGCTCCCTGGGTGCCAAGTGGGTCTCCTGTAGCAATGCCATATCCATTCTTTTTGTTTTTAATGCAGCCAGCACTTTTGTCCTCTTAGTCGGTGAGGAAAACCCCTTGACATTCCATGATGTCACAATGCTGTGCTGGGGCCTAGTCATAATATCACCTCCCATCTCGTCCTTCCCTTCTATCCTTTTTCTTCTGGCCTTTTCCTCTACACACAAGTTCTTATTTAGTATGAGTATTGGCAAAGCATGTAAACCATGAAACACAAAAACATGTACAATAACTCTTAACATTGGTGTACACAAACACGTGCATGGAACAGTAACATATTTGATCAAACAAAACAAACAATTCCCTCCTCCTGCACCCATTTTATCTAGAAACCTTCCCTCCACCCCATGTGAGACAACAATCTCACTGTAGTTGTCCTCAGATGATTCCTCTTCTCCTCCTATCCCAACTCTAAGCCCCCCCTCCACGCCACCATTTTAAACTTGTATTGTTGCCTTGCATTTGTTTTTAATCTTTTAGTCACTCACCTCCCTTCCAGAATGATTATACCCAGACAAATAAGGCCCCTATTCCCCTCCTCCTTTGGGCCTCAGAGTTGTCCTTAATTCTACTGACCCTGCATTACGCTAGTAATTATCTCCCCTGCTACGGCTGATGCCTCCCCCCCGTCTCATGTCTCTCTCTCTCTCAATTTAGGTTATGGCAGTCTGTGGGGCCAATGATGTCATTAAGCCATCCAATGGCTGCAGCTGCCAGGCTTTTTCCACGGACTCTCCCCACCCTGAATTAGAACCCCCCCCCACGATGCCCCCTAGAAATCCAGCCTCCCTTCTATCCTACTTCTTCAGTGTCTTGGCATAGGATTCCACTTCTTTTCCTCCTGTAATAAGTGGTCTGTTATGAGCATATATCCCTCCCCCCCATAGATTCTACCCACTTCCACCCTTTGTTCCCTGTAATTCCAACACAATTGCTAATTTAAATATAAACCCTCCATCAGCCAAATGTCCCCATCAGTGCTGTTCCTCTTTCATAGTTCAGTCCACTGGCAATATTAGTCCCATATATGCACTGTCCTGCTGGCAGTCACCACAACACCATGTGGCGATCACCATGGATGTTTCTGGGAACCTAGCCATTGTTTGTCTTGGGGCTGCTGCAGATCACTGTGTGGCCTTAGACAGTTAGCAAATGTCTCTTTATGGTGCCTGCCAGATCAGTATCAAATGTAAGGGAACAGCAGTGTTCATGTCAGACAACTAACATCATCCCCCCCATTCCCCACACATCCCCCCACTTCCCCTTGTCCATAGGAAAAAGCCATGAGACAGTCCGTTTTCTTATTGTTTAAAGAGATGAACCCCCCAAAGTACTCACTGTACTATTCAGCCATTCTTTTAATTTTTTTGATCCATTCATTGATGTAAGCCTGCAGCTTGGCTGGTTCCCAGAACGAATTTGTCATTCCTTCCCGCCGGACCTTCACAATGGCTGGATATGCCATGAAAAACTTAAGGCCACGTTCCCTCAGCCAATCCATTTGATTTTTAAACTGCTGCCTTTTTTTCTGTATTCTTGCCAATAAATCCTGGTGTAGTATCAACTTGTGCCCTTCGAAGATAAGCCCCTTTTAATTTCTATAGCCCGCTAGTATAGCCTGCCTATCCGGGTAGTGGTGCATCAGAAATATTACCCGGCATGACTGTTGGTCTCCAGGTGGCCTCTGGGACAATGCTATATGCGCCCTCTCCACTTTTAATTTGCCTGCTTTGGTTTTAACATTTAAGAGTTTGGGCAGAGTCACTGAGCAAAAGTCCATGAGGTTTCCCCATTCTGCTCCTTCTGGGAGACCTCTGATATGCAAATTATTTCTCCTAATGTAGTTTTCCTGATAGTCCAAAGCATCTCTTAGATCCTCCACCTCCAGCTTGAGCTTGGCTAACTTATCAGGGACTCCCCTCGTGGCATCCTCGATGTCCGATATGCATTGCTCTGCCTCCTTAATTCTCCCTGACTGGTGCTTGATCTTTGAGGCCAGACCTGAGGTGGATTTCTCCACCTTGTCCCATTTCAGCGTAAGGTCAGCCAGAATTTGCTCCGAGGCTGCCTTACTCAGTATTGAGAGCTCCGTGGCCGAGAACGATATTGGGCCTATTCCTCTTGGAGCTGTGTTGTCTTGTGCGGCTTATTTCTTTACATTTTTGCCACCATGCCATGATGATTTCCCTGGGGTCAGGTACTCGTCCTTTGCAGTAGTCATTTTGGGTAGCCACTGGTACTGGAAAAAGGTACTTTTATATTAATTAAGCAAGTTTTTATCTTTGTGGTGTGGAGCTCTGGAGAATTGTGACTGTTTATCTTAGTTGCTCATTAGCATCCCCCCCTCTCTTTTTTAATGCAGAATAACAGATTGCTCTGGTACTTGATGTTCACCTGCTCTTTCTCCATATCTACAAGTGACATCATAATCATATGCTAATTACATCATTATCTTTTCAACATATTTTCATCATCAACCAGTTGTGATATCACAAGCAGAGGATTGTGTTGTCTTTAGAATAGATTAGATTTATTTTATTACAACTCAAGGTAGAACCCAGAGTTTGAATTTCATTCAGAACAAAGAAAGTGACATAAAAACATATACATGTAAACATATGAAAAAAATTACCAAGTACACAATATGTAATCCAAATTTAAAATATGAATCACTAAATTCAATCCTTAATATTCAAATGTACTGCCAGGATTTCTCGATTTTTACAATCAACAAACAGGACAAAGAGCATTTACAACCTCAGGTAAATGCTATGATTTTGCAGTTCACCTTCACACCCTTTATGACCCCATGTTCCATGACAGCACATTAGTAGAGCAAATTCTTCATCCCCTGGTGACAGCCAAGGTTCTGCTATTCCGCAAGCCTTCCAAGAAGCAGGTTACTCTGGTCCAATAGCTTGATTGTTGGCCTGTATCATTCCCAGTGGGTTCGCCACTTCTTCTTGGTCAGGTCAGCCAAAGTTTTGTGGTGGGGTTGGGCAGCTAGAATCAATTACTCAGAACCAAGAATTTCAAAAGGCACCAAATAGATGGAAAAATAGAGGTGCACATTCCATGCTAGGCAAACTCCTGTCACCACACAGATGGTCCCAACAAAGAAGAGGCCCACCACTAGGAAAACCATGGCATAGCTCAACACCCAGATCACCCAGTTCACTCAGTCTCCATTACATACTATATATCCACAGGATGATTTTTACTGGGGAGATGAGACTCCCAATACCTGCAGGGGGTATCACCACTTGGAGGCCACCCTGACTCCATTGCTACTGCGGGGGCACTGCAGACTAAAATGTTTTGTTGGAAGATGCAACAACAGTTTAGTAGCCCACAAAAATTGCATAGACCACATCAAGACAGATGAAATAGACAAAAAACAATGCGGCTAGTTATAATGTCTTACAAAATCTGGCAACAACGGGAATAGGAAAGCAAGCTCAAGCTGAAGCAACATCTTCCACCAGACCTGCCTGGGACCATGTTTTATTCCTGTTGTTTATCTGCTTATCCAGACTGGCAAGCAGAATGATGAACAAGTAGTGGAGAGTCTGTTTTCATAAAGGTGTCTTAAGCAATAAAGTACAAGAGAAAGGTAAGTATATGAAATATAATCTAAATTGTGCACATTCATTTTGTTTTTTACAGATGTCTCTGTGGTGTCTGAGGCTCTTTTAAAATAAAATTATAGCATACTGTATACATTTTCAAATTAAGTGGCACCTTGGGTGTAACATTAGAATTGTTAGAATAATATTGAACCATTTTAATGTAAGAACAAAACAATAGTATTCTGTTAGCATGTGAGTTGCTAATAAAGCAAGGGGGTTATTTAAACACATGCTGAAATAAAAAAAAACAAATTTAATATGTTTTGACTGTAGGTTTTTTGCAGGAATTAATGATAAAGAAAAAAGTAAAAAGATAACCATGATTACACTTTACATAGAGAATACTGGATGATCAACCATGCAGAACCAGTGTGTTCTGCTACAGAGGGATATGATTCCCTGTGAGCCCTCAAGAGCGAAGCTCGAGAGGTCTTTGGGAATCATACCAGGAGGTGGCAGAACACACTGGTTCTGCATGAGATTGCCCAGCCTGTATTTTATATAGTGTATTGAGCCCCTCTAATCATTTTTATACAATTTATGGCTATCTAAATATATTTTTTCATGTAAAAAGAAACTGCTGTCTCCCATTTAGTATTTCAGGAGCTACGGCTTGTTCCTATGGTGAGTTGTGTGGTTGCTAGGAACTGAACATCCCTACATTAGCAACACACCTTCCCGTTGGTAGTTGCTCCTGTGTGGGAGGGATAGAGAGAAAAAAAACATGGCAACCTGACCTCTCCCTTAGCGAGCAAACTAACAAACTGAAGGCATAAACTTCTTTGTAAGTACTTCTAGTCAGATAATATCTGGTTGATCCTGCATTTTCAGATACATTTTCAGAACTGAGCCCTTGTGAAAAAAAAACACAAACATTGCTGCCATTGTCAGTTGTAATATTACCCTTAGCACCCCTTGTGAATGACACCCCGACGGTGAAACACAGAAAAAGACCATTACTGCTACATTCACAATAATGGTCCTTTTCTGTGTTTTCTCCCCAGTGTTCTGCCCTCCCGGGACCAACTCCGACCTGGAGTTGGAATCCTAGAGTCCAGGGGGTGTGGGGGCAGATAGAAAAGGTGGCACAATACCTGCGTCGGTATTGTGCCATCACTGTGGGGGAGGTTGGCATTCTCACCGATGAGATATCTTGATGCTTCCAGTGTTACCATGTGGCAATTTTCAGTTTCAGCTTTCAAAGTACGGCACACTCTTTTCAGTCTCAATGAATGGAATGCTGTTCTACACATAACGGTCAGTATAGCATTCCATTCATTGTTTTCTGTGAGGTTGAAGAGCGTCTCAGTATGGTGGAATTTCGAGTAAGAATAGTAGTCCACCATACACTATTTTATTTTTTTTTTTAGTTTCTGTTGACCGGGTAAGTGCACTAGACAATTCCTGCCTATTTTCAGGCACGACCCTGGTGAGGAGGATACAGATGAATGCCAACTGACTTTGAACCAGATTAAGTTATTGGTGGTATTTTTAGTGAATGAGGGAAATTTGGCCAGGACACCTGGGACTATATATATAGATAGTTCCTGAAAAAAACACATAGGCAAAATGTCAGTTCTAACTGAATTTTTTATTTTAAGTGCACTTACTCTAACCCACTTGTGTGGTTTTAATGTCAGACAGAGATGTGCAGAATTCTGCTGACAGAATTCCATTTAGAATGACAATTCCACTTCTGGAATTGTTTTTGGATTTCATTTGTTTCATTCTGCAGAATTCCAAAAAGAACTTCTATATCATCCATGGAATAATAGTCTCTGGATTATGTAATCCAGAGAATATTATTCCATGGTATTCATAAAATGATTCTGCAGTTTACATAAACTGTGAAATATGATTCCACGGTTAACATTCAGCTTATGGAATTCCAGAATTTTGTTTCTGCAACTAGAGCTAGCTATGAAAGGCTCACACACAGCAGTATAGATAGATTGGATAAATTTATGGATATCTGAGGTTGATACTTGCAATCTAATTTATGTAAGATTCCTTCTTAATTCAGCACTTTGTCCTTTGTTTTTTTTTTTGAGATATCTATAATCCATCCTTATGTACAATTTTATATTAGATTCTGTTGTACTCTGCAATATACTATTTTTGTTTAATTGCTTATTAATTTACTTGTGCATGATGCTATGTATGTACTACATTTTGTTAATTGTTGTAACATTCTGAAAATTTTAGAAATATTTTAATCATTTAAAAAAACAGAATTCTGTTTCTAAAGGAATTCTTCAGAGTTAGACAGAAGTTCTGAAATTCTGTGGAATTCCAGTGGAAGCGGAATTTGAAAATTCCACACAGCTCTAATGTCTGTATACTGTAGCTCTTTTGATAGTGCTGTCTTCTCTGGGCCCAAAGGTAAAGGTTCAAGTGTCACTTGAGGGACATGGGCTCATGCCTTACACTAATGCTGCAGTGTGGGACTGGGAGATGCTGCACTGCTAGGGGTGCCATCTTTCAAAAGAGATGTATATGGGAACCCCTCTCTGCCCAACTCTGGTGATTGTCCAGGGAGGAAATTAGAGGTCATATTGCAATTTTTAAACACATATGGGGATTGCTAATTTCTCCAGGCCAGCATTGCCTTTCATTAAACTGGTTGAAGCACAAGGGAAATAATGGATTGTGCTTACCTATCAAGCCAAATATAAAAATAATTACAGAACTCTTTGGTTGCATGGATTCAAATTTAATCAAAGGGTGAAGGACTGCAAGGCAAATCCATCAAGCAATCAAGGAACCACCAATCTGACATACCCATGTCAATGGCTGAAATAGAGTAACATCCAGCCTCAGTAGTCTAAAACAAAGAGAACCAAAAGGTTATTTCCTTGGACCTCTTCATACAATATCCAAACTTCACATGAAATCATAAGCACTCTTTAAAAGAGAACTGCAATGAACCTGAAAGTCATTTTTCCCTGTAGAATCTTTTTTTTTAAATACTAGTTACAGTTTTGTTATTGCTGCATCTATATGGACCTATTTGTAACTTCAGAGAGCTTCTCTGATTCACACTCTTGTGTCGAGTACCATTTTAGAACTGTGTGATGTAGTTTACAGTATGTCCATCTCAACCACATAGCTCTTTATTAGCACATGACTGCCTTGTGCCAACATTGGAAGGGCTGAGTTAGTAAGTACATAAACAACCTCATCGATTTCTAAAATGGTTCTTACCAGCAGTGTGCAAATCAGAAACACCCAACAGGATAACTGAAAGATCTGTATAGATGGAATAGTAACACACCTAGAACCAGTGTTTAAAAATCTGTTCCTACAGAGACAAAGAGCTCACAAGTTTAGAACAGCTCTGCTTTAAAATTTGAAGCTGTTTGATTGAAATTCTTGTAAAGCTCTATTATTTTAATTGCAATTTCCTACTATTGAATATGACAGTATGATATTATATATCAAATGGCACAAACACGGTCTTAGTAAAATTGGATCACACTATAATTGATTATGTACAACTGTAACTGGATTACATGACCTTGGTACCCATCCTTGCCAGTTGTATAATCTTGTTGGAAGCTTAAGTTAAGAAGAAAGATGAGCTTATAGCTGGTACAATTCATTATATGGAGGTGATGTATTTCAGGACAGCACCAAAGTATCTATTGGAGAATTTTAATTTTTACACAATACACTATGCCATACAATGTAAAGATATTACTTTCATAGCTCCAAAATACAATAATACTCCAGGTTACAGCTCTAAGAATGGTTTAAATTAATATATACTGTGTGTGTGTGTGTATGTACATGTGTGTGTGTGTGTGTGTGTGTGTGTATATATATATATATTTATGCACATATGTATGTATTTATAAAATGGGTGAAGAAAATCAGTGAAAATGCTGTCTCTTGATTGTATGAAATATGTTATTTATTTATTTAGTTAGGTAGTTTTTGTTGACCGGGTAAGTGCACTAGACAAATCCTGCCTATTTTCAGGCATGAACCGGGGAAGGGGGATACAGATGAATGCCAACTGACCTTGAACCAGATTAAGCTGTAACATATCACATTATGTGCATTACCCCCACAATGATCACACACCTGCACTTCTTTCTGCTTTTTATCCCCCTCCAAAACAATGTTGGCCATTTTATAAGACACTTAGTGTGTGGTTGTGCTGTGATGTACGCATGCCTTGGGTGGTTGAACACACTCAGCCTGTGGCCTTGTGCCTCACAACTTACACCAGGGCATGTGTATATCAAAGCATGACTGCCCACCCTGTAGTGGATTATCTGTTATGTTTATCGATGTATATATGAATATATATATATATATATATATAATGTACTGTATGTTTTACAATGTTTTGATGACAATTTTTATGTAGGTAATTTCATGTTTCAAAAGAATTCCTTTGTAATTACTTAATTCCTCTTGTACTTCAGTACATTCCATGCTCAAAAATGGTATTAATACCCAAATTCAACTGTGTGGTGAAACTTTAAAAAATAAATACCATTACTAAATAAATAAATAAGTACCTAGGTAGGTAGATAGATAGATAGACAGACACACAGACAGAGTGAGAGATAGGTAGGAAAGTAGATAGATAAATAGGTGGATAGACAGATAGACAGACAGCCAGACAGACAGAGGGAGAGATAGATAGATAGATAGATAGATAGATAGATAGATAGATAGATAGATAGAAAGACAGACAGACAGACAGACAGACAGATAGATTGGTAGATAGAAAGATAGATAGACAGACAGGACAGAGTGAGAGATAGGTAGGTAGGTAGGTAGACAGATAGATAGACAGACAGACAGACAGATAGATAGATAGACAGACAGACAGGACAGAGTGAGAGATAGGTAGGTAGGTAGATAGATAGACAGACAGACAGACAGACAGGACAGAGTGAGAGATAGGTAGGTAGATTGGTAGACAGATAGATAGACAGATAGATAGATAGATAGATAGATAGATAGATAGATAGATAGATAGATAGATAGATAGATAGACAGACAGGACAGAGTGAGAGATAGGTAGGTAGATATATAGATAGACAGACAGACAGACAGATAGTGTGAAAGACAGGTTGGTAGATAGATAGATAGATAGATAGATAGATAGATAGATAGATAGATAGAGACAGACAGACAGAGTGATAGATAGATAGATAGATAGATAGATAGATAGATAGATAGATAGATAGATAAACAGGCAGACAGACAGAAAAGATAGACAGACAGACATAGATAGACAGACAGATGGACAGAGAGACAGAGTGAGAGATAGGTAGGTAGGTAGACACAAAAAGATATAGACAGATAGATAGATAGATAGATAGATAGATAGATATTACAGTAGATAAATAATCATGGTCTATTTGAAAGTCATTACAAAACAATGGGGTATACCTGGATTATAAATCCAGGTCCATATGGCTCTGGAAGACTCTCCCAAGGACCTTAATTGCAGCCAGAATAAATAAAACACAATGCAATTGCAAAAATATGCATCCATTTCAGAATGTGGCTTAAAATAACCAGAATGCAAAAGACTGGGTCACAATTAAAGGAAATATTTGGAATACAATTCAACCTCAAGCAACATCAGTGCTTATCTCAGAAAGAAACACAAAAAAGCATTTTCTTCAAAAGCAATTGTCAATGGCTATTAGTGCTAGGCATTATGAAGTGCAAAAAGCTGCTCCATTTTTCTGTATGTAGTGCACTACTGGTATTTCATGCGCTGCTTTGCAAAGTACTTCAAAGAGCTCCTGACACAGTTCAGACAACTTTGAAAAAATGTAACATTCAGGCATAAATGTAAGTTATATTTCATATTTTATTCTGTAATTCTCATCCTATTCCCTTGTTACTAAAGGTATTTACCTGAATACAGTATCTCTGAAACATTTAACTCTGGCTGCCTGCCTGCACCTGACATCATAATTCTGTTTATGACATCAAAATATGTTGCTGTGGAGATAATTATGATGTCATAAACAGGAGATTGTGATGTCATCTGTAGAGAAGCAGCCAGAGTTGATATAGTCTAGGGGACAGGGATCTTGTTTTCATGCATTTTTTTGGTAATAAAATGGCTAATTAATTACTGAAAATATATGAAGTAATAAAGAAAATGGGATGGAGTTGAATAAAAATCTTACCTTTTTCAATGTTTTCCTATTGCTGTCAGGGGCTCTTTAAGGTAACATATAAAGAGATCCATATTAAAAAAAAAATATCTACCCTCTCATTTAGTGTCAATTTTGACTCTTGGATCAAATATCTCTCCTTCTATAAATTGTTGTAGTACTTTAGCAACCCTGCTAAACATTTTTATAATTGTGTATTACTTGATTATGAGCCATACACAGATTCCTGGATTTGCAAATGATTGGTGACAGGTTTGTAATTTACAGGGACTGAACTATATGTCTTTAACTTGAACCCTTCTTCACCTCAGCACCCCTCCCCACCCATTTCTGTCCTCAAAGTGAATCATTTACCCCATGCAGTATATACTAGGTAAAAGGTTCTGATCAAAGTGACACTTTTATGGCCAGCCTGGTGTTTAAGTGAAGAAGCTAGCATTTAAAAACGTATGGAAGTATTTAAGAAGAGTCCCATAATACTCCAGCAGTTCCCACATGAAAGAGAAGATGCAGTAAGTGATTTATTGCGTGCTGAGCAACTTGACAGTGGAGCTGTTTGAAACGGCTGTCCTCTGGCTTCAGCACTGACAGGGACAGCTCAGATTAATGGCGCAGGGATGAGATTTATGACAGTACAAACTAAGCGGTTGCCTCTGCTACACATGCCATTTTCCAAAATTGCCAGATGTGGAACAAAAAAAAGCTTGAAGATTTGCTCTGGAGGGTGAGTTGGGATGTGAAAACCTAAAAGTGCAGATGGTTGTTAACTTACTAAAATGAGACTTTAAAGCTGGCCACTTCAACAGTAGCACACATTCCTGTCAAAAAGGGAACTAAGGGAATGGAGGAGAAATTCAAGGGTCTCATGTTTCTTTCAGACTCCCATACAACTAAAGTTTTATTCTACTTAGCTCTGGAAGGAGTTACCCGATCATGTTGTTCAATGGCTTGTTCACAAAAAAAGAATTACTAACATGCATCATAAAAAAAAAAAAATGTCTGACATCTAGTATTTATATCACATTCCTTTATGCAAAATATATTATGGTTACATTACTGTAATTACAGTCAGACTATTTTAAGCCACTTCAGTGCAGACATAAGTAAAAATCATATCACTAATGTATTAAACAGTTTGATTTTTTTTTTTTACCGTGGTGTGGGTTCGTATTTTAGAATGAACATTTCTTTATAAATTAAAATTTAAATGCATGTTAACTTGTAAATATGGCTGTGCTTATTCATTTGCAGTGTTTTTCTCGAACCGCAAATTGTCCAGTTGAAAACAGATTCTGTTTCAGCGAGAAAAAAGTGAATTTAGTTTATTTGTAGTGTTTTACTGTAGATGTTATGTTTGGATACTTTTGAATATTCTTTTAGTTTGAACTGGCACTTAAAGAAACCCTGATACTAAGGGAGAAACTTTAACATGTTCAGTTTATGCGTAATACAATTTCTGTGTTCATTTCCTCCTTTTTTCCCTGTAATTTTGGAAATTAAAATGAAAAAGAATCACTGTCCCTTCAACTGCATCTGTTCTGCAATGGTGGCTTGTCTTCACCTGATATCACAATCGTCTACTTGTGACATCATGATCTGTTGCCGTGGAAAAGATTAGGTCGCATGCAGAAAAGTAGGACATCAGGAGTAGGCAAGCAGTCAGAGTAAACAAAGATTAATTTGCACTGATTTGGTTTCATGAAAATGTGCTTAGCTGGACTGAAAATGAAATGGAAAAAAATGAAAGTTATGAGATGTAAGCTGCACCTTTGATTTGCTCCTTCCTCCACTTCCAGAGGTTACTATTGGTCAGCGTGCATCCTCTCTACCCAGCCATCGGAGTACAGCTTCTAAGGCTCCATTTTTCAATCTCTCAGCTTAGCTTTTCAAGGAATTGAATTGTATGCACTTTTAGTTGAAAATTCTCCTGCCCACCCACCCCTCTCCCTCACTCTTTAAATGCTCTCTCCTAATAGCTGAACTCTGCCCTACAACTACAGCAGCCAGCCACTGCTGTTGACACTGCCTTTTCTACTAAATCCTCCCCTGCATTTCTACCATTTGTGTTAAGTACTACTACTACCTAATACAGTTTTTAGCTCACAGTCAGCCACTGAGGACAGCCCAGTATTGAAACACAGTCTGCTATTAAGGCCAACCCTGAGAAGCCACTTTTTGCAGCCAAAAGCATCAAAATCCACAGGTAATGCAAAATTCCAAATCTCCATCCAAGTCCCTTTTCAATAGTACCTTCTTCTACTCTAGCTCCTTGTTATTCAAAGCTCCCTTCACTATTTTAACCTTGGTAACTCACTGTGTCCACCTTCTGCTAAAAACGTCTATATACTTAGTGCCCTTCTCATATCTTTTTCCCTCTTGTGCATGATTACTTCCTATTTCACTATGTTTTCACCCATGCTTGTCCCTCTGCACCTCCTATTGTTCCTACCTTCTCTCTCCCCCCCTCAACTTTTCTAACTCCTACCCCATGGACTCTCCTCTGACATCCTTCACTGCAACAAACTCCCATACACACAGCTATGCTACCGCCTCCACTCCCTTCCTCCTGCACTAGAACCATTTCCACCTCCTCCCTGCTTCATCTTTACTATCAGTACCTGCCTCAACTGCCTTTATTAACCTAATACTTCGTCAAGTCCCCACATAACCCCCTCATCCTGCATTCAAAAACACTTTAAGTCCTGACCATTCTACAAAAACCCTAAGCTGCACTACTATATCATAGCGCTCCTGCTCCTCTCATCAGGAAGCATTCATCCTAACCCAGGCCCACCAATTGCATATTGCTAATGCACCTGGGTCTCCCCACAATGACTCTGTGCTAAACACCTCAAAATTCCCTACCCTTACTAAATGACTTAAACTGCTCCACCTCAATATCTGTAGTTTTCTGCCCAAACTAGACCTTCTTCAAACCCTGGTTGTCTCACTATCCCCTGACATCTTAGTCCTCTCTGAGACCTGGCTAAGTTAAAAGATACCAGATCAAGCCGTATCAATCCCTGAATACTCGATGGTCAGACAAGATAGGTCTGGTAGAGATGGTGGTGTGACATTGTATATCTCCTCCTCCCTGCAATACGATGTCACCCACTCCACCACCTCCCCATCAAATTATGAGGCTCTCATTATTTGCCTTTCCTTGCTCTACTCTATTCCAATCTATGTTGTAGGCATCTACTGTCTCCCCAACCTTCCCTCTACATTGGCCACTCTCAAACAAGTGAGTTGTACATCATGGGTGCTTTCAATTTAAGCTGGCTATCACTCTCATTAGCCAAGACTCAAAATTACATAACCTCCCAAAATTTAACCCAGCTTATAAATTAACCTACACATCTAAATAACAAAACCCAAAACCACACCTTGATTGACTGGGCCCTTACATGTCATCTGCATTGAGTTATTGATACAGGTATTCTACCCAACGCTCTAAGTGATCATCACTTAATTTACCTAGTCAGGAATGTCCACAGGCCAAAATCCACTCCCAAAATAATTGTAACCCGCTCCTATAAATCTCTTGACATTACCCCTTTCCTCCAAGATTTGGCAAACACTGATTAGTCCCCATTAACCACCATACCCCAAATGGATGCTGCTCTAACCTACTTTAAAGACAAAATTCTCTCTGTTTAGAACCATTATGCCCCTCTAAGATGCACGAGAGCATGTGGTAATCACATTCTATGGATCACCTCTGAACTTCTGGCCTGCATCAGAGCATGCGATCAGGCATGGAGAAAGCACAAGGTAACCAAATTACCTAGTGATTTTACAATATACCACAAACTATACAATGCTTGCACTAAGGCAGTTAGGTTAGCCAAAGCAGAGTATTTCAACTCTACCTTCCACGTCAACCTAAATTCCCTGTCTAAGTTTTGGAAGGTTGTTCATACCCTCTTCTCTCCCCCTTCCCAAACCCCTCTCCAGTCCTTAAAATAAACAGCTCCTTTGTTGCAGATCATGTGTTAGTGGCAGAAGAGTTCAATGCCTATTTCATATCATGTGCCACTGACCTTTTAGCCCCCCCCCGCATCCCTCCATCAGCCAATTGGACCAATCTCAACCTCTGCAATTTCTCTGCTTCCCTTCCCTTCTCATTCTCCCAGGTCTCATCTGAATTCACCCTTTCTGCACTTCTATCCATCAACCTGTCTAAAGGTAGTTCTCAAGATGAACTAGACCCTAAGCTCCTCTATCTCTCTTCTCCTGTGATTGCCTGCCCAATTGCTGATATCCTGAACCTCTCCTTCATGCTAGCTGAGGTCCCCACATCCTGGAAGCATGCAGGTGTTCTCCCCCTCCCCAAGGGTGGTGATTCCACTTCCCCCAGAAATGATCATCCCATCTCCTTGCTCCCTACCCTTGCTAAACTACAGGAACATCTTGTCCACTCTCAACTCTCCTCCTTTCTCTCTGATTCCAATTTCTTCACCCCTTTCCAATTTGGATTTAGGAAAAACTATTCCACTACCACCTACATACTCGGGCTTACTGATACCATTCTTATTGGGATGGACAAAGGCTTGATCACCTCTGCCATCTTTGTCAACCTTTAGACATGGTTTCCCACACCCTGCTTCTCCACTCCCTCTCTGCAGCTGGCCTCTCTCCATCTGTTACTAATTGGTTCAGGGCCTACCTCACTGGGAGGTCACAATCAGTTAAAATCTACAACTCTAACTCCCGTCCAGGCCAAATACATACAGGAGTACCTCAGGACTCAGCGCTGGGTCCTTTCCTGTTCTCTATTTTTCTGAATGACTTACTGTCAGCTTGCTCCTCCTCCCACATCCATACATACTCTGATAATGCCATCTTGTTCACCACCAATCTCCATCTGATGTGGAAGCTCAACTTCAACAAGATCCAGCACTGGCTTGCCTCACATCAACAATTCCTAAATGCCAAGAAAACAGTGTCCATGACCTTCAGCACTAGGCAGAGAGACTTGCTTAGCTACCAGTCCTACCCACTTTCCACACCCTGGATGGGACTCAGCTTGAGGACTCCACCTCATTCAGATATCTTGGAGTTTGGTTGGACCAACACCTCAATGTCTCTGGCCATATCGATGCTATTCTGAAAAACCTGTGTCCCAAGCATGGCACCCTTTACAAGAACCATAACTGCATCCATCTTATGGCCAGACATGCGATTGTCCAAAGGATGATTCTCCCTATTTTTGACTACTATGATGTAGTCTACAGTGCTGCTCCCAGATCCAACTTCTCCAGATTGGACCCCCTTTTCAATGCCTTCTGCCGCTTTGCCCTTGACTCCCCTGTGCATACTCACCACTGTGACCTCTATCATACTCTCTTCTTCCCCTCACCTACTAACCGGTGCCTCTCCCACTGTACCAAAGTCATATCTAAATACTGGCTAGGGTCTCTACCTCTACACCTAGCCTCCTCTCTCTCTCTACCCCTCCAACTTCTGCTCATTCCCAAAGGTCCTTTGATTCACAGACCCTAGTTGTCCATTGTTGCTCCACGTCAGCAGGTCAGTTGGCCATCAAGTACCATTTTCCCAAAATTTGGAATACCTCCCTCCACAAATTCAGAACTCATCATCCCTTCATTCCCTCTCCACTGCCCTTCAAAATTTTCTTTCCTCAAACTGTATATATGTCAGACACTACTAATGCTGCCCTACACCTCTCTCTCACCCCCCTCTCCTGTCAAGGCCTACCAGATTAACTGCTATACATAACTGTTAATAAATATTGCACCTATAAGCAGTCAAATTATAGTTTTAGCACATCCACTTTGTGTATCACAGAACTTTACAACTTCTGTGTTGTAAGTTAGTTACATAATTTGTGTTATTGCTCTGCTGTTCATTGTATTTGCCTTTTCGCTTCTCCTCTGCGAAGCACTGCATTGTTGTAACTTCAGTATTGTCTGTTAGTTTCAAATTTGTATTATCGCATTACTCTGTTCATTGTTAGTGTTTTATCTTGTATTATTGCATGCAATATCCCTGTACCCCTCCCTTCAGGTCGCACCGGGAGATGAGCAACTGTTGTTCAGTGTGCCTTCCTGGTGAAACATTTCAATACATCAGATATGAGCTAAATGATATCTGAAACCTATGTTTTTCCTACTTTCCACCTGAGGGCATCAGGGTCTCTCTCAAACAGAATAGTGAAAAACTGTTAAAAAAGAGATAGTGGTGTTTCCAAGAAAAGGAATTACACTCTAAGCTCATTCACTGGTATAACATTTCCAGTACCATTTTAAAGGGACACTGTCAACCTGTTTTCCTTCATATTATTTCTAGTTAAAAATAAAAACCTACATTTTATGATTGCTTACCTTCTTTAAAATTCATTGATGTTGCTGTTTGTTTTGTCTGACTTCTTGTTTAGCAGAACTAAAATGCATGATAATGTATAATTATAAACAGTCTTGTTTTGTTTACAATCCTGGATCTGTTCTTACGGACTACTTCCTGAGCATTAGAAACACACCCAAACAGTGCAGTCACTCATGAGGCAGTAGCCTCCTAAACTTCCACTGCATCAAGGGGGGCTAGACTGTGCTGTGGGTGTTCCCAAGTCCAGGAAAGATGCAGCTGGAGCTGATAATGGAATGTAAGCAAACCTGTGTTTGTGTGGTAACACCAGTATGGTGGGCAGTCTGTTTTTCACTTTTTTAAAGAAAAAAAGAGTCCTAATCAAACTACCAGCTACATCAGTAATCTTTACAGAATGTTGGCAATCATAAAGTGTGTTTTTTTTTTAACTAGGGACACTTTGAGATCTAAGGAGGGTTGACAGTGTCCCTTTAAAGACAGATACCTCTTAATTCAGATTACATTTGTTACAGAAACACTTTTTTTTGTTTTCAGAATCACAAAAATGACAACCTGCCTGAAGAGTAATCCTATTTCAAGTACTTGGGGGTGTGGCTGGACCAGAATCTCAGCTTTTCCACTCACATTGACATCATGCAAAATAAACTTTTCCATAAGCATGGTGTGCTTTACCATAACAAATCCTGACTTCCTCTTGTCGTCCATGGAGATCATCCTTAAGGGAGAATTAGGTAGCACTAATTGCCACAAAGACCCCCATACCCTAGTGTGAGGCTGGTGTCAATTTGCAGTTTACGTACAAAACATTTTTTTTCTACTTACTGTTTATTGCAGTATAGTAGATTGTATCAGACTGATTCTGCTGACTTCCAAGCTGAAATTTGCTGTAACTAGATATCCCAGAAACCCCTGTAGTTGGCAGCAGAGCAGGACTGCAGCAGTGGCAGATGCAATAGCCTGTAGTATGTTTTACAGTTTTTATAAGCTCTGATCTTTTTGTTTGCTGGCCCCACTCTCATCCCAGGGCTAAGCACAGTCACAGTCATGACTAGTAGAATTATTTCTATTTTAGAGAGTTGCTGTGATGAAATCATCATTATACTGTGCACGGTACTGTACAGTTATATCGTGCACAGTACTGCACAGTCATCACACTGCGTGCAGTACTGCACACTCATTATACTGTGCACAGTACTGTACAGTCATCATACTGCGTACTGTACTGCACAGTCGTTATACTGTGTACAGTACTGTACAATCATCATACTGTGCACAGTACTGCACAGTCATCACACTGTGCACAGTACTGCACAGTTGTTATACTGTGCACAGCACTGTACAGTCATCATACTGTGCACAGTACTGCACAGTCATCATCCTGTGCACAGTACTGCACAGTTGTCATAATGGGCACAGTACTGCACAGTCGTCATACTGTGCACTGTGCTGCACAGCCAGCATACTGTGCACTGTGCTAGCACAGCAGCATACTGTACACAGTCATAGAACTGTGCACCGTACTGCACAGTCATCATACTACTGTGCACAGTACTGTACAGTTGTCATAATGTGCACAGTGTTGCAGTCATCATACTGTGTACAGTACTGTACAGTCATCATACTGTGAAGAGCACTGTTCAGTTGTTATACTGTGCACAGTACTACACAGTCATCATACTGTGCACATTACTGCACAGTCATTGTACCGTGCACAGTACTGTACAGTCATCATACTATGCACAGTGTTGCAGAGTCTTACTGTGCACAGTACTGCACAGTTATCATACTGTGCACAGTACTGTACAGTTGTCATACTGTGCACATTACTGCACAGTTATCATACTGTGCATAGTACTGTACAGTTGCCACAAGCAGAATAGCATACAGAATGTTAGCCAATGAAAAGAAAGAAGGATGGCCTCTCAGACCATACCATCCAGTCGGGGGGGGCTTCATTTTTATACCCACTACCACTCTGGGCTGAGGTAAGTGAGGGTGCAGATGTGTGGATGAGGTACCCACTGTGCAGTGGCCATCTTTCCAAATCTGAAAAAAAGTCTGACCACAGTACAGTACAGTGTGTTATGAGTACTGCACGTGCAGTTGCACATGTTATGGGAGGTTAGTTAAACAATGGAAATCATAGTACAGTACAGCGGTTAGAGCAGCACAGTATAGTACTGCACTGTACTCGCTGTGTTGATCTCTAGTACCCAACACATCAAAGCAACAAAGCAGCAAGAATTTATTTGGAAAAATATTCAAAAAAGTTATTCAGTGGCTGGGCTGGATGAAGGCTGGGATGGGACCCTATGGGACAGGTGGCATATGGAAATGCAAGGTGAACACCACCTTCCCATTGTTATCAATCTAAAATACACAAAAGGTACAAAATGCCACTTAGTGTTGTGAAAAAGAATAGTAACATGTATCATACTGCTCTGTTCATTATTTGTCCTGATACACTTTTACATTCACCTGGTGCCAGACCAAAGGCCACTCCTTGTCATAGGCATCTTGGTACAGCTGTTCTCTCTGTTTCAGGGTTGGGGACAGTGAGGTCCCATCATTTATTTGGGGTCTATAGCACTGCCAGCCTCTGGCATGCTGCAGTGATATAGTATGAGAGATGTGTGTTTTACAGCACAAAACAGAAACCTTTTTAATGCCCAATGTTGTCTCAGTACACAGCACAGTATAGACTGTGTATTCCTCTCTATACCATTCTCCTCTGGAACTGGGAGAAGTTTCACTAAATGCCCATTCCTGCTTGCCCAGGAATCTCACAATGAAATGCTTGCTGCCTGTGCTATCTCCGGTGCTGCCATTCAAGATGTCATCACAGTATTTACCATATGGGGGTCACATAGATGGCACAAAAGATCTCTTAATCCACCTACAGAAGCTTGACCACTACACATGGCTAAATTTCTAAATTATGTGCTTAGATAATTCAGGTTAGAGATTAAGAGGCGACTGTGTTAATAAGGGAAACAATGTTTGATGTTCAATGGACGTGGAGGGCAATTTTTGGGGGACAGGCCCACTGAACTGATAGTTTAAAAAAAAAGACAATTTTGCATATGATTTTAAAATGTTTAGATTTTTTTTCCTGTATAGTTGCATAATGCTGCAGTTGTTGGGGATTTAGAGTACAGAATAACACTACAACATGAAACTCCCACAAGACAGCACGGAGAACATGCACTTTACAGACAACAGAATGCCTGTGAATGCTGAGGGACATCTACTTGTAAAGACTGGAATAGACACTAACTGTCAGGATAAGACTGGAACAAGACATAAAAATCATCACCAGCTGATACCAGTTTCAAGAATTTGCTGTGGCTTGGCACAGAAAAAATCCAGCACGATGCTTATCATGACGATAGTACAATTCACATAAACTGTTATGCCAATAAATTGGTTTCCAGTATATTTTAAAGTTGGAAATGTACTGGCAATTCATTGTGTGTTATTTTTCAACACTTTGCTAGCTCAAGATCAATTTTGATAAAACTTACTTGCAACTCAACTGGAATACATCTGCAGTTCTGTCACAATGCAATACAAAACAGAGCAGCAACTCTTAACATCTTTTACAAGGTTTTGTACTGGTTCCAGTAACACTCTACAACTCATTAAGAAATGCTAAAGTGACTAGTAGATGAGGCAGTTTAATGTGAATGGTATTGCACCATTGTGAGCATTTATAGGCTGTTTAGTTTAACATCGGTGGTGGGAACGTTAATAAAATCACTTATGAAAGAGATGTAGGATGAGAACTTTAGAAACACAGAAAAGAGTGACAGGGAACAATGTAGGTTTAACAATGGGATGTCATGTACAGTTGCAGCCAAAGACATTCCCTGCCTGGCTGCCTGCCTATAACATCACTATGGTCCATCAGAGAGAATCTCTGTAGATGTATCATGAAATACGTTGAACTATCTGAATGTATTTATGTCTGAAACTGTGTGATGATCCTGCTGAACTTTTATGAGCCCATGAATGATCATTTTTATAAAGGTATACTGGAGGATCTGATCTATCAGGATTTCAGAAAAGCTTTTGATCTGGTTGTGCATTCTGAATTAGGAATGAATGATATTCAAATGGGATTGGCAATAGCCAATAGTATTGTAGGTTGGATCAAGGACTAGTGGAGAAATCCCAATTAAATGCAAGCAAGAAGGAAAGAAGTTGTGCCTTTGTATGCCACTGTCATGGCTCGGAGTTTGCTAGCTCAAAGGAAATTCAAACATGGCACCTAGAACCAGTGTTCCTGCTAAAAAGAGGAAAACTGGAAAGCCACAAACCTTCCAGTATAAATGCTGCTGCCCAACACTGCTGCTGCTCTCTCTCCTCCTCAGTCAACTCTGACTCCCAACTCCCTGTTTTCTGCCCACCATCAGGCCAGCAGACAAAAAATATTACATCAATCTGTTCCTTTTGAAGAAGAAGATCCTGAAATGAAATAATCAATAACAAACAGTTGTGTCTCTCTCTGTTGGGCAGTAATTGTGATGTGGATTACTTGCTTTTGAAGATGGCACTGCCCACACACCCTGTTTTTGGTGACAAATTGAAGGGAAGTGGACTGGTACAGACCTGACTGAAGAAAGAAAAGCAGTCAACAGCCTCTCACAACTACTCTCCTTCTCTGCATGCTGAGTCCATGGAACAGAAAGCAGGGAAAACAAACAAAGGCCTGGGTTCTCTCTCTTCCAGCCTCCATCCACCAGTGTGCAACAGCAGCAGAGTGGTGCTTACTCTGTTTCCCCACTGTAATGAAATTGTATGTCATGGCATGCATATCAGTGCCTATGCCCTTGCTCCAGGGTACATCCTATCAGGACCAGATACTTTGTCCCCCTTCAGGTGTGGCCCCTGAGTACCCTTTTCTCCCAGACTGGTTCTAACTCCATTAATCTCACCTGCCCCCAATCTCCAGCCTTCCTTCCACATTTCAGAAGTACCCCCAAATTTCCAAGCTGAATTCAGAACAAAAGTAATCATTCAGTATTTAGTATATCAGTGTTTCCCATCCTCTCCCACCCACGCCACTTCCTTCTTTAAACTGATAATACCCTCCTTAGTTTTCCTTTGTTCTCCTATTGTAACTAAAGAATGTCTTTTGGAAACATTATTCTTCCAGATCTAACACCTTTGCTGTTTTTGTGTCATCTGAAAATCTGGTCTCGTCACTAGTAAACTCAAATCCAACTGTTTATAGATATGCAATATAGTAGAAGCCCCAACTCTAAACCCTGTGGTACTCCACTTGCAACTCCTCAGTTTCTGAGGAAAAGATAGCCAACTCAGTTAAGAAGGGGGATAAAACCTTTTATAGGTACATCAGGGAGTGAAGGAAGACCAAGGGAGGGATAGTGAGGCTTAATAAAAGGGAGGGAGGGTAGGCAGAGGGAGACTGTGAAAAGGCAGAGATACTAAACAAATATTTTTGCTCAGTATTTACAAAGGAAGAGGGGGAGGTACATAAAACAAACAGTAGTAACACACTGGATACAGAAGTTGATACCGGCCCATTTACAGAAGAAAGGGTTCTGAAAGAACTCTTAAAACTGAAGGTGGACAAAGCAATGGGGCCTGATGGGATTCATCCCAGAATTCTAAAAGAACTAAGGGTAGAACTAGTGACACCACTGACTACCCTTTTTAACAAATCATGGGAGGATGGGGTGGTACCCGAGGACTGGAGGAGGGCAGATGTGATTCCCCTTCACAAAAGTGGGAGCAAGGCAGAAGCAGGAAGCTATAGACCTGTTAGTTTAACCTCAGTGATAGGGAAAATGATGGAATCACTTCTAAAGGAAAGAATTGTCGAGTATCTAGAGGCCAGAGGGGCACAGGACCCTAGGCAGCATGGATTCACAGCAGGAAGGTCATGCCAGATGAATCTGATAGATTTCTTTGACTGGGTGACCAAAGTAGTAGATCAGGGAGGGGCCATGGACATGGCCTACCTAGACTTTAGCAAGGCATTTGACACAGTCCCACACAAAAGATTAATATACAAGTTAGCCAGCCTGGGAGTGGGTCCCAAGATGACAGCCTGGGTAAAGAATTGGCTGGAGAATAGGACACAGAGAGTAATAGTAAATGGAGTCCACTCAGAAGAAAGGAGGGTTACTAGTGGGGTACCGCAGGGTTCAGTATTAGGACCGGTCCTCTTCAATGTCTTTATAAGCGACATTGCAGAAGGACTGGAAGGAAAAGTATGTCTCTTTGCAGATGACACTAAGATCTGCAACAGAGTTGATGCACAGGTGGGGTGAAAAGGATGAGAAGGACTTGGCAAGGTTAGAGGAATGGTCAAATGTATGGCAGCTTAGATTCAATGCTAAGAAGTGCAAGGTAATGCACCTGGGAAACAAAAACCCAGGGGAAGAGTACACAATGGGGGGTGAGATACTAACAACAACAAAAATGGAGAGGGACCTGGGGGTAGTCATATCAGATGACCTAAAGATGGGCAAGCAATGTGAGAGGGCAGCAAGGAGGGCTGGGGGGATACTGGGATGCATAGGGAGAGGCATCACCAGTAGAAAACAAGAAGTTATTATCCCTCTGTACAGACAGCTGGTGAGATCCCATTTGGAGTACTGTATGCAGTTCTGGATACCCAATCTCCTCAAAGACATAGACAGGATGGAAGCTGTCCAGAGGAGGGCAACTAAAATGGTGCAGGGTCTGCACCGGAAGACATATGAAGAGAGACTTAAGGAGCTTAATATGTATAGCCTCGAGGAAAGGAGGGAGGGGGACATGATAGAAACTTTCAAGTACCTCAAGGGAATCAACAAAGTCCAAGAGGGTAGCATATTTCAAAAAAAGAGGTGTGCAAGAACAAGAGGGCACAATTTGAAGATAGAGGGGCAGCTCAGAGGTAATTTAAGGAAGTATTTTTTCACAGAGAGGGTTGTGGATGCATGGAGCGCCTTCGGAGGAGGTTGTGGAGTCAAAATCAGTGGTGGAATTCAAGCATGCATGGGATAGTCATAAGGCAGTTCTGGGGGTTCGGGGTAGGAAGAAGTAGGCTGCTGGTTAACTAGGATCTGCAGCTTATCCAGTAGGTAGGGAAATGGGCAGACTGGGTGGGCCAAGCGGTCCTTATCTGCTGTCAAATTCTGTTTCTATGTTTCTATGTTTCAAATTCAGGTGTCCCTTGCTACGTGTGCAATGTCACAGAGTACTTAATGGCTTACATATTGTCCTACTTAATTAAGTATGCTACTGTATCATTATTTTAAAAATGTTAAGGAGCAATGGACTGATGTAATTTACTGAATGAAATCACGTGATATGCAACAAAATTCATCTCACTGCAGATGATGCATCTCATGCTCTTTAAAAGCAATATTTTGGGGCCAGGTTGCAAGAATTGTACAGATGTAGTACACTCTTCCAGCATGGGGCCATAAGCCATAGCATATTTCTTGTCTCAGGTGGCTGAAGCTACACATCATGCTTCATAATGGATTCTATGTGATAATGGTGACTGCCAAATGGTGATCCGCATTATCGCAATGTCAGAGCAGTGAAAACATTTTCGTCACCCTGATATGCTCGGCGCATGGCAGAATGGCTCCAAGGACTTACTTATATTGCTTTCTGTGGGGGGCTGTGCCCACCCACACCCCCCACATGGGGGGCTTTGCCCCCTGCACTCCCTTACTAAAGGATTCTTAACTCCAGGGGAGTGCATGTCGGGGGGGCAAAAGCAAAAAAAAAGAAGTTTCGGGCCGGGCGCAACAAAAATGCAGTAGCGCCCGGACCCAGACCCAAACCCAGTATCCCCCTCACCACAACCAGATGCCAACCCATGACACCATGGCACAGCTTAGCAGCTGACCGCAGCACCACCCCCTACATTCCCTCCACCCCTCCCAGCCCATGCTCGCCATGCTCGCCCCCCCATGCGTGTGTTCCTATAGCGACATCCCATCACTGCAGTCGCCCACCCTACCACATCCGGTCACCCTACCCCCCAATGCCATTCGGGCTTTCACCCACAATGCATCACCATTTCGGATGGTGCCGTTCTTTCAGGCGCCAACATCACAGGCTACCTTCATAATGTACATAAGCTCTCCGGCACAACCTGTCTTACCTCAAAACCTGACATTTGTTATTTCTTTTAACATTTATTTGCAGTTCATTTATCCAGGCCAGCAAACTAAAATTCAGCTGCTAGTTTTCAGTGGAGGCTTCCTTCTACCTATTGTGCAATGCCTACAGCAAGGTAACCAGAATGTTGGGGTGTATTGGGAGGGGGTCTGGATAGCAGGAAGAAAGAGGTAATACTGCCTTTCACTGACAGTGCCCCATCTGGAATACTGTGCCCAGTTCTGGAGTCCCCACCTAAGGAAAGACAAATATAGAATGGAGATGGTGCAGTGTAGGGTGAATAAAATGATTTTGAGCCAGCAGGGCAGAACCTATGGATTAGCTTAGAGTTCTGAACATGTATTCACTGGGGGCCAGAAAAGAGAGGGATGACGTTATAGAGATCTTCATATTCCTGAAAGGCTGTAACAAGGCAGACATTGATGAACTATTCAGCAGGAACTGTGATTCCAAAACACAGTGACCTTAGTGGAAACTGGGGGGAGGGGGAGGGGTGGGGTGGGAGCCAGTCACATTTTGTTTAAAAGAGAGATTGGTTGAGCCATGGAATAGCCTACCGGCAGAGGTGGTGGGTGCAAAACCCATCAGTGGTTTTAAGGATAACGGGGACAGACTTAAGGGCTTAATAGCTACTTATGGGTATAGCAGTAATGGATGGGGCAAGAGTGTGAGGGCATGAATGCTGTCTAGACAATAGGTCTTGGGGTTGGATACCCGGTTACCAAAGAATAAAAAAAAAAAAAATAGGGGGTATTCCATGAATGCAGAGAGTCAATTTGGGCTACGTGAAAATAGCGACTGCAAAATGGGCTATGTGCTTTTAATAGCTGCACATTGTAAGTTCAGTGTTTTCATTTCCATAGGGAGTACTTGTTTAATAAAGTATATAGGGCTTTGTTTGTTGGGGCAGTTCCGAGCTGTCCATTTGGTGCAGTGGATACAGTCACCATCTCTGCAACTGGCGGACCCAGGTTCAGGGGCTGGTTGTGGGAATACTGTTTTTTTGGGGGTCATATTTTTAATTCTGGGGTTCAACTCCCATTTCCCTACCCTCCTGACTTTGTTCCCCCCAGCCCATGGGTTGCCCCCACAACATTCTCCCTCCGCCAACTTGTGTCCCCACCCATTGAGTAGCTCCATCCTAAAATTTCCCCTGTCCCCAGTTGTCACCCCCCCATGATGATTACATTATTTATGGGGGTCATGGGGATGAAGCCCCCCACAAAAAGTGTAGCAGTGGGTGTATCCCTCCACATAAACAATAAGCACATGTTGCGCTCCCCTTCCAGAAAGTGGCCACTGGTCACTGTTTCTGCAGCGTGCTGTAGTGCTCATCGCTGTTTTGATTTTTGGTGATGTGCACTCACTGTTTTTGTCAGCACCATTTTGCAGGCACTGTTATACAATGGCAAGGAAATTTCCTGTATTCTGATTGGTCAGTGGGTTCCTGAGACAGTGATATTATTACACAATAACATCACTGTATGGATTTACATGAGCACATTGCCACTTTTTTTCTCTTCAAAAACACAAAAATCTGCTAAAAACATTTTTAATGTTTTATTTATTTGTATAACATTGAGCCATTGTATAATTGCAATAAGGCACTCCAAGGTGTGTGTTATGCAAGCAATAACACCTGACGAGGTGTGGTTTATACGCCTAATAAGCAGCAGCGGGGGTGTACTAAGGCACGAGGCGCTTGCGCTAGTGCCTTATGCCACTGGGCGTGCTCTTTATCAGGCGACAAACCACACTCGGAGTGTGTTATTGCGCTTATAAAATGGGTCACATTGTAAATAAACTATTTTAAAAACTAAAATAAAAGTGTTGAAAAAATCAGAATTTTGTTTTTAATACAAAAAAAAAATAGTCCCTCAATCTGGTGTGGTTTTCTGTGTAGATCAGTCACTAGAGGTCACTTTATCTGTGTTTGTATAGGAGTCTGCCTCTTTGTCCCTCCCTGTCGTCTCTCACAGTAGCACCATGACAGGTGAAGTTGTATAGCCTCCAACCCTTATCTGCTATAGAGCTCTTTATGAAGCGCTGTCTGTATAGCTCTGATTCCCAGCATTTTCAAACATCACCGAGAAACCCGCCCTAAAGCTGACCATTACCATTATCTTTCGTTTCCACAAACTGTAAAGTCAGTGGGCACAGTAAACAAAACACACAATCCTACAAACTGCACAATGACTGTTAAAACAGTTAGTTTATGTACCTTGACCGTCTGTTGCGGTTTGAAAGCGAGTGATAAGCCTGTGTGCGGTGGCCGCTGACGGACATGTTCAGTCCCAGTGAAGTCAGCCATTTAGCAAATATTTATTTATTTATTTTTTAAATAAAACTGCACCAAAATAAAAAAAAAATATTTGTAAATGGCTGGCTTCACTGGGAGCGAGCGTGTTCATCAGCAGCCACCGTAGACAGGCTTATCACGCCATGGTTTTCAAACCGTACAGACGGTCAGGGTACAGAAACGAACTGGTTTAACTATGTGCAGTTTGTAGAGATTCTGTGTTTTTCTTTTCAGATGTGCCTACTGACTGAGCCGCATTGCAGTTCAGTGCCAGGAGAAAGAACAATCCGGGACAGGACGATGGCGATCATGGTAGTGATCACGGTTTCAGCAGGTTTCTCGCCGCCGTTTGAAAATTCTGGGAATGAGAGCTATACACTGGTGGCCAGAGGCAGACGATCAGTGAAATAAAAAAACAGGTGAAGTACAAAGTCCTACTGATTAAAGTAAAATGCAGCTTTGCACTTGGTGGGTGGGTGGGGGAGTCGCAAGGAAGGATGACAGCTGTTTGTCTGCAAGGGACGACAGCAATCAGCGAGAGAGCCCAACAGAATTTTTTTCATAACTGGCATGCATGGATCTCTGGCTGCACTGGCGTCTTGCTTGGCGTAACAAGTACCAGTTGCCATATATATCAGCTGATAAGGACACGGCTACTGGTACTTGTTAGCCAATCAGAATGCAGGCTCTCTCTTGCCCATTTTATAATGTGTAATAACATCACTCCTGGGGTGGTGGAAGCACTCGGCTTTGCCTCGTGCTTCAACCCACCCCAGGAGTGACGTTATTACATAATAACACACACCTTGTCATGCCTTATTGCTTAATTATCACATAGAACTGGATAGGGCATAACAGGGAAACTGAATGGACCAATGGGTCTTTTTCTTCCAGCATTGGCTATGATTCTCTGATTCCATTTTACAGCTGGATGGACCAAAGCACAGCATGGGTAATCCTATGCTTTAACCACTGGACCCTGTGGTTTCCTCTGTAAAGCAGTATGAGATCCTTTTTTATAAAAGATTATTTAAATCACACTTTTATATTATTTTACTCTTAAGTAATAACTTTAAATAAGAAGAACTGTTGAATAGGGACTATTAATAAAGTGATAAACCCCTAGCACAGCAATAAATAAATAAATAAAAAATCAGTAGTTCCTATCAGACAGCAGTGTGCGATGGGGAGGGCACTATGGCAATTATAGCACTGATATTTGCATTTATGAGTATGAATAATTTAACAAATTCTAGTTTTTTAAATTCTCACGGTGCTGGCCCACCGGCACAGCAGTTGGATATCTGCTTGCAATGCCAGTGACCCAGGTTCAGGAACAGACCTGGGGAGTCAGAGGGCCAGTCAGGGGAGAAGGATGGAGCATTCTATGGACTGCTCTCCTTCTCTGGGGGAGGGAGGGTTAGAGTATTCGGCACCTGAGGGACCCGTGGTGGAGGCTGGGGGAACCATAGGCATTGGTGACAACATGTAAGAGGGGCGTGGCGGATGCTGGACGTCATTGCATGTCCCTGCCCCTGGGGCAACCTAGAAAATTGCTGCTGGCTACCCTTGGTGAAGCCTGCCCTCTGCTTCAATTAGCTCTCATAGACTGGCTCCCTGACATATCCCATCGGATGTGGCACTTTGGGTAGCGGTGCAGCAACCCCGCCCTGGGGGGTAAACCAGGGGGTATCATGGAGTTGCGGCCAGCATGAGAGAGTGGAAGTCAAAGGGTCCATGACCAGGATGAGGTACCAGGTGGCTGGTGGCAGGAAAAAGCACAGTAAATAAAAAATAAATATATTCTCAGAGTGAAAAAAGACGTCATCATCAACAAGTGTATGCAATACATTCTGGTTCGAGCTGTGCAGAATGTATCAAAACTCCTAACCCCTTATTCAGCACATATTCATGCTCATATTGCTGGTACCAATCAGCCAAGGAAAGTGCTGCCCTCAGCTGCTTGGTATTGGCAATATAAGTGTGACTATGCTCCAAATAAGGGGTTAGAGGTTGCTATATGCCTAAAGACATATAGCTGTCCCCTGCAGCTTAGTCTGCCATGCACATTATCAGAGGGATAGCCGCGGAGGACTCTGGAAGCATTATATGTTGTTACTGGCCAGTGTGGAAGTTGCAGGATCAACCAGATAAATACGTATATAACAGAATAGTACGTAGCTTAAAAATTACACTCTTGTTGCATTTTACTAAGCCCTTCCCACTGCTGTTCATCTGGGGGGCATGTTTAATTTTTTTCATTGTGGGCATTGCAAGGGTGCAGTAACTAAAAATCTTCAAAACCACATCTTTCAGTTCAAGAATGAAAGAAAATGAAAATAGACATTGGTACAGTGATGTTTTTGCTAGACATATATTACTTAGAAAAAGAACATGATGGCTAACAAATATTGCTGCTTTAACTGCTGAACTGATCGATTAATAATCTTCTGACATTTGCCTATGACCAGCTTCTTCAAAATCAGGGAATTCCATGATCTCCTTCTTCTTAGTGTAAGGGCTGGGTCACCGTCCTGTGTCTAGGGAAATTGGATGGCATTTCTTCCATGACAGCACCCACCTTATGCCATGACAACTAGCACTAACACCAGTCACCTTGCCATCACAGGTCAGGATGATGGGGATCAGGGACATCTTAAACTCTACCTTTCATCCATGCAGGTGAATGATTATTAACAGAGAATATAATACCCCAGCTAGGTTGGCCTGACTCACCCCACAATGTAAAGATGAACATCCCCAGTGTGTCCAAGCAGATGTGGATTTATAGCATATGTTGTACAGCTGTCCACAGCTAAGTTCATGCTGGCAGGAAATGGAGTCGGCACATTCAGAAATGTTGGCTATCCAGCTGTACTTTATCCCAAGGATGAGTTTATTGGGAGATTTAATTGAAGAGGAAGGTATAATGACAAAAGACAGGAAACCAATCTTGGTTGTGATTCGGACAGCTAAGCTGGGTATCTTAATTAATTGGAAACATGTAAACCCCCCCAACATTTACATCATGGGAAAAAAATGATGACAGAAAATATGCTTATGGAGAGAATTGCATATAATACAAAAGATAAAGCACAACTTTTTGAGACAAACTGGGGTCCATATAAACAATACTGCAGTTCACACCCACCATGAGAATAGGTAATAGTGCAGAGATAATGAATATAGTTAAGGAAGAGTATGGGTATGGTGATCCACCCTGGATCTGTCCTCCTTCTCCACATCACATTTTGTACCAAAGACAAAAGGACAATGGACACAGTTACAATTGTTAGCCTTATTAGGTATTATATTAAAAGGCACAAGAAAAGAACTGATGGAAAATAACAATATTGATTGCTTGGTGTGCTTATGTTTTGTGTGCTTACTTTTAGTGTTAGTGTTCATGTTGAAAAAGGAAAAACTCAGGCTCCATTTTAACTCAAAAAGATGTATTTCATTAATGATATGGAAAATATACAGTGTGTATGGTAGTTGTGGCATTTCAATAAAATATATAAAAAAAAATACCCTGAGGCACCATTAACACAAGACCCCACACAAACTATATTGTCCATACCGAAGCTGGGATCAAGCCTGGTGATCTTTATTAAGCGACTTCCAGATAATAAAAAGCTCTACAGCATCCCAGGCCACAACTTAATTTCTGGGATGGCACTTGCACACACTATATCACACTCTTTGCCTGTTCGATACCCTACACATTCATTACTTCACTGTATTCCTGAGGCTCTCACATATCTTCAGAGGTTAAATTGGAACTGTTTAGTTGGGGGAACTCTCATATCTACATTTCTAGGTGGTGGAACTGCCATTTATAGGCGGCTGAGCTTTCCAATAGTAGTGAAAGGAGAAAAATGACAGAGGTGGTAAAACTGTCATACTGTTTTTTAAGACATGGTGGAACTGATTTTCTGAGGGTTCCTTCCCAGTTTAATCCCTGCATATCTTCCCCATCACTAGTGTGCATATTACTACTGCTGTTTCTGTACACTGGCTGGATGGTACTCAATTGTTTGTGGAGTCTATTTGCCTACTGCATGACTGATTAAGTTTCAGGACTAACCCCTGTACCAAACAGGCATAATTGCACACTGTATAAGCACTGGGTCTCTTTCAACACTACAAAGCCATAACCACCCTAGTGGGGTCCCTGTAGCCCTAACACTCTCAAGACCAGTTGTCTGGAGGCACATTCCTTAGGCAGGGCAAGCACATACCTGAGGGCAAGCTATGCCAGCAACTGTTTCAATGTGCCCAGCAGGATAATTCTCGAAAGCATATCAGCATTTTGGTATCACTACAAAGGGCATAAAGCATGGTGGTCTGGCCATGCATGCCTCCCTTGTGACATGACACTGAGAGCTCTAGTAGCCCATCTGGTCCCTCACATGGGCAGGGACTTACCAACCCCAACCCTTGTCAGGCCCCCCCCATACCTGATGCCCATTCATTCGCCTACCTGCCAGGGGGTTCAGTACAAATTGCCTAGGACTTTACACAATGAACATGCTATTTATCAAGGTAATCTTATAGTTTGCTCTGAACAGAGACTTCTCCCATTTCTCTCTCTGTCATTACTGCTTCTGGGAGTATATCCATGAGGGTTCCAGTGACCTCCCCTGAGGGGTGGCATACCACCCTCCCTGATGTGCCTTTTGGGACTGATGTCTCCACTCTTCTTGAGTCAAGCCCCTGAGGCCTCCATCCCTCCAGCTGCTCTTCATGTTCTTCTTCTCTGAAGAGCAGGCATAAGGGGACCAGTTCAGTTTAATCCCAGAGACCTTGCCACCATCCATGGGACCACAGGCCCCCAATGCCCATTCACAGCCAGAGAGGCTGGAGTGCTCCTCTCTGTTCCTAGCCCCAAGCTATCCAAGACCCCAACTGCCCTAATGCCTTCACCTTCTATAGGCTTTCGTGGGGGGGGATGTGACAGAACTATGCATTTTCATGCTCCAGTTTCCTGCTGTTAGCGAAGTCAGGCCACTCAAGCGTGAACATCCAGACATCCTGTCTCCAGGCAATTTCTCCCTCAGAGAAGAGCTCTCGAGGTCTGTCTGTCCCTTTGAATGCTCTCTGGTAACCCACGTAGAGCTGGCTTTACTAAATGTAAAGGCCTGACTATCACGCACAAAAGCAATGTCATATGTGTACCTGCACTGAAGTTTGTATGATCCTACTTGGAGCATCAGAAAAGTTCAATAGTATATAGTTTGGGCTTATTGTATATGGAAAACTATAGTTTTCCAAATCTTGTTGTAGGACATTTCAAAAGTCAGAAAGTTGTTGTACTATCATTCTGATGTCACACTGAAAGTACAACAACTTTTCAGCCTGGAACTTCAGGCGGGCAGTTGAAAGAAAATTTGGTCACAGACTGCCACAGTCGGCTCCGTGTTTCCAAACTTCCAATTTGTCAGTTTTTTTTAAATAAGTGCCACTGTTTTTGTTCAGTGTTGAGAACAGAGAAATGTCAGCGAGTACCAGGATCTTCAGAGTTGGGAGCACCGCACATCTGCAGCGAGGACCAGAAGCAACCGGGACCGTGAACACAAGGTATTAAACCTTGTGAAATGAATGTATCCAGAATTTAGGGGAACCATATACTATACAAAATAATGAATGTGTGACCATCCACAACTAAGGCTGTGTTTCCCCATCTTGAGAGTTAACGACATCATGGAGACCTCTCGAGCTTTGCTTTTGAGGTCTCTATGATGTCATCAACACCCTCGATGGAAACACAGCCTTGTTGTGGATGGTCGACCATCCACTATTCCATAGATCTTGATGCATGCAGTTAATGAAAAGGGTGCTACTTAGCTAAAGGAAAAAAAGATTCTAACATCGATCCATGAAAATATTCAAAATGAAATAAGTCATGTGCTTCTTGAATTTTTCAATTTCTATTTCGACACCTGCGCAGACTATGAAGTGGTTTAACATAGAACCAGTTTCCTGATTTCGTATAAACTGAGTAGGCCTATACTCAGAAGCAACCCAGGAGCAACTGCATACTATAAAGAGTCTGAATGATACTTTTACTGCAGGAAATAAATGCTCTGTACTATGAACTCAGGGCTGGAATACAGTGTTGGTATGCACAACCCTCATAAAGTAAGCTGGCCCAATAGCATGGCAGTAGGCAGTAGCACTACTGCCTGCCCCACCAGCGACCCAGGATCAGGAGCAATCTTGGGTTGCTTGGGGCCTTCCAAAGAGGGAGGGGGGATGAGCATCCGACTAACTACTCTCTTCATCTCCTAGAGGAGGAGATGTGCTCTTTCCACTGAATAACTGCCACCAGCTGGAGGCCTGGCAGCAGTGCAGGCCAGCAGGGCAGCACATGAAGGGAGAGACTTCAGTGATAAGTGTGTATGCCTCCACGTGTGCACACACATGCACACAAACACACACACACACACCGCGCGTGTCTGTGTGCACATCCCACCATGGGGATCAGGGAGAAAAATGGAAAAAAAACAGGGGCCTGGCCTTTGTGAAGCCCTGCCCATGTCACGGCGATTTGCCCTGACACCCCAGTCTCAGAGTACAACAAGATATGTCTGCTGGGGGCGAGGAATGACCCTCTTCCCCACCCTGACATGGAGGAATAAGTTCTAAGGCTGGAGAAGGCAAGGGATGGCCACCGAGCACAGAAATAGGGCTGATAGCTGCCAAGGTCTGCTAGAGGAGGTTAAAAACCTTTGTGACAAAGAAAAAAAACCTGATAAAGTCTATGACTTGCATGAGCTATGGATCGATAAGAGTTCAGTCCCTTACACATTACCAATTCCAAATGAAGCACAGTTAATGCAAATGGACATTTATTTCATATAATAGCAACAAACGCGATAAAATATGTAAATAAAAACGTTCCCCGGAGCAGAAGAATGGGTTATAAAATCTGTGAAAAGGGTGAACACATAATTGTATTCAGTTATGGTAGAAAACGGTCATAGTTTTTAACTAACATGCTTACCTTTTTATAGGTTCTGTATGGCATTGTAAATGTGTGTTTGCTAACTTTAAAAGCTAGTTAAATTCACCATTTACCATTTTTGCTTTCAAGCCTCCTGTATAGTGTTTATTCCCTAAAACAATTACATGTGATAGCTCATGGAATTTTCCATGATTATCACTGTTTTTTAAAACTGGGCCACACAGGGCCTGGTACCTAAACTGAGTGCTGATGTTTCCATTCTTTGGCGCAAGGTTATGTATGACCTTTCCAGCACCAGTGGGGAATCCAGATATTGAAATGAGTCATAATTTTAAATGTTATAATTTCTAATGCTTTGCCAAACCCAAGTCAGGCTTGTTAAAGCATATTATGAAATATAATTATTTTTTTACAGTTGACGAATAATTGCTGTAACTGTATCATGGTTTCTTAATTATTGCTCCCTTATTTTGGACTTGCATGCTCTCCAATGTTTAATTAAAGTGTTTTCCTTACCTAATTCAAAAGAAAAATATTAAATTTTTTTTTTGTCAATATTATTTTTCATTGCTAGTAACATAGATTTTATTGTCAGAAAAGAACCGATTGGCCCATCAAGGCTGCCCTATTTTTTTCCCCTGCCTATTACTGCACCACATACCTTGTTTATTTATTTATTTATTTATTTATTTATTTGTTTGTTTGTTTGTTTTTGTTAACCGGGTAAGGCACACTAGACAGCCAAGTGCCTATTTTCAGGTGCGACCCAGGAGGGTTACATAGGTAGAAGCATACAAGAACAGTGAAAGGAGTCAATTACATACAGTGGGATAAACAGGTTTAACAGGAATTGGATAGGCAGCTGACAGTATAAGTCAAATTTAGCATACAAGAGAATAACAGACATAACCTGGAATGAATAGGTAGCAAGACAGCGTTAGAGTTGATTAGCACATGATACATACAATTATGGAACATACATGACGATTGTGGAACATACATGGTGAGCATGGCAGTGAGCAGCAAAATACATAACAGGTACTGTTAGTGCAAACAGAAGTAAGTGCCAGCGGGGAGGCAGTGACAAAAAGGGAGGTAGCACTGGGGTGGGAGTGGGGTGTCTAGATGGGCGGGTGAATCCTTAGGGAGGAAGGGGTATGGAGAGAGAATAGTGAGCGGATGTCCAGTACTGGATTCACTACCAATACTGGAGGGTAAGTGCAGTGGACGCTAAGACCCCTCAGTATACCAGTCGCTAGGTGAACTACAAGTTACAGGGACATGTGGAGGATGATTTCAGGAAGTTCCAAAGGGAGGTTTTGAAGCAGGGATGGGCAGAGGAGGACCAGGTGAGGGTTGGAAGCGAGTTCCAAATTTTTGGGGCATAGGTGGTGAAGGCCCGATCCCCATAAGGGAGAGGGTTCTAGGAACCGGGCGATCCAGTGCTGCCCTCGACCTGAGATGATAGGATGGGGGGCCAGTGTTGAGTGGAGGGGCGAGGGCAGAAGGGGTGGCTGATCTGACGATGTCGATGAAATTCCCAAGCACAAAGGTGCGGTGCTTCTCTGGAGGGAGCCACTCCAGATGTGTGTAGAGATCACAGTGGTGCATGAGGGGAGGGGCAGAGAGTGCAAAGCGGCAGATGTTATTGTAGGCAGTGTCCCATTTCTGGAGGCTAGATTTGGGTACAGGGGCAAAGGTTACCAGCCCATAGCAGAGTGTAGGGAGGAGGACCCCTCTGGCTAGGGCCACATGAGCTGCTGGAGTTAAGCAGTTTTTGGCTCTGTAAGCGAGGCCGAGCTTACCATTAATAGCCTTGCAGACATTCCGAATGTGCTGGGTAAGATCAAGATGCGGGTCCAGAGTGATGCCCAGGTACTTGACTGCGGCCACTGTCTGCAGGGGGGAGCTGTCAGCCCCAAATATTTGAAGGGGAGTAATGCAGGATTTAGTCTTGTTCTGTGAACCAAAAAGCATGGCTTGGGTTTTGTTAAGGTTGATGGTGAGTCTATGTTCCACCAACCAGGACTGAATATGCTTGAAGTCAGTATTTAGTTGGGAGTTAATGGTGGCGATGTCCCGGGCACTGGCCAGGATGACAAGGTCATCTGCATACAGGGTAGTATGCCCATGGACAGTGATGGATGGATGTTCGTTATTGAAGAGGGAGAATATGGTAGGGCCAAGGACAGAACCCTGGGGGACCCCGCAGTGGACAGGAGAGAGGTTGGAGAGGGTCTGATTAAAGTTGGTGAACTGCTGCCTGCCGGAGAGGTAGTTGAGGAACCACGCATGGGCAGGGGGGGAGAAACCAAGGGATAAGAGAGTGGAGCTGAGTAGTGAGTGATCGACCCTATCGAAGGCTTTGGAGATATCCACAAAGATGGCTCCAGTAAGGTTGCCCTGATCGGCAGCAGTTCTGATAGTCGAGGTGACTACAGCGAGGGTGGTGGACGTGCTATGCCCTTTCCTGAACCCATGTTGTGCTGGAGAGAGGAGGTTGTGGTTCTGTATGTACTGGGATAGTTGGGAGGCCACAACTTTCTCAAGAATCTTGGAGGCAGCAGACAGTATGGCAATGGGTTGATAGTTCAGGGGATCCTTGGGGTTTCCTTGTTTTAGGACTGGGACAAGCTTCGCCACTTTCCAGATATCTGGGATGATCCCGGAGTTAAGGGAGGCATTGAAGATGTGCATGACGGGCCTGGCAAGGAGGTGGGCCCCTAGTCTGAGCAGTTTTGGCTCAAGGTTGTCATGCCCCACCCCGCTGTGAGGGGAGAGGCTGGCGAGGAGCTTCTGGATCTCGTTGACAGACACTTGTTGTAGGTAGAGGGGTGGTCAGGAGTTGGGTCCAGCAGGTGGGGAGTCAGGGGACTTGGGGGCAGTGGACAGGGAAGGTGGGGCAGACAGTTAGGAGAACATGGCGTTAAAGGTATTTGAGATAGTATGGGGGTTATTACAGCTGACTCCGCCAATGAGTAAGTCAGTGACTTGCACTCTGGAAGACCCACCAACCATGCTTCTGATATTCTGCCAGAGACTCCTCGGGTTGCTGGCTGAGGAGAACAGGGCAGATTGGCAGAACTCACTTTTTTGCAGAGCGGATGGCTTTTTTGCATAAGTTTCTGAGGGTCCTGTAAGCAAGGAGATCAGTGTTGCTTTGGGATGCCTTGTCGGTCTCCCAGTATTTGTCCCTGAGTTTCATAAGGGAGAATAGGCCCCCATGAAGCCATTTGGTAACGGCACCCCTCACTCACCTCCTAGTGAGGGGAGCGTGTTTGTTCTGCACGGGGATGAATTTAGTAAAGAATTCATCCAGGGCTCATGCTGGGTCATTTAGGGCAGTGACCCCTGACCAGTCAACTAGTGTGAGGTCTGAGAGGAAGTGATGTGTGTTAAACTTGGAGTAATCCCTCATCTGGATCATTTTACTGGGGATTTTAGTCTGTGAGATGCCCCATGTGCAGAAGATAGGCGAGTGGTCAGAGAGGGCATCAGGGAGGATACCTGAGAATGTGATCCTATCTGGTCTGTTGGTCAGGATCCAGTCAATTAGAGACCCTTTAGCCCCCTGGGAGGAGAGCCTGGTAGGCTCAATGATGATCTGGCTTAGGCAAGACCTGAGAGCAGTGGCTCATATAATTTGCGGTTGGATCCCAACCAGTCTAGGTTGAAATCACCTATGATGAGGATTTCATTGGGACCCACTTTGTCACTAGTATTGTGGAGAAGTGAGGAGAGTCCTGGCAGTCCACCCTTAGGTGGGTTGTAGGTGCATATCAGGTGTAATTTCTTTGTGTGCCCAAGCAGGAGAAGGGCGTGCAGGAACTCACTTGAGGGGGAGGAGTTTGGTGGGTGATCGATGGTGGACACATTAAGGTGCACTTTGTAATAGAGTAGCACCCGCCACCCCATTTGTTACCCACACAATCACGTCTGATGTGGCTGTACCCCGGGAGGGTGCATGTGTCATCAGGAATATGGGGCTTCAGCCAAGTTTCCGAGATACCCAAGATATCCGGATTGTAGTGGGCAACCCAAGCAGTAAGTTCTGCCAGGTTGGCTAAAAGGCTGCAAACATTTAGGTGGGCAATTTTTAGCCCTTTTGAGGAGAGCCAAGCAGGGGGTGATTTGGGAGAAGGCAGGAAGACAGGCTGGCTTGTAAGGGTGTCCGTGCCCCCGGAGGGTCTGGTGGGGAGGGGAAGAGGAACAGTCATGATGAGAGTTGAGAGTTGGTGAAAAAGAACTGCCTGTTGGGGCAGGGGCCAAGGGGCTACCAAAAGGATAGCCAAGGGGCAAGAGCTAAGGAGGAGCAGGGGGCAATGTAGAGGCAGGGATATAGCACTAATAGGGATGCTTAGAGTGAGACAGAAAAAAAACAAACAGAGCAGGGCATTGTAGATAGGTCACAGGGTGGCAGCAGGGTCAGAAAGAAAAAAGAAAAAGACATGAGATAAGATGTTGTAAATAAGTCACAGGGTGGCAGCAGCGTCGGAAAGAAAAAAGAAAAAAAAGACATGTTCGGTCACCTCCCTCCCCCTCTCCTCTACTTGTTATGCCCCTATGCCCTGCTGATGTTGCAACCACCCTTCAGCTTGACTTCCACCAGGTTCAGTTATGGTTTGCTTCACATCAACTATTCCTAAATGCCAAAAAGACTGTCTCTATGATCTTTGGCACTAGGCAGAGACTCTCTAGGCTCCACCCTTTACCGTCTTTCCATACCCTTGATGGGACAATATTAGGGGACATCTCCTCATTCAGATATCTTGGGGTTTGGTTGAACCAACACCTCAACTTCTCTGGCCACATTGACGCCATCCTGAAAAAATTGCTCCCCAAGCTTGGTGCCTTATTCAGGAACCGTAGTTGCATCCCTCCTACAGTGCGACAAGAACTAGTCCAGATGATGATCCTTCCCATTTTTGACTACTGTGATGTAGTCTATGGTGCCACTTCCAAATCCTCCCTAACCAGACTGAACACTCTATTTAACTCCTTCTGTCAATTTGCCCTTGATGCTCCATCACGCACTCATCACTGTGACCTCTACCACACCATTTCCCTTCCCCTTCCTCTGCTTGCCAACAGGCACCTCACTCATTGTGCCAAACTCACTTCTAAATTTTGGTTAGGAGAACTTCCCTCCTACCTCTCATGTTTGCTCTCTCCCCCGCCTCCCCCCTCCCATTTCTCTCAGATCCTCTGTCACTCGCACTTTGTTGGTCCCCCGTTGTACCACTCTCATCAGTCAGTCAGGCTTTACCCATCATTTCCCTCAAATCTGGAACTCCCTCCCCCACCCAAAAACGGCACTCCTCCTCCTCTTCCCACTTCCTTGCCTCTGCCTTACATAACTTTCTCTCATCTAAATGCTCCTGCTTTTACCCTCCTTAACTGTCCTTCTATGCCTCTGTTCTTCTCCATGACTCACATCACCTATTAAACCTTTCACCCTCCAGCCTGTGTCTCAGCATGCTCTCCTCCCCTTTCACCACTATGTACTATGTTCTGCAGATATGCCACTTGTAATTAAATGCATATTTCACAGGTATGATATATTTAATTATATGTTATAAATGCAACTGAATGATTATTTATGATATTTTTTTAACTGTCTTGTTACAAATGTAATTGAATATTTAATTTCTTGTATGTTTTAAATGTTGAAATGTATGTCTAATTTTTCATCCAATAGTCCCCCCCCCCCAGGTTGTACTGGGAGATGAGCAATTTGTTGTTCAGTGGGCCTTCCTGGTGAAACATTTCAATAAATAAAATAAATATGCCTATCCCATTCATGCTTGGAGCTTCCCCACCACCTCTTCTGGCTTGTTGTTCCAGGCATCCACCACCCCTTCTGAAGTATTATTTTCCTCACATCCCTCTTAAACTCCACCCTAAGCTTCATTGCACCCCCTGTGTTCTAATGCTCCTGCTCTTCTGAAAGAGACTCCCCTCCTGCACCTTGTTCACCCACGTAAGGTACTTCTAGATCTCGGTCATGTCCCCTCACCTCTTGTTCTCCTCTCTGGGAGTAAGTGCTGTGCTCCTGCAGCCCCTCCTAGTACGGTTTCTCTTGCAACCACTGAACAATTTTGTTAGCCCTCCTCTGGACCGCCTCACCTCCACCCTGTCAATGTCCTTGCAGAGGTACAGCCTCCAGAACTGGACACAGTACTCTAGTTGGGTCTCACTAGTGAGTGACACAGTGTACTCCAGCATCCCACAAGCCCTACCCAGTGCCTTGCCACACTGCTGTGCCACCTTGAGGTCATCAGATATGATTACCCCAAGGTACCTCTCTTTCTTGGTGACTGTAAGTATTTCTCCCCAAATCTTATACACAGCCCCTGGGATTTCCCATCCCAAGTGCATGACTTTGCACTTTTTGGTTCTAAAACCTAGCTGCTATATCCTAGACCATTCGTCTATTTTCCCCAGATCACTTTGCATTCCCTCCACCCACTTCTAAGTGTCCACACTGTTGCAGATTTTTGTGTCATCCACACAGAGACATAAAGTCCCTCATCAATGTCTCCTATGAAGACATTGAAGAGAACCAGACCCAGTACTGATTCCTGTGATACTCCACTGGTCACTCTCTCGTCCTCCAAGTGACTGCCATTTATCACTATCCTCTGCCTCCTCTCCATCAACCAGTTTGAAACTCAGCATACCACCTTCTTTTCCAACTCCCAGGTTGCTAAGTTTCTTTATTAGCCTCCTGTGTGGCACAGTGTCAAAGGCCTTACTGAAGTTCATATGGGCCACATCCACTGCCCTCCCTTGATCCACATCCCTAGTCATCCAGTCAAAGAAATCTATGAGATTCATCTGACATGACCTCACACCTGTGAAACTATGCTGCAAGTAGTCTTGCAGCCCATTTGCCTCCAGGTACCCCATCAGCCTCTCCTTTAGCAGGGTCTCCATTAATTTCCCCACCACTGATGCAAGACTGACTGGCATAAATTGCTGGTCTCCTCCATGCTGCTGCTGTTGTGCAAAGGGACCACACTGGCCCTCCTCCAGTCCTCTGGAACCACCCCCATCTCCAGTGAGGTGCTGAATAGTATTGCCAGAGGGGCAGCTAGTACTGTGCTCAGTTCTTTCATCATCTTGTTCTTCTTAAGAGGACTCTAATCCCCTTGGGAGTCTGTTCTCTGGGAATGGACTTGTGTCCCTTCCCCCTTGTGCCTGCTGATACATGTTAGTCCATTACCCCCTCCACTGTAAAGACTAAGCAAAAGTACTCATTTCAAATTTTAGCTTTTTCTTGATATTCTTCTGCACAGTCCCACCACTCTCCTGATCTTCGCTATCCCACCCCTTGCTTTCCTCTTTTACTCACCTACCTGAAGAAAGTCTTATCCCTTTTTTGAACTCCTTGGAGAGTCTCTGCTCTGTTTGTGCCTTAGCTGCCCTCACCCTCCTTCCTGCCTCCCTTTGTTTTTCTAGATATATTTCCCTGTCCCCTCCTTCTGAGTCTTCATGTGCTTCTTTAAAGATGTTTTTTTCCCATTACCGCTTTAGGCAACTCCTTTGAGGACTATAGTGGCCTCTTCCTTCTTCTACCCTTGCTTACTTCCTTCAAACAACTTGCTGTTACCTTGGTTATTCTGTCCTTGATCCTTTTCCATTGTATGTCCACTCCCCCCAAGGAATTCCCCCCCTTTCAAGGTATTTACTGAGGCAGTTAGTGATGTCTTTAAAATCTGCCCTCTTGAAGTCCAGGACCCTCATCCTGGTGGTTTTTCTCTTGCCCAGTCTGCATGCTAAAGCACACCATACAATGTATACTATCAAACCGCATAACGTTTCTCACCTGCTCCATGGTAAAAAAAAATCTTCCTTGGCCTTGCACCTTCTGGGGTCTCAACTCTGTTATAACACCGAATTAACAAATGGTGCCTTAGGAGATCCACGCTACAGCTGCTGAAAGTCCCCCATTGTCACACTTCACAGGGACAGTGCTCTTTTGCTTATCGAGCACCACTCTGGTTCAATGGCCTCAGCTCAACCATCTCCTCTGCCCCAACAATTGGTATGTTTAAAACTAGGCTCTGGGACTATCTCACTACCAACAGCTCCTGTGACTGCCCAACTTAACCTTGTTTCTCCACTTCCCTTTCTGCTCTAGTTGTCCCCTCCTCACTGGATTCTACTCTCACATCTTGGTATACCCAATGCTGCACTTTTCACCCTCTCCCCACCCTTCCTACATTCCTTCTCCCCTCCCTCTTCCCTCTCCCTATGACTCTGGCACTTCTTATCTGTTGTCTATTTTCTCTGACAAATGCCGCTGGCTGCCTTGTTACAATGCTACCCTTGAATTGTATTAATCTGTACTCTGTTTGCAATGTCCACATTGTTGTAATGTCTGTCTTCATGTTCCCCATAATTTGTATTTCTCTGATGTGGAACCTTTGTAAAAGAGTCAAGGCTCAAAGGTATTTGTAATCATAGACTTGATAAACAAATAAAATACAATGATCACTTGTACCCTGGGGGTTACCCACTGTGACATCTGCAATGCTGTTCCTATTTATAAGTACCAGGTCCAGCAATATCCCATCTCTAGTGGGTTACATAACCAGCTGCCTGAGAAATGCCCTCTGCAGGGAATCAGGGATGACCCTGTTTATTGATGTAGCTACAGACAGAATTCTCCAGTCTACATCTGGCAGATTCAAGTCTCCCATTATCAATGCTTCCTCTTCACTTGCTATAATGCCAGTGGTCTCCCCAAAAACCTTGTCTAACTCCTGCCCCTGTGTTGGTAGTCTGTATACTATGCTCATGCAGATGAAGTCCCTGGATCCTGAATCGAAGCAAAAAGAACCTCCTGCCCTTCCTTCTCCCCTTGTGCCCCTGTATCTCCATAGCCCTTATACCTTCCTTCACATATAAAACAAGATCCCCCTTTCCTCCCTGTCCAGTCTTTCCAGAACATGGTGCAACCTGGAAAGGCTACATACCAGCTGTGGTTGTTGATGCACTATGATTCCATTATAACCTCCAGCTGCTCCTCTGCAATGGTTGCCTCATGATCAGGAATTTTATTTCCCAGGCTCCTTATGTTGGTACACATGGCTCTCCAGTCCTTTTGTCCCTGCTTCTCCCTATGTTGCCCTTTCTTCCCGAGTCCATCATTCACCCTTCCCTGGTCCAGGGTACTGTCTCCCCCTTTTACATCCTCCCTCTGCCCACCATCCTTTACTCTTTTCTCAGCCTTGGATCCAGCTCCTGACCCTCCTGTCATTTCCTCCCACTTATCCCTACACCCATCTACCCCTGAAGAATTCAGTTCCCCTGGGCTTCTCCTCTCTGCTGCTCCATTTTCTAGGGGAGGCATCAACTGCCTCCCTCATTCCTTCTTCCTCCTCTTTGGTTAGTTTAAATACCCTTTAAAGTAGCATTTAAACCTTCCACCTAGGACTGGTGTTCCCCTCCTAGTTGGATGGAGGTCATCTCCTTTGTACAGACCTCTATCCCCCCAGTCATGACCTCAATCTCCAATGTAGCCAAAATCCTCCTCCCTGCACCATGCCTTCAACCAGTCATTGAAGACCCTGGTGTGGTGTTCCCTAGTCCCCCCCCAGCTGTATACAGTTAGCACCTCAGTAAAGCCACTGTGTGAGCTACTTGGTTCAGGTCCCTCCCCAGCCCCCTAAACCTCTCCTGTACCACCTCTGCTGCATACCTTGCCAGGTCATCTGTACCCAAATGGACAATGATATTCTCTTTTTAAATCTCCAGATGGCCAATAACATCTAGCACCCCTTTCTGTCCTGCAGCCCTAGCGATCTTAAAGATCCTCTCTCTCTGTCCCACCATGCACAGGCAGCATATAGGCACCTCACCTCCCTCTTCCCCTCCTGCCTTGCTCCCAAATCTACCCCATAACAATTAAGTACCCCAGCAGAAGCTGCTTCCTCTTCTGCTGGTGTCCTCTGCCTTGCACCTTGAGGCCTCACCTAGGGAGGACCCTCACATGCTCCCTGGCCACTACCATGGGTGCCTCCTCTTGGCAGTTCAGTGCTGGAGTGGTGAATGAGATGTGTAGTGGCACTGGCTGAGGGCTGTGTTCCTGTTCCACCACCCCCATCCTCCTGGAGTATTCCACAGTCTAGCTGGCCTTTCTCTTTGGTACCCTCTGGAGTAATGGTGCTAGGCATAGTGGCCCCTGGGTGGGAAAAAAGGTCCCATGAGTCCTAGCCAGTTCACCCCAGAGTCTAGTGACCTCCTTCCTCAGCCAAGAGAGGTACACACATATGGGGCAGCACCTCTGTCTCCAGAAGGTGTCCCTGAAGATTGCTGCCTCACAGTCACTGCACTGCTTAATATATATGATACTTGATTTTCCTACTGCTTTTAAAAAACATAAAATTACATTATATTTTTCTTTAACATTACAGATGAAGTACATTATATAATGCACTTTAACACCATTTATGAAATGGGTAAAGTAAATTTTTTACCATGAGAGAAGGATTTCAGTCACATGACCATGTGTTAATATAGCTCAATACACTGCAGCTTTCAAATAGCTAACAACCCTGACTCTGTTGCCTAAAACACCATTTTATTAGTGCAGTAACACACTCCAAACTGTACAGTAATCTTAATTGACACACTTCCAGGGCATTTAAAGGAGACAGAAAATTATTTTTGATGTGCAATTGCTCATAATGCTCTTTTTGTTAGAAATTATATTCAGCCCCCCCCAAAGATCCATTTTTTTAAAAAGATAAACCTATAACCTATGGTTTGTATTGTTTTCTTGCATAGACTAGGGCTGGGTGAACTGTTCCGTGGGAGAGCCGGACCCCTGGATCGAACCTGCAATCCATGGACCCAGATAAATATGGACTTCGCCATAGAAGTCTGGTTCCGGGTCTGTGGAGATGCCATTTCTGTGATTTTGTTATCTGTTGCCATGGGTATTCCATCAGCATGTACAGGTTGCTGGTGGTATCCAATCAGGCAACACATGGTGACTTGATGCACTCATGGTATATAACTGTGCTGAGTGCATAACGTGGTTCCAGATGAGCGAAGAGGACCAGAGAAGCAGGAGCTGCACTCAGCAGAGCCAGGCAGCCAGCAGAGAGATCCTCAAACAAAAGCACCAAAACCCCCAAAATGCATGAGAAATATATGAACCAGAGGGGAGGGAAGAGAGTAAATTAGGGAGAGTGAGAGAAAGGAGGAGGAGAGAAACCAATCATCAGGGGTGGCTGAAGGTGGGTCTGGGAATCAGGACTGGGAAGATAATGGTGGCCTGGGTTGCTACCGGGGGGATGCAAATTAAGGCAATGTGGCAGTTCTGTGTAACTGTATGTATGAGCAAGGGCAGGCTGGCAAAATCTTTGACTTGTGCCATTCCAGATCCAGAGGAGAGAGGGAGAGACTACTGGGGGCCCAACAGAGATTTTACAGTTACAGAAAATCCCAAATGAAAGTTTTTTTTCTTTTCTTGGCCTCAGACAGTGTAGCAGTGTGTACATGAGAAAAGGCAGGCTTGCAAAATCTTTGACTTGTGCCATTCCAGATCCAGAGGAGAGAGGGAGAGTCTACTGGAAGTCAAAGAGAAATTTTAGTTACAGAAAATCCCAAATAATTTGTTTTTCCTGGCTTCAGTGTGGCTGTGTGTATGGGGCAAAGGCAGCAGGGTGGCAAAATAAATCTTTGATTTGTGCCATCTAATCATGAATCACAATCACTTGTTAACATTCATTCATGATCTCATTCAGAGGGGATAGAGAGAGAGAGAGACACTGTTGGGGGGGGGCTGATGATAAATGTAACAGTCCCAGAAATCCCAAATAACATTTATTTTTCTGGTTTCAGTGTGGCTGTGTGCACAGGGCAAGGGCAGCAGGGTGGCAAAATAAATCTTTGACTTCTGACATTCAGAGGGGGGAGAGAGAGAGAGAGAGAGAGAGACTGCAGGGTGGCCCACAATAAATATAACAGTCCCAGAAATTCCAAATAATTTTTTCCCTTGCTTCAATGTGGCTGTGTATACAAGGCAAGGGCAGAAGGCTGGCAAAATAAATCTTTGACTTGTGCCATCCAATCATAATCACTTGTTAATGTTTATTCATGATTTCATGTATTAAAGAAAAAATGCTGTTCGGACAAACAACATACAAGTTGATGCACCTGTGCTGCTGGCTGCGGGTGGCCCAGGGGATAAAATCTGACTTTGTGACTCATAGCAGGTTGTTTACACTACAACACAAGTAAAGTACTGCTACACAGAAGTGTCATCATCATCATCACTCGTTGCCCATAATTCCTCCTTATTATCATTAGTTTTATAGTTTATTGTATTATGTTATGTATAAGCATTAACCAGCCCCAGTGTGGTACTATGCTGTGTGCAGCTATGCACCAGATGTGCCTGCATCACCAATTCAAATTCTGAGGCACACTTAACAGTTGCTGAATTTGGTCACTTAACAGTAACTGTACTGTAGGAGTCAGTCAGGTAATCTTGGAAGGAAGTAGTGGTGGACTAATGTGCTGTCGGTGTGCTGTGTACGGTCATGAGTCACAACAGTAAATTTGTCCCTGGTCTGTGGGTGTGGGTGGGAATCATTAGAAGGACATGTTAGTTAGCGAGATTTTAGTTTTTTTTACAGGCTAGAATACTAATGATATAGGTATTTGCATCTGTCTGTCTCTCTCTCTGTCTCTGTCACTCTCCCAGCACACTCATGCCACGGACCTGAGCAGGATATGCCACCATTACAGGCCAGCAATGAAGGGGCTACTAGTGAGTGATTGCTTTTTTATTTAGCAGTTTTACATTAATTTTTATACAAATAATCCATTAAACTATTTCCTTTGGGCCTCTGTGTCAAATGTGCCCGATATGCATTTTTTCACATTTTTTCAAATATTTGTCAATAAATCAGAACTAATCAGAACAAATCAGAACTTCACAGTGTTATAGTTCTCATTTAACAAGGGTCAGAACTTTACTGAGTTCTCCCAGTCCTAGTATAGACGGTACGGGGTCATAATGCTGCAAGACATTATGACGCATGCAAAAATTGTGCTGCCAATACAGCATGATTTCTTGCATGTGACATAATTTTTTTTTTTTTTGTGGGGGGCTCTGATCCATGCACTCCCACATTATGGGGGGCTGTGCCCCCAAACCCCCCATAAGGATTCAACACCAAATTGCACAAAAGTTGGAAAAAAAATAAACCTTTCTGGGACCAGGAATCAAACCCAGTCCCAGACACAGCATCTGGGTGCCTTGCTGCAGTGGCTCAGTCCATTCAGCCACAGCAGCTGCCCAGCAGAACTCCATACCAGCAGAGGTCTTATCCTCTGCCTGGGATAGTGCAGGTGGTGCAATACTGTGTACAGCAGTGTTCGTGGTATTGCACTACTCACTGTCTCATACAGAATTATTCCGGGTTAGCGCTAATGTCATACGCTTATTAGTGTACAACATTATGATAGGAGTATAGACAACATTCGATGCAGTTCCTTTCATGGAACCAGGAGCACAGTGTACAGTTTTAACTTTAATTCGGGTACAGTTAAATAGAGACCATACACTGTGTGTGAATATAAATTCTGAAAATAGGAATTTGGCAAACAGAGATATATTCACAAAAATGCCCTGTCCCCCTAAAGGCACAATGCAACATCTGGGGCATGTGTTAATTAGCCTAATGCCCACCTTCTTGTGGTTTAATGTTTATATGATATATCTCACCCTGCCCTGGTGACAAAAGTCAGATCCACAATACTGGATAGGAGGAGTATGGTTATTTCTGGAAACAACCTTGCTCAGTTCTATATGTGATCATTCCCCATTTCTCCTGCTTGTATTGTAGTCTTTGTACTGCAATGATAGGCAAGGCAAGGCAAGGCAAATTTTATTTCTAGGATGCCTGATCCCTAAGGCTCTGGGCACCTTACATTAAAACAGGGTAAGCAGAAACAGTACAACTCTTTAAAACAAAATGTAAACAAAATTATTTAAAACAGTCATTAAACTTCAGAATATCCATACAAAAAATAGGCCTAATGCTCAACTGACTCAAGTCACTAATCGTCAAAAAATGTTCAAATATTGATTAGTTTTGCTTTGGTTGAAATGTTCATGAGCAAATAAGTTAGTTGCTAATCCCTTATAGAACAACCAACTGTGAAGTAATTCTTAATCTTTTTGACAGTTAGTCATCATTAATCTGTCTCCTACTTAATGATTAACTAATCCTCATTAACTGAGTATTAGCTTGCCATTTGTTATACCTTGAGATGCAATTGATCTGTTATTATCGATAAACACTCTCAATATTTTGAGCATTAGTTGATAATGACATCTATCCAACATCTATAATGCATAGTTATTGGTTAAGAATAACCCAATTTATCACCATTTTCCAAAATCCATTCTGCAATCTTTCCAGGTTCATCAGAATGACACCACATTGCCCTACCCCCCCCATGCTCATGCACTTGATTGCACCAGTGGGGGTCCTTATTCTTATGGATGAGCTGGGGGGTTGGTGTTCATGATTTTATTGGGCTCCCCAGCATGTATCTGGTTTCCATCAAAGAATTTTGTATCTGCAGGGGTTTGAGTGCTAACACAGACACTCACACACACACACACACACACACACACACATATATGTATTAAGACAATCTAGGGCCCTAGGCCTAAGAGAAATTTGGGTCGCCCCTCACCACAACCATGCCTCTTTGCCATGACTGTGTCCCTTTACCGTGATGGCACCCCTTGGCCATTGCATATCAGTAATTGAAACTTGAAAAAAAACCTCTTACTGCCCTAAAAAGTGGCATACAACATAAATAACCTATCTAAAATGCTTCAGAATTAATGAAACTAATAATATCAATATGGAAAATAATAATCTGAGTTTTGATCATTTAGAGAAAACAATTATTAACTGGCCCAGTAAAAATAAGTTTTTGAGTGTGAAATGTCATGATTTTTATTTCTCCAAAGACCCCCCCCCAATCACACATGTGTGCACTCACAGTGTGTGTGCTATCATTTTGTCATGTCAGGTAGTATGAACCAGGATGTGGGAATTTTGTCGGGTAGTGTAGGGGCCTATCTCTAAAATAGACCAGATTTTGGGTGATGTAGAAGTTTAGCTGGTGGTTACTAGAGGAGTCGGGAACTTTAAAGATTATGGGCTTGATTTTCAAAATGAAAACCTTGATGCAAGGTGCTTGTGCTAAACACATATGACAGAAGGGGCACCTTGTGTCAACGTTTGTAGCTATCCTGATTTTCAAATGCTGGCTACGTTGAAATCAGGATGCTGTGCACCAAAACCACCCTGCACCATCCATGGAGCAGAAGCACCCCTGTGCCAGGTCGTAAGGGTGATTGTGCCATGGTAGGGCTAAACCAACCCCTTTTTTGCAATTCCAGAAGCCCTGTTGAGGTTGCAAGAAGGGGTTCAGGTTAGACTGGCCAGGAGCTGGTCTAAGAGCTCTGTGCCACTGCCTGGCAGAACAGCGAGTGGGGTCTGGGACTTCAAAGATGGGGACCAGGGGGCCACTGGACAGTGGGGGTGCCATAGGGTATGATGGGGGCACAGCAGCAGTGAGAGGGAGCTGAGGAGGAAGTTGGCAGAGGTGAATTATGGAGTATCATGCAGCCACTCAGACTGGATGGGGTGGGGGGGTTGGCACAGCCACACAATCATGACCTGAATCCCAGGTGGAAGCAGCCCTGGCTCCTGTCCCACAGGTCCCACAGTCTTTGGAAGTATAGTCAGGCATCTGCAATTGCCATGCAGAGGGGCTGTGTAGTAGGGGAATGTCATGGTGCCCAGGACACGTATCTGTTCACCATATGCACCATGCAACTTGCACCCTCTGCCATCCACCCCATGTAGGGGACTGTGGGTCCTCTTGGGTGGGTGACAGGTCTGCTTCCACCTGGAGTCCAGGTCATGATGGTGTGGCCATGCGAACCCCCCATCTGATCTGCTCAGCTGTGTGCTACTCTGTATGGCACTTCCAGAGGTGTCTCCTCTGCTCCTTCTCACTGCTACTATGCCTCCGTCATCCACAGCTGGGGCTGGCAGTATAACCTTGTGGTTAAAGTAATGAGCTAGGAATGAGCTTAGTATATCCAACAGACCAGGGTCTGATTCCCACAACCTCCACTTGCATACTGTGTGGCTCTGAGCAAGTCATTTAACCACCCCAGTGCTCCTGGGTTGCATCTGAAAACAAGCACTTGTGCCAAGTGGGCCTTACCTGCTTATCAAAGAATAAAACAAAAATAAAAAAAAATCATGTCCTATGGCACTCCCACTATTCCAGTGGCTCCAGTCCCCACTTTCTAGCCAGATTAACCCCCCACCTCCACAGCTCATCTAGGCTTGTGCCAGGCGGGAGTGTGGTTGATGAATCCCTCCGTCAAACCCTGCAGGTGTGCTACATGTTTGATGCAACCCTGTATCTGTAGCAATTCTCAGGTCTTTGACACAGGGACTCCCCAATTTTTATAAAATAGGGCACAGTGTCCTTGATGCACCTTAAGTTTGCTGCAGCCCTAGATCACTGCAAACTGTGGTGATCTAAGGGCTCTCTGAAAATCAATCCCTATATTGCAAAGCAAGTGATTGTTGGAAGAAATCATTCCATTGATCAAATATTTCTGTTATTGATAAGTAAGCCAGGTTCAATAAATGGCAAGATGTACTGATGAGAATCTAGAAATACTGTATATTCATTTGTTCACCCTGAAAACACAGGTATATGAAGGTCAGGACTTCAATCTGAGTGAGATGAGGGAATTAAAAAGAGTACAATTTTTAATTGTACCATTGAAATGCAGTGTAGATTTCTTAATTTTAGGAGTGAGATTAATTATAAAGCATACACACTGAATTACGCTGTATCTGTTATATTTAAGAGTAAGACTTGATTGTAAGTGGGGAATCTAATGAGGGGTGGGAGACAAAGCAAAGGAAATGGGCCTGTTCACACCTTAATGGTCAGCCTGGCTGGGGTCCCCTGAAGCTATTGGCTGCACTTAACAGCTGATCAGGGAGGTGAGAGTCATGTCACAGATGAGCCGCTGCCTTGCTCAGATTGCTCCGTGGCTGAGTCCTTTACAAATAAAATGCAGCTGAGAAAGAAAAGGGTATATAGTAAATATATTTTTGTATTATATATATAGCAGTATACAGTATAGCACAGTGGTTTAAGGCTAGGAGTGGCAAATCTGGTGACATCCAGCAGACCAGACCTTATTTGTTTCATGGAGGTTGTGGAGAGGGATAGTATTATGGGGAATCTAGTAGAAATGTTAACTATTGCAACAGAGATGTACTGTGTTATTAAACTGTGTTACAACACTGTGTTTTCTTATGTGATTAATATAAATATTGGGTAAGATGGAAGTCACCAGTTGCCTGATTTGTAAATCAGTCAGCTGGCACTGTATGTGTGGTTTGTCATGAGATTTGCCCATGACTAAAAGTGCATGTTAGCCAATCAGAATGTCACATTCTCAGTGCATATTGTAGAATTCCCTATACAGCATAGTTACCTAGCCTTTAATGTGTGTGTGTGTGTAGGGCTGGATTAAGGAACAGACAGCAAAGGCACAGGCCAAGAGCCCCAGACTGCCGGGGGCCCTTAGTGATCCCCAAAATATTTTTTTTCTTTTTTTTTTGTGAATGTGTGGTGTCCAACTATAGATCTCTGGATCTGGAAAGTTTTGTTCCATTGAGATGTACAGTTGCAGAGCACAGGAGTGAGAAAAATTTGAAAAATCCTCAACTTTTGTGCAATTCTCTGTCAGGCTCCAGAGAGCAAACAGTATGTGTGTCTGGCTTCAGATGTGCATTTGTAGATGTGATCTGGGTCCAGGTGGTGCCTTTTGAAGATTTGGTGAAAAAATATTAATCCATTCAAAAGTTATGGAAGTTTTTCATGTCCCATTTTAGCCATTGGCAAAATTTATATGGGCGACATGAAAATTTTCTTGAAATAATTTTTGTTTTTGTGTTCTGCATTTTTGTTTTCATGCTGCCGCCATCTTGTTTTCAGTTAGCAAGAGACAAAAAACATTGTAAACTGAAAAAGAGTGCCTCTTGCTAAATACTAACACTTGTGTTTACCTATACAGGAATTTAGTAACTTGCCCCGGCATCAGTTTTTGTGTAGGTAGTCTGGAAATATGTTTTAAACAATGTTTCTACCATTTTGCCATTTTGTTTTCACGGAAATATTTTTTGTGTGTGTGATAATTAGCCATGCACAAAATAAAAGGTGGCTTGACAACATATTTTTGTGCTTGATAAAATTTTATTATGAGGTACAGAGGTGTCCTGAAAACAATGCTCAAAAACATTGTCCCATGTGTGGTTTTCTTTGTCGCTTTATTGTGCCAAGGTGGATTATGCTTTTGGACTGAAATTTGCAGGGTGGCAAGCCCTGGTCCCACATATGTGCCTTTTGGTGGTTTGGTCCCAAAACATTCAACGGCCCCATAGTTTTTTTTTTTTTATCAACTCTCTTTCTCTTTCAACCAGGACATCTCTCAGAGATACCCTCTCGGTCTACCCCCTACTCCCCACTGTGATTTCCCCCTGGGTCCCTCACAAGACTTCCCAGCACCCTAGATCACCACCCAGGGAAGGGCCCACCTCTCCTACCTGGCAGCTCTTTCTGTGATTAAAGGGTCCATCCTGTGGGTGGATCCAGGACTGTCAGGGGGAGAATCCAGTGTTGGGGATGTGGGGCCAGACCCCTGGAGTCCACGTTGTCTTCCCTGTCTCTGGGACTTTTCTCCATAGGTTTCCCCTGTGGAGCACAGACGTGCAATGGCATCCATGAAGCTGATGCACCAATGCCTGCTGATGCTCCGGCCCTTCATACGCCTGGGCTGATTGTTCCGTTGTTGTCTGGGCCAGCACCAGGAGTCACAATGGAGTTGCACAACTCCAGATCCCTCCCAAGGAAAGGGAGAGCAGTCCTCCGGATGCTTGATCCTCCTCTCCCCTGCTGACTCCAGCAGCCTGAATCTGCTTCTGAACCCGGGTCACCAGCATGGTGCAGCATCCAGCGCCTCAACCCTTAGTGCCACCAGGCTGGCTAAGGGGCCCATAGTTAAAGCGTTCTGAAGTTAAGAAATTTCCCATAGGATAACATTGAGGAGCCCATGGCACCTTTTGGCTCCCGTATCTCGAAAACGATTTGAGATACCTATTTTTCGCTACCAGCAGCTTAGTCCACCTAAGAACATGTGGAGGTTTTGAAGTCATGATTACAACTGCAGTGGAATTTTTTCTTAGTTCCTACAGTTACTGAGATATTGCCAAATAAGTGTTACAAGGGTTCTTTTTCAGTATTGTGGGGCTGCTGTATGGCTCCGTACTTATGTGTAAGTGGGAGCGCAGGGCCCAGAGGACCTGCGTTCCCACATATGCATACCATTACACAAAAACTGGGCAATGTGAAGGGAAGGCAGGGCCTGGAGGTCCCGTGCTCCCACAAACACAAACCAGTTACCAGTTACATTACGCTTTCTCAAAAAGAAGTGAAATTCATTCCAAAAACTTTGTTAATGCATCAGTTAGGGTTTATAGCACAGTGACAAAAGTATGGAAATGTGATGTTAGGGTTACCCCACTACCACCCCACCCCCACACACCAACAGATGTCGGGGTGTGCCATGGGGTCATCATACCTAACTCTCACCTCATTCTCCTATACTGTATGTAGCATGTCAGCTTGCTTACACATAGAATAGGGTGAGAGTTAGGACTGATAACCTCATGGCACACCCAGATGTCTGTTTTTCACCAAACCTTCAAAAGGCAAATCTGTGACCCAAGGACTTTCTACCCTGAAAATTTCAGCCCATACAATATAAAGCCATTTCTAAGATCCAGGATGATGAAGAAATGTAAAAAAAATCCAGATTTTCCTGTTTTTGTAACACTTGATATCTCAGAAACTGCTTGACAAAGTCCCATCACATTTGGCAAATCAAGAGACCTACCCCTAGAGATTATGCATGCCAAATTTCATGCAAATCTGTTTAACGGTGTCAAAGTTATTAACCCTCAAAATTTGAACTTTAACATAGTAGTGCACTTCCACCCTAACTATACTGGTGCAACTGTGCCAGTATATATATATATATATATTAGAGGCAAAAAACTCCATTTAATGCATTAGTTAGGGTTGTTCCACAGCGACAAAAGTGAGGAAATTCGCTGTTAGGGTTGAAACCCTAACTCAATTCACCCCCCCAACACCACACATACACAGATACACACACACACACACACACACACACACACATGCAAGTATGGTGGAGGACCAAGTCAACACAACCAATGACAGGCATCCAGCAGCAGGTGACAGAAATAACAAACAATTGTCTAAATGTACTATGAGACTATCCCACCCTCCTGACCAGGTACTGCATGCTCAGTGGAGATCAACAGCAAAACTGAGGCCATGTACAACAAACATACACATCCCTGATTGCAGCTGCACAGCGTACCACACACTTAGTAGTTGCATGGCCTTACCACAGATGCCCCACCACACCACAACTGGTACTGTGCTGTTAGTCAATATAAATGTTGAAGGTGCATGATGACAGTTGTATAAAGGTTTTAACACTGGTAGGTATACATTAATTAAAGTACATAAATTAACTACAAGACACTAGCATGCTCAAGATAAAAGTAGTGTTACATTTAGTATGTGATTTGCATAGTAGTACATTTACTGCAGCGGTTTACTCGAGAGAGAGGCTGATGTAAGCGTGTGGAAAAGCATTGCCTGTTCAAGCGCTGTGAAATTAGTACTGCCAGTATCAGATGCAGTCTTACTGATGAAGGTGTACTGCTGATGTCATACATAGACCTTCAGTGTGTTTCAATACTAAAGATGCAGTAAGTATTCTTTGTGAGAAACAGTGTAATTGCATGGATCAAGCCAAACAACTTCTAAATATCATACACTACTGAGCCAACAATGACGTTACCTGTATCAGAGATGTATATGGGATAGATTTTCTGTAGGCACTTACTGAGTATGTTGTCCCTGATAAAGGCAATCTCATTGCATCTGTGATGCTAACTTATTCAAATGATAATACATTTACTATTGTTGCAATAAGTGATCTATACCCTTATGGACACAGTGTAATTTTTTTTAACAGTTGTTTCATACTCAGGCTGTATGCCTAAGTGTTTGGGTTTACCACACTTCTGTCACTGAGTACTATCAAAGTGATAACTATATTAATTGTGATAACAGGAATCAAATGGGTATGGTGAGATATAAACAAAATGTCTTTTAGTATTGAGTTAACTCACAATGGAGTAAGTGTACTAGGACAGCAGGGTTATTGTCTATCACTGACTCTGTCAGTTATAATCACACTAAGATTTCGATGACTGTAATGAGTCAAGTTACACTGTTCATCTTCATGAGGTTCATATTCACAGCCATTCTCCAGTAACTAGACAGTGTATGAGTGTAACTGGGTGGGACACTGTGTTACTAAAGCTGCTGCAGTTGCCTAGCAGAGAGTATCTACTCATAAAGACAATTAAGCAATAAGGCATGACCAACAGTTATGTTAAATGATCTGTTAATCACCCCTGAAGGTTTTAATGTTCAATGAGGGCATAGCTGAGTGCCACATGTTGCTAGACAGTGATAAACTGGCCATTAACATAATACCTGGGTGAGCTTATTGCTATCATCATAAACTGTTTTTAAACAACATTAAACCATGTTCATCACATATAGTTGGCTCTACATGTATGTTAAAAACTAAACATAAGGCTGTTACAATGTTTTACAGTCAATTAAACTGCATTTCTCAAACCCTTAATATAATCAGAGATGTTATACCTGTACAACTCCTTGGTTTTGCTGAACTCTGTTGCTCAGGTGGCCCACCACATGTGGTGTAGTCTGGTGTGGGCATCGGTGAGTGAGCCATACAACTACTAAGTGTGATACGTTGTGTGCAGCTACAATCAGGGATGTGTACGTTTGGTGTACATGGCCTCAGTTTTGCTGTTGATCTCCACTGAGCATGCAGTACCTGGTCAGGTGGGTGGGGATGTCTCGTAGTACATTTAGACAATTGTTTATTATTTCTGTCACCTGCTGCTGGATGTCTGTCATTGGTTGTATTGACTTGGTCCTCCCCCATACTGTGTATGTGTGTGTGTGTCTGTGTGTGTGTGGTGCTGGGGGGTGAATTTGGGTTAGGGTTTTCAACCTAACAGTGAATTCCTCCTTTTGTCACTGTGGAACAACCCTAACTAATGCATTAAATGGGTTTTTGCCTCTAATTTCCTTCTTTTTGAGAGTAATGTGAGAAATAGTGAATGTAATGCATCGGCGGTAGTGAGGCCCTTTGGGCCCAGCACTCCTACTACATGATGTCTTGTGGCATAGTAACAGGAAGAAACAACGCAAACAGAGAAGCGCTAACTGGCAATATGATAGCATAGCGCAAATGACAACAGAATGAGCAATGCACATAGGTGGCATAGAGGGAACAGTCTGCCATGTGATGTGTTGTCACATAGTAACATGGTGCCTGCAAACAGAAATGTCAATGGGCATGGTGGTGAAGTGAAACAGAAAGAAACAGTACTGTAGACACAAATGGCAAAAAAATAACAAGCATAGTAAGCATAAAGGATAATGCACACAGGGCCCCATGTACGACGCGTAATGCAGCCAGCGGGAGCATGGGGCCTAAAAACCGCACTCCACCACATGATGTCTTGTGGCATAGTAACAGGAACAGCAATGCAAACAGAAGTGCTAACAGTGGTGCACAAGGTAACACAGGCGTGAATGAGAACAGAAAGTAGCGAACATGGTGGCATAAGGCAGAACAGTGTGCCGCGTGATGTCTTGTCACATAGTAACATGGTGCCTGCAAGTAAAATGTCAATGGGCATGGTGGCCTTAAAGTGAAACAGAAGAGAAAAACAATACAGTGAACACAAATGGCAAAATAACAGAAACACAAAGCGCCAAATGAAAACATAAAGGATAGCCTTACGTGGTGGCGTAGCAAATCAATGAAGTAGAAAGTGAAATGGGCATGGAACCCAAGCGGAAGGGCAATAGTAACAGTATTAGCGCTGAGACTGGTTTTCACAAAAGCTGAATGAGAAGACAGTGAGTACAAAGAATGTATGCATAATAATGGGTATCGGAGCAGAAATGAGGACTTGGAATACTAAATAGGTTATGTTTCAGGAACCAGTACAACATAGAAAAAAATGTAAAGTTGTATGATTTATGACACTCTGGCTAGTTTACTTTTTCGACCAAATCTATCTCTGCACGTTTCAAGCGGGTCCTGAAAAACAATGACGCCGTAATATTCCTATTAGCAAAAAGTTCGAACGCACCATAACTTTGCCTCCCTGTAATATTTTTCACCAAACCACTGAAAGCACATCTGTGGGCTGTTGGCTGTCTTCCTCAAATTTCAGGAAAAAGACCAAACCGTTATTTTGCACTTGGGTGCCAAAGGATTCCTGTAATGCATCAGGCGCCGTAATGTTATCCTATGGGAAAACCATCAACTTTGCAGTGCAGTAACTTTGCTGTCATAATATGTTTTCAACCACAACACTGAAAAGCACATCTGTGAGATGTCGACTCGTTCCTCAAATTTCAGCCCAAAACTCCCAACTGTTCTTTTGCAGTGCAGTGCCAAAGAATTGCTGTCATTTTCCCACAGACTAGAAAATTACTGTCGCAATTTGCCAAAGCTTTCACAAACTTTTGCGACACTTTTGTGAGCAGGAAAGTACTTTGCGAAAGTACTTTTTCCAGAAATCTGAAAAACATATTTCTGGGGTGTTTTACCCCAAAATAAAGACATGGCTAGCATCCTCAGGGTCTGACTAGGTGAATACAAAAATAATTAGGTTGCTAGAGGGTCCCAAATTTAAATGCCAAGCATTTTTGTGCCACTAGAAAACAAAATAGGCGATTCTTGAAAGTAAATATCCATGCAGTAAAATACATTGCAAAGTGTTGAACTTTGTAACTTTTCCATTGACTTATAATGGAAATTGTTTTTGAATAACTTTTGAACCGTTTAATATTTTTAACAAATCTTTAAAGGCACATTGGGGACCCTGACTTTACGTTCCTGAAGGAATTTCGGGCGATTCTGCCAAACCGCTCTGAAACATACATTAGAATTCAGAAAAAGCGTGGTGCAAATCACAGCTAATAACTCACAGCTGTGTATCCAACTGGTACAAAACTTGGCAGATGCCAAGGCCTATCATTCTTGATTACGTATTCCAAATTTCAGCCAAATCTGTCAAATGGTTGCAAAGTTATTAAGGTGCAAAGTTTAGGGGTTTAACATAGAAATGGCTCCTCTAATATATATATATATATATATATATATATATATATATGTAAAATGCAAAAAATTTCATTAATGCACCATGAGGGCTGAAGCATAAGAAGTAGGGAAATACAACCTTAGGGCTCCCAAACCTAAGAACCCACCCCACTGTGCATGCAGGAACAGGCATGAGGGGTGTGTTTTGAGGCTGTGAAGCCTAATGCTCACCCCATTCCATGAGTAAATAAGGCAAGATGGATAGAGCATAGGAGAATGGGGTGAGCATTAGGGTTCACAACCCTAAAACACACCTCTCATGCCTGCATGCACAGTAGGGTGGGTTCTTAGGCTTGGGAGCCCTAAGTTTGTATTTCCCTACTTTTGATGCTTCAACCCTAATAGTGCATTAACAAAGTTTTTTATAATGAACTTCCTTACTTTTTGAGAAAGTATAATTGTAGTCTTATTTGATTATGGGAGCAGTAGGAGGGTCCTGTGCTCCGATCCATGCCCATTGTAAGTGCCACTCATTTCCATGTACGAGTGCAGGGACCTCTGGGCCCTGTGCTCCCTATCAGAATATAGTAAGTGGTAAGGCCCTGTGCTCTCATACATGCCTATTGTTCTTGTCCCTCATTTCCATGTGGGACTGAAGGAGCCCTCCAGGCCCTGCATTTCCATCAGTCCATAGTGAGCAGTGGGGGCACAGGGTTCTCCAGGCCCTGTGCTCCCATGCATGCCTACAGTATGTAATTTCCCTCATGTGCATGTGGGACTCCCATCATTGCATAGTGTGTTGTGATACAACTGTGCCCTGTAAAGCAGTACTTCAGCCATGTTGATAATGCATGCCACAGTATAGGTCACATGTGCCCCATTCATTACAATTCACCAACAATTTGAAACAGGGCCTGGTAACATGCAGATCAACTTAGTACACCCAAAGGTGCACTAAACTACCCCTAGTGCCGAACCTTAAAGCGTATCTTAAAGCGTTTTCAAGATATAGCATCTGAACAGTACCCCAACCATCACAGTGTTATCCTAAGGGAAATTCCAAAACTTCAAAGTGTTATAACTCTGCCACACAGTAACACTTTTCCACCAAACCAGCTAAAGACACATCTTTGGGGCAAGTCTTTTTCACCCTGAAAAAGTCAGCCCAAAAGCCCAAACTGGTTTCCAGTTATGAAGTAACAGAAATATTTGGAAAAGTAGTCACAAACTGCAGCAGCACTCTAGTTCTTTTGACGAACAAAGTTGCAATTAAGCATTTCAAACTAAGTTAGTCACATAAACAGAACAACCCCAAGAGATTATGCATGCAAAAGTTAATGCACATCCATTGAAGGCTTGCTAACTTATTGAGGTGCAAAGTATGCAAAACTGAAAGACTGTGAAAATGGGAAAAATATGTACATTTAGGGATGTTTAATACACAGTATCTCAGAAACCACAATAGTAATTCAAATGAAATTAGCAACAATAATGAATTTACCACACAAAAGTATGCTTGCAAACTGTCATCCATATATGTTGAACAGTTGCAAGGTAATTAAAGTGCAAAGTATGCAAAACTGGATGACTGCAAAAATGGGAAAAAACACATAACTTTAAGGATATTTGAGACACAGTATCTTCAAAACCATACAAGCGATTCAAATGGAATTAAAGACATCAATAGACCAACCATATGAAATAATGCATGCAAGCTTATATGCACATATGTTGTAGGACTCCAGAGTTATTAAAGTACAAATTATGCACAACTGGAAGACTGTTAGTAAGCATTTGTCAATACCGAATGTTGATTGCGTTGGTCTGTTGAGCTCGCTCACTACCCCTGTGTCATTCGCTCATTCTGTTTCTCCCAGTGTTGTAGGCTACTCTTTTGTACTGGGCTCCTGCCTGCATTGGCATGTTTTTCTGCCCACAAAGAAATCTGCAGCTGTCCCAACAGAGCTCTGTTGAGGTGGGTCACTCCCCCTCTCTCACTCACTCATTCTGTTTCTGCCGGTGCTGCAGGCTGCCCTTTTGTACGGGGCTCCCACCTCTGTTGGTGGCTTCTTGTGTCCACAAAGAAATCTGCAGCAGTTCTGACTCAGGTCCGTTGAGCTAGCTCACTCTCCCTCTCTCACTCACTCATTCCGTTTCTGCCGGTGCTGCAGGCTGGCCTTTTGTACTGGGCTCCTGCCTGCATTGCCGCCTTTTTCTGCCCACAAAGCAATCCTTAGCAGTCACGATTGAGGTCTGTTGAGCTCACTCACTCCCCCTGTCTCACTCACTCATTGTGTTTCTCCCAGCGCTGCAGGCTGCCCTTTTGTACTGGGCTTCTGCCTGCATTGGCACCTTTTTTTGCCCGCAAAAAATCCGCAGCTGTCCTAAGAGAGCTGCATTGAGGTCTCTCATGCCGCCTGTCTTACTCGCTCATTCTGTTTCTCCTGGCACTGCAGGCTGCCATTTTGTAGTGGTCTCCTGCCTCTGTTGGCACCTTTTTCTGCCCACAAAGAAATCTGCAGCAGTCCCGACAGAGCTCTGTTGAGCTCGCTCACTCCCCCTCTCTCACTCATTCGTTGCATTTTTGTTGGTGCTGCAGGATGCCCTTTTGTACTGGGCTCCTGCCTGCATTGCTGCCTTCTTCTGGCCACAAAGAAATCTGCAGCAGTCAAGATAGAGCTCCATTGAGCTCACTCACTCACTCACTCCCCCTCTCTCACTCGTTCATTCTGTATCTCCAGCTGCTGCAGGCTGCCCTTTTGTACTGGACCCCTACGTGCATTGTTGCCTTTTTCTGCCCACAAAGAAATCCGCAGCAGTCCCAACAGAGAGCCGTTGAGCTCACTCACTCCCCCTCCCTCACTCGCTCATTCTGTGTCTCCAGCTACTCCAGGCTGCCCTTTTGTACTGGGTTCCTGCCTGTGTTGCCGGCTTTGTCTGCCCACAAAGACATGTGCAGCAGTCCTGACACAGTTCTGTTGAGGTCACTCACTCCCCCTCTATCACTCACTCATTCTGTTTCTGCTGGCGCTGCAGACTGGCCTTTTGTACTGGGCTCCTGCCTGCATTGCCACCTTTTCCTGCCCACAAAGAAATCTGCAGCAGTCATGATAGACCTCAGTTGAGCTCGCTCACTCCCCCTCTCTAACTCGCTCATTCTGTTTCTCCCAGTGCTGCAGGCTGCCATTTTGTACTGGGCTCCTGCCTGTGTTGGCACCTTTTTCTGCCCACAAAGAAATCCACAGCTGTCCCAACAGAACTCCATTGAGGTCGCTCACTCTCCCGTCTCACTCGCTCATTCTGTTTCTCCTGGTACTGCAGGCTGCCCTTTTGTACTGGGATTCTGCCTCTGTTGGCATTTTTTTCTGCCCACAAAGAAATCTGCAGCAGTCACGATAGAGCTCCATTGTGCTCATTCACTCACTCCCCCTCTCTCACTCGTTCATTCTGTTTCTCCCACCACTGCAGGCTGCCATGTTGTACTGGGCCTCTGCATGCATTGCTGCCTTTTTCTGCCCACACAGAAATCTGCAGCAGTCCCAACAGAGCACTATTGAGCTCACTCACTCCCCTTCCCTCACTCGCTCATTCTGTGTCTCCCGTGGCTGCAGGCTGCCCTTTTGTACTGGGTTCCTGCCTGCATTGGCAGCTGTTTCTGCCCACAAAGACATGTGCAGTAGTCCCAACATAGCTCCGTTGAGCACTCTCACTCCCCCTCTCTCACTCGCTTGTTCCATGTCTGCCAGTGCTGCAGGCTGGCCTTTTGTACTGGGATCCTGCCTACATTGCCACCTTTTCCTGCCCACAAAGAAATCCACAGCAGTCATGTTACACCTCCGTTGCGTTCACTCATTGCTCCTCTCTCAGTCACTTGTTCTCTTCCTCCCAGTGCTGCAGGCTGCCCTTTTGTACTGGGCTCCTGCCTGCATTGGCACATTCTCCTGCCCACAAAGAAGTCTGCAGCTATCTCAACAGAGCTCCATTGAGATTGCTCACTTCCCCATGTCTCACTCACTCATTCTGTTTCTCCTGGCACTGCAGGCTGACCTTTTGTACTGGGCTCCTGCCTCTGTTGGCATCTTTTTCTGCCCACAAAGAAATCTGCAGCAGTCACAACAGAGCTCCGTTGGCCTCACTCAATCCCCCTGTCTCACTCGCTCATTCCATTTCTGCTGGTGCTGCAGGCTGCCCTTCTGTACTGGGCTCCTGCCTGCATAGCCACCCTTTTCTGTCCACAATGAAATCTGCAACAGTAATGATAGAGCTCTGTTGAGCTTGCTCACTTCCCCTCTCTCACTCACTCATTCTGTTTCTCTCACCGCTACAGGCTGCCCTTTTGTACTCAGCCCCTGCATGCATTGCTGACTTTTCCTGCCCACAAAGAAATCTGCAGCAGTCCCAACAGTGCTCCATTGAGCTCACTCACTCCCCCTACCTCACTCGCTCATTCTGTGTCTCCCGGTGCTGCAGGCTGCCATTTTGTATTGGGCTAATGCCTGCATTGTCGCCTGTTCCTGCCCACAAAGAAATCCGCAGCAGTCCCAAGAGAGAGCCGTTGAGCTCACTCACTGCCCCTCCCTCACTCGCTCATTCTGTGTCTGCAGCTGATGCAGGCTGCCCTTTAGTACTGGGCTTCTGCCTGTGTTGTCACCTTTTTCTGCCCACAAAGAAATCTGCAGCAGTCCAGACAGAGCTCATTTGAGCTCGGTCACTCCCCTCCACACAAGCTGCTTGATCCTAATCTATCCCAAACACTGCTATCTGACAGCTACTGCAGTATTCTGTGCTGGAAATTCAGAAACACATTTCGTCCAGGATGTGAAAAATGACAGCTGTACTGTTCATACGGAGGTGTGAATGAATGCCAATGTTGAAAATCTGGCGTGAAAATATTACTGATTTGCAAACTTACAAGGGTGCATGGAAACTGCACAATACACACTCATAACTCAGTCATTTTATGGAGTTTCATCACAAAATTTTCAACATAGGCATTTTAGGACCTCTGCTCATGAACAGTGTCAGTGTGATTTTCTTAATATGTCCCAAACACTGATTTCCCACAGCGAGCATGCTATTGTGTGCTGGAAGAGCAAAAACACATTTCAGCCAGGATGTGAAAAATGACAGCTGTACTTTTCATAAGGAGGTATGGCAAAATGGCAATACTGAAAATCTGGTGTGAAAATATTACTAAGTTGCGAAGTTACAAGGCTGCATGAAAACTGCGCAATGAGCATTCGTAACACACTCATTTTATGGACTTTTGTCACTAAATTTTAAACATAGGCATTTTAGGACCTCTGCTAATGAATAGTGTCACTGTCATTTTCATAATGTGTCCTGAACATGGATTTCCCACAGCAACCACGCTATTCTGCGCCAGAAGTGCGAAAACACATTTTGGCCAGGATGTGGAAAATGACAGCTATACTGTTCACAAGGAGGTCTGAAAAAATGCCAGTGTTGAAAATCTGGCCTGAAAATATTGCAGATTCGAAAAGTTACGAGCATGTGTAGCAACTGCACAATGCACTCTCGTAAAACAGTAATTTTTTTGATTTTTGCCACCAAATTTGCAGTACAGGTTTTTTGAGAGCCCACCTCATGAACACTGGCACTGTCGTTTTGTTAACTGGTCCTGAAAAGGGATTCCACACAGTGACCTCAAAATCACCTTTCGGGGCTGAATAATGCCATGACAGTGCCAGAATTCATGAGGAGGGGTTCCAAGAATCCCATGTTGAAAATTTGGTGCCAAAATTCAAAGAAATGCCTGAGATATGTATCAAAGTTAAAAACCCTATTTATTCCATTATATAGCTTACTGGCATTTCCTTAGTTGTGGTCAGCATTGAAGAGTGCAGACGTGTTCCCGGTCCACCGAAGATGGTCACACTGGACTCCGGAGGTAAGTATGGGGTGACGGGGTGTGTGGGGAGGCAAGGTGCACAGTGGGTGGGCATGGGTTGTGGGAGGGGGCAGGGAGACCTCCGAGGGACCATTTCCTTTTTTACAGGTTAAAAAAAAGACATTGCAGGATCGTTTTTGATTTTACAGGGGCATGTGGCACACTGGGGTGGGCTCCCAGCATGCCAATGGAGTTTTGGAGGGCAGCTGTGCGATGGTGGATTAGGCACCCCATTGGCACACAACAAATGGGGGGTGAAAATTATGCCGATGGGGATTGGGCACCCGATCGGCAGACAACAAAATGGGGGTTATATAATGCTAATGGGAATTGGGCTCTCCCGTTTAGCAACATAAACCTTGGGGCACTAGGCTGATAGGGAGTTGGTGCCCATCAGCAAGCTAAACACAGTGGGGGATCCCTGGCAGTGGGGGTTAATATTGTTTGTGAACACGGTGGCAAGCCACCACCATGTTCACAAATAATATTAGAGTTTCAAGGTTCCACCCTGCAATGATGGGTCACTCCCTCATTGCAGTGAATGGCTGATGCTGCAATGGTGAGGCGACCCCTGATTGCAGCGGCTAAAACTTTACAAGGTGGTGGCATGCTGACTGAGCTAGTGTCAGCAGCAGCATGCCATGGCATTGGGGGAAGTGGGCCAAACCTTTAAAGGCTGTAGGGGTATTGGCTGCAACAGTGCAGTGCCTCCACTATCTGCTTCAAGAGAAAGCTGCCACAATATGTTTATTGCGCATGCATGCAATCAACATAAAAATGGAATATAAACATGCAAGTTTAATGATGTTTGAGGCACAATATCTCACAAATCACACAAGAGGCTCACATTAAATTTATCACATTTACAGATACACCCACTGAGAGGGTTCTGAAGTTATTGTGGTGCAAATATGCAAAACTGGAAGACTGACTGTCAAAGGATTAAAATATGTATGTTTAAGGATGTTTGAGGCAAAGTATCTCAGAAAAATCATAATGGATTTACATGAAATTTGCCACATCAAGAGACCATCTGCTAGAGCCTAGGCATGCCAAATTACATGCAAATCTGTAGAAGGATTGCAGAGTTATTAAGGTGCAAAGTATGCAAAACTGGATGACAATGTGTGAAAAGCACTTTCACGTTCATTATACATATAAATTTTCCCATAGGAAATAATAGGAAATTGAAAATGTAATAACGGATTAATATTTTTTCACCAAACCTTCAAAAGGCACATCTGTGATCCAACGGCTTTCTACCCTGAAAAGTTCAGACCACATCATGAAGTCATTTCTGAGATACAGGTTGACAAAAAAATGTGAAAAAATGGTAAATTTAGGATTGTTTGACAGGTTCTATCTCACAAACCACACAATGGATTACCACGGAATTCTGCACATCATGGGACATATCCCTGGAGATTATACATGTCAAAATGTGGTACAAATCTGTTGAATGATTCAAAAGTTATTAAAGTTCACAATTTGTGGTTTAACATAGAAGTTTGCACTCAACCCTAATATACTGGGGCTACTGCCCCAGTATAATACATATTTATTTATTTATTGAAATGTTTCACCAGGAAGGCACACTGAGCAACAAGTCGCTTGTCTCCCGGTGTGACCTGGGGTAGAAGGGGCACAACAGGAATTAGACATTAAACATTCAAGTTACAAGATCAACATTAACATACAGTTTGGACTTCCGGTGACGTCGGACCTATGGCGGCTTAGCCTGCTGGCTCCAACCCCGTCGCGACTAAAATCTAAAGCCATCGACTTAAAAACTAATGCCTTCCCCAGCCAAAGCTACCAGAATGAAAGCAAACAAGGCACTAAATACTCCGGTGCAAAAACTGAGGGAAATGCTTCATGCGGAACAAGAGGATCCCACAGAGACTTGACCGGCAGCAGACGGCCCCCAGGCTCCCATACAGCATGAATTGGGCCTACCAAATGAGCTTGTCAAAACCATCATGCAGACAGCACTAACGGTCCAAAATATAGACCAGAAATTAACAGATCTCAGAATGGAGTTGGGCAATGTAGATCACAGGACGGAGCAGTTGGAGCTAGCCTTTGCCCAAACATCAGAGCAATCAGATAGACAAGATCGATTGCTTCTATATCTGTTTGCTAGAGACAGGGAGCTGACCCAGAAGATAGATGATCTGGAAGGGCGATCCAGATGACAAAACGTAAGATTCTATGGCATCCCAGAAGGTATGGAGGATAAGCATGGAAATACTGGAGCTTTTTTGAAAGAGTTAATACAGGAAGTGTTAAAGATCCCAGAAGATCTTGACCTCTCGATAGATCGCGCACACCGCTCCTTAGCCCCGGGATCCTAATGCGCGACCTAGAACAATAATAGCTCATTTTACCTATTACCAAGCCAAGGAAGAGGTCCTGAGAAGTGCCTGGCAGCAAGGACAGTTAACCTATTGGGGACACAGAATTTCCCTAGATAATGACTACACCACAACAGTACAAGAGGCCCGAAGGGCTCTTTGGCCTATAGTGAAAGTACTATGAGCTAAGTCCATTAAGGCCCAAGTCCTTTTCCCAGCGCGACTGAAGATAGCCACAGATAAAGGTACAAAGATCTTTTCTGATCTACTTGCTGCTTCACAATATCTTGAATCAATATCAATACCGGTACCCACTCTGTATAAAGAAAAGTTGGAGAGAGATCTGATGGCCTCTGTGTGGATGGTAGCCCAAAAGGGAGCGATGCTTCCTGGATCCCTGAAGAGAGCTCCCGCTTCAAACTTGCGATCGGATGTCTCCTCGCTGTTGTGGAAATATGGCGATCTGGCCACAGTAAATAAAAAAGCGCAGCACCTGAATGGGGACTTAAACTCTGATCAACTGGAGGCAACAGGTTCCTGAGTACTCTGGGAAATTGCAAAGAAGTGATTTTCTCCCTTTTTACCTCTCTTCGCTACGCTTGGTCTTTGCCCTGGACCCCTCCGCGGTCCCACCCCTCCACCTTGAACATCCGGAAATCAAGAGACATACACGGATCTGCTTACAATACTCTGAACCTCGCTTAACGGAGGGAAAAAGGGTAAAAAGAAAAGGCAAGAACCATTCAAGACTGTAGAAGTGATTAATCTTTGAAAAATTTAAAGACAGATGTAGAGACTAACAGAAGAGATGGAGGGAGGGATGAAGGAATCCTGTGGGGTTCGGGAGGAGGGGCAGGGAGGGCCGGGACCTGGGGGCTGGGATTTGGTCGAGCTCCGCTTATTGCTGAAGAGAGGTGACATTTTAGATGAACTGATATATAACGGCAATCTGGAGTGAGCCAAAATTAATGCTGGGTCAATAAGGGTCCTTTAGTAGTAATTCTAAACTTAAGCCTCGTCTGTTTCAGGAGGGTGGAGAGTGTCTCACCTGATCCTCAAAGGCTGATAAGAAGACCTGACGAACCAGACCGGCTTCCCTAGGCCCCTAAAAGCGGCATGCAGTACCCTAAGACCTCAAGACCCAGCAAATCGCCACAGCAAATCATTATTGCAGAGGTGCAGCTGGCTCGCTCAAAAAAAGGAAGAATGGCAAAAATTGTTATAAGACAGATTAAAATAAAGAGTCGCGGGTGGGGGGGGACAGAGGCATAGCCGCTCAGTGGGGAAAGGTAATTACGATGCTAAGTCCTAACAGAGGGATCTCCCTAGGACTAAAAGGGTTTCTCTTGATAATACTGAGTTCCCTTTTAACGGCACCAGAGGCTATAGCATCTAGGCTGGGATATACCCAGCTAAACCTAGGAAGTCAACAAAATTCAACTTGGTTAAATGAGAATGGGAGTTATTCTACTTGCTCATTGCTGAAAAGTTATGGTTTTATTTGGTTAGTAAGAGTTGAATTCAAGCAACATGTTGCAAATGATGAGTTGCAATGTTTACAAGTTCACTTATGTTGTAGAGTGGCTAATTCTTTGGGTAACAGTTTTATTAATGGCTTCAAGGATTTCAGGCATGATTCACTTAAAAAGGCAAAACAATGTAGAATAGGATGTCAAAACATGAATAAGCCACCTGAGTAAACAACTTACTAGAGTTTTGTCTTTCAACATAAATGGCTGCACAAGCCCAATAAAAAGGAGAAGATTAATGACATATTTAGCACAACAGGAGTGTGGGGTTAACTTTCTCCAGGAGACACACCTCTCTCTGCATGAAATAATGAAGTTGAAATCTAGGAGATTTCCCCAGGTGTTCCACTCTTCTCTCCAGAAGGGGAGAAAGAGGGGAGTTGCAATTTTACTTGCCGCTTCCCTCCCATTTGAGGTGAAGGAGGTGGTGCAGGACCAGGGAGCCAGATATATTATAGTGACTGGCAGAATACAAGATACTAGGGTCACCCTTGTAAATGTCTATGCACCTCCAGGGTCACCGCTCTCGTTCTACTCTTCTTTAATTCACCTAATTGCCGAAAAGGCAGAGGGGATATTGGTCCTAGGGGGAGACTGGAACCTAGTTTTTAATAGAGCGCTCGACACTACATCCCAAATTCCTACAGCAGATGCTAAAAAAGCCAACTCTGTTAAGAAAATATTAGAACAGAGTGGGTTGAAAGATATCTGGAGGGAAAGGTATCCCAGGACTAAGGGGTATACCTGTTATTCTCCCAGGTTTAAAGTGTTCTCCAGACTGGATATCTTTCTCACCTTTTCACAATGTCTCACTGAGTTTGTTGAGATCTGGGTAGGAACATGTACAATGTCCGATCATAACCCGATATTTGTGGAAGTAGACTTCTCCCACCCAAAAAAAAAGACACACTGGAGATTGAACAGCTCTCTCCTTCAGGATAAGAACGTAGTGCAAGAATTTAAGCAACATATTGCTAGAACCCTGCAGGAGAATAATAATGGGGGGGATTTCCCCACAGATATTGTGGGACACTGTTAAAGCTACGATTAGGGAAGGCTTATTGCCATAGCATCTGCAAGAAAAGAGAACATAAGCAAAAACAACAGGAACTTTTGCAACAGATTAAACATCGGAGGATGGTCAAAACTTAGATTGGAAAAAAAGAGACAAGGAACTTAAAACAAAAGAAGGAGATGGAGGATCTACAAAAGGCAGAGATGAGAAGTCCCTACATTACTTGAAGCAAAGATTTTATGAGGGAGGTCCACGGGCAACAAAACTATTGGCCTTCAGATTAAGGAGACACCAGGCAAATTCAGCTATTACCAAAATAATAATTCCGAACACTAATAAGATGGGCACCAAATTAACAGAGATTTCAGATGCTTTTGTTTCATATTTTAGTAAGCTCTAGCAGGCCCCCGAAGAAACTCCTCCTACAGAAGACTGGAGTTCCTTTCATCCCTCTCACTTCCCACCCTGACGGAGGAGGCGGGTCAATCCCTAACTAGACCAATCTCCCAATTGGAAATTATAAATACAATTAAGCAACTAAAACCAGGTAAATGCCCCGGACCTGATGGGTTCAGTGCTGAATTTTATAAAACTTTCAAAAAGGAGGTGTCCCCTCTCCTACGAGAAGTATACTCAGCTGTCTGGGAGGATGGAACTCCCAGTCCACCCTCCTGGCAATATGCCACAATTTCTTTAATTCATAAAGAGAATAAAGATGTGGCTAAATGTGAATCATATAGGCCTATATCACTGCTTAATGTCGATTACAAAATACTAACCTCAATCATAGCTTCTAGACTAAACACGCAATTGCCGGGTCTCATTAATATGGATCAAACAGGATTTGTCTCTGGACGACAAGCTGCAGACAGTGTTCGATCCGCCATAGACACCATTGATGCAATACATCGAACCCATACTCCAGCATGTCTTATGAGCCTTGACGCGGAGAAGGCTTTTGATAAAGTCTCTTGGAGCTTTCTGTTCATGGTACTAGAGACCATGGATTTCCCACGTCCATTTATAGAGGGTATAAAGGCTCTATATGCTAACCCACAAGCATACATTCGAGTGAATGGAAATCTTTCAGAAAGGTTCAGGCTAAGCAGGGGAACCAGGCAGGGCTGCCCTCTATCCCCACTGCTATTTGCATTATACATAGAGCCTCTAAGCGAAGGCCATCCACCAATCGGAGACCATAAGAGGTATTGAGGTGGGAGGGGAGGAAAGGACAGTAGTATCACAGCGGATGATGTGCTCCTCACATTGGCAAACCAGAATCATCCATCCCTGCAGTCTGGTCGATCCTGGAGGAGTTTGGTGGGCATGCAGGATACTCTCTGAATAAATCCAAAACAGAGGTACTCTACTTCCACTATACTCCATCTCAGGAGACATTCAAATGTATCCGCTAAAATGGGACTCTGAGAGAATGAAATACCTAGATGCAGTAATAACCAGGAATCCTTCCAGACTCTTTGAGGCTAATTATAAACGCCTGATAGACCAGATCAAGAAAGATTTCGAGAAGTGGGCCCTAATCAATCTTCCAATGTATTCCAGAATCCATACAATCACAATGAATATCCTTCCCAGATTCCTTTACTTATTTCAATGTCTTCCTATATTTATTAGTAAATCTCAATTCCTGAAATGGAATAAGTTAATAACTAATTTTGTCTGGAATGGTAAGAAGCCCAGGATTAACTTTAAGATACTCCAAGCACATAAGAAGGTAGGAGGTAGATCACTGCCAGATTTGGAAGACTATTATTTGGCTACTCAATTAAAGATGGCCCTGATCTGGTCCACTCCTAATTTTAAGTCAAATTGGAAAACAATTGAATTAAGCGGAAGCAGAGGAGCAGTTCCATTAGATGTGAGCCCTAATGTCCCAAAACAAACTGGACATACCCCTCACCCACTCACGCCTGTCAGGAACACCATAGCAGCCACACAGAATCTGGCAAAAATATGGGTTGAGACGGTCTGTTTGGCCCCTGTTTAGAATAGCTTGGACCCCGGACTTCCTTCCAGCAAAGCTAGACCACACCTATAGGCTCTGAGAGAGGCAGGGCCTAGTCTACCCAGATCAATTACTGCAGGGTAAGCAGGTCCTAGATTTTGCCACACTTAAAGAAACTTATGAACTTGAGAACAGAGACCATTTCAGGTTTTACAAATCAGGGCCTATATAAATTATTGTCAAAATCGGGACCATACTTCATCTAAAAGCGCCCTCTGCTAAATTGTATCCGTGAAATTCAGACAGGACAAATACAGAAAGGCCTCATCTCAAATATATACAGGGCCTTATCACAAATGAAAAGAGATCCCTTAAATAAAATTAAAGTCAGGTGGAGGGAAGAGGTGGAGTTGACATGGAGGAGGGAGACTGGCTCAGGGCTTTCCAAGTTACTACCAAGGCCACAAACTCACCCTATTGGCAGGATTTCGAATGGAAAGTGAAAACTCGCTTTTTCATCGCCCCCTCTGCTTTGCATAAAAGAAATCCAGCGCAGGCCCCAGAATGTTGGAGACAATGCAAAGAGGAGAAGGCAACATATGTACACGTTTTCTGGGAATGTCCAAGGTTAAGGGACTATTGGGAGGGGATCTGCAACATCCTGCGGGAAGTTTTTTCTTTATCACAAACTCTGAGCTTCTCAAACTTAATTCTGGGGTCCCCCCCAGGGTCTTGGCTCCACCGATGCTCTATATTTGTGGGCTATACTTATTGTGGCGGCACATAAAACTATAACTCGCTTATGGCGAAGACTGAACCCACCAAAGATACAGAGCTGGGTCGCTACAGTACAGGAGATTAATGAAATGGAGGAGATAACCTACAAATTAAATCAAAAAATAGATTTATACATAAGGAGATGGACACGGTGGTTCTTGTGGAAAGATATACACCCAACAGTCCCCTCCTGATGTGGTTTGAAATAATTAGAGGCTGAGAGGGTGGGGGATGGGCTAGGATTCATTGGCCCAATGGTACCCACTGGGACCTTATGGTGGCAAGAATATATTAATGTAACATGCTGTACATTGAGGGAATGGTAATGCTGAAGGACAAACTGGAAAAACCTTAAAACTCTGTATTGAAAAGTGACAATTTATTATAGTACTACAGAGTAATTGTAACTGAACTAGAGTGATTGAGAAGCCTGATGATGATAAATGTATTTGTACCCATTTGATGTCAATAAACTTGAGTATAAAAAAAACATTAACATACAGTTGTAAGGCAGGTGTTACAGTGTTACAACAATGTTGTGCATATCGTAGAAAGAGTGAACAATAATAAGTGCTGGGTTAATGAGTAAACACATGCTTATGTGAAAGAAAAGATATATAGATATTTAGATACAGATATATATATATATATATATATATATATATATATATATATATGTAGATATATTCATTGCATGCAGCAGTTGGGTTTGACTCCACACCAACAAAAGTCTGGAAATTTGGTATTAGGGTTACCAACTGTACCACCCCACCCTCTTCCCCTTCCCTCCACACACCAACAAGCATTGCGGTGTGCGTTGGGGTCATAGCGCCTAACTCTCCCCCCATTCCATGTGTAAACAAGCTGAGATAGTACAGTATAGGAGAATGGGGTGAGAGTTAGACTCCATGACCCCAAGGCACAGCACAGGCCTGTTGGTGTGTGGAGGGTGGGGGTGGGGGTAGTAGGATTGGTAACATTGAATTTCCAGACTTTTGTCGGTGTGGAATCAAACCAAACTGCTGCATTAAAACAGAGTTTTTTGCATGAATTTCCCTTCTTTTTGAGAAAGTGTAATGTTACTCATATGCATACTGTATGTGGGAGTGATGGCCCTCTGGGCCCTGTACTCCCACCCACTCATTACTGTAGAGGCATAACATAGGGGGGCCCTGTGCTCCCAGTTTAGCAAAATAGTATGCATAGGTGGGAACATGGGCCCTGTGGACCTTGCACTCCCACCTACCCATAAGTACAGACACATAGCACATGCCTAGAGACATTCCAAGTAACCCTTATACTGCAAATGTAACAATATCTCAGCAATCATAGCAACTTTGGAAAACATTCCTTTGCAGTTGTTTTCATGACATGGCCACCTCCACGCATGCTTAGTACAGGTGTACTAAACTGCGCTTAGTGAATAATCCATATCTCGAACAGTTTTTGAGATATAGCCACCAATATGTGGCACAAAACAATGTTATCCTATGGGAAATCCCAAAACTTTGGAGTGTTGTAACTATGCAACTGGTTTAAATTTTTTCAGCAAACCAGAAAAAGGCACATCCGTAGAGCAAGGGCATGCCACCCTGCAAATTTCAGCCCAAAAGTCCTAGCTATTTTTTTGCCATAAAGTGACAAAGAAAATATTTTTGGGGGGCTGTTTACCCGTAGACCTTTTGAGAACATTCTGCGGACTTTCATGAAAGTACCATTGCTTTACATGTGGGATTTTGGTGAAAGTTCTGCAGACTTTCCTAAAATTCTGCATGTAAACCAATAGTACTTTCTCAAAAGTCTGCAGTACTTTCATGAAAGTTTTCATGGTGCACATATATTTTTCCCATAGACTATAATGGGAAACAAAAAAGTTTAATAACTTTTCAACAAATTAATATTTTTTCACCAAACCTTCAAAAGGCACTTCAGTGCCCCAGTCTCCAAATACCCTGAACATTTCAGACCAGACAGACAAACTGTTTGGGCTGTAGAGATGAGCAAAGAATTTGCCAAAAAGTGAGGATTTTTCACACCTTTTGATACTCCGCAGCTCCGGAACTGCAAATCTGACCAGAACAGAACTTTCCAGATCCAGAGATTTATGGTTCCAGACCACGCAAAATGTCAGGCAAATCAGCTAAATGGTTGCAAAGTTATTAAAATGCAAAATTTGAAATGTAACATCAAAGTGCCTACTCAACCCTAACTATAGTGCTACTACCGTGGCACTATGATAGATAGATAGATAGCTAGATAGATAGATAGATAGATAGATTATACTGGCGGGGTGGTACCAGTATAGTTAGAGTGAAAGGTAACTTCTATGTTAAACCCCAATTTTTGAACCTCAATAACTTTGGAACTGTTTGACAGATTTGCATGAAATTTGGCATGCATAATCTCTAGGGGTAGGTTTTTGACATGCCAAATTTTGTGCAAATCCGTTGTGTGGTTTCTGAGATACAAAGTGTTTAAAAAAACAGAAAAATCCATGTTTTTTGCCATTTCTTTGTCCACCTGGATCTCAGAAATAGCTTTAGGTTGTGGTCTGAATTTTCAGGGTAGAAAGCCTTTGCCTCACAGATGTGCCTTTTGAAGATTTGGTGAAAAAGTATTAAGCTGATCTTTTCACACAGAATATGGTTTTGGGAAGGCAGAGCTGTGTTGTGTTGGCCATCTTGTTTTGCCATTAGCGAGGGTGTGAAAGTGAAGAAAACATGTGAAAAATGAATGTAAAAAAATAAACATCAGAACTTTGCTAAAACGGACCTGTTTAGCTACATTCTGATTTTTTTTTAGTGGCCCAAAACACGTTACCTGAGCACCCAAAATTTTGGGTGCCAGCTTAGGGAGAGGACTCCTTCTCTCCCGTTCTCTGTATGAGAGCAGCACTATTTTCATGACTTCTGCAGCTGCAGCTGGAACTCATGCTGCAGGCTGCAGAGTCAGCCTTGAGCATCCCTTTTCTCTCATGTCTAGTGGCACCCCCATTTATGTTGCTCTGGTGTCCAGTGGCACTCCACCCTCCCATTGGCATTTTTAATTTCTGGACCCCCCCAGCAGTGTCGGACACTGGGGAGCCCTCTCCCAGTGTCCTGGGTCATGTTCCCCCCCAACAGTGTGGGAAACTGGGGAGCCCACTCCCAGTGTCCCAAGATATTTACTAGCAGCCCCCTTGCAGTATGGGATACTTTGGAGCCCACTCCCAGTTTCCCAAAAAACTTCACTCTGTAAACCTGTAGGTGAAGAAAACAGTCCCTTGATGTCTTTTTAAGTTTTAAACCTGAAAAAAAGAAAACAGTCCCTTGTCATCTATGCTGTCCCTCTCTCCTCCTCCTCCCTTACCATATACAGTGGCATCCCCAGGATGAAACCCAATTCTGCAGTATTTTGCAGCACTCTGCAGAATGCTGCAGCAGACCTACTGAATTAAGCAATGTAATTTCAATGGCTATTAGTCCCTTTTGTTATTCAGGAAAATGTGACACTGCAAGGATGAAGTGAATGCCACAGTCTCCTGCATGACAAAAGGGACTATTTGCCATTGAAATGACATTGCTTTATTCAGTAGGTCTGCTGCAGCATATTGCAGAGTGCTTTAAAAGTGGGTTTCTTCCGGGGGGATGCCACTGTACTTACCTCCGCAGGTCATATGCTGTCATCTTCTGTGCACCGGGACTGGATCACTGTTCTCACTGAACTGGATGTGTGACTTTTTTAAATAACTGCAGCATGTGCAAGAATAGCTATATCTTTTTTGACACATGATACAGTTTGGAAAGTCACATATCCAGACTCACAGCTTGTTAAGTAAAGAAAAGCACTGATACTACTGTGCTTCTCAGATGGGGCAGAGGATGAGGCATGGAGCTGTAGATATGGAAGTCCTGGGTGCCTGTATATTTTTTTACACCTACAACGAAGGCCCCCAAAAAAATGAAAACACAGGTTTTGAACCCAGGACCCTTGGGGTCCACACCCTTGTGCCCATCCCTCTTCGCCATCAGAGAAGCATGATTTCAAGTGTACTTCTTCTGTACTTAACAATGATGTGCATGCTTGACTACAAGTGGATGGTAAATGTTCAAGAATATGGTATGTGCAAAAAACAGGCAAAAGCTATTTTTCGCACATACTGCCCTTTTGAATATTTACCATCCTGTTGTGGCAAAACATTGACATCATTGACAGCCACAGGGGCCGCAAGTGGATGTTAAGCTCCTCCCCAAAAGTGCGGGACACTGGGAAGCCCACTCCCAGTGTCCCCAAACATATATCATCCCCCCATAGTGTGGGACACTGGGCAGCCCAGTCCCAGTGTCCCTGGTCATGTATTCCTCCCCACAAAATCCAAAATAGCATGGGACACTGGAGAGCCCACTCCCACTTCCAGTATCCCCACTCATGTTCCCCCCAGAGCAGTGTGGGACACTGGGGAGCCCACTCCCAGTGTATCCAGTCCCCAGCCATGTTTACCCCCCCGCCTGCAGTGTGGGACACAGGGGAGCCCACTCCCAGTGTCCTGAAATCTGTTTCTTTTAAAAGCTGCAAATTAGAAAACCATCACCCAATGGTGTTTTCATTTTTTCACCTGAAAAATAGAAAACAGCCCCTCATTGTCCCCCACCTTCTCCCTCCCACAATCCCAGCCCTCCCACTGAGGACATGCTACCCCACACCTCCCCCTTACCTTACCTCCAGCGGTCATCCACTGTCAACTTCTGTGGACCGGGACACGTCCACACTCTTCAAAGCTGAACCGCAAACTGAGGAATCTAGGTAAGTGCCATATAATGGCTGACAATGGTGTTTTTGGTTTATGTTGATATCTCTGCCATTTTAAGGTATTTTTGCACAAAATTTTCAATCTTGGGTTTTGGAACCACTCCTCATGAACACTGTTACAGTCATTTCGTTAATCTGACCTGTAAGGTGATTTTGCGGACGCTGCATGAAATCACCTTTCAGGACCAATTAACAGAATGACAGTGCCAGCGTTCATAAGGCAGGGTCCCAAAAAGCCCATGTTAAAAATTTGTTGAAAAAATACCAAAAACACCCGAGTTATGCGTGATTGTTGAAAGTTTCCTACACATTCATATAACTTTGCCAGTTGTTTATATTTTCACTCCAGATTTTCAACATAGCCATTTTTTCACATCACCTCATGAACGGTGTAGCTGTCATTTAGCACATCCTGCCTGAAATGTGTTTTCACACCTGTGGCACAGAGTGGTGCAGTTGTTGCACAAAATCACCTTTTGGGACAGATTAATGAAATGGCAGAGCCACTGTTCATGAGGTGGGATCCCAAAAAGCCCATGTTGAAAATTTGATAAAAAAAAATTCTAAAAAATGGCAAACTTATGTGTGTTCATTGAAATTTTTCTACGCCCGCATGCAAGTTTGGTAATTCTTAACATTTTGATTCCAAATTTTCAACAAAGTCATTTTTCACACTACCTCATAAGGAGTACAACTGTCATTTTACAAATCTTGCCCAAAATGTGTTTTCACACCTGTGGCACAGAATGGCATTGCAGTTGTGCAGAATTATGTGTTGGCAGTGATTTGAGAATTTTCTCTACTGGGTACATGTGCTGGGGTAAAAAAAATTGCTATACTAATAATTTCATAGCGCATCTATGGAGGGAGGGGTGCTCAAGGTCTGAAGGATCCTGTGCTCCCACAGTAAAATAAGGAAAATCCTGGAGCATGGTGCTCCCACTGTAACATAAGGACAGTTATGGAGGGTGTGAGGAAAATAAGGATACAAGTACAGTAAACTATCTGAAAAGTAAGGAAATTCATTGCAAAAAAAACTTAATTAATGCATCAGGTTGTTTACTAAAGTGACAAAACTAGGGAAATATGGTGTTAGGGTTTCCAACCCTTGCCCTGCAGACACCGACAGGCATCGGGGGTGTGCATTGGGGTTGTAGGCCCTAATGCTCACCCCATTCTCCTATACTGTACTCATCTGAGCTTATCTACATATGGAATAGGGTGAGCATTAGGGCCTATGACCCAGGGCACACCCCTAATGCCTGTCAGTTTCTGTGGGTGGGATGGGGCTTTAGGGTTGGAAACCATAATGCCATATTTCCCTAGTTTTGTCAATTTAGAAAACATCCTAACTGATGCATTAACAACATTTTTGCAATGAATATCTATCTATATATATATATATATATATATATATATATATTATGGTATACGAGTGCTACCATAGTTAGGGTTGAGGAGCCATTTCTATGGTAAACCCCCAAATTTTGCACCTTAATAACTTTGCAACTGTTTGACGGATTTGGCTGAAATTTGGAATACATGATCAAGAGCCATAGGCCTTGGCATTTGCCAAGTTTCGGATCAGTCAGATTCATGGCTGCAGAGTTATTAAGCGTGATTTGCGCACACATTTACGCTTTTTCTGGAATTCTACGGTCGAGCGTACAGGTCGTATGGTTTGTGCAACCAGCCCAAAATCTTCAGGGAATGTGCAGCCAGGTCCCCAATGTGCCTTTCAAAGATTTGGTGAAAAAATATTAAACGGTTCAAAAGTTATTCAAAAAACAATTTCCCATTATAAGTCAATGGGAAAAGTTAACAAAAAGTTCGACAGTGTCGCAAATGCATTTTTACTTTCACAAATGGGCCTGTTACTTTCACAAATCAGCCATTTTGTTTTCAGTTGGTGATCATAAAAATGGTTGGCATTTAAATTTGGGACCCTCTAGCAACCTAATTCTTTTTGTATTCACCTAGTCGGACCCTGAGGATGCTTGCCATGTCTTTATTTTGTGGTAAAACACCCCAGAAATATGTTTTTAAAATTTCTGGAAAAAGTACTTTCGTAAATTACTTTCGTGCTCACGAAAGTGTCGAACTTTTTTGTGAAAGCTTTCTCAAATTGCAACAGTAGTTTTCCATCTGTGGGAAAGTGACAGCGATTCTTTGGCACTGCACTGCAAAAGAATGGTTGGGAGTTTTGGGCTGAAATTTGGAAGGAACGGAGCCAACATCTCACAGATGTGCCTTTCAGTGTTGTAGTGAAAATATATTACACGGCGGCAAAGTTACGGCACTACAAAATTGACAGTTTTTCCCATAGGATAACATTACGGCGCCCAACGCATTACAGAAATCCGTTGGATCCCTGTTGCAAAATAACGGTTTGGTCTTTTTACCCAAAATTTGAAGGGAAGACAGCTAACAGCCCACAGATGTGCCTTTCAGTGGTTCGGTCAAAAAATATTACAGGGAGGCAAAGTTATGGCACTCTGAACTTCTCTTTTTTTCCCCATAGGATAACATTACGGCACCCGACGCATTAGAGAAATCCTTTGGATTCCTGCTGTAAAATAACAGTTTGGTCTTTTTTCCCAAAATTTGGAGGGAAGACAGCTAACAGCCCACAGATGTGCCTTTCAGTGGTTTGGTGAAAAAATATTACAGGGAGGCAAAGTTATGGCACTGTGAACTTCTCTTTTTTTCCCATAGGATAACATTATGGCATTCGCCGTGCCTTTCAGAGCCCGTATCTCGGAAACGGTGTGAGATACGGACTTTTTGTCGGAAAAACACTTTAATTAATAAAAATTAGCCCAGAGAGTTGTAAATCATACGACTTTTACATTTTTTTTCTACGTCGTACGATTCCTGAGATATAACCTATTTAGTATTCCAAGTTCTCATTTTCTGCTCTGATACTCATTATTATGCATACATTATTTGTACTCACTGTCTTTCTCTATGCAGGTTTTGGGGAAAAGCAGCCTGTGCGCTTACATTACTGTTACTGTTGCCCTCTCTGCTTGCGGTTCCTTACCGGTTTCACTTACCGTTGACGTCTGCGCCACCATGTGCGTTATCATTTGTGTTTTCATTTGTGCTTGCGTTTCTGTTATTTTTTGCCATTTGTGTCTACAGTACTGTTTCTCTTTCTGTTTTACTTTGCATCAGCGTGCCCATTGAGATTTCTGTTTGAAGGCACCATGTTACTATGTGACAACACATCATGTGGGCAGACCGTTCCCGTCTATGCCACCGTGTGCATTACCCTTTATGTTCGGATTTGCGCTTGTGTTACCATATGTGCCACTGTTAGCATTTCTGTTTGCATTGCTGTTCCTGTTACTATGCCACAAGACATTGTGTAGCGGGAGTGTGGGGCCTGAAGGGCCCCATGCTCCTGTCGCCACATTATGTGGCAGGAGCGTGGGGCCCTACGTGTGTTATCCTTTGCATTTTCATTTCCGCTTGTGTTTCTGTTACTTTTTTGTCATTTGTGTGTATAGTACTGTTTCTGTTTCTGTTTCACTTTGCGTCACCATGCCCATTGCCATTTCTGTTTGCAGCCACCATGTTACTATGTGACAACACATCACATGGCAGACCGTTGCTGTCTGTGCCACCGTGTGCGTTACCCTTTCTGTTCTCATTTGCGCTTGTGTTGCCATGTGCGCCACTGTTAGCACTTCTGTTTGCATTGCTGTTGCTGTTACTATGACAGAAGACATCAACAGCAGGGTCAGGTAGGTAGTGGAGTACCCAATGGCAGACAAAATTAGGTAGTACATTGTAATTATAGATGCAGATGATAATTCAGATGGATTTGTAAACTGAAGCATACTGTATACCCTCAGCTTGTATATGCACCATTGTGTTCTATTACATCTACTGTTTGCTTCCTGGGTCACCCCTGAAAAAGGGACGTCCGGGGCCCTGTGGGTCTACCCGCTTATCAAAATTCAATTAAGCAATAACGCATGACACAAGGTTATGTTAATGGCCTGTTAATTACCTTCAAGGGGGTAGTGTGGCCCGAGGTGTAGCCGAGTGCCATATTCCCCATCGGGTGATTAACTGACCATTAACATTACCGTTGGTAATGCCTTATTACTATTATAATAAAAATGTTTTTTAACTGTGTTAAAGCTTGTTCAGGAAATGGTTAACCTCTTCATGTATGATAATAAAAGATTAACATAAGGCTGTTAGGATGTTTGCAGCCAATTAGAAAGCTCTATTTCTCAGAGTCTTTTTATAATAAATAAATAAATAAAGATGGGGAATTGAAGTACACATAGAAGTGACTGCATCCTAAGAGTATAGTCACAGCTGTGTACTGTTGGATGCTGATGTGCGGCACCTTGGTACAGTAATAATGACTGTATAGGCACAGGAAAAGTAAGTACATTGCTGAGTTTTCTACACTGTTAGGAATTATGTCAAATGTGACATGCAATGTACCACATCGTTGCATATGCTGTGATACTGACTGTACATCTTAGGCACCAAACACATTGATGGAGGTATAGTTGTAGCACTATTAGTTAACATTGATTTGTATGTTTAAGTCAGACACACTTATTTTTATGTCATAATGGTATTTTAAGTAAAGAGTCAACACAGGTGGTTATGGTTTTAAAAAAATTTATTGCCAATTTGTCAAATGGAGAAAAGGACCAATCAAGACTGAAATTTAGTTAACAGAAGCAGTCTCACAATACAATCTTTGTATGTGCGTAATCATTGCTTGTCATATATGTAAATGTGTAAGAATAATAACAACTGTATCATATGAATTGGGAGTAAGTATGTGATATTATAGGAAACTAATCAGGTGTTGTGTGTTTCTAGTGATATTTCACTACTCACTACTCTTTATGTGAGGAAGTACTTTCTGACATTCAAACTGGAATTCTAATAGTCAAGCTGAAGCTGTGGCGCTTCATTATATATTTACTATTGAACATGAATAGAGTTTGTAAAAAAATGTAACTTTTTTTAAAATGGTTGTATGTTGTAATTATGTGTAGTGCATTACTTATGTGGTATGTTAATAAGACAATGTCAGTAGGTTGTAAAGTGTGATTACACACATGATACACAAGTGTTTTGTTATTGTGTGACTGCTAAGGTGGATGTTCCTGGGGTGGGCGAAAAACCATATGCTGACTGTCTAAGTAATACAATATTAAAAAATGTTAGTTCTGTGACATTTGATTGGTGTTATTTAATTATATGTCACTGATTAGGCGCAAATGGAAAATTCCCACCCGACCCCTCAATTGAGACAATTATAAATATTGTCAGGAACAGGTATGCAGTGTGCTGTGATCAGTAACAGTGTCTGATTTATAATTGTCAATATTTTTTACATACGTTAGAATTACTTATGTGACAAGTTGAGAAAATAGAATATTCTTACATGAACAAATGACATTGTTTCCATTTTTGCATTAGCTTCTATGTAAATTCTTAACTTGTAAATACTAAGACTGTGCATGATATGCATTTTTTAACAAACTTATGGTTAATTAGATGTAGTTAGTATAGTGATGAATAATATGTTAAACATTCAGTTGTATTTTATGTTAGACTAGTACTTTTAGTACAAGTATTAAAGTAGTTATTAACAATGTACACCTGAATACAAATCTTTATATTATGTACAAGTAATTACAAGCACATGTAAAAGCCAGTAAATAATATTCTGCAATTGGTTAGTATTTACAGTTGTGTAATTCAGCTTCTTGCATTATCAATAAAGGTAGTTATTTTAACATATGTACAGTACTAGTATTACACATGAAGGTGGGATAGTTCTACACTGTTGCATGGTGAGCGAATGATGTTGCTGTCTATATGTCAAGAGTCAATAGACAAATTGAAGTGTTGATAGACAACTTGTGACAGAGTGGAATGTTTGGTGAATGGTAGAAGTGTTGCTCAGTTATTTACGATGATAACTAAGAACTTCTCTTTGTTTGCAAAGAGTAACACTTCATAACTCATATCAATTTGTTGTTTTGTATGAGTTGATACATGAATAATTAAAGATATGTACAGAGGAGGACAGCAGTAAGACCTCAGTTTTTAGATGTACAATCTTTGATAGACATGTAATCATGGTTTCTCTAGTGACTGTGAATACTGTTGGTGCCGATTGAAGTCACTACAATTTTCATGTAGTCACTGATCCACTCAAGATCTTACATGTTACAGTGTATGGAATGTCTCTGTCAGAATAGCATTTTGTTGAAATGCTATGGTTTATTCAGAGTTGTACATTATACAACATTGTAATGAGGTATGAATGTTTCTGGGACAAAGTAGTCATTTAAAAAAATGCAACATGTTTTGTCCTATTCTTCTGAAATATGAAGGTTATCATAATTCTTCAATATTAGAAGATATGCATTTTTTAAGTGTTGTGGCAGTCTCTGTTTAAAACTGCTTGTAGAGTCGTCACACTACCCATCCACTTCTGTGCCTTAGTAAGCAGGTGTAATGCCCAGAATGCATGGATTGGCCATGGTGATAGAGTATACTGTGAGTGTCAAACACTGATTGGTTGAAGACTATTTTACCAGCTGTGTAATCTGTGATAGGAGTATCAACTCTGAGACCGTTGGAATCAAATCTGTGCAACATAAGCAACAGATATTGAGATGAACTCCTGAGACGTATGGACTGAGTGCATCTCCCTCCACATTTTCCACAGGCATGACTACATTCAGCATTGGTGAATAGCTGTCGAAATTTGACACTTTTTGGTTTGAGGGACAAAGAGAGTAATCCACAGCATGTCTTCTGTGGTTTCACGCTGTGAATGGCCACATGAAACACATACATATTTTGTTACATATGTTACTGTGAAGTACTGCCACATTGGGGTGCCGTCTTCATCCAAGTTGTTTATGACAGCCATCATAAACTCAGTAGTGTCTTGCTGTATGTCTGCAGCAAATGTACTACATCCAGCATATGTAGCTAACACCTGTCGTAGTGGTGTTAGTGACTGTACATTGTTAGACTGGTCAGAAGTCATGTTGATAATCTGCTTCAAAGTGTTTGATAGGGGATTGTTTTGTGAAGCAGATATTGCCTGCACAAAGTGTGGCATGTGTAGAAAAACTTGCATAGCTGAGTTAGCATAGCAGTTTACTTTAGTGCTGTTGTCAAACACTGGTACAGCAGCTACACCAACTGATTTCTGATGAATTGCCGGCTGTGAATGTTTACTTGAAGTTGTGACCTTTATTGAACTCTTTTTTGTTGAATCACTTCTGGAAGCTTGTCGCTGTTTGTTGATACCTGGTGCTGTGACTGAATTGTGTGAGACAGACAGATATGTAGGCAGTGGTATTAAAGACATTTGTGGCTGATGTAGAGTACGTAACCTGTTGTACTCAAGAATACATCGCTTGTCAGCTCGTATTTTCTGAGGTGCTATAGTAATAATGTGCAACCCAGAAAGGCTGCGTACACATGAAAGTGCCACGTAGCTCATGCCATCCTTGAAAATGTCTGTACCTATGTCTACGATTGCTGAATCCAAACTCAATCCCTGAGATTTGTGAATGGAGACAGCATATGCAACACATAATGGAAACTGTTTCCTGTTTACATAGACATCCTTAAAAACCTGGAATTTTACGCAGGTTCGGTTTTTGTGTACAGAGTGTTCCATGTTGTCAAAGTGAACTACAAGCATCTCAATATATGTCTTCTGGACATTGTAGACAAAGTCAGTGATGTTTCCCATGGCACCGTGTACCATGCCTCGTTCTATATCTAGATTATGTCGCAGCATGATACATGCATTCTTATAAACTGTGAGAACAGCTTCTAGGCCAGCTGTGCGTGAAACATCTGACTTCAGTTCACTTAGTCATTCAGTCATCTTTGCTACTAGTTTTCGACTAAGAATAATGCCATCAACTGTGTCTACCGCATGCAGAGTTACAATCTCTTGGTTTTCTCTCTGCAGCATTAGATTGTTGAATTCAGTGCATTTCTTTAGTAGTGGCATAAGACACACTATGTGTCTTCCAGTAGAGTATATCTCGCTGAAGACATGACATGCTGTTTCTATGCATACAGTATCTACTGTGATTCTCCGATCGTTTAACATACAAACATGTTCTGGTGGTAGAGAACCTGTACGAGCTTCATCTAAAAGTGATTTGTAAGCCAGATCACCACTTTGGCGCATGTTCTCAGACAACTCAACATAGGTAAATAATTCCCATATGTTATAGCCTGCAATGCAACCTAGGATATTCTTAGCTTGTTTGGCAGTTAGAGTTGTAAATACATGCTCTGCATTGACTGGTGCAAGCTGTAAAAGGTCTCCCAACACAAGTATACTTTTGCCACCAAATGGCACTCCATCATCAGTACCTAAGATCTGCTGTAGACATAGATGAATACAGGCAAGCATGACATTGGAGACCATGCCGATTTCATCAATTATGAGTAACTTCATCTTTGTGAACATGGAACGGAGCTGAGATACAACTTCGAATGACAGTTTACGATACTCTCCAGTTCTCCCATGTTCCACTGGCAACATAAAGAGATGGTGTAATGTAACTCCACCAATGTTGTATGCTGCTAGTCCTGTGGGAGCAGTTACAGCAACAGACATTGAAGAGCCTGTCATGCTCCGTACTTCTGCAGTGATGGCTTCAATGAGGAAACTCTTTCCTGTGCCAGCTGAACCGCTAACAAACATTAGTAGTGGCTTATAGTCAGTACAGTCACATTGTTTTGTTTCATGTAGTATCCCATGTCGGACAGCTTCAACTACTTGAGAGTGAACTGTACGCTGCAGCTGATTTAGTCTTTCTCTTAAGTCAGCTGGGCTGACTATGGAGTGTGTGCCATGTTCCATGGCTGTCTCAATTTCTGACATTAACACTTCTGGGGCATTTAGGGCAGAGGGTCACTAGAACACCTTGTCCTTCTGGATCAAGGTTGTCTTGTGAACTAACTGGAGTGTCTTCCTGAAGCTGCTTCTCTGCCTTCTCAAGCTGTTCTTTCTCAGCTTCTAGTCTCTGTATATATGTCTGTGAGCATTCAGTTTGGAAAGTCTCATAAGTGAGATTGAACTGTTCTTCGAATGTGTCACAGTCATCTTTTAATTCAGACTCACTCCTCCAGGGTCTAAATAGGAATAGGAAAGCAAAGTAGTGATGTTCTCTGCTTTCTGATATGCCTAGATGCAGTTTACAGTGGCCTATGAGCCATGGCTTGTGTGTCTTTACGAGACTGCCATCTACTCCATTGACCTTGTAAATCTGGCATGTTGAGTCAGGTGCTACATCTGTCTTGTAGTCATACCACTTAGCCACCTGAAAGAGACACATATTCATGTCGTTGTGTCTATGTGGGTAGTATGTGTCTATCAGGTTATTCTTCAAGATATGTTTTGAAGAAGGTGTATTGGCAGCGAGCTCCTCAATTTCGGCATGAGGAATCAGTACACGTTTCCGTTTCTCTTTGTAGTTTACACTGAGAAAACATACATCATCAGACTTCCCATACAGATGTGTACCCATTAACCGGTCACTGGCTTCGTAAGCTCCACATTCTCTGTGTGAAAGAGTCTTCAAACCCAATGACCACAGCTGAGATGTCAGGCTTTTGCTTGAACCGGCAATATCTTCCCAAAGATCTTGCAAGCTAGTCTGTTCATGTTTGGTTATGTACGAAGTGAAGTACCGAACCAGGGTCAGTGAGTTATCAGCCACAAACTGAACATCTATGTTTGCTTGCCACATTAGGAGAAGAGTTGGGTTGTAGTCATTGATGTACATCTCTTTTTCATCTCTGGGTAACTCGTATACCCTCTTGGTTGATTTTGCCTTCAAGTGGTGTCGCATTGCTGAGAATAGGTCATTCATGGCACCATCCTGACAAACTCGTCTAGGAAATCCAAAGTGACATCATGTGTACCAATTAGATTTGTTCTTTACTACTCGCCGGCAATATTTTGCGCAAATATGTTGCTGGAACTTTGTACCAACTTCCATAGGTGTAGACTGTCATACTTGTCTGGAATGTGACAAGTGATATATTTTTGATGAATGCTAGCACTTCTGCTGCTTCATGTTCACCAATGCGTGGAGCATCCTTGATCCACACTAACATATGGATGTGAGGGGCACCTCGTGCTTGATATTCTGTCCTCCAAAAGTAATGTTCCACAATACCTAGAGGAGGTTTGTCCTTTGACAAGATGAAAGTCAGAATGTCATGGAACCGCTTGTGAAAATGTCTTGTGACAGACACAGGATCAAGTGAACACTTTTCTCCAACAGTCATTGATGAGATGCCATCAATATCAGAATTTGTCCACTTCAAGAGTTCAATGAGCTCGTCCCAGGCATATTCAGCACAACTAAGTGTAACAAACCATGTGGCTGCACCATACTCTTGTAGCATTGTCATCACTTCAGAGTGTCTGCGATACCAATATTCTTTGGTGCCACGAAGACTTGAAAGTATGGAAGACAGATTCACTTGTACATTTTCATCTTTCTGCTTTAATTTCTCTAGAAATTGAGCAGCTATTATTCCATCTAGTGGACTTGTTAGACGAATGGTATGTGCTATAGACACAGACAGAATGCTAAGTTCCCTCTCCCAGAGGAGATGGAACAGATACTGTATGTTACGTCTGAATTTGCCATCTTTGCTGAGGACACGACTAGTGCGGTACTCAGCACCCTGTACACGTACTTCTCTTTCATCTAGGCGTCTGCCTGACCCTTTTAGAAATAGGTCTGGGAAACAGCGTGCTTCTAGTGTTGCCTCCCAAATGCTGACAGGCTCACCTTCCACCTGCTTCATTTGATAGAGATCAATGTTGTCTCCTAATGGATCTCTGCCACATAGTGGGTGAATTGTGTACTGTTCATACACATTGTCACTTGTCTGTCCACTGACCTTCTCAATGATTGGCTTACTTTTTTCTAATAGATCATGTTGCACAGAGAGACTGGCCATCTGATCTATGTCAAGGTCTGTATAAAAGGAATGATTACTCTTTAAATAAGTAAGAGCAAGCTTTACCTTTTGCACATTGACAACATCTTGCCAGATGACCTTGGCCTTTGTTGGCACACCATTTACAAGAATCACTAAGCTATTTTCAGTTGAGATTGCTTGAACATTTTCCTGTAGAGGAAATGGTAGATACATCATGGAGCCCTTTAGAGATCTAACAAGCTCTTTCTATGGAATGTTCCGTGTCTTTGTGGTCAGACGTAGAATCGTTTGGAATGGTTTCATTGTCTGAATTAGAATGCGTTCAAACATATTTAATGTTGAAATCTCACTTGGTGTAACATCTGTTTCCATTTATTCAGCATTGACCTTGCTGGCAAAGTATTACACTTCAGTTTGGAGAAACAGTGTTTGCATCGCAGAATGGTGTTTTCTAAGTGAAAGTCAGATTTCAGCAGCAAGAATGCTGTGAGATGGAACCACATGTCATTGTATGGTGACAAGGTTTCTAGGTTGACTGTGACTTTGTTTTGTGTAGCACAAACGGTTGCATGACACACATACAGAGTCAAACTTCTGAGACTTTGCAACCTCAAACTTAATTTCTTTGCCGTACTGTCTCAGAATGTCTGTTTCTAACACTGAAACAGATTTTTCTGCAGAAGTGTTACACTGAAAAATTGTTGTTTCTGGTACAGAAGTAATGTGTTGCAGTTTTTTTAGGAATGTGATGGCACCTTGCATGTCACCTGATTGCAATAAGTCATTTAAACAAGTGTACTGATGTACAGCTCGCTGTACTTCATATACTCTGTAGACAAAGTTTTGCATGCCTGTTTGATGCACTGCAAGCATCCGCATGTTGTGAAAAATACTATCACAAAGACCACTATTGAGACATGCAAGTGAGTGACCCATGAGTCCAGTATGTGGCCGGATTTCACAATGGTCAATTTTTGTAAACAGTTTATCTCTGTCTTTGCAATCTGTTATTACAAATAGGTTGACAAACTGTTCTACTTTTTCAAATGACGATTGCCTACGGTTGCAGGTATCCACATGACCATGCCAGACAGTGCCGTTTATTGAAGACTGTGGTTGGATCACAGTCATCATCAGTATCCAATTGATTGTCATCAGAGATGCTGAGAACATTTACTAGTTTGCCGTACTCATCAATGGTGAACTTGTGTTCTTTTGTTAGGGAATGATAAGACTCTTCCCCAAAATATGCCTCTGAGTGCTGTGTGTGCATCCACTGTCCTGTGGAAACATGATAGAAGTTGTCAACAGTCAGATAAGGATACTGTTGAAGCCTTTTTTTAATGGCATATAAAACTTTCCTGAATTGTTCAAGCACATGACACATCTTATGCCACAAGCATTGTAGTACAAACACTGCTTTGTTGACGAAAGTTCGCACTTTGAGACGTAACTTCATCAGAGACAGGTGACTCTTACTCTTTTTGCTGGTGTGTCTCAGCACAGCAGCGATAAGTCTTTCGATCTTAGCTTTACTTGCTAGTGATCGGAAATACTTTCTCTTTCTGAGTTGTAAATCAGCAGTTGTGAGTTTACGGTGTTGTTTTGAATGTTTCTTATGGTTACACTCAAAATAGTTGTGTTTTGTCTCAGAGATCTACACATTTGTGATGGTATACCTTTTTTCTTTTCTGTTAAAGAATTTCGTTTGGGTGTGCAGTGACTTGCTGTAGGGGTCACTGTTGCAGTAAAGGTCTGTCCATGTTCATTTTGTGGTGTGACTTTACTGTTTTGTTTGTTGCCCTTATACAACAGTGTATTACTATTATACCTCGTTCGTTTTGAAACACATCTACGTCTGTATTTAGTTGGCATGTTTTGCTATTATGGTTCACAGTGGCAGTAAGCAATCTTAAAGAACTATCAGGCACCTGTATGAGAGGCAGAGAAAAAAACAGTGTTAGAATATGCTTCAGTAAATTTCTAACAGTGTGGATTGAGACAATTGTAAGTTAAGTATGTTTACAATTTTGTAAATAAATAACTAAACAGTAGTTTTTATGAATGTGCATTGCACAGTTGCTACGTAATATCAGAAGTTTGTGCTTTCTCAATATTTCTAGTCCACATTTGAAAGATTTTTTTACCATATCTAGTTATGATTAGTATAGGTGTAATTTTTTACATCTACACGAAAATGTGTTTTCGAGCATGTAGCGCGTCATGGTGCAGTCAGTACGTGAATTCACTATATGGTAGACAAAAAACTTGAGAGTGATACTGTTCACCACCAAATCTGTTACAATTACTATGTTTACAATTAGATGGAAAACATGGTACTATTACTGTTGTGTGAGTGTGTGTAGCGCAGTTGGTATGTATGCTTGTATGTTAACGAAATTTAAATATAGTTACTGCAGATTCTCAACATTGTGTTTTTAGTACAGCTGTTTATGACCATTGCAGCTGTTATCTTTAACAGCTTGCTAAAAATGTGTTTACGCACATGTAGCGTGCAATGCTGCAGTTGATTAACAAAATCACTGTATGGGGCACAGTAACAAAATGACAGTGCCACTGTTCATGAGCAGACGACTTAAAATGAGTATGTAGAAAAATTGGTGTAAGAATTCCCAAAAATTTCTGATTTACAAGCTTGTGCAGCGCACTTCATATGTACACTTGTAAGTTTGTGTATTGTCAGTTTTCAGTTGAGATTGTCATCTTTTTGTTTTTAACACACAACCTTATGGATAGTACAGATTTCATTTCTCACTTCTTGCCAAAAATTTTTCACTTATGTACTGCATTTTGGCTCAGTCGATGTGCGAAATGACTATATGGTACAAATGCATAAAATCAGAGCGACACTGTACATGAGCAGAGGTCTTAAAATGGCTATGTTTACATTTGGGTGCAAAAATCATGACAAATAACAGTTTTACAACTCTGTGTTGTGCAGTTGTTATGCACACTTGGAACCTTGCAAATGTTTAATATCTGACGTGCAGTGAGTTCCGAAGCAGCTACCCAGCACATAATGTGTTTATTATTGAAAATTGAGCTATTTTGCATTAAAATCTGAAATTGCGGCAATAAATAAACAGTCTTGGAAAATTACTGTTGTATGCACGAAAGTGTCGCAAAAAAGTACTTTCGTGCATACGAAAGTGTCACAAATGTCACTTTCATGCATTCGACAGTATGGCCAGTAATACTGTCGAACTGCGAAACTTTCGCAATTTTTACTTTCGTGCTTGCGAAAGTGTCGCAAATGTTACTTTCGTGCATTCGACAGTATGGCCAGGAATACTGTCGAACTGTGACACTTTCGCAAATTTTACTTTCGTGCTTGCGAAGGTGTTGCAAATTTACTTTCGTGCATTCAACAGTAAACTGAATCTAGCACTTGGGATTGGCAAATACATTCATTATCGAATCAGAATTCAGTGTGCTTGACTGACAGCTGGCTCTACTAATGTAATTTTAGATTTGTCAGGCCATGTCCGACAACCAATCAGAGATGGACAACACTGAAGAAGAAGTCAACAGGAGCCATTTTAGATATTGCTGAGCGAGAGCAGTTTCAGAACTGTAAGTACAGTCTATTTTAAAATTATTTTTTCTACTATTAAAAAAAACTAATAACAACATGTAAATACTATTAATCAAAATGTTTTATATGCTGAATCTCATTATGTAACTTGTTATCTCTAACATGCTGTATTATTAAGAGAAAAGAGTTTAAAGTGAGATAGCATTTTGGTACTAACTTGTACAGATACAGCTGCAAATAGAGGGAGATAGGAAGGTGCACGTGGAGCCCTATGAGAAAATGGAACCAATCAGACATGTTTCTGCCATTGTCATTGTTTAAAACTGCTTATGAAAAGGATGCATTTTTCCCACTTATCAGTGTTTGTAGATTTTAGCTGAACCATAAGTCTAGTAATACTGACTGCATCACTTAGATTGGTTGATGAAGCCAGAGCAGCAGGGAATGTTTACTTTTGATTTGTGTGTTATGTCTCAGCCCACTGAAGCTAGCTTGAAATAAGGAGGGAAAATATCAGTTTTATTTTCAGTACTGTCTGGTCACTGCAGGGCGAACACTGACTTTCTTTGTAGCTCTCTGTACAGTTCTGAGTGTTAAAACTTAGAATGGCAGAAAATAGCAAAAGGACTTTGTGGATAGTTGGAAGCAGTTTCATAAGACGAGCAGCTGAGTTTGCAGTTCATAGCAATTTTGGGAGGGACCTGCAGCTCCTCGATTGCTATGTAAGATGGTTTGGTCGTGGTGGCATGAGATGGGAACATCTGATGCCAACCATGCACAGACTTTTGAGAACTCACTCTCCTCCCGATATACTGTTAATATATCTTGGAGGCAATGATTTGGGCTCAAAACGCTGGGTAGATTTAGTTACAGAGGCAAAATTGGACTTTGCTTCTATCATGTCTATGTTGCCTGCATGTATTATGTTTTCAGATATTACAGAGCGTAGGGTCTGGCAAGCAGAACATCATATGTATCTGATTGACAGAGCTCACAGAAAAGTAAATGTACAGATAACTGCTTTTCTACGCATGCATGTAATGTATACTATACGTCACCCCTAAATAAAATACTGTAATGATTGGCTATTCCTACCAGACGGTGTACATTTCTCGCATGCCTGCAATTGCCATTTTCTGGGAGACCTTTAAGATTGTCAGACTGTTTGAGCAAATATTACAGTATACACAAAGGTTCTTCTCAGAACCATATAAATGTGGTCAAAAAATAGATCAACTGCATGCATCACTTAAACACATGGCACATATATGGGTTTGTAATATTAATATTGTGGGATGCTGTGTTAGAATAGTGGGGAGACAGCAATACCAATTTACCCTGTTGCTGTTAGTCTACAATTGTATGATGTTGTTATGTGTAAACATTTTTATATAGTTTGAGTTTGTTAAGTGAATGTAGCATTCATTGTGGTCTTACAGTATTGTAGTTGTAACAGTATGGTATGTGTGCAACAACAGTGAAACACAGTGGTGCTGTTTAATGTATAGGTTTCTTTAGTGGTATGTCTGGAAATAGAGTTATTTTGAATGTAAGACATATGTGTAGTAATTTGTATGTATCCTACCATGAATGCACAACAGAAATATGATATCATTTAACTTTGATCAGGTTTGTTAGCCGTCTTCACATTTATTAAGTGTATTTGTAGGTGTGTGCACAGTTCTGCAATGTGTGGTTCATCTGTGTTTTACATCAGGTTACAATGCTGTGGTGTATGGCTGAAGGGTGTAGTTATGATGTTATGGACAGTAGTATGATAGCACATATTCAAGTCTGGTACTTACCTGCACACAGACACATAGATGCATAGTATGTGATGCAGTCTGTTATACACAGTTTAGGTGAGGGTGGTGTGCGATAGCTCAATACCTGTGGTGCAAGATTGCAAAAGAGAGTTTTACAGCTCATGCTGTGTGAACACCTCAGTGTAGTAGACATGCATAGGTGATAGTGTGGGCAGTCTGATGTTCGATGCAGTAGCCCCCCCCCGAGATTACTGGGTGGCATGCTGGTGGGACACCACAGTGTGGCAGTACCTGTTAGTGGTGAGGTTGGCAAATCCCTTCTTGGGGTTGCATAATGCTAGTGAGATGTCTTTCTGCCATGCTGAAGGAGATGTGGTCTTTAATTTAATAAGTATTACATGGAATTAGTTTAACTAATGATTTATATTGTTAGATGATACTAATGTGGATGTTTTTTTCTGTTTGTATTTCAGAACTAAATAATTAAAAAAAAGAGAATGAGGTAATGGACCTTGAGAAAGGTGTGTGCACTGCTTGAGGCAGTCAGGCAGAAATACTAGAGTTCTGATGAGGAGTACAAACAGGAAACTGGATTCGATATGGAGGCGCATAAACTGCTTCCTGCACGTTGTTTTAAAAGTTAAAAACAAAACAATCGTGCAGCTGAAGCGGAAGTGGAAGCTGTTGCACCAGCATTTTAACTTCTTAAAACAGCGTGGGGGGATACCGGACAACGATACATGCTGGTACTACCTCACGTATGAGTTATGGAAAGCTGCTGGCAAGCCAGCTGCGGGGGAGCGCCTTACTCACCATAAGTAATTCAGCAGAACTTTTAATAATGGATGTGCATGTATTAAGAATTTGTGACTATTATTGCAGACAGCATAATTAAGCAATAAGACATGAGCAGGGGTTATGTTAATGGTCTGTTAATCACCCTCTAATGGTGTAATGTGGCATGAGGCACAGCTGAGTGCTACATGCCCCTAGAGGGTGATTAAGTGACCATTAATATAAACCCAGATACTGCCTTATTGGTATTATTATAAAAATGTTTTGTAAATAGTGTTCAACCTTGTTTAGCATCTGATTAGTCTCTACATGTATGTTAATCAAAGATTAACATATGGCTAATAGAATGTTTGAAATCAATCAGAAAGCTCTATTTCTCATGCCCTTTTTATACTTAATACTATATGTAAGGATGTACTATGAAAACATGTAGATTAATTGTTGTATTTATTTACTGTGCTGTTGTTCAGTCTCAAGCCACACCTTAGTGACATAGGCATACCAGAAATAGTACATCCATACATATACGCACTTCCTGTTATGGTATGTTGGTAGAGAACAATATGTAACTGTTTATTCACTGTAATGTAGTGGTATGAAACTTGTAGCTCTGTAATACTGTGTATTTATTAAAAGTAAATTTGCACACATGTGCAACAAACATAGTGACATCATGTGACACTTCATAGTTGTTCCACGCCTGTTCCAATTCAGGTACTGTATTTGCAGGTGTGTTTGCAGTTTTCTATGTGTGCTGTAGCCGTCTATGACAAGTCCAAAATGCATTGGTGTACAGTTAAAAGGGGGAAGTATTTTCAGTGAGCAGTAATACAATATTGACTGTTGGTGTGTCCTGTGTGCTATACACACAGACAGACACAGACATGTAGACTTGTGCATATCAATAGTGTGTGGTGCCCCACCAATCACAGACTATATAGACAATGCTGTGATGGGCCCCCACACACAAAATCCACATGCTACAGTGGGTGCCTACATCAGCATGACAAGTTATCATATAGCTGGTGGGAGGTGGCCAATGCGCTGTTGATTCCACTGTCTTATGTGCCCTCAGCCACACATAGTACAGACTGGGTATTTATATATTATCATAACAAGGTCCCATTAAAAATAGGTCAGGTTTGAGGTGGCCTCAGGCCATTACTAATTCAGAGAATGCGGTTTGGTCTAGATATGCTCCAAGGGTGTTCACAAAATGGCTGGCAGTAGTACTACTTGCTTCCCTAACAGTGGGAACGATTGCCATCTTCCCATACTTAGGTCAGTGGGTCATACATTCTCATTACTGCAGACTGGGAGAGACATCACTGGTACCCTCTCCTGTTGTCCTTAGAAGTCCACCTTACCTTTTGTTTTTGCAGGAATTATCCCTCTCATGCCATAGTTACATCTGAATTTCAGCATGATTATATTTGCTGGAACAGAAACACGTTTGCTCTTTTGAAAAGTAACCATGAACTGAGAAAATGTTGATTATCTGTATAATGTGATAGATACTTACTTTTTGTAGTTTTCTGCATATCTCTTATGACTGAACATTGTGGACTTTCTACGTATGGTTAGAAGTTCAGCACTTTATTATGTTTTCAGTACAGATTAGCACTACTTAATGTTTTCACAGTTCTTTATGAACAGTACAGCTGTCATTGTTCAGAACTTGGGTAGAATGTGTAGTTACAGTTTCACTGCAAACATACATGCTCGATGTGTAAAAGTATTGTTGGGGACAGATAAATAACAGTGACATGGTGGTGTATAAACCAACAATCTTCATTTAGAGCACTGCTGTAGTGGCCTTAAAAAATATTTTAGATCAATTGTAATTGTTATTGTAATATGTGGCCATAATGCTTGTGCTCTGTATAATCAGAAGCAATGTTATCTATGTGGTGCCTGATTTAATGTCATTGCAAGTATTTGAAAAATGTAATGTTATTCACATCAACCACTTACATATTTTTTTTTTCTGTTTCATGGCAGAACACCGGAGGTCTCCCCCGGCTTCTCGTGAGGTAGTACCGGCACAGCGTGAAGCTGTGGAGGGTGGTCAGTCGGACACAGAAAGTGTCATTGTTATTGAGTCCAATGGTAAGAGTGTGATATAAATAATTGTACTATGTCATTGGTCTGTGTTAGGAAATAATATTATGTGTTAGCTGCAGAAGTTAAGGCTGTATTTTTAAAAAAGGTCTTTACTGATTAAGTATTATTTGAATCATGTATGTATTCTTTATAGTTGTTGAGTGGGTTGAAAGCATTTTTTTAATCATTCCGTACAAGGAAGAAAGAGGCAGTCTCACATCTGGCAACAGAGAACACTTAAAGGTGAACTGTAGCTTTGCCCCTCGGTTCATGCAAAATTTCCATCTGACATTCTACAAGGTGACTGTAGAATGCATCCAAATAAAAGAAAAAGTGATCAGGTTACCAAATTTCATAATTAACAAACTATTCCCATTGCTGGTGTACTGCCTTAAAAGCTCCATGCTCTGTAATGATTTCCATACTAAGGACATGCATTTATGGGGAGTGCTGTTCTGAACCACACATTTTTAACATTGGCATTGTCAAAAGCTATTAATGCATAAGAGAATGGTATCCAAATCTTTTATGGTGTTTACAAATAAGTAACAAGGGGTTCTTCTGACGCAAAATACTTTTAAAAGGTGGTAACCAACTGTAGCGAATGTGCAGTGGTAGCATGGAACAAGATCCCACACCAGCATGAGACAATGTTGTTACTATACATGTGAGTGGGATACAATTTTTCATGTATGTGACAATGGATGTATGTCCATAGGGGTACTTGTAAGTCCATATGGTGTTCTGGGGGGGTCTCTTGTCCTCTGCTACTTTTGGTGGTGGAGTTTCATGTACAATGAGTAATTGATTACCAATTGTAATGTTGATGGTGTCTCACTGGTATTCACTAGTGTGCTGTATAATTATCTGTTGCTGATTACCACATGCTCCTACATGCTTACTAACTTATTATTTCTATATCTGCTGGCAATGTTTCATTTCTATTATTAAAATATTTGTAAATGGACAGTATGGAGAATGTCTACATATTTGTTAATGTGTTTAATAGCCCTGTAGGAGTAATATGTTTAATAACACATAAATGACTGCCATATTCAGGTAGAGGGTGATTAAGTGAAGAGTTACATGATACGTGTGTTTTCGTTTTTGCTATTATAATAACACATTTTGTCAAACTGTTTAAAAAGCAGGTCATCATATGGTTATGTCTACATGTATGTAAATTATGTAAATTTAAGATACACATAAGGTTGTTAGGATGTTTAATAGAAATAAATATGCATTATCAAAGTGTTTTGACTATTGCCATCAATGGGTAGACACTGCTTGTTCTGCACTGTATACTATCAATAATAGATTTCTGTGTTTTCTTTCTGTGAAAATGTAATTGGATGAACATTGTTAGGGAAAGCACCAGAAAAATCTGGATTTCTTTTATTAACTCTGTTCAAGATTGATGGACATTTGCCTTGGAAGAACACAGACACATGGTTTCATTATTTCAACTTTGTATGGCTTTTTGCAGATGAGAAGAGTTGCTGTATGCATGTAATACTGAGTTAAGAACATACATCTAGCTGAACAGACAGCTGTTTTAGTAAAGAGACATGTGTTCATATGATAGTTGTACACAATGATGCAGTATTAGAAATTGACGTGTTAAAGAAAAAGACTTTTAGCTTGATATTTCATCTATTAATGTGATCATTTTTTCACTTGTTTGCTTTTATAGATCCCGGGGAAGCTGACGATGTAGAACAAGTGGAGGTGAAGCAGGAGGCCGGTGCCAGCCCACCTCATAAGTGAAATCTTGAAATGTTTCCAAGCAAAATGCAGTCCCAAAGTACTGTGAACTTAGAATGTATGTTATTATTATTGTTTGTAAGTTGACCAGCTGAATTAATCATGTGATTTTATAGTAGTCTAAACTTTTTTTTATATTGGCTTGCTGCAGCTGCACAGCAACATGTTAAGAGTGTGCTGATTTGGGGCTGTAGTGGTCTTGGGTGAATGCAGGTTACATCAGTAGCTGCATACCATATTATCAATAACCCTGCATTTGTAGTGAAGCTCTACTTCAATTTCAGCTAAGCTTATGATACTCAAGACAACATTTGGTTATGTCTTGCTATTATCTGCATGCTTGGCAACTAGCCTATGGTTGTCAACATTGGTGGTGCTCAATCCTTCTGTTGATAACTACACCTACCTGTTTTAGTGTGATGACAGGGGAGTCCAGTGCCTGTTAGCATACTCACTCCAAATGTTGAATTCAAGGGTGTCATAATACCCTTGGTAGTGACCACTACCACTATCTTTGTTTGTTGGGGGCCCAATCCCTGTTGCCATTATTGACTTTATTTGTGCTGTCAGGTTACAAGGGTGCCAATGCATTGATCACTACAGATACGCAAGCCCCAAAAACAGACACCATGGTGGGAGGATATCCTAGTGAGCTAAATGGTCTGCAACACAAAAAGTGTCCAATGATGCTTTTAATTATTTCCCCAATGTAAAAGTTCAAAATGTGCCTTGTAGTCTTGATGACCCCTCTTCCCAGTTGAACCCGATTGCTGTGCAGTGTGTCACTCTTCACCCTTCCCAACCTCATACTTACCTCTACAGTGCACTGTGACATGTGTGGATTTTTAAAAGGTGATAATGAAGTGATGGAATGTTGACAAGATGTATAATGGAGTGAATTATGGGACTGTTTGCATGTCACACTATGAATATTGCACATTTGTACATGGCACTATGGAAGTTGTCTCACCACATGTTAACTGCAGTAGTCTGACCACTTGCAGTGGTGCAAGTTCCAGTACATCATACACTGGCTGTGAGTGGGTGGGGTGCTATTAAAACGAGTTGTTGAGTAGCGAAACTCTGTTAAATATTGGGCCAGACACATCACATTGCCAAATTGTTCAACACTGCATGGCCTTGTGCCACACAGTGGTACAGTTTGAATGTTCACCCATACTGTCCAAACTGTGTTTTCACACTTTCACTATATGATGGCGTGGGTGCTGTGCCGAATCACTTTTTGGTACAGTGTGAGGACATTACAGTGAGACTGTATGTGAGCAAAGGTGCTAATATGGCTATTTAAAACATTTGGTGTCAGATGAGCATTATATTCTATCATTGCAATCAGGTATTGGATATTTCCCATGCACTGTAGTAGGTTTGAAAATATTGTGTATTTATATACCAAATTTTGAACACTGTAATTTATTTTTCACCTCCTAATGTACTGTACAGCTGTTTTTTGTTACACTGTGACCAACATGTTTTCCTACCGTGCAGTATATCTAACAGCCAGAGGAACACGCTAATGCCTGTCATCCTCTGCAGGGTGTGGGTTGGTTGGCATCAGTTACAAACTTTATGACTATTACACTATCAATGCCAATGATAGCAAAGCAACAATTGGCATTGATAATTGTTAATTTCATAATGTCAGATAGTACATTTAAGAAGCTTATTACTGCTGTGCTACATTGTCTTGAACACTTTTAGCCTGTGTCCGTGCAACAGCACAGTGGTCTGCACATTGCAGGCATCCAACACTGCACTAATGAATTTAATCCCCTTATTTTGGCTAGGTTTTCCCATACTGTAGTTTAAGTTTTAGGTTACTTGTCTGAATTTCTTGTAGTTACGCTACCTAAAAATCTGTTATTTATGTTCTTTATGTACTTGAAGATCTCTGGCATGTTTGTAGAGTGCATTTTTGCTGTTGATATGTAAATATGTAGGTTATTGAGTGGACATATAGGGTGTGTTCTGCAAGACATAATTATTAAGATTTTCCTGTTGTAGACAATTCCAAGAATTTAAGTCTATGATTATTCTACATGACAGCTTGTTAATGGTGTTTTACTGAATGAATGTAATATCAGTAACTTAATTATTTAAAACATTTTTGTGTGTTGAGGCTCTGAAATATGGGTCAAAAGCTCTTTATTTTCAAACGATCATGAAAGTGACCACATTATGTACACATTTAAAGTATTTTGTGATACTGTTCATCTAAAAGTAGTTGCGTTTTTATTGCACATATGACTAGGCGTTATAGGCAGACAAGGTGAAGTAACAATTCTCACAGTTGATGAGGATCTATTTCAACTGTATGGTACTATACTGTTGATTATGCAAAAGTATGTACATAGTGAATATTTATGTCTAGTCAATAGAATAGAAGAATAGGATTGGAAATGACATGTTACTATAAGTTTTTTGATGCTGTCAGCTCATTAGATTATATAATTAATAAAGTATTATAGAGACACAAATAAAATAACAAAATAGTTTAGCATCAGACTTCAAAATATTATCATAAGTTCCAAATTAATGCATTTATGATATTGCAGTACCTAGGAAATCTTTGAAATTAAATAATTGAAAGTCATAACTGTTTTCTTTGTCATGTGTATTGATTACTTTTTTTTTAATCTTTGTAGGGCGCCGGCGGTTGAGAAGATGTATTGGCCACTGCCGCTGCTATAGACGGCTCATGCGCAAGGTTGCCAGTCTGCGAAAAGACGATGTTGCGCTCCCTGAAGGGCAGCGTAAAATGCTGTCCTTCTTGAAGGTGCAACAGCGGACTGTCAACCTCATGCTCGAGCCTGTCATAGCAGTGGCTGATGGCACTGTGGCCAGTACCAGTGCTTTGCCTCCACCAGCACCAGCAGTTTCTGCAGCTTCCCTGGGCAAAACTGACCACCCTTCCCAGTAGTCTGGTATCTCCTCTGGGGCGCAACAGCTTCCACTTCCTTTGTGCCTCCATATCAAATCCAGTTTCCACCTTGGATTGCCTCAAGCAGTGCATACACCTCTCGCAAGTGTTGGCCAAAGACTTGCATTTTGTTAAAAAAGGACTTTAAGAATTCATTTTTTTTCTTATCTATGTAAAAAAAACTTTATTTTTATAATATATTTATTTGTGTATGAAAGCAATACACACTTTTATAAGTATTTTTTCATTTGTTTTTATATAATATTTGTAAATATATATTTTTCTATGGTTTTATAAAAAATATATTTTGTTTGCATTTGATTTTAAACATCTTAAATATTTTTATAGTAAAAATAGTTAATTCATACTCTCTTGTGTTTGGTGTGTTATTGTGTACTGTGGATGTTTATTTACAATACTTGAAAACAAGATTTACACAACTGTTATTTTGTCATTTGCTGAAAGATTATACCACACTATTGTGGTATTACAGTTGTGATTCTCCATAGAAGTAACTGAGATGTGTGACAATGCTACCTTACACTATTTGTGGCACACTGTTGTTGTTTCATAGACATAGTGCTACAGTATGTGTGTATGTGTATCATGATGAAGATGAGTATGTCCGTGCTAGTACAACAGTGACATTTCTGTGTTGGTGTACGACAACAATCATTGTGTGATTGTATTGATTAGTATCTGAATGCTGTTACATTGTGGTGTTTTTGTGTACTCACAGGAAAGTTATCTATTCAGTACCAGAAAGCCTCTTCCATCTCTCTTCACATAACTGGTGCCACCAACTCAGTTGGTTGTAAACCCAGTGTCTATAAAAGAGAGAGGGAGAGAAGAGAATAATTTCAGATTAAATCCAAGTCTGTGAGAACGAAGTAAACCGCTGATTTTTTTACCAGGCTCATACCTGAAGAAGACTGAAGATTTTGCTGAATGCGATCGGCCTGTCAGGATTTCCAGCTGCTTTTGAATCCCCAGTTTGTGCAGAGACTTTGCGATCATGACTGGAGAGTGGTTTGCCTGGTACAGTAGAATTTCCTTATATGTAAATGTGCTGTGTATTGAAAGTGGGTCGTGATTTGGTTCCCCACTGTGTGAACGTGTTCTGCTTGCTGGTACCGTAGAATCCTTTACATGTAAATGTGCTGTGTATTGAAAGTGGGTCATGATTTGGTTCCCCACTGTGTGAACTGTGTTCTGCTTGCTGGAACCTTTATCCAGCCTAATCGGACTGAATCCACGTTCATCTCCATTCGGGCTGGGCCATTCCATGCTGGCCCTGCCAGACTACCCCACTGCACAGAGAAAGCCACCGATGAGAGACCTGCCTGGGGATCAGCCCCCTGCTCCACTCTTGAACAGGAATGACGCCTCGGCAAATCGTGTGGGCCCTGCTTCTCCTGGCACTCCAGATCAACCACCTTGTCCAGTCTTGGGTATCGTGAGTAAATATCAGGATAGCTCCCTGCAACAACAGCTTAAACTAAGCGTGTCATCTGGTTGTCTTGTTGTTTCTTTTTCTTTACAAACTGAGCCCTCTGGCTCAGGATTACAAATAGTGTGTACTGTGCATGTTGTCTTTTCCATCAGAGGGCCCCAACCAGCTGCAACACCGGCCTACTCCGGGCAACAGTCCTGGCTAGCCCATCTCCTCTCCACCTGGGTACCCAGAGTGTGTGACTGTTTATGGACCCTGAAGTGCATGCATAGCTGTTTGATTGATACAGCCTTTAAGCAAATTAACCTGATTACACCCCTCCCTTGTTCAAGTCCCTCAAATAAATGAGATCTAACTCTTTTTTGCATTTACCCTGACTGTGGTTCCAGTTTGTGCAAGAGTACTGTACTGCTGTTATTTGCTGTGTATAACCTTGTTTTACAGGGGGTCCCCAGGGCCAGGGCAGAGGAAAGCCCTGGTGGTAAGTGCAAACAATGTGGGTACTTGTGTGGTGTATCAGGGTATTGTGAAAGTGATTATTGTGTATTGTTCCGGCCACTAGTAAGGAAAGAGGGGAGTTACAGTGTCCCGGAGGGCTGTGCCCAGGTTAGCTTGACCACTACCAACCCTGACCTCTGGGTGGAGGCACCTATTTCAGAACTCAGGCCCCTTAACCTGCTACATAGGAAAGCATTTAAACTAGCCGGGGGGTGGGGAGGGCAAACTTGGAGGAAATCAAAAAGTATGTCCACCTCCAAAAGATATCCGAGATTGTAAGGAGAAGGATGGGGAAACTTCACACGGAATCGAGTTACAAGTGGTACAGATCAAAAATAAGGAAGGGGACAAACTTGTACCAAGACGGACTTCCGGTAGCACTATGGAGTAGGCAACAACGGAAAAGAAGCGCTCCTCTAACTTCAGCTGACAAATGGCTTAAAAACTAAATAAAACTTAGCCAAAACCCTCTCCAAAGCACTCAATACCATCTTTTAAAGACTTGGGTAAAAAGTAACCTCACCAGACTTACCCCAAAATCGTTTTGCGGTCTTGGCAGAGATTGAGATGGGGGGGGGATAGCAGTAGTGGTAGGTCTGACCATGGATTCAGATACGGTGCCACAAGATGAACACAGAAAAGCCAGGAATTATAAAAAAAATCACAGGGGAAAGACACGGGAACAGACCAAACCCCAGAGAAATTAGAATTGATCCTGCAGGCTATCTCTGAGTTTCACTCAGAAATGCAGGACTCTTTGAAAGAAATTCATGCGAATTTGGGGGCATTCCAGACCAAAGGCAATGAGGCAGATAAACAAATTTCAGACAACACTGCCCAGCTTGAATCCCTTGAGTCTGCTACAATGGATATGGCAAGCATGCAGCTACAACAATCAGCCAGACAAAGAATGCAGAAAACCGTGGCAGGTGGAAAACCTGTGTATTTATAGTGTACCCGAGGAGAGACCCGCGACATGGCGGCCTTCATTGATAGACAAGCATGGCAAAAGTCCCGTCATCTTCCTAAAAAGAAAAAAAAGCACCTTCTAAGAAAAAGCGGTCCCTCGTTGACTGTCTTGCCCCTCTCCCAACCGCGCCACCCTCTGCATACCCCACCTCCCACACCCCGCCTCACCCATACTTACCTCTGGAGGCGGCACAACGATCTTTGGTGGACCGGGAACACATCTGCACTCTTCAAAGCCAACCACGAACAGAAGAAATGCGGTGGCGTTATAATGGCATAAATGTTTTTTGACTTTGGTGCATATCTCAGCCATTTTTGGTAATTTTTCACCAAATTTTCAACATGGATTCTTGGGACCCACCTCATGAACTCAGTCACTGTCATTTTGTTATTCGGTCCCAAAGGTGATTCTGCAGTCACTGCATGGAACCACCTTTCGGGACCAATTAACAAATGCCAGTGTCACAATTCATGAGGTAGGCATCAAAAACTCTATGTTGAAAATTTAGTCACATCCCAGAAATGACTTTGTTCTGAGGAAACATCGTTGCGCAGTGCCCTCATACACTTGTAATTTTGAAATTTTTTATTTTCCTCCAGATTTTCAACAGTGCCATTTTACCACACCTCCTTATGAACAATACAGCTGTCATTTTCACATCTTGCTTAAAATGTGTTTTCGCACATATGCGCACATTAGCACAGTCGGTTTGCGAAATCAATGCCCGGGACACATTAAGAAAATCACAGTGACACTGTCCATGAGCAGAGGTGCTAAAATGGCAATGTTGAAAATTTGGTGACAAAGTCCATAAAATGACTGTGTTACAAGCATGCATTGTGCAATTTCCGCCCTAAATAAGTTCACAAATTTGTAATTTTTTCAATCCAAATTTTCAACTTTTAAATTTTTCCACACCTCCTTATGAACAGTACAGCTGTCATTTTTTACACCCTGGCCGAAATGACAGCGCAGAATTGTGCGGTCGCTGTGGGAAATTAGTGTTCGGGACAGAGTAATAAAATCACAGTGACACTGTTCATGATCGGAGGTCCAAAAATGCCTATGTTGAAAATCTGCTGTAAAAAATCCCCAAACTAATTACATTACAGGTGTACATTGCGCAGTTTCTACGCAGACGCGTGATTTCACCAGTTTTTTTATATTTTCACTCCAGATTTTCTGCAATGCCATTTTTTACATCTCCTCATGAACAGTACACCTGTCACTTTTCACATCCTGTTCGAAATGTGTTTTCACACTTTTGGTGCCAAATGGCGCAGTCACTGTGCAAAATCACCTTTCGCCTAACGAAATGATAGTGTCACTGTTCATGCGGTGGAGTCACAAAAAGCCCATGTGGAAAACTTGGAGTAAAAATATCAAGAAATGCCCAGGGCGTTAGGGTTTTCAACCATAACACCCTGCGCTGTAGGGACCGACAGGTGTCAGGGGTGTGACTTGGGATTGTCGACAGTAATGCTCATGCCATTCCACCCACACCCTACAGCCAGTGACAGGCATCGAAGTGCACCACGGACCCTTTGCCATCAGAGTTCATCCCATTCTCCTATACTGCACCCATTTAAGGAGGCAGTATAGCGCGGTGATCTAAGGCTCTGAGCTGCAAATCTGGTGACATCCAGCAGACCAGGCCTGGTTTGAATCCCACAGCTTCCACTTGTGTACTGTGTGACCCTGAGCAAGTCACTTAACCTCCTTGTGCTCCCAGGTGCTCCTGTAAAAAAGCTTTTGGCTTAGTGTGCTATACCTGGTTAAAAATAAAATAAATAAAAATTTCAGTGTATTTCCTTATGGAATGAGGTGAATATAAAGCCCAAACACCCCAAGGCACACCTTGACACTTCTCAGTATCTGAAGGGTAGGGTGAGGTGAAATGTCATGACCGTCATGGGCGCCGACCCAAAGGCACACCTCAATGTCTGTCCATCTCTGCAGGGTGAGGGTGGAGTTGGTGTCAGTTCAATACTTCAAAGCCATTCCTATACTGCATCTGTCTGCAACCCCTAGGTGGTGCTATCCCAAGGGCTACTACCCCTGCCTGCTTGGCTACTACGGTAACATATCCATTTTTTCACTAGATGGACTAATGGTATCCATCTCATGTCATATACTCTTTTACTTATGTACATCTTTTTCTTTACATATGTGCTCACAAAGAAAAAGAGTAAGACACTGTTACATTAAAAAATACTAAATGGAATAACAATGAAAAATTACAATGAATAGAATTATATAAAAACAATATGACTCACAGTGAAGTACTGTTACTGTAAATAACAGTAAATACTACTACAAGACTTGAAGTATTCCTGATCTTGGAACATTTTTGGTATGTATGTGCAGTATTCTCACAACTATAAATCATGTACTATAGTGAGTAATAGTTCTGAAAAAGACAGGATATTCATGGCAAAAAAACTCCGTTTAATGCATCAGGGTTGTTCCACAGCAACAAAAGTGAGGAAATTTGCTGTTAGGGTTGAAAACCCTAACTCCGAATTCACCCCCCAGCACACACACACACACACACACACACACGTATGGGGGAGGATCAAGTCAACACAACCAATGACAGACATCCAGCAGCAGGTGACAGAAATAACAAACAATTGTCTAAATGTACTACGAGACATCCCCACCCACCTGACCAGGTACTGTATGCTCAGTGGAGATCAACAGCAAAACTGAGGCCATGTACACCAAATGTACACATCCCTGATTGCAGCTGCACACAACGTACCACACTTAGTAGTTGCATGGCCTTACCTACCGATGCCCGACACCACACCACAACTGGTACTGTGCCGTTAGTCAATATAAATGCTGAAGGTGCATGATGACAGTTGTAGAAAGGTTTTAACACTAGCTTGGCAGAAGACACCAGGAGAAAGGACTGCTGTGTGACTGAACTTCTTTGCTGGGACTAAAGTAGAATAACTTTTGTATTTGACCTTTAATTTAGGGTAAAAAAAGTAACATACAAAAAAAAAGTGTGTGTTTGGGTTAACTGAACTGAATGGGTGTCTGAAGAGTTATCTAGGTGTAAATCTCAGGTGACTGAAAGGACTTAACTGCTGTGAGGTTTAAATTACTTGTAGAAAGATCTGGTAAGTAGGGGGAGTGGCTTAGCTAGAAGGAAGCTACATTTAAAGACTGCCTTAGAAAGTTTCTGCTAATAGCTTGGCAGAAGACACCAGGAGAAAGGACTGCTGTGTGACTGAACTTCTCTGCTGGGACTATATTGCCCTCCTTTCCTCCCCTCCACCCCCCACCCAAAGCTAGTTCTATTTTTATAAGCACAGAATTTGACTGACAACAGGAACTTCCTGTTTAGGGGCAGGAAGTGAGTGATCACAGAACACAAAGGACCCACCATCCTAGAAGGGCAAGAGTAGCTCTCTGGTCCCTCTAGCTGCTGGAGGTCTGCCTCTAAGCAAGTAAGTGGTCTGCTGAAATATAGGATATTCTTGTCTCAGAATAGGACAATCAGGAGCTTAAAGGGCACATAGGCAGAAAGTAAGGAGAGAGAGAAAAAAACAGAGGAAAGAGTAAGGATTGCAAACAGTTAAGGGGCCAGAAACAAGACATGATTGGAGTGGTGCAGTGCAGTGGCTGTGGAGCAGCAGGCTTCCGGGAGACGTTCTGGAGGATGCGGTGTCCCATCTGCAGGCACCTCTCTGGGCTGAGGGAGGAGGTTGCTCATCTCCCGGCTGAGTTGGCCAGGATTTGTGGGACCTCCTCTTCCATCCAGGGACCACCAGTGCCACTGCTGTTGCCTCAGAGGTTGCCAAGAAAGAGGAGCTGTTGGACCACAGTAGGCTCAGGGAGGGTGAGGGTGGTGGAACAGAGGCACATCCTTCCCATTGTACCTCTCCACAATTCCTATGCCATTCTGGCAAAGTGTGGTTCCTCTATGAAGACACCCACAGTGGAGACCAAGGAGGATGCTGGGAACCTCCACAAAGAAGACCTACAGGAGGGTGGCAGGGGACCCTGCAGGGGAAGGAAACAACTCCTGGTGGGGGACTCCATTGTTAGGAAGGTAGAACTGGGGAGGAAGGGAGAGGAGGAAGGTGCCTGCCTGGTGCCATGGCTTGCAGGGACAGGAGCGAATCCTCAGGATTGCCGGAGCAGCTGCACAGGGGAGGGAGCTGGATGTCATTGTCCACCTAGGGACAAATGACCTGGCTAAGAAAGGGATTAGAGAAGTGCAGAAAGAGTTTGTGGAATTGGGGAGGGGCCTTAGTCAAGTAGCACACACGGTAACCTTCTCGGAGGTGCTACCCACCTATGGCATAGGAGAGGCTAGGGTGTTCCGCACCATGGTATTCAATCAGTGGTTGAAAAACTGGTGTGGATCTCAGGGATTTGGCTTCATTGGGGACTGGGGGTCCACCTGGAGTGATGCAAGCCTATACTGGCATGATGGGCTGCATCTGTCCGGGAGGGGAACCAGGATCCTAGGTGATAGGTTTAAATGCTTCATTGGCAAGCTTTTAAACTAGCCAAGGGGGGAGGCACTGGAAAGAAGCAGGAAAATCCTAGCCCCCACAAATAATCACAGTAGTAAGTGCGGCAAACACCAACATAGAGGTGTCGATAGGGAGAAGGGCAGGGGTAAATGGAGAAAGTGACAAAGGCAAGAAGGACAGGGATGGGGCAAAAGGGAGTAAGGCCATCAGGAAATGGAGGGTAATGAGTACCAATGCCGTAGTCTGGGCAACAAGCTCCCTGAGCTGATGGCCTTAATGGAAGAGGATGCCTGGATATTGTAGCAGTCACAGAAACATGGTACACAGAGAACCATGACTGGGATGTTAACATACCAGGGTACATAACCTACAGGAGAGACAGGCAGGGGAGAAGAGGGGGAGGAGTAGCTCTCTATGTAAAGGAAGGGATAAAAGCAACTGAACAAAAGAGTAAACAGGGAGGAAAGGAGGCACTGTGGGTCACCTTGGAGACTGGAAAGGGCACCACAATCCGCACAGGGGTTGTGTACAGACCCCCATGTCAGGGGGAAGGAATGGACAAGGATATGATAGAAGGCATTCTTAGAATGGCAGAGAAAGGGGAGATACCATTGGTGGGAGACCTGAATATGCCAGATGTTAACTGGAGCACATTTGCTGCAGCCACATCCAAGAGCAGGGCCATTCTTGATGCCCTACAGGTGGCAGGCATTAGACAGCTAGTTTCAGAACCCACTTGTGAGGGAGCAATCTTAGACCTTGTAGTCTCAAACGGGGGCAGTGAGAGGATCCCAGATCTAGAAGTGGGTTGCCATCTGGGGACAAGTGACCATCAAACAGTGTGGTTCACATTAAACTCAGCTACAGAGTCAAGCCATACAAAAGTGAGGGTACTGGACTTTAGGAGGGCTGACTTGGCAAGATGAGAGTGCCTCAGAAAAGCACTAGCAAACAGGCTAGAAAGGTGTGGAGCAACAATGGGGAATTATCAAAACTGCCATCACAGAGGCAACAAGCCTTTGTGTGAAGCAAATGAACAAATCAAAATGAAAGAAAAAGCCACTATGGTTCTCAAAAGAGGTTGCTGTGAAAGTCAGGAAGAAAAAGATAGCATTCTAGAAGTATAAGGAAACACAGAAGGAGCAGGACAGAGAGCTGTACTAGTTAAGGCAGAAGGAAGCAGGGAGGGAAGTCAGAATAGCAAAGGCCCAAACTGAGGAAAAGATAGCCAACTCAGTTAAGAAGGGGGATAAAACCTTTTATAGGTACATCAGTGAGCTTAGAAAGACAAAGGGAGGGATAGTGAGGCTGAATAGAATGAACAGTGGGTGGGCAGAGGGGGACAGTGAAAAAGCAGGAATACTGAATGAATATTTCTGCTCAGTATTCACAAAAGAGGAGAGGGAAGTGCCTAATCCAATTAACAGAAGCACTCTTGATAGGAGGGTTGACCCCAGTCCTTTCACAGAAGAAAGGGTTCTGCAAGAACTCCTAAAACTGAAGGTGGACAAAGCAATGGGTCCTGATGGAATTCACTCCAGAATTCTAAAAGAATTAAGGGAGGAACTAGTGAAAACACTGGCTACTCTTTTTAATAAATCATGGGAGGATGGTGTGGTACCCGAGGACTGGAGGAAGGCGGATGTGATTCCCCTTCACCAAAGTGGGTCCAAGACAGAGGCAGGAAACTACAGACCTGTCAGTCTGACCTCTGTGGTAGGGAAAGTGATGGAGTCACTTCTGAAGGAAAGAATAGTTGAGTACCTAGAGGCCAGTGGAGCACAGGACCCAAGGCAGCATGGGTTCACAGCAGGAAGGTCATGTCAGATGAATCTAATAGATTTCTTTGACTGGGTGACCAAAGTAGTAGACCAAGGAGGGGCTGTGGACATGGCCTACCTAGACTTTAGCAAGGCATTTGACACAGTTCCACACAAAAGATTAATAGTCAAATTAACCAGCCTGGGAGTGGGATCCAGGGTGGTAGCCTGGGTAAAACATTGGCTGGACAACAGGACACAGAAGGTAATTGTAAATGGAGTCCATTCTGTAGAAAGGGGGGTTACTAGTGGGGTACCGCAGGGTTCAGTATTGGGTCCAGTCCTTTTTAATGTCTTCATCAGAGACATTGCAGAGGGACTGGAAGGAAAAGTATGCCTTTTTGCAGATGACACAACAATCTGCAACAGGGCTGATACACAAGGAGGCGTGGAAAGGATGAAAAGGGACTTGGCAAGGTTGGAGGAATGGTCAGAAGTATGGCAGCTAGGATTCAATGCAAGGAAGTGCAAAATAATGCACCTGAAACAAGAACCCAGGGAAGAATACACAATGGGTGGGAGGTAGTAACAACAACAAAAAGGAAAGGGACCTGGGGGTAATCATATCAGATGACCTTAAGGTTAGCAAGCAATGTGAGAAGGCAGTAGGGAGGGCTGGGGTATACTGGGATGTATAGGGAGAGGCATCAGCAGCAGAAAACAGGAAGTTGTTATCCCTCTGTACAGACAGTTGGTGAGACCCCATCTGGAGTACTGTGTCCAGTTCTGGAGACCCCATCTCTGCAAGGACATAGACAGGATAGAGGCAGTCCAGAGGAGGGCAACTAAAATGGTGCAAGGTCTGCAAGAGAAGCCGTATGAGGAGAGACTACAGGAGCTTAATATGTATACCCTTGAGGAAAGAAGGAGAGGGGGACATGAGAAAACTTTTAAGTACCTCAGTGGAATCAACAAAGTCCAAGAGGTAGCATTTTTCAGAAAGAGACTTGCAAGAACAAGGGACACAATTTAAAAGATAGAAGGAGGCGGTTCAGGGGCAATGTGAGGAAGTATTATTTCACAGAGAGGTAGTGGATGCATGGAACAGCCTTCCTGAGGAGGTTGTGGGGTCTAAAACTGTGGGAGAATTCAAGAATGCATGGGACAGACATAAGGCAATTCTTGTGTGGGGTAGGAAGAAATAGGCTGTTGGTTAACTAGAATCTGCAGCCTATCCTGTAGGTAAGGAAATGGGCAGACTAGATGGGCCTAGCAGTCCTTATCTGCCGTCAAAGTCTATGCTTCTATGTTTCTATGTATACATTAATTAAGAGAAATACATAAATTAACTACAAGACACAAGCATGCTCAAGATAAAAGTAGTGTTACATTTAGTATGTGATTTACATTGTAGTGCATTTACTGCAACGGTTTACTCAAGATAGAGAGGCTGATGTAAACGTATGGAAAAGCATTGCCTGTTCAACGCTGTGAAATTCGTACTGCCAGTTCTTACTGCATTCTTACTGATGAAGGTGTACTGCTGATGTACATACATAGACCTTCAGTGTGTTTCAATACTAAAGATGCAGTAAGTATTCTTTGTAAGAAACAGTGTAATTGCATGGATCAGGCCAAGCAACTTCTAAATATCATAGCACTACTGAGCCAACAATGGCGTACCTGTATCGGAGATGTATATAGGATAGATTTTCCTGTAGGCACTTACTGAGTATGTTGTACCTGATAAAGACAATCTCATTGCATCTGTGATGACTAACTTATTCAAATAGTAATACATTTACTATTGTTGCAATGAGTGATCTATGCCACTTATGGACACAGTGTCATTTTTTTAACAGTTGTTTCATACTCAGGCTGTATGCCTAGTGTTTGAGTTTGCCACTCTTCTGTCACTGATGCTGTCAAAGTGATAACTATGTTAATTGTGGTACAACAGGAATCAAGTAGGTATGGTGTAGATATAAACAGAATGTCTTTTAGTATTGATTTAACTCACAATGGGGTAAGTGTACTAGGACAGCAGGGGTTATTCTCTATCACTGACTCTGTCAGTTATAATCACAGTAAGGTTTCGATGACTGTAATGATCAAGTTACACTGTTCATCTTCATGAGTTCATATTCACAGCCATTCTCCAGTAACTAGACAGTGTATGGTGTAACTGGGTGGGACACTGTGTTACAAAGCTGCTGCAGTACCTAGCAGAGGAGAGTATCTACTCATAAAGGCAATTAAGCAATAAGGCATGACCAACAGTTATGTTAAATGGTCTGTTAATCACCCTGTAGGGGTTTAATGTTGAATGAGGCATAGCCAAGTGCCACATGTCACTAGACAGTGATAAACTGACCATTAACATAATACCTGAGGTGGCTTATTGCTATCATAAAAACTGTTTTTAAACAACATTAAACCATGTTCATCATATGGTTAGGCTCTACATGTATGTTAATAAAAACTAAACATAAGGCTGTTACAGTGTTTACAGTCAATTAGAAAGCTGCATTTCTCAAACCCTTGTTATAATCAGAGATATTATACATGTACAACTCCTTGGTTTTTCTGAACTCTGTTGCTCAGGTGGCCCATCACATGTGGTGTGGTCTGGTGTGGGGCATCGATAGGTAAGGCCATGCAACTACTAAGTGTGGTACGTTGTGTGCAGCTGCAATCAGGGATGTGTACGTTTGGTGTACATGGCCTCAGTTTTGCTGTTGATCTCCACTGAGCATGCAGTACCTGGTCAGGTGGGTGGTGATGTCTCGTAGTACATTTAGACAATTGTTTGTTATTTCTGTCACCTGCTGCTGGATGTCGGTCATTGTTTGTGTTGACTTGGTCCTCCCCCATACTTGCATGTGTGTGTGTGTGTGTGTGTGGTGCTGGGGGGGTGAATTCGGAGTTAGGGTTTTCAACCCTAACAACGAATTTCCTCACTTTTGTCACTGTGGAACAACCCTAACTGATGCATTAAACAGACTTTTGCCATGAATATATATATATATATATATATATATATATATATCGTGCCACTATATTTAGGTTTGAGTAGGGTGTTTAATGTTAAACCCAAAATTTGCACTTTAATAACTTCACAACCACTAAAAGGATTTGCATGAAATTTTGTATGCACTGTCAAACGCCCATGGTCTCTTAATATGCCAAGTTTCATTCTGATCAGATGTGTGGATTCTGAGTTACGAGTAGTGAAAAAAGTGAAAGAGATCTGGGTTTTTTTTCTGTTTTTTGTCAACCCCTAGTACCCAGATGCTTTGGAAATTTGGTCTGAAATTTTCAGGGTTGAAAGAGCCTGACCCACAGCAGTACCTTTTTGCTGGTTTGGTAACAACATAATAATCCATTCTAGAGTCATTCAATTTTAAAATTCCATTTCTGAGCATTCTCAGTAGGCACTTCAGGATAGATGTTTGGAATGAAAAAAGAATTTATCCATATGAAAATGGATTCTTTTTTGTATGGAACGAATCCTTCTTCATATGAAAAAATCCAATTTCATTTGGCCGCCATTTTATTTCCATTTTTTGTCTCTCCCCCAAATTTTTTCAAAACCCACAAAAACTACATCCTACAGAGAGACCAACAACACATGTATCTTGCTCATCAGGGCCCCATAAGGTAAATTATGCACTTAAGTGTTCTAAAAATGACCCCTAAATGTTTTATTTTTTTCATTTTGACATCCTTTTAATGACTCGCTTCTGCTTTTTTGAGCCATACAAAAAGGATCCTTATACACAAAAGATTTTGACTTAGTTTTTTCAGATTCTTTTTTCATTTGAAGGATCCTTTATCGTATACTTTTTCATTCATATAAAAGGATCCTCAAGTGAAAACAGATTTTGGACTCCCCGATTCTTTTTCATTTGAGCGGATCCTTTTAGTATACTTTTTCCATTCATATGAAAAAGGATCCCATTATAAGTATAACAATTTTGGACTTAGTTTTTTTGTGATTCTTTTTTTTTGCTTGAAGGGATCCTTTTTTGTATGTTTTTTTTTGTTTCATACAAAAAAAAAGATTCATTCGTGCGAAAAAGGATTTTGGACTTAGTTTTTTTTTATCCATTTCCACTTCAACAAGCCATAAATCCCTCAATATTTGGAATTAAGGGACACTCTAAATATCAAACCAAAGGTCTTCATGAGTACTGCAAGGATATCACATAATCCCCCCTCCCAAAAAAAAAACACAAATATGCCGGTACTATATAAAAAAATCACAAAAATTAAAACTTGAAAATTCCTATAGGATAACATAAGTGGTACCCCCCACACTCTGATTGCCATACCTGTGATTTTATTCTCTTTCCATGGGGTCTAGTGGTACACCCAGTCTGTAATTGAGCCTGGTATCATAATGTCGCAGATGATACCACGCACACCACAACCATGCAGCAGCAAACAGTGTGAAAACATGCTTGACTGCTTTCCTTTTGTTTTGCAGGGGGCTTCATCCTCCATGGCCTCCCACACCCCTGGATTTATTATAATCAAATCCGAGGGGGTGTAGACATTGGGGCAAGAAAAAAAATAATAAAAGTAAAAGATTCCAAAGTCGAGAATGAAACCTCATTCCCCAACCTCATCCAATGCAGAGTTGGGTGCTCTGGCCACTCCACCATGTGAGTGGCTCGACTGAGCACATGACCGGCAGTGTTCATATCCACTTCCTCCTTCATGGTGAGTATCAGAGGGTAGTGATACTTTTGTATTGCTGTAATTCCCCTGCTGCTCTAAAGGCATGTGCTCTACCCACAGTGCAGTCATGCTGTGCGCAGTTTTCTCCACATGGTTATGACCTGGTAGACTGTAATTGCCATTCTTGTATGTTTTTCTCTTTCTCTAGTGTCTAGTGGTACCTCCACCCTCTGTGGCAGTTCATATTATATGTTTCTTTCCCTAGTGTCTAGTGGCACCTTCCCCTCTGATAGGCATCCTGTTAATGCTTTTTTTATTTCCCTGGTGCCTAGTGGCATCTGCCAGCCTCTGACTGCTGTCCAGGTCTAAAATAAAGAAGACCATCCCTCGATGTTTTTGTTTTTAAACCTGCAAAAAAGAAAAAGGTCCCTCACTGATTTGACCCTCCAACCCCCACTTCCCACTCAGCACCCACCATCCCACACACTTCATACACCCCTACACACCAACACTCACCTGACTAGGTCACATAGTGAAGATCCAGTCTTCTATGGAAGACACACCTTGCTGCTGGAACCACCGACAGCAATATGAGAAACTAAGGTAAGTGCAGCTCAATGTATTTCAGTGGGGGTTTGAACTTTGATGCATAGCTTTATCATTTTGGCATATTTTAACACCAAATTTTCAAAATGGCCTTTCTGGGACCCCACCTTATGATCAATGGTGGTGGTGGAATTAAACAAATAAAGCCCAAAGGTGATTCTGCAGTTACTTGGCAAAATCACCTTTCAGGTAGAATTTTAACATTTTCACCACCCTTGCTTATGAGGTGGGGTCATAAGAAGGCTATGTTGAAAATTTTGGGTCAAAATATGTAAACATGGTAAAGAAATTTCACTACCTTTACTCATAACTTTGGTAATTTTAAATATTTTAACCCCAACTTTTCAACATAGCCATTTTTTTACACCATCTCATGAATGTGATAACTGTCAGTTTTCAAATCCTGGCCAAAATGTGTTTTTGCACCTGTGGTGTGGAATGACATTTCAGTGCTGCAGAATGATGTTTTGGTGGGGATTTGACCATTTTCAGCACAGTGTTCATAAGGTGGGGTAATAAGAAGGCTATGCTGACAATTTGGTTGCTGATTTATCACAAATGCAAGTGCAGGGCCCTCTGGGCCCTGCGCATCCCTAGTAATATGCATGTATACATCTATGGAGGGATGGGAGCGCAGGCACAGATAATGATGATATGATTCTGCTATATCAAAAAGTAAGGAAATTCTTTGTAAAAGATTGCATTAATGCAACAGTTAGGGTTTAGATTTAAATCAACAAAAGTAGATAAATGTGATGCTAGGGTTAAAAACCCCAACACCCCTGCCCCACCCCTGAAACAAATGAGGGGTGGAATCTTTCTGACCCACTCTGTAATAATGAAAACAACCCTTAATGTATTTTTTTACACCTGTAAGAAAAGAAATGGTCCCTCATCGCTGGCTCGTTGGCGCAGCGTTGGATTTCCACTTGTGACGTCGGCGACCCGGGTTCGGGAATGGACTCGGGTCACTGGAGAGCCGGCCGGGGTGGAGTAGGTTCGAGTGTCCCATGACTGCTCACCTACTCCAGGGGTAGGAGGGGATGCAGGGTCACTGTCTGGTACCCTCTGGCAGAGGCCGGGGAGATCAGCAGCAAGCCTGAACATTGGGAGGGCGTGGTAGACGTCGGCTACGCCTTGACGTTTGTGGCACACCACGCCTTGGAGAAAAGCGGAAATACCAGCCTACGGGTTTGCCGGATGATGGCTGCCGACTCACGTTGGCCCGAGATGTCCTGTGGCCTCCGAACCCACCTCAGCAGCACCCAAGGACTGATGCCTAGTATGTTGGGGCCCTCCCCTCCCGGTGTCTTCCCCCTCAGAGGAGGAGGACCCACCCAGTAAAGGGATATGCCGGGCCACCCTTGGGTCAGCTGCGATATGGGGTGAGGGGAGGAGGGACAGGACGGGGGGTCACGGGCAGCATGAGCAGCTGGAAGGAGTGGCGAATCAGGATGCAAGGATGGAGGGAAAAATGCATAACACAAAAAAAAGAAATGGTCCCTCACTAATCTGACCCCCTGACCTTCCACTGAGCAAGCACCACTCCGCACCCTCCCCCACACACACAGACACACACACCCTCACTCAACTGAACAGGTCCCCAGGGTGAAGATTCACTCTCCAGCTGAAGACACGTCCTGCTTCTGAAACCGCCGACTGCAATATGAGAATCTAAGCTAAGTGTGGTTCAGTGTATTTCAATGGAGTCTTCAACTTTGATACATAACTTTACCATTTTTACGTATTTTGACCCCAAATTTTCAATGTGGCCTTTTTGGGAACCCACCTCATTTGTTCTTATAATAACAACTTTATTGAAAAATTGAGAAATAGTAACATGAAAAATACTCCATCATCAGCAATACATTCATATAGTAAACAAAACCAAACAATGCTCAAAACAACTTAACAATTACAACATGATGGAGAAATATACAATACAGAGGATAATGTATGGTCGTCTATCGGTAATCGGTCTGTTAACCATCGAGAGGTTGCCAGGGCGACTGTGTAAACCTCAAGAGCGAAGCTCAAGAGGTTGACATCACCATGGCTACCTCGAGACAGTTAACAGTAACCGGTTGCTGATAGAAGGACCTTACATTATTTTTTATAGTGTATGGTTCCAAGAAAAAAGGAAAACAGCTCCTTACTTTTTGAAATATAGTCACCGCCACAGCTGTTCAGTCCTTCCCTTACTGCTACATGCATCCGTTGGTTCCTGAGTGTAAAAAAGGGCGTGCACATGCTCAAACCGATCCCTGTTGTTAACCTATCGATGTGACATAGCATCGATATGTTAACAACATTTCTGCGTCACATCGATGGTATAACAACCTTAAGAAATTATGATTTCCTAAAGTTAATAGCGTTCTACCATACATTATAATGCATAACCGGGAAAAGCATAACATTAATGAATGAAAAAAATAAATTGTGTCCATGGGGAGGTTAGAAACAAAATTTACAGCATTAAATTTGTCAATAATGTAAAGGTAACACTGTAACAGCAAATATCATTTAACTAGCAGAGCAAATAATTTAAAAATATGACTGAACTAAAGCAAGATTAGTGTTATCCTAAAAAAGAAAACAGCAGCCAACCAGGACAGCTGGGCAAAAAAAAAAAAAGCACACAAAAAACACACTATGGGAAAAAAACAGGATCCATTCTCCCACTTTATAAAGCATGCACCACTCCCAAATCTCCTCAAAAACAGCTAAAATATTCAAATAATTATAATTACACCTTTCCTGCCTATAAATGGTGTCGACAAGATCTTCCCACTGTGTCACCTGTGGAGGGCGAGGCTGATGCCACAACCGTGTAATACTTTTTTATGCGCAGACCAATAAATTTAGCAATAATGTAAACTGCCTACCCTGCACCTTAAAATCAGCTGAAGGAATATATAATAAGACTGGTAGAGGAGACAGTGTAGAAAAACATCAAAAATTTAAACAAACACCCATAAAAGCTCCGATCAGTATAGTTCCAACCAGGGACATGACCAAAAAACATGAACATGATCCACCGCTTGCTCTCCACATTTTTTCCAACTGGCACCAATGCTTGTTCCCAATTAGGAAGCAGAAGACATTGGGGTCTTGAAGAAGTGCATTCTGCATTTCCACACAAATTACCTAAGGTACAGTGCCATTGTGAGTTTATAAGTAGGAATAGAATACCTCTCCCATTATGTATAATCACGGTCAGCATGTAAATATGTCAGCCACTGTTGAAAAATCACAACATTGGTCTCTGTGGAAGCAGAACAACGTACTTAGTAAATGGAACTGATCAGATGCTCCCAACATTCCCCATTTTGACAAGAGACAAACAAAGCTAATAACATCAAGGTAGAGCTAGAAATATACCTTGTCCAGTCTGGTAAAGATTGAAGATAAGTAGGAAGTTGAAAATAATAACAGCAATCCATAGATGGCACAGTATAGATAACCTGAAGGTCCACAAAAGGTCTAATACCCTTGGAATCAAACAATTGATGAACATATTATAGTCCCATCAGACCCCATCTATGAAGAAAGGAATCATACAGGTCCATAGTAATTTGTTGGTTCCAAGAAAAAGCAGTTATAAAAAAAAGAATCATCAGTTTTTAACAAATGAGTGTGGGTCTTATGCAAAGTATACAAATCTTCCTGGGTTATACGGAAAAAGTTAGATTAGGAGCAATAACGGAGAGGAATAAAGAAGATGACTAATATCACAGAGGTCATTCAAAATATGTTCTATGTCTTTCCAATGTGCCTGAAAAGAGAAGGAAGTCCAAAAATATAATATTAACAGCTGACATGCCATGGGGGACCCTACTTAATGAACAGTGTTGGTGGAATTATGCAAATCCAGCCTGAAAGAAGATTTTGTGGTTGCTTGGTGAAATCACCTGTCAGTCAGGATTTGATAATTGTCTCTGACCTTGTTCAGGTCATAAGAAGACTACGGTGTATTGAAAATTTGGAGTCAAAATATGTAGAAATGGAAAGGTTATGCACATACATTGAAATTTTACTACACTCACTCGTAACTTGTAATTCTAAATATTTTGACCCCAAATTTTCAACATGCCAATTTTTTATACCACCTCATGAATGTGACAGTTGTCATTTTTCAAATCCTGGTGAAAATGTGTTTTCACACCCGTGGGGCAAAATGATGTGGTGGCGGAGAATGACATTTCAGGCAGAGATCTGAAAATTCTCAGCAAGGCGTTCATGAGGTGGGGTGAAAATAAGGCTATGATGACAATTTGGTTGTTGTTTTGGCTGAAATGCAACCGCAGGGCCCAGAGAGCCCTGTGCTTCCATGGCAACATACATGTACACATCTATGGAGGAATAGGAGCGCAGGACCTGGAGGGCTCAGTGCTCCCACAGGGAAATGCATATACAATTATAGTATCTCAAAAAGTAAGGAAATTATTTGCAGGAAAACTGTGTTAATGCACCAGTTAGGGTAGCATAACACCACGAAAGTAGGGAAATGTGGCATTAGGGTTCCCCACCATAACGACCCCTGAAGCAGCAAAAGGAAAAACACATTGGGGTTTTGGGTCTCTGGAGTGTTGGTGAATCAGTGGTGGGGTCTTCCTTGAGGGTTGTCAACCCTAATGATCACCCCTCCCCATGTGGGTCCTGTGTGAAGAAAGGAGATCATGTCTGATATTGTTTTCTCATGGAATGGGGTGGGCATTAGGGTTGACATCCCCCAAGAAAGACCCAACACTGATTGACCAAGACTTTGGAGACCCAAAACCCTAATGTTTTTTTCCTTTTCTGCTTAGGGGTTGGGGGGAACAGTATGGTGGGAAACCCTAATGCCACATTTCCCTACTTTTGTGGCATTACGTTACCCTAACTGTTGCATTAATGCAGTTTTTTTTACAAACAATATATATATATATATATATATATATATAAGTGATACATTAATGCAGATATTAGAGTTGAAGAATGCAAAGAACACAAAGTAGGGATGTAAAGGACAGTGGGGTTTTGGGTCTCTGGAGTATTAGCAAATCTGTGGTGGGGTCTTCCTTGGGGTTGTCAACCCTAATATTCACCCTCTTCCCCCAGTCTGTAGCCTTCTGTCCAAAGAACAAGGTATAGTTCCGAGCAAGTGTTTCATAGTGATACACTCTTCAAAGGTAAACACGTATGGCTTGCTACACATTTCCAACAGAATCTGTCATAACTTCCTTCACCAAGTGCCCTGTGGGTCCTTCATGAAGAAAAGAGATCATGTGATATTATGTGGTTGTAAAAATTCAGTCATCCATACAACACTGATTTTTAAAACTGTGCATGATCAGAAGCTGAACTGTTTTTCTTAAATATTTAAGAACTACTTATGTTTAGGATATTAAAAACAACAAAAACAGTTAAATTTAGCCAAACTCTATCAAGCCTGAAAGTTTCCTGTTTAAAATCCCCCCTAGATTTTAGTTATAGGTGAGCCAACAAAAAAAAATCTTAATTTGTGATTTGGGTGCTTTTTGCCCCTCTATAACTTGCTCCCTGTGAACTGATTGCCATGAAATTTTCAGGATCCACAGGTCCTGGTACCATCTCTGTGCTTTCCAAATTTCGTCTGATCAAAGGTTGAGTTATTAAGGTGCAAAAAGTGTGGTTTAATATTAAAAGTGCTTACTCAACCCTAATACACAATTGCTACCACACCTGTATAATATATAGATAAATATAATTACATATGTTAAGCTGCTGTAAATCCATTGAGGTATTCCTGTGATGTCATAAACCATAACAGCATAGCTCGAAAGGTTTATATCATCACAGGAATCCTGATGTGGATGTAACATCAACAGTGATAGATAGATGCGCCCATTTGTTATTTTTATAGTATGTGGTTGCCATTTTTTCCTGGCCCAGATTCATTTCTGTGACAAAGCTCCCACCATCTCAGCTGTCAGTACCTCTCCTGTCACTTTTGAAGTGATATCTGAAAGTTGTGACAGAAGCAAGTGCTGAGAACAGCTGAGTGGAAGAGGCATTGTCATTCAATTATGTATATCATTGTTTTGACATTAGGTTGATAGTATTATGGATTCCTTACATCAGAATGATGGCATTACGACTCTCAATCAGGCTGACTGTTCTAATAAAAGAAATGGCAACCATATATTACAGATATAGATATATACATGCATACATACATACATACATATCTATATTGTGCTGCATTCCCAGCCATAATTCTTTGGTTTTAATGTCATGATGTAGACATTGATATTTCTCTGTAATTGTATTTTGTCTATCCCTATTTGAATTGCACTTTATTCTAGATTTATTTATAGTATATGGTTGGTTTTTGTTCTGTATAAAAATCAGTCTGCTCAAAAACCTTGTGCACATTCTAAACTGTTGTGTGCATTTCAAGGTGCTGTTGTGTGCATTCTGAGCTGTTGTTCAGCACAGTTTAAAGGTCATAAAATTTTACATTTCTCAATCACCAAGCACCTAGCTGATTGCTAGGTCTATACTTTAATTTCAATCATAATATCGTAAAAAGAAATGGCAAGGTTTTTTTGTTTGTTTTCTTTTGTTTTTATTTAGGGAAGTAACACTTCTGTTATTTCTGTGTATAAAACCATATACTATATAAAATAAAATATGGGCAACCACACACAGCTCGGCATGTGTTTCCATCTTGGGGTTGCGATGGCAGCATGGACCCCGAGGTCCGTATGCAGTCATCTCAACCTCTTGATGGAAACAAAGCCTTGTTGTGTATGGTTGCCCATATAATATGTTCTATGTATTGCAGAACTGTTTCTGATGGTTTTCTTACCCTATTATATAACCTCCCAGACATGCCTGAAAAGGAAAAAGTTATTACCTGTGATAATGTCTTGTGCCCAAGCAGTGTTTCTGCCACTTATTACTTGTGGGAAGCTCTGCCCATTGGTAGTGACATGCAGGTGATCAAGGCTGCAGTATCTGTCATGACCCTGAGGAGCTACTATACCACTCCAATATGGGTCTTCCTCAGCTGATCTAGGACTAGCACATCAGTTATGATCATGGCCTAGTAGACAGTTGAAAGGACTAGGAAACACTAGCTGAAGTAGTCTCCAAGCCAACAATAAGAGAGAGTTTTCCCCTACAAGATGGGTGGGAACTCAATGACAGAAGCACCACTTGGAGAAAAGAAATGACCACAGGTGAGAATCTTTCATTTCTTTAGTGCTTCCATCACTCATTATATGTGGGACATAAGTAGCAGTGCCAGAATCTAGAAATGGGTGGAAAATGAAATCGGAACATAAGGATCCAGGCTCAGCAAGATGTGTAAGATATAAATATTCAGCTAATTCACATGTACTACAGACCCAGGCCATGACAATGGCAGACCAAGAGTACCCCCTCTAAGAGTCAAACTGGGCCAAGGAAAGTCAACTCAAATAGTCAAAAATGTGAACAAGTAGTGTGGCATTCCAAAAAAACTCACAGTGTGTGTTCATACTAGAATTGCTCATAATCTAGCCATTGTGGCCAAAACAAAACAACACAATGAATGAAGCAATATTTAAAGAATAGCCATAATTTAGATACAGAAAATGTTCATGGTTTTAACATGGGCACCTTCCCCACCTTTAAGACCTACACCAAAGTGGCTAGACAATGGTTCAACAGTCTAGGAAAACTATTAGCAATAGTCGATGACAAAATGCAATATGGGAGAGGGGGGCATAGTCTGGAAAAAAGAAACTCAGCTGTGCCCCATGGAGAGAAGACTGGAGAAAATGCAAATGACCAAAATTCCTCAGTGCACTGGCTCAGTCAAGGGCTTAGGCCAGGTTACTCCTAGACTCTGATGGACAGGGGGCCACTGGCTCCACTAAGACTAGGAAAAAACCAAGCTGTAACTGGATATCATTATATCACTTCTGTACTAGGCTCTAGAAGAACAGTGTCTGTGAGACACCAACAGAGATTGGCAGGGAATAGTTGGTGCCTAACAATCAGACTGTCCAGACTCCAAGGGAAGAAGGACACTGGCTTGTAATGCATAAGGGAGACAAGTTGCCCTTTAAAGAGACTGAGAAGGTCCTTGAACATGAAATCCACTAAGGCCTGGACTGCTGACCAGAAGCCCTGAAAAGGCAAGCAATGTTGAGCTGGAGAAAGGGCAGGAGGAGCCCCTTACGGTGTTTGGTGCGCAACCCCCTCCATAAAGGAGACTGGAGGTAACCAGGCCAGAGGAACAGCAGTAAGATACCACCTTGGAAAACCCTAGAATGCACAGCATGAAGAAAAGGAGGGAATGGCTGTGCACTAAACCCATCTGTCAATGCTGGAGATAGTGGGGTGAAACCCCAATGGTACCAGACTTTCCCAAGGAGATCACCCACCACTGAGGAATGTACAATCTCCAGTGTAAGGTTTTTAACATTGAGAATGCAAACATTGCACTACTTATCAAATGGTTGTAGAACAGCACTCACCCAGTGCTTGAGTAGAGTAACCCAGAGTAGAGCAGCCCAGATTAGTAAGAGTATAGGTTCTAAGTGACTTAGAAATAATCATCATACAGCTAGATAGACAGTAGTAGTAGTAGTAAAAACCTTTATTTTTATACAGGAATTGTTGACGTTATTTATATCATTAGGACAATGGCCTATTTACAAGATGCTCCTGTTTTAGTGTTAGTATGAACGTTGTAGTAACAAGACATACTGTACTATGACACTGCACCTGTAAACACTTAACTGGACCCGCTGAAAAGCTTCACCTGAATAATACTCCCTTGACCAACCAATTCATTATTAATAATTATACAATGGCAAGAAAGAATCTTGGACTGTGATTGGTCAGTTTGGGGCTGGACCCATGGCATTATCCCAGCATATGTGAACCAATGCAGATGACCTTTTGGATCATCATATACTCTTTTTTTGCATCTCCTCTTAAGAAACAAAAATATTCTTCCACACTAACAAAAACATTCTTTAAAATTATTTTTTTATTTTATATATAAAATGACAAGCCATTGTATAATAGGAATAATGCACTCCAGGGTGTGTGGCGTGCTGCGATAACACCACACCTGGGGCATTGGATGCACTCGGCCTGCGGCCTTGTGCCCAACACCCCAGATGTGGCATTATCCCAGCATGACACACACCCTGTCATGCATTATTCCTTTAATAACCAATAAGCACTCCCCTCTACTCTGAGTGGAGGGGGTGATAATATTTGCAAAGGTTGTCATTCACAGAGACCTGCCCATATTGTATTGCATAATCTACAGGAAGTAGGAGTCATCACCTTATCTTCCCTGCTAGAGTCAGATTTGTTACCCTGATATTCTATAGCAGTTTTCTGAGTAAGGATGAAAAGTTTTGGTCCCAACACTGGGAATGGATGCATGTATGCCTTCCCTTTGCAATTTCTGAGAAAAAGTCCCCTGATCTAGGTATGCTGCCATTAGGATGTTTACATCTGTGATGCTGTTGCCCATACAAAAGAAACACTGCCTTCAAAGGGTATGCCATTGCCCCTGTGTGCAGTGTATCCCACAAATACAAGTGAGAAAACAAGGTTAAGTAAGCAATAAATACATGACAGGGTGTGTGATTAGGGTCAATAATTTATTTATTTATAATGTGGCAACACACTTCATAATCACACACCTCATGAGAGTGCCTGCACTCAGTATGTACTGATATGTTTTTCAACAGGCATATCCTTATGGGTACATAGTGACATGGCTGTACTGGTAATCTGACCAATCAGAATGCTTGATTTTTCTTACAATTGTTATAACACAATGTTTACAATGGGAGAGTATGTCAATACAGAAAGAAAATGGTGCAACAAAACTAGGAGAGTAGCTGCACGTATGCAAGCCCCCCCATCCTGAGGAGTTGGTAAGGAACTGATGCCACATCCACTCAGGGGCAGGAGAATCAAACTACCGATTGTAATCTTCACCAGTGTAGGAGCCCTGAAATCCAACAGATGGGAGCACAGGTCCTCATAACCTGTCTGCATCTGATAGTCAGCCTGACCACCCTCAAGGGGAAGATAACTTCAAAGCTTAGAACAGACCCCCATCATCTTATATTCCTTTTGTTGGAAAAATGGCACCCATCAACTCTCCAGGTACCTGAGGCTGCCAAGTGTGTCATCAATCATGATATGACTTCCTTTCATGCTTGAGATCAGCTCCATTCACCAAGCTTCAGTTGCACTGCATGTCTGGATGGGAATCTAGGCAAGACAATAAAAAAAACAACAGTGCAGAAACAACCACATATAATGGAAACAGTTCTTGGCATTAAGTGGCACTAGTTGTAAAACATCAGTGCAGAACTTTGGCTAAATTGCAAATGGGGTGTGCAACCCTCAGCAGAGTGGCATACTTCAGACAAACCAAATATGATGGAATGTAATTTCCCAAATGAAATTAGGGAGTCAAATGAACAGGTAAAAGATGCAGATTATGGTAGTAGACAGTGCCGAACAGCGAATAAGCAGCAGGACTAGGCACCTGTTATGCAGTATTACTGGCTAATACCAAAAAAAGCATGGCATTTCACTTTGCATACCAACTGCTGAAAAATACCCCCAAAGATGAACTAACACTGAAATACAGCCTGTGAAAAACAGTTCACCTATATGTACAAGTCCAGTTCTGATATACATCATAATCCTGAGTTGGACTTTCAGGGGAAACAGATTACTGGGCCTGTCACCATCAGACCATGGCCACTGGTGCCTGTTCCTTAGTACCACTGAAAAATGGTTCTTCAGGTAATCAACCAGAGCGGAGGAATATAAATACAGAAGGCAGTGGAAACACTTTACACACCAGTGTTGCTGATGGTGATACTGGGAAGATACCTTACCTTAGGTAGGCTAGGGGTGGGTCAGAAGTTGGTCAACTGGGTGGCAAACTGGTTGACTGGCAGAAAACAGAGAGTGGTGGTAAATGGTATACAGTCAGAAGAGATACAAGTCACAAGTGGGGTACCTCAGGGATCAGTCCTGGGGCCAGTCCTATTCAACATCTTCATTAGTGACCTCGCAGATGGACTAGAGGGTAAGGCTTGTCTGTTTGCAGATGACACCAAGATCTGCAACAGAGTAGATGATCCAGATGGGGTGGGCAGAATGAGAAGAGATCTGGATAAACTAGCAGAATGGTCAGAAGAGTGGCAACTGGGATTTAATGCAAAGAAGTAAAATCATGCACATAGGGAAGAGAAACCCTGAAGCCACTTATAGGCTGGGAGGAGTTGCTAGCAGTCACAAAGGAAGAAAGAGACTTGGGCATCATCATCACTGATGACCTAAAATCATCAAGCAGACCTCTAAAGCAGTAGGTAAGGCTAGGGGGTGTTAGGGTGTATTAGTAGGGTATCTGAAGTCGTAGAGGGTAATAATCCCTCTGTACAAGACATTGAGTTAGGCCCCATCTGGAGTACTGCGTGCAGTATTGGAGGCCACACCTTCACAAGGACATTAACCAAATTGAGGCAGTCCAGAGAAGGCAACAAAATGGTGCAGGGACTGCATCAGAAGACATATGAGGACAGATTAACGGAGCTCAATATGTATACCCTTGAGCAAAGGAGGAGAGAGAGGTGATATGATCGAGACATTTAAACACCTTAAGGGCATAAACAAGGTGAAAGAGTCTAACATGTTTAAATATAAGAAAAATAGCAGGACAAGAGGACACAGCATGAGATTAGAGGGAGGCCGATTAAGGGGAATGTGAGAAATTCTTTTCACAGAAAGGGTGGTAGATGCATGGAATGGCTTACACAAGAAGTGGTGGCTATGAATACAGTGCAGGGCTTCAAACAGGCATGGGATAGGCATAAGGGAGCAATACAAATGACTACGAATAGATAGGTCACTGACAGAGCAAAGGCCGATGGCACATTTATAAGGTAGAAAAGGAAATGGGCAGACTGGATGGGCCTTGCGGTCCTTATCTGCCATCAACTTCTATGTTTCTATGTTTCTATGTTACACTGCTAGATGTCACCATCATAAGCCATTTTTTTCTACCACTAACCAAGACTGGTGGAACAGAGTTGACTCTAAGGAATGCTTGATATACTGTTTCCACCATCTGAGAATGCTATCTTCCCACACTAGATGGGGCTGAAAAATGTAGGAGGAATTCTGCTGGAGCAAGCATTGGTTCCATGATACATATTAAGACAGACAAAACAAGTATGTAAACTGGCCTCCGCAAACTACCCAGCGTGGTGCATTTGCCAGCCTAAAGGAAAAAAGGGTCCCTCACTCTAAGCGTATTCATGGTCCATCAAGGTACAGTCACATTGTCCTCTCAGATGCCATAACTTCCAGGTACACCTTGATCACTAAAAAAAATGTACCACTGGGCAGAAATAATGCCCACATTCTGACCATGCTAGGCTACAGCCTGTGTGTGATGCTGTCTTCTCCATTAGCATAGAGAGGAGAAATCTGTGCATCTGGCACAGCAGAGAAGAATGAATGATCACCATCATCATGAAGCAGCAATTGTCTAGCTGAGTCACTCGTTAGTGGGAGGGGCTTGGTACCAGACAGCAGACCATCAGTGATCCCCCACTCTGCCTGAGGGGACTCTCTGAAGACTCATTGAAGGTGTGCTAATACCCATCCTTGGCTCCTCACTGGCAGAGATGTGAGCCAGAGGAGCCAACCCTGGACACAAAAGGGCTCCAAAGAGTTAAAACCTTAGGGAGCACACTGTCAGGAAAGCAGGGTACAGTACCTGATTTAAATGGGGAAACTACTTACTGCAGCCAGCTGAGGCATGCAGGACCCATTAAGGAACTGGTGCTAGGAATTAAAGACAGTGCAACATCCAATTCTGAGCACTTAGGATAAGCTGGAAAGGCTGCAGTAAAGCATTGTACTACCAACGGATGCTGGATGAGGCACATAGGAACCCGTCAGAGGAGGTGGTGCTAGGAGCAAAAGCCAATACCACATCCAAGTCTGAGCACTTGGGATGAATGGGAAAGGCCCCAACCACACCACCCTAAGTCTTAAAGGACCTTGCAGAAAAACACATGCCAGAATGGCCTGGAGACAGTAGATGATGTGAAGTAACCCACCAATTTTACTGCCAGGCATATGGAGTCCAATCAGAAGGAGTCATACCCTGTCCCCAAACAGTGATGACAACTTCCAGATTTAGCCAGATGAAGCAGGAACATAGGGAAATTCACCAATGCTGTTGTGAGGCTATGGAAGGGCCCATTTAGCAGAATGGTCAGGTTAACCTAGAAGAAAAAAATCCACTACTCACAGTTGTACTGTAGTAGTAACCTCCTCTGTAGAGGGCCTCTCTCACTGCTGCATGATGGGTAAGCAGTGCAGCCAATATCACCTGGGCCAAGGTCCCTGGGGCAAATATTAAGAGAGCTCTGAGACACACTGAGCTTAACAGCTGAGGCCTGCTCTCTGACTGCTGCCTGATCTGCTAAAGCAGATCCAGTATCTGTAGGGTTCCGCTCACCCAGTGCACTCAGAATGATAGGCAAAAAGCAAGCCGCCATCACTCAGGATGAGGTGCCTAAAGACTGAGCCACAAACTGATAATCCCAAGAAAGAAAAGATAAAAATATAAAACAATAAAAATCACACTTACAAATTCACCCTGCGGAGGCAGGAGAGAAACTGGAGTGGTACAGTAGCTCCTCAGGGTCACATGGGATCCTATAGTTTTGATCTCCTGCCTGTCACTACCAGTGAGCAGAGCTACCAACATGTAATGAGTGATAGGACACCCTATGTACTGGAGAAAAGGCAATTGTCTAGTGTACTTATCTGGTAAACAAAACTGACATAAATAAATAAATGTTACATAGCAACAGACTGTGATGTCACCAGCACTACTATGAAAATGAACAGATTATGAAATAAGCAGATTTATAGGACCATTAGTTGTTTTTCTGTCCATACAGTCTACGTATGTATGTCTGTATGTATGTATGTATACAAGTGCAAGAAAGCAGCAGCAAGGGCAAACAAGATGCTGGGATGCATAGCTAGGGGAATCAGTAGTAGGACATAAGAGTTTACACTGCCCTTGTATAGGTCACTTGAGATCACATCTAGAATATGGAGTTCAGTACTGATGCCCACACCTCAAAAAGGACATTAACCTGCTGAAGAAGGTCTAGAGAAGGGTTACAAAGATGATAGTGGGTCAGCAGGGTAAGGCATATGAGGAGAGGTTGAGGACACTGAACATGTAGTCTCTGCAGGACAAGAGAGAGGGGACATGATTGGGACCGTCAAGTACTCAAAAGGGATACATAAGGTGGATAAGGAGGGTCTCTTTAACCTGAGTGGCAACCATAATACAAGGAGCACAGTCATATGCTGGAGGGGGAGATTTAGGAGGGAGGTCAGGAAGTACTTCTTCATGGAAAGGGTGGTGGACACTTGGAATGCACTGTGGGAAGAGATGGTCTCATTGAAGATGGTGGGCAGCTTCAAGAGAGGCTGGGAAAGCCATAGGGAGAAGTTAAGGATCATGGGTGGGGAGGATGGGAGGAGTGGGGGGACAGAGACAGTAGCTCATGCTGTGGACCCTGCAATATGAGCAGACTAGATAGACTGAATGGCCTTCTTAAGTTGGCTTCTTTGGATGTTCATATAAATATTAATTGCAAAACAATTCATCACTGCACCATTAAGGGTTAAAGTGACAAAGGTAGGAAAATATGGCATTAGGGCTTCCAACCTTATCACCCCACCCTTACCCTAGAGGCAGCAACAGGCATGGGGTGAGCCTTGGGGTTGTTAACCCTAACACTCACTCCATTCCTTGAGTAAATAAGCTGAGATGGGTACAGTATAAGATAATGGGATGAGCATTAGGGTTGACAACCCCAAGTCACACCCCACACCTGTTGCTGCCTGAAGGGTAGGGGTGGGGTGTTAGGATTGGAAACCCTAATGCTACATTTCCCTACTTTTGTTGCTTTAACCCTAACTGATGCATTAACAAAGGTTTTTGCAATGACTTTCCTTACTTTTTGAGCTAGTATAATCACATCCTCATTTGCCTGGGCCCTGCACTTCCATACATTGACACTTTTTGAGATAGTGTACATATCTTATTTGCCTGTGGGATCGCAGTGCCCTCCCTCTGGACCCTGCGCTCCCATCCCTCTATAGATGTGTATATGTATGCTGTTGTGGAAGTGCAGGGACCTCTGGCCCTGCACTTCCAATTTTAGCAAAACCACAACTACATTTTCACCATAGACTTCTTATTACCCCACCTCATGAATCCTGTACTGAAAATTTACAGATCTCCACCAAAATGTGATTTCGTGCCACCTCAACGGCATTCCAAACACTAGGTATGAAAAGACAGTTTCACCAGGATTTGAAAAATGAAAGCTGTCACATTCAAGAGGTGGTATAAAAACATGTCTATGTCAAAAATTTGGGGTCAAAATATTGAAAATTACTAGAGTTACAAGCAAACATAGTAACATTTCAATGCATGCTCATAATTTTGCAATTTTTCCATATTTTGACCCCAGATTTTCAACATAGCCTTCTTATGACTCCACCTTATGAATAAGGGCAGTGAAATTTGTCAAATCCTAACTAAAAGGTAATTTTACCAAGTGACTGCAAAAACATGTTTCAGGCCAGATTTGTGGAATTCCACTGATATTGATCATGAGGTGGAGTCCCAAAAAGCTCATGTTGAAAATTTGGTGTCAAAATATGCCCAAGCTAAGAATCAAAGTTGAAAACCCCATTGAAATACACTGAACTGCATTTACCTTAGTTTCTCATATTGCAGTCAGCGGTTCCAGCAGCAAGACGTGTCTTTGACTGGAGAGTGGATCTTTAGCCAGTGAGCTGTTCAGGTGAGTGAGGGTGTGGGAGGGGTGCTGGGTGTGGTTGCTCAGTGGGAGGTCAGGATTGTGGGGTGTCAGATCAGCAAGAGACCATTTTAGTTTTTTACACGTTCAAAAAAGAAAAAGACACTGAGGGACCATTTTCTTTATTACAGATCTAACAAGAGAGGATATTGGAGGGTGGAGGATGCAACTGTACACCAAGGAGAAAAGCAAATATTATGAGTACAGAGATCAGAGCAAGGGGGTGCCACTGGATACCAGGGACCATAAAGAAACATATTACAGGGACTAGGATGGCAGGGTATGGGGGCACCACTAGACCCAGAGAAATACATAATTATAGGGGTGGTGATCAGAGGGTGGGGGGTGACACTAGACATCAGGGAAATAACCAATAAATACAGGGGCAGTGATTAGACAGTGGAGGAGTCACTAGACAGATGGAATAATAAAGGAAAAATACAGGGAGGGAAATCAGATGGTAGGGGGTTCCACTATACACCAGGGAACAGATGCCAGCAATAGAAAAACAATGTCACCCTCACTAAAAAAGATCTTTTTTGTGACTCAGGATTCAAAAAAGAATCCTTTTTTGTATCATGAGTCGTAAAAAATATTTATAATCTTAGAAAACAACATAACAAGGGCATTTCTTCTTCAGTTAAGTGCAGAATCCAGCACAGGGGCTCCAGATAAGCACACTATATGTATTAGTCGCTCTGCAAAATGTCATGTTTGTGGTTTCTCCAAATTAGAATTTTTAGGGGAAAACAGAAAACAAGATGGCGGCAATACCAAAAAAACAAATGAAAAAACATACAAAAATGGTTCCCATACTAAAACTTCATACAACTATTTTGAAGTGCTGACTTAGCATGTTCAGAACCCACATTTTTAAAATTTAATAACTTTAGAACAGAATAATATTTTTTCATCAGACCAGCAAAAGACACATCTGTGGGCCAAGCCCTTCCTACCCTGAACATTTCAGGTGAAAATTCCAAACCATCTGGGTGCAAAACAATGACAAAAAAACAGCAAAAAAACAGCAATTCTTTATATTTATGTTTAGCATATTTATGCTAGATGCTTCTCAGAATCTAAACATATGACCAGAACAAAACTTGGCACAACAAGAGAGCTGCACCATGAGACTGGGCATGCAAAATTTTGTACAAATCCATTGAACAGTTGCAAAGATATTAAAGTACACAATTTGAGGATTAACATAGAAACCACTGCTAACACTAACAATAGTGGTGCCACCGCACCACTATAGTTAATAGCTTCACCCCAGTTCAGTGGAATTACTCTAAATTTTACATGCACCAGAGCAAGGTGTCTTGATTTGCCAAGACTCGTTGCAGTCAGATGTGAGAATTCCAAGATCCGGATAGTGCATTTTTAGGAAAAAATTGGGGTTTTTTTCACTTTTTTTTTATCATCACCTACAGCCCACACAGTTTGGAATTTTGCTCTGAAATTTTCAGAGTGGAAAGGGTGTGCTACAGAATGCTACCTTTTATTGCTTTGGTGAAAAAATATGAATATTTGGTTCTGAGCATGCTAAGTAGGTTATTAATCGTCTATCCAAAAGACCCTACTGAGTATGCTGAGGATTGAAATTTCAAATCCTTATAACTTGGCAACTGATTAATATATCTTTAACAAACCAGTGAAAGGCACATCTGTGGGCCAAGCCCTTTCTTCCCTGAACATTTCAGACCAAATATCAAACCATCTGAGCACTACAGGATGACAAAAAACAGCAAAAAATGGCAATTTTTAAGCTTTTTTCACTATCTGAATCTCAGAATCCACACTTGTGGCCAGAGGAAAACTTGTTAAGTCAAGAGATCTACCCTCTGAAACTGTGCATGCAGCATTTTGTGCAAATCCATTGAACAGTTGCAAAGATATTAAAGTGTAAAGATGGTGTCTCCCGAGAAGGAATTATTTTTCTCACAAAAAAGGATTGGCCCCTCACAACAAAGTATCCTTTTTCATGAGACCATATTCTTTTGCCATTCCAGGAAGTTATCTGAAATGATTTGAAATTGAAACTGAAATATCTGAATTGAGAATGCTCGGAACTCAAAACTTTAAAGTTAAATAACTTTGGAACAGATTAACATTTTTTCACCAAACCAATGAAATGAACTTCTGTGAGGCAAGTTCTTTCTACTCTGAAAATGTCAGACCAAAATTCCAAACTGAGTGGGAGCAGCGAGATGACAAAAAAGTGCAAAAAAATGATTTTTAGCATTTTAGCATTATGTACATCTCAGAATCTGCAAATCCAAGCAAAACTAAACTTGGCAAGTCAAGAGATCTACCACACAAAACTGTGAATGCACAATTTAGTGGAAATCTGTTGAACACTTGCAAATTTATTAAAGTGCAATGTTTGAGGTTTAATACAGAAATCCTTGCTCAACCTCAACTACAGTGGTGCTACTGCACTACTATATATCACTTATAGGCAAGATGAAAAAAATAGATTACACAAGTGTATCTGATGCAGTTTCTCTAAAATTCTCATTTGCTCTTGAAAATATATTCATGTATTTATATAATTACCTTTGCATATCAGTATTCCATAAAATGTGGATACAGTATATGTAATTTAAATTAGACTCAGTGTGATCTGTGAGTGGTCACCCCAGCTCTCAGGATGAGCATTATGTCCTACACAGATGTCATTTTAGCCCTAAGATGGGCACTGAGACACAAAGGTGGGCACTGTGGCACTATGGTGTGCATATGTCAGCCCTAGGTTGGTCATTGAGGCACAATGGTTGGGCATTCCAGCCCAGGTTATAAACTGAGGCACAGGGGTTGAGCATTCTGGTCAAGGGGTTAGCATTCTACAGTATACCTAGGATATTCATTGAGGCACAGACAGCGTGCATTACAGCCACAGGATGGGCATTTCATCCCCAGGGGAGCATTCAGGCACAAAGGCTGGGCATTCCAGTCCTGGGGTGGGTATACTGACCCTAACATTGGCATTGAGGCAAGGAGGATGAGCATTCCAGTCCTGGGGTAAACATCACAGCCCAATGGTGGGCATTGTGGTCAGCTGGAGAGGAGAAATTGATCTTGGAGCTGGAAGGCTGGTCCTGTTGAAAAGGAGGCTGGTTGGAATGGGATGGGAGGCTGGTTCTGGGGCTTGAAGGATGGTCCAGATGCAGGAAGGCTTGTCAGCTGGAGAAAAGAGGCTGGTCTGGGATCTTAAAGAATGGTCCAACTTCTGGCAGGATAGTCTGCAAGGGGTGTGAAGCTGGTCTGGGTTCTGAAGGGTGGTCCTGCTGATGAGAAGCTCATTATCTGGAAGGGAAGGCTGGATCAGAGCCTGCAAAGGTGTCCCAGCTGAGGTCAGAAGCAGGTCCTGTGGCTGCTATGGTCTAGTTGCTGGGAGGGTGGTCAGCTGGGGATTGTCAGCTGGTCTGTTGGCTGAAGTGTGATCCAAGTGCTGGGAGAGTGGTATGCAGGGGGTCAGAGGCTGGTCTGGGGTCTAGAATGGTGTGGGAGGTGTGGGATGGGTGGTAAAATGGAGTGGTACTGGTCTTAGGGTCAGGCCCCTTTCAAAGACATTGGAAGGTCTCACACACCCCATTAACCTCTAGGTGAAATCTGGACTAGCCGGACTGGCCAGACTGTGCAAGTTGTACCTGGTCTGGACATCTTGGCCAGAACAGCCAGTCTGGGGTTTACTGTTTTGGGCTTATCTGGGTCTGCTGGTCCAGATCTCTCCCATACCCTGGTTTCTGTACTATACTGTAGTCCCTGCCAAATTCTCTGTCCCAGAATTTGCTCCATCTCAAATGAATATATTTTATGTACTGGAAGTCTCTGCTGTTGCCACTCCAGAGCAGGAATTTAGTAAAATCTGGACCACCGGCCAAGACCAGACTCAAAATGGTAGAAACCAGACCAGCCAGACTCAGAGCAACTTGCATGGTCCAGATGATCCAACTGGACCAGTTCATCTGTTTTTTACCATTGTGGTCTGTCCATCACAGTTAGTCTGGATTTCATCTAGGGTGGGTACTGGTGATATCTGGAGAGCCAGACCTGGACTGGACCAAACTATTGAATGTCTGGTCTGGTTCCAATGGTCTGGATATCACCCATACCTTCAAACTAGAGGAAATGCAGACAGCCAAAATGGATATACCAAAACACTAATCTAATAGAGTTTTTCGACTGGGTGACTAAGGTGGTGGACCAGAGTGGGGCAGTGGACATAGCCTATCTGAACTTCAGAAAGGCCTTTGTCACTGTCCCTCATAGAAGACTGGTAAACAAACTGTGCAGCCTAGGGATGGGTTCTAAATAATAAAATGAGTGGAGAACTGCCTTACTGGCAGGAGCCAAAGGGTGGTAGTAAACATGGAACACTCTGGCAATGGAGAGGTGATGATTGGGGTATCACAGGGATTGGTGTTTGGTCCAGTCCTCTTCAATGTCTATTGTTGACAATGCAGAGGAGCTGAATGGGAAGATATGCCTATTTGCGGATGACACAGAGGTATGCAATAAGGTGGACATGCCAGGTGGGGTTGAAAAGATGAGGGAGGACCTTAAAAACTGGAAGTATGGTCTAAAGCATGGCAGCTGGGATTCAATGAAAAGAAGTGCAGGATCATGCACATAGGGCACAAGAACCCAGGTGCAACATACGAACTGGGAGGGGAAGAACTGACAGTAACATAGCAGGAAAGTGACCTGGGAGTTATCATCTTGGATGACCTAAAAGAGGCTAGGCAGTGTGACAAGGCAATGGGAAAGGGTTGCCGAATGCTTGGATGCATAGGGAGGGGTATCACCAGTAGAAAGAGGGAGGTTATTTTACCACTGTATGGGACACTGGTGAGACCTCAACTCGAGTACTGCATCCAGTTCTGGAGGCTCCATCTGAGAAAGGACATATACAAGTTGGAGGTGATGCTGAGGAGGGCAACTAAAATGGTGCAGGGCCCACAGGGAAAGATCTATGAGGAAAGGCCATAGGAGTTAAATATGCAGTCTCTAGAGGTCAGGAGAGAGGAGTGGGACATGATAGAGACATTCAAATACCTCACTGGTATAAACAGAGTACAGGAAGGAAGCATCTTCCAAAGTAAGAGATGCTCAAAGACAAGGTGGCACAGAATGAAGTTGGAAGGTGGACGGCTCAGGGGTAACGTGAGAAAGTATTTTTTTCATGGAGAGGGTGGTGGATGCTTGGAATAGCTTCCCAGAAGAGGTGGTGGTGGCTAAAAGAGTTATGAGATTTAAGAATGAGTGGAACAGACACCAGGGTATCCTGGAAACAAGAAAGGGGTGCCCCAGAGTTCAGTCTGGGCATTGGGCCTCAATAAATAGGGATTATAGGGCAGACTAGGTGGGCCAAAAGTAGTAGTGTGCAAAGTGCTGAAACTTCACTATGCAGAGAATTCTACATATAACTTGAATTTCACAAAATATTCTGCAAAGTGAAGCAAATAACTTGCCTTTAATTTTAACACAAAATTCCCTTGATTTCAGTGGACTTTGCATTAAATTTGCCTTCTGTATTGCTCTTTAAGGTGAATTTTGCAGTGATTCATGGGATGGCAGGTCACAAGGGCTCTAGATTGTCTTGCATAGCTTCAGTTCACGGTAGTGTGTGTAGTGGAAAAATGGAGACAGTTTGCTCTCAGAGCTCTGAGAATCAAACCATTGAAAAAACCTTTCAAAAAGCTTTTAGCGACAAAAATTTTTAGGTCAAAACTTAGTACATTGATTTTGTGTGTTTATATCATTGAGAATTTATTGATTTTGTGTGAATATTAATTGTTAATTTAGTATATTCAATCTGTCACTGCAGAAGTGTGCTTCGGAGGAGGGGCAGATCTGTGGTGAAGGGAGATTCACAGCGAGAAAGGCAGTCTTTCCAACTGTTGTTGGATACTGTTTTAGTATTTGTGTGTTCGTGTACACACAGTAATATTTCTAATAAGTTTTGACCATTTGTTACTGTTTGCTGTGGTGTGTTGCATTTTTTCAGTCTGTTTAAAAGACTAGGCTTTAGTGTACTGAATTATTAAATTTTCTGCCCATTACCTTTAGTATGTGTGCACGTGCTATTAAGTCAAATGCATTTTATTGTAGCACCGTAATCACAGTATTCTTAATTTCTTAGCTCATCTGCGCTATTTTTTACTGCTTCTATCTAGGCACTGCTGTACACCCCCCCTTCCCACCCCACAAAAGAAGGTATTATGTTTCCAGTTTTGGACTGCTAACCACTGGTTAAGGTGTTGTTGTGCCTGTGCAGCTGCATCTCTTTAGTGCACAACCTCCATCTGTCTGTGCCACTGCATCTGTTCAGGGCCCAGTCTCCATCTGTAAGTCACACTTGTGTTTTTCTATCCTCCCAAAAGTGCCTAAATCTAAATTTGTTGTTAATTATCTGTGTAATCCCTAAAAATGCCCTCGAAGAGACGTGCATGTAAAGATGTTTGTGGCCGTGGCACTGCTGCCAGTGCCAAGAGTGGCCATGGGCATGGTAGTAGGCAGAAGAAGGGAATAGTTGATGCAATTAAAGGAATTTCTCCAACTATGGTTTTCACAGTGTAATCATTCACTTCAATGATGGTTGGAGATGCTGTTGTCCCTGCTGCTGGTGGTGATGGTGGTGGCAATAGTGAAGTTAGCGACGAGCCCAGCACGAGTATTGCTTCAAGTTGAACCTGTGCAAACTTATCTGGGTACCAAAATGTTATGGAGTCTGAAGATGTGATTCAGAGTGTAGTTGATGTCACACTCCCGTTCCCCACATTAGTCGAACATGATTCTGATCATGACAATGACTCACAATCTCATGTTTCCAGCGATGTTGCACTTATGCCTGGGCTATCCAAATATTTAAATGCTGATGAAACAATTGTGGATCATCAACCTGCATCTGTGGTTGCAACATGTTCACCACAGGACAGCATCCAAACTGAATTTGTGGATGATGATGATGATTATGACGATGATGCTAGTGATCCCAGTTGGGAACCAGAGAAAAAGAAAGTGAAAGTGTCTGTGTGTAAACAGCCTGTTATTAAATCGCCCCATCCTCAAAGTTCTGATGTAGCTGTGTCTGTTAATGATGATGACCCAGTAATAGTCATAGATTGTGATGTTCAGGTAGACTCCAAGTGTGCCCAACAACATAAATCATGCAGCACACGACCCATTTCAGTGCCACAAGAACTGGAGTCCAAAAGACAGCATCAGCGACTTGTGAAATGTAGGGCATCTAAATTCCTAGTTTGGGATTTTTTCATACAAGATCAAAGAGGTGAAACAGTGGTAATCTGCCAGCTTTGCCAAACATGTGTGAGGTGTGGTAAAAAGTGTAGCCATCTTGGCACTGTGGGCCAGCATACACATCTGAAGAGCAGGCACATGGCACTGTGGACTCGGCACCAGAGGGGAGCTAATGCTGTAGTGGGGTGTTCACCCTCATTCACCTTAGTGAGCATGGCATCCCCTTCCTTGACTGTTAGCCATGTCTATAGAAGTGGTGAAATAACACAGGAGGATTACTGCAGGCATGAGAAGGAGAATTGTCAAGTAGTGGTCACAGCAGCAGTGGTGGTCCATGTCGTAATTCTAGTACATCAACCCCTGTGCTTAAAACAGGTAAAATAACTTAATTTGTTGGCTTGTTACCTGTGCACCCCCCCATCACACATCAAAAGCACCCTGCCCATGGCAGTTTGCAGAGCAGATGCATTTGGCATGCCACGTGCAAAATGGATAACAATGCAGCCCACGTTGCACAGTCTCTTTTCGCATCACATGAAATCCCTACCAAATCATGTGGTTGTACATGAACTGAATGCTGCCATAGCGGAAATGCTGGCAATTGACCTTTTGCCCTTCTCCTCTGTGGAGAATGCTGGATTCTGGTGCTTTGCGGCACGCACATGTCCCAAATGGAAAATCCCAGCCAGGCTCTACTTCTCCACCGGTGCTGTCCCGGAGTTATATCGGACTGTAAGAGAGTCTGTAAAACATGCCCTGTAACATTCCTCATCACTTTACATTCATTGAAGCATGGATATGTGGACAAGTTGCAAAACGGCAGGCAGTTCCTATCTATGTATTACTGTACATTGGGTGCAGGTACCAGAGGTTGCCTGAAATGGTGGGATTGGAAAGCAGTGTAATAAGTCAGACTGCAGTGGTAGTGGCCTTCATGGCATTACACAGCATGCGCCATGTGACCTGCAGACTGTCAGACACTGCTGAGTTACTCCCAAAAGGAAACCTGTTCCTGCTTCTCCTAACCTGCCTTCTCCTGTATCTTGCTCTGCATACCTGTCTACAGCCCTTGGGTCTCCTACTGGCAATCTCCAGTCAAATGTCCTGTTATATTTAGGGTCATTTAGAGTCATTCCCCTCTCTCATCTCTTCAAGCCTACCCCCCCCACACCCCATCACCTTATCTGTGCCCCTTGCTGCCTGCTCCTACTATGCTTTATTCCCCCTCCACTACTTGACTCGCATTGCTCTTACCTTTAATCTGATAGCCAATTATTGTTTTATCATGTCACCTATTAGCACTTAACTAGCCAGCTGTTTGTAAGTAGTTGGTAAATGACTTGTTTTGTTCTTACAAATTGTATCCTTATACCTTCCCAGCCTTTACATTGTGAATACCATGTATATTGTTTATATTGTTTTTACTGACTTATGCCTACCCTCTATGTATTTTATGGTGTGCCCTGTGTATACATGTACCCCAGGACCACCTTGTAAATGAGTTCTCTAAATGGTTAATACAAAGAAAATCCAGCACTCATCACCAAATATAACAAAGGACGCTGCTCTCTGAAGATATGGTCAATGCCCAAATGTATTTAAGTGCCACAATGCCACAGTGTAGAAGGCACTGTGGCGTGTAACACTGCTTCGCTGACATCAGGCTGGTCATTTAGTGACTGCTGGATATTTCTCTAGTATTATGCATTTTATATCTTGAGCACTCCTGTCCTAGTGCATTTACTCTGGTTTTGGATATTACTTTCTCTAAATGGTGTTTTCTCCGGGTAAAATAAAGATTGATTGATTGATTGATTGAAAATATATGCCCAACAGCCAGCAAGAGGGGGTGCATATCAGATATGACAGGGTCTTCACCTGTGTAGCCTACATCTCCTCTGCCAGCACTTTACCATGTGGAGTTTAGACTATGGATATTGCACTACTGCTGCTGCCCCTGTGCTTGCCCTGACCCAGCTGTGCATGCAGACATGCATTTGGCCTGAACCAGGTGCAGAGGGGGAGGTCAGCAGATGCTGTGGGTGCATGAAGGTCCCTGTATGTTTGGAGCATTACTTCCATACATCATCAGACCACTTTGCACCCATATGTGGGTGCATAGTGGTTTATGGGTTCGGCCCTTCATCAGGATCTGTATAATTATATATAATACTTGCATATAAGCCTCACTGCCCTTGCACATAATATGCCATAGTTATTCAACAGCCTCACTCTTTGGATCCCATATACTGACGTTCTGCCCAGACTGAAAAAAAAATCACTGGCAATGATTGGCTGGGCTTGTGTGCAGGTGGAATACCCAATAGGCTGAGCTTGGGTGCAGGAGGAAGGACCCACCAGGATGAGCCTGAGTGTGGAAAAGGAACCCAGAAGACTGGGCTTATGGAGTTATGGCTTAATATTGAAGGGAAGAATACTAGAGGGTAATGGGTTATGGCTTAATATTGAAGGGAAAAGCACAAGCACATACAGTGCTTAGTGTAAAACCTGCTATTAATGGCAAAATATGTGTTAGCAACAATAAAAGGTTATACCAGACTTGATGAAACTTTACAGAAATCCAGTGGGCTGGACTTGTGTACAAAAGGGGGGATCCATTTGGAAACCTTGTGTGCAGGAGAGGACCAAAGAAGCTGGGCTTGTATGCAGAAGGAGACACCATGGGTTAGGATTGTGTGCAGGAGGGCACACAGTGGGCTGGGACTGGGTGAAGGAGGGAGACCCAGTGGGCTAGGCATAGGTGTAGAAGGGGACCCAGTTGGCTGGGCATGGATGCAGGAGAGAACCTAGTGGGCTGGGCCTGAGTGCAGAAGGGAACCCAGTAATCTGGGCTTGGGTGCAGGAGGGAACCCAATAGGCTATGCTTTTGTGCAGGAGAACACCCAGTGGGCTGGGCTTGGTTGCAAGAAGGGGACCAGTGGGCTGGGCATGTGTGCAGGTGAAGGACCCAGTAGGCTGAGCTTGAATGCAGGAAGAAGGACCCACCAGACTCGGGCTGCATGTGGGAAAAGGGACTCAGTAGGCTGGGCTTGTGTTTAGGAGGTGTAGGCACAACTCTATGACCTACAAGCCCAAGCATCCTGGCAAAATGTTAGTTCTATATAGATGAGCCTAATAAGCCATGGACCTGTTCTGAGAGCCTGATATCAGAGGAATTATTTTAGAATTATTTTTCAGCCAACTGCGACAAACTACAGGATAAACTCAAAGATTTCACTAACCAACAGACATTAGTTCACCACCAACTGCCAATGACTAATGACCTACCACAATTTTATGTTACAAAGCCACCAATGACAGCCAGGAGGCTGCAAACTAACCACCTGTTATCACATTTCTGGACATCTGTTTTAATATCCTCATTTCATGTTGCAAAGCACCCAAGACAGCCGAGGTGGGCATTACTTTGTTAACTGCTGTCATGCTGTTAGGACCAAAATAAGGAGCCTGAGAGACTATCCAATCGGATGATGACATTTGACTAGATACTGAGCTGTGCCAATGAGAAAGTAACAAACACCATTGCTGGACCAATGGAGGACCCTACGTTGTGCTCTATGTGACTTTGGTCCATAAAAACAGATTGCCAAACTACAGCAAGTCATATACCACCTTTACTTTTTGCTACGTTAACTTATCTCTACTCTACAGAGGCACCAGTTATAATTTGCATTTGATTCCAGAACTGTTACTTGCAAAATTCTGCAAAATACTTTATTTCAGGGGTCACTTCTCTAGCCTTTGCCAAGAAAGAGAAGCTACCTTAAAAAGCTGTGACATTTTACTAACTTTGACTTTGTACAAAGACCAGAACAGAAAGAAGAGAGAAGATCACAAGCTCCAAGGTACCAGAGAAGAAGACACTGCACATAAGGATTCCTCAAGAACCTTCCAATCTCAGGACAAAAGAGAGAGCAGACAGAGACTTGGCAGACTTTGTTTCTAGTCCAACAGATGCTTTGCTGAGTATGTCTATAGAGACTCTCATCACTTGTAATGTATGTTTTATGAGACTTACTGTTCCATATTAGTACATATATGGTAGTTACTGCAGTATAATAAAGGAATGATGCATGACAGGGTGTGTGTCGTGCTGGGATAACGTCACGTCTGGGGTGATTAGGCACTAGGCTGCAGGCCGAGTGCGACTAATCACCCCAGAAGTGACGTTATCCCAGCACAACACACACCCTGGAGTGCATTATTCCTATTATACAATGGCTCCAGAGCAAAAAAAAAAAAAAGATAAAAAAGTTAATTTTAAAGTATATTTTTGCCTGTTTTTTTGAATGGGGAAGTACACTTTAAAGAAAAGTAGTGCTGATTGACTGCCAGTAGGTGGAGCTGCTGTAACTGTGACTCTGCAATCTGCACAGTAAGCCCCCTCTGTGCTATCCCTGCCTGTGAGATATTGTCATCACCGACCTCCCCCACCCGTCTCTTTTAATCGTGGTTTTCTGGAGACTGTAAAGTTTTAGAGTGGATGTATATGCCCACCGGACCATTTATGAGATGATTAGTGAGTAGAAAGTGGATGTTTCTATAGTATTTTTTAAATTTTAACAGGTCTGACGGTTTCTTGTATTTAGTTAGTCTTGTACCGGGTCGGAGACTGCGGCAAAATGGATGTATAAGCTGCTGTTTCTGCAATAACTAAAAATAGGGGTTTGTAGTGAAGCTCGAGCTGGCTGACTGTGGCAGCGGGAAGTAAAGGATGATCAGGAAGTCGTCTGTCTTATTGTTGTTTTTGTCTTAAATTTGGCAGTTTGGCAGTTAGTAGTCTGTAGAGAGAAGATGGTAATGTGACCTGAGAGGTTTGGACATTTTTTTTTTAAATTTATACTGATTTCGAGCTGGGCGGGGAGTGACGATATTTACGAGTTAAAAGAGTTGCTAAGTGGGGAGAGCTGAATGTACTCATATGCAGCGGAGCGACACATTTTTTTTTCTTTCACTGCGGTCATTACTGTGCTGGCACTTGAGCCGTGATGTTATGCCAGGATAACATCATGGGTCCAGTGCCAGCTTGACCAATCAGAAGCTAACATTTTTCTTTGCCATTGTATAATATTGTATAAGCTAGCTACAGAGATATAAGAGGAAATATGCATATGTGTTAGACAGAATTGTTTCCTAAGAGAAACTGCTTATTCCATAGAAGGAAAAGCCTTAGAGTTATAACCAAAAGCTAGAGTTTATGTGTGTGAGATTGTAGACACATGGAAAACCTGATTCTACCTCAGAAAGATCCTAGGATTATCAGAACTGTTATATGTGTGTAATGTTTGTTTATACCAGGAATAAAGCTTCTAATGTGATTTGTACCTAGGAAGGTGACTCGTCTCAGTCTGCTCCACCCAGATAACTCTAATGAGTGTAAGTGTAATTATAGGAGGGCTTAAGACTGAGGTTCAATGTGGGGAATAGTTCCTCCCACAACTTCTACTTAAATCCATCACTACCACACCTCCCTTGCTTAGGGAGTGTTTTTTTCCTGGGCTCCCTGCATGGCTTGTGTGGCTGTGCATCCTGTGTGCTTCTGCTGCTGCTGTCTGATTTGTGTTTTCCCTGCTTGTGCATCCCCATCTCCCTCTCGTCATTGTTACCATGTGTTTGTGCCTACCTGCTTTTCCCATGGCTGTTGGATCTCCTCTCAGTGGCTCCTGCTGCCTCCCCACTCCTGTCCTTCGCTCCCCTCCTTTCCCATTTGTGCATGGGCTCTCCCTTCTCCATTTTTTTTTGGGGCTTCTATGATGCCTCTCTGACTGGCACTTATGAGCATTCCCATTCCTTCCCCTCATTTCCCTGTTCTTGCCTCAGTCCCTTCCGGATGCACCCTCTCTTCCTGTATGCCCTGGAAAGTGCCCCCTCACCTCCTCGACTGCATCAGCCTAGAGGGCTCACCCTACATACCCAGGAACTACAGTTTTAGGGCCTTGCTTCTCCTCCTCATCCACATCTTGGCTGTGGCCATCTCTCAGCTTACACCGTAAGTACCTCTCCTTACACAATTTTAGCACTGATCCATAGCTCTTGTCTCCCTTATTTAACACTTGGTTATACGCTACTGCCTGAGACAAATTAATTTTTGGGACAACTACTTTTTAACTGGTGCCAAAGATTTGGAATTTGACCTTCTAAAGTGGGGATCATAGCAACTATTTGTTATTTCTACTGTATGCATTTTTTTTTTAAACCAGGAGAGACACACTAAGCTGAAAGCTTGTTTACAGGTGTGACCTGGGAGCACAAGGAAGTAATGTGACTTGCTCAGGGTCACACAGTATGCAAGTGGGGGCTGTGAGATTCAAACCCAGGTCACCAGGTTTACAGCTCAGAGCCTTAAACCACTGCGCTATACTGCCTCCTATTACACTGCATCTGCTCACTGCTATGCCGTCTCACAGGTCTGCCTCTCTGGATATGACTTTACACATTGATGCAGTCTAACAGCAGCTAGAGTTCTGCTCAGTTACCACCACTCGTCTTGCTGTAAGGCTAGAGGGGTCGTACTACTGACCAGCCATGCTATTTACTCTGCTCTTTGGCATGATGTGCTGTGTTTGTATCCTACCACATGCTTTTATTTCTGCTTTTTTCTTATTATTAGTTCACATGTCTGGGTCCTCCTAGTGACCGTCTCTCCAGGGCTACTTGTATCCCCCTTCAGGACATTGGGGGAAGGCGTACCCCCGTGCTCCAGCTCCACTGAACCTACATATTCCACTTACTCTTCCCCTGCTACATATAATCTCAGTGGCCATAATTACCCATTGTCTTCTTTCATTCATGCCTTTGTTCTGTGTGTTTTCCTTCCTCTATCGTCATGCTCCAAGACTTTTTCCCCTACTCCTCACGTTGTTTCTGTGTATACCATGCCTACCATTCTATGTATCTATTACCATGTCAAGTACTGATTCATCATCCTATCTCTGTTTCATTTCCTAAATCTACTCTCTCTCTTTCCAGCAGCATTTTGTGCTTTCTGCCAGCCCATATCAGCAGTACTCCAAACTCCGCCCCTAACTCACGCCTTCTGAGGTGCTGAGCGAAGGTAGGCTTCCCCTGTCTACCGGGGATGGAATTCTGTTACAATTCTTATACTACCTGACAACACCACCTTCTACCTACACACAGATTGCAATATTTAAGGCAGGAGTCTGTCCTCATCCTCCACCTGCCTAGTCTCTATCCCTTACCCTGCTTGTTGAGGTTCAGTTTCAGATGTCACCCATCTTTGGGATGGGAGATTAGATGAACTTTTCTTATTATTCCCTTATCTGCCAACAGGTCTCTTTATTGCCGTGATTCACATCTCTCACCAGTGGAGCCATCTCTCAATCCTATCTGGATTACCATCCACTTTACTATGGAGTCATCCCAGTCTACTGAGTCATCCTCTGCTCCACCAGGCAATACTGACGCAAACCGGTCTAATACAACAACCCCAACTCCTGCACACTGGAAGCGCACATCAAAAACTAGCTTTTCCATTTCAGACTGGACAGTGCTTCATCTTATTGCAGAACTTAAGAAATATGGTATTCCCCATGCATCTTTGGCCAGAAGGCAAGCATTATTCAACCTTTTTTATTGCATCTTAAGCTGGACCTTCCTGTTCTCAGGTTCCTGACCCAGATGGTCAGTCCATTTCTAATGCCTCTCCGGCAGAAAGTCGAGACATCATGGCCCAGATTTCTACTTCTGTCTCTCATATGGTTTCCTGTATGTCTGCTTTCGAAGCTCAGCTCCCTCCTACTACCAAAATTCCAGTTCCAGTGGATCAACCTTCACTTCCAATCCCGACTCAAGTACCTGCTGCTCCTGCTCCTACATCATCACGCCCTTCTGCTACACCTTCCACTGTGCCAGTTCCTCCACTTCCTGCAGTTACGTTCTCCTCAACCTCATCCCCCATCATTACTTCTGCTCACCTCATTCCTGCTCATCTCTGTAGAGACATCATAGGTGGAAAGAACATCAACATAGCCTCTCTTCTAATTGCATCTCAAGATGTCTTGGAAAATCGGATAGTAATCTGTGGTGCTATCTCGGTAGTGCTTAAAAATCCAAAGACCCCCACCTTCTTCGCAAGTTAACCCTTTCAGAATTTATTTTGTCTTTCAGCACATACTGGGACATTCTATGTTCAGCATTTCCATCATAACGTGAGGAACCTGACCCATACCTATACCTTATTACCGACCTTAGAGTCCGCTACGGTGGAACCTATTTTTACAAATATCACAAATCATGTTCAGCCAAAACAGCTGCATCCTTTAGCCATTATGCTCTCAAACTTAATTGGGCCATCTTGGACACCAAGCTTTTTTACAGACATTTCACCAGTCAGCAAGCTTACTCCTGCTCTCTGTGTGGGTCATTCAATCACTTAGCCCTCCCCTTTGCTCATTGTCAGCTTCCTCATCTGCTTCTACCACCACCAACCTGGTCTGCTCCAACAGAAAATCTGCCTCTTCTGCCAATCCAATACCCAGGCTTGTTTGTACCATCTCCAGTCCCTTCACCCTTGTGGATCTCTGTGGCCGTCCTGCCAAATACTTCAGTGGAAAGGCCATGTGTAATAATTTTAATGACTCTGGATGTCCTGTCTATAGCTGTACCCTGCTTCACATTTGCACTTTTTGTGTAGAAACTCACACTCACTACATATGCCCTAAGGCTCCTAAGTGCCCACTACTATGACTACAGAGTCATCTGTCCACAGCCATCAACATCCCTGCTTTGGCCTGTCTCTTGGAATATGATCCTTTCCCATCTGTTTCTCTCTTCCTCATTGCTGGATTCACTCATGGACTCCACACAGGTATATCAGTGCTCCCTATGGATTCCTTTATCTGTCCCAACTTTCACTCTGCCACCTAGGAACCTTCCATCGTCACTCAGCTCTTACAAACAGAACTGGATAAAGGATTCATTATCGGATCATTCAGTGCTCTCCTTTCCCTTCCTTCAGGATTAACCCCATAGGCATTGCCACTACAAAACTCGCTGGCAAAAAATGCCCGATCATCAATCTCTCAACTCCTAGGAACACAACAACCTCTAGTATTAATTCACTGATATCTTCTGAACACTACCTTATCTTAAGCTCGAATTGATGATGCCATCTCCATCATTAAGTGCTTTAGCCCCAATTCATGGCTCGCCAAAGCAGACATTACAGATCCCTTCAAGCTCCTCCCAATCCACCCTTCTCTATGGCACTTATACGGCATGCAATGGCGAGACCAATTCTATTTTGTCTCCTGTTTGACCTTTGGCTGCAAAAGTAGCCCTAAACTATTCAACATCTTCACCAAGGTCCTTTACTGGGCATTGTTAAATGTCAGTCACCATCCATCAGTCATCCATCTCCTGGATGACTTTCTCTTTATCAACCCTCCAGACTCGACACCAGCTGCCGGTATTACCACCTTAGTGGCTTTGTTCAGTGATTTTGCAGTTCCTCTCTCCAAAGAAAAGACTATGGGCCCTGTAACCTCCACTGAGTTCCTTGGCATCATTCTGGATTCTTCAATCATGGAAGTATGGCTACCATTGGACAAGTTACATTGCATACATGAATTGGTGGACTCCTTTTCAACCAGATCCAGCTGCACCCAATGAGAACTCTTGTCCCTGTTAAGTTATCTCAATTTCGCCATGCGAATTGTCCATCAAGGCTGTTCCTTTATTTTTTACCTTCTCCTTGGCATATTCCATAGTTGGTTTCCATCATTGCATCACCATCACAGCTGCAGCAAAATCCGACCTTGCTATGTGGGCTCGATTCCTCTCCAGTTGGTCTGGATGCTCTGTGTTCTAGCGTGATCCTTCTCCCGATTATCAACCCAGGATCCACATGGATGCCTCACCATGTCACGGCTCTGCAGCCATTTTTGGCACCTCCTGGATCGCTGCCCTGTGGCCCTGAGAAGCTTCCTCTCTACCAGAATTCTCCAGATCATCACCCCTGTTCAAAATTTATCCTATAGTGGTTGCTGCCCCCATCTGGGGGTCTCGTTGGTCCTTTCAAACTATCTCAGTCTTCACTGGCAATCAACCCACTGTGGACATCATTTCTAAAGGCAGGTCTTCGTCTTCCATCATCATGATATTTCTATGTAGACTGACTTGGCTCTCCCTTATTCACCACTTCATCATACAGTGGTTTCACATTCCAGGACATAAGAATGAAGCAGCTGATGCCTTATCTCATTTTCACTTTCAGAAATTCAGACATCTCTGCCCTTCAGTGGATCTCACTATGGTCCCTCCTCCATCATTCACAGACCTCATAATGATATAATCTATCATGCACAAGCTTCTCATCTCATTTGGGTGACCCTGGCTCCTGCTACAAGATCATGCTACCTCATTGTTTGGAAATGTTACACTTCCTTTTGCAGCTCCCCACCATCACCTCTTCCTAATGAAAACATTGACTCCATTCTTGCCTTCCTCACATTTTACCACCAATGTCTTCAGCTCTCCCACGGAACTATAAAACAATATCTTTCTGACATTCAGTTCTACCTATCACAATCTGCTCCATCCACTCCTTCATTATTCAACAATCCATCCATCAAGGTCCACATGATAGGACTTCAAAGAATTTCGGAGCCCAAAGTTCCCAGCTGTCTGCCTATCGACAGACCTCTTCTTCACCAACTGCTCAGTCTCCTCAGCTCAAATCTATTTGATCCTTTCATTATGTTTATGATTTCCCCAGCCATTTGCCTTTCCTTTTTTGGATTCCTTAGACCTGGAGAGTTCACAGTCTCCTCAACTTTTGCCCCTACATTCCTCAAAGTGTCTCATCTACACAAAGTTAATGATCACTATCAATTAATTTTACCAAGGAGTTCTCATTCAGTATTTTATCATTGGCAATGCATACGATCCCATCATTTATCTGAACTCCCTAAGAAGCTTCCATCTCGACTCTGACTCTTTTTCCCCTTTGTTGCTCTCCAGTCGCCATCAGCCTACGACAACCAAATGGTTCATGGATCACATCAGGATTCTGCTCCAGAGTTTGGAACATGATCCATGCTCCTTTTCCAGCCATTCTTTTCAAATTGGAGCAGCAACTTCAGCTTCCAGACACAACTTCCCATAGCATATCATCAAAAGACTGGGAAGATGGACATCCTCAGCCTTTGAGATTTACATATCTCATCCAGAACAAGAACTCTGATCCACATTTGGTGTACTCTCCTCTTAGTTTTCCCAGAAGACAGGCAGACCAATAGCCATGGGTCCTCAGAGGTTTCCTCCACAGGGGGTTTTCCTCTCCTGAGTGCTAGCGTTCATAATCTCCGTGAGTTGGAGGAAGTATCTTTTTGGGCCTTCTATTCCTTACAAATTCCTACTTACATACCTACTACTCAAGGATAGGAATAGAGTAAATCCACAAAAAGTACTACAAGTTACATAAGCAACAATACCCCACATTTATTCCCCAAACACTGAATCTATAGTACATGTAGTCCATGCTAATATTACCTTTCAGAATATCCCACTGATAACAGCCACAGAGATATATATAGAGATACACAAATATATCTATACAGGGACCAACATTTACCAAATTACTTACTAGCCTTTGTGACTACAGAGGAGACCTAGTGGGTTAGGCTCGTGTGCAGGAGGGGACACCATGGGTTGGGACTGTGTGCAGGAGAGGACCAAGTGGGCCAGCATGGCTGAAGGAAGCACACCCAGTGGGCTGGGCTTGAGTGCAGGAGGTGACCCAATGAGCTGGGCTTAGATATAGGAGAGGATCCAGTGGGCCTCTCTTGTGTACAGGGGGGGCATAGTAGACTAGGCTTAGGTGCAGGAGGGGGACCTAGTGACACACAAGACAACAGGGTCCCACAGCAACTTTGTCAAAGTGGGCAACAGTTCAAACTAACAATACACTGGAAAAACAACAAAACTGCACTACAGAACTGAAGCCAGACAGCCAGTTGCAGATAAAAGTATTTGGGAACTGGAAATGTGTGGTGCATGAGAAGAGTTGACAGAAACACCCCAGTGCTTTGAACCACACTGGTTCTTCCTCAAGAGGTGGAGGCACAGCTATCAAACCCCTCTCAAATAGTGGGTGCTTAAAGAGACAGTGGCCCACCAGTATCTACTCATCAATATAAATTATCAGCCCACAAAATCCAATACTGTACTTAGAAATGTGACACAGAAAGTACCCCACATTTATTTATTATTTATTTATTGAATTTTGATGACCGGGTAGGTCCACTGGACCCCAAACATCCCTTTTTCAGGGGCAACTCGGGAATAACAGTACATGAGATTACAGACAGTTGATACATATACAGTATGTATAAAGGTCATGGGTACACAGTATTCGGCTGTTTACACATAGCAGTTTTATATGGGTTTCATATATCTAATTAGTAAGTTGTTGTTCATATAATCCTACGTTAGTCATACATAGTAGAGAGACAGTACTGTGGATTCTTTAGGTAGCATTGTTCTAAGAGCCTTAGGATGGTTCTGAGAGGGGGAGGAAAGAGTTAGTGCTACACTGTTCAGGGGTTAGAGATTTTAGTTTGGTAAGTGGGCTATCAGGGTCATTGTTGCAGTGTCAGGTACAGTGGCATTGGCATTTGCTCATTGATAGCAGATGGGTCTTGAGTCTTGTGTGGAAGCATGGTACCGATGGGGTTTCTTGTACCTCCAAAGGGGAGGTTGTTCCACAAGGAAGTAGTAGCATGTGAAAAGGATTTGTGGCCTGCCTTAGTCCTAACCTTGGGGACCTCTAGTAATGTTAGGCCAGAGGACCTAAGGCTGCGCAGGTTTCTTTTTACTGTAAGAAGTCCACCGAGACTTGGGGGAGGTGTGGGGTTAATTAGCTTCTTTGCCAGGCAGAGTACAGGGTACCTGAGGCGAGCTTCAAAGGATGGCCAGTTAAGCTTCACTAATGCCTCACAGTGGTGGCTCCTAGAGTGGGATAAGGTGGCAAAGCAAACCACCTTGTTGTATAAAGTCTATAATTTACCGTACTCCAGCTCTGTGATACCCTGAAGGACCGGGGGCAGCATATATTAGTGTTGGCAGTAGGACACTAGATGCAATTGAAGTCCTAGCTTCTGGGGTCAGCAGTTCCTTGAGCCGATACAGTAATCCGAGTTTTGTATGGATTACTCTTGTGACTTGGCCTACATGTTGTTTGAACGTGAGACCTTGGTCGAGGGTAAGGCCGAGGTACTTTGTTGAGGAGACTACTTCCAGCTTGTTGCCCTCCAGGGACGTGAGTTGGAGTAGTTGTGATCTATCTTGTCCAAGAGCTCTAGTTCTGAACAGCATGGCTTTGGTTTTATTGGTATTAAGGACCATTTTGTTCTTGATGAGCGACATCTCCATGATGCGGATATCCTTTTGGAAGGATGTGCCTAGATCATCCAGGTTGTCAGAGGTTTTGTAAATAACAGCATCATCTGCATATTGGATTGCATTGCTGCTCCCACAGTGGTTGCGCAGTTCTTTTTTATGAACAGTGAGAACAATAGGGGCCCAAGTATCGACCCTTGGGGTACTCCCTCCTTTAGGGACTGAGGTTTGGAGAGTTTCTCCTGCCACCTAACCCTCTGTGTGTGACCAGAGAGGTAGCTTTCCACCCATTTGAGGGTGTGGGTGTCGAGGCCTATGTGGAGGAGTTTTTAGAGTAGTAGTCTGTGATCCACCCGGTCGAAGGCCTTGGAAATGTCTATGAAAACCACCCCTGTGTTGGATCCAGAGTCTAGTTCTCTGAGTACATCAGTAGAGAATTTAGTTAAGGCAGTGTCTGTCCCATGATTGGCTCTAAAGCCATGTTGTGATGGGGACAACAGCATGTGTGTCTCCAGGTATTCCCTAAGTTGGGCATAGACGAGTTTCTCCTGTATTTTTGCCAGGATACACAACAGGGAGATAGGTCTGTAGTTCTCAATTGGTTCCACAGACCCGCCCTTATGAATTGGGACCACATGTGCCTGCTTCCACAGCTCCGGGACAGATCCTTCTAGTAAGGATCTGTTGATCAGCCAGGTGAGTGGCCGCCCGAATGCCGTGGCACTATCTTTTAGCTTTGATTCCATCTGGGCCTCCTGAACCTCTTGTTTTCAGGGTTTTTAGGATAGCCAGGACATATTTTACCTTTGCCAGCCTCATGTGAAAGAGTGGGCAGTCAAGAGTTGGGGGATCCAGCGGAGCGGACTGGTTGTTGGGTACCAATGACCCTGCCTGATGTTTATCAGGGTTTGTGAAGAATGTATTGAGGGTTTCAGCGATTAGTTCCTCATCATGCAGTACCTGCCCATTAGCTGTGATAGGGCCAGTGTCTGTCTTTTTATTTCCCTTAATCAGTTCGTAGATGTGGGACCAGAAAATCCTAGGGTTGCCAAGGTTTGCTTTCTGGAGGTGGTTGAGGTACTCCTTTTTCACCAGCTTGATGGCCTGTTTACACTGGTTTCAGAGGGCTCTGCAGATTACCCAGTCTGCAGGGAGTGACGTGTCCTTGAACTTTTTCCAGGCTTTGTCACGGCTGGTCATCAGAGCCTTTAAGGGGGGGTAATCCACTTATAGCAGTGGCCTTTTACCCGGTAGGTTTTATTTGGAGCCAGGAGGTCCACGGCCCACATGATAGACCTGTTAAAGAAGTCAACCGCCCCTTTCAGGGTAGGGAGACTTCTTAGCAGGCTCCAATCTAAGTTGCCCAAGAGGATATTATAGTGCTCTGGGGAGAACTTAGAGTAGTCATTAGTGGTGAGTATTCTGGGCGGGACCTTTTCCGCCCTGTTTTTCCAGACACAGAAGATGGGCGAGTGGTCACTGAGAGCATCGGCCATGGTGCCAGCAGATTGAACGTTTCTTGGGTTAGATACCAGTACCCAGTCAATGGTTGAGTGACTACTCATTTTGTAGTTCAACCTTGTAAGTAGGGTGATTATCTGGGAAAGGTTTGCCTCGTGTAGCATACCGTTTATTGAGGACCTGGCCTCTTTGGCCCAGCTCAGGTTGAAGTCTCCAAGGATGATGAGTTCAGATGCAGACTCAACTGTTAGGTTTTTAGTGAGTGTCTCAAGGGATTGGAGAGCATCCTTTGGTGGACTATATATACACACCCTACGTTTAGGTGTTTGGCACCGCCAAAGGTGAGCCGTATAAAGATAGCTTCCATTTTGGGGGGCAGTGTTACTTGCAGGTTGATACGAGCAGAGATCAGGGAAGCCTTCACATAGATAAGTACCCCACCCCCCCTTTTCTGGATTCTGTCCTTACGGAAGCAGACATATCCTGGGGTCGGCAAATTCGTGGTCAAGAATCGATGGTTTTAACCAGGTCTCAGAGACCGCTAGCACATCTGGATTATAGAGGGCTAGCCACGCTTGTACTTCATGAGTTTTAGGCTGAAGACTACAAATATTCATGTGGGCTAGTCTCAAGCCCCTGTGTGCAGTCCAGGTCAGGTCTTGAGAGGTGAAGATAGAGGTATTATCAACACCTAGGCCAGGGTTCGGTTGAATGTCTCCGGCCCGCAATAGCAGAGCTGTTAGCAGGAGGTGGAGAATATAGGTTAGGGGTGGAAACCTAATTTTTGTTAGGTTTGTATGTCATTAGGAGGATAGCCCTGTAGCAAATCCCACTTCTACTGAGCTTGACAGCAAGTAGGTGGGCTATGTTGTCAGCCGGGGGTGGGCTGTGATAGTGTCTGGTCTGGTGTGTGGCTGGTCAGTTGGGGGGCTGTGCGGCAGGGCCTTGTCTGCCAGATAGCCAGTCTACCCAGAGCACTGCGGAGATGTACAGGACAGTGAGGAGGAGCCCCTTGTTTGGTTTGTGCTGGCCCGACATCCCAGTCTTTGGTGACCCCTTGACTGGCATTTTAACCATAAGTGGCATTATTTAAGCAGAGCTAGCTTGGCCTTGTATTAAGGATTTAGGGTGGTTTGATGAGAACAGGCTAGGTACAGGAGGGTACCAAGGCAGCCCACTGCCTTGAGCCTCTTAGGATTGTATATGTTCAGTGACTGTTGCTGTCTAAGTTTCTATCCCTTACAATTCAGTCCACTTTAAGATTAATAGCAGTATCGGTTTAATTACACTGAGTATATGAGCAGTATTGCGGCCATTCAGAGTAAGATCAGATAGACATAACCCAGTGACTGTGTTACTGATTAGATATTAACAATTAGCAGTGGGTATTTCTATGGCATTTGGTACAGCTAGCTGATAATTATAAACGTACTTTTCAGTCAAGAAATAACAAATTTAGGGTTTCGGAAGAAATGAGCAGTGGAATGGAGAGCAAGCGCCTTGCGGCACTAAATTCGATTTCAGCGTTCCCCGTCATTTCTGATGCCCAGCCTGTCAAATGCTTGGAGGAAACCGCAGAAACCAATGCTCCGATGGGCCAGGTGAGTCAGTTTTGAGTCATTCTAAAGAGAACACTGTACAGGCTGGCAGTTTAGACACTGAAGGCAGTGTGTGCCAAAAGCCTAGAATCCCTTCTGTTCCAGATAAAACTCTAACTTCAGATATTGTGAACTTTAAACAGGAGCAGAGCACTACATTAGATCCGACTAAAACAGTGGCATCGGAGGAAAAAAGCTCCCGTTGCTGCACTTTCCCAATTGGCTAGTTTTGTTTTTAAATAATCACAGTATATGGGCCCTTCGCAACCTATTGTATATCAAACTGAGCAAAATTGTCAATTGGGGACTACTGACTTTACCTTTACTAAAACTGGCCAGAATCCAATATCTGCTACCCAGGGTACGATGAAAAATGCTGTGTTTGATACTACAAACAAACAGCTCACTAAACAAGGTATCAAGCCTTCTGCCACAGTGCCACACACTACCCAAAATGTGATTACATCTCCGGATGATCCGTGGACTCCACAGAAGGCCTTGCAAGAGGCTGGTTGGCAGCAATCTTTGAGAGGCATTTGGGTGCCTGACTCACAATGGGATTCCCCATTACCTTTATCACAAGCCTCTCCAGAGTGGAAGCCACATGGTTTGGGACAGACTACACATGGGGACCTTCCTCAGATAAAGAAAGAAGTTCTTATGGCATCTAAGGCTTTGAATCCGTCCACATCCCTCCCTGGGGTGGGGGGGGGACAATATAAAACTTTCACAGGAATTTCCTCCTTTACAAACTCATGAACCTCATGTTGGGGAACTTCCTTTACCGCAGTAGGACACTACAACTACAGACACTGATAACAAACCATTATTATCTGATTTATTCTCTAAAGTTAAAAAAGAAGCAGCACCCAGAAGGAATGCAGTACACATTTGTTATAAAGGGGGATTGACGAATAGGCCAGCTAGACATTACGTTGGGAAGCTTCTTTTGAAAGACTCATTACCTTTTACTCCTCAAGATGTTTTTGCTTTTATTAATATTTCTGTGGAGGATAACTTTGATGTAAGCTTTCAAGCAGCGTATGCATTAGACTTGTTCTGGGAGAGATACGGGCAGGTTAAATTTTCCCCTATATGGACTCCTTTTGTAGTAATCCCCTTGACAAAACCCCTTGTGAAATATGTCACTGTGATGTTTAGAAATAAAAGAGTACATGTAGATAGTATTACCTACTGGATTTCATAGAAGTGTGAGGTATTAGGGGAACCAGAGGCCATACTCGATAGTGAATTTTTTTAGAGGGGTGGTTGGAAGTACAAAGTAAAGCTCAGACAGAATGAAACTGGCATCAAACGCATTCCAAATTCTTTTTTACTAAGTAGAGATGGGGGGGCTGTTTTTATGCAGGACAACCATGAGCATGCTACAAATGTGGCTCTCGGACCCATCTCTCGAGTTCATGTGATAGGCCTAGGTGCAATGACTGCAGGGAAATATATCATATTACAATGCAGTGCGCTAATCACACAAGGTGTGATCTTTGCGAAGAATAAGGCCATGTGCTTGGGGAGTGTTCATGGGCAGCTCGGAACAAAGCATCATGGAGCAGTCCTGAACTTCTTATTTAGCAAGCACAAGACTCAGCGAATGCAGAAGTTGCGCCTAAGTCAGCTCCCCCTTCGGACCCCCCCCTCCCTTTGAGCCTAAGGTTGTTGATCTTACTTTGCTATCAGAGGACCCATCAGTACTAGCAGCAATGCCTCTATCTAAACTAAGACCACCTTTGATCCCTGACAATTTGGCCCCAGTATGTTATACTGACCCAGTAGAGGGAAAGGAAGGAAGGAAAGCAGGGTCAAATTATTCAGGATCCTTTACCTCATAGAAGGCCTTCTAGGTTTCAGAAGACAATACCTCCCTACCCCCATCCCAACTCCCCAACAACCCCCACCCCCAATATCCCCAATATCTCTTTCTTCCCCCTCCCCCAGTGGAAACAAAGAATTCTTACTATGCTTTATTTACATCCTGGGGAGATTCTGAAATGGGGTTGGGGAATTCTGACTCCCAAAAATCTGTTATGAAACAGGAGTCTTGCTCAATGGAGCAAGGGCCATATAAAGAGAAGAAAAGGAAAAAAAAGAAAAAAAATAGCTGATTCCATTTAGATTCCCTTTTCTAAACTTATATAAATAGCTTTTGGTGCTTTGGGGTCAGTAAATTTTCATAGCTTATTAAATCCAGCCAAACGACAGGCAGTTTTTTAGTATCTGCATGATGCAAAATTAGATGTTAGTCACTTCAGGAGACTTGGATGTATACAGAAGAACATATCTAGAATTTTAAGAAACAAATGGGTTTGGGGACCTTCCTATTGGTCCTTTGGCCTAGATGCTGCTGATGGGGTGGGAATCTTGTTTCATTCTTTTTCATTTACTTTACGTAAATTGATTAATTTGGTTCCAGGGAGGGTTTTCATTTTGGATGGTGTTTGGAAAGGAATTGATTGTCGATTTACTAATGTCTACAACTCACAAAAAAAAGCAGAGAAGGTTTGCCATATGCAATTAATCCAGCCTTTTTCAGTTACAAATGATAAAGTTTTCCTCTGTGGAGATTTTAATTGTAGCATTGTCCAAAACAAAAAACAGAAAAAGGAAGAAGGAAAGAAAATGTACTGTGATTCTAATGCTTTGGCACAAATGATTGGCACAGCTGGTTTAATAAATTGCCATGACTATTATATAAAAGGCCCAAAATTTACTTTTATTAAGAATTAATATACATCTGCGATTGATTGCTTGTTTATTTCCCTGAATCTCCCAAAGGGAGCTTTATCCATTACTCCAGTTGAATTTTCAGACCACCTTATGTTAACACTATCTTTTACTCAAATGGTTAGCCATCCAGCTAAGTCTGGTAGGTGGAAACTTAATACCTCTGTTTTATCTGATCTGATAGTTCTTCCAGACATTGCTGCTTTAATATCAGCTAGACTATCAGTGTAGTTTTTATATACTGATAAAGGGGACTGGTGGACAGATATGAAACATGACATTAAAGCCTGGTTTATGAAGTATGGCAAATCATGGGGAAATAATGATTTTTTTAAATATTTATCTCTTAGGCAACAATTGCAAAGATTGTATACTCGAGCTAATATTTCCATGCAAGATTACACACCTCAAATTGTTGCTGTAAAAAATGAAATGAATATGTATCAACAAGATAGAGCTAAGATACTTTAGGCAATGCTGAAAAATGGCACCCAAAAGACTCCAATAGGGAACCCCTTTTTTGCATGTAAAACTATTCGAGCCAAAGTGAACATGGATTTTTTAATCTCCTCAGAGGGGAAAAGGGTTAGTTTATTAGAAGGGTTAGAAGAGTTAATAAAGAAGCACTATGACTCTCTTCAACCACATATAGTACTCCTATACCAGAAAGTGACATTCTGTGATTTTTACAGTCAGTACATATCCCTGTCTTTCTGACTGAGCTTACAAACCTTCAGGCCCCTATTACTAAGTCAAAAATTTTACAGGCTATTAATTCATTGCCTAACAACACCACACCTGGGTTAGATGGTATCCCCCATTTATTCTATAAACCCTTCTGTCAACAGATTGCAACTGGCCTAGAAATAGTGCATGAGTATTTTTCTAGTTCAAACTCAATTCCTTCTTCTTTTACAGAAGGTTTGTTACTCTACCTCTACAAAAAGGGAAACAAATCTAGTATAACAAATTGCAGGCCTATTGTTTTATTAAACATAGACTATAATGTCCTTTACTCCTTAGTAGGGCTGTGTGAATACCTTTTCCCGAATATTCAACCAAATATTCGGTATTCGGGTCCCAGGTATTTGGTATTTGTTATTCGGCCAGAAAAGGTGTTTTTTTTAAGGAAACTTTAAAAAAAGCACTTTAACAACACCATTAATCACCCATTAAATCTGGTGTAGCATATACACCTTAATGAGACTTCAACCACCAATGCAGAGCTCTCATTAATGCAACATAAGCTACATGCGGCACACTTGATCCACCACTCCACACATATAGCACTCTGACAATGATATCAAGCATTGCATTGGGTCAGCACTGGAAGGTGTTCATGGTCACAGACATGGTAGCCCATGACATGGGCATCGGCAATTGAGTGCTTGCAATAACAGCAACTCAATCCTGGTGCATGTCGAAGGTGCTACTGCTGAGGAAGGGTGACTGGATGGGGAGGTGGGTGCATATAGCGACAGGACATCGCTATATGTGTACATGTGTGGGGGGCGGGGTCCAGTGTGATGGAAGTGAGGGAGGGTTGGCCTGATATGGTTGGTGTGGGTCTGCCAAGCTGGCCCCATAGTGTGGTTGGTGGTTGTCAGCCTAAAGGTGCAAGGGTTCCAGGTTCAGGTCCGGGCATGCCTACATTTTTGTGTGACCAGCCCCCAATTTTTTTCCTCCAGATTTTGTACCCCCGACATGCACCCCCCTGGAGTTAAGAATTCTTTAGTAGGGGGGTGTGGAGCAATGCAAGGGGCACAGCCCACTGCATGAACAATCAAAATTTAAGTCCCTGGCACTGTTTTCCTGTGCAATGGGGGTGTACATCACTGAAATAGATTTTCGGTGATATACACTTGCCCTGCCACCAATCGCGATTGCGCTTTCGTAGTTATCACATAAATCCACAGACATGGGGTAGATGGTGCTTTGGCCATGGGCTTAAGAACAGTGGTAACAGTGGCTACCATAGTGGTGACAGCTGAAAGGCTGGGTGCTGCATGAATGGCACCGGTGGTGGTGGGAAGCACACTGATTGTAGATGTAGCAGCCATAGTGATAGCAGTGGGAACACTGGTGGTGGTGTCTGCTGCTTCCTGCACAAAGCATGTATGCACTAATGTCCTCCTACTACTGCACAAAAGGATGTGACAGTGAATGTATTGATGGAACAGGTGGTGACACCAGTAGTAGTAATAGTTCTGCCGGTGGTATTAGTAGCAGTAGTACTATTCCCAATGCTACATGAACTAAAAGGCTTGCTTGGGGAGAAAAATATTTGAGACCATCTAATAAAGAGACACCTGTCTGTCATCATCCATGTAGTCTATCTCACCACCTTCTCTGGAATTGTATCATGTATCAATAGTATACAGTGAAACAAGACAAGATGCATTTCAATACTTTGCAGTAAATGCTGTCACAAAATATTGGATGACTAGAGATTAACTGCCACTGAATTACACTGCTCCTTGCAGCATACTGCAGCACTTTGCAATAATTTTGCAGGCATGGTAAATAATTGAGACTGGTGATGCCACACTGGTAACCGAAATATTTCAGGCACGGGAAATACTTGAGATGGGTGATGCCATACTGGTAACTAGAATATTTCAGTCATGTGAAATACTGGAGACTGAGATGACATACCGGTTACTGGAATATTTCAGTCATGTGAAATACTGGAGACTGGAGATGCCATACTGGTAACTGGAATATTTCAGGGATGTGAAATACTTGAGAATGGTGATGCCATACAGGTTACCAGAACATTTCAATCATGTGAAATACTTGAGACATGTGATGCTATACTGGTAACTGGAATATTTCAGTCATGTGAAATACTTGAGACAAGTGATACCATACTTGTAACCATAATATTTCAGTCATGTGAAATACTTGAGACTGGAGATGCCGCACTGTTAACTGCCATATTTCAGGCATGGAAATTACTGAGACTGGAGATGCCACACTAACTGCCATATTTTATGCACTCGAAATACTTGAGACTGGTGATGTCACACTTGTACTGCCATATTTCAGGCATGGGAAACACTGAGACTGGAGATGCCACACTTGTAACTGCCATATTTCAGGCATGGGAAACACTGAGACTGGTGATGCCACACTTGTAACTGCCATATTTCAGGCATGGGAAACACTGAGACTGGAGATCCACACTTGTAACTGCCATATTTCAGGCATGGGAAACACTGAGACTGGTGATGCCACACTTGTAACTGCCATATTTCAGGCATGGGAAACACTGAGACTGGAGATGCCACACTTGTAACTGCCATATTTCAGGCATGGGAAACACTGAGACTGGTGATGCCACACTTGTAACTGCCATATTTCAGGCATGGGAAACACTGAGACTGGAGATGACACACTATTAGCTGCCATATTTTATGCACGTGAAATACTTGAGACTGGTGATGCCACACTGGTTACTGGCACCTGGAAAGCTGTTAAAGGGATCGATGGAATATGGGCACGAGCAACACAGGGGATGAGAGATGTAGCAACACCAGTTGAGAGTTTTGTATTGGGAACAGCAATCAATAGTTGGGTGGCAGTTTTAGGCACTGGGAACTGCAGGGCATGCTCGTTCAAAAGAATACACCATGACAGTGGAAGTAATAAAGGAAAAGGGTGCTAGTCACAGATTTGTGTTAGTATGATTTTGAATATAAATGTTAACATATGCTTATTTTCCAACAGAACAATGATGGTTAACACAGAATGGCTTGTGTATGGGCCAATGCTACAACACACAAATGTTGTATCCAGTACAAGACAATTATTTAATGCAATTGTTAGTGGCCATATGTGTACCCAAGGTGAGGTAGATTTATTTTTATAAACACAAGTTGTTCCACATGTGCTGGGTCAAGTGAGGATCGGTGAGGTTCCACCACATCCCCAGCAGTGCTGAACATTCATTTCAGATGGTACGCTGGCAGGGGGCAACAGATATATTTAAGGGCCAACTGTGCCAAGTGCTGAGATGCTTGCATTCTTTTGATCCAGTACTCCACTGGATTTATGGAGAATGACTCCAGAGGCTCATTGAAATAACTGTTCGGCAGATTGGGTGCCGACTGTGGCTGCTGTTCTGTTCTCTTCCACTGCTCAGCCTGTAGGGATGAGTCGAGTTCAGCTCAACAGTCACCCTCCTTCTCAAGGTTTTTTCATACTGCTTTCAGTTTGTGATTCTGAGACTGGCTCATCAATAGGGCTACCTGCTGGTTTCATTGACCCAAGGATGCAGAAACTAAGTTGTGAGCACATCTGCTTCTGAATGTCTGTAACCCTGTGAGTGGCTATTATAAGGTTTAGTACCTCACACTTGAAACGTGGATCCAACATAGTGGCAAATATGTGCTTTTATTGGAATAAAGATAAGAAAATCTAACTTCTAGTTCTATGGTGAGGTTTTCCACAAGGGATATCACTGTTTCTGGTGTCTGGTTTGGATCTTTCTCAGCATTTTCGCTGAATCTCCTCATAGCTTTTTTCAGGATCTGTACAGCAGGAATTATCTGACTAAGCAGTGCAGAATCAGAGCTAAGGTCATGAGTGCTCCTTTCAAATGGGGCTAACACCTTTACCAAGCCCTCAATCACAGCCCAGTCCAGATGTCCGAGGTCTCCCCCATATCAGTTTCAATGCTCATCACAATAAGGGCCCGCTTTTGCTCCAGAAGCCTTTGCAGCATGTAGTAGGTGGAATTCCACATCCTGGATGAGATGATGCTGCGGCATTTGAAGATGCTCTTGTAGCTGATGCAGATGGTTTGTGGCTTTCACAGAGTGATGGAAGTGGCTGCATATGCTTCTGGCTACTTTGATTGTGTGATCTGCCTCTGCTGTGTTTGCCAAAGCCTTTGTCACCACCAAATTTAGTGTATGAGCAAAGCAGCGTATCCCATCAAAACTGCCATCTCTAAGTGCTTTTATCATATTTGTGGCATTGTCTGTGACCACAAACCCTACCTGCAAATTGTTGCCATCAATCCATGGGCTCAACATCTCTTGCAGGAATGACAGTATGTTTAAAGCCCGGTGATCCTTTTCCATAACACTGACATTTAGCAAAGCAGACCTGCAGGGAGAGGGGGAAGAGACAGAACCAGCACCAGTACCACCATCACTACCAGTGACTACCACATCTGCAACACACCAGTGTGCTGTGAGTGACATATATGCATGATTTTAATTCATGCTGGTCCATATGTCAGTTGTGCATTGGAAAACTCCACCAACAGCCTGTGCTAGTAGTCTTGCAACTTCTTTTCTCAAATCACGGTAAATGTTGGGTACTACAGTACATGAAAATGTGGTCCGTGATGGTATATTATACTTAGGGTTTAACTGCTGCAGCAGCCTACAGAAACCTATGTTTTCCACAGTGAAAAATGGCTGCAGATCCAAGGCCATCATCTCACCAATTAAACTGGTGATCTGCTGTGCTGTAGGGTGTGACGCCTGGCATTTGGTGTGGGCATGGAAGACCTGCATGATGGGTGTAGTCAAAGCGGTACCACATCGCATTGAATTTGACTTTGAACCCATAGTGGAGGGTGTTACAATAATAGACGATTGAGCAGAAGAAGGCAGAATGGGTGATGCTCCTGTACAGGGATGCGCTATAAGTGGTGTATGGGGGAGTTGAGAGCACACTGTCTGTCTCAGTAATAGAATCACTAACAATACTTTATGCATCTATTGGACCAGTACCAGAAGAGGGGCTGACAGGCTCATGTTGTGGAAGGGGAGGAACAGCTGTGGATCGTTGAAGTGCACTGGGATGTTTCATTCGGAGATGGTTCATCATTGCTGTTGTTGTGAGATTTGAAAGGTTTTTACCACAACTTATAGTACAGTCACACACACACAGCATACTGCCTTTGTTGGATCATCTTTTACAACACTAAAGTACAGCCACACCACAATTTTCCTTGCACTGACAGTGGAAGTACAGGCCCCAATAGGGCAACCATGGGCATGTTTGGCCCCTTTCCCTTTATCAGACCTGGGTGCAGTGGATGCAGTTGTTCTACCCCTTTCTTTCTCCGCAACAGATGTAGTTGTAAAACTACTTTGTGTATCAGATGGAGTTGAACTTGACACAACTCTTTGAAAGGACAGAGTGGACTGGTTGTTTTTTTAGGAGGAGGAGGAGGGTGACCCTGACCAGCCTGCTTGCCATGACAAGAAGTACTGCATTTTTTGGCAGCTGCACATTCACGCTTCTCCACAGATATGCCGCATATTTGGCCTCATCGCCAAATTCGCTTAGGTGGGTATCACTGTCAGCTGATGTACTTAGCAAGTCTTGAGGCTCTGGTAAATATTCAGAACCAGATGAATGCTCTTCTTCAGAATCCTCCACATCAGCAAAAGGAAATGTGGTGAGAGGAAACTTGCGAGGCTGAACAACAGTGCATTTTGGCAACACAATTGATGCAGTCATTGTAACAGTCTCATGGTCAGTACTAGTCACACTACCTATGGTCATGGGCACAGTTGACAAGGTAGTAGCACTGTCGACAGTAGTCCTGGTGCCAGAATTACAATCAGGAGTTACAGTCGAAGAAATTGGCATCATATTAAAGCTAGTTGTAATACTGGCAGCAGTAGTCATGGTGACAGCAGAACACTCAGGACTACTAATGGAAGCAAAGGTTGTGGTGACAGTGGCTGTGCAAGGAGCACAAATAACAGTGCACACTGTTATGGCAGTGGTGGTGTCAACAGTACAAAAAGGATTTGCTCTGGTTGCTGAAATCATGGCACTGGTGGTGATGGGGAGGAGCACACTGATAGGTGATGTTGCCTCTATGGGGGGCAGTTGTGTGAATAGTACTACCACTGGTAGTGGGGGTGGGTTCTTGTTCTTGTATAACTGGAGATGTCAGGTGTAAAGCCTTCCTACTTTTATTAAATGATGGTGCTGCAAATGCAGTACTAGTAATAGCAGTGGCAGCAGTTGAAATTATAATAGTACTAGTACTACCCCCAATCTTACTGACACCAGAACCTGAAGGCTTATCAGGGGAAGAAAACTATTTTAGAGCAGCGAATATGAACAGACCTTCTCTCACCCAGTTCCTCACCACTTACGGCTGGTGGTGAAGATGACTTGCTTGGGCTGGACCATGTACGTTTACAGGATTGATGAGACATGGTCCATAACTTAATGTGTATATTATTTGTGATTTGTGTCTTTGTTTACATTGGTGCTTCTTGCCGAAAACAACAATAGCAACACTGTGTATGTAGCAGCTAATAAAGTCAAGCTGATACTAGAAAGAGATGGAGTCAGCAAACAATTTCTTACTTGTACAGTGTCAGTTGTGCAGTCATACAGTACAGCAATTCAAGCTTTGAAGGTGCACCAAACAACTTACAACACACAGAACCCAGTGAGTCATGCCTGACACACACAGAAATACTAAAGCAATTCACAAAAAATTTATGTGTACACACTCACAGTAGTGCACACACAGCGGGTGAAGACACACAAAAAAGAAAAAAACTCACATGCACAGGAGGCCACTCAGGTGCAGTGAGCTGTGGAGGGAGGAGTCACCTGTGACACCCTCCTTACTCAGTTGTACAGTGAACTGAGTCAAGAACCAGACTGCAGTCAGTAACAATTCAATGGGCCAAGCCTGACCCAGTGAGAAAAAAATAGGCTGCTTTATATATCACAAAAAAAAAAACGGTACAGACAACTGTGCATGTACTTGCAGGACACAGATTACAAGAAAAACAGTACAACGCACACATGGATGATGTATGCGCTGCTGTAAGCTGCAACGCAGATAAGAGGGAGTCAGATGACAATCACACCTCACTTATGTAGGGAACCAAGCCTGGAACCTGATTACAGCAAAATACCAATTTGCTTCACAAAAGAAATAGAAAATACCACAGGGGCTGGGCTGTGTGTGGATTTGGAACAAAAAGCTAAGCAAGCACAGCAGTGGGGATGGGGCAGTCAGCAAAAGCGTGAGCCACTCACTGTTACTGAGCCCAGTAACAGTTACCCACTACATGCAAAAGCCAAACTGGACTTTGTTGACAAAAATCCTGATAAGAACTAATTGGTTCTTAAGCAAAAAATCCAACCACACTGCTTCAGCTGAGCTGTGAAACTGTAAACAGTGGGGAAGGGGAGTCAGCATGCAGCAGCACACACACAGATTCACTCATACACAGACTCTCCTTTTCCTTGAAACTGAGCCCAGTTTCAAGGATAAAAAACAAAACTGCAGTCAGATGCAGTCACAAGGTGATCAGATGTCAAAACTGGATCACACACAAAACATTTTTTAAACAGTTATAAAAGTTACAAGTGGTAAACTAAACAGAGCTAGCTCTCTGAGAAACAACTGTCTCCTCTCATCTACACACTCAGAGTGAGGAGATCACATGGTGTTCCTGGCTCTGAGCTCCAAAAACAGCCTCAGATTGGCCAGCGAAGCTCTGTGAGATTTTGAAATCTCACTACCGAATAGTATGTCCCAAATAGTAGCTGAATAGTGAACTATTCGGAATGTCCATCCGAATATTCGGCAAGCCTACTATGCGTGGTATTCGGGAAATACTATTTGGACCATGCACAGCCCTACTCCTTAGACAGCTTACTAATCCCAGAATCCCCCATAAAATGTGGGAGAATCGATGGCTTATGGCCTATGGTAAATTAAACATAAGGGGGAATGCTAAACACAATTTTAGAAGAAAGAAATTGCCCATATATGGAATGTATAGTGGTGACTGAAATTATGAAGCATTTTCTTTTGGAGAGTTCATATGTGACAGCATTGTGGGAAATATTTAGCTGTCAAGTGGAAGATGAGTTGGCTTCAAAATTTAACCTATGGCATTTTGGTCCTTGGGAAATATGACAGAAAACTGAGACTTTACCATCCAGATACGCTTGTACTTTTTACGTTCGCTTGCGCACATGCTCAAGGAATGTATTGGGAGAGTAGCACACTTGGAGGTGTGCCTCTCCCACCCAATGCACTGCTCAGTTGAGCAGGCGTGGAGGTCCTGCACCAATGAGTGCAGCAGCTCAGTATGACAGCAGTGGTCTTCGCTTCAAAGAAAAACACGGATGTCATACTGAGCGCCGCCCGTCACTTGCTACCTCCCCGCCGCACGTCCTCATTCGCCCCAAGTTCTATGCCACGCTGGAAGCTCACTCCCAACATGGCAAACATTGTTTGCCAACGGGGTGCCTATCCCGCGGCTCCACTCCACCCCCAAAGCCATACTGCTGCCATGCTGGGAGCCCACCCCAGTGTGGCAAACTGTTTGTTTGATTGCCGATGGGGTGCCCAATCCCCGTCAGCTCCTGGCCCCTGCGTAGTTTGCCGACGGGGTGCCCAACCCCGCTGGCTCCTCGCCCCCACACACTCTTCTGCCACACTGGGAGCCCACCCAGCGTGGCAAACATCCCTCGTAGTCTTTTTCTTTTAACCTGTAAACAAAAACAGTCCCGTGGTGCGCCTCCCAGCCCCTCCCACAACCTCACCCACCCACTGCGTACTCCAGCCTGCCCACACCCCACCCCATACTTACCTCCGGACTCCAGCGACGATCTTCAGTGGACCGGAACATGTCTGCACTCTTCAAAGCCAACCAAACTGAGAAATGCCGTAAGCTGTGTAATGGGCTAGATGGGAGTTTCAACTTTATTGCATATCTCAGTCATTTTTTGGAATTTTTGCACCAAATTTTCAACATGGGGTTTTTGGGACCCCTTCTCATGAATGATGCCACTGTCAGGGCATTATTTAGGCCAAAAGGGTGATTTTGCAGGCACTGCGCAGTCACTGTGTGAAATCACCCTTTGGACTTGGATAACACCATGACAGTGACATCATTCATGAGAAGGGGTCCCAAAAACCCCATGTTGAGAATTTGGTGCAAAAATTCCAAAAAATTAATGTTTTATGAGTGTGCGTTGCACAGTTCCTACGCAGGCTCGTAAGTTCACAAATTTTCAATATTTTCACTCCAGATTTTCAACATTGTCATTTCATCACACCTTCTTATGAGCTGTACAGCTGTCATTTTTCACATCTCACCCAAAATGTGTTTCTGCCCATGTAGCGCAAAATGACGCAGTCGGTGTGTGAAATCAATGTATGGAACACATTAAGAAAATCACAGTGACACTGTTCATGAGCACATGTCTTAAAATGGCTATGTTGAAAATGTGGTGAAAAAATTCCTAAAAATTACTGTTTTACGAGCGTGCATTGCGCAGTTCCTATGCACGCTCGTACATTTGCGAATTTTCAATATTTGCACTCCAGATTTTCAACATTGCCATTTTACCACACTTCCTCATGAGTGGTACAGCTGTCATTTTTCACATCCTGCCCAAAATGTGTTTCTGCCCATGTAGGGTGCAATGGCGCAGTCGGTGTGTGAACTGAATGTATGGGACACATTAAGAAAATCACAGTGACACTGATCATGAGCAGAGGTCTGAAAATGGCTGTGCTGAAAATTTGGTGAAAAAATTCCCAAAAATGACTGTTTTATGAGTATGCGTTGCGCAGTTCCTACGCACGCTTGTAAGTTTGCGAATTTTCAATATTTTCACTCCAGATTTTCAACATTGCCATTTTACCACACCTCTTTATGAGCACTGCAGCTGTCATTTTTCATATCTTGCCCAAAACTTGTTTCTGCCCATGTAGCGCACAATGGCACAGTCAGTGTGCGAACTCAGTGTATGGGACTCATTAAGAAAATCACAGTGTCACTGTTCATGAGCAGAGATCTTAAAATGGCTATGTTGAAAATTTGGTGAAAAAATTCAAACAAATAACTGTTTTATGAGCGTGCGTTGCGCAGTTCCTACGCACGCTCGTAAGTTTGTGAATTTCCAATATTTTCACTCCAGATTTTCAACATTGCCATTTTACCACACCTCCTTATGAGCATTACAGTTGTCATTTTTCACATCCTGCCCAAAATGTCTTTCCACCCATGTAGTGCACAATGGTGCAATCCGTGTGCAAAATCAATGTATGGGACACAGTAAGAAAATCACAGTGACACTGTTCATTAGCACAGGTTTTAAAATGGCAATGTTGAAAATTTGGTGAAACAATTCCTAAAAATGACTGTTTTTCGAGCGTGCGTTGCACAGTTCCCACGCACGCTCATAGGTTTGCCAATTTTCAATGTTTCCACTCCAGATTTTCAACATTGGCATTTTACCACACTTCCTTATGAGCAGTACAGCTGTCATTTTTCACATCCTGCCCAAAACGTGTTTCCGCCTATGTAGTGCACAATGGAGGTAACAAACAGGTCATGCTAATAATAATAATAATAATAAATAATAATAATTTTTATTTATATAGCACCTTTCAGTGTATCAAGGTGCTGAACAATTTTAAAAACAGTTCAAAACACTACATAAAAACAGAACATGTACATAAAATCAACATACAACGAAATAGAGTATTAATAATAAAATCCAAGCATTTATAAATAACTTAATTATCTAAAAAAGCCATATTCCACAAATACGTTTTTCAAATCCCTCTTGAAAAGTTCCACGGAGGTGCACTGCCATAACCGACATGGTAGAGAGTTCCAAAGAGTGGGTGCAGCATGCGAAAACGCTCTGCTGCCAGAAGATTTTAAACTCACTCTTGGGATCTCTAACAACCCCATGTCGGTCGAGCGGAGTAATCGATCAGGGCAGTAAGGAACCAGGAGGTCTTTCAGATAGGCTGGACCCTGGTCATGAAGGGCTTTAAAAGTCAGTAAAATGACTTTAAAGGTGATCCGCCACCGCACAGGAAGCCAGTGCAGTTCGCGCAGCACGGGAGTGATATGACAGGACCGACTTGTCCCAGTCAAAACCCGGGCTGCAGCGTTCTGCACCAGCTGTAGGCTTAATGGATTTCAACCCCAGAAAGCCCAGTACAGGGCTGCAGTAGTCCAAGCGTGAGGATACAAAAGCGGAACCAAAGTAGGCAGGAGTCGGACGGAACAAGATGCTCAACCCTGGCAATATTCCTAAGATGATAAAAGGAAATCTTGACAACGGCCTGACACCTGAGCTTTAAGAGTCAGCCTTCGTCAAGAATAAACCCAAGGCACGACCTGTTCTGAGGACGGCAGAGATACTCCACCAAGGACAATTCCAGATGGAGCACCAATACCTGGCCTCACCATCCGACCACCTGGGTCCACTACCAGCACTTCTGTTTTCTCCGAGTTCAACTTTAGCCAACTAGAATCCATCCAGTCTTGGATCTCCCGCAGACAGTTGTTAAACACCGAGAGAGCTCCATCCTGGTCGGGTGCAAAAGACAGATAGAGCTGGGTATCATCAGCATAGCAGTGAAACCTCAGCCCATATTGTCTAATGATACCTCCGAGGGGCAGCATATACACTGCAAACAACATGGGTGACAGCACGGATCCCTGGGGCACTCCACACAACAAAGGAATTGGGTCAGAGGAAAAAAATCCCCGACACAACTCTCTGCAATCTCCAGGTAAGGAATGACGTGAACCATTGCAAAACGGTTCCAGACATTCCACAGATTTGCCCCAGGCGAGCTAACAACACCATGTGGTCCACTGTGTCAAAGGCTGCAGAGAGATCAAGAAGAACAAGAATGGAGCGTCTCTTCTGATCCCTCGCCATCAGAAGATCATTTAACACCCGAACCAGCGCAGTCTCGGTGCTATGTCTTTTTCGGAAGCCCGACTGGAAGGATTCGTAGACATTATGGATGGTTAAATGGTCATCCAATTGAACCGCTACGACCTTCTCAATAACCTTCCCAATAAAGGGGAGGTTAGAGATAGGCCGATAATTAGAAAAAACAGTCCGGGTCCAAGGAAGCTTTCTTCAAGAGAGGAGTCACCACTGCCTCTTTCAAGGATCAGGGAAACTCGCCTAATTCCAAGGAGCACCAGACTATTTGCGCCAGGACCGGACCGATGATATCAAAACAACCCAAAATGAGGGGAGTCGGACCGGGATCCAAACCACAACTTGTGGGACGCATAGAATGGATGATCCTCATAATGTCCACGAACTCAGGTCGTCGAAAGGAACTCCAGGAGAAATAAGGCACTGTCATCTCATGCTGTCCAAAAGCATCACCATAGAGGTTACCGGACCTAGGTTCATCCTGATGTCGGCCACTTTAGTTGCAAAGTATAGAGTGAGTTCATCGCACTCTGCTTGCGAAAAAGCTTTCCGAACATGCAGGCAGGCTGGGTTGCACAATCTGTCTACAGTTCGGAACAGCTGAGCCGGTCGATTCTGAGCAACTGCAATCTCCCTGGACAGGAATTCTGCCTTCTTATGGGTGATTGCAGATTGATAGCTAACATAATGTTCCATCAATCTAGAGTGGTCGGCATCGAGGGCGGACCTGCGCCAGTGACGCTCTAACCTTCGCCCCTGTCTCCGCATCTCCCTCAGGGTCCCATCAAACCATGGGGCTCCGGGGAGAAGGGATAGGGGGCGCTCTCGAACAGGAGCAATAGAATCCAGAGCCGTCGTGGCGGCCTTATTATAGGCCAGCACCAATGCTTCTGGGCTATTGCTCACCGAATCGAAAGATGAAAGGTCAGGACCGCCACTAGACCTTGTGAGTAACATTCCATATGGCGGTACCTGACCATCTCCACAGGGGCTGGTCTTCTCAGGGGTGCAAAATTGAACCTCACGATGTGGTGATCAGACCAGGTGACTGGTTCCACCCCATGTCGGATACGCTGATCCCTAGAAGGAAGACTAAGTCTAAAGAGTGTCCAGATTTATGCGTAGCAGTGGAAACCACCTGTGTGAGGCCCAAAGAAGACATCAATTGGAGGAAGTCATTGCCAAAATTTGAGAGTTCATTGTCGACCAGGTGTTGAAATCACCCAGAACCATCAATCTGGGTGATTCAAACGTATGTCGACGAGGAAGTCTGCTACTTCCTGTAAGGAAGTGCTGCCTCCCATCTCCGGGTGGACGGTAGAGAACGATTCGAACGCCACACCTGCTACGACTGTACACTCAAAAGACCCAACCTCACCTACTACCACATTCGTGAGACCCAATTCCGCTCTTAAAACAGACTGCAACTTCGCCCCTCGCGGTCCAATTCGGCGGTGTATCATGAGTACCCGCCGAATCATGGCCTCCAAAATGGCCAGAGTTTTCATCCAGCCAGGTCTCGGTGATGCAAGCCAAGTCAGCCGAACCAACAAGATCGGCAATAATAGCGGTCTTATTCCTAACAGACCTGGCATTGCATAACACCGCCCGAGTTGGACAAACTTCGGGGGTTGTCAAGCCCATCTGCCCACTAATTTCCGTAGTGCCCTTGGGTATGGATACCAGACAGGGAAAACCTCGATCTGGATTCCATGATTCCATGCTGACAATTTATTGTGCAAATACCAGCATCACACAGGGCATTAGGGTAAAGAACCATACATGCCAAACACCTCTGCAAATACCTGCAAGAGAATGTTTGGCATTGACAAATGCTTGTTTTCTGTTGTATTAGATTTTATTTATGGCAAACAAGATGCCAATGGGTACTACAACAGCAAAGAATTTCGTATGACTGTCTCAGTAATTTAGTTTCAACTGAATTAGGTAAAATTTTTTTAAAAGATCTCAATTTGTATTCTTCACAACAGGTGATGCTCTGGTGGAAGGGATTTAGTTACTTTATTAAGTATAAATGAGAGGGTTATGATTGCCTTTTTTGTTTTTTCCCTTTAACATGCCTTTGTACTGTTTTTATGTTATTGAGTTCCTCTTTTTTTGTTATTTGAGTGATTTTCAACCTTTTTTGTCTAATGTTTTTTTATGATTGCTTTATGATTGTGACAGTGTTTTCTATATATGGTGTTTTCAATAAAATTTCCCCTATTCTTTTGTGAGACGTGCCATGGGATTGTTAACGTCCACCTGAATAACCACCAGCACAGGCAGACAGGACCTTGGTTTAACATCTCATCCAAAAGATGGCACCTCAGGAGTACAGCACCCCCCTCATGCTGCACCACAGTGTCAGTATTGGGATTTAATCCATGTGCCTGGTGTGGGGATAGAACCTACAGTTTTCTCATCTTCCAGCCTCAGAGCCGAGTGTGCAACCTGCTGAGCCACTGACACTGCTCTCTATCAGTGATCACCGCAGAAAAAGTCTGGCTGAACCCTGTATACCATGAGTAATGTGTTTTATATCTTCTGTTTGACCCTACTGTCACCCTATGAGCTCACATTATTTGCCTCCCAACCCCCAATGGCAGGGTTGTTGTGGTTTTTTTATTTGCCCTTTGATTGTGCATTATTTCATTTTAGTTGCTTTCTTGGTCAGCCATGCAGTGGGTAGGGATGGGTAGGATGGCAGATCTATGGGTGGAAAACTGGAGTGAAATGCCCCTTGGTAGCCAAGAGGAATAGTGTCATTTTATCTCTGCTCCTTTGATTGTGCCCTGCTTCAACTATGCTCAACCACATGGAACTTGATGTTTAGCCCTCATGTTGGGGGGGGTGATACCTGCTCACCTCTCTGGTATTGCACTCATGCTGTGTTTTTGGCATTCTCCCTGTCTGGTAGGATGAGGTAGCAGCTTTTCCTCCACACTTGCAGGTGCAATGGGTGACTTTCCCCTTTTGCAACCTTGGATACAGTTGTTTTACCCCTCCCACCTGATACAGGTGCTTGTACTTTTTATTCACATAATTGTCTATTTGCTGTCCCCTCCCACTCGAGTGTGATTTGCTGCCCAATCAAAAGGGACAATGGAACAGTGCAGGTGGTCTGATGTCTGATGGGGCAGTGGGACAGTCCCATGGCTCGATGCCCATTGAGATATGCCACAGCCATGTTGCACTGCATAGATCCCCTTTGTAACCAGCTCCTCTGCTGATGACTAGACTTACAAAATGTTTCCCCTTTGCTAGCCTAGGGGCACAGCTTGTCTATACAACCCTCCTCCTCCTCAGCAACCTTGACAAACAATGTATGAGTCTTTTTATGAACTCACTGTCAAGACTCTCATATCCTGCCCTGCTCCATCAAGTCTCAAACTGGCCCACCTCCCACTTGCTCCCATGAAATCTTTCTCATTATTGTTGAACTGACCATCTTCCCTTGCCCCCCTTACCTTCACTCCTATGCCATTAACAGTCTGTTGAAGGGGGTGGGAGGGACAGACCACTCAGTCAGAAGGGGCAGTGGGGCTAACCCATCAGGTCAATTAATTATATTGAAGAAAGGCAAGGTTGACTCCCAAGGCTGTTTTATCAATATCACAGGCACCAAGGTATGTATGCTGCACCAATCCTCTCTGATCTTAACCCTGACTGTATGGATGAATGCTCATTCCCCTCTGAACTTTTTATTTTTTATTTATTTATTTAGTTGTTTAACCAAGTATAGCACACTAAGCTGAAAGCTTTTTTACAGGAGTGACCTGGGAGCACAAGGAGGTTAAGTGACTTGCTCAGGGTCACACAGTATGCTGTGGGATTCAAACCCAGGTCTTAACCCCTGAATGTCTGGATGAAGGCTAGTTCACACTGATGCATGCCTTTGTAACATCCAGAACTGATTATTGCAATGCTCTCTATTTTGGGGTCAGTGGGGGTAACCTCTGCCAACTACAGTTAGTGCAGAACACTGCAGCCTTCCCAGGTCCATACATACAACTCCAGCTTTGCACAAGCTGAACAGGCTGCCAGTCAGGTTGAGGATTGCCTTCAAGGTGGGCTTGCTCACCTACAAGGCCCTATATGGGATGGGTCCTGGCTACCTGTCAGACCTTCTGACACCTGCCCTTCTAGTGCGCTCACTTTGCTCTTCTTTGGAGAACTTTCTTACAGTTCCTAGTGTGTGGCTTAAGACCTCCGGTGACCGTGCCTTTGAGGTCACCGGGCCTGCCCTATGGAATTCGCTACCACGATCACTGAGGGAAGCTCCCTCGGTTGAGAATTTTAAAAAAGGATTAAAAGCACATCTATTTAAACAAGCTTTTAATTTGCAAATTATTATTTTTAAACTGAGGTTTTAGAGCTGTATTTAATATTTATTAGTGATGTGTTGTAAACTGACTGTGACTAAATGATTGTTTTATTGTGTTTTATACCTCTATGTTAAGTGCCCAGAGCCTTCGGGATTGGGGAAAGCACCAAGTTATCTCATTGGCAAGAATGCCGACCTCCCCCACAGTGACAGCACAATACCGACTCAGGTATTGTGCTGCCTCTTGCATGGGTGTTTTCTGGGGGGGGGCCCCCCCACACCCCCTGGACTCTGGGATTCCAACTCCAGGTCAGAGTTGGTCTGGGGAGGGGCAGAACACTGGGAAGTGAAAGAAAAGGGACCACACCGCGAATGCTCGCCGTAATGGTCTTTTTCGTGTTTCACCATCGGTGTGTCGACAACAAGGGGTGATATGGGGATGGGGCGCTGATTAAACAATGTTACTTACTAATTATATGAGAGGAAGAAGCATCTGAAGTTTGTTAAGCCTGGACCAAATTTCGTATACATAAGTCTTTTGTTCTTCCTGGGACTAATATGGTCATATGTAAATGAACTATGCTGTTTTGTTTCATATTACTGTGTCTGATGGTCGGAGGCACTCTTCTCCAGTGTAAGTACCTTGGGTGCCACCAGTAGGACTTAATTGTGCTCCCTTAACAAGGTTAGCTATATTCTTAGTCCTGGTTTTCAGCAGATCAGCAACTCAACTAGATGTCCTTCTACCTCAGCAGCCTCTCCACCCTCCTCCTCTTCCTCTACCCCTTCTCCCTGAACTCCTCTTCCTCCTCTCCTGGCATATTTTGGCTGTCCCCTGAAGGCACTACACACTCACAGGGATATGGACCACCCTTTCCCCTCATAAGGCTACAAAAAAACATAATCTATTCACACACAGCTTCATGCAACCACACCTACAAGTCTGGTTTGTCATAGGTTAGCTCTGTTGGTCTAGTAGGGTTGCAGTTTATCTCACCCAGGCTAGCTGATAGATATGCTGTCATAGCCAACTTTGCAGGATGACCAACTCGGTGGTCGAGAGAGGATTACTCTGATTAAATATACACCCGAAGTGAGGTTCGGGACTTGAAGCCATAACTGATTACCATTGTTAAGGGGTATCCTGCTCCTTCACCTAAGTGACCTGTTTTTAGAGGATCAGCAGGGAAATGGGGGGGCCTCCTCTTGACTCTGTCCTCCTCACTCTGACCCAAGCACATAAACAGTGGCAACTGGACTATTACCCCTGCCCCCGCAACCTAGACCCATCAGTTGCTTGTAGAGTGAGCAGACTTCTTACTTGCCTACAGGTACCTGGTCCTTGCAGTATTTAAGACAGCTAAGCTACACCCTCTCCTTCCCCCACCCATCCTACCCCCCACCTTTCTTCTGCTTACCCACCCCTCAAGCCCACTGAGGCAAGGCTGATTCACTTCCTGTGGGCAACCAAAAGCTATACAAAGGACTTTCTAATATTTTAACCTTGTAACAGGCCTAAATGCTGATACTCAACTTTTTGCTCTGTAGAGTTAAAGCTCTTGCTTTAAAGTGTGTTTTTTTCTTATCTAGTACAAAGCTTATGTGTATTAACTTGTAGTGACTCCTACCCTCAACTACCTGGGTCTGGGTCTTCAAGTCAGATGGCTTCCACCCATGGGATCCAAGATGTTCTGAACTGCTCCTGCCAGAGAAACTGACCAATATGCATATGTGTCACTGTTCTGATACTTAAAGGCAGCTTCATGGATTTCAGGTTTTAGTGTTTGCTTTACTAATTGTTATTTATACTAATTGTTATTGCAGCTTGTATCCTATCTCCAGCAGCAACCATGGCCATTGACTTTGAGAAGGCTTTGACTCAGTGGAGTAGGGGGGGTGTCTCCATTCTATGCTTTGCAAAATGGGCTTTGACCCATACTTTAGATGTCTGCACTTTACATACACAGCCATGTGCCAGAGACTTAGTAAACTGTTCTATCTGACCTCTTTGCTCTGCAGTAGGGCACCAGACAGGGCTGTTGCCTTTTTCCCCTGCTATTTGTCTTGGCCATTGAGCTTTTGACTTTAGGTATCAGACAACACCCCAAACTCCAAGGCATATGTGTGGGCAGGTAAGACATTTGCACTCTGCTTTATGTGGATGACTATCTGCTGCTTTGGGGAGTCCTTGAACAGTAAAGGCATCCACTAGCAAGGTGATCACTGGCTACCCAGAACTACTCACCTTGACTTCTATGAGGTCATTGTGGGGTATTATGAGCTCCCAAAGATAGATCTGTGGAAGTACCTCCAAATCTGCACTGCTATACAGTCCTGCATTACCAATTCCCCTGGCAATCCCCTGTACCCTCTCCCATCGATTCAGTACTGTATTTCAGATCCTAGGGGCAAATCTGGCATTATATATAACAACTGTTCTGGGAGTGCCTGGACCTTTCAGGTAGTACAAGGGGTGAGTGGGCCATCGTATTGAGCATTGACATTGTGACTGCACACTGGACCCGTCTATGACATCTGGCCCATTACTCCTGTCTGGACTCAAGAAGACTGATCATTTAGAACAAAATTCTACACATGTAGTACCACACACCTGTGAAACTTCACTCTCTAGGGCTCATGGACCATAACAGATACCAGAGTCGCAAGTCCCCCAGTGCCAACCTACTGCATATCCTGTGGAGCTGCTCAAAATTTCAGGGCTTCTAATTCTGGGTCCATGGATGTTGTGCCAATGTCCAATCACCCCCCCTCCTCCCTTCCTGATGCAGGTGTACCTCATATGCCTGACTCTCACCTCCTCATGTCTCCAACACAACCATTCACATTGGCTCCTGATGGTCACTATGGAAACTAAGAGGTAACTGCTGCAAAGATGTAGAACAGTGAAGATTCCTTGTGTAACCCAATGGTTGGCAGCAGTCAGAAAACTAGTCACACTGGACAGAATGTCACATTTTGCAAGGAAATCACTCCCAAGATACCAGGGGTGTGGGATCCTTACCTATCATCTCAGTATACCTTGCTGGACTCTACCCCGATATTTCCCCAGATGGGCCCACCCTCTGGTTAGGCCTCCCATTACAGTCCAACAATAGTCACAGCCCCATGGTTTCTCTGGTGTGTGTTCCCCTGGGAGGGTTCTAAATGGATGTTATGGCATACTTCCTTTTCTAATACTATATTTACTGTTGCATCCATACATATGTCTGTTAGTATTGTTTGGTTGTACAATTCACATGCGCTACTGACTGTTGTTTCTGTACTAATGTTTTGATGTTTTCTTTTGTTCAACTTTTAAAAAATTACTCAATAAAAACTATTAAGCTCACAAAATAAATATATAATACAATGGACAAAAAACTAGCTTACAAATAGAACACAGAGAGTGAAAATTAAGGGTTATTTGTCCAGCCTAGGTTTGCGCACAAGTGGAGTTCACCAAGGATCGGGTCTCGTTCCAGTTATCTTCCACATCATTATCTCAGCTGTAACAAAAGTTATACATAACTGGTCATCAAAATACACTGACAACTCAAGGTTGGGTGGTCCATGAAGAACAACAGAAAAAGTAGAATCAATTCAGCAGGACCTAAACAATATCATCAGCTGGGCAGTTAGCTGGGAAATACAGTTCAACCTAGAAAAGTGTAAAATAATGCATCTGGGAAAGAATAACAGTAAAGCAAACTATTCCCTATGTGGCTCCTTATTAACTGAAAGTGTACTAGAAAGAGAGCTAGGTGTTTTTGTTTTATCTAATCTTAAACATCAAAAACAATGTGATGAATAATAAAGACAAATGAAGTTTTAGGGGCCATAAAATTAAATACACTATCTAAAGACAAAAAAAGTAATCTTCCCACTATATACTGCATATGTCAGACCATACTTCGATGATGTGTCAGTTTTGGAACCCATGCAGGAAAGCAGACATTACCAAGTTAGAAAGAGTCCAGAGGGCTGCAACAAACTGTATCACATCACTATAGAACAAAACCTAATATGAAAACTTAGAGGAATTAGATTTAATGAGAATGGAAACAAGGATATAGAGGTGACGTATTATTATTAATAAATGATATACAGTAGCACTTGACACAGGCATGTTAAGCGATTTTAATCTAGAATTTAAACAAAAATCAAAGTGTTACTAGAGGCCACCCATTACAACTTGCAACCAAACATTTAAAAACCATAGATCATACATTTTGCTATATACAAAGGGCAATAAATCCCTAGAATGCATTGCTGCTAAAAATAAAAATAAGACAAAAATGGACAACTATATTTTGACAGGAAATCAACTACAATATTATACTTAACAAAAGGAGCTAATTATTGGAAATATTCCTTCTCAGTTCCACACACGCCATAGTATGAACCATAGCATAGACATTGCAAAGCTGGAAAGGTGGTCTGGAATATTTATTTATTTAATTTTGTTGACCAGGTAGGCCCAATGAGACTAGAAGTCCCTTTCTCAGGGAGACCAGGGTGGGGTGGGGTGGGGGAAGGGAAGATACAGATGGTAACCAACTGAAATTGAACCAGATTAAGCTGTTGGTGGTATTTTTAGCGAATGGAGGAAATTTGGCCAGGACACCGGGGAAATTACCTCACTCTTTTCAAGAAGTGCCATGGGATCTTTAACGTCTACCTCAACAACCACTAGAACAGGCAGACAGGATCTCTGTTTAACATCTCATCCAAAAGACTGGAAACCAAAATCAGGAGTGCAGCATCCCCCTCATGATGCACTACAGTGTCAGTATTGGGATGTTACCACAAGCGCCTGGTGTGGGGATGGAACCCACAGCCTTCTGACCTTCCAGCCTGAGAGGCGAGTGTGCAACCTGCTGAGCCACTGACTCTGACACAAAATATGGTATCTCAGATTCAATGCAAAGAAGTGTAAGTTCATGCACTTAGGAAGAAAGAACCCAAGGGCTGAGTACAGTTTAGGAGGGTCAAGGTCACTCAGTCAGAGGAGGAAAAGGACTTGGTGATAACTATCACCAGCGACCTCAAGCAAGCTATGCAGTGTGGAAAGATAGCAGCTAAGGCAAACAGAATGCTAGGATGTATTGCTAGAGAGTTCATGATCAGAAGGGAGGAGGTTACACTGTGGCTGTACAGATCCTTGGTACAGTTGCACCTGGAGTATAGTATGAAATACTGGAGCACCTACCTGAAAAATGACATCAACCAGCTCGAGGAAGTTCAAAGGAATGCAAACAAGATGGATCAGGTGCAGCAGGACAGAACATATGAGGACAAACTGAGAGAGCTTAACATATACTCACTGAAGGAGAGGAGGGAGAGAGGGGGCATGACTGAAACCTTCTAGTACTTGAAAGGTGTAAACAAGGTTGATAGAAGGGAGCTTTTTTGTCCCAGTGAAAACAAAACTACCATGGGGCACTGTTATAAGCTGGCAAAGGGAAGGTTCAGGAAAGAGGTAGGAAGACAGACAGAATGGTGCTGGGATGGAATGACCTCCCAGCTAAGGTTGTCACTCACAAGATGGTTGGAGGATCAAGAGAAGGTGGGACAGGGCAAAGGAGAAGTTTAGAATTGAAGGGGAGAGGTGGGACCCACAGTAACCTCTAGATCAGGGACTCCTCAACTGAGCATACTTGATAGACCATAAGGCCTTGTTCTGCTGGCTTTTTCACATGTTTGTAAGTCTGTAATCCAAAAGTGAAAAAAAAAAGAAAAAGAAAAAATCTGCAACTAATGGCTGAATAGCAAGGGTTACGCATTGGTTGTGTAAAACCTCCTCAATCAATGGTCAAGGTTAGTGCACAACATTTCAATTAGTTATTGCTCAATATTGCTTAATAAAAGCCCCTTTTACATAGAGCAGCACTGAATTGTAGCTGTTTTTAACTGCTTGTACCTCCCCCTGCACTGCTACCTATCCCATCTACACCATAGAGGAGTGCACCAATCCCATGGCTGTACCAGCATTTTCTCTGTCTTTTCTGCTGGCCGAGAGCCTGAGATGACCATGGAGGCGGGGGATGGGGTTGGCTGTGTGTGTGGAGTTATTTACATACCAGAGTTCAGTTAAATATATATTTGAAATTAGAAAGAAGACTGAACTCAGGAAAATAGTTACTTTTTTGAAACGGAGCTACAACTACTTTGAAAGTGCTCTGAAAGTGGAGCTGAGACATCATAATGGGCATGCTTGCGCGATTCAGATATGAATACGCCATGTATGCTATAGTATCTCGGGTCTCTATTGGAGCACTTTTAAAGTAGCTTGTATCCCCCGTTTTGAAAACATAACTAGATTCCTGGGTTCAGCTTTCTTTCTAATATCTGAATATATATTTAGCTGAACTCAGGTACAGTATTTACAGTGCAAACCCTGGGACCATGTGTAGGGAAGTGCAGCATGGGAAACTGAGGAGTTTCTCACAAGAGGCTATCCTTGTACCAATGTGAGAGCTGTCATCAGTCATTAGACAGTACCAGTGAGTGGTGTGACACTGCAAAACATGACAAACTGCAAAAAACAGGGAATGTCATTTCAGCAAATGCTCACTTTGGATGCAGTGCCGTGAGCCTCTACACAACAACAGAGGTAATGCTTTAGTTGCTCTGCACTGATAAATACAGTGCAGAGCTTGTTGTGTAAAAGGTGTTAAAAAGGGAACCATTGAGTATTTGACTGATTTTTTTTGTTTGGGTAGTCCTCCGCCATGCATTAGTTTCCAGTTCTGTTTTAGCTGTCTGTTCTATAGTAGTAGAGCTTCTGTGGGAATGGTCTTATTGTATGAGAGTCATCTCGTGAGGTCTGGGTGACAGGACTGCAGAGCAAAGGAGTGGTCCTGGCTACCCAAACCTCTTGAGAGTAGTCTTTTATGAAATTAGAAACATCACTTAGAAGTTCAGCTTATAATAAATCACTCGCTTGGTTTGCAAAAACATTTTGTGTTCAGATTTTTTAATGTAGAAATACAAGTCTAATCGTCTTCTGTCTGTGAAATGCAATGGACCTTTTCATCCTTCCCACACAAAACAACAACTTTATCTAGAATAGGAGTTGCTGCAGTTTTGAGTTCTAGTTGGCTGAATACATGTACAGTAAGTGATTTATAATGCTCAGCATGAGTTGATGCATTTTTGTAAAGTCAGCTTTCATTCCCTTAAAATTCTATAGCTGGTTTTACCACTTTTGATCCTGTGTAGCATTCTATCTCATATTATCCCATCAACAAGCTGTTCCTATGCACAGCTCTTGGAGAGAATTCTAAGCCTGTGACAAACTGGTTGAATGATTCATCTGTCTGCTGTTTGCATGTGTTGAACACATGTCTACCAAATGTAACTTTCTTTTGTAGCACGCACTAGTTTGCAGACATCATTATTAAGTGTTTTAAGTTTGACTTTTCACTTTCACTGAAGGTGAACATGCTGTATGTTTCTTGTCTTGCTTTCATGCACAGTGCAGCAGAGGTGAACATTGCAGTTTGAAAGGTTTTGCGTCCTTTCTGACACATTGAGATTCAGAACTGTTTTATTCTCCATCTTCAGTTCTCAGGCATATTGCCTAAAAGCTGAATTGTCTAGGAGTTTATCATTCATTCGTACTGTGGCTACAGACTCAGTCATTTCACTATGTTCTGACACCATGTGCTGTTTTTTTTTTAGAGTATTTCTAATAAACACATTCCAACAACAGTGTGTAGTCTAAAGGCATTCATCTTGTTTGGTTTGACATCACTTCCTGTTTCTAAAAGCAGTATACATTACACAGTGCACAAAAGAATTGGGGCCCAATATTCAAAACTTTTTGGTGAGCAAACTGATTGCACCCTATGTGCCATGCTTTGTGCCAGAGTGCATATTCAAAAAGGGACATTAACACATTGTAAAAGTGTTAGTGTACATGCAAAAAATAATGCATGTGGGTGGGTAAAGGGAGGGGTGGGGACAGGATACCTATGTACCTATTACCTAGTAGCACTGGGCTAAGGGAATAGCAGAGGCCACTTTGTGTAGCACTATTACCACTTGCAAAACCATGACTTACTTCAGACAACCCTTCCAGCTGCTGGAGCCACTACAGGGAACAAGCATGTTGGTGGTTGGGGAAGCACACCTGCCACCTGCTGTCTAGAGGCATGTCCTCTTCCACCTGCAGTCCCTTATTGTGCCATGTATGTCCCTGGTGCCTAGTGGTCCCCTCACCTCTGATCACTGGCCTGTGTTGTGCTGTGTAGTTCCCTGGTGGCTAGTGGTCCCTCTTCCTCTGATCACCAGCCTGTATGTAATAATATGTGTCCTTGGTGGCCAGCAGTTCTCCCACCCTGTGATCACTGGCCATACATAATAATATGTGCCCCTAGTGTCCTTACCCACTGATCACTGGCCTGTTTGTAATAATATGTGTCCCTGGTGTCCAGTGGTCCCCCCCATCCTCTGACTGCCATCCTGTAGTTATTGAAGCTGTGCCCTGGTGGACTGTGGTCCCCCCTACATCTCCTATCACCATCTCATAGTTATGAAAAATGTTCCCTGGTGGTCCATTATCCTCCCTCTTCATATCACCATCCTGTAGTCATTGTAGAAGTGTCCTTGTGGTCTGTGGTCCCCCCTCCTCTGATTGCCATCCTGTAGTTATGAAAGATGTGCCCTGGTGTTCTGTGATCTCCCCTCCTCAGATCACCATCCTGTAGTTATCTTAGACATGCCCTGGTGGTCCATGGTTCCCTCCTCTGATTACCATCTCGTAGTTATGGAAGATGTGCCCTTGTGCTCCATGGTCCCCCAATCTCTGATCCCCAGCCCTGCAGAAAGTAATTTATGCCATGGTGGCCAGTGCCCCCCCATCCTCTGTGCACTGCACTGGTGAATGACAAAACGCCTCGGCACCTAGTGGTCCCTCCCACCCTCTGATTGCAAGCCCTTTAAGATCTTTGTCAGCCATGAAAATCAATTATATTCCTAAAACACCAAAATAATGGATTAAATAAGTGACACTATAATGACTATAGTGTATAGAAAAGGGATAGTCAAACATATACAGATATTCATTGCAAAAAACTTCATTAATGCTCCAGTTAGTGTTAAAGCAACAAAAGTGGGGAAATGTGGTGTTAGGTTTCCCACCCTAACACTACTGTCCCACCCAAGAGGTAACAACAGGAAAAAACAATATGGTTTCACCTCTCCTGAGTCTTTGAAAATCAGGTGGGGATGTGCCTTGGGGTTTTCAACCCTAACAATCACCAGATTCTATCAATAAATAACCTGAGATGTGTAGTGTATATGAGAAGGGTGAGGGTTAGGGTTGACAACCCCAAGGTACACCCACACCTGATTTACGAAGACTCAGGAAAGGTGAAACCATAATTGGTTTTCCTGTTGCTAACTGCATGGTAGGGGTGGGGTGGGGTGTTAGTGTTGGGAACCCTAACACCACATTTCCCTACTTTTGTCACTTTAACCCTAACTGGTGCATTAATGAATTGTCTTTGCAGTGAATTTCTTTGCTTTTTGAGATAGTATGATTGTATCCTCATTCATGCTGGTCCCTTTGGGACATTCTTGAACATATCCATCCCTGCATAGACGTATACATCCATGTTGGTGTGGGAGTGCAGGGAACTCTGGGCCCTGCACTTCCATTTCTGCCCAAAAAAACAATATATTTGCTTGGTTGTATGGCTTGTTCAACTTCCAATGTTATCCTATGGGAATCTTAATGTTTTAATTTTTTTTATATGCCCCCTAAATTGTTGGGTGGGTAGTATGTGCTATTCTTGTAGCACTCATTAAGACCTTTGTTTTGATATATAGAGTGTCTCTTAAGTGCAAATATTGAGGGGGTTATGGCTTGTTGAAGATGAAATGTGGTAACAAAAATGATGCACAACATCTTTTTTCATATAAAGGGATCCTTTTGTTGTATCAAATGAAACAGCCATACGAAAAAGGGATTCCTTCTTATGAAAAAAGAAATGGCAAAAAAATAGTAGACCAAAATCTTTTTTCATATGAGGGTATCTTTTTTCATATGAACAAAAACCCCATACAAAACAGGATTCCTTCATACAAAAAAAGAATCGAAAAAAAACCTAAGTCTAAAATATTTTTTCATATGAGGGCAACTTCTTCATATGAACAACAAAAAAAACATATGAAAAAGGATTCCATCATATAAAAAAAGAATCAAAAAAATAAAAAGTCCAAATTTTATATGCAGGCATCCTATTTCATATGAATGAAAAAAAAAACATATGAAAAATTATCCCTTCATATGAAAAAAAGAATTAGGACTTAGATGTTTTCAGTTTCTTTTTTTCGTATGAAGGGATAGTTTTTTGTATGTTTTTTTTTCATTCATACAAAAAAAAAAGATGCCTTCATATGAAAAATTAAAAAAAATGCTGAGTTTAAATTCTTTTTTCTTATGAAGGGATCCATTTTTGTATGGCCAAATTATTTTTTCATATGGCCATACGAAAAAAGAAAATTGAGTCATGAAAAAGGATTTTAAATTGACAAAAAAATAAACAGATTTCTGGGTAAGTTTTCCAAGAATTAAATGCAGACTCCACCTAATGGGGTACTGACTAGCAAGATACATGTCTTGGTATATGTGTGCAGGATGTCATTTTTGTGGGTTTTGAAATTTTTTTTCAAATGGAAACAAGACACGAAAAAGAGTTTTTTCTGTCAAAAATTAACTGTGTAAATTAGCAAACAGAAAGTAACTGAAAAGGTTCAGCTGTAAGAGATGCAGAACTATCTAACTATATGAAATTAAATACCTAATGTACATGTATGGGTGAGGGGGATTTAGATGAACTAATTAGGTGAACTAAAGGAGGGGTATCTATTTATGTTAAGGATACCATCAATGCTACAGAAATGCAGCAGGCACTAGGAGAAGTAGAGAATCTATGGTTCATAATAGGTGCTGGAAGCCAGAAACCCATTCGGGTAGGGATAATCTACAGACCCCCAAATCAGGAGGAAGCCAGGGATAATAAAATCCTGGAAACCATCCTCCAGATGTCAGACAAAGGGGACATGGTGCTGGTGGGGGATTTCAATCTGCCAGACAAAGATTGGAATACCCACACAGCAGCATCACAGAAGAGGATGGAATTCCTAGTCACACTACAGGAAGCAGGCCTAAGTCAACTAATGACATAACTCACAAGGGGTAACATGGTTCTAGGTCTGATATTCATAAATAGCGATAGGGTTACAGTGTCGAAGTAGTGAACCATCTGGGCAACAGTGATTATAACACGGTATTGTTCAGGGTAAAAAAAGACTGTAGACTCCACACACTCCAAACTGAAGGTCCTTGACTTCAGGAGGGCAGACTTCACAAACATGAAGACCTGCCTAAGAGACAACCTTAGTAACTCGACAGAAGGGAAAATTGAGGAATATTGGACATGGTTGAGGGATGCAATAATCATGGTCACATCACAGTATGCCCGTCAGATTAGTAAGAACTAAAGGAGGAAAAAATCCACTATGGTTTTCCAAGGAGGTGGCAACCATGGTGAGAGAAAAGCTCATAGCCTTCAGAAAGTACAAGGAGTCAGGGAATGAGGGGGACAAAACAGAATATAAACAGAAACTAAAAGAGAGAGGGAATGTGATAAGAAAAGCAAAAGCTCAAACAGAAGTTAGGATAGCTCAGGAAGTAAAAAAGGGTAACAAAACCTTCTACAGGTACATATGTGAAAAAAGGAAGACCAAAGGGGGCATTGTTAGAATCACAAAAAAAGACAGACAAACCACAGAGCAAGACGGAGAAAAGGCAGAGGCACCAATGAGTACTTCTGCTTAGTCTTCACACAGGAAGCAGATGATAACGGACCAACAATAGGCATAAAGAAGTGTCTGACTGAAGGAATAGACACGGATCCCCTTCACAGAGGAAAGGGTCCTGGAGGAAATAGACAACTTAAAGGTAGATAAAGCTATGTGGCCAGATGGGATACACCCAAGAATACTGAAAGAATTAGGGAGGGAACTGGCAGCCCCCTTAGCAGTGCTCTTCAACAAATCATTAAGGAGTGGGGAGGTGCCCAGAGGATTGGATGAGTGCAACAGTAGTACCACTCCACAAAAGTGGAAGCAAGGAACAGCCAGGTAATTACCGTCTGGTTAGTCTAACATCAGTCATGGGAAAACTGATGGAGTCCCCGCTGAAGGAAAGAATTAGAGCTTTTTTGAAGCAAACTGATCAGCTTGACAAAAATCAACAGTTTCACAGTAGGGATGTCCTGCTAGACAAACCTGGTTGATTTTTTCAATTGGGTCATCAAAACAGTGGATCCGGTTGGGGCAGTAGATGTGGTTTACATGGACTTCAGCAAAGTCTTCAAAAACCACTCTTCACAACCCCCTCTTCAATATCCGCTCCTGTAACTGCAACTAACATTTTACTCTCTCACTCTGTTGGATCCAAATTCTCTGACAAAGTCCATTATGGATTGCAACCTCTGTCAATAATACCAAACCCATGAATAGGACTGACTACTCTGTTCAGATCCTTTCTCAAGCTAATAATGTCTCTCTGCTGTGATGATGTAAATATCATCATCCAAATATTGTAAATAATGTCTGAAAATATCTACATCCTGTACTTACTGTAAATACTGTAAATAATTGTCAGTGACAAATGTCTGTAACACATGCTTAATGCAACTGTTGTTATACGCTCTCTGTATTAGCTTCTGTCTTCATGTGACAAGGTATCTTTGGAAATGAGCCTCTGGCTCAAAGGTTGCAAACCGATATATCAAATAAATAAATAAATAAAAGCTTTTGACGCTGTTCCTCATGGGAGACTAGTCAAAAAACTGGAGAGCATGGGAATTCGGCCCGAGGCTACAAACTGGGTCAGAAACTTGTTACATGGGAGAACTCAGAGAGCATTGATAAATGGCACTCTGTCTGTGGAGGGAAGGGGAGGGTGACTTGTGGGGTCCTGCAGGGCTCAGTTCTGTGGCCAATCCTCTTCAACATATTCATCAATGACATTGCTGATGAACTGGAGGGAAAGGTGTGCCTGTTTGCAGATGACACCAAAATCAGCAACAGGGTAGACACAACAGAGGGACAGCAAAGCATGGAAGTTGATCTCTGAAAACTGGAGGAGTGGTCCAAGACCTGGCAACTGAAATTCAATGCCAAAACATGCAAGGTCATGCAACTGGGAAAGTGTAACCCAGGGAAACTGTACTCAATGGTAGAGGAGCATCTGGTGGCTACCAGGCAGGAGCGAGACCTAGGGGTGATCATATCAGATGACTTCAAGGTCAGTAGATAATGTGAAAAGGCAGTACTAAAGGCCAGTGGTAACCTGGGATGCATAGGGAGGGGCATCTGGAACAGAAGGCATGAAGTAATCATGCCCCTGTATCGGTCTCTGGTCAGGCCTCACCTGGAGTACTGTGTCCAATTCTGGAGGACATACCTCAGGAAGGACATAGATAGGCTGGAGATGGTACAGAAAAGAGCAACAAAGATGGTGCAGGGCTTGCATTAGAAACAATACAAGACAAGACTGGATGACCTCAAATTATACTCCCTAGAACAATGGAGGAATCATGGGGACATGCTAGAAACATTGAAATACCTTAAAGGGTACCTAAACAAGCAGTTTTTTTTTAAAAACTGCAAACTCCAAAATCTGACTTCATGGAGAGGTAAAGTAAAGGCTGTTGTTTACATTTATGCTAAAACTGCATTTATGTAAATAATATAAATGCAGTTCCATAGCTTTTGAAAAATGTAAACATCAGCCTTTCACATTCAGAAAACAACCTTGGTGTCTCCCTAAGATGTCGGCCCACTGTGTTAAGTGATGAGTCATGATGACATCATCGGAGCCAGAGACAGAGACCCACATATATTTCTATACTGATAACTAGTTCTTCTTTCCCTCTTTGTTTTGAGTTGTTGCACCAGAATGATCAACACCACTTGTTAACTCATGGATTATTTGATCAGTACACATGTTAGGCTATGATGTTGTTCATTTTGTTTACTTAAACTTGCTGAAAATGTTTTGCAATCCAGCTTTTTCTTTGGCAAACCACAGTACAGTATAGCACTTCAAATACCTGATGATCTAGTGGTTATGTGATGCCCTGAAATTTGTTTTTTGTTAACCAGGAGAAACGCACTAAGCTGAAAGCTTGTTTACAGGCATGGCCTGGAAGCACAAGGATGTTTAATGACTTGCTCAGGGTCACACAGCAAAGTACCAGTCTGGTTCAATTCCAAAGCTCACACTCTCCTGTTAATCCACAGATAAGGCTTTCTTTTTCCATGTGAACCCCCTGCACCTAGCCTGTCTTCAGTTTGAATGCCCCACCATCCATACCCTGTCCTTAGTACTGTCTGGGTCCACATATGTGCTTACAGTCTCATGAAGAGAATTATCACACCTGAGATTGTAATCTTGCACCTCAGAGAATTGTGCACACCTATACCGATACACATCATCGGCTGGCACTGTTAAAAAATGCCTCCCAAATCACTATTCAGTCCACTTTCTCAATGTTTGACTTCTGCTCCCAAAGTAAACATTGAGTGGATCACCACCCTTCTGCACAGTGAAGGTAGTATGTATAGTTCCCCTGTTGTGTTTTTTCTCACCTCATTAACCAACAACTAGGTCTTCCTGGAGGTCCAATCAATAAGCATCATGACCCACCAGAAAAACTGCTGTCCATGCCCTCGTAAGGGCTGCACTTACAATGGCTAGCAATATTATTAGCAGGAGACACATACTAATACCTTGAGCAAATCCACTTGACTTCCAGTGTCAGTCTGCCCCTTTACCTGTGATCTGAAGAATCCTGCAGGACAGTTCCCAGCAAATCTTCTCCAGTAGTTTTCTGTGCTCTTCTCCACAATGCGAGTTGGCTGGCTAACACCTTCCAAATCTTGAGTGAGCTATACACAACTCCCTCAATACTGTCCTAACAAATGTCAGCATCCCCCTCCCCCTACCCAAGGGTAATCTCCTTACACTGAATTTAAGTAACAGTTTAGGTGCAGCCATGCCACTCTGGGTATTTGTCATCACTGGCTACTCTCATCCACAGTCAGGCAATGATCATGATGCTGGCAGCCCCACATTTCAGATCTCACAGTGATCTGCTCAACATCCTCCTTCCTGTCTTCAACTAACCTGAATATAGCTGTATTCTGCTGAATTGCCTCTTCAGCCCCCTCTCTGGCATTCATTCTTCTCACCTGATCCCAACACCAAAAACCGGTGAGTTCACTACCCTTCCGCATCATGAATGTGGTTAGTACAGTCTCCCATGTTATTTTTACATATTAATAATAAACATGATCTTCTGTTAAGCCAGGCTAATAGCAGCATGGTACAAGTGGAAATATAGGCTTTCCTACCCATATAAGATCTAAGCCACCTATGATTAGGCACTATTAAATGATGTGCATACTGATGTTCACATTCATCATTAATAGTGCCTAATTGAAGGTAGCCTAGCTCTTTTAATGATGGGAAAGTCCATCATTCCCCTTGTTCTCTGCTACTATCAGCTTGACTTACTGGAAAAATATGTTTCTATTTGAGAAACAAAGCGTGGACTGTACTTGTTGCAGTCATGATGCAGAAGGGTGATGATCTCACCAGTGTTTAGTGTGAGGAGGAGTAGTGAAGAATGAATACCAGAAGGGGACTGAGAAGGCCACTCTTGCAAGGTACTGCTATATTCAGGGAAGGGGGAAGACAGAAGGAGATAAATATGAGCAGATTACTGTGAGAAATAAGATGTGGGGCTGCCAGCACCATGATCACTACCTGACCCCGTTGTCATGGCCAACATTCCCTTTCCCATAAAACCAGTTCACAAAATTGTCCAAGGCTGTGTGAGGATATTAATGCATGAATTGGCTGTCACTACACATTCAGTCACTTCTCTACCAGTCTAGTATTGCTTGTAAAGTACTTTGGGGTACAGTGTGTATGAAAACCACTATATAAATGCTGATTCTTCTTAGTCTTATTAGTATCATTATTATTGTTATTATGATTATTATTTCCCATGGAAAAAGAAGACAAGACAAGCATATATTTGATTTTCAAGAAAGTATGAATTCTAATATTGGACTGCATAAGAACTTTGCTACAAAAAAGTGGTGGATCTAGGGGGTGGGGAAGGATGTGGCTGCAACCCTTCCCCCTCCACATTGTAACATACTTGCTGCTGCTGCTGCATTTCACTTTATTGAATAAGCCTGATTTATTGTTTGTACAAATGTTTACATTCAAGCTATGAATTACTTTTGTAGGTTCTGTCAAAAATGTACTAGAAAAGAATAATAGCAGAAAATATTAAAGTGCAATAAAAATGTTAAACAGTGCATATTAAATACGCACACCACACCAGCACCCCCATTGTAGCATCCTAGATCAGCCATAAACACTAGACCACCAGATTATTCAAGATTTGTACTGCACTGTTGTTTGCCACAGAGAAAGTTGGTTGGATTAAAACACAATTTTGGCATGTTAAAGTAAGCATAATGAACAGAGCCATAGCCTAACATGTGTATGATACAAAATAATACACATGGTTTTGACCATTTGGGTGAAACAATTCTATACAAAGAGAAAAAAGAACTAGTTAGCACTACAGAGAGCGCCATATATCTCTCTGCCTTTGGCTCCAATGATGTCATCACATAACATATTTGGTGGCCATATTAGGAAGCAGGTAAGACAGTTTTTTTTGAAATTGGGAGGCTGATTTTACAATTTTCAAATGCTCTGGAACTGCATTTAAGTAAATTATATAAATGTAATTTTAGCATTAATGAATACAGCAGTCTCTCCTTTAGCCACAAACGGAGTCAGATTTTTGAATAGTTTGTTGTCAAAATGTTGTTTAGGTATCCTTTAAAGGCAACAACAGGGTGCATGTGCTCAACCTCTTTCAGATTTTCAGGTAAAGGACTACAGCAGGACTAGAGGGCACAACCTTTGACTTGAGGGAGGAAAGTTCAGAAATAATACCAGGAAATTCTTCTTCACAGAGTGCATTGTGGAACAATGGAATAGCCTGCTGGGGGGGGTGGGAGCCAAGACAGTGGGGGAATTCAAGCGGGCATGGGACACTGTGGGATACACAAGCAGGCAGCTAAGTGTGGGGGTAGGAAGCCAAGGGCAGACTTGATGGATCGTACAGTCCCCATCTGCCAACAACTTCTATGTTTCTATGTAATTAAAATCATGGAAAAAGATACTTCTGCTATAAGTGCTGGGTTGTCTGAAATAACAGATAATGAGATTTCAGGAGTCAGACAAGTAAAACATTCTCCAGCTGTGGATATAATAGGTATGATAGATATTGTTGACCCCATCAGTACCTGGCACTTTATTGATGATATATAGCTAACAAATCAAATATTATAACTTCCCAACAGAATTTGGGGTTTATCATTGATAAGGTTCTCTTTAACTGTAAGACTATCACTGACTCAGCTGTAAAATCTGTTATGCCCACAAACGCTCAAATGGAACAAGGACAGCCCAGAAGTACTTTAGAAATGTCAGCTAACAGTTTGACCGCTGATTACTTACCTCATGAACAAAACCAGTATCTGTTCCAAAAGTGGGAAATATTACTCAGATCTTGAATGATATAGAGTAATAGTCAAACAATAGGAGAATTGTAACTTACTCTTTCGAGTAGTGCTAAAAAAAGCAAAATACTAAAAAAGTTAATGTACTAATGACAAACTACCCTGAAAAGGAAAATAATAAGTGTTTGTCAGGGATCCATCCTTCTAACCCTGTCCTAGATGGAACTGCTAAAGGTGTAGCTGGAAAAACAGACAACATAAATTAATTACTGTTGCCAGCAGAATCCAACTTAAAGGAAAATATGGATATGAAGTAAGCAATAAATCAGAACAAAACAATTCTGAGTTGAATAGTAAAGATTCTGAGGAAGGACACCCCGAGTCAAATGAATAATTCTTCATCAACAGCCAAGCTGAGGACTATGAAAACAAAGAAGAGATCCCATACTGGGAAAACTTAATGTTACAATCACTAAACGTTATAAATAAAAAATGGAACTATTAGAGAAGATAGAAGAAAAGGTGGTTACATCAGACCAAATGATTATGAGGTTAGCAACAGAAGCAGGAGAACTCAAGAAATGCAGCAAGTCAAGCAAAGCATTTCAGAACTAGAAGATGTGCAAATGCAGATGCAAAGGCAAATAAAAAAACTTGAAACCTCTAAGATTCTTAAATAAAAACTAAATGACTTTAAAGCCAGGAAACTATGAAAATGCATTGGAATTTTTGGAGTGCCAGACAGCTGAGACTCCAATAACACCTTAAGAAACACAATAAGTAAAATGGTGGCTGCTTATCTGGAAACAGACCCAGGCCATGTCAATATGGAAATAGACAGAATCCACAGATCCTTGCAGTCCAAGTCAGATGAAGGCTCTCCTCTCAAACCTATTATAGGAAAATTTATGAGAATTGAGGATAAACTGATGTCAGAGGTTTACAAAAAGAATAGGATTAAAGTGCTTAAAACCAAAATTTCAATTTCAGTGATTTGCCACCAGATCTGGTAACTGAACAGAAGAAATTTGACTGATAAGGAATAAATTGTGGAAGAACAACTTGAAAACCACCATGATCTACCCTGCAACAATGGAAATAATTCTAGATGGAGAAAGGATTGTGTATGATTTGCTGGCTGAAGCACTAAATGACTTGGCTAATTGTTTCACTAACATTTTTAAAATATGAAGGTTTGATTGTCATGGGGAAGGTTTGTCCCAAAACCCATAAGCTAAATCGGACTATTAATAAAGTTGTTCTTTTTTGTTTTCTAATTGTTTCATCTTAAAGAAATACTAAAAGAGAAGATGATTTAAACATACTTAATGATGCTGTATGCATGCCTGACTAGAATATAGTTCTAATATACTCAGATATACAGGCAAGGAGAGAAGGAAGCATGAGAAGCTAGGAGAAAGAGCACCAATGTATTTGAGATGAACAGAAAACTAGAACTTCTACTCTAAAATAGAGGTTGCTGATGTCATAAATGAATAGCAAATTGCTGAAATCCTTATCAGTTATAGATGTAGAATACAGAATCAAATGCTAGGAGAATGAGGGGAGATACATAATATAGTAAGAAAAGTAGTTGAAGGAACTAGAAAGACAATTAAGAGTAGTTCCAAAGGTACCACTATAGATAACAAACTAGAATTTTGTAATGGCACATGTAAATAAAAATATTTTGTGTGCCACTTTTAATGTTAATGAAGTGAATTCTCCAGCAAAGCAAACAAGAGTTCTAAGCTATATTAACAAACTAAAATTATATATAATATGCCTCCAACAAACACATTTGGCTAGAGATGAACTAGTTAATTTTAGATGGAAATGGATTTACTCTCCAGGAAGAAAACACTTTGTGGTGCAACCTTTTTAATAAGGAAAAAACCCTGGGATTTCAAATTTTGAATGCATTTGTGGATAATCACAGTTAAATAATTTTATTAAAAGGGAAACTTAAAGGACAAGAACATGCTGCAAAATCTATATAAGCCACATTTGAGCCCTATACAGCCTTTATAGTAAAAATAACAGAAGGTTTGATATATTTAAAAGCACAAAATATTATACTGACAGGAGATTGTAGTGCCTTAGTAATCTCTGAGATGGATAAACTCCTAAAAATAAACAATGCATTCTGAACATTTCCAAAATACTTTTGGATTTCCTTCACCTTCACCTTCATGATCTTGAAGATGTGTGAAGAACTAAGAATCAGACATTAGAACAATTTATACATTATGATAAGAAAACACAGGTTTTATTCAGAATAGATATCTTTATATCCAAAAATCCAGTTAAAAATGTAAAACAGGCAATAATACACCCTATAATAATCTCCAATCAAGTGATGGTAGTGGGAGAATTTGTTATAGAAGGTAAACTTAGGACAAATACTCTCCATTGGTCATTCAGCAATGGCAGGTTAAAATAATGAAGAAATTGTATTGAAAATAAAAGGCATCACTAGATAATTTTGTTTTCTCAGTTATAATGGCCAAGAGTCAATAACAAAAATGTGGCATGCCTTTAAAGCCACCCTAAGAAGGGTAGTTATATCCATACAGGTACTGGAAAAAAAAATATATATATTGCAAATATAGAAAGAAGACTAAAATAATTTGACAAATTAAAAACCTCAGATTTCAAAACACATCAGAACGAATGATTGGATGTTGGACGGCAAAGCCAAGAAATATTAAAAAAGGTGACAGCAGTAGATATGAAAATAGTTAAGTGTGTAAAAACAGGATAAAACTGAGAAAATCTTAGCAAACACCCTTAAGGAGCAGATAGAAAAATATAATTACTGAACTCAGAGATCAAACAATAGAAAGTAAAGTTGATGACTCAGAAATGGGAAACATAATTATAAAATTTTATAAAGGGATTTACCAGAAGAAAAATCCTATTTTCTACTGAGAAATTAGAGCAATACATAAATAAACAGTAGAATATTGAAACTAAAATGTGTGGATACTCAGATCACTCAACACAAAATGAAAGAAATCCTTATGGGTCTACCTAAATGTAAAGCCCCTTATGTGGATAGCTTTACAGCATGTTTTTTTTTAATGTTTTTTGCTTGTGAACTCATCCAGTGGTTACAGATAATGATGAAAGAATTATAGGATGGCATTCTGGGAAGTTATCACCATCATTAAATGAAGCAGGAATAATCTTAGTTCATAAATAGGTTGCTGATTATATTATAAGCCTTAGTAGCATCCAAGACTAAAACAAAAAATATATCTGGACATTTTTAAATAACTCCAAACAACAATTGTACCTTATGCATAGCTTGTGGGATTGTACATTCATGAATGAAATAATTGATTATGATGCATGGCATTGGGAAGTCCATGTAATAGTCTTGGACAACTAATTTGGCTATAATCTTGTAATCTGTATTCATAAGTAACATAGGTCTGTAACTGTCTGGATTCCATATCAGCTTTGCCTATTTATGAACTAAGATTATTCCTGCTTCATTTAATGATGGTGATAACTTCCCAGAGTGTCATCCTATAATTCTTTCATCATTATCTGTAACCACTGGATGAGTTCACCAGCAAAAAACATAAAAAAAAACCTGCTGTAAAGCTATCCACATAAGGGATCAACATGAAAATATAAAAATAAATTTTGGAAATGCCAATGAAAAAAGAAAAAAAACTTATTAGATCAATGACAAAACGTATCCCTCTCTATATGGGGTAGATTTGATGCTTTAAAATTATGGTAATGCCACATTTAATTTATGCAATTCAAGCAACTTTTGATGTCCCCTCTGAATCCTGGTTTTCTAGTTTAAGGGCTATTTTGTCAAAGTTGTTATGGAGAAGAGCGAAGCCATGAATAACTTGGAAAATCTTAATTCTTTCTGGAGATATTGGAGATTTGGGATGCCCTGAACCACTGACTTACTCTTCTTGTCATATATTGAGCCTGGTATAGGAATGGTCATTCCTTAAAAGCCAAGATTATCAATTATTGCAAATATTATTAGAAGAAGACGGGACTTCATTTAAATTAAATAGGTTGCTGTTTATCACTAAAATGCAAACTATTACATTTGGATCCTTATAGTATATTTCCTGGAACTTCATTAAAACATTTAATAGTAAAACAATGAATTTATAAATCCCATAGCTCCACTCTAGGATATTTGCCTACTCTAAAACATGGGTAACTGAGAATCAAGTTAAAAATACTGCATGAAATAGTTGTTAGGAAATGAACAGACCTAATAAAAGATGACATTTTTATAACATTTTTCATAGTTTCAGGATATGTGATAGAAGTAATCAAGGTAAATTGTTTAACATATATCACAATAAGGAATAAGTACAACTTATTTTGTGACTCAGTCTGACTTGAATGTAATGTAAATCTAAATGGAAAGATAAAAGAAGAAACCTTGGCAATGACTACAGGAACAACAACATAAAAAAGAAACCTACATGTAGGAACTATAAAACCTGGTACTACTCAAATAATGGCAAAATAAAATAGAAAATGGACAAGTGAGCCAATATAACATTTAATATGGAAAGTTGGAAACAACTAAGATCCAATGCTAACCGGATTTATTTTTCTGCTATAACAAACCCATCCAAAGGAAAATAATAGGTGGGGATTACTTAACTCCAATTATATTAGCTAAATCAATAAAACAGCATCATATAAGTGTTGGTATGGCTGTGGAGCTGAGGGATCTTTGTTTTGTTTACTATGGGACTGTAAAAAAAACTAAACCTTGGAGGCAAGTAATTAAAAGTAATTTGGAAGATATGTTAAACATTACAAGCAATTTTGTCCAGATTTGTTTCTTTTTATTAATACAACTTCAGTTAATTTATACAAAAATCAGGGACAAATCTTTGCTTTGGGAACAATGGCAACCAAATTACTGATTTTAAGTCTCTGAAGTGTGCAAAATTTACCAAACTTTGAAGTCAATAAATGGTGGCATATATTTAGAGACATAAGCTTTGAGAAACTTTGGGAAGATACAGAGGATATAAATGGCATTGTAGGAACCACTTGGAAACAGATAGAAAGTCTACCTCTTCTTCCCAAGACTCCAAGACTGGATTAACATGAATATATGACAATTCATAGAAGGGAAACTTCTATATACATACTGTATTGTGATTTTTGTACCGCAGACTGATCAATGACTATTACAAATAAATGTGTATGTGATTTATACAAAAACATTTTCTTTTTGACAGTTTTTATTGTTTACTTTCCTTTATTTTTATTTAATTGATCTTACATCTGTGAAATGTATTCAATGTAATTATTATTGAGAAAAATTTATAGCATTTCATGAAAAAAGAAATACTTTGCACACAGACACCAGGCTCAGTGATGAAAAGTACCTTTTACTGATATGCAGCAAAGCTGTGGGAGTAGGCAAGTGACAAAAAACTCTTAGACATTTTGCACAGTTGTGCTTTGTAAATAGTGGTGTTTCATGGACTTTGCTCTAATTATATGACATAGTTACTTATGGGTACTCCAACTATAGTGCTGGCATTAATCTTAGTTTATACCATACCTTTTCATCATTGTAAAATTGGTTTATTCAGAGTTAGCTCATCCTAAATGAAAGGAAAAACAAAGCCATGCTTTTCAAATGTTCAATCAGAGTAAATATCCTGTGGTGTCTCTTATATATATGCACTGGACAGTTCTAAGTTCAAAGTTGCCTGTAGCTTTAAATATCTAGGGATCCACCTTTATCCCTATTTATCCCTTACACATCATCTGCACCACCTTACCATCCAACTAAATAAAACAAAAAATCGATCTATTTTACAGAGTTAAGGGATACCTTACTGAGGAATCCCAGTTGGTCATTGCAAATCACAGCCTTCTTTCCTTCTCGGATTTTGATGTCATTTACTTTATCTCTCTGTCCGACAAGGGAATGTCTATCCTTTGTTTCATACTTGGTAACATGAGACAGCAAGACACTATAAGTCCATTTAAAGCTGTACCTTATAACAGTAATAAGTTATAGTATTCAAGTTTATTTTTAGTGTCCATGAAACTATTCAGTATATGCTTCAAAGAAACAGTATATTTGCTGTTAACTACTTCAGGAGGTAAAGATTTAAAGGTTTTTACATTCCAAAGGGGCATTTTTTCCCTGGATGTGGACAGAAGGTTGCAACACTGCATTATCTATAGTGAACTAGAATGATGCTGTGAAAGCAGGTTTAAGTATTTCCTGGGTAGAACTACTTATAAAACCTGCACATCCAGCACCCCTCATGTTTATAGAGCCTGCACCATTTGCTTGAAAGACCTCAGGTTTTCAGATCATCACCTAATTTAATGTTAACTTGTTGTTTCAAATCTTCAGTGGGTCAGCAGTCCTTGTATTATGTTGCTCCGAAGCTCTGGAACACCTTATCTGTCTATCTAAGGGAGACAAAATACTGTATGCAAGGTCCTTAAAATGTTTATATAAACAGTGCCTTCTTGACCACATAGCTATAACTGTTTTGCATGAATTGGATGTGTTGCTGGCCCCTCATATATTGCTACTGTATGTGTATTTATATATTATTCTTGCACATTTATGAGTCAGTCTTGTAAGTGGATGCTGTCCCACTGTGCCCTACCCAAGTACCAAAGTCTAACAAATAAATAATTAGAAGATTATATGTCAGAGCAGAACTCACTAAATTAGGAGGTAACAGCTAGTGAGCATGGGCAAGTGCACCTATGCCTTGTATGGTCATGAAGGACAGCTTTTGGGGGAAGATGAAGGAGCAGAGTGAATAGGAAGGGGCAGATTGGATTAGAGATGGGAGAACCTGAAGATGAATTCTGATTGATCTGCAGAAGTTTTCAAATGGGGGAAAAAAAGAGAGAGAACATTCAAGAGTCCAAGTTGCAAGGAGGGTATGAAGGTATAAGTGGACAGCAGAGTAGGGAGCTGAGATAAGAGTGGAGGATTCCAAACCAGAAATTAGAGATACATGAAGCCCAAGGAGCAAGGTTTCTAGAAGACAGAAGAGGGGAGAGTAAGTTATAAATGGAGTAGTGGTAAGTGTCAGGAGATGGTTTACAGAATAGAACAGAGGGAGTAGAAAAGAATGTCCAGTCCAGTTAGGGTGGCTTTTGGGGAACTGCTGCACTTTTCTTCTGGTGTTCAGCTCAAGCCTTCACTGACTGGTGTTTTTCCCACAATATTTGTGGCAGGTTCTCCTCCATGTTTTTGATCTTACCCTATGCCCCCCCCTTTTCCATTGTCAGCATTTGCTGTTATACTCTGCCACTGACATCTATTTCTGAAGCCTGTTGCTTTTTTCATTTTGCATTAGGGTTTAGCTCTTTGCTTCCCCAGCATTCACATTTGCAATTATGGGTTCCCTTGGTTTTCATTTAGTTTGATTTTAAATCTTTTCACTTCTTTAATTTTTCTTTTTACTTTTCACATTGGCACTTATGTAGGGGGTCCAATTTACATATGGAGTGGGGAACCAGTATGATGTTAGTCACCTGATAAGCTTCTGCTTGTTTGGGTGTTTTGTTTAGTGCTGGGGTGAAGCATGTGCAAAGGTGTCTGAGCAGATAAACTCATTTATTCCAGTGACCACCTGTGGCAGCTCTGTCCCTTTACAGGAAACCCACTAGCCCTACCTACAGTTGTCCTATGCCACTGAATTAGACTGGGGATCCTCTGGATGTGGGCAATATCTGCAGTGGTGGTATTGGATACGATGTCCAGGAGGGACTGGGATGGTAAAAACCAGGAGGTGTCCAGGGAGAGTTTGAAATCAGGATTGAGGTCCTCCTTGTCTGGTTGCCCTACCTAGGGCCCTGCCTAATATCAGTGAGCAGGAAGTAGTCTGTCTATCCAGCTCTGCTCCTCCCCTTTATGATATTCTTGTAACACAAGATCACTGAGGAACAAAACAGCTGTAACCGAAGACTTCATCAATGATTCCTCAGCTGACCTTGTTTGCATCACTGAGATCTGGTTGTGTGATGATTCTGGTCCTGTTCTAGAACCATCTGTCCCACCAGGTGATTCAATGGTGCATTGCCTGTGTAGGGATCACAGAGGGGGCAGGGTGAACATTTGATTTAAATCCATTTTGGGACTCAACGCATTCCCCATGGGAACTTTCAGGTCCTTTGAATATGTGGCAAGTAGATGTGCCCCAGGTGTTAGTGGCAACAGCATTCTCATATACTGCCCTTCAGGGTATGGGAGAGATTTCTTGCAGGATTTAATAGACTTCATGGTCAAACAGGTGCTGAATGCCCCAGACCTTTGGTGCTGGGGAATTTCAGTTCCTGGGTCACTGCCCACACTCCCAGCCCCCAAATCCCCCATTGCAGAATTCCCCACAGGGCGGTGCTGTCAGCCCCCCACCTGTGCCCTGACCCCCGAGTCATCAGCTGCAAATGTGGCAAATAACCCGATAAGCCCTGGCAGTCTAGTGGCCCCCACTCCCCCCACCCAGCTGTGCCAGCCACCCAGCACCCCCTACCTGTCCCCAGCCAGTGACTGGCACAGCCCCACCTCTCACCTCCATGGCCAGCCACCGACCGAGTGCTGTAGGAGGCGATCCTGTAAAGATGCACTCAGAAATTTATTTTTGAGTGCATCTTTACAAACACTCAACAGCACTCAGTAGATAACTGTCAGAAAATAGTGAGCTGTGCTCTACTTGACTGGGGATGGGAATACCTGGTGAGAACCACTATACTACCAGGGCTTATAGAATTATATGATGCATTTGCAGCCAGTGACTTAGGGGATCGTGGCACAGGTTGGGGGCTAACAGTGCCACCCTGTGAGGCATTTTACAATGGGGGATTTTGGGGTTGGGAGTGTGGGCAGCCCTGCAGGGCATGTAACATAGGCATGAGGGGGCAGTTGGTGTGGGCAGCCCTGCTGGGCCATTACTGTATGGGGGCATGTACAGTACAGGGATTCGGTGGGATCATGCTGTGATGCCCAGTGGGGCAGCAACAGGGGTGATCTGGGCAGGGGGGGCACATGGACGGGGTTCTACAGGACCCTCAGAGGATGGATGTAAGTTACACCAGCTAAATTCAGGTGTAACGTATGTTGCCAGTTCTCCTCCGGGGGTTCTTGTAGAATCCCGACATTGAGGACTTTGTTGCTGCCCTTCTGGAATGGGGAGCAACTGTTGCCATAAACCCCCTAGCACCATGTTGCAAGGTGTTTATGGTGCAACTGCCAGTGTAACAGCTGTTCGCTGCAAGTGGCCTATGACATATATAGTCACTACTTTGTAGAATAGTGCAAGTCGCAACTGCTGGCGCAAGTTGCTACTTGCGCCATTCTACTTGGTGCAAGTGCTATTATGCCAGGCGTAACCTTTCTAGAATTGGGGCCAAGGAATGGAAGTTGGAGCATTCTTGTTTAAAGTCCAGTCTGAGGGGGACATCTTGGCCTTGAAGATTCACTATGGTGAATTATCAATAGGCAATTGCTCTGAAAAAGACAGAGTTCCTGTCAGGATTGATTGCTGAAGGAAAAAACTGGCAAACCCAGCTCTTTTGTACCATTTACAGATTGTTAAATACTCCTTGTGATTTGAGTTTTTTTCAGCAGAAAAGTGCAGGGAGTTCAACAAATATTTGTCTGACAAGGTGCCCTTCATACCATTGGGTATTTCTTCAAATGGTCTGTCATGGGCTGGTGATGGTCAGCCTTCAAGTACTGTAGATCTGCCTACCTCAAGTGAGTTTTGGCTGATTTCTAAGGAGGAGGTGTTCTGCATGATTTCAGGTTTGCCCCAACTTCCTGTGTGCTGGACCCAGGGCTGACCTGGTTGCTATTAGATTGCAGTGACTCCCTGGGTCCAGTCATCACTGTGATTGTTGGAAGCTCCTAGAGGAAGATTTCTTTTCCTCTGCTCTGAAAAAGGTGGTGGTCAGATCCCTTCTAAAAAAGCCATCTTTGGACCCTGACGTTCTAGCAAATTACAGGCCTGTCTCAAATCTTCCCTGGTAAGAGAAGGTTATCAAGAAGGTGGTGGAGCAAATTTTGGATAGTCTGGAGAAATTTTATATCTATGACACCCCCCCCCATTGGGTTTGGCACCATCATAGCACTGAGACCGCACTTGTTGAGATGACTCGTGATTTCATCATGACGAGGAATTGAGGGCCTTGTACTATCCTGGTTCTCTTGGATCTCTCATCAGCATTTGACACAGTCAGCCATGAAGTGCCATTGGATTGCTTGAGGAATTATGTTGGGCTCACCAGCACAGTTTTGTGCTGACTTGAGTTCCATATAACAGGAAGAATGCAGCAGGGTGCCCTAGGTAATTTCATCTCTTGGGCTTCTGTGCTCTCCTGTGGAGTTCTTCAGTGCTCAATCCTTGCCTTCATGTTGATTTCTGTGTACATGTTGCAGTGGGTGAGATCATTAGATGGTTAGAGATGTGCAAATGTACACATTTCACTCTGTGAAATATTTTGTGAAATTCTCACATTTCGTGAAATACTTCACGAGTGTGAAATGCGAATTTCCACCGGCGAGATTGTGAATTTTGCCTGCAATGTGGAATTTCTCTCCTCACAGGTGAAATTCTGCATTTCGTGGGTGAAATATGTGATTTCTCTGGTGGAATTTCACATTTCGAAGCTGTGAAATTCACAGGAGAACTGTGTGATTTTTGTGAAACGTTTTGCGTGGCAAAATTTGTGATTTTGCCAGAATTTCACAGGCAAAATTAAATTTTGCTGCAACACTATAGTTGGTTTGATGTTGAGCTTCACTGTTACGCAGATGATACTCAACTATACATGTCTTGTCCTCCTGGTAGGGATCAAGCAGCTTTGATGCTGGGCAATGCCTTGCTGAGATCAATGGCTGGATGGCCTCAAACTGGCTAAGTCTTAATCCAGTGAAGATAAAGGTCATAATGATTATGCCAGGTCTGTGGGGCTTAGAAATGACAGGAGGTTTGGCAGCACTTCCCTCATTGGGTGGCCAATCTTTCAGGGCTGTAGAAGCTGTAAAAAATCTTGGGATCATTTTGGACTGTGAGCTAATGCTAGAACAGCAGATGTTAGTGGTGATCCCGCCTGGCATTTACCACCTTCATAACGTTGCCAGGATTAAACTACATCTGGTGTCTGCTGACCTGGTGATGATTGTTCATGCTTTTGCCACCTCTGTGCTTGACTACTGTAATATTTTATAGTTAGGGTTATCCTGAGGTTTGATGCAACGACTTCAGCTGGTCCAGAATACTGCAGCCCAGCTGATTCTGGGAACATCTCCGAGGTACTACATCACACTGGTGTTGCATGCACTGCACTAGCCACCTATGTAATGGCCCATCACCATTAAGATATGCTTGTTAACATTCAAGGCCTGACGTGGTTTGGTACCTGACTATTTAAAAGATCTTCTGGTTCCTTACCTCCTAACCCACCACCTCCACTCCACTGATGTGGGCTTGCTGAATGTCCCCACCTCCTACTTGAAACAATCTGGGGACAAGGCCTTCAGTGTGGTGGTTCCCAGGCCTTAAAAACTCACTGAAACCGTACCTATTTTCTCAGGCATTCCCCAGCTAATTTTTAACATGTCAGATAATTAAGTTACATTTCCTGATGCCCGTTTATTATACCCATTTTGTTATGTCTGCTGATTGTTTTTATTGTACATTCAGTGCCCTGGGCCTACAGGAAATGGCCTTATAGAAATCAAGATTCCTTCCCTTGCCCTACTGTTTTCTTAGTGATTTAATTGATGTACTGCATCTTTAATTACTTATGTGAGCTGGCTTGTAGCATTCACACACCCCAATGAGGGGTCATGTCACCTCACCCACTCCAGTCAATCCTAACCTCTTTCACCCTCCCCTTTTCTTTGTAAGATGGCTGCCGGACTGGGAATATTGCAAGCTGCAACTAAGCTTGTGCTTTTGCTGTTTTCTACTTTTTCTGCTTTGTTTTCCCCACTTGTTACCTCATTTTTAACTTAGTCTACTTATTTTGTGTTTAGTTCAGCTTTGATAGATAGTTAGGGACCTTTTCAGTGAGGTAGTTAGTGACTGTGCGATATCGGGATTCGAGATGACCCTGCAGTGTACACTAGGAACGCTTAACAGTCCTGATACCACCCAGACAAAAAGGATTTTCTCCCTATTTGGTCTTTTTGTTTCCGCTGTAATCTGTGCAATATATTTTTTGAATGAATGGATTTGCCGTTCTTTATTGCCTGCTTTGCTGAAGCTATTCTAAGCTGAGGAGAGGGAGCGTGGGAACATACCTGGAGATGTCATTATTGTGGAGTCAGAGTGGAGCTCATCTGAAGACATTCTCGCTCCCTGAGTTGATGTTCTAAAATTGGGACTGTTGCCATCTGGGCTGCCATTGTGATTGGGCGTACTTTCCCTGGAGCCACAGGATGTTGTGGTTCTGAGTTTGGATATCGGTGGGGTCGGTTGCTGGTGCTGCGAGATGGCCCGACGTTGTCCGGTGACTTGTGGCTGGATCTGCTGCCACATGGGGGACTGGGCTTTGAGTCAGCCAGAGAACCAGCTAATAAGCTTGTGGTTCTCCCAGTTCTTCAGGGGAGTCAGCTGGTGGGTTGACACTAGCTGAGGGCTGTAGTTGCTGTGGTAGAGCATATCCGGCGGTGGTCCCTGCAGACAGAGTTTTTTGGGCCCCCACCTGCTCCTTGACAGGCCCTGGATTTCTCTGAATTACCAACCTAGATTTCTCTGAACTACCAACATGAAGAGGAATTTATTGCAAGAACTGAGCCTTCAGAGATGGTCAGATCTTTTTACTTCTCTATTACTTGGTGAAACTGCAAGTTTCAGGCAGTGAGAGTGCCTGATGAACTTTTTTAGAATCTCTAGTCAGTGAGAGTGCCTGAGGGGTCCAAATGCACTTTATGCAAAAATTCTGGGATTCAGTGCACCTTAGTGAGAGGAGGTGCACTTGAAATCCACTTGGCTACTGGAAGTTGGTTGAATCCACTTTTATTCAATAATTTGCTTTAATTTAGTGCATCTCAGTAAGGAGGAGGTGCACTTGCATGTTACTGTAACTGGACATCTACTTTGTGAGAGACGAGCTCCTCAAAGGGAATCACCTATATTAGAGACCTTGGTGACTGGCTCCATAGCTTTAGTTTAAGTTGCTGTTTCGGCAGCTGTTATCAGAGCCCTCCATATATCAAAGGGTGTTGTACGGGTAGGGGGTGAGAGTGTAGGTTTTTTTTATTATCTCAAGATTGATTTTTTGTTTGTTTTATTTTAAATAGTCTGTTTACACCCTGTCCTCTCTGTGAGAGAGAGAGGAGGAGTTTTTTTCTCTTTTTTTGAAGGGGTGGGTTTAATATTTGTGTCCTCTGATTTTTATTCTTTTTATTTTTCAATCTTCCACCAAATGAGAGATGATGGAGAATTGAAGTGTCTGTTTATTGTTTGGGGTGTGATTTTATCTGTTTGTTTTTGTAATTGCTGGGTATTTGGGCTTGGGTGTAGATCTTGAGATTCTGGGGGTAGAAAAATGTGTTGGTGGCCTGCCCCCCCGGTCATGTGCTAGTCATCCTCTGAACTTCGCAGCCTCCACCCATTTGTCTCCCTCCCTCTGCAGTTTTCAATCTATCAGCTCTGTAGAGTGATGTGTATCGCTCACCGGGGGGGGGGATGGGCACGGGGTTATGAACAGTGGAGGATGAATGAGCAGAGTTCTCATATCGGGGTTATTAGGTCCAGGAGACACCCTGGGGTGAATTAGACTCTGGAACATGGTCCTCCAAGTCTGGTTTCATACCCAAGGGCTCAACCATTGGTGGGCAGGTAGCTCGGGTGTCCCCAGAATAATGTTCGACTCGAGCGATGTTATGCAATTCCAGATCCATTAAAAACAAGACTGCAATTATTGCAGATCATGTTGGGTAGCTGATCTGGCTTGCATCACCAAGACCTAGCTGGATGAGAATGCCGGCCCAATTTTGGAGGCTGCAATTCTGGCCTGGTACTCGGTGATACACCACTCAAGATTAGACTGCAGGGGTGTAGGGGGATAGCGGTCTGTTTCAAAGGCAGAACTGGGCCTCACAAGTGTACCAGTAGAGGTGGCAAAGTCATTTGCATGTACAGTAGTAGCAGGTATAGGCTGTAGGATCACCCTCATCTACCGTCCACCCAGGGATGAGAAGAGATTCTTTCAGGAAGTATCAGAGTTCATGGTCGACATGGCATTCGAGTAGCCCAGGCTGATGGTCCTGGGCGACTTCAATGCCTGGGTCGATGATGAACTCTAGCAATTTGGACAGGACTTCCTCCAGTTGATGACATTACTGGGCCTCACGCAGATTGTTACCTCTGTTACTCATAAGCATGGTCACTCCCTTGACTTGGTTTTCCTCCTGGGGATTGAAACCTCCGATTTTGGGGTGGAACTGGTCAGATGGTCTGATCACTACACTGTGAGGTTCAGTTTTTGCACCCCCCCTTCATATGCTTGCCCCTGTGGAGCTGGTCAGATACCGCCCTTTACAGGATGTGAGCCCTGATTGCCTTGCGGCAGTACTTGAGCTATCAGTAATTCTAGAGGGAAGTGGGAGTCCAGAGGGCTTGGTTCAGGCTTATAATAAGGCTGTTACTATGGCCCTGGACTCTATCACTTCTGTCCATGTTCATCCTCTCTCCCTTCATCCTCGGTCCCCATGGTTTGACAGGACCTTGAGGGAGTTGCGGCAACTCGGATGAAGGTTAGAGCATTGCTAGTGGAAATCCGCCCTGGAGGCTGACCATCTTAGACTGATGGAACATTATCAAATCTATCAATCAACAATCACCCATAAGAAGGCAGAATTCCTGTCCAGGGAAATTGCTGCTGCTCAGAACTGACTGGCTCAGCTCTTTCAAACTGTGGACAGGCTGTGCAATCCAGCTTGTCATCAATCCTGAAGAGCCTTTTCACAGTTTAAGTGTGACGAGCTTGCTCGGTTCTTTGCAGATAAGGTGGCCAGCATCAGGGTGGAGATCCAACCGGCACACTCTATGGGGGCTGCTAGTGATCGGTGTTAGGTCACTCTTCCTCGCTTTGCCTGGAATACCTTCGACTGGCTGGAGTCCATGGATGTTGTGCAGATTGTCCAGGGTATGCACCCTATGTGCTGTAGTTTGGATCTGGGTCCAACCTCCCTGATTATGGGTTATTGTGACATTGTTGACCCATCCCCTACAGGGATAGTCCGGTGGTCCCTTGAGTTGGGTGAGTTCCCTAGCTCCCTGAAGGAGGTGGTGGTGACACCTCTCCTGAAGACAGCTTCTCTGGACCCAGGCTGCCTTGCGAACTAAAGACCAATTTCTAACCTTCCTTTTGTGGTGAAGGTGATTGAGAAGGTTGTGGTGCTACAGCTGGAGAACCATTTGACCATCCATGGCATCTGCAAACATCTCCAATCTGGTTTTCATAAGAGGCATAGTACTGAGATCATGCTGGTTTGGGTTCTCAGTGATCTCTTGATGGTGAGAAATCAGAAGCACCACTCCATCTTGGTTCTTCTTGATCTCTCCTCAGCTTTTGACACCACGGACCATGGGGTGCTACTCGAGCACCTGCGGTTCATTTGAGGCCTGCCTGGTACAGGTCTCAGGTGGATTAAGTCCTTCCTCACTGGCAGCACACAGAGGGTGGTGTCGGGGATTTTTTCCACCGACCCATTCTCTCTGCCATGTGGGGTCCCTCAGGGCTCAGTGTTGTCCCCCATGTTGTATGTGCTGCCCCTTGAAGACATTGTAAGACAAAAAGGGCTGAGGTTTCACTGCTATGCTAATGATACCCAGCTCTTCCTGTCTTTTTCACCTGACCAGGATAGTACGCTTTCGGTATTTAACAACTGCCTTGCTGAAATTCAGGATTGGATGAATTCTAGCTGGCTGAAGTTGAACTCAGGAAAGACAGAGATGATGGTTGTGGATCCAGGCCACCGGATAGAGGGGCAGGGGGCTGGTCAGCCTTCTGGGTTTTGCCTGGGGGACTCCCAACTTCTTACCTCCTAATGGGTGCGGGACTTGGGGCTGATTCTTGACAACAGGCTGACACTGCAATCTCAGGTGTCGGCAGTCATCAAGTCTTCCTTTTATCACCTGAGGAACATTGCCAGGGTCAAGCACCTAGTTCCATCCGGCAATCTTTCTACGTTGATCTAAGCCTTTGTGACCTAGTGCCTTGATTACTACAAATTCCTTTACCTAGGGGTGCCGGGGGTTGATATCCACTGCTTGCAGCTGGTACAGAATACTGCAGCCCGGCTGTTGACAGGGACCCCTCGGGTGTGTCACATCACACCAGTGCTGTGCGAACTGCCTTGGCTGCCTATTCATTGGTGGATCACCTTCAAGGTCAGGCTTCTGACCTATAAAGCCCTACACAGACTGGGCCCACACTACCTGAAAGAGCTCCTGTCCCCCTACTGCCCTGGCTCCACTCAGCTGACGAGGGGTTGCTAGAGATTCCAAGGGTATCTCTAATGTCATCGGGGGCCTGTGCATTTATGTATGCAGCTCCAGCCCTGTGGAATTCTCTACCCTGTCAGCTACGGGAGTGTGCAACAGTGGGGGGGCTTCAAGAAGGCCCTAAAGACCCATTTGTGGTGCCAAGCCTACCTGAATTGATTTTAGCTATATTTGTATTCTAATTTTATTGTTTTATCTATTTTGTATGTTAAGTGCCTTGGCAATATGAAAGGCGCTCTACAAATAAAGATGATTATTATTATTATTATGTCAAAAGCAAACAAATCAAGAACATAGGAGTGCACAGCTGAAATGGAGTCTGGTGCTTTCCAGTGGGGTTGCTGACCCCAAATACTATTCAGAAATAGTGAAGAACAGGAAGCACTCACTGGTACTTGGAAGGCTTTTAGCCTGAGGTTCAATGGGGGGAATAGCTCCTCCCACATCCCCTTCTTAAATGTCAGGCTTCCACTCACTCAGCTTCGAGTGTTTCAAACATGCTTCGGTACTGCATGGCTCATGGGGGCTCGGTCCTTCCTCTTCTCCTTGTTCCTCCTCTCTGGTGGTCCCCCCTCCCCACAACTTTTCCTTCTCTTAGCCTTTGTCTGCTGCCTTTGGTCTCCCTCTCTTCCCCCCATTGTTCCACCTTCTGTTTGCTCCCCTGTTTGTTTTCTCTCTGCTTCCCCCTCCGTTCTGGCCCATACCTCTTTCCTTCATTGTCCTTTCTTTCCCCTGTTTTTCTTTTGGGGCTCTCTCTTTCCTTTCCTTTCCAGCCACTGCATCACTCTTACTCTAGCCAGGAACTGGACCACAGCTGCATTGCTGCTTCAAGGACTCCCTTTTCCAGTCCAGACCATGCCGTTGCTTCCAGGACAAAGTTTGCATTTGCGGGCCTTCCAATCATCCTCTCCCCCTCTCCATCACCTAGCTGGCACTTCGGATGTGACATCACCCCTCGCTCTTCCTTCTGTCTCCATGGACCAGGATTATCCACTCCTCATTTCTTCCTTCGTGACCAGCAAGTGTTTTTGCCTACTGCTTCAACAGTTCACCTTGATCTCCTCCTTATTGATTACTATGAGAGTTAGCCAGAATACAAACACAGCACTCTGAGCTGAATTGCCAGAACAGACGGCAGCACTTTCACTCATGTTGCAAAGATCCCCATCTGCTATGTAAACACAGGCATCTTGTCTTACAGCTTTGAGATAACCTACCACTTGTGGTTTCATCCGCAGGACCGTATGTATGCATTAGTGACAGTAAAATCTATGATTTGAGTTAAAGGAGCATATAAAAGTCAGTAAATGTATTTGAGATGGATTCTGTTGCTATTCCACCAGAATGCAGTTCTGACCACAATGCCAATATAGTCAAAGGAGTGGAGAAGGAGGCGCTTCCTCCTGGGTTCCTGTTCAAGGTAAACAACTTAATGTTATATGCTTCTGGTTTCATTGAATTATAAATAGGCTTCATATGTCGGGGGGTACCAACGCTGAGGAGGAGGAGGAGAAGCTACCAAATACATCTGTGAATGAAGGCAAGAATAGCAGTACTACTATGCATTGTCTTTATCAGGGGAGTTCCAAAACAGCCTTTCTAAAGGCCACCCAAGAGGGGGCAGCATGTGCCAGGTAGATATCATGGTAAAGCTGTGCTTTCTCAAAACATGTGGAGTATTTATTTGACCTCAGGTAACTTTACCACTAGCCGGCATTGTTGAAACTTAGCGTATAAATGGGAACCTAGGAAAGGGAGCTTAAAAACATCAATTGCACTCATGTATCTGTTCTCATTTAAGACTGCAATCCTCCAGTCTGTCTAGCATGCATGGATCCAAGCTCGACTTGTTTGATTTCACTCCTTCCTCCAGTGACCAGTAAAATGGAATCACTGCCCCCTTACCTCGGACTATTCAATTATACAACCTGGTGGACCCACGTGAGGGTCCCACCATCCCAAACAACAGTGCCTACAAGGGGGCACCTACTTATTGCTCAGAACTCATTTCCATTAACTGCAGGTGGACTCACTTGGGGTCTTGTCCTGCTTGCATTGGACTATGCATTAATACTGCGATGGCGGACCCATGGGAGGTCCCACCATCCTTAACTCAGATAGTGCAAAAAATACTATGGTGATGGTGAACCACGTGAGGTTCCGTCATCCCAGACATACACACCCCACAAGGTGGCCCTACTCAGAAATCAAACTTATTTCCATATCACTACAGGCAGACTCAAGTGGGGGTCACCCCTTCCTTACCTTGGACTATTCCATACTATGGGGATGGCGGACCACGTGGGGTTCCGCCATCCCAATGATGCATGCCCGATGAAGGGGCCTTACTCATTGCTCAATGTAGTTCCATATACTTTCAGGCAGACTCCCATGGGTTCTCGCCCTCCTTACCTCGGACTACTCAATGAAACGGTGATAGCAGACCATGTGGGGTCCTGCCATCCCAAAAGCAGTACTGAGAAACATGCACATCCCATGAGGGGGACTTATTCATTGCTCAAACATATTTCCATGTCATTACAAGCAGACTCACGTGAGATCCTCTCACTCCTTACCTTGGACTATTCAGTACCATGGTGATGGTGGATCATGTGGGATCCCATCATCGCCAACAATGGGTCTTGCCCCTCTTATATTGGATCATGTCATAATACAGTGATGGCAGACCTGCGGGAGGGTCCCACCATCCCAACACAAACATGTCCACAACAGGGCATTACTTATTGCTGAAATGTATTTCTCTATCATCTGTAGGCAGTCTCAGGCAGGGGTTTCACCTCCTTACCTTAGATCACACTATACTGTGGTGATTGTGAACCCACGTGTGGTTCTCACCATCCCGAATCTATCATACTCCATGAGGGAGCATTTCTCATTACTCAGACGTAATTCCATCTTCACTGAGGCAGACCCACATGGAGGTCTCTTCTTCCTTAGTCTGACCACCTAAAACCTACTCTATCACGCGAGCCTTCAAACACTGTCTACACCAGACCCACATGGGGGTCCCATGCTCCAGCTAGCCCACGTCTGGGCCTACCTGACTTCATCAATTCATTTACTTCTTCTACTGCAATCCACCTTCCTTTCTGTGCCAGTTCCATCCCAAGTTTCTACACCAGACATCTCCGTGGAGCAAACTTCAATTCCTTGGACTTCTTAGGACAATTTCTCCTTTCTGACAAGGTACTCGATTGTACCTTAATGTTTTAGTGGATTTACAACAGCCCCATGCAAGCCTCCCAGATTGCATTGACTCCTACCTTATCATCATTCCCAGCTGGGCAATATTCCTACCTTATCATCATTCCCAGCCACGCAACGCTCCTGGCCATTTCATCATCTATGATATCTATGTCCCTCAAAATCTGCATCTTTGGCATATTCCACCAGCCAAGCAGACTGTTTATGTACACTTTATATCTGCTTCAGTTACAGCTACCTTGGATGTGGATTAACCATCATCTCTCATCCAGACATCATTCTAAGTCAGACCTCTTTTCATCTGGCAGAACCTTCATCCTTAGCACTGACTTTCTTGCTCACCGTCGATCTTGAAAACAGGACTCTTCGATTAGCAAGTTCAGACTTAATTGTTGGACATAATTACAACCAAAACCTTAGCCCACATTTAGGATTTTTCTCCTCTTAGTATGCCCAGAGGACTGGCAGGTCAGTAGCCATAGGCCCTCGGAGGTTCCCCCAAAGGGTTTTTTCCTCTCCTGCATGCTACTGGTCACACTCTTAGGGGTTGTAGGAGGTAATCATTATGCTAATCTCTTTTTGGGCCTTAATTCTTACACCTACCCAGTATCGTACAGAGGGTAGGATATAGAGAAATGCCAAAGCTCAAGTTCTAATCAGCAAGCACATACCATTCAGCTCCTAAGTATTGACAAGCACTGAGCTATGTACCACACATTGAACTGCATGTACAAACTCATCTGAGTCCAAAACGTAGTTGAAAACTCAAGTTTAATCCACAGTTTTACTGTTGGCACACAGGCAATTCAAACGGGGTTTGAACAAACCTCCACAGCAAACACTTGAAGTGCTAGGGTTTCAGTGCCACACTTTTCAATTTTCAACATGAATTTTCTTTATTACTTTGACTGTTGTGATTTTGTTCTGTTATTGGAGTGCAGTCTCTGGTGTTGACCATTGGTCACTTCCCTGACTTGCACCCACCTGCTTTTACCATTGGTGCTCTGAGACTTGTGTTGCTGTGCTACTCTTTATCTGATAAAGAATCCTGCTTCTAGCCATGATAGCTAGTGCTTTTCTCAGTAGATGGAAAACAATACTGCCTTCTGCATCACAGCAGCTTATTAAATTCACTGGAGAGGATTTTGCTGAGGTACAGACTGCAGTGATTAGTGACCTTAAGCTGAAAGAGTCACTAGTGCTACATTCAAATCAGATCCAGTATATAACATTCTGTAACACTATTTGCAAATAAATAAATAATTAAATAAAATAAACAAAGATGATAAAATCCAAGCCACTGTGAATTCCACTCTGCTGTATGGTAGGCTGATGCTTTTTCTAACTTCAGTGGCACTTTCTGTATTCTCGGCTTTTTGAATTGTACCAAAGTCAGTGTTTTTTTTATCTGGTGGAGTGCATCAACCATGCTTTCTATGTATGAAAAGCCTATAGGCCCTTTGCCTGGCATTACATGTTCTCAATATCCAAGATCCTGAAACCCATAGTTTCCTTTTTTACCTATTGAGAGTGTTTTTCTGGGTAAAAGAAGCAAGGATAGTAATGGTCTCCTATTAAGGTGAGAATCCGTGTAGATTTCCAGTTAGGAGCTGTAAAATAGAGAGGTCTTTTAGACTGGATTGATAGTGTACCATTTTTGAAATAAGTTGTTTTCTTCCACTTCTCTGTGTCCTAACCGTTACCCTTTCTGTACTAAGGATGTTGTACTTTCTCTTTTTTGTCTCTTCTACAGCCCGGGTTTAATGCCAGAAATATTTCCAGTTCACCATTTCAAATTGTTTGAATTTCATATCAGTATCCTGGATTTGGTTTCAATCAGAGTTTTCATCCATGCATTTTACCCAGCTGTATTGTTTGCCCCTGATGTCTTTATAATTCTGAGTCCTATTCGGTTTTGGACTTGGCTTTTTTAATTTGCATACTAGTGCTGTGTAGAGCATGTAATGACCATTCAGCTGGCAGAATTTCTGCCCAAGTTTCACTGGTTCTTCTGCAGAATTCCACCTGCTGTGATCCATAGAATAATATTTCATGGAACAGCATTTTTTCCATAGAAATCCTTCCACACCATTTCTGTGGAAAATATTGAGATCTGTGGAAACAAATTATGTGGAAATGTTGCGGGAAAACTCATTCTGCATATTTCTGCTGTAGAATTCTACCATTCCTTTTCTGACAAAATTCAGCAGAATTTCAGTGGAATTTCAAAAATGTCATGAAATGTCATTTTGCTAGAATTTGAAAATTCCACACAGCGCTGTTGTATACCCTTATGTAAATGCTGTTGTCTTCACAAGTTTCTGATCAGCTTGTTTCCATATCAAATTGTTATGCTTACTCATTCTTTCTTGAAGTCTGTATTTGACTTGCTAGTCTATTAACTTTCAGTGATAATAAATTTATGACATCCCTGAATTGCTCTGTGTATACCCCCTCCTTTGTTTTGGCACCATATTTAATATTTCACATCTCATGAGTTCTTACTAGTTGAATAACTATGCCAGTGGCTCCGTGTGCTGTCCATTTTTATATTTTTTGTTACTTCCTTGTTTGTTATTATACTGTGCCTCTCCCTCTTCTCTCCCTCCTAAACATGCATCTTTAATTTGATATAGAGTATTCCCCTCTAAGTAGGCATAATTTAAGGTCGCATTTTACAAGAAGGAGGTAACCTCTTGACAAAGCACCATTAGTGTGAAAATAGTCAAGGTAGCATTAGAGCATCAATGAACTTTCAGACCATGCTTATTACTTTCTTTTTTACAGCTTTTGCTAGCACAATAAAAATTTTGGAGATTCAATTCACTTTGTCTCTTACATTATCATGCCGGTGCCAGTATTTGTTGTGGCTTGCTTTTTTTACCTCAACAACACTGTCAGGAGCCACACTCTCTCTTTTTTTGGTTATACATGTATTATTCCCTTGTTGTAATGACTTCTGACAACAGGCCCATCCAGCACTTCTGAGCTTGCTTAACCATATTGTTGTAATGTATATTTTTCCAAAAATATTTTGTCCACATTTTTGGCTTCATCAGACCTGCTATATTTTATGTTCTCTTACTTTAAATATGTTGCTCTCTGTACAGTATTATTAACTTCTCTGCATGTTACACTGTGTTTTATATATGGCTACACCTTTCACCATATTTCCCTTCCTCAAGTTGCACTGGGAAGTGAGATACAGCACACCATGCCTGCCCGATCATCAAATTTTAAATAACTAAAACAAAAAATCTGGCATGTCCAAGATCCATTACTGAGACAGATGGTAACTTCAAACCAAGTCATCTGGCTAAAATTCCTTTGGCCAGACTTTGAGACAGCCAGATTGATGCATACTGCCAAAATGTAGCAAAAAAATTGTGTAAATTGTTCAACTTAATTTATTTAGGTGCGTGTGACTGACTTGGAAGCAAACAGCATCCATCATTGATAAAGTAGTGAACAGGTTCTGTAAGCAATAAGACATGACATGGAGTGCACTACGTAAGCAATAAAACATAATGGAGTGTACATTGTGCTAAGATAACAGCCCATTCAGAGTTTAGGGAGGTATCAGACTGCAGGCCAAGTTACTTTCAGCCACTGAAAGTGCAGTTATCACAGCACAATGCACACCCTGGAGTGTCTCCATTGCACTTATAAAATGGATTTATTTTATTTAAATATGTTTAAAAATTTAAAAGGCATATTGTGTATATATATATATATATATATATATATAATTTATTATTTTATTTGGAAAATATTTCACCAGGAAAGACAATATAAGCTGTAAGCAGCTCATTTCCAGAAAGGTCCTGGGTGGGGGGGGGCAAGAATTGGGAGAACAGACAAACACATAGAAATAACAGAGCAATACAAGTACAATTACTAAAAACAAAACAGTGTCATACAATTACAGAGCAGAAACAACCCATGTTGGGATACAACATACATTGCAACTACCCAAGAGCAGGTGACCCAGTAGGGTAAAGGTTAGAGGGTGGATAACACATTTAAAGTGCTAGAAGTAGTAGGCTGAGCACATGATTCAAAGTGGTATTGTAAACCCAAGGGAGGGCAGTTATAAGACAAGTGGAGAAGCAGACAGGTGAGGGGTAGAAGGTGGGGGATGGAAGAGAGGGAGAGAGAGGGACAGCCAAGAACTAACCCCTTCTGGATGTTGAGAACCCTGCAAGGGGGACAGGACCAGGCAGAAAAGGAGGGGAGAGGAAGGGAGTGGGGAGGTAGAGAATAGGTATATATATATATATATATATATATATATATATATATATATGTGTATATATATATATATATATATATATATATATATATATATATATATATATATACAGTTAGGGTGAGACAAATGAGTAGTGCATAAATCCATGTATCTTACATACACTGATATAAATCTTGGTAGAAAATCACACTGTGATTTTTTTTACCATAAATATTATCACAGTGTGATAATATTTTACATTTATGGATACTGTGCCTACCTCACATGCTGATTTTATCACTATGCTGTTGTCAGATTGAAACCTTTCCTAAAACAATCACTATCCTGATCTCTTGATTACATCCTGACCAATCAGAAAACTCAGCTGGACTCTGCTGAAGTAGATGCCATCACTCTAGGCAGATTTCCCTAACACAGTAATCAGGAAGGAACTCCACCAAACCCTCAGTAGCCTAGGAAACCAATCAGTATAACAGTTCCACCTGCAACACACCTGCTAGTCCTAGAAAAGCACATTGTGTTCCTGCAGAGAAGCAAAGCAAGCTAACAGCAGCCAGTTTTATACTGACAAGAAGCCAAAAAAGAACAAAGCATTTCACATCCATGCATACCTCTCAACCTCCTGCTTTGTAAATCAGGGACAAGGCTTAAAAAAATCAGGGACAAAGGACCAAAATCAGGGACACATTTTCAAAATTGGTGTTATCCACTCAGGAAGCTGGTAGAATAAAGGGCTAAGTGTAAAATGCATTTTCTAAGGAAGAACAAGTTTGTAACTTTAATGTTTGACATTATTTTGTGCTTACAACCCCCACTGTTTGGTCACGGAAACACAATTTTTAGGAGGGACACAGTAAAGATTTGAAGCAGAATCAGGGACGTCCCTGAAAATCAGGGACAGTTGAGAGGTGTGCATCCATGAATACCTCAACTACCAATGAATACAGCCTGCTTCATCCACAGGCAGAATGCATCAACCACCCAAGGCGTGCGTATATCAGAGAGTGACCACACACCTCCGAGTGGGTTATCTATCTTATAAAATGGAAAAGTTGTTGTGCAAGGTGGTAAAAGTGCAGGTGTGCAGTCAGACTCTGATATACGCACGGTCTTGTGATGCTTATCATCCAGTAAAACCCAAATAATTTCCCAACCCATTTTATAAATATATATATATATATATATATTTCAATATTATATGGGGTTTCTCCTAAAATAGTCTTTCCAGTTGCCGATACTTAATGCATTTTTTTTGTTTGGATTTAGGTCTTTAGTGTTACTGTCCTTCCTGTAGTTGTAGTTTTCTGGCTGTCTGGTGACAGTCCAATTCTTAATCCCCCCCCCAGAAAACACACATAGAAACATAGAAACATAGAAGTTGGCGGCAGATAAGGACCGCAAGGCCCATTCAGTCTGCCCAGTTTTTCTACCTTATGAATGTGCCATATGCCTGTACTCTGTCAATGGCCTATCTATTCATACTCATCTTTATTGCTCCCTTATACCTATCCCATGCCTGTTTGAAGCCCTGCACTATTTTCCTATCCACCACTTCCTGAGGTAACCCATTCCATGCATCCACCGCCCTTTCTGTGAAAAACAACTTCATCACATTCCCCCTTAGTAGGCCCCTCTAATCTCATGATGTGTCCTCTTGTCCTGCTATTTTTATTATATTGAAACATGTTAGAATCTTTCACCTTGTTAATGCCCTTAAGATGTTTGAATATTTCGATTATATCACCTCTCTCCCTCCTTTGCTCTAGGGTAATCATATTGAGCTCCGCTAATCTGTCCTCATATGTTTTCTGATGCATTCCCTGCACCATTTTGATTGCCCTTCTCTGGAATGCCTCCATTTTGTTAATGTCCTTGAGCAGATGCAGCCTCCAGTACTGCAAGCAGTACTCCAGATGGTGCCTAACCAGTGTCTTGTAAAGAGGAATTATTACCTCCCTCTTTCAACTTGCAATACCCCTACTAATACACCCCAACATACCTCTAACTTTACCTACTGCTTTAGTGGTCTGCTTGGATGATTTCAGGTCATCTGTGATGATGATGCCCAAGTCTCTTTCTTCTCTTGTGATTGCCAGCAACTCCCCTCCAACCTATAGGTGGCTTTAGGGTTTCTCTTCCCTATGTGCATGATCTTGCACTCCTTTGTGTTACACCCCATTTGCCAGTCTTCTGACCATTTTACCAGTTTATCCAGATCTCTTCTCATTCTGCCCACCCCATCTGGATCATCTACTCTGTTGCAGATCTTGGTGTCATCTGCAAACAGACAAACCTTATCCTCTAGTCCATCTGCAATGTCACTGATGAAGATATTGAAGAGGACTGGCCCAAGGACTAATCCCTGAGGTACCCCATTTGTGACTTGCATCTCTTCTGACTGTATACCATTTACTACCACTCCTGTTTTCTGCCCACCAACCAGTTTGCCAGCCAGTTGACCAACTTCTGACCCACCCCAAGCCTATCCCAGCTTATTAATCAATCTTCTAAGTGGAACAGTATCAAAAGCTTTGCTGAAGTCAAGGTAGGCAACATCAGTTGCTCCCCATTGGTCCACCACTCTGGTTACCCAGTTAAAGAAATCTATGAGATTAGCTTGACAGGACCTTCCTGTTGTAAACCCATGCTGGCTTGGATCCTGTGCTCCTATGGATTCCAGGTGTTGCACTGTCCTTTCCTTATGGATTGCATCCATAATCTTGCCCACTACTGAGGTAAGACTGACTGGTTTATAGTTCCCTGACTCCTCCCTGCTACCACTCTTGTGGAGCAGAATCACATGAGCCCATCTCCAGTCTTCTGGGACCTCTTCTGTGTGCAGAGACTCATTAAACAGTTCCAATAACTGCTCTGCTAGTTCCACCCTTACTTAGCTCTTTTAGTACACTGGGATGTATGTCATCAGGTCCCATTGCCTTGTCCATCCTGAGCTTAGTGAGCTCTTGTAGGACCCTTTCTTTTGTGAAGGGACTAGTGCACACCTCCTTCCCCCCCCCATGTCCATGGTGCTAAGCTGTGGGCCCTGCCCTACCTTCTCCTCAGTAAATACTGAGCAGAAGTATCTATTTAGGAAACATGCTTTTCCTTGGTCCTCCTCCTCACACTCCCCCTTATCCTTATCCCCCTTTGATCTTACGAATACCTCCTCTGGACTTTCTCTTTTCACTAATGTATCTATAGAAAGTCTTGTCACCTTCTTTTACTGTTCGTACTAGTGTTTCCTCAGTTTGGGCCTTTGTCTGCCTTACTGCCTTCCCTGCTTCTCTTAGGGAAATTTGGTATACCTCCCTATCTTCATCCCACTGCATTCCCTTATATTTCCTGAAGGCCAGCTTTTTGGCTCTGACTTTTTCTGCTACTGTTTTTGAGAACCAAAGTGGTTTCCTTCTTCTTTTGCTCTTGCTTTTCTTTCTAACACAATGGGATATTGCTTCAAGTGTTGCATCCTTAATGCTTGCCCACTTTGCCTGTACCCCCTCACCTGTATTTCTTCTTGCCAGGGCTAGCTTAATTCTGTTGGCCATCTTATCAAAGTCAGCTCCTCTGAAGTCCCATATTTCTGCCTGGAATGGGATGATTTAGTTCTAGTGGCCAAATTGAACCATACCATGTGATGGTCACTTGCCCCCAGGTAACCTTCTACCTGGAGATCTGTGATCCTTTCTCTGCTAGTCAGTACTAGATCTAGGATAGCCCTGTCTCTTGTGGGTTGTTGTACCAGTTGTTTGAGGCCCTCTCTCTGCAGAGAATTCACTATGTATCTAGTTCTGGCAGATGTTCGTTCTGGTATTGATCGATCTGTATCTGGCATGTTGAATTCTCCTATTATCGGAACCTCCCCTTTAGCCATCATGTTTTGTATATCTTCTAACAGTAATGTGTCTATGTTCTCCCCCTGGTCTGGAGGCCAGTAGACAACCTCAGTTTGTATGGCTGTCCCATTTCCTGTTTCTAGGGTGACCCACAGTTCTTCTGGCTCCTTATGTATATTCTGAATTTCTGTAGCTTTGATATTTTCATTGACATAAAGGGCCACTCCACTCCCAACATTGTACCTGGTCTCTTCTGAACAGTACATAGCCAGGTAGTGAAGTCTCCCAAGTGTGGCTACTGGTGAATCATGTCTCGCTAATGGCTACCATGTCCAGTTTAGCCTCTGTCATTGTTGCCTGCAGGTCTGGGATTTTATTTCCCAGACTGTGAGCATTTGTGTACGTGATATTCCATTGGCCAGATTTCGGTGTGTTAGTTGTCGGGCGAAGTCTGGCATTTCCCCACTGCATCGTATGGGAAGCCAGACCTTTTTCCTTACCTGGCGATGCAAATGAACTACAAACATGCTGAACTCCTGTTTGATCACTAGCTGAGGGGGAAGGGCGTTCTTCCCATTCAATGTATTGAGTGCTTCATCCATCTCCCCATTCACTAGTTTAAATAGTTTAAACACACACAAAGACACACACATGCACACACTTGTATTTTAACTCCCCCAATACAAAATTATTTTTCTAATAAAATGTCTGTGATTATTTTAATTCCTGTCAAGGAATAGCATGATTGCAGTGCGGCAATACAGTGAGAAGTTGACTCTAGAGTGAGTTCTTGAAGCTGTGGAGTGAAGCCACTGTAACCTGGCTCTGCAACCATCAAGTTATTAAAAAAACACTTTTTTTTCTGTGCACTGCTTTCCCTAACTGATTTTTTTTTCACACATTCAGGAGGACTGTGTACTGTGACTGTACAGACAGTGTGATTGCTGGGGGAGGCTGTGGGTGCTGTGATTGACAGAGCTACATTGGACGTGGTGGCTCAGAAGTGTTGGCTGAGCTTCAGCCTTACCTGTAGATGGGTGCTTTCATTAATTAACACAAACTATTTTCTCTAACTGCTTTTTATGTTTGCTTGCATGCATGTGCAAGAAACATAGTGCCATCATCGGAGATTTTGGAAGTGTGTCACCGCCTCCTCCAATTCAGTCAGTGTGTTGGCAGGCACGGCCCCTGTAAGCCAATGCATGCTGGAGCTGTCTATGACAAGCTCCAAAATGCAATGGCATACAGTTCAAAGGAGGAGCTACGCTTGAGTGAGCAGAGATAAGATATTGCCTGCTCATACGCGGCTCCCCTGCATGCGTGGGCGTCGCGGCGCTCCCGCCCCGCGTAACGCCCATAGCCGATGGGGGTGCCCAATTCCCATCAGCTGTGCTGCGTTCCCCCCCACTTTCCCCCCAAAGCCTTCCAAAATGCCATGCTGGGTGCCCACCCCAGTGTGGCAAGTAATGATATAGCCGACGGGGGGTGCCCAATCCCCTGTCAGCTCCACTGTCCTCACCCCCTGAGTACTATGTGCCATGCTGGGAGCCCACCCCAGCGTGGCAAACATCCTGCATCGTCCTTAATTTTTTTTTTTTAACCTGTAAAGAAAAAACGGTCCCACGTAGTCTCCTGGCCCCTCTCCACAACCCGCACCACCCACCCACTGTGCACCCTGCCTCCCCACACCCCTCACCCTATACTTACCTCCAACCTCGGCGCCGACGATCTTCGTGGACCGGAATACATCTGCACTCTTCAAAGCCGACCGTGAACTGAGGAAATGCCGGTAAGCTGTATAATGGGCTAGATAGGGGTTTCAACTTTGTTAGCGATCTCAGGCATTTTTGGAATTTTGCACCAGATTTTCAACATGGGTTTTGGGACCCCTTCTCATGAATGATGTCACTGTCATGGCGTTATTTGGGCCGAAGGGTGATTTCTCAGTCACTGCGTGAAATCACCCTTCAGGCCTGAATACCACCATGACAGTGACATCATTCATAGAAGGGTCCCAAAAACCATGTTGAATATTTGGTGCAAAATTAAAAATGACTGTTTTATGAGCGTTGCTTGCAGTTCCTACGCAGGCTTGTAAGTTCGCGAATTTTCAATATTTTCACTCCAGATTTTCAACATTGCCATTTTACCACACCTTCTTATGAGTAGTACAGCTGTCATTTTTCACATCTCACCCAAAATGTGTTTCCGGCCATGTAGCGCACAATGGCGCAGTCGGTGTGTGAAATCAATGTACAGGACAAAGTAAGAAAATCACAGTGACACTGTTCATGAGCAGAGGTCTTAAAATGGCTATGTTGAAAATTTGGTGAAAAAATTCCTAAAAATGACTGTTTTACGAGCGTGCGTTGCGCAGTTCCTACGCACGCTCGTAAGGTCATGAATTTTCAATATTTTCACTCCAGATTTTCAACATTGCCATTTTACCACACCTTCTTATGAGTAGTACAGCTGCCATTTTTCACATCTCACCGAAATGTGTTTCCGCCCATGTAGCGCACAATGGCACAGTCGGTGTGCGAGATCAATGTATGGGACAAATTAAGAAAATCACAGTGACACTGTTCATGAGCTGAGGTGGTAAAATGGCTATGTTGAAAATTTGGTGAAAAAATTCCAAAAAATGACTGTTTTACGAGCGTGCATTGTACAGTTCCTATGCACGCTCGTAAGTTCGTGAATTTTCAATATTTTCACTCCAGATTTCCAACATTGCCATTTTGCCACACCTTCTTATGAGTAGTATAGCTGTCATTTTTCAAATCTCACCCAAAACGTGTTTCTGCCCATGTAGTGCACAATGGCGCAGTTGGTGTGCGAAATCAATGTATGGGATAAATTAAGAAAATCACAGTGACACTGTTCATGAGCAAAGGTCTTAAAATGGCAATGTTGAAAATTTGGTGAAAAAATTCCAAAAATTGACTGTTTCTACGTGCGGCTGTACAATACCTCATGCACTTCGTAAGTTCACGAATTTTCAATATTTTCACTCCAGATTTTCAATATTGCCATTTTACCACACCTTCTTATGAGTAGTACAGCTGTCATTTTTCACATCTCACCCAAAATGCGTTTCCGCCCATGTAGCGCACAATGGCACAGTCGGTGTGCAAAATCAATGTATGGGACAAATTAAGAAAATCACAGTGACACTGTTCATGAGCAGAAGTTTTAAAATGGCTATGTTGAAAATTTGGTGAAAAAATTCCTAAAAATGACTGTTTCACGAGCGTGCGTTGCACAGTTCCTATGCATGCTCGTAAGTTTGCAAATTTAATATTTTCACTCCAGATTTTCAACATTGCCATTTTTTTACACTTCCTTATGAACAGTACAGCTGCAATTTTCATATGTCACCCAAAATGTGTTTTCGCACACGTAGCGCACAATGGTGCTGTTGGTGTGCGAAAGCAATGTTTAGGACAGATTAAGAAAATCACAGTTACACTGTTCATGAGCAGAGGTCTTAAAATGGCCATGTTGATAATTTGGTGACAAAAGTCCATAAAATGACTGTGTTACGAGTGAGCATTGTGCAGTTTCCATGCACCCTCGTTAGTTCATGACTTTGTAATATTTTCAGTCCAGATTTTCACCAGTGGCATTTTTCCACACTTCCTTATGAACAGTACAGCTGTCATTTTTCACAACATGGCTGAAGTGTGTTTTCACAATTTCAGCGCAGAGATGCGTGGTTGCTGTGGGAAATCATTGTTCGGCACAGAAAAAGAAAATCACAGTGACACTGTTCATGATCGGAGGCACCAAAATGCCTGAGTTGACAATCTGCTGTAAAAAATCCCCAACCTAATTATATTACGGGTGTGTGTTGCACAGTTTCTATGTACGCTTGTGACTTCACCATTTTTTTTTATATTCTTACTACAGATTTGCAACATTGCCATTTTTTACACCTCCCCATGAACAGTACAGCTGTCATTTTTTACATCCTGTTCAGAATGTTTTTGCACCTGTGGTGCTAAATGCCGTAGTCACTGTGCATAAGCAGCTTTCGGCTAACAAACTGATATTCCCCCTGTTCATGAGGTGGAGTCACAAAAAAATGTTGAAAATTTGGAGTGAAAATACCAATGAATGCCTGAGGTATTAGGGTTTCCAACGCCCAACCCTGTAGAGAATGACAGGCATCGGGGTGTGACTTCGGATTCTTGCCTGTGATGCTCATACCATTCCACACCCTGCAGTCAGTGAGAGGCATCGAGGTATGCCTTGGACTCTTTGGCCCCAAACTTCACCCCATTCTCCTATATCACACCCATCTCACAATATTTCCTAATGAAATGGGGTGCGCATAAGGGCCAAAGACCCCAAGGAACACCGTGACACTTGTCAGTGTCTGCAGGTTGGGGTGTGGTGAAATGGCATGGCCATTATGCCTGATGACCCAAACATACACCCCAATGCCTGTCACTCTCTGCAGGGTGGTGGTGGAGTTGGCTTCAGTTCAATACTTCACTGCCATTCCTATTACGCAGCTCTGTAACTTCTACACTACTACTGCCAATTCCAGCAAGCAAACATTCGGCATTGACAAATGCTTGTTTTAACTGAAATCAAGAGGACTGTGAGCTGTGAATTCCAGAAAGCACAATGGCTGATAGCAGGACTGTGGGTGTGTGAGTGTGACTTAGAGATGTACACCATGTTACATGTCTAAGTGAGGTGGAGAGAGGGATGATTGTACAGTGTGGGCTGAGCTGCGGCTGAAGGGTGCACTGATTTTATAAGAAAAATGTGTTGTTTTGTTTTTAAATGGTCATGACTGAGGAATGAGAAAAATGCAGTGGTGTAAATTCAATCTGTAGTGCAAACAAAACTATGAAACTGAAAGAAAAAAATATAGTTAGTGCTGTGCAATGTGTGAATACTGTTTCTTTAAGGTCTTAAACATAAACAACCACCACATCATTTACTATTAAAATTACTGTGATGGGAATACTAACTGAGGGCCTGGGACAGCAGGTTTACTGAGAAATCAAAATGGCTGATAATATGTTTATTAAAATTCTGTGAGCTGGCCTGGTGGCATAGAAGGTGGAGGCATTGGTGCCTTACTTCGAACCACAAACCAGGCTTCAGGAATAGACTCGGGGCCTGGGGCTTGGTAGGGGGAGGAGGGGATTGAGCATCTGTAGGACTGCTCTCCTCTTCTGGGGTGGGTAGCATGGCCACATTGCTCTGCAGCGGCCCCTGGTGGAGCCTGGGAGCACTGCATGAGCAACACAAAAGGGGAAAAACCAGAAAAGCAGAATCCACTTTAGGATCAGCTGGATGATAGCTGCTGGTCCGCTGACATTCCAAAACCCCTGTAGGAGTCATGTCTGCCTCAGCAGTACCAAAAGAAAGTGTGCTGGCTGTTCCCACTGGTGCCTTCCCCCTCAGAGGAGAGGGACCCTCCCGGCAATGGGTTACACCAGGTTACCCCGAGGAGGCTGCGATATGAGGTAAGGAGGCTCAAGAGGGTAGTAGGAGGTATGGGGAGCATGGTGGCATGAAGGAGTGGTGGGCCCCAGAGCACATAGGAGGGGGAACTAAATAATGCAAAAAAATCAAAAATTCTGCACTGGTGCATTGACTTGTGATTAGGTTAAGTACCAGGATGACCATGTGTTGGGCTAAAATAATGCATGGTCACATGATGTGTTTAAGTCAATAGTTTTTTCTAAATTGTTTTACACATTTTATAAGGCGATATAGCTGCACACCTCAGGTGTGTTGTTAAAAAAAGAAGCATATTGAGTGCTGTTAATTGCAGCTGAGAAGTGCAATTATATCACCATAATGGCACATTCATGACTGCCTTACCATGTTCATGAAATGACTTTAAAATGTCGGACTGAAAATTAATAAAGGCAAGAATACGTTATATCAAAAAGATAAAAATTAGGACCTTTCATTGAAATATGCTTCTGCTTTAAATCTAAGAAAACATAGTTCATACTCTGGTAACTGGGGGACAGCTATAAATAATAAAAGACAATGAAAACCATATGTAACACACATTTCTAAAACAACAAAAAAACTTAGTTACCTAATTTCCATTTCACACCAATACAGGGACTTGTAATGGATTGTATTCAAAACTGTTGTGCCTGCTGGCTTGTTAGGGGAGGTGTAGGGTTCTCCAGAAAACACCCAACCTGATACAAACAAATGTGCTGTTATGAACGTTAGGGATTTCCTTAAGTTGTTTGGGTCTGCCTCTTACAATGTAACTGTGGTTTCCCACTTTTTTTTTTTTTGCTTATATTTCTGCCTCCTATTTAAAGCAGCAGTGCAACGAAAAATGTTTTCCCAAAAAAACTAGTTTCAGCTATGATTAAGAAAAATCTTAGCATACCTGTTAAATGTACTTGCTTCAATGTCTTCTGTGCTGCACAACATGAGTCTTTATTTATTTTTTCAAACCTTACCATTTCCAGGTCCACAATGTGATTTCTATGGAAAATGTGGTAACCATTTTTTTTTCTTGAGAAAAAATTAAATTAAAACATTTATAAAATACTCAAATTTTGGTTGAATTAGAAAACTGCACCTCCAAATATAACTTGAAGATGCCCGGAATCTTTTATAGTGAAAAAAAAAAGATAGAGTCAAATTTGTTGCCCAATTTCATTGCACTGCTGCTTTAACCCATTTTTTTTTCTCTGTCTTTTCCCACATCTAGGAGATCGGGCTGGATTCTCAAAACACTCTGAAGGTGCAAAACCATGCACAAGTCCCCAAAATTTCTGCAGTTGTGGAAAAAAATGGGAAATTGCACTGAGTGGTATATACAAAATGTCCGCAGCTGTGGAAAAAATACAATGTAGACTGCGGAAAAAAGTGCAGCTGCAGAAGTTCATGAGGGGGAAAAAAGCCATTGAAAAGTGTGGCACATCCACTTAAAGGCTATTCTCAGAGAGTCTTTTTTTCACAGTTGCAGAAAAAATGTTGCACACATGCTGCACCACAATGAGTGAGGCATAACTCTCCCTGAGCAAAAGATAGTGTACCAGCAAATGGGATACAGTTATAATGGAGGTTCAGCCACCAAGCAACAGCAACCCAGTTGGTGTATAGTAGTGTCAGTTGTTACAACAAAAATAGCACACATTTTCATTGAACAGCAACAGATCACAACCATTAGACCCAGTGCAGCCCATAAAGGAGTCCCACAGGCAGTAGACACAGAGCTGGCAACAGCCTGCAGTGAGTGCTACTGAAGCAGACAACATAAACACTCCAGAGAGAGACACAACCATCAGCTCCACCATCAGTTACAGACAACCACTGTGGTGCATGGTCCTGCTGTTACCAGTGGTGTTGCAGTGGTCCCAGTTGAAGGACTGTCTGCTGGTCTCTCTGTGAGTACTTTCTGCTGCATCTATGGCAAAACAGTCACAGTCTGCTGCTCCAGTTAATATGGATCACCTGTTGTGTCTGAGGAGCCTTTCCCTCAGCTGCAGATCCATGCTTGTGAATTTTCAGCAGTGGTGGAAAACATTTTCTGGATTTTCAGCACTTGTGGAATTTCACAACTTGCCTGTGTTGTGATTTTCCACAACTGTGAAAATGTTCTTTGTGAATATACCGCAGCTAAATTTCTGCATTGCTACAAGCCATTTTTCCTCAACTACAGAATTTTTGGCTCTCTTTGAGAATCCAGTCCATAATGTTTACTATGGAATACTAAGGAGTACGTGATGGCCTGGCATGTGATACCATATGTATCATGAGTGGACAGTGACCTCAGCTCACGAGTGGTGGAGTGTAGCGGAGCCACAACTGAGGTTTCTGAGGTCACTGTCCACAAGTTGTAATACATAGGTATCACACAAGGGTGCCATCATGAATCCATTTTATACAATAGAGCTCCATTTTTAATTTTTTTTTATTTTCTCTTATTATTTGTTTTAGTGGCTCGAGAGGGGGGAAGTGACGTGTACACTGTGTTGATAACTGGCGATGATGTGTACACTGTGCTTGATATCTTCACAGTGTACACGTCACATTCTAGTTGTCTCACTGTGCTTGTGATTTGGCTTTTTATTTGATGCCATATCATTTCACCCCTATTGTATAAAGGAGTTCAAAACATAGTCAGACAGTTCCTCTCCCAACATACTCACAACAAAGGCCTCATGTGGAGTCAGAGTTTCAGTTTTATCTGTAGCAAGCATGAACAGCAGAAATTTCCCTCATATGTAGGTAAAGACAGGAGGAGGAAGATTCTTCATGGTCACCAAAAGAACACTAATGAAAACTATAAACAGTACTTCATTTTTCTAATTTGTTGTATGTGTGTAAAGAGAGTGTGATGATCAGGGAAACATCATTAATTGTTTTGTTTATTATTTAAAGCAGTTTTATTATTAAGACCTAGTTAAAGGTTTTTAGTGAATAAAGGTGGCAGCCATGTTTGTGATGGCAGGTCATTGCTTGGTGTGAGGGGATGAACTATATGATGTGGCTACTAACATGTCTGGTAAAGCCAGGATGACCATGCATTATGCTGTATTAATGCACGGTCACCAATTTAACCCAGCGAAGTTTCTTTGATTTTGAAACCCATTTTATAAGGACATTTACAGCACATATGTCACAAAGGTATACAGGAGATGGTGTCATGAACCATATATATATATATATATAGGAGGCAGTAGATCCTAGATGTCATTGCACAGAGTTATGAACCTGGAGGACCAGCAGATCTGGGTTTGACTCACACAGTCTCACAATCATTCAAAAAGGTAACTTGAAGTAGCAGTGTAATAAAAACATTTATTCCAAAAAGCTAATTTTCTACTATGGTTATGAAACATTTTGGCAGAACTGTCGATTTGGGTTTTCTGGATGTTTCCTGTGCTGTGTATTGTACATTTGCATTTTGTCTAGATTCTCATACTCCTCATGTCCTGATTATTATTTCTATGTAAAAATTAGGCAGTCATCTTTTTTTCTTGAGAAATGATTACTTTAAAACTTTCATAAAATTCTTATATGATAATGAAAACTGAAACTTTTTCCACCAAAATAAACATGGGTCATCTGGCACCAATTAGGAAGAAAAATGTGGGATCAAATTTTAGCCAATTTTTGTTACACTGCTGCTTTAAAAAACAGTAATTTAAGGTCAGAGGGGACACTAGGTTCATTATGCCCCCCCCACTGTATCATAAACAGGGATAGAAAAATATTCTTTATAAACATGTAGGGTAGTCAGGAAGTTGGCAGATTGTGGGGTTGGGGATAAGATGGCCAGATGGGTGGAAAACTGGCTCAGGGACAGAACCCAGAAGGTGGTTGTGGGGGGAAAGTTATCTTGCACCTAAGAGGTCACCAGTGGGGTCCCGCAGGGCTTGGTGCTGGGGAAGGTGTTGTTCAAAGTCTTCATCAGTGACATTGGGGTGGCATTAAGGGCAAAATGTGTTTATTTGTTGATGACACCAAGATCTTTGGGAGAGTGGACACAGGTGAAGGGATACAGGATCTACAGAATGATTTGCAGAAGCTGGGGAGGTGGTTTGGGATCTGGCAGTTTGGCTTCAATGCCAAGAAATGCAAAGTTATGCACATTGGAGCCAAGAATCCCAGGACAAAGTACTACATGGGTGTGATGATCACTAGTGACTTGAAGCGCTCCACACAGTTCAAGAAAGCAGCAGCAAGGGCAAACAAGATGCTGGGATGCATACCTATAGGGAGCAGTAGTAGGAGAGAGGAGTTTATACTGCCCTTGTACATGTCACTGGTAAGGCCACATCTAGAGTATGAAGGTCAGTATTAGTGTCCCACACCTCAAAAAGGATGTTAACCTGCTAGGAAAGGTCTGGAGGAGGGCTACAAAGATGATAGTGGGTCAGTAGGGTAAGGCACATGAGGAGAAGTTGAGGGCACTGAACGTGTACTCCCTGGAAGACAGGAGATAGAGAGAGGGAGGGGACATGATTGGGAGCTTTAAGTACTGGCAAGGGATAAATAAGGTGGATAAAGAGGGTCTCTTTAAGCTCATTGGCAACCATAACATGAGGGGGCACAGTCTTAAGCTGGAGGGGGAGGTTTAGGAGTGAGGTCAGGAAGCACTTCATCATGGAGAGGGTGTTGGACACTTGGAATGCACTACCAAAAGAGATAATCTCATTGGAGACAGTGGGCAGCCTCAAGAAAGGCTGGGATAGGCATGGGAGAAGGTAAGGAGCATGGGTAGGGAGGCTGGGAGGAGTGGGGAAGGGGACAAGGACAGCAGCTCAAACTGTGGAGCCTGCAATATGAACAGACTAGATAGACCAAATGGCCTTCTGCTGGCTTCTTCATATGTTTGTATATATTATAAAATGGGTCACAAAAATCCTGTAATCTCATTGGTCAAATACATCACATGACTATGAGTAAATCCTGCCACAGACACCCGTAAAGATATGGATTCATTTTATTATCACAATAATGCCCTTCAGGGTGTGTGTAGTAGTGGAATTTACCCACTTCTTGAGTGGATAAAGTCACTCGATTGCACCTTGTGACACACCACACAAGGTGTGGGTAAATCCCACAACAACACACACACCCTGTTGTATATTATTGCTTAATTAATTCATAGAGATGCTCTACACTCACTAGTATGCAGAATATTAATTGATTCCCTAGAAAAGTAGAAATTTTCCTTGGCTTATTTTGAAGGTCTGTACTGCCTCCACGTCCACTGTCTCCAGTGTTCCACGGTTTCTCCACACTCTTGGGAGAACAAGGATTTCCCAAAGCTACCCCTGAACTTCCCAACTCTGAGCATCAGGGTGAGCCCCCACATACTGCTGGAGATACCAGATGAAATATCTCTGTATGTCCACGCTGTCCAATATCTGACTGAGTGTGTATGGAGGATTGAAATTATATATCTCATGAGGAATTACAGGGTCAAGGATATGCCTGCAAAACCACTGAATACATGACTATGGCATTTGAAAAGTTTAGTTTTCTTCAAGATGACATTGATTAATGAGGGTTTAGTATACCCTTTCATTTTGTAAATTACACAACTATCAGAGTGAAATTACCTTTCATGCACAAACTAATTCTATTATATCCCTAAGTAGAATTAATTTCAATCAGATTTACTGCCTAAAAATGCAAACAGCTTTGGAAATACAAATGGAACATTGGAGTTGAAAGTACAACATTTTGACACATACACTGTAAAAAAATGCAATCAGTATATGAAGAAGTATTAGATTAGGTCAAGTAATTTAGCCTACATGGGTGGCAGTAGCCTGACCCATATGGCCCATCCTTTGGTACTGGACCAGCAATACATCACAAAGGGTCCAGCAACCAAAAGCCAGAGTCATAGCTAGTGCTGAATTTGTTGTAAAAAAACTAGGTTCCCTGTTGAGTTATTACATGCTCACACTACACTGACAAGCTTTCCTCCTACTTTTGTAAATACTGACAGCTCCAGAGACATCTTGTCTCAAGTCTTGCTTCTGAAAGCAACACATCCTTTTCATCTCCTACTTCTCCTTCCATCATGAATCATGTCTTTTCAGCATATAAATAAAGCCACATCTAATGATCTTAAAAACTAAGGATATTACTTGTATTAAAAGCAAAGCAATATGTACTGTAGTAGTTAATAGATTCTGAAGACATTTCAACCTCTTTATGAACTTTCTCCTCCCTCCATCATGTATGTCAACTTCTTGCCATACTAACTGAGCAAAATTTTGAGTAATAGTAAGAAAAATAATAATAACAATAAAATAAAAAAATAGAAGTTGACTGGTTCTGAAAAGAAAACATCCTCTTCATCACCCTCTTCCTCCCTCTATCATGCATCACTGTGGTGTGTGGGTGACATCCCCTTTTTTTCCTGTGCACTGCACAGTAGAGGGTACAGTATGACAACTGTATAATCCCAGAGAGGTGAAGTGCTATTTGATTAGAACTACTATACAGAAGCCAAACATTACATCTAAAGCAGACTTAGCAAACAGACTTCTTATGAAAACAAAAATTAAATTTTTACAGTGTAACCTCATTTGCTTTTAATGCAAAAATAAACTACACATGACATTAGAACGGAAATAATTTTAAAGTATTACATTACAGTGTGATGTGACTGTCCACAGATTGTAATGACTGCACCTGTTTGTATGTGTAGTAATCATAATGTATTGTATAAGTATAAAGAGTGTGTGTACTGCAATGGGTGGAATTCTAACAAGCAAAAATACATATAAACAAATGCTGAACACTGAATCTTAACTGGTAACCATCACAATAGGAGGTGGTGAGACAACATCACTAGTTCATATGAATCATCTCAGTAGCAGCAGGACTCAATATATCGTTAAGAAGTGGCAGAGATGTTTCTGATACAGCTTGCAGACAGTCACAAAATCTGGCACAGCAACACTACTGGATTTCAAATATACATATGTGCTAGTTCCTTATGGACACATAGAAACAGAGATTGTTGGCAGATAAGGATTGCCAGGCCAATCTAGTCTGGCCCATTTTTCTACCTTAGTTGGCAGCCAATTTCCCTATGCGGTCATCAGCTTTAGCCTCTCCTCCCCACCTCTAGGGTTCCCATATGTCTATCCCATGCATGTTTAAATTCCCCCCACTATAGATGCTCCCACAATCTCATGAGGTAGGTCATTCTATGCACCCACCACCTTTTCTGTGAAAAAGAACTTCCTTTTATTTCTCCCTATCCTGCCCCTTCCAATTTCATGTCATCCCCCCTTGTTCTTGTCCCCCTCATATATTTAAAGGTGTCTCCCCCTTGCACCCTGTTTATGCCCTTAAGATACTTGAACATTTCTATAATATCCCCCATTCCTTCCCTTCTTCCAGTGTATACATATTGGGGTCCTTCGGTCTCTCCCCATATGTCTTCTGGTGAAGGCCCTGCACCATCTTTTTATCCTTTCTCTGAACTGCCTCCACTCTATCTATGTCCTTTCAAAGATGCGGTCTACAGAACTGTACACAGTATTCCAGATGAGGCCTCACCAGTGTTTTGTATAATGGCATTACCACCTCCCTTCTTCTACTATTGATACTCCTTCTTATGCAGCCCAACATGCCACTGGTCTTCCCTACCACCTTTGTACACTGCTTGGTTACCTTTAGGTCATCTGAGATAATAATCCCCTAATACCTTTCCTCCCTGGTGACAGTCATAACTATCCCCTCCCACCTTTTAGCTCTCCCCAAGGTTTCTGTAGCCCAGGTGCATGATCTTACATTTATTTGCATTAAACCTTAGTTATCACTCTTTGGACCATTATTCCAGCTTCTCTTGGTCCTCCCTCATTCTCTTTACCCCATCAGGAGTGTCTACCCTGTTGCAGATCTTGGTGTCATCTGCTAACAGGGAAACCTTCCCTTCCTGCCTCACTGCAATATCAGTAATGAAGATATTAAAATGGACTGGCCCCAGGCTCAATCCCTGAGGCACCCCACTGGTCACTTCCCTTTCCTCAGACTGGATCCCATTTACCACCGCCTGCTGCTTTCTCGCTTCTAACTAACTTCTAACCCAGTTTACCATCTTGTGCCCCATGCCCAGGCTTCCCAATTTGTTCAACAGTCTCCTGTGTGGAACGGCATTGAAGGCCTTGCTGAAATCAAGGTAGGCGACATCAATTGCTCCCCACTGGGCCACCTCCCTCATCACCCAGTCAAAGAAGTCTATCAGATTTGTTTGACATGATCTTCCTGCAGTGAATCCATGCTGCCTCTGATCCTGCACACTGGTGGATTCCAAGTGTTTTACAATCTTCTCCTTGAGCAATGCCTCCATTATTTTTCCTACTTTCGAGGTGGGACTGACTGGTCTATAGTTCGCTGCCACCTCCCTTCTACCACTTTTGTGAAGGGGGACTATGTTTGCACTCCTCCAATCCTCAGGAACCACCCCTGTGTTAAATGACTCACTGAAAATGGCTGGTGTTGGTGTTGCTAACTCCATTCTTAGTTCCTCCAATATCCTGGGATGTATCTCATTGGGTCCCATTGCTTTGTCTACCTTTAGTTTAGTGAGTTCCTCTAGGACTCTGTCTGCTGTAAATGGACTGGTGTGACCTCCCCTCAGCCTTGTTTTTAATGCTTAGCATTGTCCCTTGTCCCACCCCTTCCACAGTAAATACTGAACAGAAGCATTTGTTCAGTGCAAATGCCTTTTCCAGGTCCCCGTCCACACACTGTCTCTCATCCCCTCTGAGCCTTACAATCCCCCCCCAGGCTTCCTTCTGTCACTGATGCACCTATAGAGTGTCTTATCTCTCCCTTAAGAGTCTGGTTCTCAGACATTGGAAGGATTCAGTGGTGATTAGTTACGCAGAATGGTTAGAGGAACTACTTGCCAATCTGCGGACGGAGAGGATGATTGCCATTCTTCAGAATAAGCTCCCTAGGTTTAATAAAGTATGGGGTCCCCTACATGCCTGTTACACTGTATAGAGATGTTGTTCTCTTCCTTTCTTTTCTGGTTTTGTTCATGGTGTTGGGTAGGTACCTCAGAGCATTGTGCAGGGGTGGGGGTGGGTTGGGGTGTGTGGGGGAGGGGGCGGAGGATGTATCACATGTATCATAAGATTTACGTGGTTTATGGGTTCATGTACTACTGTTTACCTGGAGATCTTGTGTGTAATTGATACATTCTCTGTATTTAAATGGTTAATAAAATTTTAATGGAAAAAAAAAAGAATGTCTTATCTCCTCTTTGCACTATCTTTGCTAACCTTTCCTCTATTTGCACTTTTGTGTCTCTAACAGCTTTCCCTGCGTCCTTCAGACAATTCAGGTACATCGCTCTATCCTCATCACTCTGAGTTCCTTTATACATTCTGAATGCCATCCTCTTGGTCCTAACCTTCTCTGCTACATCCCTTGAAAACCATTGTGGTTTCCCTCTTTTTTTCCCTTTGTTTCTGAGCCTAATGCTCTGGCTGGTTACCTCCACTATTGCCCCTTTGATATTAGCCCACTGCTCCTCAACCCCACTTCTTTCCCCTCCCTTTTCCAGGGCTTCCTTGATAGAGATTTGCATTCTTGTAAAGTCCACCCTCCTGAAGTCCAAAACGCTTGCTTTTGTGTGGCTGGACTATGATCCTGTGTCTATACTGAACCATACTGTGTGGTGGTTGCTGGCCTCGCGGTGCCCTTCCACCTGGACCTCCATGATTCTGTCTTCATTGGTGAGGACTAAATCCAGGATTGCCATGTCCCTGATGAGTACTTTCACTAACTGCCTGAGGCCTGCTCCCTGCAGGGAGTCCAGCAAGTTTCTACTCCTGGCTTTGGTTGCCGCTGGGAAGGACCAGCCGCATCAGGCATGTTGAAGTCACCCATTACTAGCACCTCCCCTTTTGCTGCCATTTCATACATTTCATCTATTATCACCCTATCCAACTCTTCCCCCTGCTCCAGGGTCTGTAGATCACCCCTTTTCAAATTGCTGTGCCATTGCTTAGCTCAAGGGTGACCCACAGTACCTCGGCCTCCCCCTGTCTACCCAGTACTGCCATTGTTTTTATATCTTCCTTGACATACAGGGCCACCCCTCCCCCCTTTTTCCCTCCCTATCCCTTTTGAACAGTGCCTAACCTGGTACACTTACCTCCCAGTTATGTTTTTCAGTGTACCATGTCTCCATTATTGCCATTATGTCCAGGTCAGTCACAGCCATCAAGATCGCTAGATCTGGGATTTTATTCCCCAGACTGTGGGAGTTTGTATACATGGCCTTCCATGTGTTGCTGTCTGACCTCCCTTTCTTTTCTTGACCTTTCCCTGGTTTCTTCCCTCCTACCACAGTTTCCTCCTTTTGCTGCCCTTCTTTGTCTGTCATTTCCTTCCTAATTTGATTAGGGGTGTCTACTACCATCTTACTTATCTGATTTCTCTTTCTACCTGCTCTAACCTGTGGCGGTGGTCTGGATAAGACTCCTGCTGCCATAGATCCTTCCCCAGCTAGTTTAAATGCCTGGTAAAGAAGAATCCAAACTTTTCACTGAGAACTGCTGTCCCTTTTGTGGATGGATACAGGCCATGCCCATTGTACAGATCTGTCGTTGAGGCTAAACCCTTTTGCTTCAGCCCTTTAACCACATGTTGAAACTACTGGTGGGCTCTAACTTCTCCCTGTGGTGGAGTAGCAGTACCTACAAGAAGGTTATGGAGGTCATTGCCTCTCCAAGGCACCTTCCTAACACCCTGAGTCTTCTTTTACCTGGTCTATATCCACCTTGACCCTGGCTAGGTCATTTGTCCCCAGGTGGACAATGACATCCAGCCTCCCTCTCCTTGCAACTGCCTTAGCAATCCTCTGGATATTCTCCCTCTCCCTCTGAGCTGTGCCTCCTGGAAGTCACTTACCTCCCTCGCTTCCTCACCACCTGTGCCCAAGTCAATCCCACTGACAGTTCAGTCCCCCACCAGGAGCAGCTTCCTCCTTCTCTGGGGACCACAAACCCCCATCCCTGGTCTTCCACCTGAAGGACCCTCACATTCTCCTCAGTCACAATCTTTGGTTCCCCTGTGGGGTTGACTCTCTCCTTGAATACAGCATATGAGTTTCTGAGTTGGACCACATGAGGGATGTGCTTTTGTCATACCTCCCTCAGTTTCCCCAAGCCCACTGTTACCCATCCAACTCCCTGCCTAGGCAATATTTGTGGCATTGGCTGGGGACATGGTGGTCTCTGGACTATATCACTCAAACAAAATAAAAATATCTTGCTGTATCAACATGTAACAGGAAAATATTTTTTTTGTTGTTGTTTTTTTTTGTTGGTATTACTTTCTGTGTCTGAATAAATCCCTCCCCCTCATACTTATTCTATCTTCTCTCTCCCATCCCCTCCTTCTATTCCCTGTGCTCAAGAGACCCACTTATAAGCTCCCTTCCCCAACCACACTCCTCAGCAGGGAAATCTGCTTTCTCATACCACCCTCCCCCCCATTTGGAACCAGATTCCCTCCTCCATCTATCTCTCCCCCTCCCTTCCCTCCATTAGATACAGTACCAGGAAAAACTCCTCCCCCAGCTCCTGCCACCCCTCTTTCTGAACCCTTCCTCACCCCTGTCTGGCTGTTAACCACCTTTTACCTCTCCCTTAACATCATAGTTCTGGCAATGTCATTGACATTTATGAACCTGTTTTGACTCCTACTTTCAGCACCAGCTCAGCATCCCTTCACTCTGGCACTATGCACTTTGAGTTTATCCAGTCTGCACATATGATTTGTAGCTATTTCCTTTGTCCTCCATGTGCAATTTTTTGCCATTTTGTCTGTACTGCACTCGACTTATGCTCTTTATGTCATCCTCCTTTTAACCATATCACCTGACTGGCTATGTTTCTTTTGTAATTGTGCTTCTCCCCTTCCCCTTCCCCAGGTCACACCTAGAAACAAATATCAGCTCACTGCATTTCTCCTGGTTACCAATTTTGAATAAATAAATACATAGGAAAATAAATAAACAATTAATGTCTCATTTGAAGATAATGTTGAGACAAGCAGTCATTGCTCAGGTGTGATTAGGTATTCAGGCCTGTTTAAATGCTTTCAATTCAGGGATTTAAATTTGAATAGTATGGACTTCAGCCTGCTCCAATTTTGCTTGCACCTAGCCACTCAGTGACTGGCAATTATAGTAACTGGTTTGTTTGTCAAGAGCCAAGCTCTTAATTAACATGACCAACTGCCAGAGCTAAAATGGTCAAAACTAGTTTTTATGTTGCTTGTACGCATGTGCAAGAAACATAGTGCCATCATCCAAGTTTTCGGAGGTGTGTCAGCCCATCTTCCAATACAGCCAGTGTGTTTGCAGGCACGGCCCCAGTTCCCCAATCACTGCTACAGCTGTCTATGACAAGCTGAAAATGCAGTGGCATACAGTTGAAAGGGAGAGCTCTGCTTGAGTGAGCAGAGCTCTCCTCCCCCACACACACACGCATGCATGCATGCACACTGCAAGCTCATGTGCCTTCCCCTCAATGTAGGGCTGACAGGGGTGCCCAATCCCCCGTGGGCTCCACGCCCCCCCAAAGCATCCAGGTGCCACGCTGGGAACCCACCCCAGTGTGGCAAAGTCATGTTATGGCCAAAGGGGTGCCCAATCCCCCATCGGCTCCACTGTCTCTCCCCCAATGCTGTTGCCGACAGGGGTGCCCAATCCCCCATCAGCTCCACTGTCTCCTCCCCCAGTACAGGGTGCCATGCTGGGAACCCACCCCAGCATGGCAACAGATGCCATGGCTGATGGGGGTGCCCAATCCCCATCAGCTCCACCCCCCAGCCATCCTTCTGCCAGGCTGGGAGCCACCCCAAGCATGGCAAACATCCCGCATCGTCATTTAAAAAAACAAACCTGTAAAGAAAAATGGTCCCACGCAGTCTCCTTGCCCCACAACCCACACCCACCCTGCGCACCCTGCCTCCCCACACCCTCCTCACCCCATACTTACCTCCGGAGTCTGACACGATGATCTTCGGTGGACCGGGAACACGTCTGCACTCTTCAAAGCCGACCGCGAACTGAGGAAATGCCGGTAAGCTGTATAATGGTATAGATAGGGTTTTTTCAACTTTGTTGCGTATCTCAGGCATTTTTTGGAATTTTTGCACCAAATTTTCAACATGGGGTTTTTGGGACTCCTCCTCATGAATTCTTGCACTGTCATGGCATTACTCAGGCCGAAGGGTGATTTCGCAGCCACTGCGTAAAATCACCTTTCCCAAATGTTTAATGAAATGACACTGCCAGTGTTCATAAGGTGGGCTCTCAAAAATCCTGTTTTGAAAATTTGGCGTAAAAATTCCTAAAACTGACTGTTTTAGGAGCATACATTGCGCAGTTCCTAGGCACGCTCCTAAGTTCGCGAATTTTCAATATTTTCACTCCAGATTTTCAACATTGCCATTTTACCACACCTTCTTATGAGCAATACAGCTGTCATTTTTCACATCTCACCCAAAATGTGTTTCCACCCATGTAGCGCACAATGGCGCAGTTGGTGTGCGAAATCAATGTACGGGACACATTAAGAAAATCACAGTGATGCCATTCATGAGCAGTGGTCTTAAAATGGCTATGTTGAAAATTTGGTGAAAAGATTCCTAAAAATGACTGTTTTACGAGTGTGCATTGCGCAGTTCCTACGCACACTCGTAAGTTCGTGAATTTTCAATATTTGCACTCCAATGACTTTCAAATTCCTAAACAGCACATAGAAGCAAGCAACATTTGACATTGACAAATGCTTGTTAGGATTGTTAAAAAAAATGTTAACCTTCCAGGACTGAACCCTCAGAGTGTTGTGATGAGGTGGGCCCTGCAAGGTATTTCATCTGTCAAAGATAGTTTATTAGCTTTTCTGGGCCAGTCATACAATTGGATATCTACTGTACTATCTGAACTAGAAGGCTGGACTTTTGGATCTCAAAGCCTGTGTGCAAACCAAGTCTGCCTGTTTTCAAGAAAGCCCAACAAGAAAGGAAGTGGGTTTTAAGTGAGTGTAGTGAGCTTTTTCTGTGTGTAATTCTTTCTGCTTAAAATTATTGGCTGTCAAAATTCCTAGTGTTGTTATATTTTCTTTCATTTGCTGTATACACGGAAAATTTTGTGTAAATGTTAAATATGTTATAGTTGATACAAATATGTGACTGCTGTTTTTTAATAAGCACTATTAATCCTTTTTATGTTTGCTTGCACGCATGTGCAAGAAACATAGTGCCATCATCAGAGATTTCGGAGGTATGTCACCTCCTCCTCCTCCAATTCAGTGTGTTGGCAGGCACAGCCTCTGTAAGCCAATGCATGCTGGAGCTGTCTATGACACGCTCCAAAATGCAGTGGCATACAGTTCAAAGGGGGAACTACGGCTTGAGTGAGCAGCGATAAGATATCACCTGCTCGCGCTCGCAGCTCCCCCACCCCACCACACATGCCACACACAGGCGCACGCCCACCCCTGCACGCACACACTGTATAGCCAACGGGGTGCCTAACCCGCCGGCTGTGCTGTGCTCCCCTGCCCCCCCAAAGCCTTCCAAATGCCACGTTAGGTGCCCATCCCAGCATGGCAACTAATGATATAGCCAATGGTGGTGCCCAACTCGTCAGCTCCACAGTCCTCATGCCCCCCCCCAGTGGGAAGTGCCACGCTGGGATCCCACCCAGTGTGGCAATCGATCTTAGGCCAATGGAGGTGCCCAATCCCCGTCAGCTGAACACCCCCGACCATCCTTGTGCCACACTGGGGCCCACCCCAGCATGGCAAATGTTCCGCGTCGTCCTTTTTATTTTTTTTAGCCTGTAAAGAAAAAACGGTCCCATGTAGTCTTGCTGGCCCCCCTCCTACAACCTGCACCCACCCACTGCACACCCTGCCTCCCACACCCCCCTCACCCCATACTTACCTCCGGACCTCGGTGTGATGATCTTTGGTGGACTGGGAACACGTCTGCACTCTTCAAGGCCGACTGCGAACTGAGGAAATGCCGGTAAACTGTATAATGGGCTAGATAGGGGGGTTTCAACTTTGTTGCATATCTCAGGCATTTTTTGGAATTTTTTCACCAAATTTTCAACATGGGGTTTTTGGAATCCCTTCTCTTGAATGATATCACTGTCATGGTGTTATTCAGGCCCAAAGGGTGATTTCACAGTCACTGTGCAGTCACTGCACGAAATCACCCTTTGTGGTGTGCGAAAGCAATGTTTAGGACAGATCAAGAAAATCACAGTTATACTGTTCATGAGCAGAGGTCTTAAAATGGCTATGTTGAAAATTTGGTGACAAAAGTCCATAAAATGACTGTGTTACAAGTGAGCATCGCGCAGTTTCCACGCACCCTCGTTAGTTCATGACTTTGTAATATTTTCAGTCCAGATTTTCACCAGTGGCATTTTTCCACACTTCCTTATGAACAGTGCAGCTGTTATTTTTCACAACATGACTGAAGTGTGTTTTCACACTTTCAGCACAGAGATGCGTGGTCGCTGTGGGAAATCATTGTTCGGCACAGATAAAGAAAATCACAGTGACACTGTTCATGATCGGAGGCACCAAAATGCCTGAGTTGACAATCTGCTGTAAAGAATTCCCAACCTAATTATATTACGGGTGTGCGTTGCACAGTTTCTATGTACGCTAGTGACTTCACCATTTTTTTTAATATTTTTATTACAGATTTGCAACATTGCCATTTTTTACACCTCCCCATGAACAGTACAGCTGTCATTTTTTACATCCTGTTCAGAATGTTTTTGCACCTATGGTGCTGAATGCCGTAGTCACTGTGCATAAGCAGCTTTCAGCTAACAAACTGATATTCCCCCTGTTCAGGAGGTGGGGTCACAAAAAAAACATGTTGAAAATCTGGAGTGAAAATACCAATGAATGCCTGCAGTATTAGGGTTTCCAACCATAATGCCCAATCCTGTAGAGAATGACAGGCATCAGGGGTGTGACTTGGGATTCTTGCCTGTGATGCTCATACCATTCCACACCCTGCAGTCAGTGAGAGGCATCGAGGTATGCCTTAGACTCTTCGGCCCCAAACTTCACCCCATTCTCCTATATCGCACCCATCTCACCATATTTCCTAATGAAATGGGGTGCGATAAGGCCAAAGACCCTAAGTGAACACCGTGATACCTGTCAGTGTCTGGATGGTGGGGTGGTGAAATGGCATGGTCATATGCCTGACGCACCCAAACGCACACCCCAATGCCTGTCACCTCTGCAGGGTGGTGGTGGGGTTGGCTTCAGTTCAATACTTCACTGTCATTCCTATTACGCAGCTCTGTAACTTCTACACTACCACTGCCAATGCCAGCAAGCAAACATTCGGCATTGACAAATGCTTGTTTTTGTTGGGAGAGTCCATGATCCACTTTTGGAGAGGACTCTACCAAACTTAAAAGGTAATACTGCATTAAATACAGAGCAGGGTAGAGGTTAGCTGGAGTGGCTAAATAGATCTGTATGTCCAAAGGCCTTGTACGGTGTAAGCAAGTGCCTGGCCTTGTACTGTGTGAGCAGGGCCTGGGCTGAGACTGAAAAGGAAAAGCCTCAAGAGTTGCAAACAATTTGCTGGCAGCATGATACAACAAGTGAACCAGACTGCACTTGTGACAACACCCATGGCTCATTGGAGTGTGTGTGTGTGTGTGTGTGTGTGTGTGTGTGTGTGAAGGCTGCATACACATATGGGGGAGCAGCAATGACAGCTTAAAAAAACCCGGCAAAAATGTGAATACACATTCACAAAACACCAGACTTTAATACATTCAATAAATGCAAATTCAGTATTAGCCCATCTAAAATTGTTCTACCCTTACATCATTGATCCAGTATTCCTGTTTTTGGATTTATGCTAACAGTTTGTATGACTTTGCATTTCTTGGCATTAAATATGCTCAACATTTTTCTAGACTATCTACACACCCTTTTATACTTCCGCACCCTCTGCACTCTTCATTCTTCCTCAGAGTTTGTTGCTGTCCACAAAGGGCATGCTTTGCCCTCTACCCCTTCACTTAAAGTGAAACAATGGGAAAGGCACAGCTTTACCCAGGCACTACAAAAATTCCTGATTAGTGCTTTCAGACAGTAACATTTTTTTTTTCAATTCTTCTAATTGATTTTTTAGTGATTTAAACAATGGCCTTCGACTTTCACTTTCTATTGCTGGCACCCATCATTTCATAAGTAGCAGAGAGCTTCCTGAGCTCACTTTATGCTAATATGTCCTGCCAACCAATAGCTGAGGTCAAACAGGCATATTAGCATACAGTGAGCTCAGAAAGCTCACTGATACTCATGAAATGGTTACTGCCAGCAACAGGAAGTGGAAGTTGTGGGTAGCTCTTCTAAATCATTAAATAAAGTTGTTACTGTCTGAAAGCACTAATTGAGAGTTTCTGTAGTGTCTGAAGAAAGCTTTGTCTTTTCCATTGTTTTCCTTTAAGTCACTGCTGTTTAAGTTGGAAACTGTGGGATCTTGTCCAGACCCCTACAGGACCCTACTGGTAACATCCTTCACCCTTGAGAATTTATCATGTAACACCACTCAATGGGACACATAAAAGGAGCCACTGTCAAAGTGACAAATCAATGTATCACATTGGCATCCAAAGGCAAGAAAAGGAGGAAGCCACTATGGTTCTCGAAAGAGGTAGCAGACAAAGTAAGGGCTAAAAGGGTGGGCTTCAGGAAATATAAGGAGCCCCAAAGGGAGGAGGACAGGGAGGTGTACCTAGGGTTTCTAAGGGAAGTGGGTAAGGCTGTTAGGAGGGCTAAGGTATAAACTGAGGAAGGAAGGAATAGCACAGACCATAAAGAAGAGGGACAAGACATTCTATAGGTACATCAGTGAATGAAATAAAAATAGGGGGTTATTGTAAGACTCAAAGGGGATGAAGGGGACTGTAGGGAGGGAGGGAGGCCTGAAAAAGGCAGACATATTGAACAAATACTTCTGTTCAGTATTTAGTGAAAAGGGGGAGGGTCAGGGACCACAGCTGGGCAACAGATGTGAGGGGGGAAGGTGGACACTATTTCATTCACAGTGGAAGAGTCCTAGAGAAGCTCACAAAACTGAAGGTGGACAAAGCAATGGGGCCAGATGGCATACACTCAAGGATATTAAGGAAACTGTGAAAAGAGCTAACCGCACCTCTGAAAGCCTTGTTCACAGAGTCACTTAATGCATGAGTGGTTCCAGAGGACTGGAAGAGGGCACATGTGGTCCCTCTACACAAATCTGGCAGTAGGGAGGAGGCAGGGAGCTATAGGCCTGTCAGCCTCACCTCAGTAGTGGGGAAGATCATGGAGACATTGCTTAAAGAAAGAATAGTGGGTCATCTAGAATCCAACAGGGCCCAGGATCTGAGGCAACATGGATTCACAGCAGGGAGATTGTGTCAGACACATCTGATAGATTTCTTTGACTGGGTGATGAAAGAAGTAAATTAGGGGGAGGGGCAGTGGATATAGCCTACCTCAGTTTCAGTAAGGCCTTCAACACTGTTCCACATAAGAGACTGGTTAATAAGAATGGTAGTGTGGGCATGGGGCACAAGGTGGTAAACTGGGTTAAGAACTAGCTAACAGACAAGTGGCAGAGAGTGGTGATTAATGGGATTCAGTCTGGGGAGAGGGGGGTGACCAGCAGGGTACCTCAGAGATCATTCCGGGGGTCAGTTCTGTTCAATATCTTCATTAGTGATATTGCAGAAGGACTAGAGGGAAAGGTCTGCCTGTTTGCAGATGACACCAAGATCTGCAAAAGGGTGGATACTTCTGACAGGGTGGAGAAAATGAGGAGGGACCTGGAGAAGCTGGAACAGTGGTCTGAGGTGTGGCAGCTGAGGTTTAATGCTGAGAAGTGCAGAATTATGCACCTTGGACAAAGGAACCCTGGGGTGAGCTACAGGATATGGGGGAGGGTTGCTGAATATTACCAAGGAAGAAAGGTACCTAGGGGATATTATTTCTGATGACCTGAAAGTGTCAAAGCAGTCTGCTACAGATGCAGAGAGGGCCAGCGGCATGCTGGGGTGCATAGGCAGGGGTATCATTAACAGAAGGTGGGAGGCACTACCTGTCAGGGTGGGGGGATGGGAAGCCACTAGGTAGGCCTCATCTGGAGTATTGTGTGCAGTTCTGGAGGCCACACCTTCAAAAGGACATTGACAGGGTGGAGATGGTCCAGAGAAGCGTGACCAGAATGATACAGGGCTTGCACCACAAAACTTATGAGGACAGATTGAAGGACCTCAGTATGTACTCACTGGGGGGACATGATAGAAACATTCAAGTACCTAAATGACATAAACAAGGTGCAGAGACACCTTCCAATACAGGAGGAGTACAAGAACAAGGGGTCATGATATGAAATTGGAAGGTGGTAGGTTGAGAGGCAATGTGAGGAAGTTCTTCTTCACAGAGAGTGTGGTGGACACATGGAATGGTCTGCCACAGGAGGTGGTGGGATCAAGCATGATGGAGGGATTTAAATATGCCTGGGACAGGCATAGAGGAATCTTGGAGGTAGGGCAGAGGGAGGGGAAGCCACTGACCTGATAGGGTGAAGTATTGGGCTAACAGGCAGACTAGATGGGCCTTGCGGTCCGTATCTGCCAAAAATGACTGTTGCTATGTTTCTACAAGTCAGTTTCTTATCCACCTGGTTAGCTTTACCCCAACAACAGGAAATCTGTCACCTTCTTTACCAACTTGTGAAGACAAGAATTAAAAGTCTTTCTGAAATCCAGGAAAGGATACTCACCACCTGGCCACTGTTAGATGACTATGTTACTAAACTGAAAAAATGAAAATGGTTAATTTGACTCAACCATCCTCTCACAAACCCATGGTGCCTCTTGTCCTTTAGCACATGTGCTCCCAAGAATTCCACCATATGTTTTTTTTTAAATAGTTTCTATTTTTAACTTACTATGTTGTTCGTGGCCAGGATGGTGCCTCCACCATCTAATTTGCATGTGTGGCCACTGTCCGTGATGACACCGAAGTTGGCTCAACCCAGTGTTCCTCCTGCCTTATCCCCCAGGGCGGGCCTTCCAGAGCTCCCCCATACCGCTTTGGACTACCATGTCTGGTGCTGGGCAGGTGGCCCCAGGCCAGCTAAGCAGTGACTGTGGCATGAGGTGGGCAGCATTAAGCTTGTCCAGCTGAGCTTTTTTCCAGAACATGTGGGGAGGTGTGGTATACAATGCCACTGTGACATGAACACACCAGGCACCTGGCACGCCTCCCAGATGCTAGCTCTAACTAGGTCACTGGTGACAGGACATCCTGTGGTCACACAGGAAACCTGCACCAGGGACACAATAACCCCCCCCTCCTCTGTTTGTCATAACTTCCCTACTAAGGAAGATAGACTCACTGATCTGTAGTTTCCAGTATCCTCTCTGTCCCACAACGTATCAAGAGGTATCATATCTGCTACCCTCCATTCTTTGGGAACCTCTCTGATTTCCATGGAATTGTTAAACAGGTCTTCCAGGGATGCTGCCAGATCCTGGCTAATCTCTTTCTGCACCCTTTTTTGAATCTTACTGTGACAGGAGATTTGTTTGTTTTGAGATTTAACAGCTCTTTGATTACTCTTTCCACAGAAACTGCCCTACCTCTAACATTTTTTTTAATAGACCTCTGAAGTTTACTTTGTGTTGCAGAATGTGACTGCAACCTTTACCATGACTACAGAACTGAGAAAATAACTGAGAATATCCACCATGTTTCCTATCAATGCTCTATTTCATCCATCTTTTCCTGAGGCATATACAGAATGCTTTATTATTCTCCTTAACCCCTTCTGCAATTCTCAGTTCTGTTGTCTTTACCTTCCTTACCAACCTTTTAAAATTATGACTTTCGTACTCCACACTATTCGCCTTAACCCGGTCCCCTTGCATCCCCTTCTCCTAAAACAGATTTCTTTTCCCTAATTGCTGTACTTACTTGTTCAATGAATCAAATGGGTTTCCTATATCTCTAGCCCTTCCTAGGAGATCTGACACACTCCCTTGTGGCTCCTAACACTATGTGGTCAATTAATGCCTATTTGTTCTCCACTCCCAACGAGTGTTTAATCCTTTTCAACCTCTCATCCAGAACTGCCACCTTTCTGGCAAAGTCTGTTGTCCTGAAGTTAGGGACCACGGTACAGGAGTTTAATCTCTGATCCTCCAGAGCAATATCAAACCGTAGAGTATTATGGTTACTTTGCCCTAAGGGTGTCTGAACTTTCAGATCACTTACAGGCATAATGTCCTGACTGGACACTAAAAGGTTCATGGTTACATTCCCCTAAGTGATCACTTTCACCCAGTGGCAAAGGAAACAGTCCTGTGTTGCATCCAAGAACCTATGGCTATATTGACTTTTGGCCTATGCAGTATTTCCAGTCAATATACTGGAGGTTAAAATCCCCATGAAAACTTTCTTGCCCTTTTTGGCTGCCATCCTAATTTCTCCATTCAGTTGTTGATCTACCCCCTTAGACTGTTTGGGGGTCTTTAGACTATGCCAATACTAGACTTCCTACCTCTTTAACTCTGCAACCATAAGGAGTGTATCGTTCTTTCCACATTTAAGATCCTGTCCTCTATGACTGATAGATTTTTGGACATATGCTGCCACCCTCTCCCACCTTTTATTCTCCTTATCCCTCCTGAACAGGACATAGCCAAGGACTGTGAAGTACCAGTGATTGTACTGCACTGCCATATCTTCATGATATCTGTATGATCCTTCTCTTCTGCCTCTGTTATTGCTAATACAGCCTACATCTTATTCTCAAGCTTCTGGCATTTTCACAGAGAACCTTCCCTTTCCCCTATTTTTTTCCATTATTTCTTCAATAATGTTCCCTGTGAACCCCAGAGCTTACTGATCCTCCCCCTTTCTCTTTGTTCTCTTTTTTACCCAGGCTTAATTTTCCATAATCTGTAAGTGCTTGGGTCAATTCAGATTGGCTGTCCTTCAGAGTGGTAGTGCAGTGGTGTAACTTGGCACTGCCCTCCCCTGTTGTTGCTAATGCTGTAACCATTCTTGGATTTTTTGGTAGCCACCATCTGAGCTAGCACTTTCTGGGTTGTGTTTATAGCCTGATTTTGCCTGTAGTCTTGACTAATTGCAAACTCCTAGGCCTGTGCTTATAATCATGCCTACCTGCAAACTCCAGGGCCTAATTATTTTCTCCCACACATGCTACCAGCACCAACCTGATTTGTAGAAATGCACTTGGGATTCTTGGCTCCATACCATCCTCCAAAGCCGGGCAGTTTTTTTACAGATACATAAAGAATTATTTTGGGATGCTGGTGGAAAGAGGATTGTGGGGGTCAGAGAGGGTTTGGGAGGAGATAATTCTCTTAATAATATAAGAAGAAGAATCAGCATTTATATAGTGCTTTTCATACACAGTATCCCAAAGCACTTTACAAGCAATGCTAGACTGGTAGTGAAGTGATTGAATGTGTGTTGGTGGCCATATCGCACATCATCACCCACACACAGCCTGGATCATTTGCACGAACCAGTTTATGGGAAGTGGAATGTTGTCCAGGACACCGGGAATGTTCCCTGCCCTTTAGGAAGAGTACCCTGGGTTCTTTTACTTCCACCTGGACACCCACCAGGACAACACCAGGACGGGCAGAAGGGACCTCGGTTTAACGTCTCATCTGAAGGACGGCACACCCCAGCAGTACAGCACCACCCAATACTACACTCGGATGCCAGCGATTTTTAGGTGCAAGTCCATCCTGGGGTGGGACGAGAACCCTCAACCTTCTGATCCAGAGACAGATGTGTTACCAACTGAGCCACGCTGACAATAGAGGTCAGAACAGGTGATGGGAAGCAAGCGGAGTTTTATGTGAGGGTAGAGATAATGGTTACTACAATAATATGGAACAGGTGATTATATTGCCAGGTGGCAGTGAACTTTACCAGGAGGGGAGGTTGGGTTATGGCACAGTGACTGGGGTTTTAAAATTGTTTTTAAAGGGTTTCAAAATGTTTTGTAAAGTTGGTGCAGCTGTCAAGAACTTCATAGAGTCTTTGAGAAGTATGAGGTTTCTGAGTTCCCACCAGTGTCTCTAGTATAGTAAAATATGGCAACATCATGGGCACTGGTGGAAGAAAGAAGGAAGGCTTCTCCTTGAAACTAGAACAATTCAATGGAAGACAAGATCTTTCAAGAATATGGACTGCACCTGAATCAAAAATAAGCTAGAATACCTAGAACCAAATCTATGGAATAATGCAGAAGGTTTTAAACTGATAGCAGGAAGGGTGGGGCACAGAAGGCATGTGAAGCCACAAGAAAAATAAGAACAAATGGAAGAGATACTGCTGATCAAGCTACCTATAGCGACATCTGAAAAAGAGCCAAACAGGGTAAATAACATAACAGTAAAGTCTGAGTTCAGGAAAATGAACCAGACAGAAGCTGAAGGGGTATATAGACAAATGCACATAGAGTAAGGAGCAAATAGGGTGTACTGGGAACACTGTTCACCATGGATGAACTGGACATAGAATAACATGGTGGGAAGAGAAAGGACAGATCAGGTAAAAAGAGTGCTGGGCTGGCACTATACATCAAAAGCCAAATGGAGGTTATTGAAATACAGGACCTCCAAACATGGGAGATTGAAACACTCTAACAGTAGCTGATGGAAGAGGAGAAACATTTACAATTGGTCTATGCTACAGAGTACCTGACCAGAAAAATATATTGGACCATAAATTTCATGTTGTGGATCAAGAAAGCAAAAACTAAGAGAAGTACAGTGGAATCCCAATTATAAAGACTGCTTGGGGACACTCATAAAGTTTGGATAATCGGGAGAACAGATAAACTGAATTACCAGTTTTAGTTTGGTCATCCTTTCATATATGAACCACTGGAGATTGTATACCAAAATTGTTGAGAAACCTTATTTAGTTTCAACCTTCATTTCAATGAAAATATACTAGCAGTTTAAAATAAAAAAAAAATCCTTAATTTAGTTTCAACCTTTATTTCAATGATCATACACCAGCAGTTAAAAACAAATCCTTGGTTTGAGTTCTTCAGCAAGTACAGCGCTGTCTAGTTAGTTTTTTAAGAAAAATCTGTTCCAGTTTTTTATTTCATTCCATCAGATTGCTTTTTACTCACCTGTATCTTCAGGGTTCTGATGAGCAGCAGATCAACTTCAGTACAGTTCAGTTGTGATTCCATGTAAGTACCACAGGCATTTAAAAAAAAAAAAGGAAACTGCTTTAGAGTGAGTTGGTACCCGTGGCAGAGGGAGTGTATCGCCCTCTGAATCTGAGTCAGTGGTTGTGGTTGTCTAGGCACTGCATAGCAGGTCTGTGGTGGAATCCTCACTCAGCATTTCATGCCCCTCTTCCATACTATCACATCATACCCATTCCTCAACATCTGTGGCTGTCAGCACCTCTCCAGGTAACAGCACTGCTAGCACGTGGAACTCAGAGTCTGCAGTCTGCACTGTCAGGTGTGTTTTCCTCCCCATTGTTACCATTTTCCTCCTGTGACCCTGCCCCCTCAGCCTCATCTCCCAACCAGATGCCAGATATTTTCCAGGATTTCTGTATGGTCTCTGGTTTAACATGCTGCCAGGCATCTGCAGCCATGTAAATGGCTTCTTTTTGCATGATTGTCTATAGTATTTCATTTAGAGGGTAGACACATTTTCTTCTACAAGCACTGACTGAAGCAGTCTCTTTCGGTAATTCCACTTCAGAATTACCAGGATTCCCTTATCTCACACAGTTGCAGCTGGGAGGTTGTATTTAAGTGTAAGAAAACACATGTTATGGTCCCATTTCGAGTTTTCACTGGGGGAATCTCTGGGTGTACAGAAGAATTGTCAAGCAGTAGTATCGCTGCCATCACTGGCACTGAACTCGCTCCAGTTTCCAAGCTTCTGGTGAAACTGTAAGGCTTTCTCTTTCAATAATGGGCCAGATATAGGTGTCCCTTTCTGTCTGTCTTGCTGAAACCAGAAGTAGCTGGCATTGCCCCTCTCATCATCTCTGCAGATTCTCATGTTTTTGTGATCATCACTCCTGGCTGCAGTTTCCATTGTACAGGTAAACTCATGCAGTTTTTCCTTTGCAGTCAAGATGTAAAAGATCATTAACCTTCCCACTCCATATTGTGCAGCAAATGAGACAGTCTTTTCTTCATGCTTCAGGCAGTCATATATTAGCAAATTTTGAGCTATGCTCAAAAAAACAACTTTTTCCTATTAGCAGCCTTTGGTGAGTGTAGGGTGCTCTGAGAAGGCTGGGACATCATGGACAGCAGGACAGCATACACTGTATGGAAGCAGGGAGTGAAGAGAGACCTAAGTAGCCTGCTAATTGACAGGAGCAATTGGGTGCTATCAAAGTGCTATCGATCAGAGTAATCACAGTAAGTACAGTACTAGGTAAGTACTGTAATAAGAACCTGTACTTAGTACCTGCTGTGCTAAAGCACAAACATTAGCACCTCATCAAGGCTGCTTGGGGGAAATGGCATCAATCCATTAGGGATTTCCAGGTGAATGGGGTCTGGTTAAATGGGTTTGTACTGTATGCTTCTGATGGGTGATTCCAACTACCTAAATATAATTTGGGAGGCTTTTTACCTGATAAAGTTTGTTAAAAGAATCACTAGGACTAGTATTGTTTAGAACTGGCCAGTTTTAATCTGATTGGACTATTTAAAAATGTAGGAATTTTGCTATTTCCAATTAAAAATCAGATTCCTGTCCAATTCTAAAAAGGATCTCACCATTGGAAACAGAACTGGACTTAGAAACCTAATTCCTAAATCCAAAATTCCAATGTAAAAACATGTTTTTTTCCCCTTAAATTCTGTAATTATGATTTTCAGACTGCAATTCTGAAAATCAGGTCAGAATTCAGCTAATCTGATTACATGAGTCAGAACCCGAGCAGCACTACTAGGGACTAGGCTACTTTAACTCACCAAATGGACAGGCACTCAGGGGTAGGTTAAACAGTTTTATTAAGGATGAACTCCTAAGCAAGAATGTATCTAGCAAGAAAATATATACATATAAGCATACTGTATAAACCCATTTACATACTTGCAAAGTTATTGGATACATACAGTGATGTTGCTTTGTTGCCAATGCTAGTAGCATTTTTGTATAATAACAGTTGAGGTGGCTCCAACATTCCCCTGACAAAGCTCGGCTTAGAGTGAAGCACCAGGGCTAGGCAGGCGGCTGTACCTTGGTGTAAGTTTATTATTTTTTTATTCATTTGATGTTGGAGCCACTGTAGAGCATGTGTTGGCTTCATGAATAATTATTAAATGTAAAATTCATTTTCAGGATATTTGCATGACAGCATGAATCATGCAACTGCCTGGCTGGTAGGAGGTGATCATGATGGACCCTGGGTCTTTTCATGGAGCATTGTCTATGTTCAACTGCTTCAGTATCATGCTCATTTGTTCACGACATTGCACCATGTGTCTGGTGCTATGCCAGGCATACTCCTCTGTAGTGGCTGCTGTTCAGGTATTAGTGATTGAAAACTCTATTAATTATCCTTAACACTGTTTGTAGTGATGTGCGTGATTTCCAAATTTCACTTCAACTGGAATTTGTCAAAATTTGAGAAATTCCACCTAAATCTGCAGAATTCCAATGGAAGCAGAGTTCTGAAATTCTGAAGGTGGAATATTAACTACATAATTATATTACACAGTTTACCCTGTATGTAAGCAGCAAATTAATTTTCCATGAATTACATGATCCACAGAATATTATTCCTCACTTTACATAGAAATGCTTTTCTAAATTCCATGGAATTAAAAAAGATGTCCCAAAAAGCATTTTAGAAGGGTAGTTGCCATTCTGCATGAATCTCACTGACAGGATTCCACATTCCCCACAGTGTTAATTTGTATATGACAGATTTTGATGGTGGCATAATGCAAAGACTTTTTCATTTAGATTTTGCATCCAACTGTGACTCTGTATCAGTCCTTCATTCTATAAAATATATCACCTGCTTTTTAACAACCATTTAAAACACTAAAAATTAAAATCTCCACTTCTTAACAACTTATGTGTCTGGAGCCATTAGTTAACTGTACCACAGCTCTGAATGATCAAATCAGTATTTCTGGCTGCATTAATGATCAGCAGAAAATAGATGAATTCCTGAATGATTAACTGAATGTGCTCAGACCAAAAAGTGGTGAGCAGTATCCAGTGTTCACCGGTTACCTCAAAATAGTACATTTTCCATTTTAATGGCAAACTGAAAACACTATACATCTAGCACTATCTGGTTACTGAATAAATACTGATCTGATATTATAAATAGACCTCTACGCTGAATTGTTCTATACCGAGCAGTTACACATATGAATTAAATAGTGTCACCATCCTATATGCATTGAATGAAATGGATCATTTGCCAGCCATTCATCACTTCTGAGAAACATTAGTGATCAGCTAACAGTAAGAAAAATTTAATAATGTCTGTGGGGTGTGAATCCTGTAATAATCAATTGAGTATGTGTAGACTAGAGCAGCAGTGCTTGTGATTAGATAAGAGTTAAACAACAGCAAGCAAAGCCCTTGGAGATTTAATGACCTATTTCAGATGTTTGGCACTGCTCAACACTTAGGCTAGGATAGACCATGAATACTCAAAATGTCTACCTCTACAGTTACCTAATAATGAGCTATTTCCATTCAGGAAATAATTTGTGATTTTAAAAAGTCCATAACTGCATTTTTAGTGTATTTCATTAAATGCTATTGAATTCATAAGCATGAATATGCTTTCCATGCTAATGCACAGGGCCTATAACACATTGCAAAATGTTTCTTCTATGTAGCAGCAACAGTCGAAATATTAGGTATTTGTAGATGTAAGAAACCACTTCAGAAAAATTCTAGGATGAAAGTTATGCATATACCAAATTCTGCACTTGGCAAGAGTTGGTTGTTACTAAACAGAGCTGGCTATAGAAAACTCATGCTGGAAAGATGGCTGTGGTCTGGAACTATGGTTGGGATTTGGGAGTCAGTGGCAAGATTGGCAAGCATTAGAAGATGTGATCGGATTGGGACTAAAGAGGACTCAGCAAACTGAGTGGGAGGCCATGGATTGTGGTTAGCATGGTTTGTCAGGAACTGAGTAAAGGTCAGGGATACAAAATGAAAGGCGGTTAGCTGAGGGTGATCTTGGTTGGGAGGCAGAAACAAACTAAATTGGGGGTTAGAAATTCTAGTCAGAAAAGTTGGGAAGAAAGTGGTAAGCAGGTTTGGGTGAAATTAGCAAATTCCAATTCTGCAGGATTTTCATGAAATGTTATGAATTGTGTGAACTGTCATGAAATTCCATGATATTAACTTATTTAATCTGTCATAGCTCTGTCAGTCTTATAGATAGAGATCTGAGCTTTGGCAAGTGTAATGTTTGGAAAAGACTCCAAACAGTTGCCATGTGTCATGACATTTAGATGACAGGCAGGGAAGGTATATGTGCTCAAAATCTGGCAATTTATTAATCATCTGAAGATTTCTGAAAGTATTTCTATGCTTCCAACTTAGCCACCTTTGGAGCTAGATCATTAAACATTTACGCATAATTTCTTGGAAGGTTCTTAGAAACTGATAGACAGAGAGGTAGTTGATTACATAAATTGCAAGTTACATGAGTTCAAAATTTCACAGTTTAATTATTTGTTAAATTGTGTAAAATTTTTCAAAATATATGGATGTGTCTAGCTCCATTGCTCCTGCAGATATACACTCAAGATATAGCATGCATATGCAATGTAAATATGTCCCAGAATCTAATTAAGCTGGATAAATGTGTCTTACTAGGTTAACATTTTTTGTGGATACTTTGGAAATGACTAATTGGCAAAATGTACTCAGAAATTCATGGATGCATAATAGTAATGGCAGTAGAATTCCACTTGTGGAATTTAACTTTCACAAAGCACTTATCACCACTGAATCACCCTACCGGCAATAGCATCATGGCCATGCAATGCTTCTCCAAAATTCCTGTGACAGCGATACCTTGCATCATGCTCCATCATGACTAAAGATATCCAGATTCTTCTGTTACAGTGGCCCAAGTCAGAAATAGTTCTAAGGCTTGGCATCACTTGGTGCCAGTGTTTTCATATAGTAAAAATATACATTGTTATCTGTAGAGCTGTTGAAGAGTCGGCATGTGCCTTTGAACAGAAACAATACTGCTCATGCATGTGCTTCCACAAGTCATTAAGTCAGTGATCTCTAGTGGTTATCTGGCATATTGCAAGAAGACAGATGAGTGCCCAGTGATGTCCATGACTATTCTTCAAAGTTTGTCACTCAAGATAGTGATAGGCTTGAAGTTATAGGGGCTTAAAATTCTGCAGTTTCCATAATTGTGAAATGTAGTTTTTAAATTTCCAAATGTTTGGAGTCATATACAAACATGTGAACATATGAAGAATCCAGCAGAAGAAGGCCATTTGGTCTATCTAGCCTGCTAATATTGCAGGGTCCACAGCTTGAGCTACTGTCCCTGCCCTCCCTTCCCACTCCTCCCATCCTCCCTACCCATAATCCTTACCTTCCCCTTTGCCTATCCCAGCATCTATTAAAGTGGCCCACTGCCTCCAATGAGATCACCTCTTCTGGCAGTGCATTCCAAGTGTCCATCACCCTCTCTGTGAAGAAGTGCTCCCTGACCTCCCTTCTAAACCTCCTACTCTCCAGCTTAAGACTGTGCCCACTTGTGTTAAGGTTGCCACTCAGCTTAAAGATACTCTCCTTATCCACCTTATTTATCCCTTTCAAGTACTTGAAGGTCTGAAGCATGTCTCCTCTCTCTCTCTCTCTCTCCTGTCTTCCAGGGAGGACATGTTCAGTGTATTCTACCTCTCCTCATATGCCTTACCTTGCTGACCCACTATCATTGTTTTAGCCCTCCTATGGACCTTCTCCAGCAGGTTAATGTCCTTTTTGATGTGTTGGCACCAGTACTGAACTCCATTCTCTAGATGAGGCCTTACCAGGGACCTGTACAAGGGCAGCATAACCTTCTCTCTCCCCTACTACTAGAAACATAGAATTTGATGGCAGATAAGGACTGCTTGGTTCACCCAGTCTGCCCTTTTCCCTACCTGATGAATAAGCTGCAGATTCTAGTTAATCAACAGCTAACTTCCTCCTGCCCCCCACTAGAATTGCCTTATGCCTGTCCCATGCATTCTTGAATTCTCCCACTATTTCAACCACCTCAGGAAGGCTGTTCCATGCATCCACAACTCTCTGTGTGAAAAAAATACTTTCTAACATTACCTCTGAGCTGTCCCCCCTCTATCTATCTTCAAATTGTGCCCCCTTGTTCTTGCACATCTCTTCTTCTGAAAGATACTACCCTCCTGTACCTTGTTAATTCCCTTGAGATACTTGAAAGTTTCTATCATGTCCCCCTTCTCCCTCCTTTCCTCAAGGGTATACATATTAAGCTGCTTTAGTCTCTCCTTGTATGTCTTCTGGTGCAGACTTTGCACCATTCTGGTTGCCCTCCTCTGAACAGCCTCCACTCTCTCTATGTCTTTGCAGAGATGGGGTCTCCAGAATTGCACACAGTACTCCAGATGGGGTCTCACTAACTGTCTGTAGAAAGGGATAACAACTTCCTGTTTTCTAATGTTGCTGCCTCTCCCTATGCATCCCAGCATCCCTCCAGCCCTCCTTACTGCCTTCTCGCATTGCTTGCCCACCTTTAGGTCATCTGATATAATTACTCCTAGGTCTCTTTCGATTTTTGTTGTTGTTATTAACTCACCCCCCATTGTGTACTCTTCCCCTGGGTTTTTGTTTCCCAGGTGCATTACTTTGCACTTCTTTGCCTTGAATCTGAGCTGCCATGTATTTGACCATTCCTTCAACCTTGCCAAGTCCCTTTTCATTCTTTCCACCCCACCTTGTGTATCAACCCTGTTGCAGATCTTTGTGTCATCTGCAAAGAGACATACATTTCCTTCCAGGTGCTCTCCAATGTCACTTATAAAGATATTAAAGAGGATCAGTCCCAGTACCGAACCCTGTGGTACCCCGCTAGTTATCCTCCTTTCTTCACTGTGGACTCCATTTACTATTACCCTTTGCGTCCTGTTGTTCAGCCAGTTTTTTTTCCAGGCTATCACCTTCGGACCCACTCCAAGGCTGGCTAACTTGTATATTAATCTTTTGTGTGAGACTGTGTCAAATGCCTTGCTAAAATCTAGGTAGGCCATATCCACAGCCCTTCCCTGGTCTACTACTTTGGTCACCCAGTCAAATAAATCTATTAGGTTCATCTGACATGACCTTCCTGCTCTGAAACCATGCTGCCTTGGGTCCTGTGTCCCACTGGCCTCTAGGTACTCGACAATTCTTTCCTTCAGAAGTGATTCCATCATTTTCCCTACCACTGAAGTCAAACTAACTGGTCTGTAGTTCCCTGCCTCTGCCCTGCTCCCACTTTTGTGAAGTGGGATCACATTTGCCCTCCTCCAGTCCTCAGGTACCACTGATCCCCCTAGATATGCATCCCAGCATCTTGATGCCTTTGCTGCTGATTTCTTGCACTTCGTGGAGTGCTTCAGGTCACTAGTGATCATATAACTCAGTCACCTTTGAAGACAGAGATTTGAAAAATGACACACTTCTGTATAGACTTGGGTAGAGTTTTCATACCAAATGTGGTGAAATTTCACAAACTTTTACAGAAGCAAAATCATAATTTTGCCAGTTGAAGGTACATTTCACCCAGCCCTAGTGGCAAGCTGTGACGGGACAGGTTTGTGTTGCATTCAGGGCAGTAGATGTGGTCAGGGTCTTCCTTCTGGATAAGTTAGTTCTGCTGGCCTCTGAGGAAACACATTTGAATGGTTTTGTTCTTAAGGCCTGCTCCAGCAAGACTTCTGCAATGTTCTGCACTGGTTCCAATCAAACAAAAGTCATATCAACACGAAAAAATATATCCATGACCTTTTGTACCAGCCAGAAATTGATCAGACTGCCAACTCTGCTTATCTTCACCACTTTGGATGGCAACCCTCTGGAAGTGGTCCAGTCTTTCAAGTACCTCAGTGGGTGGCTAGACAAAAAGTTTGACTTCTCTTCCCACATCAAGTCCATCCATGCAAAGATCCACCCAAAACTTGGTGCCTTACGCCACAATAAATATTGTCTGTCTCCATGGGTGTACCTTGAGCTTGTTACCAAATGGTGCTCCCCATCTTTGACTTTGCTGATGTGGTCTTTGACACCACCACCTGCACTTTCCTGGCCTGACTGGATACCATCTGCAACTCCTTCTGCCACTTTGCTACCAACTCCCCTATCCGTACTCATCATTGCTCACCATACTCCTCCTTATCCATTCTTCCTCTAGCTTCACATCACCAGATGCATTGTACCTCCTTCATTTCCAAATACTGGTTTAGGTCCTTTCCTTTCTACCTCTCATCCCTCTTCTATTTTATCCCCTCTGTCTCCTGTTCCTTCTGTTCCATGGATCCTTGCACCATCGCCATTCCTCATTCCTGCTCCCGGGCTGGCTAATCATCATTTCCCTATGGTCTATTATCACTCTGGTACCAGCTCCTCTCTTCCCTCCACTTTGCTGCCTTCTCTGGATCTCTAAAGCACCAACAGAAATTCCTTCCCTCCCGCTCTTGCTCCTGTTTATTCCTCCCTGGCTGATTCCTTTGCATTTGTCTCACACCTAGATGAAAGAGTTACTGAAACGTTCATTTGTTGCCCATGCCTTGTTTGCTCATTTTGTACTTATTTTTTGCACTTAATCCTGTATTTAACCATCACCTGGGTCGAACCTGGAAGTGTGCCTTGGCTCAGTGTGGCTTTCCCAGTCACCAATTTTCAAATAAATAAACAAATAAATAAATAGAGAAAGCAGCAAGCGATTTGGAGGGAACAGACTTTAATTTGGCAGACAGTTGGGGAGGGAGCAGCAAGCTGAAGGGGGCAGTTCAAAGGCTGCAGTTGGGGTTGGGAATGCAGTGACAAGCTGGGCACAAGGCTTCGGGCTCTGAGATATTTTGGGAGGAAGCACAGGCTGGGCAAGGGGCTAAAATCTGTGGTGAGAAGTGCTTTAGTCAAGGTTGGAAAGGGATAAAACACTGAAGGGGGAGCTCATGGAATATGGTTCACCATGGGAAAAGGAGTACAAATTAGGCCAGTGGTAGAGTACTGCAATTAGGATTTGGAAGGGAGTAACAAGTAGGGTAGAGAATGGATATCAGATGAAGCTGGTGATGTGGGGGGAGTAATAAGTTGGCTGGAGTGAGGCCTGTAGTCATTGTCAGGGTTGTGGAGGGGGTACCGTGTGGAATGACTACCTTGGAAGCCTGTGGAGGAAGCAGCAGGCTGACCTATAGCAGGGAATTGTGACTGAGGGTTAGAAGGGAGTTGCTGGATGGAAGGTAGGTATGTGATGGGGTTTGGTCATGTTGAATATGGTGTATTAATATGGTTAGAGAGGTCAGGGATTGAAATTTGGGTCACTGAAGTGAAGGAATCAGTAAGGTGTCAGGGCCTTGGGACTGAGATAATGGTCAGGGTTTCAGAGGGAGTACAATGGGCTGGTAAAAGTAATCAGGGTTGTAAGACAACAGAAAGCTTGGTGGGGGCAGTGGACTGTGGTTGATGTAAGGGCGATGTTGGGATCAGTAAAGCAGAACAGGGGGTGCAAAAATGATAGTAAGGGCAGAAGGGAGCATGAGGTTGGGTGGGGCAGTAGAGAACTGAACTGGATTGTGACTGGGAAGAAACATCTTCCCTGTCAGAGTAGGTGTGGGTCTGTGATAAGATCCACTGTTTGGTAGGGTTTGGTAAAATATACCTTAGGGCCATGGATGGTGATAAGAGTCAGGGTTTACAAAGGAGTAACAAGCTTGGGGGGGGCAGGGACTCTGATTCACTAAAGAGTTTAGGAAGGAGCAGCAACCTAGGCTGTGGGACACTGGATTGTGATGGGGATTAGGAAGGATCAACAAGTTGGTTGGGGCTCGAACTCAGGATAAGGGAAGTTGTAGGTCACCAGGCATTACATGAAGATAAATAGACTCTCTGATAAAACTGCTCTCTAAGTCCCCTTCTTTAGAACCACTGCTGGCCAAAGCTCCTTTAAATATAGGGCCCCTCTTTGGAAGAACTCCATCCTCAGTTCCCTCCTATCCATTCCCAGTCTGGGCCTCTTCAAAAAGGAGCTGCATGACCTCATCCTGACCTTATCAAAATGTGACTGCCCTTAATTCTCTGCTGCCTTCCCTCCCTCAATTCCTTCCTCAGCCTCAACATTTTGGCATCCCTGCTTGGGCGACCACTGCTTCTCCCCCACCCCTTCTTCCCTTCCTGGCTTGACCGATTTGGGCTTGTCCCTCATAGCTCCCCTTTACTCTGTTTCCCCGCCTCATCACTTTCCCTCACTTCCCTGATCTGATCTCATTCTATCTGGTTTTCCCCTGCTCATATAATAATTGCCTATTGTACTGCCTGTTGTTGCCCTTTTCAACAATGTATAACTCCTGTTGTTTCTAATACCGTGTTAGTTCTCTTTTTGTATACATACTGCGATTGTTCTCAGCTGTATTGTATATTTATATATATATTGTCCTATAATTGCTCAAACTGGCCTTTAAATCAATTTATGTGCACTCCTTGCTACTGTTTTGATGTGGAGCCTTTGAGAAAGAGTCCCTGACTCAAAGGGTTGTAATTCCTAGACTTCAATGAATAAATAAATACAATTATAAAACAGCTTGATGAAATCCAGCCCTCTCATTATTAATTAAATTTTAATTAATAATATAAAACACCTTACAGCATTTTATTTAATTGGTGTAAGTCATCCTGGGTGGAAGTTGGGGGGAACTGACCAGAAATCTTGCCACTGAGCAAAGCGCAGTCGCTCCTGGCTCATGTAATTTAGCATGTGGGGTCAGATCACAGGAAAGTAAGCTAACCACCACCATGCTGTACTGCTTAATTCTTACAGCACTTGCTAGACAGCAACACAGAAAAATAAGCAGCAAGGAAGTGTGAGCATTATGCTTTGGGAAGTGGAGGAAAGGTTTTTAAATGATGGTGCTTTCAAAGGAAATGATTTCAAGTCATGTTTGCCCCCAGACAGCTGGAAGTGTCTTGAACTTGGATTCTTCCTGTCTGCAGAACCTTAGCTGGGGTCTATCAGGTGAAAAACTGTGTCCCAAAGTCCCGGCAGTAATGTGAAAGACCATTAAGAGGGACACCAACCCAATGCAGGCTGAAAGGTTAGCTTTTTGCCATCTGAAGTAGAGGTGCTTGCTGAACGCATATTACCTCAAACACTGTAGAGCAGGAAATTGAGTGTCATACCAACACAAGCAGGTAATCAGCTCTGGAACATGATCACCTAGTTTAACATTTAGGCCTGATTTCCCGATGGCAACCAGTTCTCATTGATAGGCATACTTTTACACAAAAACACTTGACAGGCCACCACTAGAATGCCAGCAAGTGACAAGATTAGCAATTAGGTTGCTAGAAAACATTAAAATAATATCCTTTTTTTCTGCTTTTTTTTTGCTGAAGGAAAACAGATGTTGAGCAGGATGATAGAAATTATAAACAGAATTTTTTTTTATGGAACCCACAAATAGGCCACTCCAAGAAACGAGTCAACTCGCATAACTGCACTTTACAGCTTTAAACAATTAGAAAACATGAAGTAATGCTTTAAAAACTCATGTCAGAAATGTCACAAAGTTGTGGCAGAAGTAGAAACTATGCCGAGTTTAAACAAACGATTTTAATCAGTCAGTATTCAACCACTTGTCACTGCAGATTTATTGCACTGCTCCTATTAATGTTTTAGGAGGTCAAAGGCCACCAGAAGAAAAAGAACCAAATGGAAAGGATTATTTAATATTACTTTAGGAAATCAGGCAAGGAATTCTTATTTATCCAGCCCACACAGGATGTACAGTACTGTGGTAGTCCTGGAGTTTAAAAGTTGAATGTAAAAAAGGTCAGATTTGCAAACCTAACAGCTACTAAGACGAGTTTTTCATTCCGTTCCTTAATGAGGTTGATTTATTAAAATTTGAAACAGGCTGGAATTGGTTACTGAGACATTTTTAGGGGGGAAGGGGAACAGACTGAATCAATGAAATTGCTTGACAATTAACCTTATTGACTGTTAGGATCGCAAAAGATAGAATTATAAGGATTAGAACAGCAGTGCTCTGGCTTCCTAGCTATCATGAAGCCATGCAATTGTGTTTTCCTTAAATGAATACTTAACATAGTAACATAGTAATTTAAGGTCACATGGTGCGCTAAGTCCATCACTTCTGCCCCCACTTCATCATAAACAGGGTCCTAAATACGCTGTGTGAACATGTACTGATTTATAGAGATCCCTCCACCCCCAACACCATTTTATACATGGTACCTTGTAATTCTCTTGGCCTCCAGAAATTTGTGTAGGCTTATTTTAAATGCCTGAACAGTCTTCATGTCCACTGTCTTCTCTCTGCTGGTAGGTGGTTCCAAAAGTTCAACACTCGTTGGGAGACATTCCTTCTCATGCTATCCCTGAATTTACCATGTTTAAGATTCAGGGCATGCCCCTGCATCCTGCCAGAACAAACAAGTCAGACATTTCCATCTGTCCCACTTTTTCAATACCTGTCAGTGTGAGAAAGACTGAGATCATGTCCCACTCAGGCTCCTGTTCTGTAAGCTGAATATGCTAAGGATTTCCAGTGTCTACCCATGGCTTATATTAACTCTTGGGGTTAGGGAGGCAATGTAGTGCAGTGGGTTAAGGCTCTGAGCTGCTGATCTGGAGACTTGGGTTTCAATCCCAAGCTGCCTAGGTGCATACTGTGTGATCCTGAGCAAGTCACTTAACTTTCTTGTGCTCCCAGGTCGCATCTGGAAACAAGATTCAGCTTAGTGTGTTACTCCTGGTTAAACAATATTCCCTTTCCATTACTATTTGTGTGCTGTGTGCTTTGTGCACAGGGCATCCAAGTGTAAAGTCTCTGCAGGCTTCCCTAGCTAGTGAGATTGGCAGGCACTGGTGTCAGAGGGCTGGACTTTCTGCAGTAGCACAACCCACTTTTGAATGTTCAGGTAGCACATTTTAAACAGGCCCACTGTAGGATACTCTTACAGAGAAATGGTGAACTGTGTCTTTCTCTCAGTCCTGACAGACTTTCTGTGCTTAGGAAGAAGGACTTCTAACTAAATGTGAAGTAGCAGAAGATATTTCAACAGATTCATACTAGCTTTTTCTAGTTCTCACTGAGTCAGGTCACTCACAGTGAAAACACCCAGATATCCTGTCTCTAGACAGGATTCCCCAGGAGTACAACTGCCAGGTTCAGGCTTAACCTTTTGAACAATGCTGTTTAGTAAGAGGCCTCGAGCTGGGTGAAGAGAGAGGCTGGTTACACCAACCACAGGAAAAATTAGTACACACAGCAAATGGTATCACCATGGAATGGTCCTCCGGAGAGGTTTGTTTGGAGTAGTAACTTGGTCACTTTTAAAACAGATTGGATGAACGTATGGGGAATATGGTCTTGTAGATGCAATTAGTGCAGACTAACTGGCAGTTCACATGGGTACATTGCCTTCTTTTGCCTGCACCTGCCACTACACATTCAGTCATTTCACTACTGGTCTAGCATTGCTTGTAAAGTGCTTTGGGATACACTATGTATGAAAAGTGCTATATAAATGCTGATTCTTCTTCTTCTTCTTATGTTATTATGTACTATCCGTAATTTCACAAAACTTGGAAACAGAAATACATGAATGATTTTACACATATCTTTGTGACAATGCTTTGCTCCCCCCACAGTAGTCTGGTTTCAGACCACTCTATTCCACTACAACAGCCTTGCTTGATTTCACAAGTACTGCCTCCATGGTCTTGAAAAGATATTGTATATATGTCAAAGTCAATTTCCCAACACATGGAAGGCCGCTATAGTCACACCAGTGCATAAAGGGGGTGACAAATCCACACCAGGGAACTATCGGCCCATATCTATACTTCCACCCCTCTCCAAGCTCTTGAACGGATTGTGACGGATCAACTATCAGACTACCTGCAAAAGTACGATCTACTCTGCATTCAGCAACACGGATTTAGGAAAGGACACAGTACATCAATGGCCCTACTTGATTTCTCTAGTGAAACTCACAAAGCCTTGGATAAGGGTTATTTAACTGGAGCTGTTTTCATAGACCTCACAAAGGCCTTTGGCACTGTTCACCATGGAGCCTGGGTAAAAAGTTACCTGTCACAACATTCTCAAACAGTAAAAATCTCTGAGGTTCTCTCTGACTCCAAACTGGTTCTCTCTGGTGTCCCCCAGGGCTCAATTTTAGGTCCTCTCCTCTTCAGCCTATTTCTAAACTTGCTTCCCAAATCCTGCCCTGAAAAATTAATACTCTATGCTGATGACGCTGTAATTATCTCCTCCCATATGGATCCAAATCCACTACGACAGAGCTTGCAGCTTGCTTTCTCATGTGTTGAAAAGTGGTTCCTTGAGCACAAACTGGTCCTAAATCAAAAAAAAACAAAAGTCATGCTTTTCGTCAGTCATCAAAACAGAAGTAGGCATACTCCACTCGTCATAAAAACTTCTCTTGGAAATACACTAGAACAAGTGAACACCTTCAAATACCTTGGTATCACTTTTGACGAATGTCTTACTTTTGCGGCCCATATCAATAACACTGCAGAAACAGTGCACCAACGCATTGGAATTTCGTACTGGAACCGCCAATTTTTCAACCAAGCTGCCTTGAGGATTGCTGTTCAAAGCTCCATCATCTCAATCATAGACTATGGTCTAATTGTCTATGGCTCAGCTACTACCACTGCACTAAAGTGCATCTCAACAGCACTAAACAAAACCTGTCGACTCCTCACTGGAGCACAGAGATGGACCCACACTTGTGACCTCTACACAGAAACCAGTTGGTTGCATCTTTCCAATCACCTCATGTATCTCACCTGCGTGATGGCAAAAAAATAAATCTTGGGACTCACTCCTCCATGTATCTGGGACCTGCTCTGCCTGAACAATGACACTCATACCACCAGAAGATCTGACCACCAACCTTTCCTTGTCCCTAGATGCCGGACTGTTCAGGGACAAAGATCTTTTACATACCGTGCCCCTACCTGGTACAATGCCCTTAACCTGCCCTCCCTATCCTCCATGACATTGGGAGCTTCAAATCCATACTTTACGCTCACCTCACAGCCTCAGCTCCTGTGACTGCTTTGACTAAAGTCTCATCCCTCTGAGTGCACGTACATTTGTTTCACTCAACCACCATGGTCTCCTCTTTGACAAAGACAACCTGAGTACCACTAACCTGGTTCTGTCTGCTCCTAAACTTCTTATTTCTCCCTCTCTTCCCTCTAAAGCTCTGCAATCCTTATTCCTTGCCCTTGACACTGCCTCTGAGTTCCTTTTTCTTTTCTGTACATAAATGTTACTGTTTAAGTTGTGGCCTTGTTAAATGGCTTACTGATTGTTTGTAACACTGTCTACTATGTTTTTGTACTTAACAACGTGGAACCTTTGTAAAGGAGCCTTGGCTCAAAGGTATTAATTCCTAGAACAATAAACTTCAAAACTTCAAACTATTTAAGGGCAGTGTCTGTGGATGTAAGCAAGGTCTTTGACACTGTGAACCATTTGTTATTGCAACAAAAATTGTGGTTATATGGGTAAGCACTGATACTCTACTGTGGCTTAGCTCCTATTTAGAAGACCATACTTAGTTGCTCTGTGTGAATGGGGTTCATTCAGAATTAAGAAGGTGCTGATGGGCACACCATAGGGGTCCCTTTTAGGTTGTCTGCTGTTCTTTCTTTTTCCACAGTCTTCCAAAATTGATCATTCATTCAACCCTCAAAATGCATGCAGAAAATTCTGTAATTCTAATACATACCCATAATCCAATTGAATCTTATTTCAGGCAGCAACAAGACTCTGTAATACTTCAAAAGTAGCTAGTCCAGAATAAGTTAATAATACATTTAAAAAGACAAGGTTTAAGTTGCTTAAACCAGCAGCTAGACCATCAAATCTATCTGCTGATGATCAATGTGGCATTAAGGTAATAGATGGGTCACAGATTGAACAAGTATCTGTTTACAAGTACTTAAGTGGTTTGGATTGATTAAGAGCTACATGTAAAATTCACTGATCAAATAAGAAAATTGTGTATTAAGGTTTCTCAAAATATAGGGTTTCTAAAGAGGCAGAAACACTGTTTAGATATTGAGACCACAAAGAAAGTTATCTCAGCTTTTCTACTTCTGCAGATAGACTATGGTCATTTAATTTGCAGTTTTGCAAACAAAGCAGATCCCCAGAAGTCAATAAAGTATACCACAGAGTGTCCAGGTTTGTGGCCCCAGGCATACCTCTCAACCTCCTGCCTCATAAATCGGGGACAAGGCTTAAAAAATCAGGGACAAATGACCAAAATCAGGGACACATCTTCAAAATTGATGATCTCCACTCAGAAAGCTGGTAGAATAAGGGCCTTAGTGTAATATGCATTTTCTAAGAAAGAACAAATCTGTAACTTTAATGTTTGACATTATTTTGTGCTTACAGCTACCACTTTTGGTCATGGAAACAAAAATTTTAGGAGGGACAGAGTAACATTTTGAGGCAAAATCAGGGACATCCCTAAAAATCAGTGACAGTTGAGAGGTATGACCCCACATGAGACCCACCACTGCCTCATACTGTACTCACTAGTCTAAATTGGACTTCCGTAAGAGTCAGGAGAGAGAAATCCTGATGGTACCCTTGTTTATTCGTATGAATAACTTACTGTAGCTCCAGGATACCTGTCAGATCAGCTAACATATCGTGACTCCCAATACTCTTTGCGAGGGATACCTGGTAGAGGTCTGAAAGTGGCCAGGACATGATCAAAACATGGTAAAATGCTTTTTAGTACATGGCTGCATCTTTATGGAACCAGTTACCTCCTTGCATACGAGTAATACCAACACTAGCTAACTTCAAAGCAGCAATTCTGGAATGGATTCCCTAAGAATGACAGGCTTGTGCCTAGCATGCCTAGCTTGTTAAAATTTAAGATATTCAAAATTTGAAATTCAAAGCATAGAACTTATGAAGGAACTCAAAGTCAATTACATCTACCCCCTCACACACACTTCATAAGAAGGAATTAATAAATTTACTGTACAATGTATAGACATTTAGTAATTTAATAGTTCCCTACCCACTGTACTACCCAATGTAATCTGTGATTTCCTTAGCAACTAAAACTTTTACAGGCTTGTCTTGAAAACCTGTACTACTTTCATATCCACTGTTTCTGGTAGTTGGATGTTACATAAGTGTGCCACCTTCTGAGAGAAGAGGTGCCTCCTTATGTTACCCACGAATGTACCAGCTTTGAAATTTAAATCATGTCCCTGAATCCTGCAGGAGGAGATCAAACATCTCTTTCTGTTCCATCTTGTATATATTGGTTCGTTGGTTGAGAGAATGTCCAACCGTCGATAGTTTTAAGGATGTTTTGAAAACATATTTATTTAATTTAGCATACTCTAGTTAGTTGTGGCTGACTTTTAAATGTTTGGATTTTATTAATTTGTAATGTTTCTGTACAGCGCCTTGGATTTGAAAGGTGCTATATAAATAAAGTTGAATTGCATTGAATTGAATATCAGGTCAGTGGGTGGCCACTCTTGTTCCCAAAGATGGTACTTAACACCAATAGTCATTTAATGATCAAAAATCTTTTATTTTCTTCGAATAAATTTGCCCCAATGTTTTGCCAGATTGGCGTCTTCTGGGGGACTATTAAATAAAGGATAAACATTTTTTTTTTACATTATATTAATTTACATATTTTAAATACAGTCAGTTTTCTATTAGTCTGATTCCATTTTCTGTATATTGTGCAAAACTTCTTTTACATAAATACACATTTCATTTGTTTGCATAATTTTAAATTCCACTCTGTCCACCCTCCCACAGAGATTGGTGTAATCCACAAACAGGCATGTTTTGCCCTTAATGCCCTCCCCAATGTCACTGATGAAGACATTGAAGAACACCGGCACCAGTACTGAGTCCTGCGGGACCCTGCTGGTGACTTCCCTGGTGAAGATAATTTACCTCCACCACCACCACCCTCTGGGTCCTGTCCTTCAGCCAGCTTTCTACCCACTTGGTCATTTTCTCCCCAACCCCAACATCCACCAGTTTCCTGATCAACCTCTTGTGGGGCACTGAGCTGAAGGCCTTTCTGATATCCAGATAAAGGATGTCCACCCCATGGCCCCTGTCCACTGCCATTGTGACTGAGTCAAAGAAGTCAATGAGGTTCATTTTCATGTTCTTCCTCCCAAAGATCCATGCTGCCTCTCATCCTGGAGACCATTCTCTTCATGTACCTTGCTAGCCTCTCCTTAAGTATGGTCTCTATGAATTTGCATACAACTGAGGTCAGATTAACTGGCTTATTGTTCCCTGGGGTCATCCCTCGGTCAACTCTTGTGGAGAGCCAGAGGTTTCATGTTATATTAGCGATCGCAAAACAGCAATCACTATTATGGTGTGTGTATATCACCAAAAGGTTTATTGGTGATATACAATTCTTGGTGACCCCCACTCCCAGGAACACTTAGTGTTTTTGCGGGGAGGGGGCTGTGCCCCTTCTTACAGGGAGCTTTGCCCCCCGCACCCCCTGATTTTAGATTACCAACTCCAGGGGGGTACATGTTGAGGAGGGGGCAAAAACTCGGTGTGGGTGCAGAAAAAAAATGACAGCTGCAAGTAGCAGTAAAATTTTCTCCCCTGGTCCAGCATGAACCCAATGCCTTCTGCACCGGTGCCAGCTACCCTCACCACCACACCACAGGGCTGGCTCAGCTGCAGCAAGCATATCTAATTACATAAACCCTCCTTCCTAGCCCTCCAATCCTTCTCCTCCCTATTCCTTCCCTTCTGGTCACTCTCCTTGCTGCTCTATCGCTACCCTTGAAGGGTAGTGCATGATGATAGCACTAAAAAATGAGTCACTGTTCTTGCAGTCGCTCATTTTTAATTGCTATTATCACTGGATACCACAGGCAATAAATGTGCCATTCTTGAGTCCTGTGGCACCATGCCTGACTCCAAGGAACTATTGACAAGGCTCATCAGTGGCCCTGCAAGCTCCTCTGGTAGCTGTATTAGCATCCTTGGGTGTATGCCGTCCGGTCCTGGAGACTTGTCTGCCTTTAGCGCTAGCAGCCCCTCTCTCACTCTATCCTCTTCTATCACCATGTCTGTGATCCCTTCCCCACTTCCTGCCCCCAGAGGGCACCAGCCCATCTTTTTTCAAGTCAAGACAGAGCAGACATAATCATTCAATACCTCCGCCTTGCTCCCTTCTTCCTCCACTCATTCATCCCCTTTCCTAAGATTAACTATCCTGTCCTTCTTGTCCCTTTACTCACTTATGTAACAAGACAAGTTCTTCTCCCCCTGTTAATCCTTTCTGTTGTTTGGAGTTTCTATTGTGTCTTAGCTTGCTGTACTACCTTGCCTGCCACTTTGGCCAACCTCTGGTAGTTTTCTTTATCCACCTCACTCACAGTCCTCCTGTTTCTCCTGTAGGCCATCCTATTGTCCCTCACCACCCTGGCAACCTAAGAGTTGAACCAGATGGGTGATTTGGCCCCTGATTTCTTCCCCTAAGCCTAACACACTCTACTGTGGCAGCCATTATTGCCTCTTCAATGAAGATCCATTTTTGGTTTACCCCCATGTCCACTCTGATGCCCTCTAGGTGCAACCTTAGCACCTCTACCAACCTTCTGAAGCCCAGCCTTCTGAAATCCAGGATTTTAGTCTTAGTGGGGATGCTTTCCCTGTCCATATCCAGCCTGACCCACACTGTGCTGTGGTCACTACATCTCAGAGGTTCCTTGACCATTATCTCTTGTACGTGCTCTACATTTTTGAGCACTGGATCAAGGATTGCCCCTCCCTGGTGGACTCGGTGAAGCTCTGAGCCAGAAACCCACTCTGTATAGCATCTAAGATCACTTGACTCCTGGCACAGGATGTGGCCAGCCAGTATACCCCAGCTCACCTTGGGCAGTTTAAAGTCCCCCAAAATTACCACCTTCCCCTTTCTTGCAGCTTCCAGCAATTGTGAACATAGCTTTCTGTATCTTTCCTCCTCCTGGTTGGGCAGTCTGTAGACCACCCCAAACCTCGCCTCTCTCCCTGTATTGGTCTGTAGCTGAATCCATAGTGTTTCCACCCTCTCTTTTCTGTCTCCTCCCTCATGGATGTTATCCCTCCCTGATATAAGCAGCTCTCCCCCCTTTGCCTATCACTCTGTCTCTTCTATATAACTTGCAACCCAAGATCGAAACGTCCTAGTCATGGTGCGGTGTGGCCTAGGTCTTGGTAATTACTGCTATGTCTACCTTCTCCTCTGCTAAGAGCACCTGCATGTCTGCCATCTTGTTACCTGGACTATGAGCACTGAGTGACACCACCCTCCACCTTGACTCTGTGCTTCCCCGTCTTCCTTTTGTACTTTTCCTCACCTGCCCTCCTCCTGTACTCACCCCTCATACTTAATTGCTCCCCTTCCCCTCCATGCCCATCCTCTCAATTACTACTGCCAGTGTGGGGGGGTGGAGATCCACTCACCTCCTCATCCCAGAGTCTCTGGGACTGTTGGCCCCTTCCCACCCCCTCTGCAGTTTTAACTCAGCTCAATTGGCTACATACTCTCCCAGTTTTTGTCTGAGTACTTTTGAGCCCCCTCTACTGAGGTGTAGTCTATCTGCTGAATATAGCATCTTGTTTGACCATGTGCCCTCTCCAGCCCCCAATACATCTGAACCTTTCCTCCCTGCACCAGCTCCATAGCCAGTCATTAACCTCCTCTATCCTCTATCCTCTTTTTCCTGACTGTGCTAGCTCTGGGGACTGGTTCACTTCAGTAAAGGCCAAAGAGCTTCCTATCTCCTTGCAGGCCTTTGTCAACACTCTGAACCTACCCTGCACCACCACCTCCTCCTCTTCCCCTGCTAAGGTGGATGACTCAGTTAGGTTTTCTACCAACCTCCCTTACAACATCCCTGATTCTTGGTCCTGCCTTCCCCCCATCATCCCTGGCATACAAACCACCATTCTTCCTGCCTTTGGGTCCCCCTTCCTACCCCAATGTATACCATTAATAATGGAGTCATCAATGATTACCACACTTCTGTATCATGCAAGTGTGTTTTCCAACCTCCTATCTTCTCCTAATATACCTGCTGCAGCCCCACTCAACTGCACCCTATCTACTCTGGTTAACTTCCTGATACCTCCACCAGTATTCTCCCCATCTACTTCACTGTCCTCCCTTAATCCTCCTCCTCCCTGGCTAATCTTGCTTGCCACCACTTTTCCTTCTCTTTCCCTTACCCTGATTCCTCCCTCCCCCATCCTCTACTCCACCCTGACTACCTCTTCCTCCCTGCCTTCCCAGACTACTTACCTCTCTCCTCCCCTTATCTCAAGCCTTTGACTCTGGGTTGCCCTGATCTCCCTCTTCACCACCTGATTCCCCCTCCCCTAAACTGCTCAGTGTTGCATGACTATTTGATAATGGCACCCAATCATCAGATCCTACCCCATTCTTCCTCTCCCAGTCCCTCTCCTTCCTGCTTCTGCTGATCTTCCTACTCACCTACCAGTTCCCCTTATCACCTGCCATTCCTCCAATCCAGTTCCTCAGGATCTTTGAGGAGGAGATATCCCTGGACACTGTGGTATCCTCCCTATTCCCACCCCATGTCTGCAGTCCACCTTCCCCAGGGCTGCCCATACCTGCCTTTTCATCCATTGCTCTGCAACCCTGTCTCCCAACCACACCCTCTCCAGCTCCCATCTGAGCATTCTTACCTTTGCCCTAAGCTGTTCCAGGCTCCTGCATACTGGACTTCCCACTACTCTTCACACAGTCCCCAGAAAGACTACAGTCCCACGTCCGTTACAGCTTACCATCCTCCCCTCACTGTCCTCGCTCCTGTACATACTTGTATTTCTCCATCTCCAGCCTTCCCAGCTATCCTGATTCCTGTACCAGCTCCTGTTCCCCCACATCTTCCCTTCTCAGCCTATGCCAGCCACAGCTATGTATTTCTGCTGTGGCCCAGCTGGTGCTGTTTACAGTTGGCAGTTTACCCCAAGTCCGCTTTTTATCTTCTAGCCCCTCCTGCCTTGACTCTTTATCAGTAATGTAGCCTGGCCTGAGATGGGGATCCACTGCTTTCCCCTTCCCACACTGCATTATACCTACAACCCCCTTTCCCTGTTGCCCTATTCAAATGTAGGCCAACCTTGGTTCTGCTGTAGCCCCCATCCTTTCTGCAGTGCAACATTTCTACCATCTCTGTCCCCTTACCTCAATTACTGTGACCAGTGTGGCCTGCAGTCTTTCCATCTGATATCCCTAGATGCTACTAGGACAGACACCACACTTCTGCTTCATGGCACTCATGCTTCAGGGTCACTCACATGAGGGGTTACTTGGACCTCTGGATAATATATAGTGACTGCAGCTGCCCTATTGGCTGTCTGTAGTCACAAGGTCCAGTGGGACCTCAACTGGTGCTGGGCAAAGGCTGTCAATCTCCCACCCTCAGACCACCCTCTGGTGCTTCCCCCTTCCTTCCAGCAGTCATTAACCCCCATGCCCATGGCACTCTTTTTACATTTAGCAGTGCTGCTTGGCTTAACAATACAGGACGCAGCCCCTGCAAAACATAAAACAAAACCCCTGCAGTACTTAACTGGTCGATCCAGAATGCTCCTCCTCCTCTCCCAATGGCATCCTCCATCTGTTGTGGACTCTAGCGGGCCTGATTTTTAATCCCCTTCTGAACTACAGTCACCCTAATGGCTGGCTGTACTCATGAGGTCCAGTGGGACCTCCAGTGGTGCCGGGCAACAGCTGCCAATCTCCCACCTGCAGCCTTCCTTCTAGTGTTCCCCCCTTTTCCCAGCAGTCTTTAACCCTGTGCTCATAGCACTCTTTTTAGCTTTAGAGGAGTTTTGGCTTAACATTACAGGACTCAGCATCTGAAAACAGAAAACAAAACCCCTTCAGCACTTAACTGACCAATCTGGAATGCTGCTCCTTCTCTCCTGATAGTGTCCTCTGTCTGTTGTAGATTCCAGCAGGCCTGCTCTTTAATCCCCCTCTGAACTACATCCATCCTAGTGGCTAGCTTTAGTCACAAGGTCTGGTAGGACCTCTAATAGTGCTGGGAAAAGGCTGCTAATCTCCTGCTCTCAGCTCACCCTTTGATGCTTCACCCCTCCTTCCAGCAGTCTTTATCTCATGTGCCCATAGCACTCTTTTTACATTTAGCAGTGTTGTTTGGCTTAACAAGACAAGACTCAGCCCCTGCAAAACACAAAACAAAACCCCTGCAACACTTAACTGGCCAATCTGGAACACCGCTTCTCCTCTCCCTATGGCGTCCGCCATCTCTGTGAAACTAAACTATACTAAGGAGATATCTGCCAGGTTTTCAGTGTTATAATTTGCACAGTTTTAAAATAGAAAATCTCATCAAGACCACTAGTTATTAGATAAGTGAAATGGAGAGCTTGCTATGCAAAATGTATTGAAAACTATCAAATTGGTGACTTGGACATTACTGGTAATTCAAATGTGTCTACCTAGTTCTGCTGTTCTGCCAAACTGCTTAAGGAGAAGTAATTGTGATCAGTTAACTACTAAGGTCAAGATGTCAGACATTTCAGAGCCTGATATGTATATTTCATAGTATAAATAAGGGTCTGATTGAATGTATCCGCAAGTCTGACTGAGCAGAAAACTGTGCCTAAAGTCACTGACTGAGCTTCTTCAGCTCTTAGAGCTGAAATCAACATCATCAGGCTTCTGTGATGTGAGCAGAATCCAGATAAATACCGAATATATCATCCCAAAATAATTATCAACTGAATTAAAACAATTGTAGAATATCTTTGTAATTTGAGATTAACCAGAAAAGGCACACTGAGCCAATGCTCATTTCCAGGAATGACCCAGGGGCAAGGAAAAGGAAGTACAGAAAGAATAAAATTACAAAACATCAGATTGTGGGTTCATAGGCAACCATACAGATGTAGGAACAATGTGGTAACCAAGTACATCAATAATATAAATAAAATTACAAAACATTAGATAGTGGGTACATAGGCATAACTTCTGATTTAGGAGCAATGTGGTGACCAAGTATATCAACAACAGCCTGCGTTAATGCAATGATATGTGGACAATTGCGACAGAACACAGTAAACATGCACAGTGCCTGTTGGGGTAGGTGACAGTGCTAGTGGGTCCAGTGACAGACCACAAGAAGAGTCACAAAAAGACTCAATTAATGGGGAGTCTGAGTGGGGGGGGGAGATTAGAAGAGCGAGGAAGAGAAGTCAAGAAGCAGGTTGTCTGGAATAAGAGGAGATGGAAAGATGTCTTAGTTTGTGTCTAAAGGCAGGGAATAAGGGGGAGGGGGGAAAGGAGCAGGATCCTGAGGGAAGGGAGGGAGGAAGTAGGAGAAAGTAGCTTGTCCAGCAAAAGAGTGAGGGTGAGAAATAAACTAGGTAAGGAAATTCTTGGAGTGGTGAGTGTAAAAAGAAGAGGGGAAACTATAAACTGAGCTGAGCTGAGCTGTTATAGATAGTGATACAGCAGGGTAGCACGTGAGGTGGGCACCTGAATTAAGGCACCATCTGAAATGGTGACACAGTGTGGGCAAAAGCCCAAATGGTGATAGGTGGGGTAGGATGACTGGATGTGGTGGGGTGGGCATTGAAGTGACAGGATGTTGCTATATGTACACATGCATGGGGGGGAGTGAGCACAGCGAGCGTGAGCTGGGAAGGGGAAGAGGGGTTGTAGGGGGTGGTGCTTCAGTCAGCTGCTGAGCTGAACCCTGGTGTTGGGGGTTGGCCTTTACTTGTGGGGTGTGGGGTACTGGGTTCGGGCACTACTGCATTTTTGTTGCCCAAAATTTCTGTTTTTTTTGCTTTCACCCCCCCCACTGACATGCACCCCCCTGGAGCTGAGAATCTTTTAGTAGGGATATGGGGGGGTGAAGCCCCCTCATGTGGGGAGCAAAAGAATCAAGTCCCTGGTGCTGTTCTCCCATGTGCCGAGGATGACAGGGTGGCAAAATTGTTTTCACTTCCCTGACATTGCAATAATGTGGGTTGCCATTCGGCGCTCACCATTATCACATAGAACCATACAGCAGTAGAGATTTTATCTATGTATTTAATTATTCATTTTATTTTATTCTTTTTGGTAACTGGGTAAGGTCCACTAGACACAAGTGTTTGTTTTCAGGGGTGACCCGGGAGCACTAGGGTGGTTAAGTGACTTACTCAGAGTTACGCAGTATGCAAATGGCGGTTGTGAGAATCAAACTGAGGTCTACTAGATGTACCAAGCTCATTCACAACTCATTACTGTTTATTTATTTATTTGTTAATTTAATCTATCTATTTAGTTATTTAGTTAGCTATGCATTTATTCATTCATTGAACATTTCGGAAAATACCTTTGAACACAAGTGCTCTTTTACAAAGGTTCCATGTCAATAACAGAGATTACAAGGCAACATAACAGATACATTAAGCAAGTTCCAGTGGAATGAAGTCAACCAGGTGCAAGTATAGTCGAACAAGAACAAGTACAAAAATATGCAGGATCAATTGCATACAACTTACAATAAGGCAAGCAGACAGAATCAACACAAGACAAGCGTAGCAATGGTACATGGCCTCAGAGCCAGAGTCTGACACAGTACAAAGAGTATACTGGGAGGGACTTTAGTTAGGATGATTAACAATTACAATTGCATTCAACTGTCATGGTTGCCTGTAGTGCTCTATTAAACTGGTCAAACTTAGATAGATTCAGCAAGGTACCAAGCATCTCATGTACCAGCCAGTCCAACTGCGAATGAACTAGTGAAGGTTAACATATCCCTTTGGATAGTTACCTGATCCTTTATTGCATTTCTGATTTTGGAGCCCCAAGCAGGTGTCCTACAGTACATAATATTTCATCATTCTTCTCAGTTTTTCAAGGACTCAGTATGCCCTTTTTTTCCCATCTTCTGTTTATCTGCCTTGCACTTGAGTGGCCCCTATCTGGTGACTACCCCCCAGCCCTGTCACCCACCCCACACAGGACTTACCTCCTACCTCTTGAACTGCCATGGGTCAGGGGGGCCTTGGTGGGTGGTGTTGGGTGGGGCAGAGGCAGAGCCTCTGTGGTATGCCACTATAAAAGATTACTAGCATCTTCTGATTTTTTTTTTTTGGGGGGTGCGGTACAAGTTTCTAGTTCCATCAATTTTTTTTTCTTCAGAAATAAGATGGCCGCCACCTTTAGTTTAGAAATAGCATTGTAGACCTGGTAATGGTTAAGATTGAGAAAATAAAAAAAAAATAATCATGGTGTGCAGCATAGCTGGTACCTAGAAAAGTAGATTTGCATATGAACATTTTGTGAATTGTAGCTCAGACTAGCTTTTTTGGAAAAACATTTTTCTCTTCACTGCTGCTTTAAATACCTACCCACATTTGAATTATTATACTAATTAGGCATTTGGCTTCCCAGGCAAGATAATGATGTTAGGAGTCATCTGTGCATTATGGTTTGTTTAAAGTTAGTTTGGGAAGAATAAACTAAATAATTATTGCAACCGAAGATTAAGTTGACTGTTTTTAAATATTTAATACAACACTCTTTAGTACATGTATAGTAAGTTCATTGGTTCACAGAGTATTTTAATGTAAAGCAGCTGGATAGTTTTCTGATTTCATCATTAAACAATAATACCAAGCCTAAATAATTGAATTTCCACACATAGAAATATTTTAATATACTAAATGTTATTTAAAGAAACCCAAGCCTCTGGTAATCTACTGGCATAGAGCATTACAGTATAGAGGTGGTCATGGGGTGGCCTGTTTAACATCCTTGATGGTGTATTGCATGGCAAAGAGTGAATGAGCTAGTAAAGGAGGTCCATTGTAATAGGGTTTAATTTAAGCAATTTACTTTTACTTAAAACTGCAGACAAGGTATGAAAAATATACCACGGCCACTATGTCTTTAAGAGAATGCACTATTTAGAATTTTGGTCTTATTGAAGAAATGGTTTATCTATGAGGGAGGAAGGAGTACAGTTTTAGGCAGAGGGTTTAGTCCAGCACTACTTGATCAGAAGCAGGGCTCCCACTTCAGATGGGAAGCTGCATCTCAGTTGGTTGATCTTCGGTAAATAACTCCGGCACATATTTGCTGCACTGCCAACAATCAAAGTGAAATGCTAAACCATTATTAGGAGATGACAGAAACTAATCCCCCCAAAGGACTGAGCTGACTAGCTAAGGTTCTGGGGGTGAAAAATGAAACTATTGATTGACACACTCCTACAGGCATGTCACAAAATTAGAGAAACATTGAATGATAGCTTACAGTGTCTCCCCTTGCCATTCCAAACTGCTCTTAATGTCAGAACCCATACATGTAACTACCTTTCAATATTTTGCAAAGTATCATAAATATATCAAACATAGCTCCTTCGTATGAAAGACTGGAAAAATACATGATGTGTGTATGACATATATGTACAATATATGGATCATGCATTCAACTACTCGTATACTGATCATTATCCAGATATTGTTCATATATGAATAATAATGTATTTAATTTGCTCTCCTGTATTTCTACTCTGTGATCTTGTTATATTACTGTGCTTGTATCCTTCTATAACTAATTCTGGGTCAGCCCTGAAAAAGGGACCTTCGGGGCTCAGTGGTCCTACCCAGTCATCAAAATTGAATAAATAAATAAACAAATATATTTTATTTTCTGACTATTTCACATAATGCACTATAAATACACCAAAAGGGCCTGTTTTGAGTTATGTAAAATACATTGGAAAACATAAATATATTGAGTAATGGATAGGGACCTGCAGCAGATGATATTGAAGGCTGATTTGCTCAGTTAGCACCAAATGTTGACTTTTTAAAAACATGTTTTTATCTGTATACCTATGGATGCCCAAGCCAAAAGCTAGACAGCAAGCAAAATAATTGGTCAGTTTGAAGTAGACCTATATTTTGCTAACATACAACTGTTTTGAAAATATGTATCAGCTCATGATTGCTATGATTATGTCTCACTGGTTAGAAAAAATATTGAACTGGTGCCATACTGCCCATCAAACAGTTTGACAGTTTTTGGTTTTTTTTGTCAGCTAATGGGCATGGCTGTCATACTAACCCAATATGGTGATTTGAAAGAGCCCCTAACACAGCTGAGACAGCTTTGAAACAAACTCGGGTCAGAGCCACAACGGCTGCTAATGCATTAATGTGCTACTGTAACAGATTTATTTATTTCAAAAGTTTAATGAGGAAAGACATACTGAGCTAGTAACAACTTGTTTTTGTATGTGTCCTGGGGGAAGGAGTAAGGGGAAAGGTAACAGATACAAAAATACAGAATGAAGCTCATAGAAATGGAATAAGAGTGACAAAGATAAATAGAACAATTATGTCTAAGAATAAATTGACAAAAATAAGTTACCAAGCAATACATTGTGGAACTGATCAAAGATCAATTAAATAGTTATTAACTTATCAAAATAAAAAAAAATAAGAGAATAACTGATACTGGGGAAGACATGTAGACTTAATGTGTGACTTAGTTGTAGTACTGTGATGTGAAACCCTTTGCTGGTCAGGTTGCCTACTCTTTCCACTTTTCTAAACTTAGGAACTCTCTCCCCCTAACCATTTGTTCTGCTCCTTCCAAATGTTCTCTCTCCTTTCTTCTCCATGACCACACGGCTACCTTCTGTGCCTGCCCTTGAGGCATAGCCCTTCCCCATTCCTCCATTTATCCTCTTCCCCTTTTTCTCCATGACCACATTGCTCCCTTCTGTGGCTGCCCTTGAGTCATAGCCCTTCTCTGCTTCTCAATTTATCCTCTTTCTCCTCCTTCATTTTCAATGATGTCCTACCTTTACACATTTTTCCAGTGTATTTAGTAGAGTTAGCATAGGTAAAATGCAGAATCTCATTTTTACTGGGGTCCTGCCTTTATACATTTTTACAATGTAGTTACCCAGGATAGGTCAGTTAATATGCAGTATCTCATTTTCAGTGAGGTTCTGATTGTACCTATTGTAACACTAACAGGTCAGGGATACCCAAAATGAATTGGTTCCATCACAGTATGTATGTTTTCAGTAACCAGATACTGTATCTCTTTCTGGCTGGCAGGAGGATGTGAATTGTGCTCAGTGCACATTTTAGTGCCTCATATTTGCTTTAGGGGCTATATTCACACATGCTTGGGGCTCTCACACTTTGCTCCAAACATGTTTGAGTATAGCAATTTAGTGAACTGTGTTAATTTGCACTAAGGAATGGGACTTTTCAAGGGGCAGCTTGATACCTTTTAATATGGGGCCATTACTCTGTGTAGTTCTGGTTTCCAGTTCTAGGTTTACCTACCTATTTCTGTTTAAAGCTTTTAGCCACTGACTATATTGCTTTTTATTTATTTTATTTAGATTTTGTTTATTGGGTAAGCGCACTAGGCAAAACTTGCCTATTTTCAGGCACGATCCAGGAGATTGCATAACAGGTACCATACAGTAATACAAGGAATTGAATAGAGGTATTTAGAACAACAGTATAACATATACCCAGATGCAGTAATGTAGGATACAGAAAAGAAATGCAAGAACTGCATCCTAAAAAATAATATGAGCATACAGTAATACAATGATCAAGATATAGTGGTTTAGAGCAAGCTGTAAAAGCCTAGAATAGCATAACAATGAAATGCAAATTGCCTAGAATTACATATCCAGAAGCAAATGATGTGATACCTTTTATTGGACCAACATATATGTAACAAAAGAGCAACATTAGTATTAGAATTACATAGTCAACATTGTAGGACATAGAGAAGAAGTGCTAAGAGATAGGGTGTAGTTAAGTAAACACACAGTGTTACTGCACATTGAAGATCGACCCGAGACACTTACAGAATTGAGGAGTGTGAGGCAATAGATGCAAGAGGAGAGAAAGTAAAGGGATTTGTAAACATGAACATGTATCATAAGCTCTAAGGTAATGGAATAATTCTTTTTTGAAGATAACTTGGGATTTTGACTTTGAGATACAGAGGTGATAGGATAAGGAATTCCAGAAATTGAGGGCAGAGTGGCAAACGCCTGGTCACCCATCTCCGTGGAGCATTTTGGAATAGCCAGGAGAGGCTGGGTGGAAGACTGAAGTGGATAAGGATGATCAACAGGAGAAAATATTGAGGCCAATTTGGTGTGTGTTGAGTAAACAGTGGTGGATCAGATGAGGGGCGAATGATGCAAATCTGCACACATTATTATTGGCAATGTCCCATTTCAGAAAACAACTGGTGCTGGCCTGGAAGAATGAAGGTAGTTCATAGCATAGCTTTGGAAGGAGAACACCAAGGGAAATTGCAAGTCTTGCTGCAGGGGTGAGTTCATGGCAAATACAATAAGCCAAGCTCCCTGACCACATACTTTGTGCAGTGAGACAGGTTGGCAGGGTAGTGAGAGCTCTGGCCATTCCACTTACTGTGGTATTTTATTGTTTTAAATAAATGAAATTTGTTATGCTATGCAATGAATAGTCCTCAGGGGTCTCATAGCATCAAGACAGGACGTGTATTGGGGTTTGTAGTTCCACAGTGCAGACATGGGAAATACTACTCCGATCTGAGCCAACAAAACACTTTTGAGCACATATTTAGATGCACTTTTTAGTAGGACAGCAGATCTGAAGTCCTTTTCAGGATTTTAGTGGTATTTTAAACATTGTTGTTTGTAGCACTTGCTACAGAGGGCTAGTCTCATCACCAGGGGTATTTCCAGGTCACAGGGTATATTACTACAGCCCCAAGTGAGCGGGGCAATTAAACTCCCTCACCACATACTGTGTGACTGCTTCATGCAGTGAGACAGGTTGGCAGGGTAGTGAGAGCTCTGGCCGTTCAACTTACTGTGGTATTTTATTGTTATACTGTATTACTACAGTCCTGAGTGAGTGGGGTGAGCTTGGGCAGGGTGTGCGTTCACCGTACACAGAGACACGTGCCAAGACACATGCATTCAGTGCATGTCTGGCATGTCAGGCAGGGACAGTGGAACCAGAGTGCAGGAGGCTTGACAAATACCATGAGCACAGATCTAGCTTAAGTAGCAGTGGACCTCCAATAGTGAATATAGGTACCACATAGTAATTAACTTCACAATGTCAGTACTAAATTAAGGACTCAATAAAGAAAGACAGCTAAGGAGGCTGTATTATCAGCTGACACCTGGTATCATTAGATCAGCTGTGGCTACAACTGATACACAGTATATAGAGCAAGATATATAGACAGGCATCAGTAAACTTTGATATTTATTAAACATGGATCTGAATGTGGCTACCTTGAGAACAGGGGAGATGGGTATAACATGTTCGATATGTAGCATGTTTAGTACTGACCCAGGAACCCCTTTTGAGATATTTATCTGCAAAAAATGTATAAACTTAAAGGAGGTTAAAATTGCTACTTGAGAAGGAAGCAGTAATCCAGCAGTTAAAAATACAATTGGAAAAAAAATAGACTAAACACTATAAATGAAACTGTTATAAGTGCGGGGACTAGTACAAAAAGACAAAGGACAGAAGATGGGAAGGATGGAGAGGATATGGATGACTGGAGTCCAGCTGACAACAGAAAAGGCCACAAAAAATGGAGAAGGGCACTATGTGCCAATGCAAAAAATACAACCTGTTATACACCACTGGTAAATGTAATGGAAAACACTGAGGACCAGTCACAGGAGCTTCTAGAATTAGCAAGCACTGATACCATGGATCACCACAAAATAACCTGGTAGATACCAATATTGAAGTAACAAGGGCATCAAACTCCTCAGACGAGACACCAATTACAACTGAAACAGCACCACAAGGAGACCAGATATTTATTTTGGGGGATTCTATGACCAGATATACAGACAGATACTTCACCAGCGGAAATAAATACGTTACTACCAGTTGTAGCTATAGTGGAGCCTTGATTAGAGATATAACAAGGATGCTCCCAGGAATGCTGACCCAAGTAGATGGACCTAAAACAGTTCTAATACATGCTGGAACAAATGAGTTGGGGAGATTTACAGTAGAAGAAACAACCAAGGAAACCAAAAACATGTATTCAGTACTTGTCCAGCATAACACCAGGGCCATATTTTCAGAAGTGCTGCATATGCTGACAGCAAGCTTGATAAGAACAAAAAGAATAAAAAGTTACAACAATTGGTTGAGACAATGGGGCTAAGTAAGGGATTATGTATAATTAAAACATGGGAAAGGTTTGCAAGTAGACATGACCTATATAGTTATGATGGGCTACACTTGAAAAAGAAAGGATCCAAAATATTAGGAAACATGTTTTTCAAATAAATAAATAAATAGAAATAACACAAGTACAAAAAACTAATAGCAAAGGGGTGTAGGGACAACATAAAAGGCAGACACATACAGATATGTACTAAAAGAAAGACACCACATAGAGGGAAGCATGAATTGTCTGTACTACTAACTAATGCAAGGAGCTTGAATGTGGTCAAAATGTCTGAACTCGAGCTCATTATGATAATAAAAAAAGTTGATCTAGCTGTAGTGTCTTAAATTTGTGGCCAGGGGGATTAACCTGGAGTAAAATCATACCAGGTTACAAGGTATTCCAGAAGGATACAGAGGAAAAAAAAGGGGGATGAGTAGAACTGTATGTGAGGAAGGACATACAGTGTAAACAAATACATAGTTAAAGTAATATAACATCAAAATATGATTTATTATGGGTGGAACTAGCTAGGGACAATGACAAAAGCCTTATAGTAGGCATATGTTATAGGCCACCAGATACGGAATCAACAGAGAACATAAAACTCCTGGATAAGATCAGACAGATAATCAAGGACAAGGATGTACTTCTGATCAGATTTCAATGTTCCTAGAATAAACTGGGACAAAGGAACAGTATCCAATAATCAGGGACAATTGCTCCTTGATGTATGTTCCAAAAAAGGATTGTTCCAAATACTGGATAAACCGACAAGAAATAAGGCAATATTACATTTAGTATTAACAGACAGGGCTGATGGTATGACAGATCTAGTAATACAGGAACCCCTCATAAACTGCAACAATAATATTGTGCAATTTACACTTAACACCAAGCCTAAAACCATCAGAGGCCGCACTATTATTAAGAAATATAGAAAAGCTAATTGTGACATTATAAGACAAGAGCTAACCAAATGGGATTTTGAACAAGATAACAACAGAAGAACTTTGGATCAGAATAAAGAATAAGTTACTAGCACTTGAAGACATCTATGTTTATAACAAAGCTATATATATATATATATATATATATATATATATATATATATAGATAGATATATAATATATATATATATATAGATATATATAGATATACAGTGGGGGCTGGATATTCAAAAGGGTTGCGCAATAGGGTTGCGCCTGCGCAAGTCCGAAATTGAGCCATTCTGCCATATTCAGCAGGAGGCAGTTGCGCCCCCCAAGGCAAGCTGAGCAGCAGCGCAATGCAAATGAACACGTGCTGAACTGGAGGGGGAGGAACCATGCATAAGCTGCACAGCCCGATATTCAGCGGGCTGTGCAGAGTTGTGCAGGCGCAACCCCCAACCTGTGCCTGCACAACTTTGAGCCAAAAAAAAGGGGTAAGTTGAGGGCCACCCACAGTGAGCTGCTGCATTGCAGGGCACAACACAGCAGCTGCCACCTGTGGCTGGCCTTCAACCTACTCACTGTGCCCTGCAGCCCAATCATGGGCAAAAATGTAAAAAATCCCCCACCCCCAGACTGGCCGATCACGGGCAAAGCATAAAATCCCCTCCCCGACTGGTCGATTGCGGGCAAAAGCTAAATAAACCCCCACCAGCCCAATCATGGGCAGCAAAGTGTCCCCCAGAACATATCCCGGTGGTCCAGTGGACCGCTAAGCCTGATCACGGGCTGCAACAGTTTAAACCCCACCCCAAAAAACATATCCCTGGTGGTCCAGTGGACCGCTAAGCCCGATCGCAGGCTGCATAATGTGGTGACACCCCCAGACCATATCCCTGGTGATCTAGTGTCCCCACCCACACCACCGAGCCCACCACCCGCTCCCCGGCGGCGGTGGGTGGCAGCATCCCACCCGCCTGCCACCCCACTGCCTGCCGACTGACTGCCGGTAGGGCTGCACACCATTGGTGCAGAGCAAGAGCCAATGGGCGGCAACCTATACCAACAAGGCGGTCCAGATATGTGAATAGATCAATAGCACAACTCCTTTGAATATTGCCCCAGCCACACCTGGCAACTATTTTGTACAGCAAAGAGGCTTGCACACAAAATAGCGCAGTTTGAATATCCAGCCTATATATATATATATATATATATATATATATATATATATATATATATATGTGTGTGTGTGTGTGTGTGTATATATATATATATATATATATATATATATATGTGTGTGTGTGTGTGTGTATATATATGTGTATATATATATATATATATATATATATATGTATATATGTATATAATATAGTAAAAAGGGGAGGGTACCAACATGGTAGACAGATAGGGTTAAACACCATCTAAGAAAAAAGAGGCTGGCATATAGGGCAATGAAGAGGGATAACACAAAATATAATAGAAATTTATATAAACAACAGTTAAAGAATAGCAAATACGTGATCAGAGAAGAAAAAAGGAAAACAGAATTTAGGCTGGCCCACATCAGGGATAATGGGAAGTCTTTGTATGCATATGTCAGCAGCAGAACAGTGGATAGATCCATATGACCAATAGCAGTGGGGGGCATAGAATGTTCAGATCCATTAGAGCAGGCTACAGTTTTTAACAACTACTTCAGTACTGTGTTTGATAAACCCCAGAAAGGAGGAATAGACAAAAAAATGGGAATAGTATGCACCCAGTGATCAATATAAGTAACCAGATGCGGATATATAAATCTGTTGTTGAGAAAATGTTACATAATATTAACCCTTCAAAACCGCCTGAACCTGATAATCTGCATCCCAGACTTTTAAAGGAGGTTAGTGCCTGGTTTGTGAACCCCACTCCTAAAACTGTTCAATCTCTCCTTGGAAACTGGGGAAGTCCCTCAGGATTGGAGGACAGCTATAGTTGTCCCCATATATTAAAGTGGCAATAGGGCAGATGTGAGCATCTACAGACCTATTAGTCTAACAGCTATAATTGAAAAAATGCTGGAGACTTTAATAAAGGACAAACTAGAAAAGGAGTTAGATAGCTTAAAACTAACAGGTAAGTCCCAGCACGGATTCAGGCAGCAAAAGTTTTGTACTACCAACACCTTGTTTTTTCCAAAAAGGTTAGCAGCTCCTTAGATAATATTAAACCTGCAGATGTGATTTATCTGTACTACGTACCACACAGATCTCTTGTGCAACAGATGCAGCACAGTTTAATTTACTTTATTTGTTTGACTAGGAAGTCATTACGATACAAACAGAAGACATTTTACAGTCATCCAACAAATAAAGACTGTAGAAAATATACATAACATTTTCTATCACTCATAAAAATATTATACATTATATAAAAATAGGCAGTTAGGAATATATACATATTGCACTGTTACTCAGTTCTGGGTTATTACAACGTTATGTAAGAAAAGAGACACAAATATCATTGAATTAAATAAAAATTGCACATTATATATAGAAAAATAGTGCTTATAGATAAATAACATAGTATGTATCAATCGGCAGCATATAAATATTAAATTTATACCAGCAAAATCAATTTGAGATCTATTAATTCAACTTGTCCCTTCAGAGTATAATTTCAGTTTATGAGTTCTATACTATATACCAAAGCTAACTTCATCGTTATGTTAGTTTCTTATTAGATACACGTTTGGTGGTATAAGTAGATAAATAAGCCTATGTGAACCTTTCACATTATCTAGCCAGCGAAAATCATTAGTACCAGAAGAAGGATACAGCAAGATTCCCATTCTCCAAGTGTTAGTCCCTCCATCAAAACGCATCTGCCACCAATTACACGTAGTACATTTCAGGTATTATCTAGGATCAATTCTAACTTGTACTCCCAATGCAATTCACTGGGACTACACCCATACCAACCCTTCTCCATGTCGACACTGGCAAAATCTCTTTAGGTTCCTTTTACCAGAAGGCACCACTACACCATTTTAGGTTCTACGTACTAATCCACCCTAGCTACATTGCCTGGGGATGTTCCATTTGAACCAATTATGCCTTGGGTTTGCCTAACTTTGGAATTTAGGATCCTGAGAATCATTATGCCGACAAAATGTGGGGTATCTTGGGTTCTATCCCAGTATACACATCTAGGCCACTAGTACTCACTAGTCTCAGAGTTCCCATACTTAGTGGACATGAATGTAACTAGCTATAGATCTGAGAGTCACCTCTCCATGTTACTGGTAAAATTGTTGAAACCACTTTGTTCAACCAAACTAGCCCCAAACTTTAAGCAAATGGCAAACCAGGCCCATTAAATGCAGTCCTCCAGTGTTCTAATTATCCTAAACATATTAATTGCTTTAGCTTTCAAAACAAGGACTACCTTCAAGTCCTTAAGGCATATACGTTTCAACCAGTATATGCACATTACATAAATACATAAATAAGAAATGCACTCAATATCCATAACATTACCCCAATAAAAACAACCTGTATTGGCTTGTAATTCTTTCTTAGTTTATGCAAGCACCCAACAGCTTCCCAATGGCTTCTATGTACAAAATTAACAGGGTTTTAGCTGATAAAACCCTGGCACCTGTGTTGTGTCTAAAAATACATCACTCTAAATAGGGCAGCTTGCCATTAAACATATGGCAAGACAAATACATGTAATAAATGCGAAATGTAATAAAAGTTAGAGAACACAGTAAAATAATGTTCATTAACTCCCAAGTTGATACACTAGTATGCCATTGGTTCAAAAGCCACAGAATACCACCATCAGGAATCCAGCTGTTCAAAATTTTCTAACTGGAGCTTGAGTAAACAATTATTGTAGTAAAACATGTTTACTAACTAAACACCCATGGTGTAACCCCCCTACAAATGAGTGTTCCCGAAAAGTCTTCCTTGAGCTTGCCTAAATGCTCACTACCAGGCTGGTGTCCTACATTTTAGCAGTTTAAATGTGATTGCCAGAGAGTGCCTGTATAGCCTCTGTGTACTGTCTCTTTAAGAGCTACCTGGATTGCAGTCATAAGTAATCTGAAAGGGAGCTCTGTGAAAGATGTAACTATTTACTGAAAATCATTTAGAGTGATAATGATAATGTAGTTTGTCTAACCTGCCTTCTTTGCAGCAAGGACTGTTTTGTTTATCCCCACCATTTGGCCCAGGACTGCGAATTGGACTAATCATTTCTGGTGGGACCTAAAATGAAGCCCGACTACAGCAGCTGTCTGGAGTCAAAATCTGTAGGAATTGTAGTTTTGGGCTTTTTGCACCTTTTTGCACCTGAAGCGGGAGCCTTTGTTGTGACTGACATGAGGATCAGCCAACCTAACCTTTTGGATCTTGGGGAATTTCCCAGGCTGCTGCAGATAGTTTCAGTTTTGAGCTGAGAAGTGAAGAAGTACCAGCTCAAGTGATTTTGAGCAGCAGTTCTGCATAGTTTTGCATGGGAGTACTGTGAAAGTGAGGAGCTTTGGCCTGCCTGTCTGCCTGCTGTCCCTGAGAGGGAAAATAGAATTTATTTGGACTGAATCTGAGTTGTGAGGACTATTTAAGCCACTGGACTGTGACCAGGCTTTAACCTGAAGAAGACTGAAGATTTGCTGAATGTGATTGGCCTGTCAGGATTTCCAGCTGCTTTTGAATTCCTGGTTTGTGCAGAGACTTTGCGATCGTGACCGGAGAGCGGTTTGCCTGGTACAGTAGAATTTTCATACATGTAAATGTGCTGTGTATTGAAAGTGGGTCATGATTTGGTTCCCCACTGCGTGAACTGTGTTCTGCTTGCTGGAAGCTTTATCCAGCCTAATCAGACTGAATCTGCATTCATCTCCATTCGGCCTGGCCATGCCACGCTGGCCCTGCCAGACTACTCCACTGCACAGAGAAAGCCACCAATGAGATACTTGCTGTGGATCAGCCTCCTGCTCCATGCTTAAACAGGAATGATGCCTCAGAGAATTATGTGGGCCCTGCTTCCCCTGGCACTCCAGATTAACCACCTACTGTCTTGATTTTCGTCCAGCCTGTGTCCAGTCTTGGGTATCGTGAGTAAACATCAGGGTAGCTCCCTGCAACAACAGCTTAATCTAAAAGTGTGTCATCTGATTGTCTTGTTGTTTTCTTTTCACAAACTGAGCATTCCAGTTCCAGATTACAAATAGTGTGTGTTGTGCATGTTGTTTTCTTCTATCACAGGGCCCCAACCAGCTGCAATGTTCCTGGCTAGCCCACCATTCTCCATCTGGGTACCTAGAGTGTGTGACTGTTTATGGATCCTGACGTGCATGCATAACTGTTTGATTGATAGAGCCTTTAAGCAAATTAACCTGATTACTCCCTTCCCTTGTTCAAGCCCCTTAAATAAATCAGCTCTAACACTTTTTTGCATTTACCTTGACTGTGGTTCCAGTTTGTGCAAGAGTACTGTACTGCTGTTATTTGCCATGTATAACCTTGTTTTACAGGGGGACCCCATGGCCCCAGGCCAGAGGAAACCCCTGGTGGTAAGTGCAAATAGTCTGGGTACTTGTGTGGTGTATCAGGGGCATTGTGAAAGTGATTATTGTATATTGTTCTGGCCACTAGTAAGGAAAGAGGGGGGTTATAGTGTTCCAGAGGGCTGTGCCCATGTTAGCTTGACCACAACCAACCCTGACCTCTGGGTGGAGGCACTCGTTTCAGAACTCAGGCCCCTTAAACTGCTACTAGCCAAGCAGGCAGGGGGAGTAGCCCTTGGGGTAGTGCCACCTAGGGGTTACAATAAGAACAGTCTTCATAAAGAAGTCACTATAAATTACTGTAAATATTCCAAGGTAATAGTGCGCTTAAAATCAAAAGCATCTATGAGACAAAATGCTCAGCAGGGCTTCAAAGCAAGTGTTTCATAGGTCCTTCCAAGTCCATTCAGAATCTCAGGTCATGGAAACTCACCATTTTTACTTTCAAGCAATGGAGTTCTTAATCTCCATAATCTCCCTTCGAAATTATAACCCCAAAAACTGATGAGGCATTCATTGGAATGGCAACACATAAGACAAAATTTAAGCAGTACCTTCACATAGATGGTCCTCTAAGATCATAAAATTTCTGTTTTCTTACCAGGCACAATCCATAAACATTAGTACCTGAGTTTGGTTCACCAGGAGTAGGAGTTGGAGTCTATGTCGGCCTTACAGCTCCTTTTTCCCAAACCAGCAGCCTGCATTCAACTCAAGGAGCCTCCAATAATCTCTCCTCTCTCTTCTCTCCACTCTCATCTCCAGCTCCTGAGATACAGCTACCACAACATAAAAGGTCCTCAGCAAACATTGTTTTTTTGGTCTCACACCACACTGCTCCCAGATATGGTCCTGCAATGAGAGGGGGAGTTTGGTGGGTTATTGATGAATACTGGAAACAGTAGTGGACCCAGTATAGAGCCTTGAGGAACTAGTGACACCCCACCCTCTGATTCCCATATCTGAAATGTATTTCTCCCTTGCTGTTTAGTGGCACCCCCAACCATCTCATGTCCTTCTCAATCTCTCAACCTGAAAATAAGAAAACCATCCCTCAATGTATTTTTTTGGTATTTTACAACCTTTAAATAAAAAAAAACAATCCACTGCTGATCATACACACACCACACACCTGACCTCCCACTGTGCACCCACCTCCCCACACACCCATTGACACTACCACATGCCCTCATTCACCTCAACTGGCAACACACTGAAAATCCACTCTTCGATTGCAGATGCATCTTGCAGCTGGAACTGGCAACTGATCTCTGACAATTTTTTATTTACAGGATGTAAAATAAAAAAAGACATTGAGGGACTTTTTTTTATTTTCAGGTTGAGGGGGACATGGGAGGGTGGGGGGTGCCACTAACCACCAATGTGGAAATACATTTCAGAATGGGGGTCAGAGGGTGAGGGGTGTCACTAGACACCAGGGATAGACATGGGAGGGTTGGGGGTTGCCACTAACACCAATGGGAAAATATGGGACTGGAGAGTAGGGGTGACACTAGACACCAGGGATAGACATGGGGGGAGATGCCACTAACACTAATGGGAAAATGTGTTTAAGAAAACATGGGTATCAAAGGGTGGGGGGGGGGCACTAGATACCAGAGATAAATCCTTTTTCATGAGCTGAGTTCCTTTTTCTTGAGAAAGAAAAAGGAATCACAAAAAAGAAACTTACCAAGCCATGAAAAAGGATTTAAATAACTAAATAAAAACATTTGAAGGGCATGGGAGCTATAACAAATTATACACTGAAGCTCATCAGCTGCTGATGAGCAATATACAGTACATGTTTGGATGTCTGTAGATGACATCCCTGCACAGAGTTATGACAGTCTGTTTTGTGAAAAAAGAGAAAACAAGATGGTGGCTCACAAAAAAAGATTTTTTCTGTCCAGAAAGGATTGGCCCCTAATGAAAAAGAATCCATTTCACCAGACCAAATTCCTTTTTAGTTCCATTCCTCTATCATGGAGAGTGCTATTCCCATTGAAAATAGGTGGAACTTAAAATCTGAATAACTTTGCAACAGACTAATATTTTTTCAGCAAACAACTGCAAGGCAGTTCAGTGACCCAAGCTGTTTCTACCATACAAAATTCATATCAAAATTCCACACCGTCTGGGTGCAAGGCAATGAGGAGAAAAACTGCACAAAATTGTGAATTTTACGGTTTTTGCACTATGCAGATCTCAGAATCTGCACGTCCAACCAGAATGAAACTTGCCACGTCAAGAGATCTATCCCATGGGACAATGCATGCCACATTTTGTGTAAATCCATTGATCAGCTGCAAAGATATTAAAGTGCAAAATTTGAGGTTTAACAATAAAGTGCCTACTTAACCCTATCTATCTATCTATCTATCTATCTATCTATCTATCTATCTATCTATCTATCTATCTATCTATCTACCTACCTATCTACCTACCTATCTATCTATGTGTCTATCTAGTATAATACTGTCTATCTGTCTGTCTGTCTGTCTGTATAATACTGTCTGTCTATCTATCTACCTATCTATCTAGCCATCCCTATCAGTCTCTCCCTCTTTCATTCATCCTCCTACTAAAAGGATTTATTTAGACAAATAAGACTTCAAACAAAGTATTGAAAAATGCCACCCATATTCCCCAAAGCCTGTGATACATCTAAGCTCCATTTCTACAAGGCATAATTGGATTGCATTGCATTTTGTCTGATTACAGTCCATTCAAGATCAATGGCAAACACATTTGAATGTTTGTCAATCAAAATATCCCTTCCTAACTTGTCTTCATTTAAATTGATTGGCTGCTATAGGCCCCCCTCTGCAGGCCTCAAACTACTATCTCACTTGGGGTCAATAATCAATCAAGGCCCTGAAGATACCATCATCCTTGGTGATTTGAATTTAAACTGGCTATCTAATGTATCTGCACCATTGGTAACCTTTTGTGACACCTATGGCTTTACACAACTAATTAAAGACCCAACCAGGGTTAACCTAAAAACCCTAGCAACAGCTCACTCCTGGATATTATGTTGGTAAACAAGCCTCACTTATATTCGCATGCAGGAGTACTACCAAATGATGTAGGTGATCATTGTCCCATAGCTGGCATAAGATCTACACTCAAACCACCCAACCCTGCAGAATTTGTCCTCAAAAGGTCAAAAGAAGTTCAACATCCCAGGATACCTCAATGACTTGAGTAATACAATATACTGGCAAGATTTCTACCTACAACCTCAGTTGAAACAGCTCTCCAGACCTTAAAGGAAATTATCACTAATGCTCTCAATATTCATGCACCAATCACCAGTATCAAAACTAAAGCAAGATCCTGCCCTTGGTTCACCACTGATCTTAAAGCAGTCTTGTTAACCAGAGACAAACTGTGGAAAAGGCAAGAAAACAAAGGATACCAGAGACTGGCTAAATTTCAGAAAAGCAAGAAATTCATGTACTAAACAAATAAGAACTGCAAAAGCTGCCTATTATAGAGCTGAATTGGATGCTCCTATAATAACCCAACCAGACTCTGGGGAACTATAAAAGGAATTCTGGCCAAAACTCTACTCCTGCCTTAACCTCCAAACTGCTACTCAATGATACAGAAATTACGGGCAAACAAGAAATCCTAAATACCTTCAATGACCACTTCACCACAGCTGGCCTAGCATTTGACTCATCACCTGCAAATCTCCTGAGATCATCCTTGAACCTTCAATCCACTGTGGGACAAAAGGCTACATCAACTTTTTCCTTCAACCCAATATCCTTGAAAGAAGTGGAAGACCTCCTCTCTAATTTAGATACTTCTAAGAGTGCAGGTACAGACTCCTGGATCCCTACTTCCTTAAAATTGCATCACACTTTTATCTGCCCCCTCACTCATCTCTTCAATCTTTTCCTCACCACTGGATCCATTCCTCCACTTGGAAAACAGCTCAAGTAGTTCCATTACTTAAATCTGTGATCCCATGGACCTCAATAATTACAGGCCCATTTCCATCCTATCAGTACTATCAAGATGCTTGAAAAGTTAGTAAACTCACAATTAAGGGACTACCTGGATAACAATAACCTCCTAAATTCAGCACAATCAGGATTTAGATCAAGGCATAGCACCATTTCAGCCCTAGCCAAAGTAACCAACGATTGGCAGATTGCCGTGGATAAGAAGAACAGTACCTGTGCTGTGTTCCTGGATTTGAGTAAAGCATTTGACACAGTGGATAATGAATCATTAATCACCTCCCTTGGATCAATAGGGCTGGATTCTCCCTCACTCAACTGGTTCAAGTGCTACCTATCAGATAGGTCACAACTGGTAAAAATGGAAATTACCTATCCACCTTAAAACCACTGCTAAGAGGTGTACCGCAAGGCTCTATTCTGGCCCCATCCTTTTGCCATTTATATTAATAATATTGATGCCAACCTCACTCAATCCAACATTCATCTGTTTGCTGATGATACTGTATTATATGGCAGCAATCCTTCATTACCAAAAGCCTGTGAACTGCTACAATCTGAATTCTCCATCCTGCAACACAATCTACTGGATAAAAAACTACTTCTAAATGCCAAAAAAACAAAAGCTATGTTCTTTGCCACAAAGAGTTGCTCTGCCACTACCCCATCACCCACTACCCTACAACTATCCACCTTACTTGGAGAGAAGCTGGAATTCATTGATAACTTCAAATACCTTGGAGTCTGGATTGATAACAAGCTTGACTATTCTGTCCATATTGAGGAGCTACTAAAAAAACTGAGACAAAGGCTTGGTCTATTTTTTAGAATAAAGCACTACCTCAACAGAGACTCCAAAAAAAGATAAATCCAGGCATCATTCCTATCCCTCATTGACTATGCTGACTTTCTCTATGGCCATTGTTCACGCCCCCTCTTAAATAAGCTGGACACCCTATATCACAGGTCCATCAGATTTATTACTGACCTTCCCTCCAGCACCCATCACTGCTCCCTTTATAAGGCAGTTAACTGGACATCATTACAACACAGAAGAACTAGGAATGCTGCAATTTGGATATTCAAAGCTTTATCAGGCAAACTACCCACCTATATCACAGACTGTTTTACCCGAATTACTTCTAGGCCATACAACTTAAGGATCAGCAAACTTATCATTCTAAAGGTCCCCAATGCCTGCACCCGGTTTGGGAGGGCCGCTATCAGCTACTCACTAGCAGTTGCATGGAACTCACTCCAAAAAACCATGAAGCTAAATAGCCTCTTACCTTTAACATCCTTCAAAAGATTATTCTCCACCGTATTCCCAGAACTCTGCAATTGCTTTAACAAGGCCTAATCCCCGACCCTACCTACCCCCACTCCCTTTTCCGTGTTCCATTATGCTAGCTCTACTTTTTCCAGTCACCTGATATACTCTCATAAAAGCCAATTAGGACCTATAATTTATATATTATGCCTGCTATACCCATTGCCTCCTTTTCTTACAGGTTAAATGGTTTTAATGTGCCTTGTATATATGTAAATTGTTATATATTAGCACTTTATGTCATTGTACTACTGTTTATGTTTTTTCTTGTCTATGTAATAATACTTGCACTTCTTGACCACTCAGGTCCATCTTGTAAATGAGCTACGCTCAATGATGTTTGCCTGATTAAATAAAGATTTTGATTGATTTGATTGATTGATTGATTGATTTTGGTGAAATTGAGCTACTGTACAAGGATAGGGAACATTTCTAGTGGGATAAAAATCATGTGAAAAAATACAGTGGCCCAGATATTCAAAACTTTGCCCCAAGCCTCAAGTAGCACTGTCCGGCATGCAAACATTGCCTGGCCCAAATCGCCCGCCATATTCGAAAGGAATAGCCTGGTGCTAACCCTGCTGAACATAGTATGCAAAGGAAGCCGGGCAAACTGGTCTGAGAGTGCAGGGCAAACATAGCCCAGGAATAAGACAGCACTGAATATAACAACAGGGAAGTGCACACTGCAACTGCAGCTCAGTGCTCCCCTGGAGCAAGCCAATGTTGCAGGTGGAGAACATTGTGTGTGATTGCACAGAGCAGACCCACAACACTGCAAACAACAATGCAAGCCACACACTGCAGAGCTGTGCTATGCTGACTTGTAGTTTGCCCGAGCTAACCTGATAGCACAGTGCTAACACTTTAGCCCGGGGCAAACTGGTTATCCCGGGGCAAATGAGAGCCATATTGAAAGCTCCCATGCAAATTAGCCTACTTAGATAATTTGTTGGCAAACAGGTACATATGCATCTCATTAACCGCTGCTTAGCATACATTACCATGCAGTTTGCCCGGTGCTACTGCATGGAGCAGACAGCTCCTCCTTTTGGTCAGAATGGAAGTACAGGCTGGTTGCAGCAGGCCAAGGCATGCCCACAGCATCCCCTGTTGGTCGGCATGGAAATATAGGCTGGATGCTGCCGGATCTGGGTGCTGGCAGGCACAAACGGTGCATACATCTCGACTTCTGCAGCACTACAAGCAGTCCAGAACAGTATATAGAGACTTATCCTGCAACATATAGATATAGATATGTACCCATATGTGTGTGTGTGTATATATATATATATATATATATATATATATATATATATGTATATGTATATGTATGTATATATATGTATGTATGTGTGTATATATATATATATATATATATATATACTGTATATATATATATATATATATATATATATATATATATATATATTATATATATATATATATATCTTAGAGGCAAAACTCTGTTTAATGCATCAGTTAAGGTTGTTCCACTGCGACAAGAAAAGTAGGATGTTAGAGTTGAAACGTAGCCTTCCATTACCGAATCAAGCACATTAGATCATCAGGCCCCTAACTGTCACCCCATCACATGTGGAAAGAAGCTGAGAATAGCAGAATGGGGTGACAGTTAGACCAACTACTCTCAATGCGCACTCTGATTCCAGTTGGGGGTGGGCTGAGGGCAAAGGGGTTTCAACCCTAACATCGAATTTCCTTGCTTTGTTGCTGTGGAACAACCCTAACTGATGCATTAAATGGAGTTTTTTTGCCTCTAATTTTCCTTCTTTTTGAGAATAATAATGAGAAATAATGAATCTAATATGGCGGCGGGAGCACGGGGCCCGAACCTAATGCAGCGGCAGGAGCGCTGGGCCTGCCACGTGATGTCTTGTCACATAGTAACATTGTACTGGCAAATGCAAATCGTAATGCGCTTGGTGACGCAAAGCGAAACAGAAAGAGAAACAGTACTGTAGACAGAAATGTTAAAAACAACGGAAATGCAACCGCAAATGAAAACGCAAAGGGTAACGTATATGGTGGTGTAAACATGAACGGTAAGTGAAACGGGTACGGAACTGCAAGCAGAAACGGTAATGGTAACAGTAATGTAAGCGCTCAGGCTGGTTTTCCCCAAAAGCTGTATAGAGAAAGACAGTGAGTAGAAAGAATGTATGCAAAATAATGACTCTCGGAACACAAAAATCAGGAGTTGGAATAGTAAATTGCTTATACCTCAGTAACCGTAAGACATAGAAAAAAAATTTAAAAGTCATATGTATTATCACTTTCCTGGCTAGTTTTGTATGCTAAAACTCTGTATCTCGCACCGTTTTCGAGATATGGGCCCTCAAAGGCACGGCGAAAGCCGTAATGTTATCCTATGGGAAAAAAACAGAAGCTCAGAGTGCCATAACTTTGCCTCCCTGTAATATTTTTTCACCAAACCACTGGAAGGCACATCTGTGGGATGTTGGCTGTATCCCCTGCACATTTCAGTCCAAAAGACCAAATTGTTATTTTGCAGCAGGGCGCCAAACGATTGCTGCAATGCGTCGGTTGCCGTAATGTTATCCTATGGGAAAAAGTGTCAACTTTGGAGTGCTGTAACTTTTCTGCCATGTAATATTTTTTCAACACAACACTGAAAGGCACATTGGTGAGTTGTCGGCTGCTTTCTCTCCAAATTTCAGCCCAAAACTCCAAACCGTTCTTTTGCAGTGGGGTGCCAAAGAATTGCTGTAATTTCCCCACAGCCTAGAAAAGTACTGTCGCAATTTGCGAAAGCTTTCACAAAAATTTACAACACTTTCGTGAGCACAAAAGTACTTTGTGAAAGTACTTTTTCGAGAAATTTGAAATACATATTTCTGGGGTGTTTTACCCCAAAATAAAGACATGGCTAGCATCCTCAAGCTCCTACTAGGTGAATACAAAAATAATTAGGTTGCTAGAGGGTCTCAATTTTAAATGCCAAGCATTTTTATGATCACTAACTGAAAACAAAATGGCAGATTTGCGAAAGTAAGAGGGCCATTTGCGAAAGGAAAAATGCATTTGCGACACTGTCAAACTTTTTGTTAACTTTTCCCATTGACTTATAATGGGAAATTGTTTTTTAAATAACTTTTGAACCGTTTAATATTTTGTCATGAAATCTTCAAAGGGCACATCATGGACCCCGGCCGCATGTTCCCTGCAGATTTCAGGCCGGTCGCACAAACCTTACAACCTGTAGGCGCGACCGTAGAATTCCAGAAAAAGCGTAAACGCACACTTAGATCAAGCTTAATAACTCCACAGCCGTGTATCCAACTGGTACAAAATTTGGCAGATCCCAAGGCCCATGAGCCTTGATCATGTATGCCAAATTTCAGGCAAATCCATCAAATGGTTGCAAAGTTATTAAGGTGCAAAATTTTGGGTTTAACATGTAAATGGTCTCAACCCTAAATCTATAATAATATATATATATATATATATATATATATATATATATATATATATATACACACATGTGTATATGTGTGTGTGTGTGTATATATATATATATATATATATGTATATATATGTATATATGTATATATGTGTATATATGTGTATATATGTATATATGTATATATGTATATATATGTATATATGTATATATGTATATATATATATATATATATGTATATATATGTATATATATATATGCATATATATGTGTATATATATGTGTGTATATATATATATGTATATATATATATGTATATATATATATATGTATATATATGTATATGTGTGTGTATATATATATATATATATATATATATATACACACATATATATATATATACATAACATATGTGTATATGTGTGTGTATATATATATATATATATATATACACACATACATATGTGTATGTGTGTGTGTATATATATATATATATATATATATATATATATAGTGGCACGGTAGTGCCACCATAGTTAGGGGTTGAGGAGCCATTTCTATGTTAAACCCCAAAACTTTGCACCTTAATAACTTTGCAACCATTTGACGGATTTGCTTGAAATTTGGAATACATGATCAAGAACCATAGGCCTTGGGATCTGCCAAGTTTTTACTGGTTGGATATACGGCTGCGGAGTTATTACGCGTGATCTGTACGCACGTTTACACTTTTTCTGGAATTCTACTGTCGCGCCTACAGGTCGTACGGTTTGCGCGACCGGCCCGAAATCTTCAGGGAACGTGCGGCCAGGGTTCCCGATGTGCTTTTCAAAGATTTTGTGAAAAATATTAAACGGTTCAAAAGTTATTCAAAAAACAGTTTCCCATTATAAGTCAATGGAAAAGTTAACAAAACGCTCGACAGTGTCGCAAATGCATTTTTATTTACGCAATGGGCTCTTACTTTCACAAATCGGCCATTTTGTTTTCAGTTGGTGATCAGAGAAATGGTTGGCATTTAAATTTGGGACCCTCTAGCAACCTAATTCTTTTTGTATTCACTCTAGTCGGACCCTGAGGATGCTTACTATGTTTTATTTTGTGGTAAAACACCCCAGAAATATGTTTTTCAAATTTTGGAAAAAGTATTTTCACAAATTACTTATGCTCATGAAAGTGTTGAAGTTTTTATGAAAGCTTTAAATTGGCGACAGTAGTTTTCCATCTGTGGAGTGGACAGCGATTCTTTGGCACTGTGCTGCAAAAAACCGTTGGGAGTTTGGGCTGAAATTTGGAGGAACGGAGCCTACATCCAGAGATGTGCCTTTTCAGTGTTGCATTGAAAAATATTACACGGTGGCAAAGTTACGGCACTCCAAAGTTGACATTTTTTCCCATAGGATAACATTACGGCACCTGACGATTACAGAAACTTTGGCACCCTGCTGCAAAATAACGGTTTGGTCTTTTTTCCTGAAATTTGGAAGGAAGACAGCCTACAGCCCACATATGTGCCTTTCAGTGGTTTGGTGAAAAAATATTACATGGCGGCAAAGTTACGGCACTCCAACATTGATGGTTTTTCCCATAGAATAACATTACGGCGCCCAACGCATTACAGTAATCCTTTGGATCCCTGCTGCAAAATAATGGTTTGGTCTTTTTTCCTGAAATTTGGAGGGAAGATAGCCAACAGCTCACAGATGTGCCTTTCAGTGGTTTGGTGAAAAAACATTACAGGGAGGCAAAGTTATGGCTCTCCGAACTTTTCTTTTTTTCCTGTAGGATAACATTACAGCGTTCGCTGCACCTTTCAGGGCCCGTATCTCGGAAACGGTGCGAGATACGGACTTTTCGTCAGAAAAATTCTTAGCCCCATATTGGGGCTAAGAATAAAATTAGCCAGGACAGTTGTAAATAATATGACTTTTAAATTTTATTTCGACGTCGTACGGTTCCTGAGATATAACGTATTTAGTATTCCAAGTTCTCATTTTCTGCACCGATACTCATTATTATGCATATATTATTTGTACTCACTGTCTTTCTCTATGCAGGTTTTGGGGGAAACCGGCCTGCGCGCTTACATTACTGTTACTGTTGCCCCTTCTGCTTGCGGTTCCGTACCCGTTTCACTTACCCTTGACGTCTGCGCCACCATGTGCGTTATCCTTTGCGTTTTCATTTGTGCTTGTATTTCTGTTATTTTTTGCCATTTCTGTCCATGGTACTGTTTATCTTTCTGTTTCACTTTATGTCACCATGCCCATTGACATTTCTGTTTGAAGGAACCATGTTACTATGTGACAACACATCACGTGGCAGACCGTTCCCGTCTACGCCACTTTGTGCGTTACCCTTTCTGTTCTCATTCGCGCTTGTGTTACCATGTGCACCACTGTTAGCATTTCTGTTTGTGTTGCTGTCCCTGTTAGTATGCCACACGACATCATGTGGCAGGAGTGCGGGGCCCTTCCGCCACCGCATTACATTCACTATTTCTCGTTATCATTCTCAAAAAGAAGGAAATTAGAGGCAAAAAAACTCCATTTAATGCATTAGTTAGGGTTGTTCTGCAGTGACAAAAGTGAGGAAATTCGTTGTTAGGGTTGAAAATCCCCCTTGGACCCCCCACCCCCCAACCGGCATTGGGGTGTGCATTGGGATCGTGGGTCCTAACTCTCACCCCATTCTCCTATACTTCTGCTGCTTTACACATGTCATGGGGTGAGAGTTAGGGCTGACGATCCCAATGCACACCCCAATGCCGGTTGAGGGGGTGGGCGGGAGGTTCCAAGGGGGATTTTCAACCCTAACAGCGAATTTCCTCACTTTTGTCACTGTGGAACAACCCTAACTAATGCATTAAACAGAGTTTTTTGCCTCTAATATATATATATATATATATATATATATATATATATACTGCCTGAGTCCAAACGTGCAATGGATGACAGCCCCCCCATGACAACAGTGGCACCCCACAGCAGTGGTGGGTGCCATAACAGTGGGGTGAGTCATGACAGCATGAAACAGGCATGTGGCAAAGGGGGGATGTAGGCCGTAGGCACACTAGGCTCCACAGCAGCACATTACTGTAGGGGACTGGGAAGACTGGGTGTGCTCAGCAGTCTGTCTGTGCCGTCATGGCTCTGTACCTATAGGTGCACCCCCATCAAGATTCCTGACCCCCATAGCTGCCCTGCATTAATAGTATCCCTGGTAGTCTAGTGCCTCCCACCCCCCCATCATCGTGATTCCCAACCCTGTAGCCACTTGAATGTATGTATTCCCTGGTAGTATAGGCATCCCCCCACCCACCTGCATGAATCCCACCACCGTGCACTTAAACAGGCTGCCATTCCCTGGTAGTCAAGTGTCTCCCCTCCCGGCAGTGACGGTCCCTGCTCCTCCCAACAACCACCCACAAATGGAGCCAGTGACCAGCTCAGCCCTCCTCTCACCATCACGGCCGGCCACCAACTGAGGGATGAATGAGCTATACTGCATTTGTTACAGTACAGTGCATTCATTCCTCAGTTGGCGGCTGGCAATGGTGGTGAGAGGAGGGCTGAGCCGGTGGCCAGCTCCATTCATGGGTGGTTGTTGGGAGGAGCGGGGGCCATCACTGCCAGGTGGGGGAACACTAGACCACCAGGGAAATGGTTGCATTCTATGGGGAATGGGGTCAGGATATGTGCTTGGGGGGGACACTAGGCTACCAAGGAGATGTTTCTATTCTACTGGGAATGGGGGTGGGGATCATGATGGGGGGACACTAGACTACCAGGGAGAATATATTCTACAGGGAACAGGGGTTGGGATACATGCTAGAAGGGGGAACCACTAGACTACTGGGGAAATGAGGAGTAGCTACGTGAAACAGGGTCAGAATACATGCTGAGGAGTGGGGAGAACCACTAGACTACCAGGGAGAAGTTATTCTATGGGGAACAAGAGTCAGGGAGCATGCTGGGGGTTGGGGGGACCACAAGTACACCAGGGATTAGGTGTGCTGTTACTGGACATGGGGGTCGGGTTTCATGATGGGTGTTTAGGGCACGGCCGCTATTAGCGCTGCTTTAATAGCAGCTTTTTCCTGTCAGCAACTAGCGCCACGCTACAGGTCATGCTAATGCCTGTAGCGCAGTGCTATGCTTTTGAATATGCTGGTGCGCTGGCATTCAGGGCCCCCTCCCCTCTGTCCCTCTCCTGCATACATTATAGTTAGCATCAGTGCTAACACCTAGTGCTGGTGCTAACTGTACGTTTCAATATTGCAGTCGGGTGCAAAGTCAGCGCTAGTCCAGTGCAATGGCTTTGCGCCTGGCACTGAGCTTTGAATATCTGGGCCAGTGTATCTTGTTTTTGACATTTTTTTAACATTTAGCTGTAACACGTTAAGTATGTCTGTAACTATTCTATAACTGCACTGTAAATGTCCTGTAACTACTATGCAGTTATGTGTAATTACTATGTAATTAACTAGTTTCACATTTGTGTGTTGTGTAGTTACACACAGTTTGCATGAAGTAACCACACTGCAATTGTACTGCAACTACTATGTAGTTGTTAACTTGTTTCACATTTGCATGTTGTGTACTTACACAATCTGAATGAAGTAATACGTATATGTGCAGCCACTACTGTCTCCCTTTCAGCACAAATCAATTCATTCTAACAAGTGTAACTATACATTTAATAGTTGTTGTGAAATGTGACATAAAATATGTTGTACAGCTACCACTGTATCTCTTCTGGCATTTTGTAATTTGTTCTTACAAAGACAACAACACATGTAGTAGCTATCGCAATTAGTAACAGTAAATCCATTGTGTAACTACTATGTTATTACTTTTGGCATTATTAAATGTGTTATTACAAGTGTAACTTAATATGAATGCAGGTCTTGTGCACTGTTTTTACAGTTTATGTCTATCTGACATTTATTTAAAGGGTAATTACACAGAAAAACTTAAAATGTAAGCAGAATGGTAACTAAAATATGATAGCACTGTAACTTCAGTCTGCTACACTGAAATGTATTGACTGGCTGATTTGTGGGTGGTAGCATTGCAAGGGTATAACCACAGTTATCCAGATATAAAACATGATGACCAGTAATTAAATATAGATGATAAGTATAAAACAATATTTTATTTTTGTTTTTATTTACTATATATATTTATTCAATGGGGTGGACATAAATGGAGTGTGATAATCCATTTATCTGAGTAACTGTGTATAAATTTCATTTATACACACTCATTTCTCCACACAGTTCCTACATCACAGGCTGCCCACCCCCCAAATGCTTGACTGGCACTACATTCTCACACTTTCACTTTTGACATGCACACAGATACAACTCCATCAGCACCTCAGACCCATGGAAAGCAAACAATGCTGCATATGAATGAAATGAGTAAGGCATTTTTTTGAAGAGCAAAATTTGAAAAAACAGAAACAATTCTCGAACATTTGCCTGCAGTTCTCCTCTAGTCACCCTCCCTCACCCTTCCCTTGCTCACCCACTTGCTCCTCCCTTCCTCTGCTGTTCTCTCTCTCTCTCTCTCCTTCCAACTGAGAAGCTCTGCCCACAGCTGCCGATAGTACTGTTTACTCCACTAGCAGTACGTACCACTCCTCTGCCTTATTCATCAGTAGAAACACTGCCAAATAACTCAAGAAAAAAAAAACAGAATAGTTCCAAAAGAACTAGGTCCATCTGATAAAAGCTGACCCCTGACTTCCTTACTAAACTTGCCCGCCATGTTGGCTGAGATTTTTCCAATCAGCCACTGAAACCACCAATGACTGCACACATTATAGCATCACCACAATGTCAACATGCTGTCTCCATAGTAATCACCATGGCAATGACAGCGCTTACAAGAAGTGAAGCAGTTTCTTCTTAAAAAAAAAGAATCCCCAAAATGTGCAAAAAAAGAAAATGGCAAATGAAAAAAATTAAAGTATCAAACATGGTGTTTCCCTATTGCATAAATGAACTATGTGGTGGATGAGTGTGTGATAAAGTATTTATCTTGGTTAGTTGCATTGACCTATCATAACCATCACTCGTGAGTGGCTCCACCACTCGTGAGGTTACTTGAGGTCAATGGCAACTAACCAAGATAAATGCTTTATCACACACTCTCACCCCACATAGTGTATATATATATATAAATATATATATATATATATATATATATATATATATGTACTGTATTTATATTTCCTGATGTCTAGTGGCACCCCCCACCATCTGATTGTCATCCCCATAATATTTCTTTCCCTGGTGTCTAGTGGCACACCCCACTCTTCAATTCCCCTCCATGTAAATAATTTATGTGTCCCTAGTGTCTAATGGCACACTCAACCCTCCCATGCCTGAACCGGTAACACTGCACTTTACCTCTGGTGTCTAGTGTACCCCTTACCTTCCGATGGCCTTCCCCCTTTGTAGTTATGCTTGCCCTGGTGTCTAGTGGCACACCCGCACCCTCTGAAGTCCCTTGGAGTCTGAAAAGAACATCTCTGAAGAACATTGCTGAACATCTCATTTAAATCAGCAGTAACATGCTTTAGGCTGAAACTAATCTCGATAGTGGAAAATGTAGTCCAGTAATTTTTGCACTGACCACTGAGCCACCTAACTGCACTTTCTAATTGTTGTGATACACACAAACACTGACTAATGCATATACACATTTATGCTTATATATTCCAGTTTAACATAGCAGTGCACTATCTACACACACATTGTCAGACAACATTTTATGTACAGAGGCCCTAAACTCTGGAATTCCATCCCAATCCACCTTAGATCAGTACACAAGTTTATTAGTTTCATAACATCAAAAAATGGCACTGAGAACAGTCGAAACAAATTATTGCATTGTTGTTTATCATCAGACACAGGATGATATTGTTATTAAGCCAATAGATTAAAGTAAATTATATTACTGTATCATTGCCTGGGATAATGTCTTTTAGTGTCTGTACTGTTATAAAATAACTTAGTCTTTTCTCTATATGTATAACACTGTAAGATATTTTGACAACCTTTGTAATTGTATTTACTATGGGTGAGTACATGGGACTTCAATGAAAATGAATAAGATATGTTACTATTACTATTACACACATACATTAACACACATACTATGCCTTATATGGCATTTGTTTACTTATACTGTACATCTAACCCTAACTTTTATTGTATTTTGGATGAGCACAGTAACACACTGACACACATGCACTGCTTCATGTTCTGAACAGTGCACACTTCTACAATATAGCATTACAGCCATTTGCAAAGTGACTAGGAAATGGTTACTGTACCAGGAAAGGGTTAACAGAGTCACACACACACACACACACACACACACACACACACACACACACACACACACACACACACACACACACACACCACACACACACACACACACACACACACATTCATTCTCATATAGGGAATACACATACAGAGCCCTTTTTCTCTGCCTGCATGCAACATCCCTTTCTTAGCCTTCTTTGTTGTACTAACTATCACTAATTCATTTTAAAAATAAAAGCAATAACCACAATATCCAATATAAAAAACTCATTAAGTGATTTACATAAGTTAGAGTGTTATTTACTGCTATGCTTTTTTTAACTCTTGCAGATCTCCTGAACTGATAGCAACACTTTACTCTGTGTTTTGAAATCTGAACCTCATTCATCAGTCTCAGTTACTATTTATGTCTGAGAAATGCTGATAAGTTGACATGTTTACTAATGATCATAAGCTATGGATCTTTCTTGAAAGAGAATACTGCTCAGACTGAAGCTAGTAACCATATTATCACACAAGTCCTGTTATGCACAAATTAAGAATGAAATACATGTACTGTTAGGCCTAGATATTCAACAGGGTTGCGCCATGCGCAACAGGGTTGCACATGCGCAAGTCCAAAAATGTACCATTTTGCGATATTCAGAAGGAGGCAGTTGTGCCACCGAAAACATGCTGAGCAACAGCGCAATGAAAATGAAGGCATGCACAACTGAAGGGGGTGGATCCATGCATAAAGAGCACAATTCGATATTCAAAGACTTGCGCGATGCGCAATAGCGGCACAGCCGGAAATTGCGCACTAGCGGAAATCAGCCAAAATAAAAAGGCTCAAGGAAGCGGCGCAAGAACGCTACAAGGCTGCCAAGTGGGGGGAGAGAGAGAGAGAGAGAGAGAGACAGACAGACAGACAGACAGGCTAGGGCAGGCAAGGCAAGCTTGGGCCATAGGCTGTAGAGGCCAGCGGGGGGTGCCCGGTGCAGTGGAAGTAGCAGTGAGGACAGCGGGGGTAACACAGCAACACCAGCCGGGGGGGGCAGAAGCCAGGGAGATGGACAGCGGCAGCTTCCACATGGAAGCTGCAATGAGGGAGGTGAGAATGCATGCTGCAGGGGGACGTGGCCATAGAAGGGCCCGTCGGCGGTATGCCCCCAACAGGCAGTACCGTGCCCGCATCAGCTTTGAGCTGTACACAGATGTAGAGATTGTGGGCCGGTACCGCCTGAACAGGGTAATACTGAGACGGCTCTGTGAGCTGTGCAGTGATGTGATGCAGGTACCCTCATGACGGAGTCATGCTCTGTCGGTGGAGACCAAGGTGACAGCCTGCATGTGCCTGCTCGCCACGGGCACCTTCCAGAGGCCGACAGGGGACACCACAGGCATCACACAGTTGGCCACGTCACGCATCCTCACCCAATTCCTCAGCGCACTGCTGCCACATGCTGCGGAGTACATCCATTTCCCCAGCACTGTGGCAGAGTGTACAGCAAACATGCAGGAGTTCCACAGGGTAGCACGTATGCCTGGCATGCTAGGGGCTATAGACTGCACCCATGTGGCCATTCGCATGCCACCTGGCCCCAATGGGGTCTCATATAGGAACAGAAAGGGCTTCCAGTGTCAACTGCCAGGTGGTGTGTGATGCCACTGCGTGCATAATCAATGTCTGTGCACACACCCTGGCGGAGCACATGATGCCTTCATATGGTATCAGTCCACACTGTGCCATCAATTCGAGAGGGGACATTCCCACAGGACATCTAGTGGGTGAGTACACATGTATGGAATGCAAACTCGGGGCAAGGGTGGAATGCCACAGGTGCCATGGTAGTGGCACACAGGGATAGGCAATATGGACCTGAACATGAGACTGATCTCCACTATCTCCACACAGGTGACAGCGGATACCCACTCCATCCCTGGCTGCTCACACCGTACCGGCGCCCCATGACCCCATCGCAGCAACGCTATAATAAGGCACATGTTTCCACACGCAACATCATAGAGTGGGTGTTTGGGATGCTCAAGGCATGCTTCCGATGCCTAGACACCTCCAGCGGTGCCCTACAGTACAGCCCCCAAAAGGCCTGTGGGATATTCCTGGCCTGTTGCATCCTGCACAACATGGCCAAAGACTATGGGATAGCCGTACAGGTTGAAGAGGGGGACAGCTATGGGGACGCCAGTGTCGCCGGTGTTGATGGTGATGAGCAGCCCCCCCTAGGATGGCGGGACCCCCGACTGATCCGGCAGGCCCAGCTGCACCAGGACACCATCACAGAGGAGCACTATACAGAACACAGGTAAGTCAAGGGGACATGTGCAACCAACACTGTCCATGCGCAAACCACAGGCACACAGGGTAACACACCAGGGGTGCATGACGCCAGGAGTGGAAGGGTCCAGGCACAAACACACCATGAGGGAGGGTGAGCACCATATGGACACACACACCAGGCACAGAGCGCATATGGGCACATGCACAGCACAGCAGAACTGACATTGCTAACACACAGCACCACCGACCACCCCCACCACCTGTACTGTCCAAGTACGTGTGTCAGATGCTGGGCACCCTTGCACCTTGGTGTACAGTACAATGCAGGCATCATCATGCACACAAACCTGTGGACAGCAGTTGGAAGGGTGTGCAGGTGGTCCGTGTGTCGGCGTGGTGAGCAGAGCACCCAGCAGTGCACTGCCCACCATGACACACATTGCACACATGGCAGCACCAGACAGGCCCCGCACTGGGAGACAGCTCAGTCATGTAGCACTGTCCCACAGCCACTGCGGATGCGTGGGCAGCCCCGCCGTGACCCAACAGCACTGGCAGGCTGAGCAGGGGCCACATGGGGTGGCACTGTTGCACCACCAGGGGTCCCACTGCGCGAACGCGACCTTTCCCGCACAGGGGTCTGTAGCATGCCGAACAAACCTGCACCAGGGGTGCTCAGGATGGCCACAGCAGAACCCAGCATCGACAGGCCTGGTGTCGCACAACGCCGGGAACGGGGCGTGGAGAGTGAACTGTGTGGGGTGTGCGGTACAGGGGCATCTGACTGTGTGCCCAATGCATCCACGACAGAGACCACTGCCTGGGTCAGCCTGTCAATGGCAGCGGTCACATCCATCCGCATATGAACCAGCTCTGCACAGTCCAGAGCACACTCCCTGCTGTGCCGCTCCACAGCCACAGACAGTGCCTCCACAGACATTGCAACCCGCCTCTGCAGCTGTACTGATTCCCGCAGCAGGTGGGTGTGCTCATCCAATGGATACTGTGCCCCAACGGCATCCTGTCCCACAGGGTGTGGAAGGTCCTGATGCACAACACCCCTTGAGGGTGGGTGCTGTTCGCCAGGACCAGGAATGGGTGGATCAAAGGGCGGCAGACATGTGCCACCACTTGACCCTGTACCCCCAGACCTGGTGGGTGACTGCTGCCCCACCAACTGCTGTGCCCCAGGGTCCACTCGTTCCACCGCTGTGCTAGCAACAGTGCCAGACACCTGCACAGCCACCGGTGCTGCTCCACCGGTGCTGACAGGCGCAGCCTGGGACTGTGCCAGCATGCTGGTACACAAGTTGGAACCAGAAAGGCCCAGGGGCACGTGTTGGCCTGCTGTGTGTCCATCATGGGACACACACCTATCGCTGCCCATTGCAGTCCTTGCATCATCATCAGGTACGTCGCTACAGCCATAGTCACAGCGTGCTGGCATGCTTGCATGCCAGACTGCTGAGACACAGGCTGTGCACCCCCTGCACCCGAATCACTGACACCAGAGTTGGCAGCCCAGCGTGCATGCTGCTGCAGTGCCTGTTGGCTGGTGATAGAGGTGGATGGACCCTCCTCCATGTCCAGCAGGTCATCATCACTGCCTGGAGCCACCACCAGCATCTCCTGAAGACGAACAGGATCTGTAACAGAAAGACAGCACATGTGAGTGCATGTGAACAACCTTCCCCCCAACCCCCCCAACACCACCACCATGTCATACCGTGCAGTGATGGGCTTCCACCTGTCTGGAATCCACCTCCTGGTACACCCTCAATAGCGCTCTGCTGCATTGATGCAACCAATGTCTCCTCAGCCGGGGTCAGCTCCAACACCACTGGTGGGCCCCTGCCAGTGCCAGCACATGCCGCCCTGAAGGCTGCCACCTTCTCCTTCAACATCCTGCGGTCTGTCCCCATCTTCTTCTTGCATTCCTGCACGGAGCGCTGGTGGCTTCCGTGCAGATTCATGGCCCAAGCTACCCCATCCCATGCAGCCACACGGGACTGAGGGGTGCCCCTCCATCCATCAGTACTGGCTCCTCATCCAGGTAGGCCTGGAAGAGGGCCTCTGTCTCTGCTGGGGTAAAGTTGGGCCTCCTCCTACGCCCACCATCCTCACCCTCACCTTGGCTCTGCTCGGTCATGGCGATCTGTATGGGGGCAAGTGGACACCTGTCACTGTGCAGTCTACAGCATTTTCCCATGACCATTGTCCAGAACATCACACAGCATGCAACTCACCTCTCACCTGCAGTAACCTAATCTGGCCAGCGCAGCCCAATGTCGCACATTTATAGCGCAATGCATGCAAAATAGGAGTGGAGCAACTATAATGACATGCAAATCGCGCCACTGCACCTTTGAATGGCTGATCAGATAATTTGCATGTGTCGGCTGAATATCGCGAATTTGCGCTTTGCGCAATACGGTTGAGTCAGCTGAGCCAATGGCACAGATCTCTGACTGTGTGATACACTGCATTGCGCATGCCCAGATAGCTTATGCAGGAGTCTGCCGCGCTGCTGACGTGCTGTGCACGATCGGCACTTCAGGCCATGGCCACCATTGTGCCAGTGGTGCTACAGCACTGGACACTATATGGCGCTGTGGCACTACTGCGCAATAGTCCACTGTGGCACTGGTACGCAGCTGGTCGGTTGTGCAGGATGCGTATACGTCAGATGGCGCTGTGCATAGCCTTGCGTCATTGCCCATGACCTTGTGTCTGACCTTTGCCCCCTGGCCCTGTTCGGCTGCCATGTGTACGGCCCTATTGCGCTGTCTGGTGACAGCACTATGTGAAGTGATGGCGCTGTTCAAACAGCACGATTGGAACCTGTGGTGGTCTATTGCGCAACATCTCCACGTGGGGTTACGGCACAGCGGGGCGCCATATTGCCTGCTGTAAAGTTGGTACCATGGCTCACAGAAGAGCAGTTCAGTGGAGCCCAGTTGAACTGGCCAACTTGGTGGCCCTAGTGGAGCCCCACTATGGGGAACTTTATGGTGAGGTGCCCCTCACCATTGCCAGGATGCAGGTGTGGCAGCAAGTGGCCACTGACCTGGTGGGGGTCACTGGACAGTGCCGGTCAGCTGAGCAGTGCCGGCACCAGTACGGTGACCTCCACCGGAGGGATCTGGATCTTCTTGATCGGCTGCAGTCATGTGCCAGGTGGGGCGTGGTGCCTAGGCCAGGTGGGTGTACCATCTATGCATCTGTATTCTCTGTAGGAGTATGAGTGTGTTTTGGTGGCTGTGCATAGGTGATGGCTCTGCCATGGTTGGCTGTGTCAGTGTGTTCAGGTGTGAGATGCATGGGTCTGGCTGTGTGGGCAGGCACTCTCACTGGGGCAGGGGGCAGTCTGCTTTGGAGTCACACTGATGTTTGTCTCAACATATGTCTCCCACAGGCCGGGATGTGAGGATGCAGGCACGGGGTGAGGAGGGCCATGCCAGGGCCCCGGTGCCGGTGGGTGTTGCACCCCAGCAGCAGCAGAGGCAGCAGCAGCAGCGGCAGACCCAGCTGCTTAAGGAGTGTGAGTATCATTACTTCATGGATGCTATTGCATGCTGGGGGGGCAAGACCACCAGCCATGCACAACACAACCATGCAGGAAAGGGGAGGTCATAATTCCACTATACAAGACACTAGTGAGGCCCCACCTGGATTACAGTGTACAGTTCTGGAGACCATACCTACGTAAGGACGTAGACTGGGTACAGAAGGTTCGGAGGAGGGCAACAAAGATGGTGCATGGATTGCATCACAAGTCCGATGAAGACAGGTTGAAGGAACTGAACATGTACTCCCTGGAGGAGAGGAGGGAGTGAGGGGAAATGATAGAGACATACAAGTATCTTACAGGGAGGAACAGGGTGCAGGAAAACACTATTTTTAAGCGAAAAAGATGTTCCAGGACTAGAGGGCATGGGATGAAGTTGGAGGGAGGACGATTCAGAGGAAACATGAGAAAGAATTCTTCACAGAACGGTGGTGGACAAGTGGAACACCCTGCCAGAGGAAGTGGTGGGGCTGAAACAATCACGGGATTTAAGAATGCACGGATAGACATAAAGGAATTCTGGAGGTCAGGGTAAGGTGCAACAGACTTATAGGAAAACAAAGTGAACTTACAAGCTCAAATGGCCAGACTGGGCCCATAGGCCCTTATCTGCCAACACTGTCATGTATCTATGTATGTATGCACGACACAGGTGACATGCATCACTGTCCAGTATCACAGCACGCCTGTGTATAAGCCACTGGTGGTCCATGCATGCACTGGGCACATAGCTGTGTAACTGGCATCGACCACGCTGCACGCCACTTGACAGCCTTGTTTGTGCTGTGATGGACATGGGCAGTGTGTGTGCAGTGGTGCACATAGCTGGTGCCGCCTGTTTGTGATGGCCATGTGCATGTTCACTGTGGGTGGGTGGATGCCATCACAGGTGCGGGACATTGGGCTATATGGCTTGCAGGTTGGGTGGTGTTCAGGGTTGTGGTCAGTCACAGCCATTGACTGTATTCCCATTTTCCCTAGGCCTCGAAGTTCTCCGGAGGATACATCAGGACATACGGGGCCTGACACAGGTGTCCCTGGATAACCAGGCCATCCTGGAGTCCATTAGGAGACATGGCCTGCGGAGGAGGCATCGCAGGGGACAGTGAAACCAGGCACAAGATGACCAGCCACCTGGGCCTTAGGCCACAATACCCTTCCCACTTCTCCCATCCCTACCACCCTGCCTTCCCTCTCCAAGTTGTTCATCCCTACCCCTTGAACACCCCTACCTTGTACCCGTCCCCCCCTTGTAAATAGTTCTTGTTTATTGTTTTGTTATTTACTATTTGAAAATACATATTTATATTTTGATATGAATACTGTGTTGGTCTCTGATTTGCAGCTGGCTATGGGTGCTCAGTTGCAGTGGCGTACATGCCATCTGGGGTGGTATGGTCCTGGGTGTGTGTGTGTGTGTGTGTGTGTCTGTGTGTGTGCGTGTGTGTGCATGGGGAGGTATCTCTGGCATGGCAGTGACTTTCTGTTGGTCTTGCCATCTGCTGCCACCCACTGCTGGATACACAGGGTGTGTCTGGCTTGTATGCTTCTGTGCTGCACGGGGTTGATGTGTGCTGGGGGGGATGCATGGTTTCCTGCAGTGCCAGTCACTGCACATGGGTGGTGTCTTGGGGTCACGGTGCAGGGTGTGCTGTATGCATGGGGGGGCTGATGTGCACTGTGGTTGTCAACCCCTTGTGTGGCACTCTCAGCCTGCCAGTGGTTGTGCTTGGGTGTCATGGCTCTGCTGTGCTTTGTTGGCTTGTCCCCATGGGCCAGTAGATCATCCGTCACACCCCAGTGATGCTGTGCTTAGGGTGTGCAGGTGTCTTGTTGGTTCTGCAGTGTGTTCCTGTGCCATGGCATGGCTGGTGGTGGGCCCCAGCCTGCCTCCTGGATGTGCAGTTCCACATTGCTCTGGGGGCTCTGCTTGCGCTATATGGCACCTCTGGACTGCTCAGCACAGGCTGCCTGGTTAGCAGCTATAGCGCGGCATTTTCTGCTCAGCTTCTCCTTCCTGGTTGCGCTATGGTGCAGTTAGTGCGATATTCAGACGTTGGCTGCTTGCGCAATTTGTTCTGCTCCATGTTTGAATATTGCACCTGTTGCGCATATGCTCAATTGGTTTGTGCTTGCTCCTGCTGTTGCACACTTTTTGGGCGCAGTTTGAATATCCGGGCCTTAGTGACCATTATTTCCTATCAAAACTTAAAAACACTATCAGTGTAATAGAAAAAAAATGCTTCCTTTTTAATTTCAGACAGAGAAAAAATAGTGCGGTATAGAGACACACCAGACTGCTCTAGTGGAATGTTTGCAATCCAACTCCAATTTTATAAAGTCTCTTAAAAATCTGATGAACTCCATTTTTCTACTGTGATATAAAACATCTAAGAGATTTGCAGATGCAAAAGTGTAACATTCAGGCATAAATGTAGCTTATATTTCATATTTTATTTTCTAATTCTCACCCTTATTTTCTTATTACTAAGGGTATTTAAATACAGTGGTTGGGATTTTCAAAGGGACCTTAGATCTACGCAAAATGCATCAAACAATCACCTTGCATTAGATCAAGGTGCCCCAAATACTTTGCACTATATTTTGCAAGAAAAACATTCTCTGTAGCAAAGTCCCCCAAACTGCTACAAAAGGCCCACTTTGTCAGAAAAATCATGCAAGGAATATGAATGGCACATGTTGAGTCAAAAGAAATGATTCAGTCAAAAAATGACACAAGGAATGAGAATGAAGCAAGTTGAGTCCAAAAATGACTCAGTCAAAAACAATGACTCAAGGAACAAGAATAATGCAAGCTGAGTAGTGTTGTGCAGAATTTTTAAATTCCAACATAAAATTCTGTGGAATATTTAAAATTCCTCCGAAATTCCACTGAATTTTGCCAGAAATGGAGTGGTGGGATTCCATGGCAGAAAATGATTGTGGAATGATTTTCCATGGAAACAAATGCTGTTCTGTGGAATATTATTCCATAGATCTCAATATTTTTAGTGGAAATTGTTGAGGAATAATTTTCTGCAGAAAAAATTGTGTTCTGCTGAATATTACTCCACGGATCACAGTAGGCAGAATTCTGCAGAAGAACTTGTGAAATTCTGGCAGAAATTCTATTGACAGATGTTCATTCCACACTAATTTTGATGGTGGAATTCTGCATTTCGCACAGCACTAAAGTTAAGTCAAAAAAATGGCTCTACCAAAAAAATATGAGAATGACGTAAGTTGAGTCAAAAATACAGCAGATGAAATGGCCAAGACTAAACCTCTAAACCATTTCTAAATTGGCCATGCAGAGGAATATTGACCCATAATAGTACCATAGTCAGGTCTGCCCACCTGCTGTGGACCTCTTTATGTGCTCTAGTGCTCTTTAGACCAGCTCTGACTGGTTTAACAGCAACATGCATCTTAGGCTCAAGGGCAAGACTCTCATTCTTTAAAAATGCAAAAAAGGGGATGGTGCATCATTTCAGTGATGCAGGCATCCCTTCTGACATGGCACAGGCATTTTTCTGGCACAAATATGGCACAAGCCAGTCTGGAACATGCAGACCTATTTTTGACACAAGCACAATTTGAATATCAGAATTTACACATGTTGTGACACATCCTGCTCCTTGCGTCAGTTGCTTTTGATGCAAGCACCCTGCGTCCTTCTCTGGTCTTTGTAAATCTGATCCAGTATCTCTGTCTTTTAGCTCTGGCTGTCTGCCTACACCTGACATCATAATTTTGTTTATGACATCAAAATATGTTCCTTTGGAGATAATTATGATGTCATAAACAGGGGATTGTGGTGTCATGTGTAGAGCAACAGCCAGAGTAGATATAGTCTAGGGGACAGGGATCTTGTTTTCATGCAATTGCTTTAAGTAATAAAAAAAAATGAGGAATTAATTACTGAAAATATATGAGGTAGTAAAGAAATGAGATGGAGCCGAATATAAATCTCATTATTTTCAATGTTTTCCTAATGCTGTCAGGGACTTTTTAAAGCACCTATAAAATATGCCAGTCTTGAACCTATCTGACCGCATGTCCATGACACTGTTAAGATGCTCACCTTCTTAACTGTCAGTGGCTCAGTAGCTAGCATACTCACCTCTCAGACTGGAAGACCAAAAGGTTGAGGGTTTTAATTCCATACCGAGAACATGAGTTAATATCCCATAATTACACCTTAGTGCAGCACTGGGGCAGTGCGGGGGAGGAGGGGTTACACTGTTTAGGTGTCATTCTTTGGATGAAATCTTAAACTGATGTTGCTTTTGCCCATCTCTGGTGGTTGTCCAGATGGAAGTTAAAGATCATCTGGCACTTATAAGAGTAAGGGGGTTCCACATTGTCCTGGCCTACACTTTTACCCTGTCACTGAAATGGGTCCATATAACACCCAGAGGATTAACACTGAAATGAGCTGTGGCAGCTGAGTGTACCTTTCCTTGTCAAATATTACAATAAAAAAAGGAAGGAAGGAAGGGTAAGAAAGAAAGAAAATCCAACAACCAACAAACAGCAACTTGCTGTTAATTTGTAGCATATTATTATTATTTCTGCTGTAGAATACCAGCTGAAGAGTGTGCTGGCAGAGGAACTTCAGTAACCACAGAAGGTATGAAAACAAAGTAAAAAGGCATTCAAACTACTACATGTTATGCATACTTTTACTCTCAACCTATGTCATATGGCTTGGGATGCATGACTGTTGATGGATTCCAAATTATAGCTGCATGCTGAAGTAGCAGTGTATCAATTGCCCCCTTGCAATTATGGCTGACATGATACCGATTTCACATTCAGGTTGTATTTGGAGTGCAGCTCAGTGGTATTTAAAGTAAATAGCCTTATTTTTGTTTTTATGCAGACAAGATGGTGGCCAGCAACTGTAGCTCTTGGTATATTTTAACTTGGGAAAGCCCTTTCCTTCTTGCTCCAACCCAATTATCTTCTTACAGATTTTTATTTATTTATCCTCCACATCACTCCCTATATTACTGCTACCTGCCGCATAACTATTCAGCCCTTTACTCTGTCCCACCCATGCTTGAAGTGATTAGTGTTTTTTGATCCCACCAACTTGGACAGTAGGCTGTTCCTGGCTCAACCCCTCTCTCCATAAAATAAAACTTTGTCTTATTCCCTCCAGAATCTCACCTCTCACCCCAACCCCACCAGCCTATATACATGCACCCTTGTTTTTGACCTTTTTTTTTAATGTAATGTTTCATTATGTTTTATAATTGTGCTATGCATGGTCTGAGGTCAGATTCATTGTTCCTTAAAGTTGTATCTGCCATACATTGTGTTACATTATTTGTTAAATGCATAATGTTGTGTTATGTTTTCTTGTTATTGGGCCAACATCCTGAACTTGGGTGTGGGGAGGAGGGGCTAGAAGGAAACTACTACTACTGTTTCTAGTACTATTACTGCTATAACTATTTTTATTATTATTATTATTATAAACATGATATGTATTTATTAATTAATTAATTAAACAAACTTGGAGCTGCCTTAGCTGATAGTTTAATAATAAAATAATACCATACACAGAAGTTGAATTGACGGTCGTAACTCTGGGCAGGAGTGGGTGTTTGGGGCTCCTCATTTAATTTCACTGGTTGTGTGGTTCATGGCTGATTTTGGTATTTTGCACATCCTGAACTTGGTTTGCCCATTCTACATTTTGAGGACTTTCAGCCCACTTCTAAGTAGTGGAATCAGATATGTGCTACTTGTTGGGATGCACTTGGTGACTTTTGCTTTTTTAGTTGAGGTTTATTTATTTATTTTCAAATGTTTTGCTAGGAAAGGCATATTGAAACAATAAGAGGTCATTTCCAAATACATCTGGGGTAGGGGGGTGGGGAGCAGTGGTAACAATGTAGAACCACATAGGTCTAGAGTATTTAAAATAGCATAATAATAATACAGAAGTAAATTAAACTCAAATAAATCAATGTACATGGAAAATACAAAAGGTGCAGAGTAATGACAAAATCTGTACAGTAAGGGAAGCAGAAAATAAGGTGCATTGTGAAGGAAAGTTCCATTAGTGATCCTGGGAGGACTGAGTTGGGATTATTTACAATTGCATAAATGAACCATGAAGTCATGGAGGAGGGGTTTAGGGATGAATGAGCTGAGGCAGAATGGATAGTAGGTGGGAGATTAGACCAGAGCTTGGATAATTGAAAGGTGAAAGAAGCTTGTCCTGCAGAAGACTCAGTGCAAGGGAGCGAGGGTTGATAAACAAGTGTTAGAGGTGGAAGAGCCAGGGAAAGTGAGGAGAGTGCTAAGTTGAGGGGTGGGAGAGAGCCAAACCAAAATTTAAAGATAAAAGAGACACAGTGGTAGAGGCATCTGTCTACAAGAGAGGGGTGTGAGAAAGAAGAGTAAAAAAAGTAGTAGTGAGTCCGGAGGGGGGGGCAGTCAACAGTAAAGCAAAGGAAGGAGTGAAATAAAGAGTCCAGTCCTGTGAACGTGAACATGGGTGCAGCACAAAACAAAATATAACCATATTCAAAGATTGGTAGGATCATTCTAAGGATAATCTCTCTACAGGAGGATAGCAGGTTGCACACTTTGGTCATATGTAATGCATCAAGTTTCAGACACAATTTCTGATGAAAGGTAAAAATGTGGTTGGAGAAGTCAAGGTCCAATCAAAACCCCAAGGAATTTAAGAATGAGATTTACTCAACTAGAACACCATCAAGATAGACAGGGGTGGTGATTTGGTCAGATGCTGCCCAGTGCCAAAATACATAGAAACAGTCTTCTTTCTGAATAGAAACAACTGGGTGACATGGAACAAGTTGGATGCTTGTAAAATCCATCTGGAGCTTAGCAGCAAGGTCAGGAGTGGATTAGTCAGATAAAAAAACACAGTGTTATCTTCATACATACATATGTATGTTTGAAGAAATATAGGCCTTAGGGAGGTGGTTCAGAATAATGGAGAAAAGTATGGGGCCAAGGGCAGAGTCTTGGGGGACACCTCTGCTAAGGTAGAGAAGGGTAGTGTGCATCATCTATGGACAGCTTGAGATATGTCCTCAAGGCAGAAACAGAACCAGCTTACCAAGTTGTCATAGAGACCCACCTTTTTTAACTTGCCCAGCAGAAGGGAGTGTGCAAGTGCTGAATGCCCTGCCCAGATCAAACAAGACAATGGAGGTAAGCAGGCCCTGACCCATCTCCTTCAGAATAGATTTAGTGAGCTGGAGAAGTGAGGTGGTGGTGGAGTGGGACTTCCCAAAACCAGACCCCCTGATAAAGTCTTGTTTGAAGGCGAAGCACTGGGGTTGTAATTTCACTTGGTGACTGGCTCAGGCTCACCTTATGTGAGCATTATGATTAAGTAAACTAATTTTTTGAATTCAACACGTTGACTAAGCCTTTGTCTGTTTCCCACTGGAGTTCAACTTTCATGAACCTGGTCTCATTGCTTGGGTTATCCACCCTTTAGTTGCACCCCTCTAGGTTCCATTAGAGTGTATGAACATAGTTAGGAAGAGTTCTAAAACCAGACTGGTAGGGAGTGGAAAAGGAGGATGAGGAAGAAAGTTGAATAGTTAAGAGTGAACAAGGTGCTCTTAGAGCTTGGAATAAGTGGGGAGAAGATACATAGGACAATAGTTCTTTGGCCCTGGGGTGACAGGGAATGACAGATACGTGCTTCCAAACCTCAGTGAATTCACTTAGGGGGCAGGAATGGTGGAGAATGGAGGTGATAGGAGCAGCAATACTGGGCAGGTACGCATAGAAGTTCACGCTCAAGGTCATTAGGGCAGTGTCATTTGAGGTGGTTATGGTCTAGCAAGGACTTTAGAGAGGCAGATGGCATGGTGGGAGAAAAAGAGAAGGGAGGGGAAGATTGAGGTCAGGAGGAGAGGAAGGGAAGGGGAATTTGGGCAGAAAGGAATAAGTACATGAGGTGAAGACGGTGTTGAAAGAGAAAGCAACTTTAGCAGGATCATGGTTGACAGGGAACATCTGTTACATCATCAGTGTCACCCTGAATATCACCTACTTTTTCTTCACTGATTTTCTCAGACTCACCCCCCCCCATCTAACAGTGAGGTTCCTCAACTTTCTCCCCCTCCCTGGATGTTGGAATAATTTTATTTTATTTATTTATTGAAATGTTTCACCAGGAGGGCACAATGGACAACAAGTTGCTCTTCTCCCGGTGTGACCTGGGGGGGGGATACAATTGGGTGAAGAATTAGACATACTGTTTAACATTTAACATATCCAAGAAATTAAACATTCAATTCCATTTATAACAAGGCATACAGTTAGAAAATATCGTAAATAATCATACCGTTGCATCTGTGGCATAACATACAGCTAAATATATCATACCTGTGGAATATGCTTTTAATTACAAGTGGCATATCTGAGGAACTTAGTACAGAAATTTAATGTAGACTTGGAGCCAATTCCTTGCAGGAATGGATCACAATTAACAGGCTGATTACTTAGCAATTATTGAATGAATGAGGTGCAGTGAGGGGACATCAAGTAGGGAGTAGGGTAGACAGGGGAAACCAGCTGGGGGAAGGAGAGGATAAAGATGGAGGGAACATTACTGGAGGAAAGTGAGCAAAAAATCAGTTGTGAGGAACAAGTTAACACAGAGCTATTGCAATCTGGGAGCACCTCAGACAGAACAAAAAGTGCAAGTTATTAGCTCAAGAGAACTAATTCCTTTGTTTAAGTGCAGGGGTTGGGGGGGCAGGAGAGAGATGTGGGTAAGGGATAGGGTAGGAAAGGACTAGTCATACCTGGAACTGGCCCCTTCAGAGTGCAGAGATCGCTGCCAGTGGCAGAATGAGGTGAGGACTTAGAATAAGGGGCAGTAGTAGGCAAGTATAAGCTGGGTAAAGATAGTAGAGGGGAAAGTAAAGGGAAGGAGGAGGAGAAGGGGTGGGAGAAACTTGCCTAAGACTAGGCTTCTTCGGGATGCTGAGAACTCTGCCAGAAAGCAGAGTCAGGGGGGAATGAGTTAGGTAAAAAGGATGGAGGGGAAATGGGAGGGAAGGAAGAGTCATTTCCCAGTGCTGGACCCCTCTAGGATGCTGAGAACCCTGCCATGGGCAGACCTAGGTGAAGACAAATTGGGAAGAGAAAGAAAGGATGAAGGGAAAGAAGGGAAGAGGAGGGAAAGAAGAAGTTTGCCCAGGACTAAACCACTCCAGGATGCTGAGAACCCTGCCAGAGCACAGAATCAGGTGAGGACTAGTTTGCTAGAAAGGACAGAGAGGGAGGGAGGGGAAGCAAAGGAAGAGAAATTGCCCAGTGTTTGGCCCCTCCAGGATGCAGAGAACCCTGCCAAAGGATATAATTAGGTGAGGACAAGTTGGGTAGGAGGAATAGGAGGGATAGAAGAGGAAAGGAAAAAAGGGATGAGGGAAGAAACTTACCTGAGAGTAGACATCACCAGGGTGCTAAGAATCCTGACAGAGGGCAGATTTAGGTGTGGACAAGTTGGGTAAAAAGAAGGGGGGGGAGGAGAGGTGAGGGGAAGGAGGAGGCATGCCCAGAGTTAGACCCCTCCAGGATGCTGAGAACCCTGCCAGAGGTCAAAACTAAGCAGGGGCAAGTTGATAATTGAAGAAGGTTAGGGATAGGAGTGAGGGGGTAAGCAGCGAAGGGAAAGGAGGGCATGCTGAGAAGCAGGCTCGGGGTGAGGACGGTTTAATAGGGGATGTGAGTCATGGAGAGGAGCAGAGGTATAGGAGGATGGTTAAGGAGAGTTAAAGCAGGAGCAGTTAGATGAGAGAAAGTTATGTAAGGCAGAGGCAAGGGAGTAGGAGGGGAAGAGCCATATTTGGGGAGGAAGTTTTAGATTTGCGAGAAACGATGGGTGAAGCCTCACTGAACGATGAGTGGTTCGAAGGGAGACCAACAAAGTGCGAGTGTCAGAGGATCTGAGGGAGGGGAAGGGGGAAGACAGTGAGCATGAGACGTAGGAGGGAATTTCTCCTAGCCAAAATTTAGAAGTGAGTTTGGCACAATGAGTGAAGTGCCTGTTGGCAAGCGGGGAAGGGAAAGAGCATGGTAGAGGTCATAGTGATGAGCACATGATGGAGCATCAAGGGCAAAAAGACAGAAGGTGTTAAAGAGAGTGTTCAATCTGGTTAGGGAGGATTTGGGAGTAGCACCATAGACTACATCACAGTAGCTGAAAATGGGGAGGATCATATTCTGGACTAGTTCACATTGCACCATAGGAGGGATGCAACTACAGTTCCTGAATAAGGCAACAAGTTTGGGGTGCAGTTTTTTCAGGATGGTGTCAATGTGGCCAGAGAAGTTGAGGTGCTGGTCCAACCAAACCCCAAGGTATCTGAATGAGGAGCTGTCCTCTAGGATGTCCCATCAAGGATATGGAAAGTAGGTAAAGGGTAGAGCATAGAGAGTCTCTGCCTAGTGCCAAAGGTTATGGAGACAGTCTTTTTGGCATTTAGGAATAACTGATGTGAGGCAAACCATAGTTGAACCTGGTGGAAGTCATGATGAAGGGTGGTTGCTACATCGGCGGGGCATTTGCCAACAGAGAACAGGACAGTGTCGTTGGTATTTATATGGATAGAGGAGGAAAGGGAGCATACTGAGGACAAGTCATTTAGGAAGATGGAGAAGAGAATGGGTCCAAGCACTGAGCCCTGTGGAACTCCTATGGAAATGGGTTGGGGCAAGAATGTATCCTGGATCTTGACTGATTGTGTTATGATGAGATAGACTAGGGTTCATTCTTCCTGCTTTCCTCCCATAGAATCATAACAGCCAGTCAATGGTTAGAGCCTGTGCCTGCAAAATGTATTTATTTATTTATCTCTTTTTTATCCTCCTGATCATCCCATCGTTCCACTCCTTCAGGCTCACTCATGCCACCCACCCGACACACTGATTCTGCCCCTAGAGTGCCCCTGGCGACTCCTACCTTCCTCCCTCCGTGGAGCACCTTGCACAGTGGGGTCTGCCTGTGGTTCCTGGACTGGGTGGCTCGAGCAGCCGTCATCTAGGACCGGCGAGGTGGTTTTCTGCTTTGCTGTGCTTCCCTTCCATTCCCCTGAAGACGCCATCTCGGGCAGGAACGTGCTTACGCACACCTGCCAAGTGCCTTACAGCGTCCTTCCATCCCCGACTCCCCCCATGCAGAAGCCACCAGTGCCCCGAGAGTCGGTGCTTCCACTGGCCCCCGTGAATGTCGGGTGCGTTAAACACCCCTGGTAACCCACCCTGAAGGAGGAGAGCATCCACTGAGATGCTCAATCCTCCTTCCCCCTGCCGGCCCTCGACAACCCAAGTCCATACACGAACCCGGGTTGCCGGTGTGGTGAGAGGTGTGGCATCCAGCACCTCAATCCTCAGCACCACCGGGCCAGCCAAAATGTATTTTCATTTATTGAAACTGCTTCATCAAGTAAATCTGCAGGGACACAGTAAGAATGTCATTCACAGATGCGATCTGGAGGGGGGCTAGAACCTATTTTGTTTTAATTGTTTAATGTATGCCAGAAAGACAAAAACATTCAAATGGTTCAACGAACAAAATATTCTACTCTACAGAAATAACAAAATGCAATGAAAAAGTATAACACAATTTAATTATTCATTACATATTTCCACACTTTATTTATACAATTTAAGGTATAATTACTGTTTTTGCTATTTTGCCTATTTTTTTTCCCAGCAGTATAGTTTGACTTTTTGTCCCCTTTCCCTTGTAATCCTTTCCCCTGGGATGCAGCTGAAAATGAGCCATGGTATAGTGTGCTTCTCTTAATCGCCAAATTACAAATAAAAAATAATATTTCTTGTAACATTCCATAAACAAAATTGCAAGAAATTCCAATACATACATTTCAAAATTTTGATTTTATATCCGAGTGGGATTTTGGGGAAAGATTTGCTTTTTCTCTGATCATACATATATCTGCAGAAGCATAGACATAGAGGAGGGCATTAAGAAGTATAAAAAGTGATATGGAAAGGGTACAGCATTGGTAAAGGGTTTGGCATTTTAAATAAAATGTCAGGAAGTGCAAGGTAACGGAGTTTGCCCTTTAAGAGGCAGACCAAGTTGTCCTGGTGCACCTCTTCCCTTTACTTGAAGATGGTGTGCTCAGAGGGGAAGGGGGCAAGGGAAGGGGAGGAAAAAGGGGACAGAACAATAGGCAGGCAGCAGGAAGGGGATGGGCTAAATGAGGTACACAATGGACAGCACAGGAGTGGTTCAGCCACTTTTTGCTGAAGTTTTGATCTTTCTAGACTGCAGCACATCAGATTGGCATCGATTGGAACAGAGGTCTGGTGAATATATTCAGGTAAGAAGCAAACAACTATGGTAGCCAAGGCTAACGTGAAAGATATATATGATTACAAAAAAAAAAATAATAATAACCTGGGTTTTTATTCAGTGAATCTGTGTTAGGGCCAGTTGAAGTAGGAATCAGAAAGTAGTGAAAAACATCCTTTTTTTTTAAAAAAAAAAAAAAAAGAGAGTTTGCTAGTCGATAATAGGTAGCAATGTATGATGGTTCTATGCAGGAACATTGCTAGGAGGCAGGATGTGAGAAAGTAGCCACTGGGGCTGAGAAGCAGGCTGAGGAAGGGCCGTTTAGAAGGGTGAGAGCACCACGCGGTTTGGAGTTTGTTCAGTCGGCAAGGCATGAGCCCAGATTGTTTTAAGGGCTTAGTAGCCAAAAAAGTAGAAATAAGAATTGTTGCTACAAACAGTGCATTTTTCTATTGTTGGGAGAGCGGGGGACAGCGCATTTATGCACATGGTTTTGTTGGTTGAGCGGCGGGGCATAGCGCATGGTCTGGTAAGGGCCTTGCAGCAGTTGGAAGCAAGCACTACGTGGTAGCTGTGAGGTTTCTCTACAGTTCAACAAAGCCTGTTTTTCATCCTTTAAATGCAAGAAATTGATCAGTTTAGTTTAGTTTAGTTTATTGTTCTAGGAATTATTACCTTTGAGCTCTTTTACAAAGGTTCCACGTCAAATTAAGTACAAACAAAAGGTTACATAGAGTGGCACTACAAATTGTGTTGTGGTAATAGCAAAAAAAACATAGACAGTAAAGTATTGAAACATTTGTGCAAGGACAGGTAATACCAATGAACACTTTTCATCAAAAAAAAAAATCAAGTGAGGAGAGGGAAGAATCAAGTTAGGGAAGTGTACAGATAGAGAGGGTAAGAGAAAGGGTGAGAGGAGCAGACAATAGCAAGAGAAAAGATCCTCTTACAAGCCTTTGTCAAGTAAATGGACAAGGGTGGAAAAATGAACAGATAAAAATTTAATCAAGGCAGTCACAGGAGTTGGAGGTGGCAAGGTGAGAGTATAGGCTAGATTTAAATGCACCTAGAGAGGTAGAGGAGGTAATAGAGGTGCTAAGGGCATTTAGCCAGCTGGGGGCATGATAGGCAAATGATCTTTGACCCTGGGTAGTCCGGCATTGGGGGACCTGAAGAGGCTGATTTTCTGATCTGGTGAGATAGATACTTGTGTTCTGGCATAACAGGTCTTGGATGCATGGTGGAGTGAGGCCCATGATGGATTTTTTAGCCATAAGGCAGGTAAGGTACTTTAAGCGGTTTGAGAGTTGTAACCACCCAGTTTCAGCATAGAGCTCGCAAGTGTGAGTACATCGATGAGCACCAGTGAGCAGCCGACAGGCCTTGTTAAGGGATGTTGTAATGCATCTAAGTGCGTTAGTAGAGGCAGACCCATAGACAATTAAGCCATAGTCAATGATTGAGATGACTGAGGATTGAATAGCAATCTTCAGTGCTGGTTGGGTAAGGAGCTGTTGGTTCCGGTACAGTATCCCAATCCGCTGATTAATAGTTTTTGCTGTACTATCAATATGGGTTGCAAAGGTTAGGCCTTGATCAAAGGTGATTCCAAGATATTTGAATGTAACAACCTGTTCAAGGGTGATTTCCAGGTACATGTTGATAGTGGTGGTACTTGCCTTTTCTTGTTTTGCAGGCTAGAGAAGAGCATGGATATAGTTTTTTTGTGGTTAGAACCAGCTTATGTTCAAGGAACCACGTCTTGACTCTGGCAAAAGCATGCTGAAGGCTAAGGCGTAAGGGATTTGGATCTTTATGAGAGGAAAGAATCATGGCATCGTCGGCATAGAGGATAATTTGGTCAGGGCAGGATTTAGGAAGGGAGTTTAGGAAAAGGCTGAAGAGGACAGGGCCTAAGATGGATCCCTGCGGAACTCCTGAGAGAACAGGCTTTGGGTCTGAGATAACTCCAGCTATTTTTACAACTTGAGAGCGCTGGTCGAGGTAACTTTTATCCAGTCACCAGGACCCTGGGAGAGCCCAAGAGACTGTAGTTGATTGATGAGTAGACCATGATGTACTGTATCAAACGCCTTAGTTAGATCAATGTACACAGCTCCAGTTAGGAATCCTTTGTCCATGGCTTTGTGGATTGCTCCTGAGAACTCAAGTAGGGCTGTCGATGTACTGTGCCCTTTCCTGAATCCATGTTGCTGGGCACAGAGGATGTTATATTTCTGCAGGTAGTCTGTAAGTTGGTCCGCCACTATGCGTTCAAGAGCCTTTGAGAAGGGAGGTAGTATCGAAATAGGTCTATAATTACCAGGCAGTGACTTGTCACCACTTTTGTGCACAGGAGTGACAATTGCAGCCTTCCATTTACTGGGGAATTGGCTGGAGCAGAGGGAGAGATTGAATATTTTGGTGAGGGGGAACCGTACTTCCTCTAGAGTGAGGGACAGTAGTTTAAGGTCAATAGTGTCACTGCTTGCCCGGGACTTAGATATAGCCTTCTTTATGTATTTATAGACTTAATGTGCCTTAACTATTTTGAGATGGAAGAGTGGTATGGTTGGTGAGGCAGTGGGAGGTGTAGAAATTGGAGGGTCAGCTTCAGAGAAGAAGTCAGATGAGAGGACACTGCTAAGGTCTGTGAAGGTTTCATTAAGGGTGTTTGCAATGACCATGGGGTCAAGGGTAGTGGTTCCATCCACATTCATTATAGTAGGAGAGGACTTGGACTGCTTACCCGTGATATTTCTTAAATTGTCCCAGAAGGACTTCCCTTCACCCCAGGAGTTGGAGAGGGCATTCTTGAAATAGGAGCTCTTCACCCAGCGGTTTCTTTAGTACAGTGGTTGTGGGGCCTGTTTGTACTTTAATGTCAGTCAGAGAGCCAATGGCTCTCGCAATATCAGAAGTGGTCCCTACCTTTGAGTTGTGCCAATAGCAGCCGTGAGCCCAGGGATTTGAGGCTTTAATTTTGCGCTTTTTTCAGGTGCATAGTGCCAGGCAGCGCTGAATGTGGTAATAAAGTGATCAAGGCTACGCCGACATCTTGAGTATTGTAAATCAGTGACCAGTCTTTCTGCCTAAGATTTTCCATGAGATGAGTAAGGTTGCCATAAGGTAGTACTCTACTTGAGATGGTTTTTGGAGGTGGTTTTCTGAACTTATTTGACCAGGTACATTTTATAGGAGAGTGGTCACTAAGAGAGTCCGGGAGAACAGCTACATTGTTTATACAGGCAGGGTGGTTGGTAAGGATCCAGTCTATGAGGGTGCCAATCCTTGATTTATAGTTTTTCCTAGTAGGTGAGTTGACCAGCTATGTTAAGTTTGCTGCTAGGATGGCATCCTTAATTGACCCTGTATCAGGTGCAAGCAAGGGCGTAGCTACTGATACTCCAAGTAAGCCATGGTGTACAAAGTTTAGTAGCAGGGGGCAGCAAACAAGCTGGGCAGCATTGCTCTGCCCTCTCTAGTCCTTCACATTTAAATTCCTTTGTTTGGCTTCGCAGGTTTTCTTTTCTCTTTCAGCTTTGTTTGGGGGGTGGCAGAGTGGACCATGGATGTTGAAGCTAAAAGTCTCAATTAGGTTCACATGGTCTGCCTTAATAGTGATTGGCTGCGGCATTTGGTAGTGGGTGTGGCAAGTCTGGTGTAGTGAGGTTAAATGCCCCAGCAAAGTTAGAAGCCATACTATTAGTTAAATTGTACTGGGAGCGAGATAAGCAGTAGAAGAACTGAGGAGCAGCATTCGGAAGAACAGACTCAGAGCCAGCTAAAAGAATGAAGATTTCATGTGGAGTGGCAAGTGGAGAGAATCTGCCTATGTGCGTGGGAGAGAGAAGAAATTTCTGCCATGGTCTTGGACTCATGGTGCAGTCAGTGGTATTTACCAGCAGGCAGTGAGCGCCACACTAGCAGTGCAGACAGACAGCAGGTCTAGGGTGGGAATCATCTGAGTGGAGCCAGGAGCCTTGGACTTGAGTAGTGGGGGGGAAGGTATGAACAACAGTGGGGAAGGGGGTAGCAGTGTGGCAGGTTGGTGTACAAATCTGAAATGCCTGGCTACACCCCTGAGTGCAAGCCAGTTGATATTAAAGTCACCAAGGAGAAGGAGCTCGGCGTCAGAAGGTTGTGATCTTACGAATTCTAGTACAGTCTGGAGGCCGGACCCCGGATTTTTAGGTGGGATATAGATAGCAGTAACCATGATGACTTTGTTATGGGCACCAAGGAGTAACTTGATAGGAAGGAGTTGTACTGAGGTTTCAGTGGTGGTATACATAACAGAGAGACAGGTGAGATAGTCCTTTATGTAAATTGCACAACCACCACCCCTTTTTGAGGTCCTATCCAGTCTGAGTATCTTGTAACCTTGTAGCGATATGGCATGGTCAGAAGTGTTAGGTGTCAGCCAAGTTTCAGTAATGGCCAGGATATCAGGGTTGTGTTGGCTGGCAAAGGTTTGAAGGGAGGCCAGTTTTGGGAGGAGACTGCAAATATTTAGGGTGACAATAGTGAGACCCCCCTCCATTTTGGCAGGCTTTGTTGTACTGTGGGAGATGTGGCCAGGATTAGGGTGAACACTTCCAGACATCAAGAGGAGGAGGAGCAGGAGTTTGAGAGTCAATTGTCGTAATTCATAGTAGATGGAAATACACCTCTGCAGCTTGTGTGACTTAGTCCAGTGCAGGCGTATAGGGTCCCAGTGCAAGGTAGTGGTCAGAAATAGAGGCCGAATTGCCCCCAGACCATCGTCGTGACTTATCATTTTCAACCAGTCCATTGCTGAAAGGTACCATTTGTGAGGGTAGAGGGAGATTGCTATCGTACCTGGTGAGAGGTAGCTGGCCTGGAGGGCCAGAGTAAAGAGTGGAGAAGGATAGGAGGAGGTTGGAAGATAGCACAGTGTAGGAAGCAAGGAGAGGGCTAGAAGAGACAGAAGAATGTGGCTGCGGAGAGGCATGGCAGTGAGGAGAGGAAACAGGGGTGTGAAGATTATGGATGTAGAAGTGGGGAGAGGGGGGAGAGAGAGAAAAAAGAAAGCCAGAGAGCTGGAGTACAGAGAGATTGTGTAGCCTGCAATATCACCCAGAGAAGCTAGCAGTGATAAGAAAAAGCAGGAGGAGAGGGAGTGGTTTAGCTAGTGGAACAGGATAGGAGGCAAGACAGAAGGGCGGGTATTTGGAGCAGGGGGCGGTGATGAAGAGATTATTTAATAAAGGTGGGGGGGGCGTAAAATTTCGGCACTGAGCAGTGCAAGTCAATGGGCTCCGAGCCCAGCAAAGCCCAAAATCAGACAGACCAATCAGGAGGCAGGGTCTGAAACTGGAGGTCAATCAGTGCTCAGCACAAAGCGTGGTCGGCCAATAGCAGCCGATCACTGCTTCCCCAGTCAGAAGATGTTCTTACCTGGCTTTCAGGGGTTGGGAGGTGGCTAGAGGAGGCGTTGTGGGTGGCTTGGGGAAACCAGGCCCCAAAGACCGTGCCTACCTGGCACCTGGCTGGCCCACTCAGGGCTATGAATCTGGAGTGGGGAGAGAG